>CM029781.1:12149500-13519000 GCA_017562165.1 Ectropis grisescens | reverse complement strand
TTTACCAACTTCAAAAAAGGAGGAGGCGCTGTGTTCGCCTGTATTTTTTTCGAGTGTTTTGTTTTTTTTTCGGAGAAAACTAATTATATTTAAATAATTTGATGTACTAGCTCGATTAAACAACTAGACAAGCAAGTTGGATGGTAACTGGGCAGCAACACGCCCAGCCATAGTAGCACAGTACAATCGACTACATATTTGGAACATAAGAACAATTATGTATATGTATTACAAAAACTAAAATTAACTATCCTGTACTATACTTTACTCCCATTCATCCAGATATGTAAATGGATTTATTGATACCTGGCTAGTGGTTTACTACGCACGAAAATGTGTCACGTTCCGCCTGAAGCGAGCGTGTAAGCGAGAGCGCAGACATAGAGAGGCACAATTGGCCAAGCGCTTAGTCTTGTGACGTCTCTATATTTAATTATGTTATCACGTAAAATTATCGTCTGTAAACCGACTTTACAGACAACTATTTTTTTCTTAATTTGGTAGCCTAAGACTGTTAAATAAATTATCTAGAAAGTCTTTTGTCTAGCACAATAAGCGGTTAAGTGTTATGATTGCTTTCATCACTTCTCGTCGGTTTTACCTTCACGCCCAATTGAAGCTTCTGGGAAAAGACGGAAGACTTTCTCGATACTGGCGAAAACTAAGTCCAAGAGTTACCAAGAACAGTTTCTACAATATTTTATTGAATTGAATTACAATAATTTCCTAATATTCTTTCATCATTTAACAAACATAAGTAACCGTTTATTTCATTTAGATATTGGTTTCCTATGCTCTGTTTCACCCATAAATGTTTGAATATTATGATACTCGTACAATTCGGCAGCCGAGAACATTTGAGAGCACAGAGCTTACACTCCAAACTCTGGCAGAACCCTAGAACCCTGAGCTAGATTAAAATAATATAGGTACAGCAATATTGTACCCCTTCAAAAGGTCTACAAAAAAGTCTGCGATAGTAGATATGTGTCTATTGTCTACCTCTTAGGAATAACCCACAATAACCATTTCATTAGTACTTATATTTAATATACTAGATGTCCGCCCCGGCGTTGCCCGTGGTACATTATATAGTACTCATCAGGATCCCGTACATATACAACGGTGAAAGAATGACTGAAATCGGTACAGTCATTCCTGAGAATATCGCTTTCAAACAAAACACCTCTTCAGCTATCTGCTACGCCACCTGTCGGAAATTGATTGTACCAACTCAGAGTTAGAAAAAAAATTTGATTAGCAAAGGTTGTATATTGAAGAGGTATGTAATGTGTGATATTCAATGACGCAATCTTAGACAGATGCTGTCATGTGTCATGTCAAAGCACGAAACGTACGAAAACTCTCAAAAAGGAATATGTATTTTTTCCCGATTTTGTTACATTCTTGATTCATGCTCCTCTTCTATTAATAGTAGCGTTATTTTCTATAGCCTATAATAGCCTTCCTCGATAAATGGACTATCCGATAGAAAAAGAATATTTCAATCCGGACCAGTACTTCCCGAGATCCTAGCGTTCAAACAAACAAACAAACAAACTCTTCAGCTTTATAATATTAGTATAGAATAAGCAGCTGGTGGCAGTTGGAAACGTAAAGCCGAGGATCTGGCTGAGTGGCGTATTATTGGAGAGGTCTAGGTCCAGCAGTGGACGAATGTGGGCTGATTATGATGATGATGATATTTAGTATCAGCATTGCACCCGAGCGAAGCCGGGGCGGGTCGTAATTTATAAATTCAAAATAACTAAAACTGAAATGTTTTTTTATATAAGATAGTGATGGCGCCAGCAAGACCACCACCATGTTGTTTAATACCAGCCGCGCCTGGTGGTTAACAACATGCCCATTACTGAACAGAGTCACAGTTATTCAAAGATAAAAGTTCAAAGCAACGCCCTCCACAACAATGAGCTTGTCATTTGAATATATCATGCTAGCAGCGCCCCAAGCTTTTTTTACCCGCCTAGTTTTCCCGTTCCCGATATTTTTCCGGGATTAAAATTAGCCTTTTTTTTAACTTCGATACCAGGCTACTCAGAAAGTTTTGCGAAAAAAAGCTTTTATGTAGAAGACACTGGCCACTTGTAATTATTTGAAAACTTCGATATAAAAGTAAAAATACCTTCTTCGATTTTCAGATTTCCCTTCGCATTTTATTGAGCGCCAATTCAAATTTTCTTGTCTCATTAAAAAATGGATCTGCGTCGAGAACATTTTCGTTCTGATTTTTACGATTTTCTCAATTCGACCGCGTATGTTCCTTTTTTACGAAAACCAGATGAGTCATTTGACCGACTTCGAATTGCTTTTATGGATGAAGGACCTTCAAAAGCAACCGCTGGTACCTATAGCGAGTCAAAACGCTCGTTTTACTCGTGCTTTGGGGGATGAACAAAGGAGCGGTCGTCCTACGACGGCTGTAACCGAAGAAAGTGTGCTGGCAGTAAAAAAGAAGAAAACAGACGCATTACTTACGAAGAGATTCAGCATACTGAGCAGATTGGTTCAGAAAGTGTTCACAAGATTTTGCACGAGCACCTTCGCGTAAGGAGGATAGTTTCCCGCTGGGTGCCGCACATCCTCACCGAAGCTCAGAAGCAGGCCCGTGTGGATTGGTGCCGTGACATGATACAAAAATTTGATGCAGGCTCGTCACGGCGCGTTTACGACATTGTGGCAGGTGACGAATCCTGGATTGATCAATACGATCCAGAAACAAAGCGTCAGTCAGACAGTTTGGCTGTTTCAAAATAAATCAACGCCTACGAAAGTGAAGCGATCGAGGAGCGCAGGGAAAACTTTGATCGCTAGTTTCTTGACTTTGACGGGGTACCTAATTTCAATTCGACTTCGAGACCAAAGCAGCATCAACGCCGAATGGAACAGCAAAAAATGCCTACCAGAAGTATTTTCTGCAATGAGCAACAAGCGACCGAACACCGGGCTCCGCGTGGTCCTTCTTCACCACGCTAATGCGCCCGCGCACTCTGCGATCAAAACGAGGGACTTTCTGGACTCCACAGCAGTCAGTCTTGGGACACCCTCCTTACATGATTTGGCTCCGTATGACTTCTTTTTAACCCCCGACCAAAAAAAGGGGTGTTATAAGTTTGACGTCAATGTCTGTCTGTCTGTCTGTCTGTCTGTCTGTCTGTCTGTCTGTCTGTCTGTCTGTCTGTCTGTGTGTGTGTCTGTCTGTGGCACCGTAGAGCTCAAACGGATGGGCCGATTTCAATGCGGTTTTTTATTTGAAAGTTAATTACCGCGCGGGTGTTCTTAGCTATGTTTGGCTTAATATCGATTCAAAATGGCCGCCGCCACAAAATGGCGGATAAAATATTTCTTCACAACCTACCTCAATATGGGTATCAAATGAAAGCCTTTTAACTTTTCAGCGCTGGAAAGCGCGCTAGCAGCGTTTGACCGTGGAAGAGTTTTTTTTTTCGCCGCCATCCGCCATCTCGCCTGATGCTAAGCGACGATGCGGTCTACGATGGAGCGTGTTTACCAAACCGATTCACTCTCGATTTGATGACACCAAGATTATAACTATCGGGAAAAACCCACTCAGGCAACTCATTCCACAGCCTAGACGTTCTTATCACAAACGTAGAGTCAAACCTCTTTGTCCGTGTCTTTGGAATATCCACCATGAAACGGTGCCGCTTCTTCGAGTTACGAGAAGTACGATAGTAAAAAGGCCACTTACCCACCCACGATAGAAAATACTGTCTGGTGTGCTCATTGGATAAATAAGTCTTCTGATGTTTTATTCACTGAATTTGTAGTCTGTAGCGAGGTGTTTAATCTGTGTCTGTAGCTTAGGTGTAGTCTGTGCGGTGACTTTGACAGTAGGGAGCTGATGAGTGTTTACTAAGTTTAGTTGTAGTTTTTTAGTAAGAAGTAAGTGTGATATTGCGGAAGTGTCGTGGGATTTTTATAAAATATACCTCAATTTATGTGCTACAAATAATTATACCGTAAAACGGTATTATATGCGATCGTTGTGTTTGTTTCAGTTTACGTTTACTGTTAATTCTTGTGAAAAACATATCAAAAGGTGGCATCCAAGCGATAGCGCTACGAAGTAATCATGGCGGATCCGCTCAGTTTACTTCGTCAGTACAACGTAAACAAAAAAGAAATAATTGAACGCGATAACCAGATAATTTTCGGTGAATTTTCGTGGCCAAAAAATGTTAAGACCAATTATCTTATGTGGGGGTAAGATACACCAATGCAATTTATTGACTTTCAATTTGGTTATTAGTGGAAAAAGCAAGATTCAGTTACATTTATTTTCTTTCAGATCGGGCAAAGAAGGCAGTGTTAAAGAATACTATACGCTAGAATGTCTTCTATGGCTCCTTAAGCATATACAACTGACACATGCAATCTATGTGCGGCAGGCGGCGGTATGTAAATTGACCACTAGATGTGAACTTGAGTTGTGGTGAAGTGTCTTTACAAGTTTCCTTACTTTTAGGCTGCTAACATACCCGCTGTCCGCCGACCAGATCGTAAAGATATATTGGCATATCTAAATGGTGAAACTGCCACATGTGCATCTATTGACAAAAGTGCTCCGTTAGAAATACCAACACAGGTATGAAAACTTGAAATGTAACATTTATTTGTATAAAATTGTTTCCCTTGTAGCTTCTTCTTCACTTTAATATACTTTGCAGGTAAAAAGAACCCATGATCATGAAGGCGGAGAGTCGGTGGCTAAAAAGCCTCGCATTGAGGAGACACATGTGCAGAAAGTTAGGGAGCAACTGGCTGCACGGCTTGATGCTCCCAAGGAAGCTTCAGTTACTGTCGACAATATTAAGTAAGAACATCTTTGTCTGTTAAACATTTGTAGCAAGCTATTGTAACAGCAGGTCGATTTAAAAACAAAATCAAATTGATTGTAATTCATGAACACAATGTTGTGTTAGAATATGAGTGCAAAATGTATGCTTAGTTTTAATTAATATAAATGTGAAAGTTTGGACGTTTGTAGCTCAATCTTGTCGGATCAGCTGTTCTAATAGAATATAAGCTGGAATAATACACAGACTACTTTTTTTTAATGGGAAGAATGTAAACGGAAACTGAGCGAGTAATATTGCTGAGTGATGTCAATATTATCATAATTCAATCTTTCATTCTATTGTAGAATGATGTTTTTAATTTGGCCTATAAAATTGTTAGAATATTTTTATGAGTAGAAGTTCTGATTTAGACTTCCAATAGTTTCATGTCTTAATTGTTCATTATGAAATAGGAAATCCTTGGAAATTGTATCTTTTTAATAAGTTAATGTTTGAATATTGGATTTAGATGGCCAAACAGAGTATCCAATGAAAGCCTATGTTCATTTAAAATGTCTGATGGTGTTAGGTGTCTATTTTCACGATGCATGTCATTCCAAATATGGAAATCTATGTGCTTTTAAAAAAGCCAGAGGACTCAGAAAAGCCTAACAATATGTTATTATATCACATTAAATTTACATTACTAAAACAAATTTTTACTGTTTCAGATCTCTGTCTGAGGCTATGTCAGTGGAGAAAATTGCAGCTATCAAAGCTAAGCGATTGGCAAAGAAAAGAACAACCATCAAAAGCAATGATTACAATGACACACTTGGTGTTGTTGGGTCAGACTTGAGAGCTATCCTAGACTATGATGTAGATCTCACCAAAGATATTATCAGTCGAGAACGTCAGTGGAGGACGAGAACTACAGTATTACAGAGCAATGGAAAAGTAAGTGATATATTCATTTATGTCAATATATTTTTCAGTGTATTTCATTTCTGATATGCGTAGTTAACTTTGTCTGTCTAGTTAAATAGTTGTTACTGTTTGTAGGTAGTTCTAAATTCTTAATAATTTGAATTTGAGTGAAATAAGCTTTTTTTAAGGCACCTATGACAATTTTTGATCTCAATTTTGATCTCTACTACCTACCAAACTTTGTGCTGCAAAAGAAAACAAAAAAAATAGGAATAAGCCACTGATTCATGATCATGATTTGAAATCAGACCAATGTAACAAAATTCGTAAAGCTGAGCATTGTTTCATAATAAATTTATTGTTTTATAATATTTTTCAAAAATCATCATTATAACTAACAGATAATTGTAATTCACCTCTCAATATCTAATAGCTTCAATGTAAATTGGCCTATATGAAGCAATAACAATATATGAAGCAAAACATAAATTATAATAATTACTGAGGGCTATTATGGTATGTATCAGATCGCTATAACTACTAACATTTATTAGTGAATAAATTATCGAAATTAGGGTCTATTAGCTTCAAATAATTATAACAATATTTTCATATGTCTATTAGTACATAATTGCTTATTATAATTGGGAGTGTGATAAATGTATTTCTATTACTTATTCATAATTAAGTCATTATATATAACCATCATTAAGGTAATTCTGATCAGTATAACACACTAATGGTTTGCCCTGTTATCATCCATGTAAAGGAATGAACATAAAATTGATATGAAATGATGAATAGATAGATTGAAGATTGATATGGCCCTGGTGCTTGAGACTTTGTAAGAGAAGGCCCAGATTCCTGCCAACGGAATCAGTTAATGGTCACCCATTATGCCCCCATTATGCTTATGCCATAGTTAGGTATGTAGGCTTGTAGGCCCGTGCATCTTCTACACTAGTCCAAAATTTAGTAGGCCTCAGATTATGCCTACTGTAAGTCAACTTGACAAAAAATAATATTATATTATTACTAGTAATATTAAGCATGACATGACATGTAGAATGGCCCATAATAATTTAGAAAAATATCCTTTTCAAATTGTGAAAGGTATTTTATCATCTAAAGTGGTTCATCCTGTCAGGATTGTGTAGCACATACCAATGTCTCTTATTTTTAGGTGTTCTTGAAGAGTATACAAGCGTTGCTCACCAGTATCAAAGCCCGAGAAGAAGGCAGGCCGGGGGCAGTGAGGCCGCCACCAGTGATTATGCCCCCACCTACCGTACTGCCAACTCAGCAGACTCAATACAACAGATACGATCAGGAAAGATTCATTAGACAGAAAGAAGGTAATATTATGTTGCAAACAACAAGGCTGTGGTGCCCTAGTAGCTAGAATGAGTGATTCACTATCATGAGGTTGTAGATTTAGAAAGGATTCGGATTAGGAAAATTACTCACAAGGTGCAAGTGGGATTGCACCTTGTGAGCATTATTCAGAGAGAGCAACCACAACTCTACCAACAACCCACTTTGCCAACTTTGCCAACTTTGAATTTGGTGCTCTATACGCATGATTTAATAATATGGAAATAAATGTAGCAAGTATAATTTATATGTCCTAAAAAACAAGTATATTTGAGAAACAAATGCAGAGCTAAATCTGGTATGAAATATTGGTTAATGAGAATAGCTTAAACACATAAACATCTTATTGAATCTTAATTTTTATTGAATAAAGTGTTACATTGCAGATCAGTGCTGCTTAAAAATGTAAAAGAAGTTGAAATAGTCAGAATCTCATCTTCTACTACTACTACAGTAATTTTCAAAATGTAAATTAACCTATCTTAACATTAAAACATGTAGCACCTAATAAATTAAATAAATAATTTTCTGATACTGAAGTGCATATCCGTGAAATGTTTCTTATTTTATGTTTCAGAAACGGAGGGCTTCAAAATCGACACTATGGGGACGTACCATGGCATGACCCTGAAATCTGTGACGGAGGGCCCAAGTGTGCCTGTTGCGGCTCGGGCGCCTCAGACGCCGAATCATCCGAGACAGATGCCACGTAAGTTTCTTGAATACACCAAATAATTCAAAGTGTTACTATAAACAGAGAGCAACAAGTATATTATTTGAGATCATATCCAAAACAAACGCACTCATTTCAAAAGCAATGCATAATTTAAGTTACGGCTGGTCTAGTCGGGAGAACGGCGCCTGCTAATCCGGAGACCCCGGTTTCAAACCCCACACGCACCACTGTCTTTTCAAAGTCATGTGCATAATGCCGCTAACTTAAAACGGTAAAGGAAAACATGGTGAGGAAACCGACATGTACCTAGACCCTTTCGAAGTCATGTCACAGAATAGATATTACTACAGAACCGTCATTTAGCTAAAATTGTTATATAAATAGCGACTCTTGCTGGGACGCAACAAAGTGCAATTCAGCTCGCATTAGCGCTCAATGCCTATCGCGATTTTTAACCTAAACAATTTGCGCTCTCTTCTAACGCGTAACTCTGTCGCTGTCTGGCGCGGAATGATGCGCATCGAAAGGGTTGTCGACATATTATCTAATAAAAAATTAAATTAACCTTTCGTTATGTAGGTAGTCAGCATTGTAGCTCAGATTATATATTTTAGTTATTTACTTCGTAACGCGCAAGACAGTTAGAAGAGGCCGTAACATAGGGTCGGACACATTGAAATTAAAACAATAAAAGTATACTTTGACTGTTTTTATTCTACTTGATCGTCTAAATGTTGTTTGATAAATATGTAACATATTTTAACGTACTTACCTACACTAATACATACAACCAGCTTCGATTACAAGCTATTTTATAATGTCCCGTACTTTTTGTACGGTTAGCAGAAAAATATAAAAAATAATGGTATATTTTGTACAACTAGGAAAAAATGATAATTCCTTGTTTTTTGACTCGTGCATCCATATACAGCACAATATATGGCGACGTAATTTTGCGCGGGAAACGTGTTGCGCGAGCGCTCAGACGTGCCTTCGACAACCGCCTGGCACTTGTTCCGTGCGAAGAACGGTCTAGCTGTACGCTAAAACCGCGCGACCTTGAGCGAGTGAGGATGCACTGGTCATGTGTCATCCACGAACCCGCACTGGGCCGGCGTGGTGGATTATGGCCTTAACTCTCTCCTTGCGAGAGAAGGCCCGAGTCCCAGCAGTGGGAACATTTAGTAGGCTGTTGATGATGATGATGCATAATTAAAAATGTACCTTTTTTACAAATTGGTAAAAATGGTTTCCCATGGAAAAAAACCATTTTAATGGTTTTGTGTAATGTTAATAAAGCCGCGGCCGCTAGTATATTATAGACTAGATGCCCGCCCCGGCTTCGCCCGTGGTATATTATATAGCACTCATCAGGATCCCGTACATATCCAACGGTGAAAGAATGACTGAAATCAGTTCACTCATTCCTGAGAATATCGATTTCAAACAAAAAAACCTCTTCAGCAACCTGCTACGCCACCTTTCGGGAATTGGTCGTACCAAATCAGATTTAGAAAAAAAAATTAGCAAAGGTTTATATTCAAGGCACAGATTACTGAAATTCAATGACGCAATCTTTGACACATGCTGTCATGTGTCATGTCAAAGCACGAAACGTACGAAAACTCTCAAAAGGGGAATATTTTTTCCCGATTTTGTTACATTCTTGTTTCATGCTCCGCTTCAATTAATAGTAGAGTTATTTTCTATAGCCTAAAGCCTTCCTCGATAAATGGACTATCCAATAGAAAGATAGTATTTCAATTCGGACCAGTACTTCCCGAGATCCTAGCGTTCAAGCAAACAAACAAACAAACAAACAAACTCTTCAGCTTTATAATATTAGTATAGATGTACATTACACAGATTTCACTACTCAAAATGATATGTGATGATATGATCTGGACGAAGTTGAGACAAGTGTATAATAATAAATGATAATTTGTCGTAGAAAACGGAGCGCCATCAGTGGGCCCGGGCGGTCGGCGCGAGCTGCTCCCAGTGGCGGCGGCGCGGCCCCCGCCCGGCGGTGGCAAGCGGCCGTCGCGCACGCCCATCATCATCATCCCCGCCGCGGCCACCTCCCTCGTCTCCATGTACAACGTCAAGGACATGCTGCAGGACTTCAAGTGAGTAACAAACAAAACATACTAGTTTTATTTCAGTCACAGTTTTGATGTTTGTTCCTCGATCACATCAGCACCGCTGAATGGATCGGGTGGAAATTAGGAATACAGTTAGATTATAATCTGGAAGAACACATAGGCTACTTTTTTGTACCATTATTGGTGCTGCCAGGATAAACTTTATAAATAAACTTATGTACGAAATTTTGCAGTGAAATGAAATCTTTCTTAAGCATTTATGTTTTCGCTAATCTCATAAAGTTAAAGTTAATTAAGTGTTAACTGAAGTTAGGTTTGTTTTATTGAAGGAAAGAGGGTTTTCTAAGGATAGTTTATGTATATCAAAGATGAATATTTAACAAATTTTTGCCAAAACATGCCGAGTTGGATAGTACATATTATGTGCCAAAGAAGTCGATAAAAATGGCGTATATGCCACTGTAACTTTGCAAACACCGTCAGTTTAAATAAAACGCTTGAGATGATAAACCTACATACAAAGGTGTAAGCACAAATAAATATCTGCAATGAATGTGGTGTAACCTAAGTATCTATTTACTTTCAGGTTCTTCACCGTGGAACAAAAGAAAGCAGAGGGCGTGGCCCGCGAGAATGAAGTATTACTACAGAGGCGAAAAGGGTCCATTCCCGACCATGCGCCCACTAACGCTACCACTATGACCGTGAGTACCTTAGATAAAGAATAAGTAAGTAGATCAGGTTTTTCCGCACGGTTAATTTGTGCCAATCGTAAGCAGATGAGGTGTATGTTGGCTATGGCGACATTGTGTAGGTGTGTGAAAAATGCGACAAAAATAAGAGCATAGCTATGCTCGTACGGTATCCGTTCTTTTGAAAAACTTTTTTTCACAAATGTACACCTGATAACCAACGTTCGACAAACTCACGGGTCGTCAAATGATTATTACACAAAAAAACATTTCACAAATTGGTTACATCTCAAAATATTTATTTGACAAACTTTCATTACATAACATATTATTTGACAATTGATTCGTTTAATATTTTAGTTAACTAATAAATGTTTAAAAACAAAACCAACACTTGACACATTTTTATTTTACAGAGTGTTGTTTGACAAACATTTCAAATTATATTTTAATTACTTAACAACTTAAACATTTCATTTAACAAAAATTAAAATTAAATTCTACATCATTGGCAAATTTTTTGGCCATGGATTTTTCTGAAAATAAAATACATAAAAAAGTTGTTTAATTCATCGGACCGGTTAGGTAACTTAGGACCCAGATCCGACTCAGAGCACCCCGACTTCATCTAGTATTGTCGCTACTACCCCTAGAGTGTATATAAAAAGTGCGGGAGCCAGAAGCTCAAGGGAGATCCTGAGTGGAGCGAGCCATGCGAGGTCAAGCGTAGCGAAGGGGGGAGGTGGAGTAGTGGAGCGCAGGCCGAGTATGGAGAAGCGACACTCAGGGCTGACCGCAGAGCTTCTGGCGGGAGCCCACCCGGAGTCAAATCTTAGTAATAGATCCTAATCGGACAGGTTAGGTCAAAATTCTGTGACAGGACCTAATCAGAACGGTTAACTCCTATGGACAATTTAATGGGTACTTTTATGATTTTGTACCTAATTTCACAACGGAAGATTTTTTTGGTAAATGTTAAATTTGTAAAATGAATAGTATATGAAACAAAAAATTTACAAATAACAAAATATCATTCGATGCATTGTCTAAATGTAACGTTTGCCGGATAAATGGTTATAAAATGATGGTTTGTAAAATAAAACATTTGTTGATGTAAGACATTTATGAAATAAATATTATGCAAAACGTTGTTTTTAAAATGAAACATTTTTGTGGTGTAAAGTTTTCGTAATGAATATTATACGACTAGTTGGTTTTAAAGTGATGTTTTGTCAAAAAAATTTTGTGAAACATTAGTGAACCATGCTCGTACATATGAAATAATACAAATAAATCTTAAAAATCAATTGTGCCTTTTTGGAGGAGTATGAACTCAAATATCGTGACACGAGATTTTTATTTACGAGACTATAAAGTGACACGTAATAGAGTGACAGGGGATTTATATACATAAGAAAGAAATGTAACTTAAACTTTCGCTATTTCAACTCCTATTGAAAATAAACTGGAAGGATTTGAACTCAGATTAAGTCCTATGTAATGTTTTCAATAGCATCTTTGGTACTTAAATTTTTTTTGTGTGCTTGCTTAAACTTCTTTCATGTTTTTGTGCACTTTACAAATGAATAAGCAGTACATACCACATTTATTTTATATAAATCTGACAATAGTTCTCGCGCAGCACGCTAAATTGAGATGGCCTCGCCAAAAAGCGAAAAACTAGTACTTTTTTTTTATTGTATAGAGTGACGAGACGAACAGGTCATGTGCCTGATGATAAGCAACATTCCTGCCCATAACAGCACAGTGACACATAGCTATTGTATCATGACGAGTCCACCACAAATCATTACCTTGCACTGCATTGCACTCGTCACTCTGAGATCTGAAATGTTTTAATTTTAACTCTATGCGCTGTGATTTCAACGGAAACATTGCCCTTTAAACCGGAACACAGTTAAGTGTTCACACTGTTGCTTGGCGGTAGAATAACTGGCAAATGTGTGGTACTTCCCTAGGCGAATTCAGCAAAGAGTCCTACTAGTCATCATCATCAGCCCGTGTTCGTCCACTGCTGGACATAGGCCTCTCCTATAATACGCCACTCAGCCCGATCCTTGGTCTTACGTTTCCAACCGCCACCAGCCGTCTTTCGTATATCGTCACTCCATCTAGTACCATAATATTATATACTATTCATATCATACTGCTAGCCACTTTTAAAAATGTCTATCTTATGAGATGATACTCCTTGCTCTACCCTTCATATGAATAAGAAAGAATGTTGTTGGTCACCAGGTACCGTACCGAGTGGTGGACAACCCCAGCCGGCTGTCGGCGGCGGAGTGGGACCGCGTGGTGGCCGTGTTCGTGCAGGGGCCTGCGTGGCAGTTCAAAGGCTGGCCCTGGGACGGGAACCCTGTGCAGATATTTGCTAATAGTAAGTTATTAACCGACTTCCAAAAAGGAGGAGGTTATCAATTCGACACCTACTTGTATTTTACCTGATTTCTCGAGAAACCCTGCACCGATTTAAAAATTTATTTTAATGTTCGGATGGGTATGCTTCCGGAATGGTCCCATATAAATCTTATCTAAATCGGTCAAGTGGTTTTTGAAATATGAACAAAAAACTAAAATTTGCATACAATTTTCTGGATGACGTAGTTGTAGATTTCACGAAACTTATGAAACTCGGACCTGTCACTACGAAATTGGGTAAATGCGTTAATAAAAACTTGTTTTGCACTAAAAAGGGTTAAATAAACTATTTTCGTACAAAAAATTAAACCGACTTCAAAACCACAAATAGGCACTCAAAATCGAAAAATAAATTAATATCATTATTACAAGTGCTACTAACTCATCTATTTGAAGTCTGTGCTAGCCAAGTCTTAACAGGTAGTGGATATGCCTACCTACCACGTGTCTACATAGTATTTTTGGCCTGACTGGCACCAACTTCAAATAGATTAATATAATATAATAAATATAATAGTGAGAGTAGCACTTGTAATAATGATATTAATTTATTTTTCGATTTTGAGTTCCTATTTGTGGTTTTGAAGTTGGTTTAATTTTTTGTACGAAAATAGTTTATTTAACGACTCAACGAAGGGCTTGTATAGAACATCTAATTCCTAACGAAATATCATCATGGTGGGTTGCTGTGCTATTTACGGCTGTCCGTCAACTAAACGGGACAAGAACAAAAGCTTTATTTAATTTCCTAAGGATAAAATAACGTAAGATTAGTAACTTTTAAATAACGTTACTTTATAATAACATAGGTAGTAATTTTTAACTTAAAGTTCGTAACTTACACCGCCAGTTTTGGGCACGGATTGATAATGCCTGGAGCAATGATTATAATGTCAGAATAAAGTTTCCTTAATGGGTAAGTGTAAAATAATACATATGCGAATGTGCACGTATTAACCTACCTACTACTTCCTATTTATCATCGTTTTCGATCGATTTTACGCCGCGATACATATTTACACCCTTTTCATTAAAATAGTAAAATTTGGCTCCATTCTATTTATGTTACTCAACATTATGAAAGTTTGCAAACTACTTTACGTCACCAGGTAAACTCAAGGGGCACAACTATTCAATATGCAATAAAACAATTCAGTAGCCCTAGAGCTAACGCACACATTCACGCGTGTACACGAACGACATCTGCGTAGTTGTGTGAAGAGTAGGTAATTCGACAGCGGCGTTTGTATGGAGTTTTTCTTGAGTGTCCGGGGTGTGGCGCTGGGTATTGAACTACGCTTCGACTTTATCTTGTTTTAACCGACTTTCAAAAAATGACGAGGTTATTTATCAAACTATTTCAACACAAAAATTGCATAGTGCGTCAAACAATTATTTACACAAAAAAAAAAAATAACTTATGGTTGTATTTTGGCCTGCCTCCGTGTTGGGGCATAATAGGAGAGCTATGTAACAAGTTATCAGCTTGCCTCAAATTTGCTACCAGCTCCTAGAATATTAGCGCGTGATCACCGTCGTGTTGGTACAAAACAACAGCGTATAAATCACACGGAGAAGGCTCGTGAAGAAGAAAATGATACAAAATATTTTGTTTTCTACTCGTCGGGGGTGTACTTAGTAGATTTTTCTATAAAATTTTGAGGTACACTTTTTGTTAGGTAATTTTTATCAGAATCATTTACTAAATGGCCTTTCAAAATATTTACTTAGTAGTTTGCAGTCTGTACATCATGTAATTTTATTTACAAATACTTTCTACTATGAATTTTAATGTCACACTTTTATGTAGATAGAGTATTGTCAGTATAATGGGCAGTTGCCAATATTATTGTGGCAACATCAGTTGCGTGTGTTTTGCACCAAATTTATTTTATGTACGTTATTACAAAGTGATGACAGGTGAAGATGAAGATCATTTCTATTGTTTGCCAATACAGTCCAATTGCCTTCATCAGTTCTCATTCTGTTTTACGATTTATTGCAATAGGATAAAGAAGTATTTTCTGTGTTCGCTCTTGTGCAGTCTACACCGGCAATCAAGTCATGTATCGAAAATATTGAATTATTATTTATGAACCAAAGCTAGTGTAACGAAATAATACGATAGTAGTGCTACGTGGACGAATACAAAATGGACGAGATAGTAGAAGCCTCCAGGGTACGATACTGTCGTTATTATAGACACGTGACTTAGAAAGTACATGCCTGAAATAGATTGATCGTGTTGAAATTTTACTTTACCACTAGGTACTATTAAAATATTATGTCGATATCGTGTGTTGATACCAAGTGATTGTATTCCAGTTTGTGCTTTCCACCTGAAATACGACGAGATGAAGCTGGACGCGAACGTGGCGCGGTGGGCGGTCACCGTGCTGAACCTCAGCCGCACCAAGCGGCACCTCGACCGCGCCGTGCTGCTGGCCTTCTGGGAGACGCTCGACAAGTAAGCATCACCTCGGATTTTTATTTATACAACATTCTACTAGTCAATCCCTTTTATTTGAAACTCATATTGAGTGAGTTGTGAAAACAGAAATGTATTTCGCCATTTTGTTGTAGCAGCTATCTTGGATTTGAAATTTGTCATAGTGCAAAGTATTCTACTAGTCAAGCCCTTTAATTTGATACCCATATTGAGATAGTAGTGAAAAAAAAATAATTATTCACCAATTTGTGGTGGCGGCCATCTTGAAATTGAAATTTGTTATAGTGTATAGTATTTTACTAGTCAAGCCCTTTCATTTGATACCCATATTAAGGTAGGTTGTGAAGAAATATTTTGTCCGCCATTTTGTGGAGGCGGCCATCTTGAATCGATATTTACCAAACATAGCTAAGAACATCCGCAAGGAAATTATTCAAATAAAAAAACCGCATCGAAATCGGCTCATCCGTTTGAGCTCTACGATCATCGACGTCAAACTTATAACACCCCTTTTTTTGGTCAGGGGTTAAAAACATAGCGGCCTATTTTATGACCCCAAAAGCGATGTCGTTTCAGGGTTGATGTTTCAGAGACTCAAACGCAGAGATTTGACTCCACTTTCGTACGAGTAATAACAACATTTACTCTAGAATAAGTTGCCTGAGTGGGTATTCACCGTTGGATAATATCCAACAGTAAATCATATTATGATTTGGGTGTCTTCAAGTCTTGAACATTGTTATCTGTCTTGAATCGTTTTATTCTGGGTAAGCACGCTCCATCGTAGACCGCATTGATGCTTCATATCGGCGAGATGGCGATCAAATGCAAACCTATTATAGATTAATTAAACCCAGAGTATTAGCATAAAACATAATTTAATTTTTCTTTGTTCCAGGCACATGATGAAGAATAAACCTCATCTTAGATTTTAAGTCTGTTGTAGAAAATAAATATAGATTTATTGATCTTATTGTTTATTGACTGTGTGAATATTATAACGGAGATTTATGAGAGTAGCTGGCGGTGTTGCATCGTTCGCACAACATATTCGATTACGTTCTAAATGTAGTCGACTCTGGGCTGTTTTAATACAAATTGATGCCCATGTATCAATTATGCAATAATTAAATTAATGCAATAATAATGTAGACTAATACAGAAATATATAATAGGGACCATTGTAGTGTTAGGGCTCTTTATAAAGTCCTCCTAGGGAAGTACTACAAGTGTAGTACTTGCCAGTTGTTCTATTGTCAAGCAGTAATGTACAAATACTGGTCCCATTTTGATATGGCAATATTTCCAGTGAAATTACTGGGCTAGGAGATAAGTCGTCTTGTATCTCTGGGTGACGAGTGCAGTGCTGTGCCACGCAGTGATTTCGATTCTTCAGACACAAATAACCTCGTGGCGCTTGGCTATTGCTTACTAACTATTAGGGGCATGCATGTCTTGTCACTTTTGATATTATAAACAATTAATTATACCCGATGGTAACGCGCAAACAAAACGCGCATATATCCTAATAAAACTAGTTTCGACTCTCAAACTCGCTCAGATTCTGCGTGATCGCGGGCGCGACTTTGCGTCTTGATTTTTGTTCATCGAGAATCACGGCTCATTTCTTTTTTTGCCAGAAAATCCACGTTCAAAACCCAATACTAAATAGTTGCTTTAAGGGCCACTTTAGAATAGACTTTGAGAAGCATTGTTATAAGCTTACATGGTTATTCTCTACACTAGTATTAATAATTACGGGAGATTTGTTGTGGTTGTATGAGTGAGTCCCCGATGTTACGATGTAGTTTCAAACAACACGTACACGGGTAAACTGAAGAAATTATACAGAGAGAGACGATCTTCTTAGCATTCCATGGATTCACCGTGCGGGTGCCGGGTCCATCGTGTGGCAGAGAGAGAAAACCCGAGTAGATCCCGAGACTTGTGACTCGGGCGTAGGTTTAAGGGGGTAGGTTTATAACAACGGTAATAATTCCGTAATAAAGCAAACTTGACAAAATGTTGTAAGCCTTATTCAAATGCTGCTTGTGTGAATGATGCAATACCGGTGGTTTATAACGCTCACTATGTGTTGTTTCTCCACCTTAAAAGTTGCCTTGAAATAATGCGATTCTAAGTCAATTCGTACCATTTAAGATGTTTTTTGGCATGTTTGTACATTTGTATATTCATTTTTCTGGTTATGTTCTGTATCAACTATATGTGTAGTGTTGTGTTATTATTGAAATGTGTGATTATTATGTATATTTGTATTACTCGAATCATCGTCATCATCATCATAATCAGCCCACATTCGTCCACTGCTGGACATAGGCCTCTCCAATAATACGCCACTCAGCCAGATCCTTGGCTTTACACTCTACTTCGGCTTTTATTACTCGAATAAATAGATTCAATTTTGTGTAGATTTTAGTATTTTTGAGTTTAAAGACATTTCTTGAAGAAATTTCTTGGTTTTTGTAGTTGGGTTAGTCACGCAGATTAAAAGCAGTTTGAAGTCTGTCGATTCTGAATTTTTAAAGCTATACCACAATTAACACTGCGCAGGTGTCAGTCCATTCCTTTCATTTTAATTAATAGTCCTCAGATTTGATATCCTTCAAATTTGAGTACCTACGAGAGTTCCACTAGTTAGGGAGTTGAGGTCTATTGGAATTTATACCCGAGTGAATAGGAAAAGTCTAATGCCTGTGGCATGTGGCCTGTTTTTCGGAAAGAACGACATGAGGTAACCGCTTTCGGTCCACACTGACTATAAATTCATATTACCAAATTTCATTCAAAAAATCACAATAGTGTCGGTAAATTTCAAACATGGGACAACTTCATATTTTGGGAGTTGCTAATAAATTTATTAAAAAAAAAAAAGTTATGGCATTTATAACTAATTGGATTGTTTCTTTTTATAATAAAATAAATATTATTTTCGAAAAATACTGTGTGTTCTAATTGTGTTCGCGAATCTTTGATAATTCTAATGCGTTTTAAGATATAAAAGTTGGCTATGTTTGAAATTTAACTACTCAATTCTAGTATGCTCACATTATTGAGAGTGACTACACTAAATTGAGATTTTAAAATAAATCTATTTTATGTAAATGACTATAGTGTATCTATCTTACAATTTTGTATGTTAATTGAGCCAAAATGTTTTAAATGGTATTGAACTGTGCGGAGATCTGTGATCTTTGCGTATAAACAACAATAAACATTGTTGAATATATTTTTGTGGTTTAATTACGTAATATTACATATATTATATTACATATACATTCCTTCAAGAGTAGGTACTGTAGGGATGATTTCTCAATCTTGAACTCTATAGTTTCTCAACTAAATTTAACGCCACCTCAATTACGAACTTTTAAGTCAAATATATAAAGGTGTACGTTTGCCCTTAACTAATGTTTATAGGTTACTCATCATACTATTGTGGTTGAATAGAGAAATAATATTCAATCATTTGGAATTAAATTGTGAATATTATTTAGTATTCCATTAAGACGCAAGCCCACGCTTTCAAGAGTGGAGTGTTGGAGCACTCCAAGAAGTAGGTATGAAATTAGTTTTAATAAGAGTCCTATTCTCAAAAAGGTTCTCCTTTATGATTATCATATTCATTCGAGCCTTGTCCGCGTAAACTCTGAACATACTGCATCTAAACTTTGGGGACTCGCACCACCATATAACCACGGTAAATATCCTGTAATGGATGGATAAATTACCTTAGATCTCTGGGTGGCGAGCGCAGTACATTGCTAGACAGTGATTTGGACTCTTCATATTTTTTCAAAGCACTGTGCTGTAATGGGCGGGCGGTGTTGCTTACTCTATATCTATCTATATATATACTTATAATAAAACTGTAAAGGGTCGAATTCTGTACATTGAAGATATTTTGAAAATTTTTTTTTGGGGCACTCCATAGTCGATACTGATGGCGAAACTGCATTTTTTTTCTTTCATGTCTGTCTGTCTCTCTGTCTTTCTGTATAGAGATCACGCATCACGCCGAAACTACTGATTCAATTCAGCTGAAACTTGGCATGATTTTAGTTTGTACTAAGGACATTGCTGTAGGCTACTTTTGATCCCCAAATTCTGATCGGTTTTCTTGCGGGAGGGGGTGAAAGTCAGAATGTGTATTTAGTTGTAACTCATGTTTGCGTTGTTTAATTTCATTAATTCTTTTTTTGTTAGAAAGAACACATTTTTTATATTGTCCCGTCAAAATTTGAACAATATCGGTCTGTTGGTTCGGAAATTAAACAAACATTAAAAAAAAAAAAAAAAAAACAAAACAAACATTAAATAATAACGACACGCGCGGCGCGTTCGGTACATACTAACTTCTAAGTATTCTGTGTATCACAGACGATCCACAGAATATCTAGATTCTAGAAAGTGCCCACGTGATCGCGTCGCGTCGTCTTGGATGACAAAATAATTGTCTAAAATATATTTTTGTGTGGAAAAACAAACATCATTCGGTTATAATTACAGACTAAGTAGAGAGATACACAAATCGACTTCAAACAAGGAGGATGTTCTCAATCGGGTTGCATGTTTTTTTATTTGGTTTTATTTTACGCGATAAATCCGCTAATTGTTAGTTGATTTTGATCATTTCTTTTTTGTTTGGTAGAAAATACTTCAGAGGTGATCTTAGATATCGAAAACAGAGAGGTAATTTTTCAAATATCAACAGAAAACTAAAATTACCTGTCATTAAAGTAGATTTTTGTTATTTTGGAGAAAACATATCAGCATAATAAGTAGCAGCATAAACAACCCATTAAATGTTCCCACTGCTGGGCGTCGGGGCCTTCTCTCGCAAGGAGAGAGACAAGGCTATAATCCACCACGCTGGGCCAGTGTCGGTTGGTGGATGACATATGACTTAGAACTTAGATTATAGGTAGATTTCGGTTTCTTCGCGGTGTTTTCCTTCACCGTTTTAATTACCGGCATTACGAACATGACTCTGAAAAGATAGTGGTGCGCGTGGTTTTGAACCCTGAGTCTCCGGATCGACAGTCGCCGTTCTCCCGACTAGGTCAGCTGTAACTTACTAGACCAGCCGTAACTTATTAGAAAACGTATTATTGCAATCCAAATACTGTTTAAAATTTAAAGGTAGTGTTCAACAAGCTTCGGTGACCGAAGCAGACCGTTGTTAGGGTTCTGTACCCAAAGGGTAAAAACGGGACCCTATTACTGAGACTTCGCTATCTGTCCGTCCGTCTGTCACCAGGCTGTATCTCAAGAACGGTGATAGCTAGACAGTTGAAATTTTCGCAGATGATGTATTTCTATTGCTGCTTTAACAAAAAACACTAAAAATAAAATAAATATTTAAGAGGTGCACCCATACAACAAACTTGATTTTTTACCGTTTCTTGCTCGATACTAATAATAACGTACCCGTCACAGGTAGACGCTTTAACTATTCACTTACGTTGGAACGGCTGAATGTATCGAGTTAAAATTAAAGACACATTCTTGGTTTAGCTTAAGTAATACATAGAGCACTTATACAAAGGAAATGTTTAGCCTATGTGTTCTTCCAGACTGTAATCTAATTCTATTTCAAATTTCAACCCGATCGCTTGATACGTTCCGCCATGATTAAGTAACAAACATCCAAACAGTAACATTCATAATATTTACAGGACAACGTTGGAACGGCCGAACATATTTGGATGGAATTCGAAACACACGTAGTTTGAACTCAGAATTAGCAAATCGGTTACTTATAGGTTACTGTGACGTAGGAAAGACTAAGCAAATTTGGTAGAAAATTGAAACAGAGATAACTCATAGTCTGAAATACCACATTTATGTATTTATTACCTATCAACCTGAAAAGAAGCATGGGCCCTAAGGAAACAAATATTAACTATCACGTCAAAATGGCACAACGATATGGGTTGACATACGAAACACATATAGTTTAGAGTCAAAATTTTCACATGGGCTAATATGTCTACATTTTCATTAAACTCCATATTAATATAAGCATATATTTTCGTAAGGAACTTGATGTGATGGTAAGGTAAAAGCCATAAATGAAAAATATATGCACCCGTTTTGGCGTAGATAATATAGGTGATTTGCGTTCACAATCAAAATAACAAGCAACATAATATTCTCATTAGACGGCGCTAATGCCAGTTTAAATCTAAAAGCACTAAAGGCCATTTAAATCGATGTTTTGCTATTGTGGTATGTATTTTTTCTTTCATCACTACGTGGCGTTACTGGTATTCTAGCTGCAGCAATTTTGCTGCTAAAAGGATTATGATGCCGAATTTGGATTCTTTCGTTCTTGATTTTTTTCTGTGTTACCTACAATTAAATTCATACGTTAACATTTCACTAGGAGTTGGCTTAGATTTACGGGTTCAACTTGCTTGAATATCATTAAAACTCAAAATTTTAATTATTTTGATTCCACACAGGCTTCGTTCAAAATTTTACGCTGGCGAAGTCGCGGGTAACAGCTAGAAAACAGCTGGCGGATAAAAAGAAATAGGTAAGTAGGTATCAGATCATGCACATTAGCTTCAGGCTTTTCATAACGTATCCTATAAAAATCCTACAAACTTAACACTTGCGGCTATGTTCGATACTATGAAACCTTACTAAGTATGTTTGATTTTGTTTAAAAAAGGAAAAATAAAGATGATAAAATTAAATAAATTTTTGTGTAGAAAAACGAATTCACTCAAACTCAAAGGTTTTTCAATGACTACTTATCCAAATATTTGACGTACGATACTTCCAATTAATGTATAAGTCAGTAACATCTGCTTACGCGAACGAAGTAGCGGGTTCAGCTAGTACTTATAATAAAACTGTAACGGGTCGAATTCTGTACATTGAAGATATTTGGAAAAAATTTTTTTTGGGGCACTCCATAGTCGATACTGATGGCGAAACTGCATTTTTTTTCTTTCATGTCTGTCTGTCTGTCTGTCAGTCTTTCTGTATAGGGATCACGCATCACGCCGAAACTACTGATTCAATTCAGCTGAAATTTGGCATGATTTTAGTTTATACTAAGGACATTGCTGTAGGCTACTTTTGATCCCCAAATTCTGATCGGTTTTCTTGCGGGAGGGGGTGAAAGTCAGAATGTGTATTTGGTTGTAACTCATGTTTGCATTGTTTGATTTCATTAATTCTTTTTTTGTTAGAAAGAACACATTTTTTATATTGTCCCGTCAAAATTTTAACAATATCGGTCTGTTGGTTCGGAAATTACACAAACATTAAATAATAACGACACGCGCGGCGCGTTCGGTACATACTAACTTCTAAGTATTCTGTGTATCACAGACGATCCACAGAATATCTAGATTTCTAGATTCTAGATTCTAGAAAGTGCCCACGTGATCGCGTCACGTCGTCTTGGATGACAAAATAATTGTCAAAATATATTTTTGTGTGGAAAACAAACCTCATTCGGTTATAATCGACTTCAAACAAGGAGGATGTTCTCAATCGGGTTGCATGTTTTTTTATTTGGTTTTATTTTACGCGATAACTCCGCTAATTGTTAGTTGATTTTGATAATTCCTTTTTTGTTTGGTAGAAAATACTTCAGAGGTGATCTTAGATATCGAAAACAGGGAAGTAGTTTTTCAAATATCAACAAAAAACTAAAATTTAAAAAAAAATTTAAAAAAAAACAGCTTAGATTCATCTATACGACATATACCTTCATGTACCTTCTTATAAAATTTTGTCGAATGACAGAATTAAATTACCTGTCATTGAAGTAGATTTTTGTATTTTGGAGAAAACATATCAGCATAATAAGTAGCAGCATAAACAACCCATTAAATGTTCCCATTGCTGGGCATCGGGGCCTTCTCTCGCAAGGAGAGAGACAAGGCTATAATCCACCACGCTGGCCCAGTGTCGGTTGGTGGATGACATATGACTTAGAACTTAGATTATAGGTAGATTTCGGTTTCTTCACGGTGTTTTCCTTCACCGTTTTAATTACCTGCATTACGAACATGACTCTGAAACGATAGTGGTGCGCGTGGTTTTGAACCCTGGGTCTCCGGATCGACAGTCGCCGTTCTCCCGACTAGGTCAGCTGTAACTTACTAGACCAGCCGTAACTTATTAGAAAATGTATTATTTCAATCCAAATACTGTTTAAAATTTAAAGGTAGTGTCCAACAAGCTTCGGTGACCGAAGCAGACTGTTGTTAGGGTTCCGTACACAAAGGGTAAAAACGGGACCCTATTACTGAGACTTCGCTGTCCGTCCGTCCGTCCGTCTGTCACCAGGCTGTATCTTAAGAACGATGATAGCTAGACAGTTGAAATTTTCGCAGATGATGTATTTCTATTGCCGCTTTAATCATGGCGGAACGTATCAAGTGATCGGGTTGAAATTTGAAATAGAATTAGATTAGTCTGGAAGAACACATAGGCTAAACATGGCCTATGTATAAGTACTCTATGTATTACGTAATAAACATCCAAACAGTGACATTCATAATATTTACAGGACAACGTTGGAACGGCTGAACATATTTGGATGGAATTCGAAACACACGTGGTTTGAACTCAGAAATAGCAAATCGGTTACTTATAGGTTACTGTGACGTAGGAAAGACTAAGCAAATTTGGTAGAAAATTGAAACAGAGATAACTTATAGTCTGAAATACCACATTTATGTATTTATTACCTATCAACCTGAATAGAAGCATGGGCCCTAAGGAAACAAATATTAACTATCACGTCAAAACGGCACAACGAATTGCGTTGACATACGAAACACAGATAGTTAAGAGTCTAAAATTTCACATGGGCTAATTAATAAGTCTACATTTTCATTTAACTCCATATTAATATAAGCATATATTTTCGTAAGGAACTTGATGTGATGGTAAGGTAAAAGCCAAAAATGAAAAATATATGCACCCGTTTTGGCGTAGATAATATAGGTGATTTGCGTTCACAATCAAAATAACAAGCGACATAATATTCTCATTAGACGGCGCTAATGCCAGTTTAAATCTAAAAGCACTAAAGGCCATTTAAATCGATGTTTTGCTATTGTGGTATGTATTTTTTCTTTGATCACTAGGTGGCGTTACTGGTATTCTAAATTGTACTAATAAGTTTTTGCTGGCTAAAAGGATTATGATGCCAAATTTGGATTCTTGATTTTTTTCTGTGTTACCTACAATTAAATTCATACATTAACATTTCACTAGGACTTGGCTTAGATTTACGGGTTCAACTTGCTTGAATATCATTAAAACTCAAAATTTTAATTATTTTGATTCCACACAAGCTTCGTTAAAATTTTTACGCCGGCGAAGTCGCGGGTAACAGCTAGAAAACAGCTTGCGGATAAAAATAAACAGGTAAGTAGGTTGAATCAGATCATGCACATTAGCTTCAGACTTTTCATAATGTATCCTATAAAAATCCTACAAACTTAACACTTGCGGCTATGTTCGATACTACGAAACCTTACTAAGTATGTTTGATTTTGTTTAAAAAAGAAAATAAAGATGATAAAATTAAATACATTTTTGTGTGGAAAAACAAATTCACTCAAACTCAAAGGTTTTTCAATGACTACTTATCCAAATATTTGACGCACGATACTTCCAATTAATGTATAAGTCAGTAACATCTGCTTACGCGAACGAAGTAGCGGGTTCAGCTAGTTAAATACTAAAACTATAACTACGTCTATATTAAAAAATATTTGTTAGCGAAGTATGCAAAATGAAACATCGTGATGACGGATTTTAGATGTCTTTATTTAAAATTTTATTTCAATGGTAGTGTATAACAATAAATAATTCTGTTCTCTTAAAGAGAGTGTACACACATAGTTAAGTATTTTATTTGTAAGTACATGTAAGCATTCGACGTGTTTACACAAAATAAAACCATTAGAATTTACCCATAACAATTATCACATCATTAGGTATGCGACTGTACTTACTGTGTGCCCGTTCATACTTTGTTATGTATTATTTTTTCTATCATCAATATATGCCAAAATATAATCTGTGGGCTCACTACAGATTACCTAAAAATGTATAAAAACAATTGGAGCAAAATATCGTAAATATAAAATAATTTCAATAACATCGACGGCGTCGCTTTGCCCCAGTAAGGAATGATAGGACCAAAATTTACCGGTCACAAGGCTCTGCCGCCGATTGTATATCATAACTACTTGTTAACACACTTTAGTCTTTAAAAGGGGATAGTTTTGTCATTTTAATTAAATACTTTGATAAATACGGTTGATCATCATAATTACTATAAAATCCATTTTCGTGTATACATTGTAATTATTCTCATTTAATAAACTGTTTCTTTGAGAAATTACTATTGATTGAACAACATCGAAAACACGATTGAGATCTACATAATCGTAATTACTTGCTTAAAACCGTCGCATCAATCTTAGTTGAGGTGTCGAGCTTAAAAGAAAAATGATTTCCGTTAGTGTATTTTATGCATTATCGTTTACCTCAACTGAATTTGATGTTGGGCTTCTAAATGATCACGAATAACATAGTACATCTATCTGTCACGACCTGAGCTAATCTGCTATCCCCTGGCAAGTATCTAAAATATCTAATACAAACAAATCGTTTTACCAAATTAATACATTTTCTTTAGGTACTCCTTTCATATACTAAGGTTATCTATCGATGAACCATGAACTATTGAACTATGAGTTTAGCACAATCACTCATAGTGACGCGAATAGGGCTCCGAGTTTGACGAGGTCCGCTTCTCACCATCCTAAAAAAATTATGCATATTTCTGACTATACGGCACTTGTAGATAAACTGGATATCGATACAGACGGCCGAAGACTAAAAATAGCAATGGCTTGAGTATAAATAACTCTTGCGGCTAGCGTAAGGCCGTCGGCGAAAACGTAATAGCCATTGATAACTTCCTGTAATGAATAGAACACTTTCATTAAATTGACGAAGTCGGACGTTCAAAGTCACTTGTGGCTCTACGGTATCATTGCAAAAAGTAATCGAAAGTAATCGATAACGTTATAAAATGATACGTGCTCGGTAATTGACTAGTATCTACTATTAAGCTCTATTCTTGGCCGTCACCTTGACTTGACCCTTCGCAGATCGATTTTGCTGCATTGACGGCAAACTGCGCGATAAAGATTTAATGCGTCTACAATCTGCACATCGATGTCTTGTCGTTGTTGTGAGACACGCAGATGGCGGAAGGCAGACGACCTCGCAAACAAGGCCCCACAGGAATGATTCGTGCAAACTAACGAAATGTACCATGAACACACTACAAACTAATTATTCACAAATATCGCCCGTATTAGGACAAAGAACTCACGCGCCATTGTCCTTACCAAAAATTAACGCATCCGGAACTGGCGCTAAGACAACGTTGCCATAAAATATTAATTATAAAAAACATCCATAATTATTACGTACAGGACATTAAAATCTCATAAATATTGCAGTTACATAAAATCACGGCCATATAATTTTGAGTATGACACAATGTAACATTAATTTCAGTCAAAAAATATAACATCGATTTTTAAAGGTCTATTTCACTCCTTTGAATTACCTATCTATCATTGATATAATAGTGGTTATGAATATTATAATAGAATATATCGAGATTTTTGAAACATATATTTATATCACTGATTTTCATCTTATCTAATTATAATAAGTACAGAAGGTAGCGAAATACGACCTAAAATAATGAACAATACTTATCAAAAACCAAGTACATAATACTCAGATATGGTAAAAATTAACGATTTCTAAGTAATTTTGTCACAAATGCTTCTTTATAGTCTAGCACAGACTAACACCCTAGTACTCGAACGTTGTAGAAGTTGGCACCACCTCTAGTACCATTTGTAGAAACACTGTTATTTTATCTGAAAAGAAAAGAAAAAATTTGAAAAACTTAAGAATTAAGCAACCCTTATGACTTATATGTTTCTGAAATTTATTCAATTCTGATCTGGCAAACCATTTGAACTTCAACTTCAACTCTAGGTTTATGGCTTTTCTTGTGGTTTAGCCTCACAATTTAGCCAATGTCAAGTATAAATATAATATATAATCTAAATTTTTGAAGAAAAAACGGACGACGCGTCCTTCAAAGCGCCATTTTTTCACCGTCTTCAAAACCACTTGAACATACAGCCGTGGTTGTATTTGAACATGCAGCCTTCTATTTATGTGATTTTGACGTGAAATCGATATAATTTTTCCTTTTGACGTGACAACGTCTAATGAATCGATGAACGCCGGCTGCATGCACGAAAACGTGTCACGTTATATCCCTTTACGCTCATTGTACCTTTGCGCCGCATCTATCAATGTTTTGTTATCACGTTGTCACGTTAAATTATCATCCGTAAACAACCGACTTTACAATTTTTCAACCAATTTTTTTAAAATTAAATCTCTGCAGTCGTGTCTTGGGACTGTGCCTCGCATATAGTTAGTACCTACTTTGTTTACAAAAGCCAACTAACGACACCTTCTCCGAAAGTTTTTTTAAACTGGTGTACCGTGTACACATTCTATGACTGAACCTTCAACAGTCAATGTTTTTGGAAATACGATAGAAAGCCACATTGAATAAAATATCAAAAATGCGGCTGCCGACGCTTTATTAATGACACCAAATTACAAATTACCTGTTTGGTCACTTTAGTGTTAATCGGCTCGTTCAAAAGGCTAGGTGTATCGAAGCAGCAAAACCAAACTTTCGATTTAAATGATTCGTAACAAGACCATTAAGTAACCAAGAAACAAGGTCTTACCCATGAACGGCAGAGAGTATCCCCACTTGACGAAGGGCAGGTAGACGAGAAGACCACAGAAGATGAAACCAGCTGCGTAGAGATACTCCCACTGGGGCTTGTCGATGATTGGGGCTACCACCAGGTACGCTGACACTAGCAGCACGATGTACGGGATTATTATCGGCACCTGAGAAAACAAGATTATGTTTCGTTCCATTAAATGTAGGTACCCAAACAAATCGCTCATGGACCTCGTTATTTAAGGATCAAAATTCTTTGGTATGTGAGGAATGTATGTATAACTTTTTTCTTTATCACTAAAAGTCTTATTTTTCAAACAGGAAACTAATTCACACATTACAAGTAACTTTTTAACACCCTTTTATTACCTGGCTTGGAATGTTTACATTAGAATGCTTTTATTTGGAATGAGTAGGAATTTAGCCCATAAAGCAGAAAAATCAATTGGAGACACTGAATCTCGGACCTCGTTACGGCTACCGATATTTTTCAATTTATTTATTTTATTATATCTTTTTTTTTATATCATTTTCCAAGATATGTTGGTATCCAAAACGAAAAGTCGTAAAGATTATTTTATTAATTTAATTATTCTGGAAAGATAGAACGTGTCCTGCATTTTGGTGTGCCTATTAAAGTGCAGTCTAAATAATTTTCTAATATGACTTTGATTCCAGGAAACCAGGTAATATTTTTGGGGATAACACAAAAGAATATGTCGAAACTCACCTTGTAAGGTCTAGGCGCATGGGGCTTGGTATATCTCATGACGATGAGCGCGAACATGGAACCTCCGTAGAAGATCCAAGCCGTGAACGAGAAGAAGTCGATGAGCGAGTCGATCGTCCCATACAGCACCATGGCCACAGCGATCAGAGACTGCAACAAGAGAGGTAATCAATGGTTCGTAAGATCAGTAACTATAACATTGGTGTTTTTTGCGATTACGATGCGAATATTCTGACCGCCAGAAACACAAGCGAAAAGTAAGCACATACCTACTACTCCTGCTTTTCTAGAACAAGGATTTATAAAATTGAAGGATAACAACGATTTAAAAATATTTTTTTCAAATTAACTTGGGTTTTACGAGCTCACTAGTGCTGATTAGTCAAGGAGGACGACAAAACAAGGATTTGCTAGTCCTTCAAATACGGCTAGCAAACAACCGCAGGGAGGTAGGTAGATAATTATTTGCAACGTTACTGCTCATAAGGATTGGCGCTTTCCAAATTTAAGTATCTACAGGGTTTGTCTCAATTTAAAAATAGATTAGAACTATTCCAATACAGAAAGTAAACTCACATGGAATATCAGACCAGGCGCAGGAGTAAACCGGCGGACGTGAACGTAAGACAGGATGTCCAGCAGATGTCCTTCACGAGACGCAGCAAAACACAACCTTGAACGACAGTATATTTATTTTTAAAGAAAATATATCAGATGTTTCATTTCTTGATTTAAAAATCAAATTAAATTTAATATTGACAACTGTAACGGAGCCATAGTAGACAGATAATTTGAGAGACACTACTTTTGATTTAAGTGAGTAAGGTATTCAAAATTAAGGGCTATTTTTCTGGCTAATGCATTACGAAATGCTTTTTGTATCTCACATGATTGTTACCTTCCAGCGACGAATAGAGTTCCGTTAGCGGAGCCGAAGGTGGAGATGGTGACGGCGAGCGGCATGAGCCAGGCCATCGGCCCCAGCAGTCGGTTCCCGAAGGTGACCGCCACCGCCTCGCTGTCGGCCATCTCGCTCACAGACATCACCGCCAGGTAGGACACGTTCACGAGTGCGTAGCACAGGGTTACCAGTGGAATACCGATTATTATACTTAGCGGCAGGTTCCTAAAACATTGCGTTGGTGTTAAGAGGTAGTATGAAATAGTTGCTGAAACTATTCGTGTGATGTTTTTTATTGGTTTACTCTGACTTAACTGCCATCTCGCCTGGACGTCTACTCTCTTTCTACGAAAAACGTAAATTCAAAATAAACTCGCGTCTTTCCTACTCCGGTTCCACTTCGTTTCGTCCGATCGAACATTGTTTGACGTTCAGATGTTCTAAGCCTACTCTAATTAGAGTAAGCTTAGAACATTTAAACTGACGAAATGACGGATCGAAGTAGAGAGTAAAGAAAGTATAGGTCCTGATGTTTAGCAACGATGCGGACAGACAGCGTGCTTACCTAAGTAGAAGAAACCGATTCACTCTCGATTTGAAGACACCAAGATTGTTACCATAGGAAAACCCCACCAAGGCGACGCATTCCACACGACACATAGATATGTGTTTATGTAATCACAAAAGTAGAATAAAAGTTTGAAGTTAGTTTAAATAAATGGGAATTCTGTTCGATTTTCCTATTAGACTTCACAAGGAGTAGCGGTTGTGAAAGGAAATATCTACTATAATCTAAACGGTACCTACATATGTGACGATTACTTTATCTGTATGTATTCGCTATTATGTCACAGCACATGCATTATATCAATATGTACCAAGCAACTAATAACATCTATTAGTGTAACTATTAAGTATTGTCAAGAGTGGTTCCAAAGTACCTAAAGGTTATTCACAATGAGAGTCCCCTAATGAGTTTCATTGTTAGTTGACTGGTAAACTAGCATCGTTTATCAAACACAATGTCATACAAATTTTGTTTAAAATTTGGTTTAAAAGATTAGAAGTAATTATACATAAAATAATTAGAAATTAAAAAGTCGACCTTTTTACAGATTAGGTAGGTACACATTTTTAGTTGTTTTTTTTTGTTTTGCTTGTCACAAATAGTTCTAATGCTGTTCAATGTATTTACAGTAGGTACACTTACTTGGATGGATTTTTAATTTCCTCAGTGACATAGTTGAGGTTATTCCAACCATCGTAGGCCCAGAGGCCGGTGTAGAATGCGGTGGCAATGTTGCCCAGTGTCGCCGTGCTACTGGCGAAGTTTGGCTCCTGTAAATGTCGCGTATTACCTGCACCATAATGACACATTTGCCGTCAGTTTTACAAATTTACAGCCCAAATGATACTGATGATAGTGTATATGTGGTTTTATGAAACATGGTGAGTACAGTTCGAAGAGTCTGTTGGGAAAATGAATGGCGCATGTTCTTGCCCTATTAGTGGTATTTTATAATACAAATCATTATTACTTATGTTGAAACAGGTAATATCTATTATCCCCAAAATTACAATTTTTTGGGATCAATAAAAAATGGCTATTCTATCAAAAAACTAAATAAAAATCACAAAATGCACACTCGTAGTCAGTTCCACAAAGTCATCTGTAATTTTTACCCTGTAGCTTAACGTCAAGTTTTAAGATGAATACAGCTGAGATTTATAAATTCAAAATTCGGATACATTTATGAAAATGTACAGGTGCAACACAGATGAGTTGACGTGACTGAAAGTAATAATTTTCAGCGTAGTATGTTATTACCTAATATCAATTTGTAAGCTCCTCCGCAGACAATAATAGCGATCGCGACCAGCTTGGCTGCCGTGAAGATGTTCTGCACGTTAGTCGCCAGATTCACGCTGTAGCAATTCACTGCTAATATCATCACTGAGGGAAGAGTAACATATATTAGAAAACTGTAGTGCTACGGTTATCGATGGAAGATCAAATACGAAAGAACCCTTGATTCCTAAGGAAAACTCTAAACCTTTTGTTTTTTGTTTGGTTGTGCGTCCACTCGACTCGTGCAAGACAAATTAAATAATTATTTATTTCCCAAGAATGTAGGTACCTACAGAATGTAACTATTTTAGGACGTTTCCTAACGGTCTACCATTACGAGCGTGTCAATATTTATTTGTATAGTCTACTATAATTTTCTCATTAAATAAAGCAGAGCTATTTAAAAAAAATCTACATTTTCCAGAATACAACGAAAGACAATTTCTGATGTAAGAGTTAGGTAAGTAATGTTCATGAAATGACCCAATAGCACGAGGCGGCGATAAAAATACAGTTTTAGGTACTATTGCTGGATGATTTTCTCGAACACCATTTTACATTCTTGCACGATACGAGCGAACATTTCCCTTTATAGACCCCTATCTTGAGGTAGAAATCTATCTAACCCTACCACTATCGTACTCTTGGCTTGCAGAGGAAGGAGCCGTACATAATACAGTAGAACCTCGATAACTCAAACCTCCGTAACTTAAAACCTCTATAACTTAAAATATTTTTTGTTTCCCCTGGACTTTAACTTATCGAGGTTCTACCGTAGCACGAAATAATGTGAATACTTAATTTATGTAATCTCACGTCAGACTTTACAGTGTTATACCAGAGGTTATTAGTTACAGACGCGACGCTCGAAAATATTTCAATTGCTGCGACGCGTCCGCAAAATCTATAAGTAGACTATTACACTCGGTGGTCTCTAGGCTATTTAAATTGCGTTGATTGTTGTGATGGACGAGTGGAGTCTATACAGAACTCATTATAATAAGAATATGATAAATTTTGAAGCAAATCGAAATGTACAAATAAGAAATTTTCGCTTGCTCTATGATGCTTACTGTCTGTCTAATTGTGTGGGCAACTGACAGGAAACTCTGAGAATTAATGAATTTCATGGTGCTTCTTTAATTTACAATAGTGACAATAATCATATGGATAGCAAGGACACTGATTCAGATGCAGAGCGAACTATACGATTATCTAGATAATAATTTATAACCTTTATTGAGACACCCAATAAAGTGTAGGTATTTACAGAAAGAATTGTCAATAAAAGTAACAATAATGTGAAAACGATTTACCTCATCATGTCAATCTTTCGATGGACAAATACAAAACGGGCGATTCAAACAAGAAGTCTGGAAACTCCTTCAAAAACAAAATTAAAGTACTGATACACCTTGTGTTATTCGTATCAATATGTCTAGTGCTGAATACTGATTTACAAATAGTCTATTTACGATTAGTAGAAATTAGTAAAGATTAACATAAATGTATAACCGACATATCTCAACGCATTAGCAAACTGAAGTGGCAATGGGCCGGTCATATCTGTCGCAGAACCGATAACCGTTGGAGTAGACGTGTTCTTGAGTGGAGACCACGAATCGGCAAACGTAGTGTAGGACACCCTGAGACTAGATGGAGTGACGATATACGGAAGACAGCAGGCAGTGGATGGAGACGTATAGCTGAGGATAGGGCTGAGTGGCGAGCCATGGGAGAGGCCTATGTCCAGCAGTGGACTAAGATAGGCTGATGATGATGATGAAGATAAATGTGACATATTTGTATAATATATTAGATGTTGTCACAAACGCGGCTCACTATCAATCAGGAAGCTAGTTATACAGCGCTGTTTAGTAAAGAGGCTGGGCTGTCGATTTAATGGTTGATTACGCTAGTTGGCTGCGACATATATCATGATGCTTACGACATATACAACATAATGGCTCAGACAAATAAAGTTTAAAAGTTTTGTAGTTGTAGGTACCTATTATAAAATAGCTTTGGCTCGTTACATTCATTAGTCTGTGGGACTCACCAATAGAAATGACCGCCACAAGTTTGACCAGCGAGCTCGGGGGCTCGCACTCCGAGACGAACGGTTCCACCGCATACTTCGCGAAGCTCAAGCAGATGATGGCCATTTGTGACGGCTTCAGCACCAACGTCGACACCTAAAAACGGGCACTGCATGAAATTCCTGCACTTATGCGCTACGTTTCCACTCGTAAACTCAAATTTACTCTTTATTTGCAGCGAAAGCTAATACATTAAACAATTATTAAGGAATACTCAATTTACTGGATGATTTCACGTGTCGAGTAAAAAATTACAGTTCAAATTTAATTCAAAAAAAATTGGCATTGTGGTAGAGTTTTCTCTTAGTTGTCATATTAATTTATATGAAATTATTTACAGATAATTATATTGAAAAGTTTGTTGTTCTGTGGCATAACCTAACTTTAAATCAAAACTTTTGAATAGAAAAAGTTGCCAATTAACTGCAGATTGGCACATCATTTTTATTAAACGTTTTATATTCCAAAAGCACGCCTATATGAGAGTCTATATTTATTCGGTATACACTGAGTGAAAACGCAGTTTGAAAATAGAGTATATATTTAAAAGTTAAATACCTATTATTTCCTCGTTGTCTTTCCGACCCTTGCGCGCGATTCACCCCACTTTCGGAAGTGGCAGCACCTTTGGGTCTGGATGTGACAAACAAGGTTCACAAATAGTGCTAAAGCACTAGAGGGCTCAAACCCAACAAAATCAACTCGAGAATTCATCAAAAACATGATGCGCATGAGGCCATTACGGCTATACAATTTGCTACATTCAAACCATTACAAAATAAAATGATTCACATTCATAGGTACTGGAGTATTTAACTGGGGAAATAACTACAAACTGATTTAGGCTCTATCCTGAATGTTATTCTTAAAATTGCTTAGTTAACAAAAATATCATTGTCTTATTTGTTACAGTAAGAATATTTAATGAAGACGGACATATTTTAATCAGATTTCTTATTTTAAAATAAAATTTACTTTCAGAATAGAGACTATTTTAATAATAAAAACAAAAAAAACTACTGTAATCCGTAAAACTTCCGAACTATGGTGATACCGTCACTATTGTCACCATAATTCGTATGTTCTTTATCGCAAAAAGAGTTGCCTATGCTCACGTAACCACTTACTGAAGTATATTTGTCAGTTCCCATAAAACGCAAAATATGAAAAAATATAAATCGACTTTATCAGAGAATTATCAAATATCTGCTGCTGGCGTTATACAAAACTTTTAAAAGCTCTGCTTACTCCGCATAAATCCTTTTGAGCGCAGCAAATTGCATCGCCTTTATAAGCCTGAAGAAACTTTTTGATCAAAGAACAACTTTTCCGGGAGAAGTTATATTCTGTGTGTCAGCTTACCCATGAAAACAGGAACGCGGGAGGTGCACCGAACGCATCCATGAAGTAGGCATATTCAGCCCCCGATGACGTATTCATGGTTCCCAACTCTGCATACGCAAGCGCTCCTGTTTATAGAAACATCCACGATGAAATATAGACAAATATTTTATTACTAGAAATACGTAATATAAGTCAGTTCGGCCGATCGTAAAATGGACAATGCGCTATATTGTTGAGAATGTGACAGGTAAGTAAGATACATTTTATCAGTAATGCTAAATGTTTTTGGTTCATGTGTACCAAAACACACAGAGTTCACCTATTTATACCTATTACATATTGTAATTGTACATTTTATTATAAATCTATAAATTCATATGTGTCAATGTTGCATAAAAATCGAGGTTACATTTGGCCACCTTACATACTTTCTGGACGACTTAGGATTTGTCCTATAAAGCTATATATTTTCTTTTGTTATAAATAGGTAGCTATTTAAATAGCTAAAAACAGAATAGAGTACCTATTCTCTTTTCTGAAAACAATGCTTTTCAATAATAAATAATTATATAAACATAAATTATATTATATAATTATAAATATTCAATATAAATCTAATTTTCGATTACCATACAACAAAAATAAATACATTCGGAATTTCTCACATTATCATACTAAGTCATTTTGCTAATTACAAAATGTTAGGCTTCGTTCACATGTAATTATTTTGTAACAGGAAGTTTTAAATTACAATACTAGTGAAACAAAGATACGTATCTTGTCACATACTCCAGGCTACATTGTCTTTCACACGAGACACTTCATAAAAATAGAATTCATTGTTACATATTGATTTTATTGAACAATTGGTGGTCACGCTCACGAACCATTCACGCGACTGTTCGCTGGAGTACTTGAACCGATGGTTACAATCTTACAATTAGTAGTGACACGCATTGGTACTACTTTTAATAGGAACTACATTTATCTGTTTTTGATATTATTTAACGATACCTACATAATAGTGATCTATTAATTGGTTTGCCGATTTTTATTAGGTAATTAATTGCTGTTGGCCTGGAAAAAAGGCAAATCTGAAAAAAATTGGTAGTCATAGGACCTGCCGATAGAAGTGCAGACATAATATATATAACTCAGAATTTGATAGCTTACTTTGGAAACTACGCGGATGAAACCGGAGGGCGTGGCCATGAGCACGGCCATCTAGAAATGTATCAGCCAATGGAAAATGCTGACGCATTTCTAGATGACCAATGGTCATGGTCCCGAGTTTACCCGAAAAGTTCTTATCATTACCGAGCGTCACGCAAGAATTCAATTCACAGCCCACGAAAATACTGTCTGTGACGCGCTAAAAGAAGATATTTACCAAGCAACGAGAGCAGGCCACATGCCATCCAAATGATGAAGCTTATGCCCACTGAGCCTGTGCGCACCAAAAGCCCAGAGGGCGAGACGAATATTCCAGATCCTGAAAGTAAAATATTGATTTACATTAATAATATTCATAATATTGTTTTTAACGTATTCAATCAAATCAAATCATATTTTTCCCAATATTTGTACTCGTTGCTTTTCACTAGGACGTTTTACCAGTACACATAGTGTACACAAGTCAAACCAAAATAGCGGAGTATCGAAACGTGACCTTCCGAACCTGATGTTACAGTGCAGTGTAAAATCAGGTTACCGATGTACTTTGTAAGAATTTACAGCTAGCGGAGAAATCTTTCGTGGGTTGATTTTTTCAAGGACCTATGTGAAATCCATTTCTGGGTGCAAATAGCCGAGTGCTAAGCAGTCATTTGGATTCTTCATGTTCAAATAGCTGCGGTACTACATTGATAACGGCAAGCTAACCTTGATGGTCAGCGCACGTCTTGCTCGTCCGTTAGCTCTGTATTAAAATAAAAGTAGTTAAGTGCGAGTAGGACTCGCCCAGGAAGGCTTCCGTAGCAGCAAGTAACATAATATAAAAGTTCTTGTAGTTCGTTGTTACTTTAATCAGTGTTTTAACAATAGTGAATTTATGACGTATTCAAATAAAACTACTTAATAGATCTCATTCAAACCAATTTTCGTTTATAGTTTACATGGTAATGGACATCATACGCTTTTTTTTATTTTTGTCATTCTCTTATTTTAGAAGTTACAGGGGGGGGGGACACTTTTTACCACTTTGGAAGAGTCTCTCGCGCAAACTATTTAGTTTAGAATTAAAATATGTTTCGAATCTCAATATCATTTTTGAAGACCTATCCATAGATAGTCCACACGAATGGTTTTGATAAAAAAAAACATTTTTGAGTTTAATTTCTAAGTATGGGACACTCCAATATTTTTTTCCTATTTTTTGTATCAAAATCTTAATGCTGTTCACAGATTACATCTACTTAATAGTATAGCTTTTATAGTTTCGGAGAAAAGTGTGACATACGGACGGACAGACAGACAGACAGACATGACGAATCTATAAGGGTTCCGTATTTTGCCATTTGGCTACGGAACCCTTAAAAAGATCTTTTTGCTGTAGGTTTTCTCGTTAAGAGGTGGATTGATTAACAATTTTGAGCAAAATTTTCAAAATGTACGAGAACACAAAATATGAGTACTTTATATGAAATATATTCTCAAAATAGTAGATTTAGATAAAACTACATGATCGATAACGTCATACACAAATATTACCTACTAATATTCCGAGAAATTTATTTCAGTACATGCATACAACATGAGTAATATTTTCGCGGCTTGATTTATACGTTTCTATAAATCTTCTTGAACTAAATGTTTACAAATCTTTTTTTGGATGACGCGCTAATATAGCACCGATGACGTAGAGGTCATGGCTAAATAAAACAATCATCATGTGATGAATTAAAACAGCATGGCATGATAATTAGGCGTGTACGCTGATGCTCGTCATGTAAATCTTGACACATTTATCTGCATAATTTGTATTTCGTTGTCCGAGGGATTTATAAATCAAAGCGACCTTATCAATGTTTATTTGTCTAAGTACACCGTAGACTAAACTTCAAGGCGTTACGTTACGTTATTATCTTATATCGTCCATTTTTAGGGTTCCGTAGCCAAATGGCAAAATACGGGGCCCTTATAGATTCGTCATGTCGGTCTGTCCTTCCGTATGTCACAGCCACTTTTCTCCGCATTAAGATTTTCATACAAAAATTGAAAAAAACAATAAATTTTGGGGGTGTTCCATACTTAGAACTGAAACTCAAACATTTTTTTTTTATCAAAACCATACGTGTGGGTTATCTATGGATAGGTCTTCAAAAATGATATTGAGGTTTCAAACATTTTTTTTAAATGAATAGTTTGCGCGAGAGACTCTTCCAAAGTGGTAAAATGTGTCCCCCCCTGTAACTTCTAAAATAAGAGAATGACAAAATAATAAAAAGCGTATGATGCCCATTACCATGTAAACTACGTCATAAATTCACTATTGTTAAAACACTGATTAAAGTAACAACGAACTACAAGAACTTTTATATTATGTTACTTGCTGCTACGGAAGCCTTCATGGGCGGGCGAGTTCGACTCGCACTTGACCACTTGTATTCATAATACAATGACTTACTTGGTTTATATACTACGAAATATTTGTGATTTGTTTACTATGAGTGTATAGATCTACACTTATTTTTCACATTAGGAATCTTGCGCACGGAAATTTACGTAAAATAATATTAATTTACTTTGACTTGGCTTTCTACCTCAAATCTGCTATGCTTAAGTTTTTTATAATTGTTAGACATAAATAATAATAAATAAGTTCCTAATGTAACTTAACAATAATCGGTAACGATACAAAATAATACGCTTTTTCTCCTTACTTTTACAAATTTTGGGTGCCTAAATAGCACAAGTATTGAAATGAAGTAAACTAATGTGTACTGAGTGAAATAATTACACTCCTGATTTATCTGACTCCGCCTTGAGATGTAATGGCCAGCTCAAGATCGCCTAGTTTCTAGTATATTTGTCGACTGGACTAGTTACCTACAACATTTACAAACGAAAAATAAAAGAACATACTTGAAGAATTTCAAACAATTTTATCAGAAAGTAAATGTTATTTCACACAAACACGTTAATAAAAAATGTTATAGTCAACGAAGTGGCACTCAAAAGTTGGACAAACTTTGTACATTATTGGATAAACAAGCGTGACAATTGTTTTTATGTTTACAAATCATTAATGTTTGATTATTATTTTATCGTTCAGAAGGAGATCGTCGTGATAAATGTATTATCTTTCTACATTTTTCTTAACATCTAAAAAAGCTTTTGATAAAGTTTTAAATACTATTCATACCTTAGTTGGAATCACTCTCATGTTTAGATAAGGAACAACACTTCTGTTATGCACAAGTTTTAGATGAAGTACCGAATAGTATCCATTGAAAATCAGGTTACATTTTTCGTTAGACAGCACAGAACCTCTGGGGAGTACCCATTGTATTCTTTATTCACTTACCGATCATGGTGCCAACAATTAGAGCCACCCCACTGAAGAGTCCCACCCGTCTCTTGAGGTGAACAGGGTCGTCCGCAGCTGCGTCCGACCCCTCCAACTGAGAACAAGATATTTGACATTGAGATTTCAATACATTAACATTTTGCAGGTTTGTAGCTTTGAATACTTATTTTAAAGTATCCTACGACAGTTGGCCTTATACGGCCTCTACCACACACTGAAACTGAAACAAGGGTACTAATGTAATCTACATTTATTGACTACTAGCTGACCGGCGAACTACGTAACACCATATTTTTTTCATCAAAATTTTTAAAATTTTCTGCCATACAAACATTGTCCCTGCAACGAATAGGTACATAAAACAAAGAATCATCAAATTTTGTACAGTACATCAAAAACTGTGAGCGTAGTACATATATTGCGAAGATCCATTTTATATGTAAGATATTTACGGATATGTAGAGCATGCCTAAAACATTCACGGACCATATACTTGTATCTGAAAGCATTCCTTTGAATACGACATTTATATCTTACGAGTACATACAGCAGTTATAGTCTTATTTTCAAATTAAAGTTTCGTGCCTCTCAATTTGATAATACCTAGTAATGTAGTGTAGTGTATGTACGTTCTAACATTTTTGATTTCTAAAACATATTCTTATACTTTATAGCAACTGATTATGTTTCTAAGTAACGGCTGGTCTAGTCGGGAGAACTGCCGATCCGGAGCCCCCGGATTCAAACCCCACGCACGCCACTGTAATTTCGAAGTTATGTGCGTAATGCCCGCTAATTTAAAAAGGTGAAAGAAAACATCGTGAGGAAACCGACATGTACCTAGAATATTCCGAGGTCATGTGTCGTCCACCAACCCGCACTGGGCCAGCGTGGTGGATTATGGCCTTGACTCTCTCCTTGCGAGAGAAAACCTCTCAGTGATGATGATTATTAGTGTTCCAAATAGTTTCTATAAACAATGTTTCCAAACTCAATTCAAGCTAATAGTTCAAATAGAGAATAAGTATAATTATTAATTTATCTAACACGAGTGAGCTGGGTAAAAGAGTACTTCAGTTACGTCTAACTAATAAACTACTTCAATTTTCGTTTTAATACAGCAGAAGACTTTTACAGAAACGTATTCCTTTTTCCTTACTAGGTACTCAATCTAGACTCGACATTTCTAGTGGTATTATACAAACATTACATTTGATACTACTTCAAGTACTTACTCATAATACCTTTGAACAAGCTCTTAAGCCCTTTCTCGGTAAAATAGCTGGAAAGTATGTTGACTATTTCACTTTATATCGTAAAACGTAATATGTAGTAGGTAAATACCCGCCCAGTGGGAACGTCCATAAAATTAAATTTCTAGAGTACGTCTGTATCTGTTAAATTTATACTTACTTTTTATGTGATCCAACTCCACATATAGGTATTCATTATACGCTCTACGAAAATGTTAACATTCCCTATGTACTCGTAAGTTTTGTAAATCTTTTTCACAATTTAAACTTCGCAAGCATTTTAGAATGAAATCGTGCAGCACTACAGAACTTAATTTAAAAATCTTCATTGTAACCACAGTTTATTTTATCAATCAGAAAAATATAACTTTTGTATATATATATTTTTTTTTTAATAAAGAGTGACGAGACGATCAGGACATGTGCCTGATGGTAAGCAACACATAACAGCACAGTAACACGCAGCTATTGGAACATGAAGAGTCCAAATCATTACCTAGCACTGCACTGCGCTCGTCACACAGAGATCTAAGATCTTATATTAGAGATATAAGCCCTGTGATTTCTCTGGAAACATTGCCCTTCAAACCGGAACACAGTAATGTTTGCACAGTACTGCTTGGCGGTAGGATAACTGGCAAAGGTGTGGTACTTCCCCAGGCGGACTCTGCCAGGAGTCCTACCACTACAAAGAAAACTATATAACTTTACTATACTAAATATGAATTTAACGTGGAATAAACAGAGCTGCTTTTCACGTAGGCGTATTATTTCTAAGACTTCGTTTGTGCTAAAAAAAGGTCACTTGCTGCAAATCTTTTCTATTTAATTTTTTTATCTACCTGACGCCTGATGCCCCTTGAGTCTCAAAAGGCTTAACAAATGTAATTTAGTTGAAGAAATGTTTTAAGTGTTTGAAACAAAAAGTTTTTGTTGAACTTGCAGGCATAAAAGATTCCCTAGGAGCTTAATTTGGTAGCAAGTTGGCTGCGTGCGGTGCTTTGAGAGTTAACTTAAAATTGTAAATTTATTTAAAAAAATGCTGTACGTGACCAGCGGCGTACGGCTGCACTATTACTCGTATCTATCCGGAGCCCTCGGATACAAATCCCACGCGGGATGTCTTGTCCAAGTCATGTGCATAATGCTAACCTAAAAACGGTGAAGGAAAACATCGTGAAGTAACTGACATGTACCTAGAATCTGGTTATGTGTCATCCACCAACCCGCACTGGGTGGTGGATTATCGCCTTGACCTATGGGCCTACTTGCAAAAGTAGACCACGAATCCCAGCTGTGGAAACATTTAATGGGCTGTTTATGGTATCTAGAAAATATTCTAACAAAGCTTATTCTATTTAAAAAAAATAGCGAAAAAATAGCCACATCCGTCGAACTAACTTTTAGTAAGTGAAACTTACTAAAAAAATGTTATAATCGTGTTCCAACCTCATGTCAAAACTGATATGTGAGTATAACTACGCCTGTGTAATAATGCATGTACCTATCTTGGGAGAAGGCCACCGGACTCTAAAATACAGTTTATAACTAGTTTAAGAACGGTCGATTCATAATGTTTTTGTCATTTATGCAACAAAAGTTCAACCGGAATCGGTCTTACTGACCGATTCCGATTTCAAGTTCTGCCAGGGAGCTACGCATAGATTCATGTAGCTATAATAAAGAACCTACTGAGCTAAAATTGATGGAAATTTCATGGAGTTCACATAAACACCTCCGAACTATAAACTCTATTTCGAATTCTCAAACTAAATTCTTTTATTGCATAAATGACAAAAACAATATGGATCGGCCGTCCTTAAACTAGTTATGAACTGTATTTCAGAGTCCGGTGGCCTTCTCCCAAGATAGGTACATGCATTGGTATTATATTTTAAGTCTTTCTAATCCATGACAGGCTTACAATTGTGCGCCATATTGAGCGATTAAGTTATGATGCGCACTGCAGACCGCTTGAAACACTGCGTATTATTTCAAGAAGACTGATCATCTGAACGAAGAATCATGCTCAAATAAAGAACGTTAAGGACTCTTCCAGTATTCAAAATATTGTAAATATTTATGAACATTAATAAAGACTTTAAAACTGAAACTGAGTATTCAAACACTGGACACTGGAGGCTGCCGCTGGACGAAATTGCAGTGATATTACCAAATGGGATAAGAAAGAGAAAGGTAAAATATAACTTTTTGGTAACTTGAAACGTAATTATCACCTTGTCTCCTGGGTTGAGGGCGCTCTCGGCAAGCGCTCCCGCCGCGCCGTCTTCGGCGTCGCAGCCGGCGGAGCACCCGCGCCATACCAATCCGCCTTCGCGTGCGCTCCCTGTAACAACACAAAAGCAAATCTCACTTGTAGTTCGAAGGGCAATGTTTCAAGAGAAATTACAGGGTATAGCGATAAATCATCTTATATTGCTGGGCGAAGAGCGCAGTGCAGTGCTAGGTAATGATTTAGACCCTGCGTGAATAGCCGCTTGTCACTATGCTGTTATGAGCAGGCATGTTGCTTACCATCAGGAACATGTCCTGATAGTCTCCTCACTCTTTACTGTAAAGAATAAAGTACATTCCGCAGTTTTACTGTTCTTATAACGAAAGTACCGTAAAACCGCATTGATTAATCTCTCGACTATCCAGTCGATCATGAATTTTGAATTTCTCGCGGTGCTATGAAAATGGAGTCCTATCCTATAAGAAAAAAATATACATAATACTTATGATAACATGCTTTTTAGAACTCCGAATTTTTATGTGTAAGATGGTAATTATGGTAACATGGTAATGCATGTAAAATATAACAACGAAAAAGTAGCAACCATCCACACATTTCGTAGCACGTCTACAGCGTTTCATAGAATGAGTGGGATCACGTAGTGATTACTTCTTCTGTGGGTGGGATACGCATAACGTTTTGGGCTCAGGCGTAACTTTCATCGTAATTAATTCTTTGAAAAAGTAGCTCGTTTATTACTAAACTTAAATTTACGAGACAATGGGTTTGTGGCATTTCACTACTTAGCTTGGTGTATAAAAATGAAACAGCGAACGTTTAAAACGAAGTCGTATTTTTCTACTGAAACATAATAATCATAGGTACCAATATTTTCCTACTATGAGGAGAAATTAAGGGCGTGTGGGCCGTAATTTTGAATTTTTAAAACAACTTTAATACCTTTAAAATAGAGTATTAAACTCTGAAAAAAATATATGTATTAGTTAAGGATCTCATCTAGTGCAATTCGCAGTCAATAACACGATTTAATAAATTTTACTTGATAGATAAAAATCCCAAAGTTACCCCTTTTCAAAAGGTTTTTTCAAGTTTATGACTAAACTAATGATTTTTTTTACTAAATTTTGTACTCAACGAAAGCCACTAAAAGTTATAGATGCATTCGCAGAGTTTGACTTGATAAAAGTATCAGTTATTCACTATGTTTTAATATCTACCATATATATAGCGCCGTTCGGCAGGCCTGATCAGTCGCGTTTCGGCGCTCACGGACGACGGGCCTGTGCTTGATTTCGCAATTTTGACATTTAATAAATTTTAAATATTACGATCATAGTGCCACAGTATAACAATATCAGTAGGTATTACTAGTGAAGCACGCTATGGTCTTGATTTTTCATACCGTTTTCATTGGAATTGCAAATAGACGCTGATACTAATTAGTACGCTGTTTACTTTATGTTGTAGACCAATAGGGGAGTCTCAAAAAACTAACGTCGATAACACATCAGTACAAAATTCAATGCAGATGCAATGGAAAATAGATAAGTATCGGTAAAATATTCGTCCGTCAAATCAGAGATCGGGATAAGGAAATAATGAGAGGGGAGAAATCCCCTGCGTAAATCCCCTAATATAAATCCTATGTCAGGTATCATAAATGATACCTAACTTGCATTTATATGTCATTTAGGTAAATTCTTTGGTAGTAAGGTACTTAGTACTTGGAAGAAAAGTCCTCATATACAGATTTTACCACTTTAAAAGAGACTCTTGCGCTAACTATTCAGTTTAGAAAAAAAATGTTAGGAACTTCAATACAATTTTTGAACATCTATCCATAGATACACGTATGATTTTGATAGATTTTTTTTTATTTCTTTTCCAAGTTTGTGACACCACCAAAATTTATTGTTTTTTCTTTTTTTGTATGAAAATGTTAATATGGTTCATGGAATACATGTACTTAAAAAGTTTTAATAGTATACTTCTTATAGTTTCGAAGAAAAATGGCTGTCACATACGGATGGACAGACATAACGTATATTTTAAAATTTGTCCACGAATCCTTAAAAACCCAGCTTCGTTCATTTAAAACTCATTTAAAATGAAATTTAGACACTCGACCAAATTTGATAAGAAGCCTTTTAGGCAGTAAAACTACTCGTAGAATTTAACTCTGTACTAAATTTCCGATTCGTATTTTTTATATAAGGTTTAGAATCATTTCCTGAGCATAAAATTACAAAATAATAACAAATCCAGGTAGAGCTTCAAGCGCCAGCTCGAAAAAACGTTTTTGGCCGATATTCCGAAAAAGTAATATAGCCTATTATTATTGTAGAAAATAAAATTTCCCATCTTTTGTTGCCAGTAAACTTTTTTTTCGAACTTACCGATTACGATTTATTATGTCCAATTTAATGATAATGTGAATTCTGTTCCCAGTAGCATAAACATGTCTCTTTTTACCGGAATGGATGAAGGGTTATGTTTTTCGCGCGTATCTTTATGTTTGTAAAACTTTTATTTCCACATATCTTCCAAACGGCTGGATGGATTTTGGTAACTAAGATATTCTAAGACTAGTCTCATTCGCCAAAGTGTCCTTAGATAGTAGGTAATATTTTTTTACGTGTAGTTTTTTTTGTAGTCGGGGTTTTTAAATTAAAGTTAGTCTATCATATTGCTCGTTGCTCGAATAAACAGCACCGTTCATCATCATGATTGAAGAGTTGAACGAAGAGTTTGGTCTCCACTTTTGTAATAAGAACAACTAAGCTGTGAAACGCATTGCCAGAGTGGGTTTTTGTCGAAGGTTCGAACCTTGGGGTTACGAGGTACACTGTGTTTGTTTCTATTATAGAAGCAAGTTCCATCGTAGACATCATTTTCATCCACTATTATCGGCATCATCGCAACCGGATCATTAAATGGGTTATAAATCGTAAACGGTAAGTTTTACAAAAAAAGGTTTACTAGCAACAAAAGGTGCAAAATTTTATTTTCTACAATTATTGTCAAAATATATAGTTTCCAAAATATCGGCTAAAACAGTTTTTTTTTTCAATTAGCGTTTGAAGCTCTACGAGTACCTGGATCTGTGAGCATTTTGTAATTTTATGCTCAGTAAGTGATCTTTACCTCATAGAAAAAAATTGTTAGGAACTTGTGAATTATTAGGAAACATTTTAAAAAGATGCATGAAATTGGAAAAGCCCTTCTCAACTTATAGTGTGACCAAAAAAGAAAAGGTTGAGTTTTGTATACCTACCGTATAGTAATAGTATAGATAAATTTAATATTTCTTCGTTTATATAGCAACAAAACTCTAATCATAAACAAACAAACAACAAATCTTGAACAAAAAATGAGTTTAAATTACATAGTCCAATATTTTAATGTTATTTCTGCACTGTGGCACCGATTCCACGGTCGGTGACGGTCGCGAGAACAAGACAGCGTTAAATGCCTACTTTGACAGAATTACCTGGCCTTAAGTGAAACAACAAAAATCATCATAATTCAGAACGTCCTTTTGAGTTGAACAAAAATATTAAATATGAATGTAAAATATACTAAAGTATTCAGATAATGAGTCACTCGACAACAAGCTTGCACCATTTGGCTACGATTCACAATCAAATGTCTCCTAATTTAAATAGAATAATGTAAAATTTTGCAAGAATCTCGACGTTGTGCTTCTTGAAATAGAACAGTCTGGGATACAATAGTGTGTACAACGTAGCCTAGGCATTTTTAATTGAATTCTATTGACGAAATATACGAGGTTACAAATAACACCAATAGGTAGTAAGCCAGCTTAAGGAGCTCACTTTGTGTTCCTAGTGAGTCTCGGAGCTCTCTCTTACAAGGAGAGAGTCAAGATCATAATCCGCCAAGTGCGGGTTGGTATCACGTATCGTCGAAACATGTTTGGAACATTCTGGTTTGTTTACGATGTTTTCCACACCAGCACTTAGGAAAATACTCAGAAGTGTGGGCGGGATTCGATCCTACTGCTTTACTGCCAAAACCATTTTTTTTATTTAGCACTTGACAATCAGATTTTTTTGTGATTTCGCCGGTTATCTTTTGGTAAAAGTTGTTTATAATGATGTGTTAGACACGACCCTTTCGAAACAGCATAGGAGTTCTGAATAGCCTTGTGTATAGAGTTATTAAAATCGTAGTAAAAAAATGTCTGAAGTTTGATGCGTTGATGCTTAGTAATACTCGTAGATGATACAAAACTGGATTTTTTCGAAAACGTTTACGAACGCTGCGTTGACGAAGCGAGATACTATATAATTTTGCAATCTAGAGCTTAATAATGCAAACAAAAAATAAGCGACAGCCCATGTATGTGTAAGTCACAAAAAGTAGGTACTTTGATTTTCAATGATAAAAATATTGCTTGATGTTGTTTTTTGGTCATCTTATCAACAGTTATGATTTTTATCAAAATAGGTTAATTTATCGTCTCAAGTTAAGTCACACGTATCGTAATATAGGTACTTACTATTTTTACACCGTTCATTAATGCACGGCGAGGCGGGAAGTTAACAGTTAGCACCCTCGCTACACTCGGGTGCTAAACGACATGCAATAATAATGCACGGTATAAAAAAGAACTGATAAGCTTGCGTAAAGTGCGTTAAAAATAAAAAAGTAGCACTTGGCGCTTTTCAGCGCCTTAAAGCGTGTCCTTAGGTCACACTGTGCTGTATATTATTGTTATTAGTTTGATTTTTGTTTCATTTCTCCTCAATTTATCAATTTTTTTTTTTTGCATATTTTAATGAAAGGTGGATGGATGATTTATAATACTCTCTTATTTTTAAATGTATAGTTTTGTACATCTTTAGTTAAGGAATATTTTAATAAATGTAATTTATGGCTTGTCGTGCGTGTTGGCATGTCTGTAAGTGCGACAAGTAGTTAATGAATAAATAAAAAATAATAAAGAGGTAATACAAAATATAGTGATAATACGATAATAGGTTAGTTCAAGCAAAAATGTCTAGGTAACACCCCTACGATGTCACGGCCACGGGTCAGATAGTTTACTATATTTAGAGTTCAGTAAGAATTTGTTGACGTAACAATAAAATATTGAATGTACATACATTTCAATTCAACCTAATGAATATGAAAATGTATTTTGAAATTGCTGAGTAATAATGGCTCCTGTAGTTAATCGTTGAAAGTGGTATAAAAAATCATTTTCTAATTTTCATTCAAAGTTTGCACATTGAACTAATGAAACAATTGCTTCCACTGTACTACTTTAAACTTTAGAGAAACTATATAGGTCATTTTAATAAGTAATAGTACCAATTACTTAATAATATCCATAGTAGGTGATAAATGCTTCATCAAGATTTCATAAAATCCAATTCATAAAATTAAGCCAATTCGTGCCATCTTAAAATACAACGTCTTATTACTCAAGCCTATCCTAGTACCTACCTAATACATATTAAACATGTTTTATTTTGGAAGTCTTTTGCTCAATCGGTATGAGAACCAATGGATTTAGCTGAAGTCTGAAACTTACATATACATTGTAGTTTGGAATGGCACATAGGCTACTTTTTATCCTGAAGAAATGTAGTTTCAATTTAAAAGCTTTCAAGATTCTCTGACTCAAACTAATATTTAAATCACATAACATCATCTATTAATGTGTTGCGGTTCCCAGTTATAATAGCGGTTTTTTGACATAGCTAGACATAGGTTTGTTCCAGGCCTCACAGTACATATTAGAAAAATAAAATTAAATTAAAAAAAAAACAATTACTTGACTCATCATCCATAACGGTTCTTGAGATTCTTTCGTCTGAAGCCACACAAATTTTATAATCACCATTAATACACTAGAACTAACTATATCACAGTAGATTCACTCTTAATTTGATTCACTACATATGTTATAACTTCACATTTTATTGTTAATTTTTCACTTATAAAGCGATTTATTGTTATTCTGAAAAACGTCTGTCCGGCGTGAAACGTAGCACAGCAATGCCATCAATTATGTTCTGAATCACGTGTACACAGATTTCTAAACAGATGAAACCTTCGTGAACGACACTGTGAGGCCAGTCATTAGTTATGTATGCGTGACAGCTCTCACCGACGTTGTCAAATTACTCACGTTGGTGTGCGTGTAATGTTCCCAGTCTTAAGAAAAAAGTTCCACTTTTGTTGTCTTAAGCTTTGGAAATTTTCACGTATAATAAACACATAAAACATTATTTTAAAATAATTTATTATTACACCGATAATATATAATGCAAGGATTTTTTGTTAATAACAAGAAATCTTATTTCCATTTTATGAAGTTAAGAATTTTGATTTTACATGCAACCAAAAATCAACTTGAATCGCAAATATTAATTAGTATGATTTGCTCGCTTAGATAGTTTAAACAAAACCAAAACAATCATCTTTACCACCAAAACTAGTTTTGATAAAATGCATATGGGCTACCTTTTATAGGGCCAAACAACAAACCAAAAAAAAAAAATCTGGTTGCCTGTAAAGTCGGTTTTACGGGCGAAGATTTTACGTGACAACGTCTTTTTCTCGGTAGAATATTTATTGATATGAATATAATTAAATTGCACAATAGGAACAAGGAATTGAATGAAAATAAGAATTGCACAAATTTTAACTATAGAAATATATTTTGTTTACTAAAACATTGTACATGTAAACTTAAACTTAACTAATTCCTATTTGAGTGATTTTGTTGAGGATAGGACGATGATAGGAGAAATATGAAATGAAAGGGAGTGTTTCTGCTGTAATGTGTCTTGCGAAAGTCAAGTCGATAGTTGTTCCTTTTAACGTAGTTGACTTAGAAACGTTTGATACGCAATCAAGATTATACGTATTTTCATGAAATTAAGAAATTAATCAATCAATCATAGTTTACGATAATGAAATATCAGTGTACAATTATTTACCTTTATTGTTGTAGTTGTTGTAAATGACGAATCTAAGCACTCCACATTTTCACTACAGACACAGCTGACGATACTTTAACCACACGTGTGAACTTGTATTATGACGCTTTCTTGTTTTTCCAACGCCAAGAACGTTCGAGAAAGACAAAGACAGAGACACAAGCATGCGCCGATTCAATGCGCCTAATTCTCTAGTGCTGCGCGCGCGGCAGACCGATCATAGTTGAGTGGGAGAGAGACGCAAGGCATTCGGCGGGCCTCTCTCGTTCGGTGACTCATCGTAACGTTACCGAGCGTTACACTTTTTCATAAGTGACTCCCAGCCGCAACCTAATTTAAGACGTTGTCACGTCAAAAAGAAACGAATAATCGTTTAAACGATTCACTAATGCTTCACTATTTTTTTTACAAAACCTCACTTTTAAACCAAGTAATCGTATAATATTCAAAAACTGCTACTATCAAATGATAATATTCAGAGACCTACTGCTAGCATTATATAACATTCTATTCTACTCGTATAATATTGTAAAAATGTAAGTATTATGTATTTTTGTAAACTCCACAGAACATACAAGTATTAAAAACTCGCTTCATAACTACAGTTTTCATCAACACTATTAGTAATTTTACTAACACTAGTAACGGCGTGGATCACTGCTAGGGATCAATTTACATTATATATAAAAAACATAGTAAAATAGGTCTTAAAATTAAGTAATACTACCTTCAAAACAAAATTATAATCTATATTTTACCTTCACTTCAGGAAAACTATTTCAGTTTGGGATAGCCACACGCGTTCCTATTTGTTATCATAATGAAATCGCCTAAATAACATAATAGCAGTAAAATATTTAAACTTACCTATGAAATGATATTCCTCCTTCCTTTTTTTGTTTTTGGGAACTATGTTTGCAATGTTTGAATACACAAGACGGCATTATTTAAAACAAAACATAAAATCACACAGGATGAACACGTATGGACAGGCCCGTGAACAAGATGAAGTTTGTGTCGTACTGACAAGAGTTTGTATTTGCTTTGGCCACATATTACTGAAATAAAATCTTTTAAACTACACAGAAGTATTAAAAACTCGTTTCATAACTATAGTTTTCATCAACACTATTAGTATTTTTATTAACCCTTGTAACGGCGAGGATTTGTTCTTGGCATCGATTCACATTAAATTAAAAAATAACGATTATAAAAATAGGGCTTAAAATTGAATTATACAATGTTCATCAATAATTTGGTCTACGAGTATCTTCAAAACAAAATTAGAATCTATATTTTACCTTAACTTCAGGGAAAATAATTTCACTTTAGTGTAGCAACACTGACCTATTTTCGTTGAGGTGTTGTGTTTCTATTCATCAATCGAAATAAAATCGTCTAAATTATATAAATACCAGTAAAAATATTCTAACTTTCCCATGAAATTTCCTTTTTTTTATATTTTTGGGAACAATGTTTGCAATGTTTGATGACACAAGACGGCATAATCTTAAACAAAACATAAAATCACACGGGACTCCCGTATGAGACGGAAGTCAGTTTCGTACTGACTGGAGTTTGTATTTGCTTTGGCGTTTGATATTTGCTTTCCGCACCTAAGGATCTGTGTTCCGCGCGTTCCATCTGCCTTTTGTTTTAGAAATCTGTGCACGTGTACCTAAGCAGCGACACAGATAGGTAATAAATAACTTTACTGGTATTTTATGCCCGGAAAACTGTAAAAGCACGAGAAAACTCGACACACCCATCAGACGTCACGGAACGAGTGTCTACTGTTCATAATATCTTTAGACTCACTATTTTCTCTCTATCGAATCTTTAAACATCTCAAACTGAATTCTGAAATAACAGAATTGCTGTCGTCACAATAGCTGTCGAATAAATTTCAAGTAAATGCTACTTCGAATGCGTATTGTGTGTTTTGCCAACTTTTCAACTCAATTAAAGATACTGATCGGTCTGAAAGAATTTCGATGTGTGTGGTAGCGAAAAGTTTCCACTTTCCATTTTAAACTCGGTCCTCGTTTATTGTTTTAATAATATAAAGAGGGACGGGACAAGCAAGACTTTCACCTGATGATAAGCAACATACTTTAATTTATCTTTCATGAAAAAAAAAAACTAGGAAATCAACGCTAATGTTTCTGATGGCAAATTTTAATATACGGCGCAGTGTAACTATGCCTTCTACATGCAAGTAGCATCACAATATCTCAAAATTTTCGAATAAATATATTTTTTAAACTAGTTTGCTAATTTTCGCTTTGGGTCATTGGCATCATTACCAACAAGAATTATTAGCATTCTTGACGAAATATTTGTACTTTTGGCAAACTATTGCTATTTTCTCTGATCGGTAGCATGCAACTGCCTACGTTTGAATAAAAATGTCACCGATGCAACGAGTATGAACTTTATTTTCTTTCGTTACGTGCAAAAAAGACGAAAATGACATTGCAACAAATCAACACTATAATGTTAAGCACACCACATTAGTACTTAAAACACTATAAAACAGTGATATCAGACGACGGCGGACGTGGCAAAAGTAGAAAATCGATTCAAGGTCGAAGTAAGTAATACCTGGCAGAATGCGAGACCTTTCTAATCATAGCTTTGGCACATATCGACTATAATGGGCTGTGAATAATGTTCTAGAAAAAAAAAATCTTCAAACAACTGGCTTGTTGATACGATTGTTATCAGCGGACGTTATTGAAAGGGTATAATCAACACGAATTGAAACTTCGTCAAAAATTAAGGTAATTTTCAAATATCACCTGTGCAAGTAACGTTACTTCTTCTCACTTTGTTCATCTCAGCGCAGTCAGATAACAGGTAGGTACCTACTAAATAATTTGTTACAATAATTTGGGGAAACATTGCGCTTCATACCGATTAATTGTGGTATTAATTTGGAAAAAAACATTGTACTTAGTTACAAAACAAAATATTTTTAGGTAAATAATTTAAATATCAATGCTATGTTTTAAGTAGACAGAATAAATATCACGAGTAATGACACGTCAATTTTAAATGAAACGAAAAGGTGCCAGCGCCAGAGTGATTAGTGACGCCTCTCTGCCAATATTAATCTACTACACTAAAATTAAATGATTCGGCTACTGTGTCCCTCTTCGCAGTAGAAAATCTATTATTTGAATGAGGACATTATGTAGGCACAAAAATCAGGTAATGGATCAACAGTCGACTTTGAAAATGAGAATACCTACTGGATACGATTTCAGTCAAAATTCAGCTCACTAAACAATATTTTTTAATTCGTCTCTTTTTAACAAACGTATGGAAGCACTTTAATTCAAAAAGTTTTGTTTTCTTTTCCTAGAATTACCTATATTGTGTGATGAAGATGTTCACTGTTGAGCCCTAGTTGACAAGGATAACTAACTCCCTAAGGAACTCATGTTCAATATTAAAACATGTAGGTACCTACGTACTTATAGGCTGATGCGTGAAAAACTTCTACTTAGTACCTATACTTCATCAAAATTTGTAACATGTCTTCCTAACTTTCGTAAGCAAGTATCATTGCCATACAATGGATATGTTATCCGATGTCAGAAGAATATTTAATTCCTTCGCTAAGCTCTGTAGGTAGGGAATTTGATTTATTGAAAGTTAACATGTAGTCTACCTAGCTATTTAGAACATATTTTTACCTTGCTTAGACTTCTTTTGTTTTACGAGATTTTCTTATTTTTTCACGTCAGATTTTATCTGACATTTTATGTACATTATTTGGGAAAAGTACATTATTTAATTTTCTGTTCTATAGTTACCTATCATCAGCCTCGATACGTTAGCCGATTTACGAAACTTTTATGTACACCTACACTGCTTAGTACAAAACTTTTGCATGCACTAATATTATCATCGACACATCTATTTATTAGCTACCTACTTGAGGAAATACGGTTTTGTGTCCAATGTCACGAATTTATGATAAAATATGAACATTACAAATATGCCAATTAGTTTTACAGAATGGTTTTAACAATAAAACAATAATTGTAAACTTAATCTAATCTGACATCGAGGCATGTTCTACGATAAAGCAATGTATTCGATGCTATCAAACCGCTTAATCGACGATTTAACGACCTAGTTCCAGTAATATCTTGACAGCACAAACATCTTCTTATGAGATCGCATATTTCGCAATTTATTATTAGCACGAGGTATATATACAATATTCCCAGAAATAGTCATTAGAAAATATACGCACCGATTTTATTCGTTACTTTTTTTTTTTTGGATAAAAGATACCTCCAATAGCAGTTTTTTAAGTTTCGGTAAACAGAATTGCGGTATTAATCATCCAGAGTCAATTTCTACGAAACTTTATCGGTCTTCGGGAAATCCTCTAGTGTATCGTATCTTTTAGATAAATTAACTAAAGCTTAACTAACAAATGTTCACGGTACACGGTAAGATCTAGCCAAGTCACTTTTAGTATATCCTATTTCGATCGAGAGGCTATCCTGGACAGAATTAAAAAAAGGCTCAAATTACTTTAGGATCAAGTTCTCATTTTGATGACTTATTTAGTACCTGTCAGATGACATTGGACACCGGAAACATTATTATTAGCAGTTGACCTAAACAATGTGTGATTTACTTCACGTACGCCGCATCGATGTAGGTAGACGCCTCATACGTAAGATTTACCTTTTGTTATGAGTAAATTCTTGGTAAAACCAGAATGGAATAAACAAACTGACGCAAGCTAAGTAGCTATGCTTATTATTTCGCCGTCTGCTACCAGTCACGTAGGAGCTTTGATATTACTAACTACTACATTATCGAACATAAGAAAAAAAACTGTTTGTCATAGGGGTTTTCGACGCATGTTATTCAGTAGAGGAAAAATGAAATTATGTGATACCAGGAGTCCGACCCGGCTTCGTATGGGTAAACATGTATTACCTCTTATTTGAGTACCTCTATGATTAAATCCAAAGGCGGATCCTACTAGCACTACCCCGTGGTTTTACGCGCGTAGTTCCCGTTATTTTCTCGAATAAGTAGCCATGTGCTATTCGAAACTATTATCTAACTGGATTCCAATTTTCAATTCGATCCGTTTAGCCCTTTTAACGTACAAAAACATCCAAACTTTAACATTTAAATTATTTACTAATATGAAGGAAATAGATTTGAAATGTTGTTAATTAAAAAAACATTTGAATAAAGTATATTATGGTAGCCTGCCAAAAGTTAAGGTGTCCACTTTGCCCAGACTTCCCCTATATGCCACTGCTCCGTTCGAAACTACACTGCAACTGAAATTATTAGAAATAAAACAATATAAACAACTTCACGCATAAGTAAAAAGGTAAATAATAGGAAACTTATAGGTACTCGTATAATAAAAATAAATCTTTGTCATACAAACACATGAATTTAGGGATGAAAACCATTTTACAAAAGCATAAACAGCCTACTCGACTGAAACACAGTGTCGGGTGTCCAAGTCCTATTATTATTTCTTGGAACATCTCCGGCATTTCTTGGAACATCCTATTTTCCTCACAATGTTTTCCTTTATCGTTAAAGTCAGTGGTGATGATACATTTTTAAGTCTACGCTCAGAGGTAGAGTAGAGGCATCACCACGGTTTTTCATAAAAATAAAAGTGCCTGCTTATTAAAAAATGGTGGGTATATCTCTAGGAACCACGGAATACGAGTACATAATATACCTTTTTTTCTTTTTTTTTAACTTATGTAGGTTTACACTTGACCGCCATCTCGCCTGATGTTAAACGATGATGCGGTCTACGATGGAGCGTGTTTACCTAGAAGAAACCGATTCACTCTCGATTTGAAGACACACATATTGTAACTATCGGGAAAAACCCTCTCAGGCAACGTATTCCACAGCCTAGACGTTCTTATCACGAAAGTAGAGTCAAATCTCTTCGTTCGTGTCTTTGGAACATCAACCATGAAACGATGTCGCTTTTTCGAGCTACGAGCATTCCGATAGAAAAAAGGGCAAGGTGGTATTAGATCGTACAAATCAGTCGCACACTCTCCGAAGGTATCCGATAAAATGATAACCTAGCATGATTTTAAGTGCTTTCTAAATATTATAGCCATGAGCAGAACGGCCGCTGATGCAAACGGTATATATTAAAGTACCTAAATGAAATTCTTCAAAAGATATATTATTTTCCTCAATTATTCACCAAATACGTGCGTACAATAAATGTTAATCAAGCATTGATTTTTAGTCATTTAATTACAAACATACTCACTAATATGAATTGAACATTTACCTGGTTTTACGTTCTATAGTTACCATATTACTTTTATGTTTACGTGTCTATAGAATAAAATTTTAAATAGTTGTATTTTTTGCCTCGGAATATAAATTCAGATATAATCTATACAATGTATGTGCCGCTTTAATTCCATAGATGATCTTTTCCGGATAGTTATGTATAAATTAAATAACAATCTATAAAACAATTAAATCTGCAATCTGCATTGATAATTAAGATTTTCAAACTTAGAACTATGTTTAGTTATAGTACTAAAAATACTCGTATGTGTCATTACACACCCACCCACCCACCTCATTAGGTGGGTACCCAGACAAGGCTCTTTGCGCAAAGTCGACGTTACTGCGCATGGAGAAGTGTGAAATAGTGTGAAAATCCGTTTAATGTCCAAAACATTAATATTTTTTAAAGTGGAAGTGAATTTCTTTTGGCGCAATGGATCTCAAGCGCCACGTTCGTAATTGAAAGAAATCTTCGAATAAGCTCGGATACTCTAGATGGCCATGACAATGGGCACGTCCGGTTCACTGGTTTCACTCGTGTAGTTTCCAAAGTGAGCTATCAAATTCTGAGTTATTAGTTTTCACTTTTATCCGTAGTGCCTATGACTGCTAATCTTTTACGATACTAATTTTTTCCTATAAAAAAAAAATTAAAAGATTGATGAAAAGGTATAAATAATAATAATAAAAAGCCTTTTATTTCTTGCTTCACTATAGAAGTTGACAATTTAAAACAATATGCACGCCGAATAAATTATACAATAAAAATTGTTGATAATTTAGTAAATGTGATAGTTAATAGCTAGATCTAGTGTAATAAATAGTAGGTATTTTAATAGGTATTAGGTATAATTTAGTAAAACTTTAAAGACATACTTCATAATAATAAAGTTTCTATTTCCAGTAAAAAAAAAGGTAAAATAAATGTAATTTTATTGCAATTAATTACTGGATGAAAAGGTATACTTTCGAATAATGATCGATGGTTGTAAATAGCTTACCTAGTTAAAAAAAACCATAAGTATATTCCCGAGGTTTTTTTATATGCTCTGCTCGCTCGTTACGTTCCGATTTGCAATTTTCTGTAATTTATTATTATCTATTTATTAATATTCATAGAGTTATTTTAGCTTACATAACTGTTACGAGTACAGAGAGCTAAAAGCTTAAGCCGTAAAACAGAATGACGCACACAACCCGTCACGCGAATCCCAAATAATATTATTACAGGTATGTAAACGAACATAATAGGTACGTTATCTGAAAGTAAAGGATGGATTAAAATTATGTAAATATTTATTTAACCGCGGTATTTGTATTTAGAAGTGGGAGAATAACTGGAAACGGAACTGGAATCTATTACATTTTTTTTTTGCGAGATTATTTATTCTTTGCTTATTACATACATAGCAGACAGTTACTGCTGACTGAGTTACTGATTGATTGAATTAGTTATAAGACTGCCTGTGAAGCCGTGGTTCGTGAGTTCGATTCCCACTCAGTGCAAATATTTGTTTTGTGAATACAAAGATTTGTTCTGTTTCTGGGTGTTTCTATGTATAATAAGTATGTATTTATGACTATATACGTTTTACCTATATCAGTTATCCATAGTCGGCTTCCATAGTAGAAAGGTTTGCTTAATTTGGGGTTAGATGGTGTGGTGTGTGAGATTTCCAGCAATGTTTATTTATTTATTATAGTGACAAGTTTTTTGGCGCACCACACACTGATTTTTGTGGCCTGTGAATGAAACTCAGCGTCACACTCGGACATAAAAAAAATGTTCGGGTGAACTCGGGACCGCAGAGTGTGCCAGAGCGAGAATGACAGTCAGCTGCTGCTGTCTGTCTACTGTCACTAATTGTATTTTTTAATTTATTCTTCGCCATGGATGCTAGTCCTTTCAGCCGCGTCTGTCACTGTCGTGTCGCTGTGTCTACTTTGTTCAATTTATATGTTATCGTTTTTATTTTCATTATTAAAATTATCTAATTTTAATAGCTATTTCTTATTTTAGATTTTCAATTCTGCCGTGTGGTCTTAGGCACACACATTTTTTTACAAAGACTATAATATTACCAAGTCTGTTCTTCCGTAAGAAGGAAAAAATATGTAAAATCTAACTCTACATAATAAATATCCTAAGTCACCTCAAATAACCCATTACTAATATATTTAATTAGATAACATATTATAACTTTTTCACAAGAAGATCACGAGTTTTTAAATAAACATAGGAATAACAAATACGTTTACATAACGTGACCTAGCGTTTAATAGGTTTTGATGCAAATACCGGAAAATATGTATATGTACCTACATCTTGTTTTATCTAAATAAGTCAATAGTTACAAAATACTTTAAGTCAATATTTTATGTTTAATATGTATTTAATTTATTGATATAGTATTTGTACTGTGTTTGCTATCAATGTCTAAATTTAATTTTGTTTGTTTAGAATATTCAAGCATTGAAAGAACTGCAAAAAAGATGAAATTAAGTTTAAACAAAAAATAATAATAAATTGTTGTGTTTTGGGTGTAGCATTGCAGCTTTTGTATATTTTGTAACGTTTATTTGTAACATTGGGCGAGTAGGTTTTATGCAAACTGCAGATTATCGTATCATGTCGTAATTTATTATTTTATAGTATTTATCCACCACCTCGTCCGCGTATAAATTTGGAAAATTATAATTATATTGTTCCAGAATCTACTATTTAATTTTTATAGCCTATGTACTATTCTTGAGTTATAATAATCTAATATATAAAATTCTCGTGTCACAGTTTTCGTTGCCATACTCCTCCAAAACGGCTTGACCGATTTTGATGAAATTTTTTGTGCTTATCCGGTATCTATGAGAATCGGCCAACATCTATTTTTCATCCCCCTAAATGCAAGGGGTAGTCCACCCCTAAATATTTTTTTTTTATTTTTTAGACAAAAATTTTAATTTCTATTTTTTTATGATACAACATACAAAAATACATACAATCCTCAATTTTCACTCTTCTACGATCAACCCCTATTTTTTAATAGTCATTTTAGTAATTTAATCTTTTTCCTCTCTGGTCGAAAACTCCCCGCCGCTGGTCCCGCCAAATGTCTACAGGTGTCACTTCTGACCCAGTAAACAGCACGATAATTTGGGGATCAAAAGTAGTCTATAGCATATATATAGTTTGAACACGCTAATCTCGGGAACTACTGGACCGATTTAAAAAAATCGTTCACCGTTCTTTCATATGTTCGTAATCCTTGAACGCTGTAGGTTACATATATGTACCACGGGCGAAGCCGGGGCGGGCCGCTAGTAATATATATAATCTTTATGTGTAGAACATTGATGAAAGCATACTCGAAGCAAATCTCGTACGACAAATACCGCAAGACTCTTCAGACGGGCCGACCTTGATTTGAACCGCTACCAGTAGGAAAAACCAATCAAGGATTGACCTAGCTTCACCCAAGGAGCTGCTTCCTCTAATGCTCAAGCGACACGAGGTTAGTTTTTCAAGCATAGCAAGCTAGTACTTTTAGACAACGCTACGCTACGTTAGTTTCTATAAGTTAAGCTAAGTAAGCTAAGTAAGTTAAATAAGTTAGATAAGTTAAGTAAGCTAGAAGGACTAGCTTACTAACGCTAGCTTGCTACCCTAGCATTCCTAGCTTAAAAACTACCCTCGTGTAGCTCAGGCATAACGGCCTCCACTTTAGCACCTGCCGACTTGAACCTGGTAGGCAGAGCTAATTAATATAAATATCTACTATTTTTTTAATCAGATGTCGGCTGACTTTTGTTACATCTATGTGACGTAAGTATGGTATTTTAAATTAACTTCTATTTTGAAACTCTATTACCTACTCAAGCCTATTCGTGGGATTAAACTACGAGTAGTAATGTGTTAAGTTTATGTTGAAATAATGAACTTTATTAGTAAAACACACACGAAGGCATGTCATTGTGACGCCAGTGACTCAAAATAAATTCAACCATTGAGAGGGACTTGTTTATAAACCCTGACCTACACTCCAGAATAACATGCAAGCAAATGGATTACATAATCGACGTCTACATGTTTAAATTTAAAGAAACTGTTGACACGAAACCTTCGCTTATTTGCAAGGAAAACGTTCACGCACGTCAGTTTCACTGTACTTGGGAAATTCTTCTTACATCTTAACCATATAATGGGATCTTTTCAAATACATAGCTTAGCATAGCTAGTTAAGGTGCTAAACGAGCTGCGAACATGCGCGCCCACTCTCCTTGAAAAAGATCGCCGGACGCGATCGAAACTTGAGTCGGATTAGACTGACTATATGAAATAATGTGAGTTACCCACCCGTGTATTAACTTGAAATGTGTATAACCACGTTAGTTTTCATATAAAGGGATCATTAGAATAAAATGCTCTCTGCTCTGAAATGTTACTGTCTACTAGAAAAATCTTCAATCATCAAGGAAATATTTTGTAATAAACATATATGCATCTAACCGCGACTTTGTCTGCGTATAATTTTGAAAAAGGTTTTTTACTCAGAAACTAGGTATACAGTAGCATAGAGATATATGCTAATCCAGACAATGACATATCCAAATTTGATATAGCATCAAACCTCCAAACTTTCGCATTGTATAGATATATTTAACCCCCGACCAAAAACAGGGGTGTTATAAGTTTGACGTCGATGTATGTTCGTCTGTCTGTCTGTCTGTCTGTGTGTGTCTCTGAGCTCAAACGGATGGGCCGATTTCGATGCGGTTTTTTTATTTGAAGGTTATTTTCCATGTGGATGTTCTTAGCTATGTTTGGTATTAACCAAATCGATATTAATCGATTCGATGATTCAAGATGGTCGCCTCCACAAAATGGCGGATTTTTTTTTCACAACACCTTAATATGATTATTAAATGAAAGGGCTTGACTAGTATAATGTTACAATAAATAGTATAAGATTACAAATCCAAGGCAGTCAGGGGTTAATCAAAATTTTTAATTTTGTTCGTGTTCTCTCCTTGCGAGAAAAGGAGCCTCGAGTCCCAGTAGCGAGAACATTTAGATGGCTGCTTAAAAAAATGGTGGGATTGTTTAAGCGAAAGTAATGAAATCGAGATTAAACAGGAATTAGAATAAAGAAAATAATAATGATTAAGATTGAGGGCAGGAAAATGTAAAATACTGTACAACCTATGTATTATGTCACATCTACCATATATAGGTAGTTACGTACAAACTTAGTAAAAATCTAACTATTTTGGAGGCGTGCAAAGGCAAACATTGTGACACGACATTTTTAAATAATATGTGGATTTTATCAAGTAATTAGCTTCCATAATATTTTTGAATTTTATTGTTACGCCGTAGATATTTCAAGAAGCAAATTAAATAATCTCTGCTCAGCAAAAAGTTAACCCTCATCAGTTGAAGTACCTACTCAATTTAAATAAATACGCAGACTCTATCAATCCCTTGTTACCTCTTTATGGGTGCTTGAACTTTGACTTTCAGAAGTATTTAAATTTCGGTTGAAACTGAAAGTTTGTTATTTTATTTTGAAATCAGAAGTTTTGAGTCAGGTCAAGGTTAACCGTGGTCATTAGTTGGATGAATGTAGCAGATGTAAAAAATAAATACAAAGAAGACAGAAAACAACGGAGTCAATTTAAATCTGGGGCTTTGGAGTCCGTGTCTGGAATTGTGGCATCGGTTTTGTTATTTGTGGTAGACAATATTTTTTGTTGCATAATGAAATGCTTTCATTTAAAGAACTATTAATAATTTGATAATATGTATAATAAAATACTTTTTTGGATACGGTAGCCCAAATCTAAAGGTAGGTTGTAAACTAAATAATCTGTAATTTAAATACATATAATAATTTAATCATTTAGCCTGTAATATTTAGCTTATAGATAAGGGTTAAATAAGTAATATATAATATAATATGTTATAGGTATGTATGTTAAATTGTTATCTGGGGGCACTACCGTGCCCCCACCAAGTAGGTATAACTTAAGTATTATATCAGCTGTCTGGCATAATACAAACTGTCCTTACTTTGGGTCTGGATGGTGTTGTGCGAAAAAAAATCGATTAATATTAATTTATTTAGTGTCATACTCATATGAGCCACAACTTCTTAGTAGTTAGGTATGTAGTGTGACGTAGTTTTCCATAGTAATTTAAATTAGTTAATTAAAGCTTTGTCCAGAAAGAAAATGTATGTAGGTATTGTCTTGTAAGAGAATAAAATACTGAACCTGGAAATATTACTAGTAGGTGGAAATATTTCTATCCCATAGATATCTGATTATAACTTAGTATATAAAATTTATAATAGTATATAAATATTTTATATCATTATGGGAGTCATATATTACCTGGAAAGACGTGAACAGGCGAGAAGCCATTCTGCATTTTGTCGTCGTGTCCATCTCTTGAGGTGCGCAGGAGCGCGGAAAGTTTATCTCGCATCGCATCGCACATGCGGCGGCCGCTGAGTGAGCCCGCGCGACGCGGCGCCGGCGCCAGCCGTGCGACCCGAGCCAACAAACACTACCTCAACTAGCCCGAAGGACAGCCAAATCTTTATTTAACATAAAAACCTTTAACTATCCCCATACACACTATAATTGCATCAATTTACGAATTTTAAAATCACACGTCTCAGCATATCACAACCCTGCAAATTTTTAATATAATTTTACGAAACGATTTTGCCCGCGTACACTAATTGTCTAAATAAACGCTTGCACCGATTATTTTATTTTAAATTCTCATTTAGTTCTAGTTTAATTGCATTGTAGGCACTCCGTTTCTTACCAACTAAGTTTAGTTAACTCAACAGTTTACGTGACTGCACACTAGTTTACAATATTGCTTACGTATCACAACACGTTGTTGCAATCACAAGACACGAGAATTACGGAACAGCTAAAATTAATTACAGGAAAATATAATTGCTGTTTTTATGACGTTTTCATTTGTTTCAGTTTACGATGTTTTAAAGTTGGTTGGCGCGTGAGATATGCGAGTCGGGAGCGGGCGCGATGAAGACTGGCTATTCCGGGCGAACACGTGGGCGCCCGCCCTGAGTTTGCCGCCCACCGATCAATGGACGGAGATCTGATATCTCGTCACTATTCCAAACTTTACAGATACAACTTTATCACTATTCATTAGAAAAACAAAATCGTCAAACCCTTTACGACGGATCATTTTCAATTTCAATGCTAAACCGTAGACAGAGTAATAGCTAAACTTAATTTAGTTCCTATTTCCATCGCGGATTTTAAAATTGTAGCTGTTTTATCTAGATTTTATGGGAGTCGGAAGTTTATTTAGTTACGTATAAGCCACGAGAGATTGTATTATTTATTCTCTTTGATGTTTTGTATTTTTTAAAGCGAATTTTTTTGCATTTTAATTTTAAATAACTACTCTAATTATAATATAATATACTAAATATTTACAAAAGAACGAAAGTGGCCGACATAGCTCAAAAAGTAAGCAAGCTGTAGTAGTGGCAGTGGGCAGGCCATATCGCTCGCAGAACCGACAACCGATGGGAAAGAAAGATTTTCGAGTGGCGACCACGAACCGGAAGACTCAGTGTTGGACGGCCTCCCACTAGATGGACAGATGACCTCCCAAAGGTCGCTGGAAACCGCTGGTTGCAGGTTGCGCAGGACAGTTCGTTGTGGCAATCTAGGAGGGAGGCCTTTGTCTAGCAGTGGACGTCTTGCGCCTGATGATGATACTAATTATTATCACTTTATGTCGTTTACATTTTAATTCAAATGCAATCAAGAATCGCTAATATTTTAGTGTCCTAAATCGCCCGTAGCTCGTAGCAATAATAACGTAGAGAAGGTCTAGCGTAGACTGTTTCGTAGTCGAACCGTAGCAATTTTTTTCTCTCGTGCATTTCGGAGTTGTATCTAATAATATCCTAGTAAAATTATACATGTGAACGTTTAGTAGCTTGAATGTTTGTTGCTCAATTACATCTGAACCATCAGGTTGAAATCTAAAATGTGGATACATAGATTATAGTCTGAAACGCCAAGGCTATCGTATAATTCGTAGCGAAATAAAACTGTAGACGTAATAGCGCGTATTAGTAAATTAAAAACAAAATGAAAATGAACACGTAGAGCAGAACAATAAAATATTTCACACAAAACATGTAATTTTTAAAACAATTTTAAGTCCAATTTATACCACTGATTTTATTGAACGAAACGAAATATTTTAAAGAAATATACGTTTTTAGTCATAACCATTTGTAGATACACGATATTTGGCAAAACGTCACATTTGTCTACGGCATTCAAATCGGCACTCTCATTCGTGGCATTTTTTGGCACAAGATGCAATTACACAGATATCCGACGCACCACAAACCGTATACCTACTTGGAAGACTAATCACACCTCCAGAAATCTAATTTAATCGACTGTAAACCTTGATACAAGGTAATAAAGATAAAAAACAATCTGATAGCGGAAAAAATATATTTGTAATACAAATGAAATTTTAAAATAGAAAGCGCTTGTTACTTACCAATGTCTGATTCTGTGATGACCTTGTTATGTCATTAGCCAGGCAAATTTGACAGTGATGTGCTATGTATGCCCTGTAATTTCACTGGAAATATTGCTATTACTATCCCTATCTATGATGGGATGGGTGATGGTGGGAGTGGACCTCTCAGTGGTGACCATCTTTGTCCAATATGTTCGACAGTTAGATGTCGTATGGGGTGGAGGAGTGAGAGAGGAAACTTCTCGCTGATACGCGAAGGCAGTGGTTGTGGTTTGTGGTTGAATGCGAGAGCGGTCCCGCTACTCTGCGCTCACCTCCGTGAGGTTTAAGTCGGCAAGAGCAACCACTATGAGTGGTGTCGAGCAGGCATTTGGCAATCATTTTCATTTATCATTTTCAAATAAAAATGTTCTAACTGACTCGGGAAACATTTACCAAATGAATCAAGAAATCAAACATAACGACATAGTTATGAAATGTCAAAGTGACTCGACCCTTCATATAAATGAGCTCACCTCAAAAATATGTTCGTACAAAAACCGGGATAAAAAATGGAGTATGGAGCAGGAGAGTAATAATGGAGCAGGAAGTAGAAAAATACTTTACGACTAATTTCATACCCTATAAATAAATAATCAATAAAATTCGTCGAGGCGCTATGGAGGAGTATGACTTCGAACATGGTGATACAAGATTTTAGATATATATATGAGATATTTATAAATGCAAATTCACAATTGGCTTATCCCTTGAGAAAATGCTTCGGGCTCGACACGTGTGAAATTACAGGTTCATAATTTTTTACGATTTTAAGGTTGACCCCATAGTAGTAAAAGTCGGTCATAATGATCGGCCCTAGCGGCAAATAGGTACAACATTCGAAGTAATTCAAATGTTATCTATTTGCAGTATATTTTCGTATCTGATTGAAATTTTGAACCCCGAAACCGTACTTTTTATAAGGCAGGTAAACGTTACAGTACTTCGACAAGTTCTATATTTTCAGGTTAAATTTGTGACTTAAAATTAACGACATCAGAAAAAAAACTTGAAACGATTTTCCAAGAATAATAAATTGATTGCTTATGTAACTATTTATGATTATTATTACTTTATATTACTAATTTAAATTTCATCATGGCCTTTAATGGAGGAATATTATTAGAGTTTTAATATCATGTAACTGACCGGTAAACTGGCAGATAAATATTGACTATTGAATTGGAAATTATCGCATACAAGATTTTTCATGATATCTACGGTTTTACTCAAATTGAATTAAATAATACTATCAGAGAAATAAAGCCATCATGCAATGGTTTTTCATATGAAGACAGCGGGGGTAATTTTTTGCGCTTTGGGAAAATCGAAGTAAATAAATTATTGTGCCACTCTTACGTAGACAAGTTTTTTTCCGCAAAGTTTCATTAAAATTCATCAATTAATAAAGGGTATAAGTATAACAAGCACCCTTGCATCCACACAAACTTTCACAACTATAAAATGATGATGAGTAATTTCACAACAAGAACAAAATTAAAATTTTGACTAACCCCCGACTACCTCCGATTTGTTATCCGTACAACATTCTACTAGTCAAGCCCTTTCATTTGATACCCATATTGAGGTAATTGTGAAAAAAGAAATATATTTCGCCATTTTGTGGTAGCGGCCATCTTGGATTTGAAATTTGTCTTAGTGCAAAGTATTCTACTAGTTAAGCCCTTTCGTTTGATACCCATATTGAGGTAGTAGTGAAAAAAATAATATAATTCGCCATTTTGTGGTGGCGGCAATCTTGGATTTGAAATTCGTTATAATGTATAGTATTTTACTAGTCAAGCCCTTTCATTTGATACCCATATTGAGGTAGGTTGTGAAGAAATATTTTGTTCACCATTTTGTGGAGGCGGCCATCTTGTTTAAATATTAACCATACATAGCTAAGAACATCCGCACGGATATTAACCTTCAAATAAAAAAAACCGCATCGAAATCGGCCCATCCGTCTGAGCTCTACGGTGCCACAGACAGACACACACACAGACAGACAGACAGACAGACAGACATCGACGTCAAACTTATAACACCCCTTTTTTGGTCGGGGGTTAAAAAATCAAGTGTTATCAAAAACAGATTGAATATCGTAACTTTTTCTCGCAAAGGCTGTTAGCTACAGGCGTCGTAAACCCTCTCTTCTTATAATAAGTCTATAAACATTACATTCACGTTCTCATTACGAGTACAGGTCCTAAGTGTTATCGTTGCCCCACATAGCTCGGGTGAACAACCCCAGGGAAAACATCAGACCCGCCGTCGCCCCGTGTCCTGTTCGACCTTCGAACGCCCTTCGCTCCGACCTTCCTTCCTATGTCTTTAGGAGTTAGGTAGGTTTTAGCCGATTTTGGTGGTTACAGAAATAGATCATAATCCACTTACCACCGTCTGAAAACGAGCGGTCAATGAAATTTCATTGACTTGACATTCAGTTTCAGCATTTTGATCTCTTGCAAATATTTGTGTGGCATAACAAAGTCGTTAGGCACTTCAAATGTTTTTATAGAGCTCCGTTCTTCAAAAATAAATAAAGTATCCTGCAAATTTCAAAAGTATTATTAATTACGGGACATTTACCGAGGTTAACTTGGTCGAATGAGTCTCCGATACTTCGATGCAGTTTTTATGCCCCATATCATATCATTTACATATTAATTGATAATACTAATGAAGTGTTCAACCATTATAGCTTAAAAGAAGCTTTGGCTAATTGATTCGTAGAAAAAAAAATGTTTATATTTGGATTAAAAATTACACAACAATTACTTTTAGGCTTTTACTAATTACTTTACTTACACAGATTATTTTTGAAAATTGCTAAATAAGATAAATGAGTTTTTTCAGATTTCTGCGAAAATAAAGTGTTTTCAAACTAAGATAACCTATAAAATAACTCTAGACAAAACTATCGCAAGAAATAGGATTTACATTTCATAATAATCTTTTCCTTTACCGTTGAACGAATAAATCTATGTACTTATGAATGTGTGCATCTTTACAATGTATCAAGGTGATATCACTCGACAGTATAGGTGGGTCAGAGTTTAACGTTCTATGCTAATTAATTACAAAACTGCTGGCTAGCTGGTCATACGCCTGACGCGGCGCAAATTTTATCCGTACTAGTAAACGAATTCTGTCTTTATTTTATGTCGACTGGCCTCGTGGCTTAGTGGGTAGTAACTCTGCCTGTGAAGCCGAGGGTCGTGGGTTCGATTCCCACCCAGTGCAAATATTTGTGTGATGAATTCATATGTTTGCACTGTGTCTGGGTGTTTGTATTTATAATAAGTATGTATTTAAAACTATATAAGTATTATATCAGCTATCTGGCCGCCATAGTACAAGCTTTGCTTAGTTTGGGGTCAGATGGTGTTGTGTGTGAATGGTCCACCAATATTTATTATTATTATTATTATTTTCACAGATAAATAGGTATCTTTTCTCTTATTGAAAGGCTTAGTCCTGCCTGCCATCTCGGTAACAGTGCGGTCTACAATAGAGAGTCTTTCCCTAGAAGGAACGGAACCACTCTTGACGTGAAAATACCAAGATTAAGGATAATTTCATTAATTAGTCACTTTAAATATTATACCTATTGCACCAATTCATTCGCCAATATAACGTTTTGTTATATTCAAATCCGTATAATCACGCTCGTTTGCAAAGTATTTAGTACTGACGGTCCGTAAAAAATACCTTCGAATTTCTAATTTGTTTTAGATACACACAAATGAACAGCGGAGATCTGTATTATAATTAGACACGACGGTCAGTTATTCTGAGATAGCGAACGATGTCATGTGACCCAGCTTACAGTGCGGACTGGTCATTTAATGGCGCTTACAATATTCCAATTTCCAAACGATTTTCCAAGACAGATAAACTCTTGTTCAATGTTTCGTATCAATTCATTATCAGTGTAACGGCCTACTTCTATAATAAGCTCTTTATTGATTGTCCTTACACCCGGTGACCGTGAACAAGGAATGGCGTCATAAAACACGCTAATTTTCCTTTCAGCGAGAATGCGAAGGCCCAATACCGAAGATCCTCTCGCAGCGAGAGGAGAAGTCAGCATCGCAAAGATCGATACGTTCACGCATGCGTCATCGTGAGTAAAATGTCTTTGAAAACTCGCGAGCGTGGGCGTATGACGTGCTCTTATGAAGTTCACAAACATTTTGACGTAACTTTTTACAACGTTCCATAACGATTGATATCATCCTAAGACCAGCAGTTTCAATTCGCGGGATCGACTCAAATTGAAATGTCCTTCGCCCTTCTCGCAATGTCATCTCTCATTATGATAAGGATGAAGTACTTACACGCTATTAATTCTGACAATCTCACATCGCACGATGACTATAGTTAGTTAGGTATGGAAAGTTTAGCTTCTTACTCGCTTTAGAACTAGTTGGACCTATACCTAAATAAGTAAATGGCGACGACCGTGAAGCGTCAGTATTCATTGTAATAATTCGACTAATCCATTAACAAATCGTAGGCCGTCAAACTGGAGTAGTATTTAATTTTCACCGTGCCATGGTCCTATGATTCATACGTATCATGGGTTCAAATCGTAGCTATGAAAAGCCACAGTTCACGGTCATGGAATATGAAGGAATTTGGGAATTCAAATTATTTTTTATTTTTTATAGTACTTAGACGACACGAAGAATTATGTAACGTACGTTGAAAACAACTGAAGTTTAAGTAAACATAAGGAGTTTTACAAAAGGTGGATAAGAAAATAAAAAAAATTAAGTCTCTATTCAACAATAAAAAAAATTGGTTGACTGTAAAGTCGGTACACGGGCGAAAGTTTTACGACAACGACTTTGAGTGCTAAAATAATTTTACGGAAGGGACGCGTGCCTTTCACTTTTTATGTCTGTCTCTCTCGCTCTTAGGCGGGCTAACCATGCCCGAGTGGAAGGGACGCGTGCCTCTCACTCGCTCTCGTTGTGAGCGCATAACGTGAGCGGAGCGTAACGCAGTTTTTTGAAGTGTCACCCGGCAAACCAATTTATAAGACGTTGTCACGTCAAAAATATTGATGGACATTATATCCGTGTGGACATTTCACCGACAACACCAACTGGCCCCAAACGAAGCAAGGCGTGTATTATGGAAGCCATATAACTGACAGAACATTTATTTAGTTGTAAATACACACTTATTAAACATAAAAACACCAGTCACAGTACATACATTTATGTATTTGGACTGGATGAAAAACGACCCTCGGCTTCGTAGGCAGACTTACTACCAACTAATAGGCCAGTCAATAAGTATGGTCAATAATGTTCGATTTCAGAATCATACGATCACTGTTACAAATCTCATATGCAGCTTTAAGTGTTTTTCAACTAGATCTACAAGTTTGTCATCACTGCTTCAACAGAGAAGACAAGAACAAAATTAAAAATTTGATTAACCCCCGACTACCTGGGATTTGTTATCTGTACAACATTCTACTAGTCAAGCCCTTTCATTTGATACCCATAGGTATTAAGGGAGTTATAAGAAAATAAATGTATTTCGCCATTTTGTGGCGGCGGCCGTCTTGAATCGATATTAACCAAACATAGCTAAGAACATCCGCACGGATATAACTACCTTCGAATAAAAAAACCGCATTGAAATCAGCCCATCCGTTTGAGCTCTACGGTGCCACAGACAGACACACACTGTCTGTCTGTGACAGACAGTGTGACAGACAGAGACAGACAGACATCGACGTCAAACTTATAACACCCCTTTTTTTTGGTCGGGGGTTAAAAAACACCGTTAAAAAAAATTGGTTGTCTGTAAAGTCGGTTGGTTTACGGACGATAGTTTAATGTGACAACGTCAAAACAAAATATTGATTGATGCGGCGCAAGCGTACAATGAGCGTAACGGGACAATGAGCGTAATGGAATACTTTTTCGTGCATGCAGCCGGTGTTCATCGATTTATTAGACGTTGTCACGTCAAAAAACGAAAAGTTCCAAGAATATTTGACCTCCTCCCACCCATAACACATGTATACCTACATATCAGCATATTGGATCAACACCTTGACTCTTTCCTAGCAAGAGCAGTTTCCGAGTCCCAGCTGTGGGCACATAAAGCGGGCTACCTACGCTATGTTTATAAAGTTCAAAACATTTTTAAGGTCTAACAAAAAACTTAAAATTTATCAAGTACAAGGAAAATCTACAACTTGATACGAGTAAATTCGTTGCTACAATAATTTTGGATACACTTTCTTCTTTATCATGCTGAGGACTACTTATTATGACTTCAAACCCACCGCTATCAAAACACCTCTTGTCTCGATAGCACTGATAGACCGATACTGTGTTATCGATAATTGCACATGTCATGGAAATATTGACTAAGGATTACGTAGGTAGCTATGCAGTAAAATTCGTCATCCGACTTAAATTGAATTCTACGTAAAAAAATTATGGTGACTAAAAAGCTGATGTAACTGCAGTTTACTGTACAAATTTAGAGGCCCGTTCCTAAATGTAGTATTTGTATTTTATATTTAGTATGCAACTGACTACTGATTAATGAAACAGTATGTTGTATCATGCTAATTTATTTCATGTTGTACTTTCATTATTTAAACGGCATACTTTAATAAATTGTCAAGATGTATTCTAAAGTAAAAAAACAACTGAGTAAACTACACAAAGTAACTACACAATCAACAGTACAGTTTTAGGAGTCCGTTTCTAAATGTAGTATAAGTGCACTGTATACTATAGTCTAATGATTAAAGAATAGTGTAGGTATTTTGCCATTCTAATTTTGTTATTTATTTCTTTCGTAAATATTGTATGGCTACTTCTTGTTAGCCACCTGGCTATCATAGCCGAGTTTAGGATAAAAAATGACAACTATATTATTATAATACATTTATTTTTATGTTTTTTTTTAAATGTAGGAAAGTTGATTTTCTTGTTAACATTGAGAAGCAAAACCGCGGGCCATAAGATTAAGCCGTAGGTCAAGTGTTTATTAAACGAAGAGGATTAAAATAAGTGATGGCAATATTACCTATAAAAAATGTGTAAAATGACGATTGAGGGTGAGACTACGACAATGAAACTAAATTACCAACATTTAAACCTATTTTCGTTCTCTTTAGAGTTCAAATGAATAATTTTCGTAATCTCCATGCCCTACAAGGCACACATCTTGGTTTCGTGTTAATTTTAGATACATAAACTCTAGACAAAACTATACTGGCTCAAGTCCCCTTCCAATGGGATAAATCTGGATTAAAAATAATTATGATATAATTTTTTTCGCATAACTTTTGGATTAAGAGTCAGATACAGGAGACGATTATCCTCGATTTAGCTCTCTTCGTTAGTGTTCTCAGACTGCAGTTTACGCGATGGGTAGCTTGGGCCCTGGTCTGCTGCCAGCAGTCATCTAAGCTGAAGATCTTATACATATTCATTTTTTTTCATAAATCTCTTAGTAATTAAAATCTGTCCGTATCCTTAATAATTATCTGGACAATTATAAAATGTGTGGTTACCTGGGACTGACAGCGTTTATATTATATATATATTATATATAGCCTACAAATTATGAAATCCCGCGGAACCCTCGATGCTGGCAGCGAGTTAGTACTGTGACATTTTTATTCTGTTTACTTGTTATATTTACACAGCTCTAATTGACGGTTGTTTGACTTGTTGATGAGTCTGTAAGTAGAACTTTTTTGGACATATTGATAGTAAACGACTACTTACCATCTGTGATATTAAGTACCTAAATTAATATTATATTAAGAAACGTACGTAACGTATTATATTAACGTAGCGCAACTGTACTATATAAAGTTAAAGATATGTATCGTTCTGATTTAATTTAACGTTTTGATTCACGGCGATCCTGGCTATTGTGAGCTTAAATTGTAACCCACTTTTTTCACCTCGTATAGAATACTCGTATTTATTTAGTTTTATTTTAGTATTTATTTAGCTTTTGAAAAGGTTCATGAAATTCGAAGTTCAAAGTTATACGTTATGTTTATTCAGTAATTTAGAACTGACTAGAAACCCGGGTATACCTGTAGTTACCTGCAAACCAAATTACACGGTAGAATGTGAACCTGCAATAAACACCCACATGAAATTATGCATTTACAAACATAACTGACTCTCTGTAAATATGTCTTTGTTCTAACAGATAAATATTCTCAATTTATAGACGCTATTTGGCTCGCTGTGTGCTGTGTCAAGACATTGCTATGTAGGCAGAGGACGATACCAAATCAACTCTGCAGCCATAGTAATAGCAATCAATTAGTTCAGTATGACCAGGAATGCTGGTGTTTTATACGTTATAAGTACATAATGTTGGTAGATAAGTAAGTACATAATGTGTTTCATAGGTAAGTGAGTAATTATCAATGTTCAATAAAATCTTTAACTATTTAATTTGAACGTTTAAAGGGTCTTTGGTAAGTTTCACTAAAATCGTTTATTAATCTACTTTAAAGTATTTTTAACTGAAACGTTTGTATTTGTGGTATAATTTGTGGTATTTTTGTCAAAAACTTAGTAATGCAAGATCCATCATAGACCTATACAAATTTAAAAAATCGACCGTATGTATGACCGTTCATGCAGTATGTAGAGCTTCTAAAATATATGTAAACACATAATAAAGTTAATTATAAACAAAACAGAAGTAAAAATTTCACTGACTTCATAACACCAATAAACACTAAAACTTTGCAAATATCTAAATAATTTCATTATATTCGCCACCTAATAATCTCATTGAACTATGTGCTAACAGCGCTCGATGATAACTTTTTACAAATATTATGAATTTAGTTTAACACCCACTTCAAACAGAACGGATATTTTCATTTTATTTGAACATTTTTATTTAACTACAAGATGGGACACCAGGTAGAAATGAAGTTCTTTTCGATATAGATCCAACACAACTAGCAAAAAAATAAATATCTATTACTAAATTATATTATTTATGGTACGAGCATCTGAAAAATAAAGTTGGCAACACTGGTCACGGGCATTTTTTACGGATCACTTCCGTTATATATTTTTCTTTCAGTACCACATTTTTTTTTAAGTTCGGTCGCTCAGCAAAATCCCATTTTCTCCAAGCCTGCCGTAAACAACTTCGTTCCAATTTTCGTAAAAATCCTAGAAATTTGGCGAAAACACGGATAATTAGATAATCGCTACGATCCTACGACATTTCTTAATCATGCTGAAAAAAATATATATTCGCAAAAACGCGGGCCGCCTTATTAAGATCAATAAAAGTGGGTTTGTAACCCAAAATATAGCCAATTATACTAATGAGACCAAGTATATTCAATGTTACTAAAACATCTCGTGTCTTTGCAAAAATCCAACATTCTTTCAGTAAGATTGAGATTAATTATCCATGTTTTCGCGAAAACTCTAGAGTTTTTGCAACAACGCGGTTTATCAAATATTTTTACAATATGTACAAATAAAATCGGACCAAATCACAGCTTTCTAGTACAGATAGTCTTTGAACTAAGGTAACGTGTATAAATCGTATACTATAAGTACATATTTGCTTAACATGAGACGAGATTTTGATCGCTTGACCACCATATCGATAACTCTGTTTGAAAACAGCACACTTAGGTAGGTATTACTGTTGATAAAAGTCTAGCAAACGAAATGTTTTTTCTAAATCGAGCAGAGATTCTTCCACGCACCCACATCAATTTATTACACGTAGGACGAGCAGTCACTTTTGTCAAGAAATCTGACATTGTAGTTAAAAGACACAGAATGAAGCATAATCATTGTAACAATTGACTTGAATATAATAGAGGGGAAACTTGAGAGGTATTGGTAAATGTGTAGGTACGTTCCCGCCTCCTGACGCTAAGTAGGTCGGCCTCGTGGCTTAGTGGGTAGTAACTCTGCCTGCGAAGCCGAGGGTTGTGAGTTCGATTCTCACCCAGTGCAAATATTTGTGTGATGAATTCAAATATTTGTAGGGTGTCTGAATGTTTCCTATGTAAGTATAATAAGTATGTATTTACAACTATATAAGTATTATATCGCCAAAGTACAAGCTTTGCTTAGTTTGAGGTCAGATGGTGTTGTGTATGAATTGTCCACCAATATTTATACAGTAGAACCTTGATAACTCAAACCTCGGTTATTTAAAAACCTCTATAACTTAAAAATATAATATTATGTTCCCTTTCCATCAGAGCCCAAAACCAAAACCCTTGATAACTTAGAACCTCTATAACTTAAAATATTTTTTGTTTTCCTTGGACTTTAACTTATCGAAGTTCTATTGTATTATTAATACATAAAAAAATTAACATAATATTTTATATTTCAAGTAGATTGGCTACAACATCAGAATTCACAGTCGTAAGGTCGTAAGTTCCATTCCTATCTGCACCTCTGATTTTTCCAAATGTTGTCTGATCCAATGGCTTTAACAATGAAGGAAAGGGTTGTGAAGAAACTGATGTTTTCCAAAAAAAGGTACTAATTTCGAGGAAATGTGTCATCAGCCAATTCAACTTAACCAGAGTGATAGATTATGGTCTTGAGTCTTGACTCTCTCCTTGATCCTTGCGAGAAGACCCCGAGTCCCAGCAGGAATATAAAGTGAGGTGTTTATGCCAGCAAAAAACGCAGTTAAAATCGATTTCTTGCTTCTCTTCAAAGTAGAAATTCAAAAGTAGATAACTTTAGTATCTAACTAACTAATAACTCACTAACCCTAACTTGAGTACATTACACTCTATTATTTCTTCGAATGTTTGCATCATTCGTTTTTCTGTTTACTCGTAGATAAGCGTTGATCAGCTAGCTAAGCTCTGTGTGTAAAATGACGGCATGCGAATAAAAATGATGATTACTTAATAATTTGAGTCACCAGATATAAATGAGAAGGGTAGGATTTCATGGAGCGGTTTCAAACCGCGCCCGCGCGCGGGCGCGGTCCCGCGTCTTCTGTAGGATGCAGATTTGTATGTAAAAATTGAATTCAAAACTCACGAGGCGGTTTACGCCCGCGCTACCACGCGGGTGCCGCGCGGCGCCCGCGTGGCGACCGCGCCGCTGCGCGCGCAACCGCGCGGTCGCTACGCGGGTGCCGCGCGGCGCCCGCGTAGCGACCGCGCGGTTGCGCGTGCAGCGACGCGGTAGCCGTCTGCAGCCAATGATTTCAAAAGGAAGGATGCGCCCTACTATACATTTTTTAGAAAACTTCTTAATACAAGCTAAAACAGCGAGATCTGTAAATCATACGAACTACGTTAGTGCCGCGTTGACGACAAAAGACGGCATAGCATTGTACAAAAAAAAACGTAATTTCATACATTTTTTTTTTACTTGCAATTGGAATAATATATGTGAATAAAATGTTTACTATACATGTGCACACCAACAGCCAAAAAGCGTCATGTAGCTGTTAAATGTCTTTCAAGTTTCTGTGAAAACTCTAAACGAACTACATATGTATAGGTATTCAAAATAGTTTCTCAAATATTTAAATACAATATTAAACGTAGTAAAAACTATTTTTATTAATGTACGTATCATTCATTTTTTTTTCAAATCGGTTCATTAGTTTCGAATCCTATTCAATGCAAACACAAAAATTCGAAAGTATTTACGAATATTTTCTCTTTGTAATGTACTCAAACCTAAGTGTAGATTAAACCTATTCAGTCGTATTCCAAAAAACTAAGATACTAGTAGTACAGGTTTAAACCAGGACTAACTAATCCAGGTTTGATACGGTTCCAATTACAAAACTCAGACTATCCAAAGACTACTTAGTCCAAGGTTAAGCCTGAGATAGCCCAACGTTATACAACAATATTAACAATTTTTGGAACTGCTTTTATTTTGAAGATTGACCCTTGTTTACCGTAAAAAAATACATTTAATTTCAAAATATTAGTATTTTCGATGAGTAAATATACAATATTAGACTCATTTTGAAACACTAACAACTGACATGACGTCACTAGTCGCAAAATACTGTTCGCATTATGACTGTATGTTCAGGTTATGTGTTTTCTTATCATTACTTGAATACAAACAATCAAAATCGTTGTCGCTAAGATCGCAAACTATAATAAAAAAGCAGAAATGTAAACAGTTTAATCAGTTTTGACAGTTTGTTTTACGACTAGTGACGTAATAATTCATATTGGTGTAGCCAGTCACGTGACAACAGATTAAAAATATAGGATTTAAAATCATTTATAATAAATTTACTACGTAATATTAAATTATAATTATGTGATATTCGATATTCTATTAATGCAAACTATCATAAAATTAACATTAAACATTAATGTGTGATTAGTGTTAACATACATATTGCGAGAGTTCAAATTGTTAAATTTAATATGGAAGAAACAAGTGTTGTCCAACCTTAAAATGACAGATGCGAAGTAAGTCCATAGTTAGGGGTTCGATGGTTAATCTTTAGGATCATAGATACGAGTAGTACGTGGCTTAAAGAAAAACTTCGTTTTGTAATAACGCTTAGACTTAGACTTGGTTTAAACCTGGCTTAATTCCAGTACTATAATTAGTCCGTGTTTTGGAATAAGACGGATTACGTTTTGTTATATTATTAAGTCCCAAAATTCAAAATCACTTGCACTAAATTCGATAACAATAAAACAACAACAAAAATCACGTTTGTACAAGGCTACTTTGTCCACTTCACGCGTTCAATGGCGGCTATTTTGTGGAAATCCGTAGAAAAATAATATCACTTTAAAAATGTATGCCTATTAATCTAACAGCAACAAAAGGAAATTAAGATTAAATACTTACTGATGATACCATATCCCATCTTTCTTTGTGTCGTAGTTTTTGCAACCTTTTAGGAATGCCCACCAAATACTCGTTCACTTCCGCGTACTGAACGCTGTGAACTGGGTCACACTGGCCCTAAAAATGTTTTTAGGGCCAATGCGGTGTTTTTTTTTCGCACGGTTGGTCTGGTCCTTACTTATATCAGTCAATGTTCTGGCAATTGGTTGAGGGGCGGGAGAAACAAAAATAATGCTGCCCTTAGTAATTTACTTTTCGCTTTTGAATGCCTTTTTGTGGTTTTGAAGTCGGTTATTTTAAACTTACTAACTTAACTTTTTATGTTTTTTTATTTTAACTTTTGTACTTTTTACTGTTTGTAGGCTATTTTGTAAAATAGGATAGGGTTTTTCTACCTCTCGAATACATCAAGTATGTGCTTGCTTGTAATATATTTATTATCTGCAATAAAATATAAGTTTATTGCAGATTAGATAATAGATTACATATGGGCTACTTTTCATCACATGAAAATAACGGGAACTAGTTTTAATAAATAATGTAATATGACTAAATGAATTTGACTTTGTCACTAGAACTAGTCAGTTTTTAATGCCTGGCGGAACATTTTTGTATGATTTAAGGTTAAGGTAAAAAACCTGTGTTTATTTTAGTGACTTTTTCATTACCAACGCATCAGTTATGTCAAGTTTTACTGAAACATGCTAAACTTATGGTTGACCTCGAGGACACAGTCAACTTCCGCTTGTTTTAATACGTTGAGCTATGTCAATAACTTTGGTCCACTGACGGATGACTTCGTTTCGTATACGATCACTCAGAAAAACACCAACCATTGCTCGTTTCACAGCACACTTTTCAACTGGTGCACGGTTTTATATAGGTTCGTTTGGAGACCGATGCGCTAGGCGTAAACAAGGCCCATCAGTATCTCTTGTAGATCCCCCAGCATTTCGGCCATTACGACGATATCGTTTGGTGAGATATGCCTGTTGCCGTAATTATAAATGTCACGTCTAGTCTAATCCAGCGAGTTTCGAACTTGAACAGTCATAGTTGCGGCGATATACAAATATCTCATTACTTCGATATATCTCGGCTTCTCGGCAGTCAATTTGGCATCGATGTAGGGATTCCATGACCAACCAGACTTTCACTGAGTTATCCGTCATGCTTTCTCATAGCCAACAAACGCTATGTCAAGGGGCTGATTGTACTCATTGGTCTTCTATACAATTTGCCACACAGCTTAAATAGATTCTTCTTCTTCCATCATTTCCAGAGTCTGTTTCGAACGCTTCGACTTTAATCTTGCTCTTACGCCTTATCGCAAAACATTTCGTGGCCTCCTCCCGCAAGACTCTACGAGTAGAGATTCACTCTGACAAGTTCTTGGTCAATATCGTCGGAGTCAAAAAAAAGTTTCTCAGAAATCGTCATAGAATAAAAAATTAAAACAATTTGTGGAATAAAATACATATACAGATTACAGATAATACAAGCTTTTCTTAATTTGCGGCTGCGATAAAAAAATATTATTTATTTCCTTTATTGCCATTTTACCCGACTGAAAGATGAATTATGGTTTTCGAGTGTTTCTGGAATGTTTGTAAATTTCTTTATTCCCACGTTTCTTCCAAACGCCTGGATGGATTTTTATAACTAAGATATTGTTAGATTAGTGTCAATCGCCAAAGTATCATCACATAGTACATAATGTTTTTTATGTGTTGATTTTTTGCAGTCGGGTTTTTTAAATTAAAGTTTTTCTATCGTGTTGCTCGTTGCTCGAAAAAAATAACATCGTTCATCATTGATTAAATAATCTAACAAAGAGTTTTATCTCCACCTTTATAATAAGAAGGACTACTTAGGCTGTGAATCGCATTGCCAGAGTGAGTTTTTCGTGATGGTTCGAACCTTGGGATTTTCGAGTCGAGAGTGAATTTGTTTCTGTTAGAGAAGTAAGCGCCGTCGTAGACTATATCATATTCATCCACCATCATCGGCATTAACACAACCGTATCGTTAATTAAGTTTCTGCACAATTTTCTTTTTATTTTATTTTGGACAAATCTAAGACAAATATAAGGCAACATTTTAAATAATGAATGGAATTGGTAATGCTGGTCTCAACCTAAAGCGTCAAAAAAGAAAAGGTTAATTTTAGTATACCTACGAGTGTAGATAAATATTTCCTGGTTTATAAAGAAACAAAACTCTTATCACAATTATAAACAAATTTTGAACAAAAAATAAGTTTAAACTAGAACTTAGTTCAATTTATTCAATACTTTAGTGTTATTTCTGCACTGTGGCACCCATTCCGCACAAAGCGGGGCATCAGAGCGCGCGAGGCAGCGTAAATGCCTACCTTGGCAGAAAAACCTGACCTTAAATATATTATTATTTAATCTAAAATTTGCCACCCCCTCAAAAGTGCCGCCCCGAGCGGGCCGCCCCTACCGCCCTCCCTACGCTATGCTACTGACTTCCAACCGCACGTCCGCGCGGTTTCCAACCGCGCCCGCGCGGGCGCGAAACCGCTACAATCAGAGGTCTCGTGAGTTTTGAAAAAATCGTCGCCGCGTCGCGGTTCGCGCCCGCGCGCGGGCGCGGTTTGAAACCGCTCCATGAAATCCTACCCTGACGTTTCGGAAAGTCGAAAACGAATAGAAATTATAAAGGTTATCGTGTCGATTAGACAAAAAAATGAGTAGGTATTGTGCGTACCTATTCAATTATTTTTAATATTGACGCAATTTTTATTTTTAGTGTTTTGAACAAATAATGTGACATTATATCTATGTATGCACTTATATGTATGTAATCACTAATCAGTAAATTGTGGATTACGATGCCAGAGTGGATCTTACCTCAAACTAAGCAAACCTTGTACTAAGCCTTATTGATTTATCGTCCTTATTAGAGCGAATCCTCGAAATTTCAATGTAGTTTAAACGGCATATTCAGGGATAAAATGACAAAAGCAGGGAGTTGTCACAAAAATTTCTAAACACCGGCAAACTTTACAATCATAAGTAGAAAACAAAATACTTGCGGGAAACTTGAAAAATAGATTAGGTAAGTACGTTCTCCTTTGAAACAAATTCAACTTACGTAGATGAATATTGGAATAGGTTGTATTTTACAAAAACGAGTGAAAATATTGTACCAGTAGTACCTACCAATACAAATACAGATTATTAAATCAGAAATGCAATGATTGGCTTAGTTGGTAGTAAAACTAACTTGCGAAGCCGTAGGTTGTCGGTTTGAATCCCACTCAGTAGGTACCAATATTTGTGTGATGAATATAACTATTTGTTCTTTGTCTCGGTGTTCCTATATTTATTAAGTGTGTAAGTGTATATTTACAACTACACAAGTATTATATCAGCTATATGGTTCCCATAGTACAAGCTTTGCTTAGTTTAGGGATAGATGGTGTGAGAAATGTCCACCAATATTTATTTACAAGAGCGAGTAGAAGAATAAGTATTGAGTAATATAGTTAAGGATATTGTAAAATATTCATTTAAAACATAAAAAAAATAGTTATTAAAATAGTCACCTATATGAGTAACACGGAATAATGCTCACCGTACACGCAGAACCATTTATACTTATTTTTATTTTTAAGTTTGTGCCGGCATTCATCCAATCTAATGGATTTTCCTATCAAATTTCGAGGTACGTTTTTATTCGCTAAATGAGCCCTAAATGATCTACTAATTGTGAAAAAAATAGAATCACCTTCTCAAAATATCTACTCAGTAGTCTTTTACAACCTGAATTTCAGATGGACCCTGGATACAACGAAGAAAAATACCTATACGACTCTACGATTACTTATAAGTTCAATTAGTTAAAAGTTACTTAGATTTCGTCCCTGGAATTTATTTGGAAGGAAGGAATTTTCACTATTTTCCCAAGGGTTGGCCTTGGGAAAATTGTAAAAATTCCTTTCTTAACCTCCACTTACGCTGGGTAGATACGTAAGGAATTACCAAGGTGCGCCGGTAACGTATACCTAAGTTTACTCGTACATATAGCGATGTGTGCAAATGGTGTTGATTGTGCGTAATCTGTTAAACTTTATGAAACAAAGATACAGTAGAACAATATTTGCATACAATCATACCAAACTTAGTATTATGGTTTGCGGGATATTTATCGTGGCTATATGAGAACTTAGATCCATGCTCGGCATCAAACTACAAGATCGAGTTCGCAACACTGAAATCCGACAAAGAACCAAAGTTCAGGACGTCGGAAAAGCAGTGACAAATTTGAAATGGAATTGGGCAGGACATATTATAGTTAGGCGGTGTTACGACAAGTGGACCAAAATTGTAACGGAATGGTGGCCGAGGCAGGGATCGAATGCGGAGCGTTGGACGTCCACCAGCAAGATGGATCGACGATATTATAAATATCGCGGGTCAAACCTGAACTCGATTGGCACAGGACCGAGGCAGGTGGCAAAGTAAAAGAGAGGCCTAGTGGGATAGAGAAGGCTGTGGACGATGATGTTATACGAACTTTATGTCATTCGTCTGTTTGTCAGCAGAAAAGTTTTAAATTAAAAATACAGGGTTAGCTGAAAACTCTATAATAGGTCGAAAAGGTTGTAGGTACACGTTCTAATTTTGAACAAATCAATATGAACAAATTTTGCTGTTGTATTATCCTTCGACAAGTGGAATGGAATACGATTTTTTTTCGCGATTTCATAATTAGCATAGATTTGTTTGAGTTGTTCATTTTGAAGAGTACCTACAATGCGAACTTTCCTAATTACGCAATTACGCAGTACAGATGTTCTTGGTATTTTTTATCTGTGGTCATTTGAATTTTTTATTATGTCCTTGTATAATAATTTATAATTTTTTTATTAAAAACTCTTCCAAAATAATGTTCATGCTTTTCTTAGAAATAGACGAATTACGAATACCAGCATCTCCATTAACGTCGCGTGTCAAGTTATTAAAGAACAGAAAAATCTGGCAACAAGTGTGTAGATACCTATGCTAGAACCGCTAAGAAGTTAGTTAGTTCCTGAAATTATCGCGTTCAAACAAAAAACCTCTTCAGCTATAATAATATTAGTAGGTATATAGTATAGATATTGAAAGCGCCTCATCTATACTAATCTATACTAATATTATAAAGCTGAAGAGTTTGTTTGTTTGTTTGTTTGTTTGCTTGAACGCTAGGATCTCGGGAAGTACTGGTCCGAATTGAAAGATTCTTTTTCTATTGGATAGTCCATTTATCGAGGAAGGCTTTAGGCTATAGAAAATAACTACTATTAATTGAAGCGGAGCATGAAACAAGAATGTAACAAAATCGGGAAAAAATATTCCCCTTTTGAGAGTTTTCGTACGTTTCGTGCTTTGACATGACACATGACAGCATGTGTCAAAGATTGCGTCATTGAATTTCAGTAATCTGTGCCTCGAATATAAACTTTTGCTATTTTTTTTTTCTAAATCTGAGTTGGTACGACCAATTTCCGACAGGTGGCGTGGCAGGTTGCTGAAGAGGTTTTTTGTTTGAAATCGATATTCTCAGGTACGAGTATGAGTGAACCGATTTCAGTCATTCTTTCACCGTTGGATATGTACGGGACCCCGATGAGTTCTATACTAATATTATAAAGCTGAAGAGTTTGTTTGTTTGTTTGTTTGTTTGCTTGAACGCTAGGATCTCGGGAAGTACTGGGCCGAATTGAAAGATTCTTTTTCTATTGGATAGTCCATTTATCGAGGATGGCTTTAGGCTATAGAAAATAACTCTACTATTAATTGAAGCGGAGCATGAAACAAGAATGTAACAAAATCGGGAAAAATATTCCCCTTTTGAGAGTTTTCGTACGTTTCGTGCTTTGACATGACACATGACAGCATGTATCAAAAATTGCGTCATTGAATTTTAGTAATCTGTGCCTCGAATATAAACCTTTGCTAATTTTTTTTTCTAAATCTGAGTTGGTACGACCAATTTCCGACAGGTGGCGTAGCAGGTTGCTGAAGAGGTTTTTTGTTTGAAATCGATATTCTCAGGAATGAGTGAACCGATTTCAGTCATTCTTTCACCGTTGGATATGTACGGGATCCCGATGAGTGCTATATAATATACCACGGGCGAAGCCGGGGCGGGCATCTAGTTGTAGAATAAAATTATTTGGCTGAAACTGCGGTTTGTCTATGGCAGCTACGTGTCACGCCACGTGGAGTCGCTCTAGAAATACATACCTAAGTATAATATATCATTTCTGTCTTTAACATTCAACCGCAATATACCTACCTATCTCCTAAATTGGGACAACGACCATTGACTGAAGCAAATCATTTCATCAATTTACGATCAATTGTTAACGTAAGTAGTTATACAGAGCTACGCGGGAAAAGTACACTTGCCGAGAGGGAGAAGTTTTTTCTCATCGCTCTTAGGTCGGCGTTTGACCACCAATCCACTTTTATTTGCACACTAGTGACCCTGACCCTGAAAAGTCCTAGCTTCACGCGGGTAATTTTATTGATTAAAGTTATAAATTTTTTTTACTTTAATAGGTTTACACTTAACCGCCTCTCGCCTGATGTTAAACGATGATACGGTCTACGATGGAACTTGTTTATCTAGAAGAAACCGATTCACTCTCAATTTGAAGACACAAAGATTGTAACTATCGAGAAAAACCCACTCAGGCAACGTATTCCACAACCTTGACATTTTATGATAAGAGATGAACAAAGCCAACTTAATTACCTTCATAATTTTTTATTCAGTCTTTAAATAAATATATTGTGACTTAACTTAAAATTGTTACATACATTATAGTTTAGTGAATCGCTGGTATTAGATAATAAATTTATAGCAATATCAGATAATAAATTTATTTTAGCACTAGGTAGGTATACCCATACAATATTTTTGAATTGTAAGTATATGAGAATGGTAATTTGAAATGTCAGTGCTGTAAGTATGCGCTAGGAAAAATACTCAAGAAGTGCAGGCGGAATTCGAACCTACGATCTTATGATTGTGAACCACACGTTCTAGCCACTACGCCACCACGGCTTAACTCAGCCCTACTAATATTATAAATGCGAAAGTTTGGATGTTAGTTGCTCAATCAACTGCTAGAACGTATTGGCAACATACATAGATATATTAAGGTCTGGAATAGCCTGTTATTCCAGACTATAATAACTTGTTATCCTGGGAAAATACCGACAACGGGAACTACGCGAATGAAATCGCGGGGTGCTGCTAGTAAAAAGTGTTCAATAATACATTTATATTAGTAGGTACCTAATTATGATGATAATTATAAATTATCCTTTAGAAACGGCAGACCCTTTCTGCGTACTCTATACTCCGCGGCCATTAAATATTTTAGGCAGTAAAACTAAAACCTAACCGACAAAAATCAGCTGTTGTACAATGCTACACTACCTATACTAAATACCTAACTGCTTAGGTACCTACACTAAGCACATCCAAATTATCCATAGGTCAATGAAGGTCTAAAGATATCCCAGATGATAAAGCCCACTACCAATCGGACGCATGTCTAGCATGGTGGCGGCTTTACCACGCTGCATGGCAATGCTTACACGTTGGGTCAAATAAACGCCAGCATTTTGGGCACGCGTCGCGTCTACCAAATCGTCACAAATACTTGGTTATTCATTTTGATAATGTATTAATCATCAAAATTAATAACAGTTTCTTTCGGTTTAGCACACCCTCTCTGAGTACTTTGTATTCCTAGCCCAGTAAAATCTTTTACACTAATTTCGTTAAGGCTAATTTGGAGCCAAACTCTGTATAAATTTACAGGTTATAGGTACAACACAGAGGTACGTGTATTGTATAACCTGGTCAGGGAAATATTGAAAATCCGTTCATAAAAGCTTAAAAAATAATCTACTTAAATTAGTTGAGTGTGATGATGATAAAAAATAATCAAACACTTCATAAATAGATACATTTTGAAGTATCAAGTTGTAAAACAAAATGTAAGTAGACACAAATTCATGCCGGAATTGCAACTTTGACCATGAAAACCAGCTAATGTATCCAGGAGTCCTGAAAATTTACGTCTCACGTTAAGTCGATTCGTCGGAGAGATTGTGCGACCATCAACATCAAAGCACGTGTTTACGAAGTTCCAATAAATATTGTTATGACTAGCACTCACCGTTACATGCATTCCCTGGCGGCAGTTCATTGTGATGCATTGCTCGAAGCACCGTGGGTAGTGTGTAGGATCGCGCCCTTTCATGTCACAGACGAGACTGGTGGACCGGCCGTGAAGCCGGCTGAAACTCCCCTCTCTCCCCCCTCGCCTTTACCCCGCATGCGCAGCCTGTACCTATATGGCACAGTACTAACTACCACCTAATCTTCGTTTTCAATAGACCGTTATTGGTTACTGAGGAATGAATGGTCCACTCATGTGAATTGAATAGACTCATTCGACACTCGAAGCTACGAATCAGTATTATAATCAAGAATAATGTACCCTGTCCGTCACACCTGTTCATATTAAAGTAAAACAAGACATACCTATTTACCTAATTTTCAGGAAATTTTTACACAACCCTTATTACGTACCTACCTACTAATATTTCATAGCAAAAAATTACACTGTAAGTGGATTCAAGAACTGTAGGCTCTAAAAGTAAAAAAGTAGACGCTATCATCATCATAAAAGCAGTGGCCTCAAAATCCTCTGCAACCATGAGGTTGTACATAGGTTGCAACTTGAAATCCCACATCCACCTGCGAGTATCTAATCTCAAAAAAGGAGGTGGTTCTCAATTCCACTGTATTTTTATGTGTTACTTACCTCATAACTTATATTCTAGCTAAATAGATTTTGACGGCTGTATTCATTTAAAAGCTGGTGCTTTTCATCGCCTTAATCGCCTAGTAAACCCGATAATCGTTGGGGCAGACCGGTACTGGAATGGAGACCGCGAATCGGCAAACGTAGTGTAGAACGCCCTGAGACTAGATGGAGTGACGATATTCGAAAGCGGTGGCGGTTGTAGAAGTAAGACCGAGGATCGGGCTGAGAGGCGTATCATAGGAGAGGCCAAGTCCAGTGGACGAATACAGGCTGATGATGCAGATGAATCACCTAGTAGTTTACGAGTTATTCTCGAAAACTACGCATTTTAGTTGTCTACATTGACATTGACCGTGTTCTAATTTGAATGTATTCTAAAATCTGTCATTTTTTGACGAGTTAGAAAGTTATTGAAGATGAAAATCCCAAAGAAGTTGGAAAATGAATGAAAATCCAGATGAACTAAAAGAAAAAAAAACTGAAGATTGGTCTCAAATATTTTACTAGTTTTTTATTTATTTAATTCGGTTGTTTTTTTGGAGTAAATCATGTTCCATAGGCAGACGTACAGGTAAATCATTAGCATTAGCGTTAATTGTGCCGCCTATTATTATTTTTTTTATTTTAAATAAAGAGTGGCGAGACGATCGGGACATGTGCCTGATGGTAAGCAACATGCCTGACACATAACAGCACAGTGACACGCAGCTATTGGAACATGAAGAGTCCAAATCATTACGTAGCACTGCACTGCGCTCGTCGCCCAGAGATCTAAGATCTTATATCTCTAAGCCCTGTAATTTCTCTGGAAACATTGCCCTTCAAACCGGAACACAGTAGTGTTTGCACATTACTGCTTGGCGGAGAATAACTGGCAAAGCAATTATGTAATAGCAATGCTGTATCTACTTGTATGCAATTTTGTTTGGGAGTAAACCGTGCCTAAATCTCGTATAATTAAACATGCCTTGTTCCTTAATGAGTAAATAGTAGTAGTATTGATATATATTATGTATATTGATGGAAATTTAGATTGGATGTAATGTCTGGATTGGAAGGCACTATTTAACTTCATTGCCTATCCTTAAAATAAAAATCAATTTTGATATTTTATTTTATTAATATAAAATTAAAAGCAACCATTATTACAGCGTACATTATTTAGTTACCTTTAAATAACTAGTCCTTAATTTACTCCACTTTTGGATAATAATTATACTATGATTATTTATAATCAACTAATCAAACATAATATAATGAAATGTGAAATACCAGGATCTTTTGGTATGTAGGTACATACGTTCTACTTGGGCACAAACTATATTTTACCAAAATTCCCATTGTTGGCATGAAAGATTAAACATAAATGTTGTATGCTGTATATTTCACTTAATTTGCATAGTGGAGTGGGCAAAAGCAGCGCCCAAGATAGAAATTTATTTGTCATGTCACCCTAGAAGAATTGAAGTCAATACTGGGCTTTTCTCTGAGGGGAGGGACAAACACGTCGGGTAGTTTGCACAGCTAAATTCTCCCCCTTAGATAGAAACCAAAAACACAAAAAATTGCATATCGCACATTTATGTATCAGGTTTCTTATGTGTTATCATATTTCAAGTGGATTGAGTATTAATTTTTTGGGTTACTTTGATACGAATCCACGCGATTTAACAATGCAAGTCTAAGGCGTATAACGTCACTTCAAATCCAATGTATTTAACGGATTTTTATAATAGAAGTTCACGTCACAGATTTTTTGAACTTTTGATCTTGACGTTAAAAATGTTGGATACTAAAGTGAATGTGCAAAATAAGTAGGTGTAGCGAAAAACATGGGTTGTACCGTTTTTACTCTCCGTGTTGTTAAAACAATTATTGTCATAAGAGTACCTACTTTTGTTATTTTTCTTCCATGCCACATATGAAAATAAAATAACTTTATGGAGTTGCTTTAACGATAATTTTACCGCTCGCTCTATCATCCGTAGAGAAAGATGAATGATGTAATAACGCTATAGAATGTAGGCATAAACCTCAAGTAGATCATAGTTTTACAGTTTATAGGTGCAATAAGCAGTTAAATACAATATAAATCTGAATATTACATGTCTAAGTATCTTGTATGCATATAAGTATTCAGCCCCAAAGCTTCCGGAGAAAAAAACCACTAGTACCCACTTTTTTAAAACAAAAATAAGGGTTTTCCTTGACCATCATCACAGTCTGATGCTAAGCGACGATGAGACTTACAAACAGTAATAATATTATGTTACTGTACAAATATAATTTTGTTATCTGCCCCCAAAAGTGATTGGTAATATATTATCGTATTGTCGTAATTAAATCAATAAATCAAACTGTATTATCTAATATATACGTCATATTCTGACGGGTACTGAAATTTTAAGGGACACAGGCAAATTGGGGTTCTCATATAACATATTTATTTTTATCAAACTAGCAACGCTCATGTGAAAGTTTTGGCAAGTGATCAATAATTATTTATTGTTCTGTTGGCTATCTGGCATTACATCCATAACATTAGTGTCAAGTCTCGTAGCACTAGAGCACAGATCAAAATAAAAGCGTCGCGTATCGTATTTTGGCATATCTACCAGAAACTCCCTATACTTATTATGTAGATATTTTCTCAGAATAAAGAGACAAAATGCAATTTGATTGTATTTCAGTGGAATCATGGTAAAATGCACGAGTGCTCGGTGCTCTAGTGCGGACGCAATTTTTAAAAGCTTACTCCAGCAGTGTTATTTGTCACAAATGTATTTTTCTATTTCCTACCTGGTAAAAGAAATTAGAGGCTAGAGGGTAACTTTTTTGGCATAAATCTAAATCAATTATGAGACTCCAATGGTGCTAATAAGACGTAGCTAGGCACAGTGACTACAAGCAGATTCCTGAAAGAGTGGCTTGATTGGCGACAATCGTTCTGTCGGTAGACCAACAGCCAGATGGATCGATGGTATAGGACAAATATACCTCTAGAAAAGATTGGGTCAGAATACTGGCTGCTAATGATGATGATGAAAACTTAACCAGCAGTTAGCCTGATCCAATAATTCCTTTCATCAATTTAGTATTAAGAATTTATCGAAGTCCTTTAAAACACTCATTTGCCAAATTGATCAGATGTTCACAAGACAACCGAAAACTTTTTGAAAGTTAGAAGAATGACAGAGACATAGAAGTGTTTCTTTCTTCACACTTCCTACTATAATTTTTTAGATTAATTTATAAAAAAGCCGAAGAATGCGAGACCTAGAATTGATCTAATTTGCTAGTATTCTCAGTCGGGGCTTCAGATGACACTGCAGGGAAAACAATTGAGTATGGTTTACAGTCCAATGTCAACAGTTTCTGTAAATACCTTTTTTTACACTAGCGAGAGACTGCCTAGTTCAAAACAATTGTATCAATGAAATGAGTAAGGGAGCAACTATTGTTTATATATATACTGGGTACCTAAGAAATGGAAACTTGTGATTTGTTTTTCATATTTATCCAATTTTTTACAAACATATAGACAGATTAAATTGCATAAATTACAGCTACTGCAGTACCATTGCCTTGTCTATAGAAGTAAGCAAAATGAGACTGTAAATACAGTTACATCAATATATGTAGATGAATTAATATCCCAGCTAAAACAAGAGTGGCTCCCTCCCTCAGCAACAAAATTTGTTTGTAAATAAAGACTAACAGTACAAGCTTTAGTAGAAAGTAAAAACTCAAATGTTAAATGACAAATAGAAGTAAAATTTGGAATACTCAAATGTCATATTTCTCAGTATTTAATCCTTATATTTATAAAAATATCCTAACACATGTGCATGTCAACATTGAGCACTCGGCAATGAAGTTACCTAATACCTAAACTCTGTCCACCATCACCTGCCACAAAATGTAAACAAGTACATATAACATACTGATGGTCTAAAATCTAAAAAGATGCAGTTTGATTTTAGCATTTGTTGATAAAGCCAGTGCAACCTTCAAACTGGTAGAAATATATAAATCCACTTCCACTGTTCCGTCTGCTTAAACAATCATAGATCTTCATTCTAAAGCTGTTTTTTAGAACAATGATTAATGATTTGCCAGAAGTACATTATCACACCAAAATTACCACAGTTGATAGTTCAATTCTGTTTTCTTTGTGAGAGGTAAGGGTGAACAGAGTACAAGTACAATTTCTTGAAAATACCTATTGTTTAAAAAAAAAACAAACAGACCCATTATGAGTCATGAGAGAATCTTACGCTTTGTAACTGATAAGACAACAACTTTTTGGCACCTTTTCTGATGTTATCCAATAATACAAAAGAAATCAATGATAACTTCATAGTGAGTAATTTTATGCCGCTTATAAACAACTGTAAATCCTTTGCACAAAAATTCAAGTTATAATAATTATGCATTCCACTTAGTAGATGATAATCAAGAAACATGACCCACATATTTGCACTAAGCATTCAAGCATGTTTGATTATAAACTAGGTAGAGTATTGCTAGTATCCTGATATCATGACCTTCACCCGATTATATTTCTAAGACTGATCAGAATAGTGTTTTGTTCTGTTCAAACTAATTGCATTAACAATTAGGGAGAAAGAGATAGAACACTAACCTTTACAATTCAAAGAATGAAATAAGGTTGCTGAATCATAATCTATTACATGCTAATAAATTTGCATTTGTTCTCTCTCTCTTATGTCATAACACTTCTCAGTAGTAACTTGTTTTTAATGAGTCACTTATAAAGTAGCTTACCATTGATTAGTTAATTAAATGAACTTTATACTTTGGTACTAAAACAAAAGGAGAAATGAATTAGACTATGATGATTTTCTGAAAGAGCTCTTAATAATTATATTTTACACATAAAATATTGCCCACAATAGCATTCCAGTCCAATGTTTTGTAGATAATGGTTAATGTTTACACTGATAAACAATGTGAAATTGAACTTATATTGATGCTGAAATATTTTGAATATAAAACAGCACCAGCATTAATGCAGGCCTTAATTATTCTGTCAACTGTTGAACTGTGTTCTTCGTATAAGGCTATTATGAAACAAAATCATCAATTTGGTTAACATTTCCTGTAAATAAAATACCAAATTCCATAGTAAATGATCAACTGTCATTGAAATATTTTTGTGAATTTTGCTAAGATACCACACAAGTAGATAATCATTTATAAGCAACTCTTTAAGAACCAAGCTCTAAGCAGTAACCTAATAGCATACAGATACCATTAGCTACTTACAACTAACACTTTAAACCCAAATATATACAGAAATATTTGTTGAATAATTCATTGTAATGATAAAGCTTGTAGAAAGTATTACAAAGTGATACAACACCAATTGTTTAATGAGAATACATTCTGACGTGTATTAAAACTGGTATGAAATTTCAACATTTGCATAAAATCATCATGAAAACAACTATATCACATATTTATTTATCAACTAGATCAATAATCCACTGTAGGACACACTGTGGTAGCACACATTGATAGTTAAGTGTTGGACCATGGCAGAAAAACATCATTTTAAGGCTTATATACCAAAAATTTTTTCATATCAGACAGCAAAATAGAAAATCAAATGTAGTACTTCAATTAACTAACAGATGAACTGAAGTTGTTTATTTTATGTAACAACTTGTATGTAAGCAATGTAAAGAGTGATTTGTCTCGTATATTTTTTTTTTATTTTAGGTAAAAAAAAATTGTTTTTTGGCATTTTATTTATGAACAAAATATTTTATTTATATTAAATATTATACAGTTGCACAAAAAGAACATGAACTGTTAGAATTATGATTGTACTTTATACCATTTTCCCAAACCAGTTTGTGTATGTGCAGCATCTCAAATAATTCAAAAATGATGTGCAAAACAATCATCCAAAACAGTGTGTTACCTAACATTTCTATACATTTTATACAAGATAATATAAAAGGAAATATTTCTTAAACAATATTGTTATACTCTAATATGTATTTACTTTATAAAAATCTATAGCTAATGAATTGTAGGGTTGAAGCTTTTAATCATTAGGACCTAGCAAGTGCAGTTATCACCCTCCCTGTTGCGTCGGTTGTCATTCGCATTTAGCTTTATTTGGTCAGGGAATTCATTGTAGAGCTCTGCTTCGGTTTCCTGTGCTAATGCATTCCGGGCGATAGTCTGGAAGGCAAGCTCGACGTTCACGGCTTCCTTGGCACTCGTTTCAAAATACGGGATGTCATTCTTGCTTTGACACCACTGCTGTGCACGCTTTGCAGAAACCGCACGGTTTTCTAGATCTACCTTATTGCCCAATATGACGAATGGGAAGTTGTCAGGGTCTCGCGGTGACGCTTGAATCAGGAACTCGTCTCTCCAACTCTCCAAGGACTTGAACGTGTTGGGGGGCCGTTACGTCAAAAACTAATACGCAACAATCCGCCCCGCGATAGAACGCCATTCCGAGAGATTGGAAACGCTCTTGGCCAGCAGTGTCCCAGATTTGCATTGTGACGATTCTATCGTCTACGATTACCTCTTTCGTGAGAAAATCTGCCCCTATTGTTGCCTTGTACTGGTTCGAAAATTTCTTGGTGACAAATTGGTTCATTAAGGAAGTCTTGCCCACTCCACTGTCGCCGAGGATGATCACTTTAAGGAGCACCTTTTTTCGCGAAGACATTTTGCACAAAAATTTAAATAAACGTGGAAAAATACAAATTAATCACACTCTTTGTCTGTACTTTTGACATGAAACGAAATTGATGGTAGAGATGCCCGTTACGATACGATATATCGGAATATCGATACAGCACTATACGATATATCGATATTTGATGCGATATTTTGACCATACGATACGCTTCGATATATCGCATTCTTATAAAAATATCGCATTACCATATCGTATCAAACTATGTCGGTGATTAATTTGTAAAATTTTAAAGTACCTATTACATCTTCACTAAACGATAATAGACAGTGCCATTGAATATCTTGTTATTAGTAATAAGAGAATGATAACGTCGACAAAATTGTTTATGGAACAAGAACAGCCGGCTTTTATTTAGACTTGGAGGTAGATTTAAATAATCTTTGAACTTTGTAGTACCATCAAATATGATTAATAAATGTTTAGTTTATGTTCTCCTTGGTCATTCCGTTCGTAGCTGGGCACACTTTCCGAAAGCCGTAATAGGTTAAATCCACAGCGCTTATCAAAATTATTATTTTTGCGTTGTTTAATGGCAATTGTGATTTTTTTTGTTGAATAAAACTATTCTAAATACATATAATTATTTGTTTCTTTTAAAAAAATAAAATAATATAGTAAAACTACTAAAAGATAACCCTTTGCACGATATATATACTTATTATATCGCATATTAAATGAAAGGCATGCGATACGGTTACGATACGATATATCGATACAAAGGAAATCGATAATATCGCGTATCGATACAACCAAGTTCGATACAGTTACGATGCGATATATCGATACAATACACTTTTTTGGGCATCCCTAATTGATGGATCATGCGTCATCTGTTCTTGTCTGAGTTACCATGTAAAAACTTTAAAAAGATGTCTACTGGTCTAATATATAAATTATCCGTGCGTGGTACTTTTCACATTGTCGTGAGTAGGTATATAAAACATAATGAAGATGGATGGACACAACAATGATGAAACATTTAAAAGAGATAGGTACGCAGATTGAGAAAGCAAATCATGACACCTTAGATATAGATTCTAGAAACAAAATGATTGCCACTGTACAGTAAAGTTAGAGTTATTATAGTCGTAGATTGAGCATGTTAATACTCGTATTTTACAGACGATGTGATCTTTAGAAAATTGTCAGTAAGGATATGGAAGCCGTAGTGCCTAGATGACAAGAACGTCCGATTTCATAATGTTGATTGAGGTGCGCTCGTGAGCTGTTTATCCTACTAATATCATAAATGTCAATGTTTGGATGTTTGTTGCTCAGTCACGTCGTAACATCTGAATCGATCGGGATGAAAGTTGGAATACAGGTATAGTCTGGAAGAACACATAGGTTACTTTTTATCCCGGGAAAATAATGGGAAATATGCAGGTAAAACCGCGGGACCTGCTAGTGATTTAATAAGTGGAAGCATGCTTATTCACAGAGTATATGAAAAAGCGAGAAGGGCCTTTAAACCCAGCCACAACGAGACTCATACATGGTTCTAGCAAAAATGACAATAAAATTAAAATGTCTTATTACTTTAGTACACTGTTTTCGGTTCAGCTCCGATGTGTACCTAATGCGCAATAAGGAACTTACATTTTATTTGATCTAGAGTATTTCCTTCAGTATGGCAATATATATTTTGATTGGATTAGATAGCACAGACTGTAAAACGAAATAGGCTGTAAATCTCAGATTAAAAACCAGTAAATCCACTGCGCACAAAAATATGTTTACCATCAAGAGGCCTATATACGCTGCGGATTGGTCAATTGGTCATAGCAATCTGCTGTCTCTTCCACTGCACATGGTTTGTAAACTATGGTAAAAATGCATTTTAATGGAGGCCTTTAACCCAAAATAAAAAAATGTGTGCGCTTAAGACCGCACGGCAGAAGTGAAAAAATAAAGAATATAATAAACACAGGTTCACAGGGACTATATTATCTCGCTCTGACGCGCTTGTTCACTGTATTTTGTTTCTCGCTCTAGCATCCCGAGTTTACCCGAAAAGCTGTTTTCATACCAAAGCGTGACGGATCATTTGAATTCACAGCCCACGAAAATTCTGTCCTAGGCACGCCCAAAGGAGTTTTCACTTCAATTTGCTAGTCAAACCCTTAGTCTGTGGTCAAACCCTATTTCCGAACCATGTAATTTTTTTTTAAATTTATTCTTGGCCATAGATACTAATTATTTCGTCGTGTTGCTGTGCTTACTAGGTATATATACTAATTTTAAATTTCTAAATAATTTGTATTTTTAATTTTTAATTATTAAAATTATTCAGTGGTCTTTAAATATGAGTATTTTTATTTTAGTTTTCACTTCTGCCATTCGGTCTTAAGAGCACACATTTTTTTGTATTTTTTTTGTTTTGTGTATACTTTTGGCACACTTATTTTTTAACCTAAAATTCTTTTGGTACCCCTCAGACAGATTTTTCGTGGGTTGTGAATTAAGTTCAAACGTCACGCTGGTAATTGAAAGAAATCTTCAGGTGAACTCGGGACCATGGTCCATGGTCATGGTCATGGTCTAATATATAGTTATATCGATGGTTATGGTTAGAAGCGTGGACATCTAGTGCAGATGGCCATGCTTAGAAAACTTATCTATCTGACAATGCTTTATGATTTATTCCAGACTAGCAGCGCCGTCCGGTTTCATCCGCGAATTTTCCAAAGTGAGTTTCGAAGTCTGAGGTGTAAGTTTTCATTTCTATCGGCAGTTCCTATCTTCCTATGACTGTCCATTTTTTTTTACCATCCAATGTCATGCAAGACACAAGCTTGTTGGTAAGCCACGCTATAACTCAAAATTTGGTAGCTCACTTTGGAACATACGCGAGTAAAACCGGAGAGCGTTGCTAGTCTGGAATATCATCATAGCATTTTCGTCTTAACATATAAGTCTTCTAAGCACTAAGCACTAAGCATTGCCATCTAAACTAGTTCTAATTCTAACCATGGCCATCTAGAACTGACGCGTTTCTTGATGGCCATGTTCCCGCATTCACCCGAAGGTTTCTTTCATTGATGACTGTAACACTTGAGCTCAATCCACATCCCACGAAAAATCTGTGTGTGGTGCTGTGGTGCGCCAAAACAAGTTTTCACTTCAAAACTTAGCTATAAATGTCGGCAAAATAAAGTTTATGCAATATTGCCAATAATAACATTACCTAATGTTTTATAAATGTTAGTGTCTAAACTCATAACGTCAAATATAATTAATCGTTCATTTGTTCTTTTCGTTCTATTTGGTTCATTGAGTTCACTCATTTGGTTGATGTCCGCTGGCTGATTTTGTGCGGGACAATTATTTTCACGCAGTTTTGATGATCTGACAGTAACATTTAAATGACATTGACAGTGACAGTAAATGGTATTTGACAGAACAGTAATTGTTTTATCTTCTGTGGAGTATAAAAAGCCGTTTCCCTTGAACAGCAAGCTTTATACAATTCTACGTTTTTAGGCCCCTATTATATCATTAGATATTCGAACAGTCTTTGTAACCTAAAGTTAAAAATCTAAAGGGACAACAAGGGTACGGCGTCGCTAACATGCTTAATATCTAATAGTGTACCAAAAGTTAGACCGTTCGGGCTGCGTCCGCGTCCGAAGAGAGTAGTCTTCCACGTGCGTCACGTTATTGTGTTGGACTAATCTCAACAGAAAATGTAACTCGACAGCTCCAACTTAAAGGTAGTTTTGAAATCAAATGGTTCCAAAACATTTTTCTTAATCTGGGCAGAGCTTTTGCCATATAGCGTGGTAATGCCGCCAGCATGCTGGGTACGCTTCCGATTGGTAGTGGGCTTGAACATCTTGATTATCTGTAGACCTACAGCAGTCTATGGATAATTCAGGTGTGCTTAGTGTAAATAGTTAGTTAGGTAGGTTTGTAGTGTAGGGTAGTAGTTCTCATTGTATTTTAGTTTTGTTAATAAAGACTCTTTCCAAAACATGAACTGTGATTTGTAACAATAATTACAACCGTACAAGCAAATATTCCTTCAACCAAGTTTTACAAATGCACATGCATTCATACAAAAATCTTTATTGCTGCAGGTATAATAAGATGATACAACACCTGTTGTTCCACCCAACAAAAGTAGACCCAGACAAACTGGCCTCTTCGAGAGGCATGCAATATGTCTGGCAGGACAAATTTGTTTTAGTCTTAATTTATACAATGAAAAAGAAAATAGCTGATTAATGTAATAGCTTCTTCCCCTTCTTGAATTACACCAATGTCTTGTGTTTCAGCAGGATGCTGTTTTTTGTTTGATCATGTCAATGTCATAGAATGTATACAGTGCTATCTAATTCAACATGTCAGTTACAATATTTTTTTATACTACTTGGTGTTATGTTAGTTAAGTATCAAATATCATAATGAATAATAGACATTAATGGAATGTCAAATTTCATGTTAAGCAATATCTTTAATGTTAATATTCCAATTAATTTCCTTAGGTATTATTTAAAAATTAATTTATCATACATAGCATTTGTATATCAGTATTTCTTTTAGATTACTTTTGAAATATATTTTATATCTTCTTTCTTTGCATTATACATCGTTATTGGTAATCAGCCTCCATCCTATTTATGGGATGTTAGGTTAAATTAAATATCTACACCAACTCGACAGTTTATATAAATTCGTATTTTTCCCCGTATGTTAGCGCTAAATAATAGCTATTATTGAATGAGCAGACATTTCATATGTTCCGTCTCCTTTTCCTACCATATTTCACCCCTATCCGTCCTTATCTCATTGACGAATTGACCCGTCGCACGAGCATTGTGCGAAGAACTTTACTTGAAGAAGATGTGTGAGATTTGTTACGGGGTGTGACGTGCTCTATGTTATTTAATTGAAAAACTACAGAAACTGCATTGTTCTGTGCTATTTGTGACGTATTTGAGGAGACCAGGCTTGCTAGCCTATACTTGGGCAGCCGCCTACTGGATGTTCCCGAGCTACGACCTAGATTTCGTGAGTCCCATTTCCTCCTATTCTTTTTCCTGCTTATGAATTTGTCTGTTGGATTTTACGTGTAAGATTAACTTGGGGATCGCGATATTCGCGCATTCACCGTACATAGTAAAAAAATTGGCAGCCACAGGAATTGCCGATAGAAGTGAAAACTTATAAAATATATTATTTGTATTTATTTGTAATATCTCAATTTGTTTGTGTCGCAATAAAGACTATCTATCTATCTAACTCCGAATTTGATAGCTTACTTCGGAAACTACGGAAACCGGAGGGTGTGGCCATGGTTCCGAGTTTACCCGAAGAATTCTTATCATTCCCGAGCATGACGCTAGAATTTCATTCACAGCCCACGAAAGATCTGTCTGAGCCGCGCCAAATGAATTTTTCACTTCAAAAATTGGCAGTCATAGGAATTGCCGGTAAAGTGAAAACTTCTTTGAAATTACGCGGTGAAACCGGAGAGCATGGCTATGGACATCTAGAAATGCGTCAGCATTCATTCAGTCATAACCTCGCCCTCTGGTTTCACCCCCGTAGTTTCCAAAGTGAACTATCTAATTCTGAGTTATAAGTTTTCACTTATAACCGCAGTTCATTATATCCGCAGTTCCTATGACTGCCAATTTTTTAAACATACAGAACATACCCTAAATGGATGCAGGCCGATTCGTGTTTTTGACTCAACAATTAATTAGGATTTAATGACTTTCGTAAGTTACGTATAAAAATTAAAGAACTGTTGCCCACACTGGCAATCGTTAATATGGAAACTGCGCATGTATGTCAAGAGGATTTGTTCATGGAGGTGTAACCAGACATGATTATGTTTGGTCTCACTCACCCGCTGGCCACTTCTTCCTAGGTGCGAGTGCTTTTGACAAGTCGCGATCATTATAACCACAAAGATAGGTCAACCTCAATCGGGCTTCTTTGTGGCTATTTGCACGCAGTACCACGTCGGGTAGTGCATGCGATTTGACCCTTTGGTCATGAAATAGACACACTTTCCCGTGTATAACTGTAATTGTGCTTGGTAATCCTACTGCGTGAGCACGACATAAACGTTTCTGAGAGCTACTGTGTAAAGACACATTTAACGTTCCATAATACGCAGAAACTGGCTTTTCGATGCTATGATGTGTACGGTAATAATAGGTTAAGGACGAGTAGTGAAATCACAAATCAGAAATCATTGAATTCGAACATGAATTAGGTATGTGAAATACCGAAATTTCTCAAGTTGGAAATAAACGCCACTGTGATAACTGTCAGGCTGTTGTATTTCAACAATTGTTCAACAACAATATTGAGGACTGTCCAACTGTCGTGAGGAGCGTGAGGTGCCAATCGCCATTATTGTTAAAATCGCCATGGTTGCAGCAGTTATTTCATCTTGGATGAATATTGGGATTTCAAAAAGCAGTAATTACTCGGAGCCTAACTTTGAATCGTCGTCTTATCAAACAGCACCAACACCGTCGAAATAAAGGATTCCAAGAAATCAACACTGCCGCATTCACAGTGTGAAAAAGGAGCTCTTCCACACGTTACCTACCTCGGCCTGCGCATTCTTCCGCCATACGCTGTGATCGCCGACTGATTTACACGATAGTAATTAAATTAACACTAGGATATTTGCATTTGTGGTAAACAGTTAGTAGTAGTTAGTACTTAGAATAGAATCCGAACCTAAAATCTTATCGCTCTAGTTAATTGTCTGCTTTGTTCCAATGGTACCAAATAATGATTAGAAATTAGGGTTTCCTGGTAATTTTCAAGGCGAACACACAAATAATCTAGATATACCTACACAGAATAGTGTTGAAAACTAGCTGCTGCCTTGAATATTGATGAAAACCTGAGACTTAAAAATTGTACTATCCCAACAAGTACTCAATCATACCAGGAAGTTACGAGCTCATCCAATGAAACAAACACAAAAAAATGTTAAGTAAAGTGGCATTCTATGATTCTAATTATAATCAACGGGAGATCTCTACGAGGACAAAATCCACAGAGACTTCAGAGTTTCTATATTTATATGAACCAATCAATTTGTAAGATAATCTGTTGTCATATTTATATTGTGTCACTACAATCACAATTTAAAATGTTACTATGTAGATACATCACAACTTTTTGATGTTAATCATCTAATTAATTATTGAGAAAATGCCTCCAGCAAAAATAAGTGTCTGTTAAAATCAGGACATCCCTGTTGACTGTTAACTCAAAACAAGTATTTACGTTGTTAGTAACTTACTAGGTAGGTATGTGGTTAGTATCAATTTATTATGTATGTTGACGGTTCCCACATACTACAGTATTTTTTTTTTATATCGCAATGTGTACAGTATTGGTATATTTATGTTATATACTTATATATTATAATACTTTAATAATCAATACTTGTGTTGTATGAGAAAAGTCGAACTATTCTTGCGATACTTGGATGAGAAATTGGTTTGTTATTTATTTAATACTAAGATAATGGTTTGGCACATAAGTATGTTGTAGCAAGGTATCAGAATTCAACAAATAAAAATTAAGTTGGTAATAGTAAATGTATTTCATTTTTAATTGAATTGAGATCTTACCTAAAAAGTCTAATCATATGAACAGTACAAATATAAAATACTTAATACGAATTGATAAGTACCTACTATATTTACATAACTTCGTTTTGTCACTCATTGTAATTCAAAATGTACATTAAGGTGTTTAATCTGTGTGTACATTACACACTACCTTCAGAAAACTGTCATTATTAGTCAATAATTAATTAGTTTGCTGTAAATTAAACGGATTTTACAGCTACCTCTCTGTGACAACAATCAATCCTCGAGAAATCAGGATGTTAATAAAATACAAATTTAGAGAGAAAGAGTACCTACCTATGATATAAAAGTTAATTAACACTATCTTAAACAAAACATAAATATGTAGTGTACATATTCAAGTTTATGGTTGAGAGGTTTAATTGGGATGAAGATCATCAAACATAATTGTCTTCTCCTTTCTTGTCTATGTATCCATATTATAATATCAATCCATAATTTCACCAGGAAGCGAGCCTCCCAAGACTACACTGTAATTAAGATTTTTTCAAGTAAACTATGATCTATTTAATCCATACAAAGATTTAAATATCATAGTACTAGCATTCTGTATACTGGATTTAATTAAAGAGTCCTAAGACCAAACATGAGATTTTAAAATATCAAGTAGGTAAATTACATAACAATTCATTTTCGTTTAAACGTATGTCATAACATCAGAGAATGGGGTACAAAATAAAAACACAATTTACGGCTGCATTTAGTATTTATTATTGAAGGAAATAATGCCAAGTCGAGCACGAAGCAAACATTAAATTTACACCTTGATTGTGATGTATAGGTAGACAATGACTTATGACATTCCGCCAGTTTGCATAATACTTCATATTCATTCTTAAATTATTACAAAACTTAGGTCTGCCCTGCTTCACCCATGGTACATATAAAATATATCCTATAGCACTCGGAGACGTCTATAAAAACCACTAGATATGCCCTTTAAAATTTCAGGTGCATGGATTTATGTCATCATTGGGAAGAGTGAGCTCACTATTTCCATTCTAGTCGGTTGCAGGAAGCGGTGTACCCTATTTTTACTCAACACTATTCGTTGTTGTCAACAACCAAAATAAGTAGAATCACAGCATATCTCACCGCTAGCGATTCTATGGATCAAGTAGATTGGTTGTGTGTAAGCCACTTACGCTACACAAAGAGACAGTTTATTACCAATTCCAAAGTTCTCAGGGCACATTGATTGGTTTATATCGATGCTCGGAGACCACATACATTTCCAAAGTTGCAATTTATCTTACTTTGTGATTCCTGAGATAAGTGTTTTCCAATAAATTTTCTTCAATTTTATATTAGTCTAGATTCAATGAACTCTGTATCACTTTCAATTACAAAACTTTTGATAGCAGTTATATATTTCATTACTTTCAATTAACCTTTGTATTTAACCGCAACCAGAGAGATACTGGGCCTTGTTTACACCTCTTTATGCCAATCGCTGATAAGTTACTGCATAGGTGTTTGGGGTGGAGCCGCTGCTAAGTACATGATTGCCGTGGAGAGGGCTCAAAGGGCTGTCCTAAAGTTATGCTTGGAAGACCACGTAAACATCCTACCGAGGAGCTGTTTCAGGAAGCTAAGGTGCTCTCTGTTAGGAAACTCTTCATCGTGAATGCTATAACAAAGTCACACATCGTAGATCAACACATTAACAGGAGAAAATCCCGTCCCGCCACAGTCACGCTTCCGAAGGTCAAAACAGTCTTTGCGTCACGCCTATCACCATACATCCATGCCTTCACCTATAACTCAGTATGCAAGCACTGTGACCTAAAAAAGGTTTGTCACACAGAGAGGCCCGAGGCAGGGTGAGGGACTGGCTCCAGTCCTTGAGCTATAAGAAGTCGGAAGAACTAGTTAAGGTGTATGATCACGATGTTGGAAGTTATGCCACAACACCCAAAACCTCACATAATATCATTGCTTTGAGGTTCCCACGAAACCACCCTTTGACTTTGTTGGGACAGTAAAATGAATTATATGTTTGTGTTTGAAATTAAATCAACATGTGCTCACGCCTGTCACTTCCATACCCCTCCTCCTGCACACAATCACACATATTATATGTATATTTATTTACTCAGAAATTTTTGCCCCATTTCCACACACACACACAGTCACACACATACATAAACACACAAACACACACATAAACACACAAACACACACACACGCACCCACCAATACACAGACACGAACACCTGAGCTTCAATAATTAGCTTGCAATTTTATTTTTAATTTTTTTTCTTCAACACAGACGTACGTAATTGTTAAATTGTAAATTTATTAAATTGTCATTTTATGTATAACACCATCCAACACGCGGAATTTGTGTAAACCTAACAGAGGAATTCCAAGATACCGGCCTGGCCGAGTTTGGGTTCCACTTTCTATTTGTTAAATTGTAATTGTCTAACTTGAAAACTGAATAAAAAAATTATCTTATCTTAAAAAAATTATCTTATCTTAACTATACAGACACTATGTTGGGGGCATTACTTTCATGTATTGTATTGTTATGGTCTGAATTATCGTCTTCGTGGTTTGGTCACTTTGTATATCCATCAGTCGTCTTTGCAGTATGACATAATACATCCCAAATCTTACTTTGCTTGCATTGCAAAGAGAATGTCCGTTTCAAATTATATAAGAGGTTCTGTTTTACTGTATTGATTACACGGCTAGGAGAGGTTAGTTTTCGCATTGCTATTCTTGAACCTTTCCAGGGCAGGATTCTCATACTTCTTGCCACCGAGCTCGTTCTCTTGTTGAATAATATGACATGTTTCCATTTATTACAAAGTTTACCACTAAAACAGATCTTAAATGTTTTTGAAAATTGTAAATGTAAGCAAACAAAAACAAGAAACAAGACCAGTGCTGCCAGTGTGCCAGTCGGGTCTTGTCAAAAATTTGCTGAAATATAAAAAATGTAAATTTAACCCCCGACCAAAAGTTATAAGTTTGACGTCAATGTCTGTCTGTCTGTCTGTCACCGTAGAGCTCAAACGGATGAGCCGATTTCGATGCGGTTTTTTATATTTGAAAGTTAATATCCGTGCGGATGTTCTTAGCTATGTTTGGTTAACATAGATTCAAGATGGCCGCCACCTCAAAATGGTAGACAAAATATTTCTTCACAACCTACCTCAATATGGGTATCAAATGAAAGGGCTTGACTAATAGAATACTATACACTATAAAAAAAATCTAATCCAAGATGGCCGCCACTACAAAATGGCGAATTATATTATTTTTTCACTACTACCTCAATATGGGTATCAAACGAAAGGGCTTGACTAGTAGAATACATTGCACTATAACAAATTTCAAATCCAAGATGGCTGCTTCCACAAAATGGCGAAATTCATTTCTTTTTTTCACAACTCCCTTATGGGTATCAAATGAAAGGACTTGACTAGTAGAATGTTGTACGGATAACAAATCTGAGGTAGTCGGGGGCTAGTCAATTTTTTTAATTTTGTTCTTGTTGTTTAAGAAATTACCTTTTCATTTTTTTACTGGAAAGGTACAAAAAGTTGATAGAATAGAATATTAGTTGTGTTGACTTGCAGAAATCGTTGAGTATTTGAGCACTTGCCCGCTATTTGTTAATTTACAATAAAATTGATGCATTAAGTCAAACGTATATCGAAATATCGTAAAAATTTGGTCCCGTAAATGCACGCGTATGTGCGCGTTTTATGAATTTTATATACACTACATGTTTATGAATTTTAATTTCTTTATTAGTTGTCATACTTCCAAAATTTATATTTTGTATAAACTAGTGAACCTGAGATATACAAATAATAATAATATATACGAGTACGTACAATATAGTATACAATTCAAGATTTCTATATTAAAATTTGTGAATTTGTAGCATCTGCAAATATTTTTTTACCGAGTATTACCTGCATGTTTGTTTGCACCATAGGTATAACTATTAAGTAGGTAGGTATAATAACGGATTTTAGTACAAAGTCCGCTATTCTCTATAGTTTGTGAAATACAAATACAAAAATCTTTATTGCTGTTTGCAGGTAAGATAAGGCCTTCAATAAATAAAAACAAAAAGAAAATAACTAAGAAGTAAAAATAAAATGGAAAAGAGAAATAAAAACTAATCTCCGAATAACCCACCCCTAAAAGTGAGAATAAGATAATAATAATTATTTTTATATAATGAAATTGGTGACCGATGAATATATGAGTGAAGAGAGTGCATCAGCGGCAGCGTCTGAAATTTTAAAATCATATTCTTTTTCTGCATTTCAAATTAAACTTTCGATAATATTCTCTCTCGAAAAAAAATTGCCAGTTTGTGAAACAATAAGATCAAGCAGTTAGTACCGGCTTTCACTATCATCATCATCATTATCCTTGCTGTATTTTACTCTAGCATGTATGAATGCTTTCAATGGCTCTAATGTTGGCATTTTTGTAATGAAAACTTGTTTTGGCACACCACAGCCAGAATTTTCGTGGGATGTGGATGGCATTCTACCGTCACGTTCGAGTTTGATTTGAAATCTTCGGGCAATCGCGGGTTTATGTCCATTGGCCATCTGGAAATGCGTCAGAATTTCTAGATGGTCATGCTTATGGTCACGTCCTCCAGTTTCAGCCGAGTAGTTTCCAAAGTAAGCTATCAAATTCTGAATAATAAGTTTTCAGTTCTATCGGGAGTTCCTATGACTGTCCATTTTTTTAATAGTCATAATATTTGAAACACCCATTATAGTTTGGAAGAACACATATGCTACATTTTATCCCAGGAAAACAAAGGGAATGTGAACTGCGCAGGTGATATAGCAAGGCGGTGCTAGATATATATTGGTTTCCAATTATTTAGCAGCAGTGAAGTCATACCACACGATTTTTTTTATTAATTTTAGCCACTCCACAGACCTGTACCATTGCCATTTTTTCGTTTACATTTCTTTTTACATATTTCTTGGATTAGGAGAAGAAGGAGAAAACAGGGGGGTGTTGTGAACATTTTAGTCGGATTTCGTCTGTTGAGCCGATCACTACCGGTTGGGATACCAATAGTAATTGACTCGACATCGCCTTTTGCCTAAGCCGCCTCCTACCGGCCCAGAGCCTCCACCACAGCCGCATTTCTGTCCTTGATAGCCATCTGCAAGTTGAAATTGTCGAGCCGCGTCTTACGGACGTGACCTTTAACATGGGTGTTAAAATCGCGTGATCAGGCTCCACTGTTTAGCAGTAGTCAGTAGAGGTAAGTCCCACTCATAAATAAAGAAATGTTAGTATTAAAATTAACGTGGTTGTTACATATATTTTATTGGATATCGGGACACTCACGTATAACATGATCGGTCAATCCGACTCGAGTTTCGGCCGCATCTGGCGGCCTTTTTCAAGGAGAGTGCACGCGCGCGATTGCTGCCCGTTTGGCCCAAGGCGGGCGCGTGCATACGTACGTACATACGTGAGTGTCCCGTTATCCAATTAAAGAAATGTTTGCGCCTGGACTACAAAAGAAGTCTTTAATCGACGTAGTTATCAGAATTTAAAATAATTCGTTCCTATTAGGTACTTACTTACCTTACGGTTTGAAAAACGCAATAAACGCTGATGGATGAAAATGTGTAGTTTTTATTTCCGTTATACATTTATATCCTTAGCCGTTAGAAAGTTATTCGCCCTTTCTCAACGTACTCAAATTCGCTAGGTATGACGAAAATTTCGTTCAGTAGGCAACACTGGGAAAACCTCGATAGAATCGTCATCTACTCTGATTTGCTCAATGACATATGACAGTGACATTTCATCCATTAAGATCCTATTCATGACTTTTTCGTTATACACATTGTCACATTAGTGTTGTTTATTGAACGTTTTGCATGGCAACATTGAACGAATGAATGAACGATAAATTTATTATCTGTATTATTTTTTATCTGTCTACTGCATACAAATAGCCGCAGCCGATTTTGTGTGATTCATGAGTTTTACTGTATTATTTTTTATTTCTAATTTATTTCACTGTTCTTCCCCTCTTAAAGTGTAAAATGAAGTAGAATTAAAAAATAAATAAACGTTAATGTGACAAATTAACCACGTAGTCAATTACGCAAAAAGGAAATAAGGTGAGGGTTATAATACAGTGTAAAAAAGTGGTCCGTTACTCGAATATCGAAGTTTATTAAAACTTTATTAATATTTTCTAGATGGAGAATAATTTGAGTCGAAGCGGCAGCCGATCCAGCTCGGTCTGCGAGCTGGAAAAAGATTTTAGCGATATGGAAATATTGAAATCTAGGACGAGCCGACGTAATGTAACGATGCGAGCGCAACCAGCGCGGAAAGCAAAACGAGTCAGATTTTTTCGAAACGGTGATAAATTTTATTCAGGTGTTATAATTCCAGTCTTGCCGGAGCGATACAGGTTGGTATCTGATTCTTATTGAAACTTTCCAACTGTGTTCTTGTTAGAATGGTCTTGGCACTTTCACTTTTACCCATATTTTAGCATGTTACCTGTGGTCTGTATACCTAGTTATAGGTATAGGTTTTTGTATTTATGCATACAATAGAAATCGGCTTGTTACAATGACTTTCTTTAGGTGACTTCTTTATATTGCTCCTCTTTGATAATAATCAAAAGCTGTACCCTCATTTTTTTCACACATATGTCGAATAATAGTTTTACTAAAACACTTGAACTACTCATTCTATTTAAATATATAAAGGTCCTTGTAGTGTCAATGGCACATATAGGTCAATCAACCACTAAGGAACAAAAACTTTACATGAATAGTTATTGTTGCACAGGATGCTATGATAATTGTACTTGTTTGATTAGATTCTTCTATTAGTAGTGTCAGTTTTAAATAATAAAATTAAAATGTTTAATTAGTTTGTCTTGGTATCACCCGTTAACATACATTTTTTTTTTTATTATTCACAAGCTGTTACAGCTTAAAAAAATACAAAATTTCTTAATTTTTAAAAATGATATTCCTGTTGTATAAATAATAGTAGAATGAAATCATCAAGCTATTTGGACTTACTTTAAGATCCATACTATGGATCCTACTAATCTAAATGTTTAAAGTTTGGACGTTTTGTTTCTCAATCTCATCAGAATGCCTGAACAGATTGGGCTGAAATTTGGAACACTTATATTATAGTCTGGAATAACAGATATTTTTATCATGATCAAATAACAGGAACTGGAATTATGCAGGTAAAACTGTGGGGCACTGTTAGTATTTCAATAAATATTCCTAAATATGTGCATATTTTGATTTAGACCTATTTGGATATTAAGTTAAATGTTATTTTCAGGTCATTTGATAGCTTAACAACTGACTTGACAAGGGTACTAGTAGACAATGTCACTCTGCCGAGTGGTGTCAGGACAATATACTCTCTGGATGGAAGAAAAGTATGTATCCATTGTTATATTCTACTCTCAACTCTAGTATAAAATTATACATATACTTAAATAGTATACATAACTTTTAATTGAACCAATGGTTTAAATTGTAATTTTACTCAATTGTACTGTGTCATTTCCATATAATAATACTTATAAAAAGTAATAAATGTGTCAACAACAGAAATGTTTATGACAACTTGACAATACAATAAAATACAAAACAAAATAAGGTAAAATTCTAAACATAAAATCAGTCTTCAAATCACTATTAGACAACAATATATTGAGCCTAAAATTTTAAATGATCATTGACTTATTTATGAGAACAACATTTAAATTGTGTGGAATTCAAATTCTATACATATATATTTAAAGGAACTATGTGCTAATGTCCTCATGTTAGAGAACATGCATTCTTGAGGTCTGCCAATAGATCCTAAACTTACTATGAGTTATATCATAAAAATATAAATGCTAAAACTTTTACCTTTACTCTGGAACCTTGTACCATTACATATTTACATTTCTCTGCATAATGTATATAGTCATAAATTATTATGATAAGAACAAATTTAAATTTTTAGGTTGGTAAACTAGATGATTTAGAAGATGGCCAGTCTTATGTGTGCAGTGGATTTGGAGAACCATTCAAACGGCTGGACTATGAAGCTAGTGCAGTGACACCCCAGTCTTTCAGACTGAGTGGGCCCGAGTCCCTGAATGACAGTGCCAGTCCGTCCCCAGCTAGAGCCAATAACAGGGTGCCCCGATTTGTGCAGGTAATTGTTTTGATTCATTGACATAAAATGTTTGTTGTTTCCTTTGAATTTATGTGGCTTTTTATTTGAATCCATGTTGCTGGTGCTGTGATACATACAGAGACATATTGTAAACATACAAAAACAAACATAACACAGGATTTAATCATAATCTAAATTATCAAATTAATTATGAAAGTTTAAAAACTACATATACAGAGGCATAAACCTACATTTGTTTAAGTTTTTATAAACCCCTGAACTACAACTGCATGCTCAGATTTGAGATTGTTTGCAATACAAATTAGGATGTTGTAACTGAGAATCATACTAATATTTTAAAGGCAAAAGTGTGTCGGTAAAAAAGTGTGTATGTTTCTTACCATGTGTCTTTGTTATTGTTTAATTAAATTAAATATGTATTTAGTACATTACCAGGATTAGAGAAACGAATATGATTCATGATTTGTTTATAGGAATCCTACTATGAATAGGATTAATGCAACATATGTATATGAATCTTTCCTTATTTATGTAATATGTTTACATAAAAATTTCACACATATTCAACAAAGTAATCATTATTTGTGTAAATTAAAATAATTATATTGTCCTATAACCACATCATAATTAATCTAACTAGGTATGTAGGTAAATTAAAACTTTATTTTTATTCCACGGTGACCTTGAAGATATTGTTTATAGCGTTAAAGTCATCATTTACTACTACATTCTTAAGTTTTACCTTAACTGTGTTTTAGTTTTATCAATATTGAAGTGCTAAATTTATCTATCACATATTTATGCGCTTACCATAGAACTTCCTTTATTTTTCCATCTCATGTACATTCTATAGCAAATTACAAATCATACTAATTTTTTTTTTTAATTAGCCTCTCCGCAGACTCCGGTTTCCGTAATATTTGTCATTACAATTATCTTTTTTTGCACATATTAAGGAGAAGAAGAGGAAAATAGGAGAGAATGGGGTATATTTCAAATTTAATTCTAGTGCTCGTCTGTAGAGCCGATCACTACCGGTTAGGATTCCGCTAGTAATTGACTCGACATCGGGTGTTTACCTAATTGCCATTTGCCTAAGCTGCCTCCTCCTGGCCCAGAGCCTCCACAACGGCCGCATTTCTGTCCCTGATGGCCATCTGTAGTTTTAAAAATTCGGCTGGTCTTCGGTGATGCAGCCCACGCTTGCCGCACGAACCGACCGATGGCGTCGTCAGTGTCGTCAGCGTAGTATGTGAAGGTCCCCGTGTGCCGTGAGATTGCAACTACCGCATGGGGCACGCTCTCGTGCAGCTTCATGTTTACCTTGGTTATGATTGCGATTACCGACTCGTACGTTAGTCCCTGAGCTTCATAGATGGTAAGGATGCGTGACTCGGTGCCTGACCCATAACCCTGGTTTGTCAGGGTCTCCTTCTCCTCTTGAGTGTGAACTAAATAGAGGGTGTTTGGTAGGGTGTTGGGTATTTGCGCCCCCTTATATCTTCTCTACTCTAGGGACATAATACGGGACGCTGAGGAGTACATACCGGAGTATATTTCTCTCAGTGCATATGCGACGTCCATTGTGTTTCGATGTGTGCAGAGCAACTCCTGGCTGATTTTTGTTACCAGGTTCGGGCGATGATACCTCATTTCGAAGAGATTTTCCCTGTCGATATAAGGCAACTGATTGACGTCTCCAATGAGGACAATTTCACCAACACCAGACAGCCTTGAAGCCATCACAATGGCTCCAAAATGGTTCATGAGAGCTTCGTCCACCATGAGGCGACTGAAACTTTTTCTACCGAAACCATTTACCAGAGCAGAAGCCATGGTTCGCACTCTGGTTTTGACCTGCAGGTCTACTACGAAGTCCGATAAACGATATATCGGCCGAAGTAATGGACGTTTTATAACACGAAACACAATCGGTTGGTTGATGACACAAAAACTGTCAAATCAGCGTCGGTCGTGATGAACGAAACGCCCGATCAGATCAACCGACCGATTGTGCTTCGTGGTATAAAACGTCCATAACTTCGGCCGATATATCGTTTATCGGACTTCGTAGTAGACCTGCAGGTTTCCGATTCGGTGCGATAGCTTTTCTCTTAGATCTTTTGCTGCCTCAGTTGTAGTGATGATGGCGTCCTTGTCCACGTCAAGGTGTCTAATCACCCATGTTTTTTTTCCACATCCTGGAACTCCGCTGACCCACTGTATTCTCGGTACCTCCCAATTTTCCCAATCTGCTTTGACGTTTCCGTTCCCTTCGATGGTCTTGGCCATCACTAGGATTTTATCGTCCAGCATAATCTTGGTGCATCGGGCAGTAATAATCATACTAATATTATAAATGCAAAAGTTTGTGAGTATGGATGTATGGATGTTTGTTACTTTTTCACGCAAAAACTACTGAAGGAATTTGGATGAAATTTGGTACATAGGTCTGGAATAAACTATTTTCGTACAAAATCTTAAACCGACTTCAAAACCACAAATAGGCACTCAAAAGCGAAAAATAATTTATATCATTATTACAAGTAGTGCTACTTACTCACTCATCTATTTGAAGTCGGTGCTAGCCAAGTCTAACAGGTAGTGGATACGCCTACCTACCACGTGCCTACATAGTAGTTTTGGCCTGACTGGCACCGACTTCAATTAGATGAGTGAGTAAGTAGCACTTGTAATAATGATATAAATTTATTTTTCGCTTTTGAATGCCTATTTGTGGTTATGAAGTCTACAACTACATCATAATAAATATAGCTAAGCGCTTTACAAAATACCAAACATTTGCGGAAAGTGTACGCGAGCCAATACGCTACATCTTATCTTATACCTTTAAACGAGCAATTCTGGTAAGTATATATATATATAGAATCTGAATCTCGGAAACGGCTCGAACGATTTTCATGAAATTATGTATACAGGGTGTTTCGGGGACGATAAATCGATCTAGCCAGGTTTTATTTTAAAAAACGCCGTTTTATGCGCGTTTTTAGACACTATTACATAAAGATTAGAATGCGATGGTAAATTTCGCGACGGCGCGCGACAGTATATTAGCTCAGTCGGGAAGATGGGTGGTTGGAATATGGTAGGTCCGGGTTCGAATCCAACCGGCCGCGTTCTTTTTTCAAGTTCATTTTTTTTTTTAGAAAATCAGGAAGTCTCTAAATAACCGAGCAAAGCTCGGTCACCCAGGTACTGCAAAATAAAATATTGAGCAAAGTCAAGTTTATATAAATATGTTCAGTTCAATGTTTGTGACGTGATGATGTGCCTAAAGAGTCGCACAATGAGGACTTAAATCAAGTTTTGAAATACCCCGGTCACTTATTTCGATCATACCTATTAGTTTTCAGACAAAAATATAATCAAAACTTTGACCATCGTTTGACGTCCATTTTGAAAAACGCGCACTCATAAGCATTCTTGTTAAAACTGAATACAGATAACATTGAAGTTATTTATTGCATCACATCGAAACTGATAAGGCATTCCTTATTCTAAATGAATTTGATTGCAGCAAGTGCACTATCATTGATCAAATTGATTCAATGTGCGATCAGTTAAGACCATTTTCGGGAGCAATTTACTTTGTGTTATGGCTCTTGAGCAACCAGCTCTTTGAGCTTACTCAATAGAGAATTGTTTTCATTTAAAGTTGGCTGTGTATCTAGATTTTATGAGCCAATTCAGATTCGAGAGTATGCGCATTCTGGCCGTGAAAATACTTTCACATTGCTGTTTAATTTTTTATAGCATTTTTTGTATAAGATACGAGTGACATGACGATAATACGTGCGCATGATGATACAAAACGCGCCTGCTCATAACGGCACGGAGCCACGCAGTTCTTTGAACATGACGAGTTCAAATCATTGCCTATAAGCACTGCTGTGACCCGGAGCTATAAATATGATGATTTATCTCTTTGTCCTGTAATTTATCGGTATACTTTTAAACCTGAACACGGTTTGGTTCTTACTGCTTGGTGGTAGAGTAACTGGCTAAGCTGTGGGACTTACCCAGACAGACTCTACAAACACTTACCACTATAATAATATATTTTTTTTGTAAATTATTAGAGATTCGATCGCTATCATGACCTTATTGCAATCTTTTTTGCAAGACAATCGATGTTAGACAATTTGTGACTATGAAATATGTCAATATAGCTTACGGTTGTATAATGTATAAAATGTAAACTATCCGTTTTTTTTTGCAAAATCATCGCAATAAATTGTCGTAGTGTGAGGTCTAAACATTCCTTTATATTTTTTCATTTTGATGTTCTAATCAGGTAGCGTTACGTAGGTTCATAATTCCCATCTCGCTTGCATATCTTAGATTTTTGTGAGATATTGAAGATATACAAACTAGAAACCTACCAAAATTTAAATTTGGAAAGTTTGTAAACACATGTGTTTATGTGTAAATGGTTGGATAGATGTATCTATGAATTGATTTAAATGAGATGCCCACTTAGATACAGGTATAGATTATAGTTTAGAATAACGCATAGGCTACTTTTTTCATATTTAAATTATAAGAACAAGAACTAAATAAAGCCGCGGGGCGCTACTTATAAAATGTCATTAGATTTTTTTTAAATACGAAATTAACGTGTTTTGTTAAGAACATTAAACTGGAAATAAGTTCTGCTTTTCGGTAGTTTGTTGCAGTAAATAACTTCAACAATCTAAAAAAAAACACAATTTATAAGTGCGTTCGTAATTTATAAATATGGGTGTCTTCAAATCGATATTGAATCGGTTACTTTAAGATAAACGCGCTGTAGTAGACCGCATCATTGTGCTACAATAGTATAACATTGGCCGAGGTGGCGATAAACCCTGGTAAACTGATATAATTGGCAAAAAAAACTTAAATACGTGGTCTGTAGCAATTGGCACTTATCCTTCGGGAAAAACCGATCAAGCGTAGATGTGTGGCACAGGAAGCAATAATGACAAACTATCTCAGCCTCCTTCCGTCATCGATATACCTACTTAGCATATTTATTTAATACTTAAATCCTACGCTTTTCCATTATTCATGAATTTACCATTGAATAGTGTTTACTAAGCTGCTCAGTGAGAGCCGGCTCACAATCTCTGCGTTGTGGATTGTAAAACTTAGAATGAGCGATTCAACCTCGGTCTAGACTCCTGTCGAGGGCCCAGACAAATAGATCTGGTACTCCACAGATGAGAGAACAAGGATTGTTTTTCCTTGAAATGTTATTTGAAAATAGTACTAGACTAGTCTTTTTAGTATTAAAATTAACGTGGTTGTTACACATATTTAATTGGATAACGGGACACTCACGTATATACGGTCGGTCAATCCGACTCGAGTTTCGGCCGCGTCCGGCGGCCTTTTTCAAGGAGAGTGCGAGTCGGATTGATCGACCGTATATACGTGAGTGTCCCGTTATCCAATTAAATATAGACTAGTCTTATTATTAAACAATGAATTAAATCGTGATTAAGTCCTGTACATTATAAACATTATGTGTTCAAATCGCGGAAGCTTAAAAACAATAGTCTTATTGTATCAAATAGCCCTTACGACAGGGAGATATTTTTAGGGTTCCGTAGCCAAATGGCAAAATACGGGACCCTTATAGATTCGTAATGTCTGTCTGTCCGTTCGTATATCACAGCCACTTTTCTCCGAAACTATAAGAGCTATACTATTGAAACTAGGTAAGTAAGATGTATTCTGTGAACCACATTAAGATTTTCATTAAAAAAAAATTACATTTTGGAGGAAATAAACATTACATTTTAGAGGTGTCCCTAGAGAGTGAGTACTTAGAACTAAAACTCAAAAATGTTTTTCCCATCAAAACTATACGTGTGGGTTATCTATGGATAGAATAGGATATACGATATACATATTTTCAAAAATGATATTGAAGTGTCAAACATATTTTTTTCCTAAATTGAATGGTTTACGCGAGAGACTTTTCCAAAGTGGTCAAATATGTCCCCCCTGTAACTCCTAAAATAAGAGAATGGCAAAATTAAAAAAGTGTATGATGTACATTACCATGTAAACTATCAACGAAAATTGGTTTGAATGAGATCTAGCAAGTAGTTTTATTTTAATACGTCATAAATTCACAATTTTTAAAACATTGATTATAGTAACAACGAACTACAAAAACTGTTATATTAGGTATGTTACTTGTTGCTACGGAAGCCTTCATGGGCGAGTCCGACTTGCACTTGACCACTTTTTTTTTAAGGGATCTATGGCAGTTTCCCTTAGATCGCCTTTACCGTAGTTCTAAATTTGAGCTATTGCAGCAGGACACTAATAAGAGAAGAAGATCACGCCACTTGAAGCTTTACCACCTAAATAAAAATGTCTCGTCTTTTATATTGGTCTTTCATTGTTTTCGTTTGAAACTAATACGAAAGACTGAAGAGCACGTACAAGACCTTAACCGTTTTAGTTAAGCGGTCGAAAGATTAGTTGTCATATTTGAAGAATTTTAATATGGTTGTTCATATTTAAAAACGTCCACACACGAGTCCTAAAATCAAAGGAAATGACGTAAAAGTAAAAAGTAGTGGCGCGGAACCTACATCGCAACATAAATCACCAATCATATCCTACATCGCACCATATGATTGGTGATTTATGTTGCGATGTAGGCTCCGCCCCACTACTTTTACGTAATTTCCTCTGATTTTAGGATTCGTGTGTGGACGCTTTAAAGTCTACCTCTCATTTCATACAACTCAATCAGATTTGATATTTCAGAGGAAGTTCTACTCGCAGATCTTGCAAAAAGTTTAAAAATACAACTATTTTCTCTGTCAATGTTCAACTTCGACAAAAAATTACGACAGCTGCGTTACCATTGTCTCATCTTTCTTATCAAATTGTTCTGTTACTTCTGTTCTTTATTACTTCCAGAAAAAAATCTCAAAACTGATTATTATCCTCATAGGTACATCGTGCCGTTAATAACAGACTACTTTACTGCTTTTGTCATTAGTATTCGAGATGAAGCCATCAGTTACCATTGACTAGAGACTAGACGATAAGACGAATTTAGGCCAAGAGCGATAAACTAACAATGGTATTGTTTTCAGTCGAATGGTAGCGGCAACACTACCGGCAACGGGACAGCGCGAGTCAGCCCCGCCGGGGACAATGTGGTTCGACCACGGATAGTTACTATTATTAGGAATGGAGTTAAACCACGCAAGGTGAGTCACTTTACTACTATTTAGACCTACGGAAACCATAGCAGAGAAGGACGATTTTGTTTTTTCGAGAGTGTGTGAGATTTCTTTGACAGGCTCTAAAATCTAAACAGCGTGATAGATGTTTACATAGTCATTTGAATCGTCGTTGATTTTCAGATTTTGAGTTATTAGACCTTCGACCAAATTATATATTAGACACTCATATTGATGTAAGTATATGTATGTATGAACGAACGGTGAAACCTTAAAAAAGTCGATGTCCAAAGATTAGTCCCTCAATAACTTTGCTTGTGTCGTTTTACAATAACTTTTTATCCTTTAATATTGATTAATGCGAAATTTTGAATTTGTTGCTCAATCACGACGGAACAGATCGAGTTTTGTGGGAAAATTTGAACACAATTAAATTATAGTCTGGAATAACATATAGGCTACTTTATATTGCGGGAAAATAACGGAAGCAGAAACTGCGCGGCTAAAACCCAGGGCACTGGTAGTATATAATAAATATTTTCTCACATAAGATGTACTAATTATTTATATTAAAATTAGATCCAATCCATGTCTAATACCTGTGAAAAGTCGAAACAATTGTAGTAATATAGTCGATTTTTTTGCTGATTATAGTGTGATTACATTTGAATAAACATTAGCAAAAACGGAAGCATACAGTTAGTAACACCTACTTTAGACAACTGGCCTAATTTCTAAAGCCAATGAACCGTGTCAGACCACACCTATGTTGCTAATTAATTTACCCAATTAACTTATCAGGTGGTCATTAGTTAGAACGTAAGCTACGTTATTACAGTTAGATTTAGTAGTAGTAAGACTCATTGCAGAGTCCGCCTGGGGAAATACCTTTGCCAGTTATTCTACAGCCAAGCAGTAATGTGCAAACATTCCTGTTTGCGTTTGAAAAGCAATGTTTCCAGTGTAATGACAGGGGCATAGGGGTAAAGCATTTTATATCTCTGGGTGACGACCTCAGTGCAGTTCTAGGTAATGATTTGGACTCTTCATATTCCCATAACTGCTTTAAACTGTGATATTATGCGCAGGCGTATTGCTTACCATCAGGGATATGTCCAGCTCGCCTCGTCACATTTTACTGTAAAAAAATACCCCTCAATTTGTATAAATAATACTAGCGAGCTGTCAGCAAACTTCGCTTGGGTTATAGTCTATTGAGACGCCATCAGTTCGATGCTTATGATCGTGAAACTTATGATCGACATTAGTTATACAGTTTATTGTTAACTAGGAGCGCCACGTGGTTTCACCCGTGTAGTTTGCGTTCCCGTTCTTTTCCTGTGATGAAAAGACAAACAGCCAGATTTCGATATGTATAACATTTGTATGATGTGAAAATTTTTATCTTTGTTGCTCAATTTGTCGGAATGTCTGAACGGTTCGGTTTGAAACTTGGAATATAGTGAGGTTATAGTCTGGAGTTTGGAATAACACATAGTTAGGCTTTTTATCACGAAAACGTAATGGGAACAGGGACTCCGCGGGTAAAACATCAGGTCTCTGCTAGAAATGGATATTTGCATACATCCAACTCCTCGATTCATAATCTAATCGAAATTATTCCGTCACGGAATTAACACCCTTGTCTGATATATAAACGGAAGTGAAAAAGACCGAGTGTCGATTCTCTGCCGGAATCATTCCGGTGCGTTATGATCGATATGAATCGATGTACATCGAAATCGCAAAATATATACGTACATATAAACATATTTTTCTTATATTAACTCTTTACGTGCCGTAAAGAGTTTGTCCCTAATATTTGTTTGTCATATCAGCCCTTTATACTAAAGTAACGTTTGTTAACATATCATGTGTAATCCAAACTACCAGTCCTATAAAATATAATCCAAAAGCGTTACTGTGTTTAGTCAGAGCAAACACTTTCCCATATCAGTATGATAAAATAGAATGCTCCATATAATCTTAATCAGGCCATGACTCACGACTATAGAACCGACCTGACCTACTCACTATTGTAAATAAAGAAGTGTTGATTGCCATTTACCGGACACTTTTTTAAGTCAGTGAATTTTTCTGGTGAAAGAACTGAAAAAAGCAACTAGGAGACATACTCCTAATGACGAAGGAAAGTACTGAGTATATCACTCTATGAGCAGCTGCATTTGTGAACGTCACACTAGGGATCTTTATACAGAGATTTTATTTATAATCTTTTTGGCAAATGTGGTCCATTTTACAAATCAATGTTAAGTTAGGGCTACTAATTCATTTTAAAAATAAACCATCTTATGAAAGGTTCCTGTTTGTACTCTTGATATTGGCTATATCTTATCGAAGTTTCTGCCTTAGAATAATCTCTGTATCTGATTTAGAAATAGTTACATCTACATTTATAATTGTAAGTTTATTAAACTTTCATTGAACTGTTCATAAACCAGCTCCATGCAATGATCTCGAACCTTTATTCACGACATCAGTTCTATGTAGCTGTACTCATTAAACTACGATGATCTTCTCAACCTCTGAAATTTTCAATTGCTTCCTTCTCAACATACTAGCAACGACCATTTGATTTTAGACTTAGAATGCCTACTCTTTATTGTGTCTCGATACAAAAGAAAATTACCGCCTCACGGGCGAACATGCACCACCTTAAACCGTTACTTTCTATCAATTAACTGGTAAACTAGCCAACTAATCCATTCCATGAAACAGCTACTGTTTTCATTAAAACACGCACATTTCTTTCGCACAACCGTGCGTGCCTTAAAACCAAAGTGATTTGTGTATTTAGCGTATAATTCGCTAACGTACCATAAAAACTACGGTTCACTGTTATCAAATTAAATTTAGTCAAACCATTCCAGCAATTATCTTAAATTAAAAAAAAGTCTTTATAAGTTCATGGTAGCGCGTCGTCGTAATTAGTTCTGCGCGTGACTAAGATGGATAAACAATACTTTACTTGGTCACAGAATACATAATAATTAATACGTGACTTGTGGTTAAGTAACTAAAGTATCTTGCTATTAATATTAGTCATATCCAATATCGGGCTGTAGATGTATCTCTTATATTCTTAGGTTTTCTATAAACCTGCGGTGAAGTGTCAAATAAACATCTCTGTAGGTACTTGCAGCGTATATAAACGATAGCAAAACATTTTAACGTAAAATCTTAGGACTGTAAAGCATTTTTTCTTGGGGTTTTTTGTTGGCTCAAACAGGTATGGCTCATAGCTCAAGGTGTTTCTAAATGATCACGATCATCCGAAATGAAACCACACACTTCACGGTCACTCTTAGACTGAGTGTCCGCCTAAGCCGTTGGTTGTGAAAATGAATAACGGTACATTGAAATGGTTTGTATCATTCAGACAAAGATACGAGGATGCGTATCTGGCTGTTTTCGTAGTTCAGTACACCGCCTCGCTCATAATTATTTTTCGCCCGCTTTGTTTTGTTTCTGTATATACGAATATGTCACCGTAAAATTATAAACACCTTCAAATTATAATCTAACGCGTGAGATTACTATCCTACGGCACGCTATATAACACGGTCAGTTTATAATCTAACGTCGATAAATTATAAACTGACCGTGTTTACAATTTTACGGTAAAATTAACAAAACTGCATTTTACCCTATATCACCACAGACAGCAGCGGGAAGCGATTCTATTAGGGTCACAGTTATTATTGTAACAGTTGTTATATTAGGTGGTCTGCCCATAGATCACTAGGTCATGGGTTCGATTCCCACTCGGATTAGATATCTGTGTGATGAATACAGATGTTTGTTCTGTGTCTAAGTGTTTCTATGTATCAAAAGTATGTAGTTATTTACAATTAATTACTATAAGTATCATGTTCGTTTGGGTTGGATAGTATTGTGTGAGAAATGTCCAGAAATATTTATTTAGCGTTGGAATGGGTAACCCGAGGGGGGAGATTTGATCAAATATATTATAATATTGTTGATCCCGGTTGTTTGATTGTTGATGTATTTGTTAGCTGTACGTAAATATGTAGATTCAAGGAAAACACAACTTCCATGAGTTTTCTAATGAAAATATACGGGAAATTAAAGGTTATCTACTAGCAATTTTCCCTCAATTAAAGAGTCCGGCGTGTTATTTCTGACGCAGTATGTTTACTGTGAGTATTGATTGACGTGGTTCGAGTATCTAGTATCCTGTAATTTGTTACGTACGATAAAAATATCGTTTATCAGAGGAATTCAGGAAAATTAGGGTGAATGTAGTCTTCTGTTATTCATAGAACTTTAAATGTTAATTAACTAACACAAATACTGACAAATCCGAAAAGGTATCCATGCGCCTCAAAGTGTAGCTCATGTCCTGTATTAGTCCAAGGGTCTGCCATACTCTTACAATTTGCATTAGCCCAAGTTTTGACTAAGTGTAGAGGTGGGTTAGTGATTCAGACCGTTCTAAGCAAAACCTTTCATATATTTCGTACTAACAGCGCCCCGCGGTGTTACCCGCGTAGTTCCCGTTCCTGTCATTTTTCCGGGATGAAAAGTAGCCTATGCGTTCTTCCAGACTATTGTCCATCTATATTTCAAATTTCAGCCGGATCCGTTCAGACGTTATGACGTGATTGAACAACAAGCAGACATTTACATTTATAATATTGGTACTCGTAGGATTAGCTTCGGACATACATACTCAATATTCATATTATGTACTAGCTGAACCCGCTACTTCGTTCGCGTAAGCAGATGTTACTGACTTATACATTAATTGGAAGTATCGTGCGTCAAATATTTGGATAAGTAGTCATTGAAAAACCTTTGAGTTTGAGTGAATTTGTTTTCCACACAAAATTTATTTAATTTTATCATCTTTATTTTTCTTTTTAAACAAAATCAAACATACTTAGTAAGGTTTCGTAGTATCGAACATAGCCGCAAGTGTTAAGTTTGTAGGATTTTATAGGATACATTATGAAAAGTCTGAAGCTAATGTGCATGATCTGATTCAACCTACTTACCTGTTTATTTTTATCCGCAAGCTGTTTTCTAGCTGTTACCCGCGACTTCGCCGGCGTAAAAATTTTAACGAAGCTTGTGTGGAATCAAAATAATTAAAATTTTGAGTTTTAATGATATTCAAGCAAGTTGAACCCGTAAATCTAAGCCAAATCCTAGTGAAATGTTAATGTATAAATTTAATTGTAGGTAACACAGAAAAATCAAGAACGAAAGAATCCAAATTTGGCATCATAATCCTTTTAGCAGCAAAAACTTATTAGTACAATTTAGAATACCAGTAACGCCACCTAGTGATGAAAGAAAAAATACATACCACAAAAGCAAAATATCGATTTAAATGGCCTTTAGTGCTTTTAGATTTAAACTGGCATTAGCGCCATCTAATGAGAATATTATGTTGCTTGTTATTTTGATTGTGAACGCAAATCACCTATATTATCTACGCCAAAACGGGTGCATATATTTTCATTTTGGCTTTTACCTTACCATCACATCAAGTTCCTGACGAAAATATATGCTTAGATTAATATGGAGTTAAATGAAAATGTAGACTTATTAGCCCATGTGAAATTTTAGACTCTAAACTATATGTGTTTCGTATGTCAACCCATATCGTTGTGCCGTTTTGACGTGATAGTTAATATTTGTTTCCTTAGGGCCCATGCTTCTTTTCAGGTTGATAGGTAGTACATATATGTGGTTACCCGAACAAGCCGGTTTCCGAAAAGGCTATAGTACCATAGACCACATTCATGCGCTTCGGCAGATTATACAGAAAACCGAGGAGTATAATCGGCCACTATGTATAGCGTATGTGGACTATGAGAAAGCCTTCGATTCCATCGAGACCTGGGCAGTGCTTCAGTCTCTCCAGCGATGCCGCATCGACTATCGCTATATCGAAGTGTTGAAGTGTATTTACAGCAAAGCCACAATGTCTGTCCGATTACAGGACCAGTGCACAAAACATATCCAGCTACAGAAAGGCGTGAGACAGGGAGATGTTATATCTCCGAAACTGTTCACTGCCGCGCTGGAAGATGTTTTCAAGCTACTGGACTGGAACGGATATGGCATCAATATCAACGGCGAATGCATCACTCACCTTCGGTTTGCCGACGACATAGTCATTGTGGCGGAGTCGATGGAGGACCTCGGTGCTATGCTCAGGGACCTCAGTAGAGTATCCCAACAGGTAGGTTTGAGGATGAATATGGACAAGACGAAGGTCATGTCAAATGTTCATGTCTCACCTGTACCGGTTATTGTTGGGAATACCACACTCGAAGTTGTTGACGAATACGTCTACCTGGGTCAAAAGATCCAATTAGGTAGATCCAACTTCGACAAAGAGGTCCAGCGAAGGATCCAACTCGGATGGGCAGCGTTCGGGAAACTTCGGCACATCTTTGAGTCCAAAATACCCCAATGCCTAAAGACGAAAGTCTTTAACCAGTGCGTGTTGCCAGTGATGACTTATGGAACTGAGACGTGGTCCTTCACTGTTGGTCTCATAACGAAGCTCAAAGTCACACAGCGAGCTATGGAGAGAGCTATGCTCGGAGTCTCTTTGCGCGACAGAATCCGTAATGAGGATATTCGCAAAAGAACGAAAGTGGCCGACATAGCTCAAAGAGTAAGCAAGCTGAAGTGGCAATGGGCAGGCCACATCGCTCGCAGAACTGACAACCGATGGGGAAAAAGGTTCTTGAGTGGCGACCACGAACCGGGAGACGCAGTGTTGGACGGCCTCCCACTAGATGGACAGATGACCTCACAAAGTCGTCGCTGGAAACCGCTGGTTGCAGGTTGCGCAGGACCGTTCGTTATGGAAATCTAGGGGGGAGGCATATGTTCAGCAGTGGACGTCTTGTGGCTGATGATGATGATGATGATGACATATATGTGGTATTTCAGACTATAAGTTATCTGTTTCAATTTCCTACCAAATTTGCTTAGTCTTTCCTACGTCACAGTAACCTATAAGTAACCGATTTGCTATTTCTGAGTTCAAACTACGTGTGTTTCGAATTCCATCCAAATATGTTCAGCCGTTCCAACGTTGTCCTGTAAATATTATGAATGTCACTGTTTGGATGTTTATTACGTAATACATAGAGTACTTATACATAGGCCATGTTTAGCCTATGTGTTCTTCCAGACTAATCTAATTCTATTTCAAATTTCAACCCGATCACTTGATACGTTCCGCCATGATTTAAAGTGACAATAGAAATACATCATCTGCGAAAATTTCAACTGTCTAGCTATCATCGTTCTTAAGATACAGCCTGGTGACAGACGGACGGACGGACGGACAGCGAAGTCTCAGTAATAGGGTCCCGTTTTTACCCTTTGTGTACGGAACCCTAACAACGGTCTGCTTCGGTCACCGAAGCTTGTTGAACACTACCTTTAAATTTTAAACAGTATTTGGATTGAAATAATACGTTTTCTAATAAGTTACGGCTGGTCTAGTAAGTTACAGCTGACCTAGTCGGGAGAACGGCGACTGTCGATCCGGAGACCCAGGGTTCAAAACCACGCGCACCACTATCTTTTCAGAGTCATGTTCGTAATGCCGGTAATTAAAACGGTGAAGGAGAACACCGTGAAGAAACCGAAATCTACCTATAATCTAAGTTCTTAGTCATATGTCATCCACCAACCGACACTTGGCCAGCGTAGTGGATTATAGCCTTGTCTCTCTCCTTGCGAGAGAAGGCCCCGACGCCCAGCAGTGGGAACATTTAATGGGTAATGGGTTGTTTATGCTGCTACTTATTATGCTGATATGTTTTCTCCAAAATACAAAAATCTACTTCAATGACAGGTAATTTAATTCTGTCATTCGACTAAATTTTATAAGAAGGTACATGAAGGTATATGTCGTATAGATAAATCTAAGCTGTTTTTTTTTATTATTTTTTTTTAAATTTTAGTTTTTTGTTAATATTTGAAAAACTACTTCCCTGTTTTCGATATCTAAGATCACCTCTGAAGTATTTTCTACAAAACAAAAAAGGAATTATCAAAATCAACTAACAATTAGCGGAGTTATCGCGTAAAATAAAACCAAATAAAAAAACATGCAACCCGATTGAGAACATCCTCCTTGTTTGAAGTCGATTATAACCGAATGATGTTTGTTTTCCACACAAAATATATTTTTGACAATTATTTTGTCATCCAAGACGACGTGACGCGATCACGTGGGCACTTTCTAGAATCTAGATATTCTGTGGATCGTCTGTGATACACAGAATACTTAGAAGTTAGTATGTACCGAACGCGCCGCGCGTGTCGTTATTATTTAATGTTTGTGTAATTTCCGAACCAACAGACCGATATTGTTCAAATTTTGACGGGACAATATAAAAAATGTGTTCTTTCTAACAAAAAAAGAATTAATGAAATTAAACAATGCAAACATGAGTTACAACCAAATACACATTCTGACTTTCACCCCACAGCAATATCCTTAGTATAAACTAAAATCATGCCAAGTTTCAGCTGAATTGAATCAGTAGTTTCGGCGTGATGCGTGATCCCTATACAGAAAGACAGACAGACAGACAGACAGAAAGACAGACAGATATGAAAGAAAAAAAATGCAGTTTCGCCATCAGTATCGACTATGGAGTGCCTCAAAAATATTTTTTCAAAATATCTTCAATGTACAGAATTCGACCCGTTACAGTTTTATTATAAGTATAGATTTTGTTTGGAATATCTGGTACCGTTTGGTCTGGTAATCTTGGTCTTAATGGAAATCACTTAGGCATGCAAAAATTAAAAGAAACTGATCTCATATCCTTTTTAACTGGCAGTTAATTGCCAAGGTATGTTAATATTTCCTGCCATACATGTATTGTATGGAACCGACTTCTGCTGCTAAGAACTCAGTAAAATAATGGGTTCACCACGTAATTGTGCTCAAATTCGCTCTGCATCGGTTTGTAACGTAATGATGGAGTGATCTCAATCTTAGGTCGTTTAAAGTGACTATCTAGTGCATCAATAAAATTTCGTCTTTGCGACTATAGGATTGAGACTTTCCTTTAGGCCATACTAAGAATTTCCAAATCAAATAAGATGCACCTTTATTGTTGTAGATTTAAGTTGAAATTGCTTTGCCCCTATTTTTAATCGATCATCCATAGATGATAACCTTAAAGCGATTCATTTTGACTCAATGAAGCTTAACACTTTCAGATTTCAGAAAACTGAAACAGTATATTTTACGGTGAAGTAATTGTCCCTCAGGTATGCCGGTTGCTTCTTAATAAACGCAACAGTCCGACCTTGGAGCATGCGCTCGCGGCGATCACAGAGTGCATCAAGCTAGACACGGGCTGCGTTCGGAAGGTGTTCACGCAGTCTGGCAACCCCGTATCGGCGCTACATCAGTTCTTCGAAGATGAGGATGTATTCTTCGCTTACGGGAATGAGAGGTAATGGGGATACCAGGACAAGATTTAGAATCATAAATGAAAACAGTTAAATTAAGAACCATCTGAATCATGTCAGTTTGTAAACAAATGAATCGCGTCAAATTCATCCGTTTACCACAGAGCGACGTGTCAAATGATCACTCTCCTTCTTCTACGTAAAGTAGGTTGAAAGTTGTTGGTGGGTGATTGGTTGTTGAGGTTTGTGTTACGTCTTCCATCTGGAGATGCATCTTCTTTCTTACTTCACTAGTATTCTATTATACGAGATAGTTACCGTGGTTATAAAATAATATGATACGAATCCCCAATTATTATTTTTATAAAGCAATAAGTGAAGATTTATTTATCTATTGTAAGCAATACGCCATATAATTCCACGCAGCTTTATATCCCAAATCACTGCCTAGTGATTCGCTGTGATCATCGACCAGATAAATAAGAGGAATTCTCTGGAAACGATACAGCTTCATGAACAAGCCCATGTGTTGACGGTTACTACAAATAATTCCACTAAAATTATGAATGCGAATGTTTGGATTTTTGTTACTCAATCACATCAGAACATCTGAACGATTCGGGTTGAAACTTACATGTATTCTCAGTCAGATTATAGTAAGGAATATAACATACCTACGATTATTTTTTATCCTGAGACAATAACATGAACGGGAACTACGCGGGTAAAACCGCGGGGTACCGTTAATTAATAATAAATGTTGTGAACATTCGTGATACTCTTAAATTCAGACATTGTATCTTTCTTGATGTTTCTTAGTAAAAATATAGTAGTTCCATGCTGTAGAAAACAACACACAAGTCTCATTGATAAAATAAAAATATGTCTTAATGTTCTTTAATATCATTCCATGACGAAAGAACAAGTTTTGCAATATAAATAATCATTTCGCTTCGTGTTACAGTGAATGACATTACTCATTGCTGTTTTAGCACGCAGCTGTCACAATCAGCCCATACTTTTCTCAATAATCTGTTACACTTCAAACTTTATCGGATGTTTCGCATGAATTTTAGAAAGCGTTCGTTACAAAACTTTCGTTCAACAAAAGTGGCCTTCGACTAACTTCGGTTCTAAGGTCGCTGAACTGCCGTTGCCAAGTTTGGTAGCCAAGCAAGTAACAATGTATTTAAGATCTGCGGAAAGCGCAGGATGTTCTTATTAGTGATACAATAAGAGTAACGTATTAGTGTTGCAAACAAAAAAGGTATTCAATTTGAACGAGACGAGGGCAAGTGACAGACTGCCGAGTTTGGGTGTTACCAGCTATTTTGTTTTTTACGTTTTGGTCGTGTAATCGAACCAGCCCCGTTTACGTAATTTAAATTCAAATATTTACCAATACTACCAATTACCAATTTATTTTTAAACTAGTGACTTACTTTGACTTGGTTCGGGTTGAAAAACTTAAATAATGAGCCTATAAGATACAATAGTAAATAGTTAACATTGTGAAAAAGTTATTCAATGGTTCCGTAGCTTACATCAATCAGATAAATGAATTTGCAAAATGGATATTCTCTTTTTGTTATTAGTGTAGATAGAATACGCTACCCACAAAATTGTAAATGTCACACCCTACAACTTATTGTATTGAGAGTTTCACGCAAGATCAACACTTTCAGTTGTTCTCAACTGTTCGTAAAACTGTTTTGTGACTGATTAATGTGGTTGTACCTTTCTCCAGAGTGAACCAAGAAGACTTCGAACTTGAATTCGAAGAAAGCAAGGCTGTGCTACAATGTAGAAAAACACCTATCACTAGGAATTCGAGGTGAGTGCGTTTTAAGTTTTTTATTATTTCTGCCCCAATTTGTTTAAAAGCCTAAAGGCCCAATCGTTTTTATGAGTTTGTCTTTCCACTGCTTCCTGCGGCAACCTGATAACCGCTGTGCCTATTGTGTTCATAGTTGATCTGTGGTAGTTAATTTGACAAAAGTGTTCTTTCTGCATGGCAACTTTCTGAGCCAAATTTATTATTTGAATCTTGGAGAACCTTTTTTTGACTATGTAACATTTATAAAACTACATTAAGTGCTGTGTAATGTACTAATGTAATTGTGACCGATATTTGAAGCGTTTTCGTTGCGCAATCACTTTGCAATTTGACCTGCCTACATTGTCGAACAGAATCTGTTACGAAACATCTGTGATTATGATTTTGATAAAAGTACAAATGTATTAGGAATACACGATGGTCATAACTATTTGAATTTGTACGGGATATTAAACAACTATATAAAACACATATTTGTATTAACTTTACTTTGTATATTTTATTTTTTACAATATTTAGTCTAATTGTTTTCGAATAGGACGACATTATTATGTTGTGATAAAATCCATATTTAAGATTAAAAAAAACGTTAAGGAAGGAAATATTTTAGCAATGTAATTGGGATGACGACAGGTCAAAAATATACCATTCCATTCTAATTAGTCCCTCAGGTGGTTTATATACAAAATGAGACACGTATTTTTTGTTTTATCAAATTATCAAAAATTGACAAAGATCATTAAACTTCGGGAGTGATTGCGACGTCACTCTATCGTAAACACCGTGCCATAACGTGACGTCACTCGAAACTTCCAAGTACTATATCTTCGTCATTTTTTGTTTGTGAAAAAAAATACATGTACAACATTTTTAGTCGCCTATTTAATTGTACACGCCATGCTATAACGTATGTACGGCCGCTCTAATAAGTCGTAGCGGCCTAGTGGCGAAAACGTCCGATTTCACAATCGTTTGGTCGTGAGGTCGCATCCCGCAGCTTTGAATATTTTTGTAAGTGCAAATGTACGAGAATTTTACTATTGGTTTTAATGGTGAAGAAAAACTTCTAGAGATAAACGGCGTGCTCCAGGCGTGTTCCAAGGAAAACATCTGTCTAGGACTAGAGTCTTCCGCCAACCCGCACTTGACTAGCTTGTTAGATTATGGCCGTGAGAGAAGTTCCCGAGTCAATTGCTAGCAATGAGAACATAAGACGGACTGCTTATACTATGCTAGTATAGATTACTTTCAAATTCACAATGGATCAGAATTTCACAAAATGTTCCATACAAAAAAACACTTTACCTATTTATTGACACCACAAACAAAGTTAACAAACAGTAAAGTTCAGTTTAAAAATTGAAAGTTCTTTATTCGTAAATGTACAATTTACACGTCAATTAATTTAAAAAAAATTTAAGAAAGAACATACAAATAGACATTTTCAAAGTTTAATATTAAGATTTCGCTGTAGGACAGGGCCGAAGCCCCGAATGCCGGTGAAGGCGGGCGGCGGCGCGGCGCGCGCGGCCAGCGAGGCGGGCGGCGGCGCCGCCGGGGACGCCGCCGAGGGCGCCGCCGCTCCGCTTCTGCCGCAGCCGCTGCGACTCAAATACGGCGTCGGCAGGATCATTGGTGAGTTCACTAACATTACCTTTGAAATCCAGTGATAACTTCTTTATCCACGTTGGTAGAAAAGTAAAACTGTTGGATAGGGAAAATCTTAAGGGTTCAAAATGCTAATGTAGAGTTTAAGCGGCGGTGTAGCAAACGAGAGGGACGTGGAACGATAGACGCTTTTTGGATAGGCACAATCTTGTAAGACATCACTGATATTTGTAATATCCTCAGGTATGTTTGTAATATACAATTGACGTATTGTCCAACTTTAGTGTTGTTTAATACTAAAATTCTAATCTAAAAGTTTTCGGCACGCTCTATTACTGCCAATATTTTTTTTTTATAAACTGCCATTTGACCTCTGATGGCCTACTGATCTTTGGGCTAGCGCAGAAGGCGTATGGCCGTACTACACTTACTAACAATACTTGCGCATAATACGTAAAGCATACATGAAGCAAATTCGTTTTTACTCACTTACCGTAGTTACACGAATACGTGATCATATGCAACTTGTTTTTACAGCCAAGAATAGTGTTGGCAGAGTATGCTATTATGGGCTGATTCGCATTATCGAATTGAAAAATAATTGGAAAACAGAAATGGAATTGGGCCTTTGTTAAAAAAGAAAGGGTTAAGGCCATAATATACTTTACTAGCCAAGTGTGAGTTTGTGTATGACTCAAACATGACCTCGAAAGATCTGATTCTAATCTCCACACGCTGAGTCAGAATAAGTAACCTGCTAGGAGTCTACACTATGCCTTAAGTCTACGTCTTTATAATCTTTATCCTTTATTGTGGTTTGTAATAAAGAGTTTTGTTATCTTGCGTCTCCGTTAACAACAGCTTCGTAAAACATTAGCTTATGATGCCTTATGTCGATAGTAGCTTATGCCAATCACATTATGATCATCTGCCGACCACTACTAATACAAAAAAATACCGCTGCTAGGTATAGACACTTTCAATTTTTTATGCAAAATAAACAGTACTGTTCCATGACGATTTAATAAGCGATTCACCCACAAACCCACATATTTAATTCAGCGTCCACCATTATGCCAATGTAACACTGAAACGTAATTAACTATTCATTTTCCTCACAGCACGCGACGAAATAAACCCAGTCATGACGTAAAATTAAACACGCCAGTAATCTTATGAATGAAACAATGCTTTCTGGGAATAATGACGCGTTTACGCTCAAGTATCGTAAGATGTAACGCCAAAAATACGTAACTTATCAGACAAGTGATTCATCAGGAAGTTTAATTACATTAGTAATTGTGGTCAGTAAATCATGCTCGCATTTAAATGAATGTGTTGGTTAGTTTAAATCTTATTTAAGGTATTATGGTACATTTTTCTGGGTAACTTGTTAGATATACCTCGTATAGCAGTGAAAATTGTAAATAGTAGTGGCACTCCCCGGCCCTACAAGTCCGCAATTACTCACTTTTAAACAAAGTCTCGTTCTGCTGATGCATTTGTTTTGAGTTTTACATTATCTTTGAGTATGTAATTGAGACAAATAAATTGTCAAAAAAAAGATAAACTATCTAAAATCGTTCACTAAACCATCATTGGAATTTGTAATCTTGATGATTAAATTCATTTTACTAATTTCTATACTTAACTTACATACTTTGAATGTTTTGTAGTAGTACATTGTGCTAATTTCCTATTTACTTTTTTTTATTATTATTATTTGCTTTAGTTGTGTATGGCATGTACTGTAAAAAGTTTTTGCTTTTTCTATTCAATGTTGTCTTTTCAATTATTATTTTTTTTTTTTTTTTTTTATATTATATTGTGTTGTAGCTTGTTTAACTTAAGCTCCTGTAACATGTTTAAACTCAGTTATTTTAATCTGTTGATAATTTTTCTTCTCAACACAACCGGCAGGTGGTTAAATTGGTTATTTAGTAACGCCAAGTAATTATACCTACCTATATTATATATTTGTATCTATATAGGGTAATTAATTTTTTTTAATCTATTTTTATAATATTTATATTTTATAATATTTAATATGTTAAATATATTTGATACTAATGGTAACAACAATGACGAACTTCTCTCAGCTTCGCTATCTCAGTCGACCAACAGTAATGACAGTTATGACAGTATTCTTCCTCTATCAGAATTCTTAGAACGTAGCTTCGCCGATGTGCCAAAAAACTTCAATGTTGTTCACATAAATGCGCAAAGCATTCCTTCTTCTTATCCCGAAATGCTGGCTTCTCTGGATCATGAAAACGTACACGCTATTTTAGTCTCCGAAACTTGGCTTCATCCAAGTCTTCCTACCACGTCATATTCTCTACCAGGATTTATTCTGATAAGAAATGATCGTACTACTCGCGGTGGGGGTGTGGCTATATATTTAAAATCCAATATTCCTTACTCTGTGCTGAGTCAGTCACCGCAACCCCCACCTGCGAGTGGAGGCGAGCACCTTTTTATTGAAATTATTCTCTCTAATGTCAAAGTTCTTCTCGGAGTATATTATTGCCCTTCCAGTAGCATCAACTATTTTTTCCTCCTTCGATACTATTCTGTTTAATCTTATACCATCCTACCAGCACTCTATCATTATGGGTGATTTTAACACTTGCCTTGTCAAGAAAGATCAGCGCAGTTTAACACTAGAATCTATTATTAAATCTTATAACTTGCATCTACTTCCTTTAAACACTACTCATCATTTCCCGAACTGTGTCCCATCTCTTCTTGACTTGGCGATAGTCTCCTCTCCTAATAATATTTCAAAGCATGGTCAGTGCTCAGCTGATTTATTCTCCTACCATGATTTAGTTTTTCTCTCGTATAAAATTCGCCCCCCGAAAGCTAAACCCCAAATTCTTATGCAGCGCAATTTTAGTGGCATGGATAGGGAGTCTCTCGTGGCAGACGCAAGAAGTGTGGATTGGAGTACGGTTGTAAACGCTGATCTAGTTGACGATCAGGTAGTCATTTTCAATACTTTGATCACTCGACTTTATGACGCACATGCTCCGATACATGCTGTCAAGATGAAACATCTTCCTGCACCCTGGCTTACAGATGAAATAAAAACACTAATGCACAAGAAATCAGTGACCAAATCAAAATACAAATTCCGTCCTTCTGAAGAAAATCAAGTAAAATATGTCCAGGCTCGTAATCGCTGCAATAAGGCGTGTAGGGATGCAATACGCCGCCATATTCATAGTTCTGTAGCAGAGGAAAACCCAGCCAAAGTCTGGAAATTTCTCAGGTCAATGGGAATAGGCAAGTCACGTTCAAATTTCGGATCTAATAACATCAACTACGATGAACTTAATCAGCATTTTTCTTCTGTTTCTGCTATGCCAGCGGCAGATGTAAGTTCAACTCTTAGATATCTTTCTGCCTTGCCAACACCCGAGTTTTCCTCTTTTTGTTTTAATCGATTTACTGAGTGTGATGTTGAGAAAAGCCTCATGTCGATATCCTCCAACGCGGTTGGCAGTGACAGTATAAGTCGGAACATGCTTTTGCCCATCCTTGACATTATCCTTCCCTCTCTATGCTCCATTTTTAACAATTCCGTAGTACAAGGAGTTTTCCCTTCTGTTTGGAAAGACGCGCATATTTTACCTTTGCCAAAAAAATCGAATCCTAAGTCTTTCTCAGAATTCCGTCCCATTTCTATCCTTCCTTTCCTTTCAAAAATTTTAGAGCGTCTCGTCCATAAACAGCTTAGTGAATTCCTTAATAGCCAAGACCTCCTCAATCCATTACAATCCGGTTTCCGCCCTGGGCATAGCACTGTGTCTGCTCTTGTCAAAGTCACTGATGACATTCGCTTGGGAATGGATGACGGTAAGCTTACTGTTCTAACTCTGTTAGACTTCAGTAACGCTTTCAACGCCGTCAACTTCGACATCTTACTAGCTTTACTACGCTCGAACAACATATCTCCACCAGTAATCGAGTGGTTTCGTAGTTACTTACAAGGACGCCGGCAGCGTATTCGTCTGGAAGAAACCTTTTCTTCCTGGCGTAATGCAACAGCTGGTGTTCCACAAGGTGGTGTGCTATCTCCTCTTCTCTTTGCGATTTTCATTAATTCTATCTCCAAATATCTTACTTCTTCTTACCACCTTTATGCAGACGATCTCCAAATTTATACACAAGCTTCACTCCATGAACTTGACACAGCGATTTCGATGACGAATACTAATCTAGAATGCATCTGTAAATGGAGCAATTCTTTTGGTTTAAGTGTCAATCCCACAAAATCACAGGTTATTGTTATAGGCAGCTCCTACTGGATCTCAAGAATTGACTGGACCTTGATTCCTAACGTAACATTTAATGGAGAAATATTACCATTTAGTGATTCAGTCAAAAACTTGGGTATAGTATTTGATAAAACCTTATCATGGGATAGTCATATCAAAACAGTAAGTGGTAAGCTCTTTGCATCAGGTGGTTCTCTTAGACGCCTTCGCAACTTTTTACCGACTGCCACTAAAATTGCACTCGCACAGTCTCTGCTTCTTCCCATCCTGGACTACGCTGATGTATGTTTTCTTGATCTTAGAGAAGACCAGTTAGAAAAACTTGAGCGCCTTCAAAACTACTGTATTAGATTCATATTTGGATTGCGCAAATATGATCATGTATCCCAATTTCGCGCTAAACTCAAGTGGTTGCCCATTCGTCTGCGTCGTAATGCCCACATTCTTTTTCTGCTGTTCAATATTCTATTTAACCCTAAAACTCCACTCTACCTTAAAGAACGCTTTACTTTATGTCAAGACTGCCATTCTCGCCCATTAAGATCAAAAACAAATCTAACTCTGATGATCCCATTAGCACGTTCCGAATCATACTATGGGAAGTCTTTTGCCTTTCAAGCAGCCCAATTGTGGAATGAATTACCTATTTCCATAAGAAAATCTCCCTCATTGGAGTCTTTTAAAGGTCACGTCAAAGAATATTATCTGTCGAAACTACAGTCATAATATCCCATTATTCCACTTAGTTTCCTGTTACATAATGTGTCATTATTTACCGTCTACTTTTATCTTAGATATCTGTCATAAATAAGTATCAATAATATTTTTATATATCTACCTATATGTATTAGTTTGTCATAGAAGTATGTAAGTATTAGCATGTAATTTTTATTAGCATGTATGTTTATTTTATTCTATTGTTAGCATATATATCTACGTAATTTGTATTTAACTGATGTAGTCTGGATTGGCACACCCTTATTTAAAATATCAAAAACCATTTCCACCCAAAGGTTGCCTGGAAGAAATCGCTTTCAGCGATAAGGCCGCCTGTTGTAGCACTAGCTGTGATTATTTTCTTTGTATGTAAATCTGTTTTTTGTTTTGGTGTGAACAATAAAGAGTATCTATCTATCTATCTCTATCTAATACATGCTTGGCATTTTTTATGTAACCTTAACTATACCACCGCTGCGGTGGGCGGATAAATATAGTCTTCTATGATTATTATCTGTGTTTAAAAATTAAATTAAAAGATCAGATTTTTTTATTTACACACTGTTTTGTTGGTAGTATGACTATACAGGATGTTTTGTAGATGTGTTTTTTTTTTACTGTGAAAACTTGGTTTTGAGTTAAAATTCCTTTCAGTTGTTCACTTTATGAGCTCCAAATCAGTTATTTAGCCCTGATGTGTATCTAACTCTGATTTGCTTAGCCTGTAGATGTATCAGAGAACAAACTCAAATAAAAACATCCGGTCTAAAACAGATTTTACAAAAGTTATGGTGGTTAATAGGTAAAATTTCGGCGACCCTCTACAAAAGACCCTGTATATGCAGAGTCCCGCCTGGAGAAGCACCACATTTTTATTTACAGCCAAGCAATAATGTCCAAATACTGTGTTTCGATTTTAACTACAGTGTTCTTCAGTGTGTCACAGTCACATTCAGTGGTAATAAGCGCTGTAGAATTCAAATCTTTGTATAACACCACTGCTAATCAATGATTTGAATTTTTCGTGTCCAAATGGCACTTTGTTGTAACGGGCAGGAATGTTACTTACATCAGATGCACGTCTTACTCTTCTCGACACTGTACCTCATCCAAAAAATAAGTTATTTTAGAAATGTGTGATATAAAACTTCATACAAATCGTACACAATTAATTTGTAATATAATTCCCATAAATATCAATGAAGTATGTCTAGTCAAGGCCTGTTTGTGTATTCCCAGGTCAGAGTAATGAGGAAGCTCTGCCACCCGCGTATAGTGTCGCTAATCGAGGAGCAAGACAGCCCCGAGTGGCTCTTCCTAGTAATGGAGCTCGTCAGCGGTAAGTCATACTTTTACCTAAACGTTAACTTATCACCAATGGACTAATAACTCTTCTGAATCATAATGCTTTTCTCCAATATCTACTGTGTCTACTCACTAATGTTATTAAAGGTTCATTCAATTGTAACGAGTCAAGTTACGTATTAAAAGTGTTTTTTTGGTGGTCACTCTTATCAACACTGAAACCAAAATTGCACTATCTTCCATTCTTAGTTAGTTTGGCGGGGCCTTTTCCGCACCTAGCCTCTTTAGTTGGGCCATTGTGCGTTCCATTCTTGTTAAAAATAATAAATTAAAGATTGATTTGTGATAGCTGCATTACGGCATTATATTTATTGGGTACTGATTTACTACGGGCTTTAATAAAATAGTTGACTCATATACTGTATAGCGTGTATAGGAATCAGATATTTAATTCGGCGTTTCACTTTTTTTTAACCCCCGACCAAAAAAAGGGGTGTTATAAGTTTGACGTCGATGTTTGTCTGTCTGTCTGTCTGTGGCACCGTAGAGCTCAAACGGATAAGCCGATTTCGATGCGGTTTTTTTTATTTTAAAGTTAATATCCGTGCGGGTGTTCTTAGCTATGTTTGGTTAATATCGATTCAAGATGCCCCGCCTCCACAAAATGGGGGACAAAATATTTCTTCACAACCTACCTCAATATGGGTATCAAATGAAAGGGCATGACTAGTAGAATGTTGTACAGATAACAAATCTAAGGTAGTCGGGAGTTAATCAAAATTTTTAATTTTGTTCTTGTTTAAATACATCCTAGTGAAATGGTATAATGTACTTAGAGATCTTTTACTATGTGTCGATTTCACTTTTGTTTAAATTCAAAGTAGAATCAATGACATCTGTTAACTGGATATATTTAGATCGATAGTGCAACAAACAACCTTGCAAAGATGTTTGAGATAAAAATATTGTAGCATGCAACACAGATGGACATATTTTATTGAAGTTATATTTCTTTAACGATGCGCACGCACGAGGAATCAAGAGAAGTATTAATTTCTTGAATCAAGAAGTGTTAACTTTTTGCGTGCGTACGTACATACGTACACACTTTTTGTTCGTACTCTTGAAATATTTGTATTTCCATAGTCTCAAGTAGATATTTTTGAATGTTTATAGGTGGAGATCTATTCGATAGTATCGCGACCGCTTCCAAATTCTCTGAGCCGCAGTCGCGCTTGCTAATCGGCCACCTAACATCAGCTATCGCATACCTACACTCGCTTTCTATCGTGCATCGTGACATCAAACCAGAAAACTTGTTGGTAAGACTAACAATCATATTTCAGCTGCACATCGACGAGTCATCGCTATCTGTTGATATGGAACAAGCATGACGCTTCATTAATGTATATACTTACGACTTATTTTTAAAGAGTGTCTTCTATGTATATTTAGCGAGATATTTCGTTCGCGAAGAATTTAGAAAAGCATACCCCAAGAACAATTTCATTCTTGAAAAAAATTACTCTATGTGCTATTTATAGACTATAAAATCAATAGGAGGTCCAAATATCAGCCTGATCTGCTCACTTATTAATTTAGTGTCCGACCGAAACTGATTTTCCGGCCGAAACCGAAACCGAATGTTCGGCGGTGGCTTCAGTTTCGGCCGAAACCGAAACCGAAACTCACGTGGTCAAGTATATAATTTATTAAAATACTAAAATTTGGTGCATTTTACCTATTATTTTGCCTTATTAGGGCATGAAAAGGAAACACAATATATATCATAATAGGATAGATAAGAAATCAGTAAGAAGTCTTGTTAGTCCTTACAAGTTCTGATTCTAGGCTCTAGTTTTCACTATTTTATAATAGCAATATTATAATCTCGTACTTATTTGTACGAGGTTAATTAGTAGTGTCCTCGTACCTCGTACGAAAGACTACAAATCTCGTATTTGTACAAGGAACCTCGTACGGTTGGCATCGCTGGATGCTACAGAACTATCCGAATGGCGCACGATAATTCCCGAAAAGGGCCGACAGCGTCCGTCAAAGCGTTGCCGCGGAAAACAAAGTTAGGCGATCGTGAACGTGCTTGAACTTGTTAAGTTTCGGTTTCGGCAAAAGTTTCGGCCGATTTTGGCCGAAACCGAAACTGTGGCCGAAACTCGGCCGAAACCGAAACCGAACTTTCGGTCGGACACTACGTTATTATGACTTTATTGAGATACAAACAGCCAAACTTTCATATTATAAAATAAGTAGGATATTCAAATTATATTTCCTGAGTGTCCATTGGGACCAATTGTGACAGCTGGTCACCACAACAGTCCACTTTATTGTCTACTGCATACTTTTCTCCGAATCATTTGTATCAAGGTCGTTTTGGACAAGTGCAGGTTTGACGGATGGGACATGTTCCCAAGAAGTATTTTTTTTTTTGTAAATTGCCATTTTCCACACTATATTTTCCTTCACCGTTAAACACTAGTTACACTATACACCAAATTTTTACATCTCAACATCCATTAGAAAAATACTCATTGGTGCAGACAGTCTTTCAAACCTGCTACCTAACGATTGTGAAATTGGTCATTCTCGCATCTACCGCGACTTATAGATAGACAGAGATAAAGTACGAGAATGTGTGAACTTTTCTCGCATACCATCAATTTAATTTCGCAAATTTCTCAAATTTAAAAATTCGCATATTTTCCAAAATATTAAAAAATAATTTCAAGAGTGAAAGTACGAATACTTATGCGAACTTTTCTCGCATACCATCTACATAATTTATGTTTTGAGGGCAAAAAATATCAAAATTATATTTCAGTCACAACAAAATTACATACACAAACTTTGAAATTATATTAGCGTGAAACGCGAGTATTAGACGAAGCCGAGTAAGAAAGTCGCGAGTTTATTTCGAAATTACGTTTTTCGTAGAAAGAGAGTAGACGTCTTGGGATTTTCTTCTGAGGGCACGCAATGACCCCAAAGACGCACCGGTAGCACCTACTTCTTGAATAAATTACAGACTTTAAATTTTCGAGAATTAATGTGCCCCCAATAAATAATTGACAAAAAAAAGGCCTGTCTACCACGAGTATGAATAACTGTAAGTTCTAGAACATTCGAATAAATGTGGTGGTATAACCAGGTGGAGGTGGGCCCGGACGGCAGCATCCGCGGCCTGAAGCTGGCTGACTTCGGCCTGGCGGTGGAGGTATTCCGGCCGCTGCACGCCGTCTGCGGCACGCCCACGTACGTCGCGCCGGAGATCTTACTCGAGACTGGATATGGACTCAAGGTAAGCATAAACAGCCCACTAAATGTTCCTGGGTCTCGGGGCCTTCTCTCGCAAGGACTCAAGGCCATAATCCACCACGCAGGCCAAATGCAGGTCAGCAGATGACACATAACTTCAAAAGGGTCATTTTTTCCTTCGCCGTTTTTAAGTTAGCGGCAATACTAAACTACTTAACTGATATAAATTAAATTTGGACACCGTGTGCAATTGTAATTTGATCAAACGTCAAAGATAGGATAGCTTTTATCACGATTAACGGTCTATATGACAATATCCGAGCGAGAAGGGAACGGGTCGCTAGTAAGTTATAAAATAAACATCTATTCAACCATGCAACATCTTAAAGTAAACTACTCCAATTTAAAGATGATTCTCTTCCGAAAATTTGAACTTGAACTTCAAGTCGGTAATAAAACTGTTATGTAATAGAACACTGATACTTACAATGTTCGCAACAGCATTGTATGGTAATTTCATGGCTTTGGCATTGGCGTTTGCCGCGGTATGAACTTCTACATACTTTATTATAATAGCGGAATGTTATTGGAATTATCAGTGTTGTCCTGTGCGGTCTATAATTTGTCCTGTTTAATGTCACCGCATTACAAATTCATTCTGGAGGGGGTATTCTATAGCGATATATGAATGCAACATACGTAAATGGTATGTGATGTAAAAATTATGGCGTCTTCCTTGAATATGTACGGATAATAGGTTGTTTTTATCTTCGCCAAAGTCTCCGCACTGTCTAAGTTTATTCTGTTTAATATTTACTCGATGTCAAAGAAGACGTTAGTGTGTCCTGTGCCTACTGTAACGTAAATATATGAGATTATACAAAATGATGAGAATAAGTTGAAATCCTTGTCGCCTTTAAATATTATATACTTACCAAACCATACCAAGTGTTTTTTAGCAATTAGTTCTGCATTTTATTTGATCTTCAAATAGCCCTACGATAACCACGGTGTGGTGGAAGGTGGAAGACTATCCCTGGTAATCTTGAAGACACTTTTGATTGTGAAAATAATACCAATAGGTATCGCAAAAAAGTAGTTAGTAGTGATACGATAAGTGATGTATTCCGGACGACGTCGGTTCTATACTGTAAAAATGGTATATTGGATACTAGCGGCCCGTTCCGGCTTCACTTGGATGTTGTAATAAAAATACCATTTCGAAATAGAAACTATCTCGAGTTGGACCGAATTATTAATGTAAATACCGCATTGTATTCAATGCATACAATGCGACCGGTTGACTTGATGAAGACTACACTGGGAACAAACATCATGCTACTAGATTTTTGTATATTTAACATTAACATTACAACATTACAAGATATGGTTGTTTGTTTTCAGATCGACGTATGGGCAGCGGGAGTGATCTTATACATCCTCCTATGCGGTTTCCCGCCGTTCTCATCCCCGGACGGCGACCAGGAGAAGCTGTTCGACGCGATCCTCTCCGCGCGGCTCGAGTTCCCCGCGCCTCACTGGGAACGCGTTTCCGCGGCCGCCATAGACCTCGTCGCTAACATGCTGCGGCCGCAACAAGAGCTGCGGTTCGCCGCTGAAGACGTGCTCGATCACGCTTGGATGGCGGTAATTACACTTTCATATGACACACCATCTATAACATGACGTCACACGTCGCGGGGGTAGACGGTCGTCGAAGTGCGATTAGATGTGGGAGCCGTTCAAAATTTTGTGATGTTGCATGCGGGAGTAGACGGTGGACGAAGTGTGACTAGGTGTGAGAGGCGTTCTAAGTTTTGTGATGTTGCATGCGAGAGTAAATGGTAGTGTGACTAGGTGTGGGAGGCTTTTTAAATTTGGCGATATTACATGCGGGAATAGTCGATCGTCAAAGTGTGACTAGGTGAGGGAGGCGTTCTAAATTGTGTGATGTTACATGCGGGAGTAGATATGGTCGACGAAGTCCCAAGGGAGACGTTCGAAATTTTGCGATGTTGCATTGGGGAGTAGATGGTCGGTCGACGAATTGTGACTAGGTGTGGGAGGCGTTCTAAATTTTGTGATGTTGCATGCGAGAGTAGACGATCGACGAAGTGTGACTAGGTGTGGGAGGCGTTCTAAATTGTGTGATGTTACATGCGGGAGTAGACGGTTGACAAATCTTATTTTTTTTATTGTATTTGTATGGTTGCGTTAAGATTGGCAGTTAGTTGTTTAACAATCTGGTGATATAATTGGCAGTTGTTTAAAATTCTTGTGATATTGTACAGGATGATTACGACGAGAGCTGTGACTTCCGTACGTGGTACGACGAAGACTCGTCATAGCCAGCCGCGGTCGGCACCGGCGGGCCGCCCCCTCGCTTGACGGCTGCAAGCGGGTCGCCGCGCGCTAGCGGACCACCGTGCGTGCCAGCGGACCGCAGCGCTTGCCACAATTCGCTTCGCCGTGCGACGCCTTCAATAAACACCAATACCAAAGTTATACTATATTTACATATACTGCATTAGCATATCTTTGTATGGTGCAAACTCCGGTGCAGTATTATTTTTCGGTTTAGTCTTCTCAATATAATATTTAACGTGTATCGTCTGACGAATTCGAAATTATCATTTTGAATGTGTGCAATTTCGAGGGCTCAATAAGCTCTAAATAATTTTGGTTTTCTAATTCCTTTTATTCAATGTATAAGAATGTGTATTTTTAACGGCTGCTGATTTTTCTTATTTATGATCAACGTATGATTTGAAAAGTTGTTTATTGACGTTATCTAAGATCTCTACATTTTCTTATCAATTTTGTTGGCTTTTATGTTTAGCGTAAAACAGTTTAGGTTTAATGAATTCTGATATTTATAAAAGTGTTTTTTTTTTATTTAACGATAACTGTGTAACATATGAGTAATATATTATTTAATTATTTGAATGAATTCACATTATTATTTACAATTATAGAGCGCAAGTTTATTGATAGTTTTGTATTGTATGGATTGCTTGTAGGCGTGTACTCATTGCTGCTGCTTATACTTTACATATCATAATCATACCATTATATCTAATAACATTCCCCAAAGCGAAACAGAACAATCTGATTAATGAATCCAAGTCGGTGCTACCGATGGCAATAAATCTTCTTTATAAAGAACTTAGAGTAACAGTACGAATGAAAGTATTATTGAATGTTATAGTAACTATAAAACTGAACTGAAGTGTTCTTATTGTGCCGAAGGACAATTACTAATTAATATTAGATCATTCATGTCCAGTTCTGAACCTCAAAAGGTTGTACAATGATACCAGTGAGCAGTCATCAGATATCATTAGTTCACGCATAAGCTTTTAGGCACATATACAATGTTAAATTGAATTTATTAATCTAGATAAGTGCCAAATTCATTTCATTATCATGCTGATTTTCGCCGCAATCAATGTTCCTCTCGAATAAAATAATGTGACATGTTTTATAATTTATATGGATGCATGCAACTTTCGTACCACTACATTAGGTAAACTTCATAAAAAAATATTCTTACTTCATGAAAGTTATTGTTTTTTTTTTTATGAATAATGTGTTTTTTCGAATTGTGATTTCTTTGTATGCCATGTTAATCTACCTTGCTACACGAAAAAAATGTGAAAAGAATCTTCTTGTGTTTTTGTGTTCATGTTTAGCGGTGTTCATAGTCCATATTAAATTATAAAGCATAGTGCATTATGTTTAATATTTAAAGCTACATTAAGCTATCATAATTAAGTAGGTTTATAGCTAGAGCAAATATCATTTATGATATTCAATGAATACACCAAATGCAAACTACGGATTAGACTGATTTACATTCCTTTCTTAATAGCACAGTACAGCCATTCCTTCAGTACCGAATCTCATGAGAAACAGATACTAACAAAACACACTTCTTTGTACCATTAGTATGCATTTTAACTTGAACTATGTATGATCTTTGGAAACATTTCTTTTATGAAAATATAAGTATGGTCTTAATACTTTTGAAATTTGGAATATTTGGACAAATTGTATTACTAAAGTTTTTATAGACCCCAAAAAGGAATTTATATAATCAGTTTTATAAATTTGTGAGAAAATACACATCGATATAGATGTTAGTGTGAGGAACCCAGGAGAAAAATATTTTTTGTGTATTGCTGGGCATTTGTTATAAACGCGAGCCATTGCATGTCACACATGTGTTTCATATATATTTTATAATGCATTTAGATTGAAATGGTATGTTCATTTGAGTAAAAGAGATGAATAAATTTTTAAAAAATTATTTAATTTTTTATTTACATTTAGACTATTTGCTAGTTGCAAAAATGCCACTCATAATTGTCATTTCAGGATGTAACCAGATAATATATAGCCACTTGATCCATTCATCATAACTTCTGGATGTGTCCTTTCTGGCAAAACCTGAAACAATAACATAGTAAGTTCTTCAAGTTATTGAGGTATAAAACAATGCTTCTGCAATGCTACACAGGACATCTCTGCTAAGCACAAAGTGGACACGTTCCATTGATCACTATACACAACTTTTACTGGGTTGTCAAACCAACTCTCATGTACATTTTGTAGAGTAGAATAAGAGATTTTGTATGGGACAGCTTTTTTAAAGTGAAAACTCCTTTGGGGTCCATTAAACATGTAAGGGTTAAAACTCAGAAAAGGGGGGTTTATTTCAAACCTGCTCTCCTCAGTCACAATCACGAAAATTGTCTAGTGTCTCAAAAATATCATTAATGGACAACCCCAAAAACTCAAACTTGTGATATTGAACTAACACCACTGTATATAAGTATTAAAGTACTAACGATACACCCAGGCTTCGCCCGTGGTTCTGATAAAATATAACAGCCTGTACCACTCAAGGATCACATATTATCTAACAGTGAAAGAATTTCTCAAATTGGCTCTGTAGTTCCTGAGATTAGTGTGTTCAAATAATATTATCAGTTTTTAATATTAATCTAGATGTGCCTATACTATGTAAGTACATAATAATTATTCATGTTTTCACTCTGCGCTGTAACCACGGCTGAGTTGTAAAGTGACTGAAAAGTCAGGAGTACCTAATTAAACATCACTTAGAACTGAAAAGTCCAGTGTTTTCAATATCAGCTATATAATACATCATTATATTCACTACCATTTTGTGCTTCATCAATCATTAACAGCCCACTAAGTTTTCCCACTGCTGGGACTCTGGTCTTCTTTCACAAGGAGAGTTACGGCCATAATCCACCATGCTGGCCCAGTGCAGGTTGGTGACATTTTGAACTTAGTACATGTGTTTTCTATATTCCTGTGAAATCATCAATATCCTCAAAAATTATTTACCTGATAATTCCTCATCCAGCTGGAAGTAAGTTTCAAAGCTGAAACTGTACTCTGAGGCTTTAAAGTTAGAAACATATTTTGTAAAGGTTCTACCACTGGGTAATATATGACAAATGGTCTACCCGGCTTCACAAAACTAACCAATTCATTAAAAATATTCTGAGGATCTTCTTTACAAGCAATTATAAGGGAATCCACTTTATGTTTTAGCAGATCAGCTGCTACTATATTGTCAAAATGCCATTTTGGTTTTTTTGGTTCTGGTAAGGAATGTTCCTTTGAATCGCCTGTATCAATCTCTTTTGTAACAGAATTTTCTACTGGTTTTGATTCATCTAACATTTCCTTGTCTTGATCAATACTATCTTCTATTTTAGCTATTTTTCTATTTGACTCATCATGATCTTCAAGTTTCCTTTTTAGTGGATTTTCTACATTCATTTTATTTGAATTAGTTTCATTAGTATCATTGCCTTGGTAATACTGCCTGAGTGCAGAATATACATTAACTGACACACACCTCTTCAGTTGTTCTTCTTCAAAATTTAATGCAAGTAATGCTTGTTTCTGGGACATATTTCCTGGGTGCATGTGTATTAATTTGCCATCTGTTTTTTCGCCTATGGTACTTAGCAGAGCAGCAGCTAACAAACCATTAGAACCGGAATCATACAGTAAGTGAACACCCTCACATTGAATGTTAGACATAGTAATAACCTGGGACAAAGTATCCAATCTTAGATGTTGAATTTTCACAGGCTCCAACTTATACATAATTTCAGCTATGATCCTCAAAGTTGGTCTAACAATTTGTAAATATTCAAAATACTTCTTTTCTTTCTTTCTTAGATATTTCTCTTGTGAAAACTCAGTTTTATTGTGAAATGTGTTGGAGTTAGTGATCAAAGTTTCTACAATATCAGAAGCTTTGCTTGCATCACTTTTTAACACTTCGATGTCTGCAGCAGACAGTTTTTGTGAGCGTCCATCATCCAAGATATTTCGGTTGTCATTACCAGATGATTTTATGTCTATTTCATCTTTTAAAGTTATAGTTTCTTCGGTATACTCCACGGTGTACTCTCTATTCCTTTTATTAGTGGAAGAGTTGAGCTTAAAATATGAGAAATAAGGCATACCTTCGATCCCATTCAGATTAACACTATCCCGCCCCAGCGTAATGGATATGTTTGGTTTATTGAATTTTTGTAGTTTTCTATAATTTTGTTTCTGAATTATGATATAATCACCAAGTTTGATAACATTTTTCGGTGCTTCCATGACTCGTTGGTCGACGTTGAACGTACCGCCTTAATTTCGTATTTGCAGTTATTTCCTTTCACTCGGGCTTTATATGTTTTATTACTCGGTTTTTTCTTGGTTTAATTATTGAGATAACATTCACGTTAGTGCTTATTTTAATTTAAAAAAATAATTTTGATTTCATCAAAATCAAAACATAACCTCTTCGCTTACTTGCCTCAAGCCTCAACACCTGAGTCACCTGAACACCTCAACAGTCAACATTCAGTTTCGTGTCAAACGTCAAACAAAACAAGTGTAATAATAAATATGTCGGACTAACTCGGTGGCGGCCATAACCTCTACACGTGTTTGTTTTTGTTTATTGTATTTGTGTACTATTTATTGGAATTTACTGGGTAAGTTCCTTATATTTTAGTAGCTAGTAGTGGGCAAGGAAAATGGAGAACGTTTACCCATCGCCAAAACCCCCCGATCCGCCCGATCCATCGGATAATATGGATACAGAAACTGTGATGACCCCAAACCTTCTAAAAAGACACTTAGCTTCTGTGCCAAGCCGATCCGCACCCGTAAAGAAGTCCGTCACGAACACAGAATCACTATCCGCGTCTATTCAGCAAGTATACGTTCACCCTGCTATGTCCATTTTAGGTATTCAACAATATGAAAGCATCGACTCTGGACCCTACCTAGTTCATGTATCTAGAACGGAACCCGACCCAACCATAGGCGCAGTAATTCGTCCAATGAAATTCGGTAAATTTCTGCATACCAACAAAATCGACCATGTCTGCCAAGATGGGGTGAAAAAGTAGGCAGGAATAAAATTTCCATCGAATTCAAGAACTCTGCTGCGGCCAACAATTTCCTAATCAATCCCATCCTTAAAATTGGAAAATACGAGGCAATGATCCTGACCTACAATGTTACCCGAATGGGTTTAGTCAGGGGAGTCCCAGTAGAATGGTCTATGGAAGACTTTGTGAGCTCAGTCAAAGTGCCTGGCAACGGATATGTTTTGAAGGCAAGGCGGTTAAATCGGAAAACCAAAGTGGAAAATGTCATAAACTGGATTCCTACCCAAACAGTAGTCCTAACATTTAGAGCACAGCAACTGCCATCTAAGATCTTTTCATTTTACTCATCCCTAAATGTAGAGGCTTACCAGTACCCTACCATTCAGTGTATGAATTGTCTCCGATTTGGGCATATAAAAAGTCAATGCCGTTCCCAACCTAGATGCTTCCGCTGTACTCAACCCCATAGTGGAGACGATTGCGTGGTGCAAGAAACAGAGGCAACATGCCTATACTGCTCTGAGCACCATTTCTCTACTAGTAGGGCCTGCCCAGAGCAGAACAGACAAAGAGAAATTAAAATCAAAATGTCCAGAGACGGAATCTCTTACCAGGAAGCATGCACTCAAACCGCTAAAACAACCAGAAGATTTAACCAAGTTGCCGGAAGCATACCTGTTGCCTGCACTCAAGCCTCACTACAGCTCTCACCTCTCCCAACCACACAGCCTCTCCCATTCTCTCCATCACAATCCTCCCAGTCTTACAGGAAAACAATCATTCACAATCCCCACCCAAAGCTGCTGCCTGGAAAGTCTTACGACCAAATAGCTCACCAGTCCATCATAGCTCAAGGGCCATCCTCCTTCCCAACGGTTATACCCTTGAGAGAGCCCAGTCCCAATCCCAAATCTCTACCTCCAACACTCATCAACTCCTCACCCAACTCCTTACGATCATCATAAGTATGATATCACAAGACCCCAATTCCTTACCGTCCAACGTTGCCCACATGATCTCCCAACTCTCAACCCTAATAGGCCACCATGGATCTATGCACAATAGTCCAATGGAACAGCAGGAGCCTCCGTCGGAAGCTTCCTGAACTCCTCCACCTCATCAACAACACAGCCCCGTCCTGGTGGCCGTCTCGAGACATGAGTTTGTCCCTGGAACTCGCTATCGAGTCCCAGGATTTTCGTGTCTTCGGAGCGACCGCCAGGATGGAACTGCTGGCTGTGCAATATTTATTAAACAGTCCCAGATATTCTCCCAAATTTCTCTTCCCCGCACAGTCCTGAAATAAACGCCGTCGCCGTACGTGCGTTTAATTCCTCCTTGTGTCCTTCTACATCCCACATCCCACTTCACAACTCATACCTGATATCCTTCTAATTATATCCTCCGTCCCCCCAGTCGTGGTTATGGGAGACTTCAATGCCCACCACACTTCCTGGGGTTCCTACCACAGTGACTCTTTTGGGCGATTATTGTTTGAAGCACTGGATGAGGTAAACCTGTGCATAGGTAATGACGGCACCCCTACTGAAGAGTTCTACCCACTCAAAATCCCAAATCTGCAGTGGATCTAACCCTGTGTTCTCCTGGTCTGCTTCCTCCCTATCTTGGCAGGTTCTCCTCTTACTAGTGGAAGTGATCATTTCCCATTTGATCAATTTAGGTCTCAGGGTCTCTCATCCTCCCCACCTACCCCTCCTTAAATACAGGCTGACTGGAGCGAAGTGGGATTTATACTCCACTCACTTGGAGCAAAACAAAACAACTCTGTCCGATCCTACAGAAGAAAACCCACTGGTCTGTTATGATCAACTGGTAGGTGTTATTCTATCTTCAGCAGATAGCTCCATCCCTCTGAAGAAGCCTAGAAACAATCTCCTTTCCCTCCCTGGTGGGATTCTGAATGCACTAAAGTGATACACGAACGCAAAGCCTCTGAAACCAACTATAACCATCATATGACCACAGAAAATTTCCTCAATTATAAAAAGGTAGCTGCCAAATGTAGAAAACCCTTGCAGCTAAAAAGAAACAAGGCTGGCTAAATTTTGCAAGGGCCTATCTCCAACAACACCCTCGACTTTAGTATGGAAACAACCGCAGGTTCAGAGGATCATATAGAGACAACAACCCTCCTCTAATGATCCTTATTCGTGGTTAGAAGCATTTGCGGACAAGTTGGCTCCTCCTTTGTGCATCAGAATCCAAACCTCCCATCTCATCCTATCCACAAACCTCTTCACATTTTGATACCCCTTTTCGTTAGAAGAATTGCATTTAGCTTTGGACGGGTTAACTGACTCTGCACCTGGAGTAGACGGAACTCTATTCCTTTATCACAAAAGCCAATGACAATATCAAACAATATTTCTTAAATCTGATAAATATATTTTTGATCAAGGTTATATCCCAGACTCCTGGAAAACCCAAATAATAGTCCCAATCCCTAAACCTGGAAAAGATCCTACAGATTCCAATTCCCGACGCCCAATTGCCCTCTCCTGTGTAGCTGCAAAGATAACTGAAATTTTATTAAAAACAGACTAGAATGGCATATTGAGAACAACAGGCTACTCCCACAATCCCAATTTGGATTTAGGAAGGGCATGAGTACAATGGATAGTCTCAGTATACTCACCACAGACATCCGTATAGCAATAAAAGAGAAACAGTATGTTGTAGCTGTATTCCTAGACATCGCATCGGCCTCACGACAACGTCCAGCTTCCGAAACTCAGAAACAAATTGTTACAGCTGAGTGTTTCAGAGAAGATGGTATGAAATTCATTAATTGTTTTTTTGATGGAAAGAACCATTTCCATCAAAACCAAAATGACACACCTATGTCTAGGAAGATCTGGAGGGGTCACCCCAAGGTTCAGTCCTTAGTCCCCTCTTTATGGCCTATACACAGCCGACTTAGACCTTACTGTAAACCCATTCTGCAATATTTTACAATATGCCGATGATATAGCTCTGTATGTCTCTGGAGAATCGGTTGCACAAGCTGAAAACTCTCTGAATCAAGCTCTGTTCTACCTAGAAGACCACTTAAATGACCTTGGATTATCCATCTCTCCCACTAAAAGTAATGCCATTGTTTTCACCCGTAAAAGAAACATTCCAGATCTAAATTTAAGATGCAACAATGAACATATTCCACAGAAAAATTGTGTTAAATTTTTAGGCCTTCTGCTTGACACTAAATTAACAGGTGTCCCACATTCAGATTATGTTGCTTCCAAATGTGAAAAGAACCTTAATATCCTCCGCTCTCTTTCTGGCGTATGGTGGGCTCCCATCCTTTTGTCAAAACTGCTTTATAACTCCATTATTCGTAGTCACTTAGACTATGGAGCATTCCTGCTGGAGCCTGGTAATAAATCTGCTCTCAATAAACTTACATCAGTACAAGCTAAATGTCTGCGCATTGTCTTAGGTGCAATGAAAATCTCTCCTACTAATGCTATCCAAGTAGAAACTTGTGACCCACCTTTACACCTGCGAAGACAATTTTAGCTGATAGATTCTTTAGTAAAATAATTCAAAATTCTGACCATCCTCTGTTCCCTAAACTCCAAAACTCCACACGTTGACACAACAGTATGATATAAGAATGGAAATTAATCTCTCATGTATCCTTCGTAGCTACATTAAACACTCACTTCTCCCTTCCCCACAGTGAAATTCCCCGTCAATCCCTTATTCACTACGAGCTATGAAACATTAACATATCAACCAGCAGTAATCCTAAACCTGGGCGTCAACAAGGACACAGCAGATCCCAGTAAAGAATTTTTAAAATCATAGACACCAAATGGACAGACTGGCTCCTGTTTATACTGATGCTTCAAAATTACACCAGGATGGAGATGTAGGTGCCTCTGTATGGATCCCTAGGTATAACATTGCTTTAAGGTACAAATGTCCTCCATTGGCCTCTGTTTTTACGGGAGAAGCAATTGCTATACTTGAGGCCATATGTTATGTTAAATCTCACTCTATTGGTAGAACCATCATCCTTTCAGATTCCAAGAGCACTTTGCAAGCTATTCTGGCCAACCAGTTTAAAGCTAAGACTAAATTCCCAACAATATTAAAAATTAAAGAAGAACTTCTCAAGTCCCATAAACTAGGCCTCCAGATAGTACTGGCTTGATACCGGGGCATGCAGGCATCCCTGGGAATGAAGATGCAGATTTCCATGCCAAGCAAGCTACCGCTCATGGAAACAAAGACCACTTCCACATATTCTCCCATGACCTATCTTCAGTTTGTCAGTCCCAACTTCTTGACGCCTGAACTCAGAGTGGCAGAGGTCCAAGAAGTCAAAGGAAAATTCTATGGTCAAATCCAACAAACCATTCCCCAAAACCCTGGTTTTTCAAATTCAAAACTTCAACAAACAAGTTACTTCCACCATCTGTCGCCTACGGTTGGGCTTCGCTTGTACTCCAGTGTTCCTGGCTAAAATAAGAGTTCGCGACCATTCCTTGTGCGAGTGCGGTTTGGCTGATGGCACAATTGACCATATTTTCTTTGAATGCACCAAAATCGTGGTTCTTTATATGATCTGATTCCTAATGACCTTCCTCATCCTGTCTCTTTTTCCAACCTACTCCCATTAGTATTTTCTCCTTTTGTCTACGTCCTTAATAAATATATTAAAATTAATAATATCAAGTTGTAAATAGGTATCTATAATATTATATTCTACATTTTTGCAATTGTCTAATATATACCAACGTATCTTTATGTAGTTTATATTGTGACGTCATGTGTTTGTCCTTTACAGTAGTTAGATACTAACCACTAACTAAAACTACAAGAGGTCTACCGATCAAAGGCCTACATCAGCATAACGCTACAATTTTACCGAACAACCCTGAGAAGAGAGGACCGTCAACAACACACAAGACACTGGCGAAGCTGTGGTTATGCCGCATACAGAAGCCAAAGATAAAAGAAGTTGAATAAATATGTCAGTGTCTAATTCCATTTAAATACGCATTTTTTTTCTTACGGGCAACGGGACCTATATCACAGATCAGAAAATAGTTACTTCGTAACAGATGCATCACTGCCATACAAAAGCGCAAAAATCTACACGATAATAACCTAAACTTTCGTAAACTTCTTACCTACTGTTACTTGCAAGCAAAAATACACCTTTGCACAAACACGCAAAGTTGAGAATACCGTGCGCCCCGTGTGGCTTATCGTCTGCTTACGTCACTGACCAAACGTGCTAGGGCTGTACAAAATATGATAAGATGATAAAAAAACTGAACTGCAAATTGTAATTTTCTTTAATTTTTATTTAAATGGAATGAAAATGAAAAAAAAATGTTTATTATCTCAATAACGAAAACCAAATCACAAGAAAAGCTACAAATGCTAGCGTCTACCGCCTTACAGTTATTAAAAACAGTTTCACGCGCTCCCGGATGTTAAATACAAAGCGACAATATATACAAAGAATACATATATGTGACAATAAATAGGTACAAAGAATGAATACTTAACATGTTTTGCTTTTAACATGTGTTACTTTCAGATACTTACTCGAATTCTAGAATTTTATAATTTTGGCTAAGTTTATCATCACGTCATACAGATATAATAGATATATTAAATGTATATACATACTTATGCTTTACATACCATTGCAATTTTTCCAACATACTGTATTGCTATTGCACCATCCACAATACAATAACGCCGCGACATTATTTATGCGCGCACTCGGCGTTCGTACGCACGTCAGCTCGGGCAAGCGGCAGCGCCCCTGTGATTTTAGTACACCCGGGTGGACCCGAACGAGTAGGTTAATATCGCGCGCCGTATAGCGAGTGGTGAGGGTGTGCCTATATTATGAAGCTGGCAGTGGGCAGTGGGTGCTTCTACCCTCTACTAGTACTACCTAACCTACGGACTTTGGGGCTTTGGGGTAAGCGCGGAAGCGCAGGACTCCCCTAAACTTAACATACTTGCGCTAATTAGCATACACCCTGAAACCTGAAAGAAATTCGAACTAAGCCCTAGCTAAGATCGAATTGACTTTTTATTAAACGCTATATTTTTGATAACGCATAGGTATATAGAACATTTGCCTTTGCCCAATTGATCTGTACTCATTGAGTACAACATATAAGTACTATAGAGCACGCACAACGAAGTGGGAACAGTAGGCACGGGTGAGTACAAAACGACGTTCCCGCCGCGCCACGAGTGCCTGTAGTCGTACTCGATCACTAGTAAAGTGCGTTTCTCGAGGGATTTTATTCAAATATTGTTATTAAAACGGTGAAATGTGCAGTTCGATCTTGCAAAAACGATACTAGAAAACGTACAAAATTGAAATCCAGTATCACATTTCATCGGTAAGTCGATTATTTTACTTATTGTTATAAAAACTATTGAAAACTAATCCAGAATCGCGGGGTGAAGGAGACGCGCAGGACCGCCCTCGCACCGCGCTCCCGCCGCGTGATTTAGAGATGGGACGTGATATAATGTTGGCTAGAAAAACTACATATTATAACAGATTTTTGTAACTTTAATGCTCAAAATGTTATAATATTTTAATAAATAATTTTATAGTATGTTTTGTACGATATACTTTCAATTTGTAACAAGAACCATGCGGCAATCATTTACTGCATTTGCTTAGAGCGGTGATTCAAAAATACATTGAAATACGCGTTAAACATTTAGTTCGAAAGTCAAATGTCACAAAAACTAAAAGACAGTTTTTTTAACAAGCTTACGCTTTAGCGGTCAGTAAAAATGACAAGTAATATTTAATTTAACATAACATAATATTATTATTTGATTTATAAATAAAAATTTCATTGTTTATTTTATAAATAGGTAGGTAATTGGATTACAATTCGGTAATAATTGCCAAATATAGGCATTATAATCCAATTAATAGTTTGGCAGTTCATATCCTAGGCTCCTTATATTTTAAGTAAAAATAAAATAATTTGAGGAATACCAGCTTTTTATTGACATACATATCCAATCATACACATTTTATGTGAAATATTTACATAATTATTATTGTACAAATGTAAGTTGCATGTAGAAAAACTTAAACCTGCACGGGCACTAACTCTATAAAACTAAAATACCTAGATACTTATATTTTAGATATGATAACGAACGAAATAATTATATTTATAGATGTTTGTACCGCGCTGAACCTGCATCAATCGCCAACAAAATGATTTTGCGTTGCCCGCGTGCCCATCCCTAGTAATCCCCTACGTACATATATATATATGTAGCTATACATCATCTGCCTACGACGCGCACTGGGCGTCTAGTGTGGTGTCAGTGCATCCTCACTCGCTCAAGGTCGCGCGGTTTTAGCCTACAGCTAGACCGTTCCTCGCACGGAACAAGTGCCAGGCGGTCGTCGAACGCACGTCTGAGCGCTCGCGCAACACGTTTCCCGCGCAAAATTACGTCGCCATATATTGTGCTGTATATGGATGCATGAGTCAAAAAACAAAGAATTATCATTTTTTCCTAGTTGTACAAAAGATACCATTATTTTTTATATTTTTCTGCTAACCGTACAAAGAGTACGGGATATTATAAAATAGCTTGTAATCGAAGCTGGTTGTATGTATTAGTGTAGGTAAGTACATTAAAATATGTTACATATTAATCAAACAACATTTAGACGATCAAGTAGAATAAAAACAGTCAAAGTATACTTTTATTGTTTTAATTTCAATGTGTCCGACCCTATGTTACGGCCTCTTCTAGCTGTCTTGCGCGTTACGAAGTAAATAACTAAAATATATAATCTGAGCTACAATGCTGACTACCTACATAACGAAAGGTTAATTTAATTTTTTATTAGATAATATGTCGACAACCCTTTCGATGCGCATCATTCCGCGCCAGACAGCGACAGAGTTACGCGTTAGAAGAGAGCGCAAATGTTTAGTTTAAAAATTGCGATAGGCATTGAGCGCAAGTGCGAGCTGAATTGCACTTTGTTGCGTCCCGGCAAGAGTCGCTTTTTATATAAAAAATTTCGCTAAGTGAGAGTTCTGTAGTAATATCTATTCTGTGGTGGTGTTAGCACTCTACACTTTAGTTATTTGTCCTCAATGACTGTACCTATACATTTACTAGGCGGCCGCCCCGGCTTCGCCCGTGGTACATAATAAATACCTATACTATCAGGGATCACACATATCAAATGGTGAAAGATTTTTTTAAATCAGTCCAGTACCTAGGTACATACCAAGTAATTAGTACTCATCATCATCAGCCTATCTTAGTCCACTGCTGGACATAGGCCTCTCCCATGGCTCGCCACTCAGCCCTATATAGCCTCAGCTATACTTCTCCATCCACTGCCTGCTGTCTTCCGTATATAGTCACTCCATTTAGTCTCAGGGTGTCCTACACTACGTTTGCCGACTTTACTTCGTGGTCTCCACTCAAGAACACGTCTACTCCAACGGTTATCGATTCTGCGACAGATATGACCGGCCCATTGCCACTTCAGTTTGCTAATGCGTTGAGCTATGTCGGTTACCTTGGTTCACTGACGGATCACTTCGTTCCGAATACGATCCCTCAGAGAAACTTCAAGCATAGCTCTCTCCATAGCTCGCTGTGCGACTTTAAATTTGTGGACCGCATTGACTGTCAGTGTCCAGTTTCGGCACCGTAGGTCATGACAGGTAGGACACACTGATTAAAGACTTTTGTCTTTAGACATTGTGGAATAGACGACGAGAAGACGCGACGTAGTTCGCCAAATGCTGCCCAGCCCAGCTGAATCCTTCTCATGGCCTAACTTTCGAAATTGTGCTTCCCTAGTTCGAGTGTCTGCCCTAGGTACACATATTTCTGAACAATTTCTAGAGGGACGCCATTTATAGCAACCGGTCCCGGAGTTACACGCTCGTTAACCATGATCTTGGTTTTATCCACGTTCATCCGGAGACCTATGCGTTGAGAAGCATCATTGATTAAGAGCCCTCGCACAAAACGACAAAGCTTGACTTTAGGTAAAATCCTGCAACATTGTCAGCGTGCGTCCGTTCGATTCAGCTCGATCGTTTAGGCGGACAGAACGATCTTGAGCCGTAACGGCAGTGTACTAAAAATTTTGATGAGATTTTCTGACGTGACAACGTCTACTAAATCGATGAACGCTGGCTGCGTGCACGAAAATTGATGACTTGTTGTCCCGTTACGTTACGATAAATTATTCTTGCATTTTAAAAATCTGATTACTAGTATAATTTCATTTTTATTTAAAGGTTAATTTTTGTGCATTGGTTCTTAGCTATGTTTGGTTAATTTCGATTCAAGATGGCCGCCTCCACAAAATGGTGGACTAAATATTTCTTCATAATCTACCTCATATGGGTATCAAATTTAATGAAAGAGCTAGTAGAATAATGTGGTGGCGGCCATCTTGGATTTGAAATTTGTCATAGTGCATAGTAGTCTACTAGTCAAGCCCTTTCATTTGTTACCCATATTGAGGTAGCAGTAAAAAATAATGACATTCGCCATTTTGTGGTGGCGGCCATCTTGGATTTGAAATTTGTCATAGTGCATAGCATTTTACTCGTCAAGTTCTTTCATTTGATACCCATATTGAGGGAGTAGTGAAAAATTAAATGTATTTCGCCATTTTGTGGTGGCGGCCATCTTGGATTTGAAATTTGTCATAGTGCATAGTGTTCTACTAGTCATGCCCTTTCATTTGATACCCATATCCTATATTGAGGTAGATGAATGAAAATGAAGAAATATTTATTCCACCATTTTGTGGAGGCAGCCATCTTTAATCAATATTAACCCAACAAAGCTAAGATCCACCGCATGAAAATTAATCTTCAGTTAAAAGTATAAATTCTTGAAATTATTCTAGTAATCAGAGTTTGGAAATGCAAGATTAATTTACCGTTACGCAACGGGACAATGGGCTTAACGAGACAATGAGTCATCCCTTTTTCGTGCATGCGGCCAGCGTTCATCGATTTATTAGACGTTGTCACGTCAAAAAAAAAATTGACAGATTCTGTTTCTTCAAGAAATAAACAAGATCAAATGTGACGGTCCGATCCGAAAAATCAGAATGAAACGTTATAAAACGCCAAACGACTTAAAATTTTGTAGTCGCATTATAATTATTCTAGTTTATGTCATAAACGCGCGAAATATTTCGTAACCGACTCCCACGCTAACTGACGTAGGTCCTCCCCCGACGGCCGCTCGCGGCATACTAAATTGAGTAAATTGCGCATGCGCAGTGCAATTTAGTGTAATTTCGACTGCTGATAATTTATATTTTTTGAAAAATTTACAACTATGATTTGAAAAGTAACTATAGAATTGGATTCTACAAAGAACAAAGTATTATCGTGTCTAATTTGTAATTAGATATATTGGTAGGTATAGTATTAAATTGGAATTATTGTGTACTTATTTTACACAGAGACAACGGTAAAACTGCAATATAAAACTTAAAATTGGCTCATGATTAAAATTTTTACTAATAAATGGGACCAAAATTCAGATATATGTAACATGCATCAATTAATAAAACATGTGTTTGATGTTCCTCATATTTTTTTAAGTATACATTTTGAGTATCACTTGTAGATTTAAAAAAGTCTGAAACTGACACGGCGGCGACTTTTCGGCGAAACGGTCATGGGAGATCGATCCCTACGACCAATGGAATTATTATTAGTAAAATTGAAACAAGGAAACGTCAACAAGAAAGATCGGCCTATTTTTTGAACGTAATTATCTTTTTCTAGATAATCCTAAAGATGGAAAATTCGGAACACAAACTTTTTGAATTTCGTGCGACGACGTAAAAGGGCTCTTAAACTATTTTCACGATGACCTACTAGAACTAAGGTTAGCCAATTTCAAAGAGTGAGAGCAAAATGACATCATGAGCGATTTTTTCGAATGAGTAGACAGCTATCCACCGTGAAAGGTTTTTTATCCACTAATATTTATAACCCAGTCAGATACCGAGAAGTGGAATCAAGACACCCCTACTGTGCCATAGCAATGTTTCTTTTAGTTTATCTTTGAAAAGCATGTAGTTAGGTAAATATATCCTAGGCACTAATTTTATAAAAATGAAAGCTTGTGAAGATGGATGGATGATGGATGTTTGTTGAGTTCACTTTCAAGCAAAGTAATGTAAGAATGTGGAAATAATTTGGCATATCTATCTAGATAATAAATAGTGTGGGCTACACATGGGCTACTTTTTAGCCATGGAAAATTACGGAAACAACAGCAACGCAGGCAAAACTGCAACGGGCTGGTAGTAATTATTAGAAAAACTAAATTTCCCATTTTCATGACAAATATAATTTATATAAATAATAATGTATGTATAGGTAGTTAATGTATACATTAATTAACTACCTATACATTTTTCTTGATTTATATTTTTACAGATTTTCTATGTAAAAAATACTTAGAATACATTATAATACAATACCTAGTTAGTTTTTGCTTATTTCAATCATTTTTTCCACATCACAAACTTTCTCTCTGGGCTTTCCTTTTTTCAGACCCTGTTCAATTTCATACTTGTCTATTTTTTCCCACTGTTCCCAATTGATTATACTATCATTACTGTTCAATATGATTGATTTAATTTCTTCAAAACCATCTTTATTCCTTGTTAGATCTATTTTCTTAAGATCTTCACACATAGTTTTAGCTACTTGGAAAGCATTCCCCATTGTATGTAAAATTACTCCAACAGGCCCAGTACCAAGCCAACCTGCAACATAAAGCTTACCCATGTCTGCAGGACTGTTGTCTACAACAGAACCCTTATCATTTGCTACTAAACCATTAGCAAATACAAGATCACTATCTGCTTTAACACTTTTATATCCTATACTTCTAAATGCTAATCCACAATCCAATATCTCTTTATCATTTGTTGGAATGCACTTCTGAGTTTCCATTTTATCACCAACTAATTGGTTACATGTAAGTTCCACACCTGTCAGTTGTTTCTGACCATTTACGAGAAATTTGGTTGGACTTCGAAAGAATATTGGTCTAAATAACTTATTATTGGATGATATGCTATTATCTTTGTTTTCATTCAATGATTTAAGCATAAGTTCTGTCAGTCTTTTTCTAGGACGAGGAAGGTTAGCTGCTACCTCACTAACACCATCAAAATCAGATTCTCGCCAAACTGTCTGGGTATTTTTTAATTTAAGCTGCTCCCTAAGTTCCTTTATAGTAAAAGCAACTTGAAGAGGCCCTCTTCTGCCAACCAAATAAAGTTCTTTGATCTTCGATTCAGCTAAGACATCCAAGGCATGTTGAGTGATGTCAGTTTTCTTCAAGTCATCTATTGGTGAGAGTAGAATTCTGGCTACATCTAATGCAACATTGCCTTGTCCAAGTATTACAGCAGTTTCACTCGAAAGGTCAACCTAGAAATAGATAATTTTATGACAAAAGTAGTCGATACAGCAGCCATGTAAAGGTTTTATAAGAGGTCACGCACAACACATACATTAAGTGAAAAATAAAATGGTTGAAGACTTTGACGAGGAAATAACGTTGCTTGAAGAACTTGTTTTTGGCACTCTGGAAAATGTACAATATGCCTGATTTATTTTGCTGGTTAGGTCCTATAGCATAAATTATTTGCAATGATGGGTACATGTCTCTCTCCCAATAACATGATATTCCTGGTAACCTAGTTGATAATAGATAATCATAAGATATTCATTTATGTAGGTATTGTTTTTATAATTTGTTGATACAAATAATAAATTTAATATCTTATCTCATGTTTCTATTTATAGTTTACTATCATTAAACAGGTGTTATGATTAGTTTTGTTTTTCTTTTCGTTTCACAACTTACTTTCAAATTTCGGTCACTAGGTAGCCCATTGTACCATCCTACGAAGTTGCGTGCAGCCACAACATTTATGGCATCTTCATTTTCTATTCCCAAAGTTTTATCTTCCTCTGCACCATAGGTCTGGAATATTATATACACACTTTATTAAAATTTAACTGTTTTAAGTACCTATATCTACAGATTCCCCATTTTAATTCATTTATAACCGAATTCAAAAAAGGAGGAGGTTCTCTACTCGGCTGTATGTTTTTTTTGGTTATTTATGTTAAGAGTTAATATAAAAATCCAGAATTGTACATTGCAACAATATCATGGCAGAAAAAGGTGTAGAACTGTTTAACTGCTTGTCCCTATTTCAAGCTCTAAGGGTGAATAGACAGTTATGAAATTTAGGGTGTTACACTTACAATATGTACATGGGAAATTTTAATACCAAATATTGGACTGTTTCTGTGGAATGGTAAGTAAAATGTTGAGCTGCACAACCAAAGAGTTTACATATACTACATATTGAGTTAGATTTTCCGCACGGTTCCTTTGTGTCAGTCATAAGTAGATGATGTGCATACTTTCTATTGTAACAAAGTGAAGTGCCGCAACAAAAGAGCAACAAGGCAAGGAAGATGGTACCCATGCTTTTGGTGTAAAGCGTTTGTGCCAACTCTATACATAGTATATGTAAACTTGTTCACAACACAATCTGTACTAATACTAAATGTTTTGTATTCTCAAAACCTAAAAAACTACTGCACCTATTTAAAAAAAAAATCAGTCATAAGTCATAAGGAGTGCCTTTAGTAGTGAAAACTAATAACTCAGAATATGAATAGCTTACTTTGGAAACTACACGGGTGAAACCGGAGGGTGTGGCCATAACCAGTGCAATCTAGATTTCTAGATCATTGAGTTTACCCAAAGTTTTCTTTCATTTATGATTGTGCATCTTGAGTTCAATTCACAGCCCACGGAAAATCTGTTTGTGGTACACCAAAACAATTTTGTCACTTCAAAAATATATTTCACCATTACAATGACACCCAGAGTAAGACACCAAACAAAGTTGGACTGTTGGTCGGTTGTACCGTTTTTTCACTATTATTTATTTAGTTTTTGAATAAACACTCATTCCATACTATTTGCCAATCAATTTTTATTTTAATTAAACTTACCAATAAAACAGCATCATAATGTTGCCTCAACTGATTTACACTGACATCTCTGCCCAAAGTTATATTTCCATAGAAGTTGACGTTGGGCTTCTGGGCTACTTTTGTGAACTGGTTGATCACATTTTTAACTTCAGGGTGATCAGGAGCTACCCCATACCTGTGAAAAATAAAACAATGTAAGTTGCAAAAAGAGTAAAACTCTAGAATAGATTTCTAATTTAGTTTCTACTTCGATACAGAAAATGTGCCGTTTCATACACTTTAGTAACATAAGCAAACTCCTACAACACCATACAACCATAATCTCCAAGCTGTTTAGGGTATGTACTTTTGTTTTTCATGTATTTTATTTTTCAATGATAATAAATTTAATATTCACAGCACTTCCAAACAAATTTATGTATGGACCAGCAGATTGCGCACATTATTATGAAAAAAAAATTAACTTGATAAATAATTAAAAATACAAACCTAATTAAGCCAAAGGGAACAGGAAGCTTCTCATAAATGTCGATATTCACTGGGTCCAGATTTTTGGTGATGTGCATAGCAGCGTAGAAGCCAGCTGGGCCACCGCCAACAATACACACCTGAGGAACTCTTTTAGAAGTTGATAAACTTCTCTGAGCTAAATGGTACAGTTTCAGAGTCATTGCAAGTTTTTCTATATTATTGTACGCTATATTGTGTCTTGCGTCTCCAGAGTAACAGTTAAGAAACTACGAAGTGATTTCATTGAAATTAAAATTAAGCTGAATATATTTATCTGGAAACTCATGAATGATTTATTTTTACACACACCGTGATACTTTTGAAAACTTTTTGCTTGCTCTGAAGAGCCTCTAGCTATGAAAATAATATGATTTAGCTACTAAATGTTATACAAACGTAATACAATTTACAATTTAATGTCTCTTTCAGTAAATTTTATAAATGTATTTAGATTTCTTATTTCTTCGCAGTTTATAAATTGTTTTTTTATTATTTTAGGAGTATCTGAGAACGTGAGAACTGAGTAGTGAGCACAGACTAAGTAGAGAGAGTAGTGAGTGCCATACCTATCTTCTTACTTAGTCTGTGGTTGTTTTTATGATCTACACCAAAGACAAAGAGAATGCAAATTAACCACAAAGAGAATGATCCACACTAGGGATGTTCGATATTTATCGATGTTGAAGAAACATCGATGTTTTGAGTTCGATAACGTCGACCCATCGATGTTTAAGGAATAAAACATCGAAACGTCAATATTATCCATCACAGAGCCCTTTTATTGTGCATGTACAAGGTACAATGTACAAGGTTCAACAGTCAATATTAGCAAAGTCTTAAGTTCAATTATTTTTCACTAGATGACACTGATATCAATAAAACCGGACGAAGCCGTATGAAAAGGTATTTCTTTGTATTTGAATAACTTATTCATAAATTCAATTTCAAAATATTAAAAAAATGAATGTGTGCACATAATAGCGTACGGCAGACATACAAGTTTTAAGGACTAACTAATTTTAATAATTAAAAATAAAACAATTTATAAATTTAATATACCTAGTAAGTATGCGCAGCGATTCACAATCCATTCGGTTGCACCCGAACCGACACAGTCGGTAGCGGTCGAAATAGCACCCGAATGGATCGGAATTAGCGATTCTCGACGCCAATCTAAAACGTAGTGGTTATTATACTCTTTGGCAGTCGGATTGGCGTAGAGCGTAGGAATCAATGTCTTTTTGGCCAAACCCAAAGAGAATGTAAATTACTACGTAAAGATCAAAGATAAACTGCTTCATCTATACTCGGAATTTTGATTCGATTCCAGATTTGACAATTTCAGTGTTGCAACGTTATGACAAGTACTAAATAGTGACGTTGCGAAATTATTCGATATGGAAATGAAATATTTCCGGATCGATTCTTCTCGTTTATAATTCTATAAATTTACTAAGTATATCAGGAAATTAAATATTTCTGAACGGATAATTTAGATTTGACGATTAATTAACGATCTATGACTTTTCTTTTATAATTGTGAGTGAAATAAATAAAAAATGTGATCATGAACGAACATGACAAATAAAACAGATAGATGTATTATGGTAATAATTTATTTTATAAATTGTCGCCGTCATCACTATCGCTATTGCTGTCACTTTCTGTAACATTTATTATAAATGTGTCTGTGATATTATCAATTAACATATCTAGCCTACTCATTTTTTCCTCTTCTTTGACAACATGGGATACGCATTTAGACCATTCGGTAGCCTTAATTTTTTGAATGCGTCCCTGAAATAAATTTCTCATGTCTGTCAATTTGAAGGTTTTATTATTTTGAGATACATGCCCCTTTACCTGCGCCCATATAAATTCGATAGGGTTTAGCTCGCAATGGTAAGGGGGCAGTCTTAAAACCGTGATCCCATGTTGTGCTGCCATTTCATCTACAGCGTACTTATTAAAAGACTCGTTATGTGGAATCAGTTCTAAAAGCGTAGCTTTAACCATATCTGGTTCGTTTGTTATGTGCTGTCGAGGGCTTGTGAAGTTTTATACATTGATACTAGAACTAATACTTGTTGCAATTGTCATCGAGGCAAAGACTTCCAAAATGTAACACTTCATGCCGTCAACTCCATAATATTGGACCCATTGCTTTCCTTTTAGCTAGCTGGCGACACCCTTTGAATACCCCTAACTTAAAATGGTGAAGGTCAATGTGAGAAACCGACATTTGCCTAAAATCATTTGAAGTCATGTGTCATCCACCAATCCGAACTGGGCTAGCGTGGTGGATTATGGCCTTCTCAAGGGGCTCTCTACCTTGAAGTGGAAGGCCTCCAGAGTCCTAGCTGTGGAAACATTTAGTGGGTTGTTTATGCCTGCATCACAGAATCGAGTCTGCTTCTAACTTTATGTATGATAAACCCACGGAAAAAGAGGATTTTATAAATGTATGTGCCAAGCTCTCTTAGTGTCATAACTATCAAAGTAAGCCAATTTTGATGTACCTCATTGTGTACAATATTAATGCAATAATAATAATAATAAGCCTTTATTGTTTCCTTTTTACATTTAACATAGTATATGCATATAAGGTTTGTTTACGCTAAGGACCCCTTTCGGTATATAGGCCTCCCATATGATAATGCAATATAATGATTTATTTCAATTTTCATTGTAGTTTTTCATGACCATTTTACTAAAATCATTCCAGCTATTTCAAAATAAGCTATTGTAGATATCTACTAATCAAAAGTGAAGTGTTTTCTTCTGGGTTAGCACGCCCACCATAGACTATCGTCGCTTAACATCAGTCAAATGCTCAAATGGTGGTCAACTGTAAACCTATTCTTATTAAGCCTTATAACTGGAATTAATTTTACAATAATTTAAATTTCACACTTAGATTTAAAAAACACAGGCCAATTCCAGCTGCTTTCAATCTTCTCTGAAAAAACTTACTGCAACTGTAAACCTATAATAGTATACAAATATGTAACTTGTAGTTATCTTATCCAAATATCATAAAAATCCATCCAGCCATTTGGAAATTAGTGTTTGGGGTTTTGGTTTACTTTAAATAACATTTTATCTAGGAAATTAAATAAAATACCATTTTATCTAGAAAGTATATTAAAATTTATTAAGTACATCTTCTAGAATATTCTTTGAAAACCCACACATATAGAGATAGCCGCCAGGAAATTCAGTGATCCTCTCTCTCTCTCAACTACTTAGTCGGACAGCCCGCAGCACACAGCCTTCTGCAATGGATTGTGGGTCTGTAAAGGAACAATGAATATTCTAATTTAAATCATCATTATGACAAGTTACTAACAAACTTTGTATCTGAGTATTGGTTTTGACCAAGTAGGTTTAACACTCTAATTCAATTTTGTAGGTACATAATATATCTCTTAGGCTGGTCGTACCACGGCATCTTGAAGCAGTCAGCATCGACTGCTTCATGCTATAACTTTCATAGTTACACACATACTAGGTACTGTGTATGTACACACAAAACCACTCAAGCAGTTGCATCTGCTTCGGATAGTTAACAGCACTATGAAATTTCGTATTGAATATCGTGGATTGTGAATCGCTACCCTGGGTAGCCATATAAGGGCCAAGAATAAATTAAAAACAATTTTTTACGCGGGTCGTAAATAGCGTTTGACTTGCAATTTTTCTTTATTTATTAATTTTATAGGTATTTCGCTAAAAAACATAAGTATGTTGTGCTATAGGGAATGTGTAAAACTGATAAAACATTTTGTGTGTTTACGTAGTGTAAGAACTGTGATAAAACAGTAATTAAAATATAACTTATAAAATAAATGATAAAATAAAACTTTTTGCAATGGATGTGACATGCAAATTCGATATTTCGTGACAAGTTCGAGTAATGTGGTAAGTACCTAGAAGTTAATATCGTGATAAAAAAAAATATAGGTTCTAAACACAAGGACACAACAGCGATGAGCATTTGGCTATATTATTTTTCTCGTTCTGGCGCACTTGATCACTATATTTTCTTTCTCGCTCTCGAATTCTCCCAAATTTGGGGGGTTATAATAGCCATGGGGGGGAAATTTGGGGACAAAATGTTTGGGGATTTACGGGGGGAAAAAATTACTTGTGGGGGGAAATTGGGGATTTTTCATTGCCAAGTTTTGCAGTTTTTTAGCGAATACGGCACTTACCCAAGTGAACTTAGTACAAAAATTTAACCACCTTTTCTTATGGGAACTTATCGAAACACTTTATGGAGTTATATAAACTAATTCTGAAATAACGTTATATTGTGTTTTAAGAGTTAGGAAATGTTTATCAATTTTGGGGGTATTTTTTCTTGAAACCCGGTTTTTGGGGGATTTTAAGAACATTTTGGAGATAAATTGAGGTGGTTGTCAGCGTAAAATTATGTTTTAGGGGTAAACGAATGTATAATTCACTTTGGGGACTTTTTTCCAGAAAATCCGCTTTTTGAGGGGATTTCGAGAACATTTTGGGGGAAAATTGAGATGGGCTTCTGACAACACTGTGTATATCTGTAATTCTGTATCCGTCAGCTGTCATGTTTGAGGTTTTTTTTAGAGAATTCTGTCTAACTAAAACTATTTAAAATGCATTAAATTACGCTCTATTTTGTTAAGTTCAGTAAAAAATACTTTATAGAAGACATTTATAATATCCTTGACCACTTTGAACACAGAAAAATGGCTCATGTTACTGAAATGAAATATCTTTTCTCGAGGTTATTTTCTATGAAAAATGGGTAAGTTTCTGATATTATTCCTGAGTAAACAGTTTCTCGCTTATTACGGTAAATAATATCATAGTTCCACTATAGCAAAAATGTTCAAAATGTCCATTCATGTGATTTTGTAGTTTCATCAGAGATCCTAGAGTTGGATCAGAATACAAATTTCGTTTATTTTGCTACATAATTTATCTTTTTTGGTTTTTGTTTGCAGATTACCATCAAGATGTGGTGTAAGACCGTTCAGCAAAGATTTAGAAAGGCCAGCAACACCTTTGCAAAAAGGCAGTGTGACACCTTTGCCACCACTGTCAGAGCCTATGCCAAACCTGCCTCCTGTAGTCTTCTCTACAGCGAAAGCAGAAGATACCTTTACAGAAGTTACAATACTAAGCAATGGTCTCCGAGTTGCGTCTGAGAAGAAGTTTGGTCAATTTTGTACTGCTGGAGGTAAGCTCTTTTGATCAAAATTAATTACCTAAGTAGAGTTTTTATAAACTGTTAGGGTTATTTTTTTATAGTATAGATTGATCTCTGTCTCTCAGTTCTCAGTGAGATGAGCAGGAAATTTGCTTGATGGTAAGCAACATACCTCTCCATAACAGCAAAGTGACACACAGCTATTGGAACATGAAGAGTCCAAATCATTACTTAGCACTGCACTGCTGTCTTCACCCAGAGATATAAGATGCTTACTATCCATGTCCTGTAATTGAACTGGAAACATTGCCTTTCTAACTGGACCACTATGCAGGCGCGGGTCCCAGCCTCGAATTTTGGAGGGGGTCACCAGTATGCAGCCTCGGGTTTTGGGGGGGGTCACAAGTAGAAATACAATAAATCGAGCAAAAAATACTTGACTAGTAGCGCTCCAAGATTTTACCCGCGTAGTTCCTGTGCTAGTTGTTTTCCTGCGTTAAAAAATAGTCTATGTAATTTTAGATATTTTTGATTTTCTTAGACTTTTTGTTTAACGTATACGATTTTGGGGGGGGTCATGTCATGTGACCCCCCCCTCGGACCGCGCATGCCACTATGATGTTTTCAAAATCAGAAAATCAAGATTCATTTATTTCTAACTTTAAAAAAATGAGTCTATACAAAGACAGAAGTCAATTGGCCCCTGGACTAGTTAGAACTGTGTTTTGGAAGCCGGTGGCATCTTCCAACTTGTACATGAAAAAAGAAAGTTACAAATGTTTGAATTAAAAAAACTCATAATAATTTGTTAGTACTTAAATAAGTTACGGCTAGTCTAGTCGGGAAAATGGCAACTGCCGATCCTGAGCCCCTGGGTTCGAATCCCACCACGCGCACCACTGTCTTTTCGAAGTCATGTGCGTAATGCCGCTAGCTTAAAAACGGTGAAGGACAACATCGTGAGGAAACCGACATGTACCTAGAATCATTCGAGTCATCCACCATCCCACACTTGGCCAGCGTGGTGGATTATGGCCTTAAACTCTGTCCTTGCGAGAAAAGGCCTCGAGTCCTAGCAGTGGGAACATTTAGTGGGCTGCTTATGCTACCTAAATAAGAAATGAACAAAAGTGAATAGAAAATAATTCTATTGAATATACAAATTTAAAACAATTATAAGCAGTGAAAAGATATACCTAACTATGATTGTACAAATCTAAAATTTAAATTTAAATATTTTCACATTACTGCTTGTTAGTTATAGAAAGATAAAATAGTTCTAGATATTATAGATAGTTAGTTCTTACTAAAACGATTAGCTTCAAACACCATGTCACAATCTCACAATCTTCATTTTGGTTTCGTCTGGTTCATAATAATTCACACTTTAGTAGTAAGCATGAATTAAAATTTAGTTTCAAAGTGATTAACAAATGTAATTTCATGTTTCTGTGTATTAAAATTACTTTGATTTTGGACAGATCACATTTAGATTTTAATGTTAAAGACCCTTTTAGACCTTCATGATCAACCGCTTAATACACCGGCGTGTAATATAGTACCCAAAAACTTAGTTGATGACGACAACAAACAAACTTATAGTTGCGTTTTGGCGGGAAAAAAATAATTTTCGTGTTTTTCCGATAAATTTGTGTTTAATGGCGTCTACTTGAACCGGACTTTATTTTGATATAACCCACATTAAAATTAGAGTTAATTTACATAGAAAAATCGTAAAATTAAAAACAAAAACAAAAATCAAAAATTTTGGTGGGAAAATGGTCCCAAAGTATTAAAAAAAAAAAAAAATTTGTGCAATCGAATACAGTTTTTTTGGTGTTTCGAGTTTGTTATTTCGTATACAACACATTTAACCCATAAAACCACTGCCTCCCTTATAAATTATTAAAGTAAATCACAAAATTATTACTCAAGTGTCATAAATGTTAATTTACATTTTAAGTACATTAATTATAAATAAATGATACCGCTAGAAGCGTCTTGAATCGCTCTTGAGAGTAAATAGCTCAAGCGGGTAAAAGTAAGGTGCCACTTCATATGCTGAAACATAAACACCGCACTTATGTAACCTGACACCCGTTTTCCCGCCAAATTTGTAAACGCAAAGATCGGGCAGTGTATCAAGCGGATAATCAAATCAGCTGTTGCCATAGTTTTAGTCTACAGTTATGTACAATGAAAATAAAAAATTAACCAACCTCTTCAAGGACTTCATAATGTGTGATGTAACTTTGTTTTTTACAGTGGTGATTGATTCTGGGCCAAGATTCGAAGTGGCATACCCAAATGGTATATGCCATTTCTTAGAAAAATTAAGTTTTGGGGTAAGCACATATTTTTTTTATAAAAACAACCGGTACATATTTAATATTAGACTAACAAGTAATTGGCAACTTTACAACTTATTGGGTTTGTTACCTCCTGCCTACCTAACTCTAACCTCTTCATTAGTAGCAGGATAGATGATATTCCAAGAGGAAGGTAAAAGGAGGCGAGACACTCCACAAGGTATAGATGTATAGCAGGAACAAGTGATTGACTCAAACAGTATATGACTCTCATTGTACATTAACTATGATGAGTGGGTGACATGACGATAATAGTGTACTCACCATAAAACTTAACTGTACAACGTTGTGAGTTTTAGTGTTATTCCACATGCTTCCTGAACACATTTAAATATAGTTCGAGCTAGAATAATAATACACCACTACTTTATCCTAAATTAGGCTACTTATAATTCTCTAATTTCCCCTGTTCCAAGATTACAAACAAGAGATGAAGACAAAATAAATAAAGCTGGAGTTTTTATTGTGTCTCAAAATGCCACCCTACAAAATGTGGATTATTTGTGAATACTGCAGGTATCAATAAAGGTCTACCTGTATGACTATTGTTAGAAAGTTAAAAAACTCCATTGTTTTGGTTAGTTTTCTCATCTTCACAATGAATCAATTAAAGTGGCATCTTTAAGTGAATTAGGATGAAAATTGCCGAGAGATCTGGCTTTAGTCACCACTTAATGTTTTAGTGTTTGAAAGAAATAAGTTAAATTTTTAATTTAGATATTGTAATTTCTAGGCTACACATAAATATGCAACACGTGATGTGATGCTGAAGGAGCTAGAGAGACATGGAGGCATCTGTGACTGTCAGGGATCAAGGGACACCACAGTGTATGCAACCAGTGCAGATTCTAGAGGCTTAGAGGCTGTTACACAGGTAAATATATATATTTATACATATGAACTGAAAGAAATTTACTAAACTTACCACTGTGAACATTATTTACAATAACATTTAAGCTAAATTAAAAAAAAATGTTTTTCCCAAATAAACAAGTAAATCGCTGGAATTAACCATTGACATTACCCTGATTTTTGCTTTGGTGTCCACTATAACTATTTATAAATATAATCAGTTCTTTAAACGACATTGACTTTATAAATAAGACATCTGTATGCTAATAAGCTAATTTTTTTTTTTTTCATAAAAGCGGAAATACTCGTAATACACCAAATGTAACAATGTTTGGCAATGCATAATTTTAAAATAAAACTGGGCTTTTTTCATTGAAATTAAGTAAGAAAGGATAAATAATCCTATTTATTTCATTTGCGTAATAATTTGATACAGTGCTTTGTAAAACAAATGTAAAATCTACGATAAATAAAGCTTAGATTCGTATAATGAAATTTGAATTTACATAGAATCACGTTTGAAAACACAATACGGTTTCCGCCAAATTTCGTAGACAATTTTTTTTTTGATAAATTATTTATTTATCTTGTCGATGGTACAATTTGTTCAAGCAAATGAAGACTCGTTTTTTTTAGCTTCGATTTAAAAACGCCTGGAAGGCCGAACCCATATGGGCTCCGCGCCGCTTGAGTGAACAGCGCGGTAATTATAGGCCGAACCTATATGGGTTCCCGCTATACTGGTTGAAGTATAGCTATAAGTGATTGAAACTTCTTTATCTATTTGAAATTCCAGGTATTAGCAGAAGTGACACTAAGACCCCAGCTGTCCACAGACGAGATAGAAGCGGCGCGGCAGGCTGTGGCGTTCGAACTGGAAACCCTAGCCATGAGGCCAGAGCAAGAAACTATCCTTATGGATATGATCCATGCAGTAAGTGATGCTGACACCATATCAAATCAGTTTGATTCGTAGTTTTTGCATATTCGTCTGGGTGAAGATCCACAATTTATAGAGTAGTAACCCTTTTTACCAGGCAGTAATGTATAAACATTATGTACTGTATTCCAGTTAAGGAAGGATATTTTTCTATTTAATAAAATTGCCTTGTGACTTTATAGGACACAGAAAAATCCATATTACATAATATATCTGGATGACATATATGCAGATCAATGTTATGCTGTAATTGAACTCTAAGTACTTACCTAAAATACTTATTTTTTCATTTGAATATAAATCTTTAAAGAAAAACTTGTAATTTTAAGACAAATTTAAAGGCAGCAGCAGGCAATCAAGACTGTCTAAAATTCAAACAAATATCTCACAGTGATTAGTTATTTCATGTTGAAATTAATATATTGATTTCTTGTTGCAGGGTGCATATAGAGGAAACACTCTGGGATTACCAAAGATCTGCCCTAAAGAGAATGTGAACACTATCGACAGAAACACTATTCTCAACTATTTAAAGAACCACTACACTCCAGACAGAATGGTGGTTGCTGCTGTGGGGGTGAGTCATTTTAATTTTACCCTAGTTGTAACCTCAGATTGTGAAATGTTATTCAACTTAAATACCAAGTTATAAAAACTTAAACAAGTTGGTCCAAGACCTAACTAACCAAACTACAAACTAAAGTGAACCCAGACCTATGGTATACTTATCAGCAACAGAGTGGTTTGCGACTCGATCAGTTTCCCTGAGGATGTAATTTTTGGTGAAGATGTTAATTCTTTTAAATACAAATTGGGATGATGACTGGGTCAAAAACATACTATTCTAATTAACCCATCAGGTAGATTATGGAAAAATATGGGACACATTATTTTTTTGTTTATCAAATTATTAAAAACTGACAGATAGAGCTTAAACTTATGGAGTGGGGGTTGTGACGTCACATCTCCAGAAAATAGTTTATACATGTCACTGGAAACTTCTGAGCACTATATCTTTGTCATTGTTTGTTTGTGAAATAAAAAAAAAGTATGTGTACAATTTTTTTTACAATCTGATTTGACTGAATAATTAGTTTTTCTAGTCGCCATGCCTATTATACAGATGGGTAACTATGAGTATTTAAATTAATATAATATGGGCAGATGGCTTAGATTCCTCGCCTGTGATAAATCAAATAAATACGTCATTAAGCATGCATTCTGCAATCTCTTGTCTCAACTTCTCTTCTTACAAATAGATTTATTTTTCAGGTGGAACACGAACCATTTGTGTCATTTGTCCAGAAATACTTTGTGGACATGAAACCCACCTGGCACTCCGACACAGAAGATATATCTGCATTCCAACCTAAAGTGGACCATTCCATTGCCCAATATGTTGGCGGAATGGAACAGGTAATAAAATGAAATATACTACAATACAATTAATAAAAAAACTATTGTGGCTTGGATGTTGGCAATTAAAAAAATGACCTTTATATAACACTAGTATTACCCCACGGTTTTACCCGCGTAGTTCCCGTTCTCGCTATTTTCCCGAAATAAAACCCCATGTACTTTTCCAGCCTACATTCTAATTGTGCTCTAAATTTCAACTCGATCGGTTCAGCCAGGCTGACGTGATTGAGCAACAAACATCCAACCTTTGACATTTATATTAGTAGTAGGATTTAAAGAGCAGTTTAATTAAATGTAGCATTATTGTGGTTTCAGGAAGAATGTGAAATTCCTCTGTACCCTGGGTCAGATCTCCCGGAGCTGTCACATGTTGTTATTGCCCTGGAAAGTAAGTAGAATTAGCGATACAAGTAATGTATTTTGCAACATAGTGGTGAAGGCCACTGATTGAACCTTATTCTCGTGTTATTTGGCACTGAGTATAGTTTGTTATATAATTGCTCTTTTGCAGGTTGTTCGCACGCTGACCCCGACTTCGTGGCGACGTGTGTCCTCAACATGATGATGGGTGGCGGTGGTTCCTTCTCAGCCGGCGGCCCCGGGAAGGGCATGTACACACGACTCTACACCAACGTGTTGAACAGGCGAGTCAATGTACTTTCTTCGTAAATGTACACCTTGATTACTGAGTAAAAACGACAAATCAAAAGAATACCGTGATATAAACAAGTAAGCCATTATTTTATGAAGAGTTGCTTAGCGGAAAAGTGTCCTTTCCATCCTCTAGGCATGGTTACATTTCAAATGTATCTCAGTTTAACAGGAGTTTTTCAAAATTGACTCTAAAGATAAAGGAAACAGAATTTCAACGCAACATATAATAAAACAAATAAGTTGGAATACAAAATATTGCAACTATAAATTGAGCTACAAACTATCCTCTTTCTCAAAATGGGTCAAATCCACATAAATGCCAAGTTTCGTGAATATTGGTTGACTGGGTGTACTCGTAGAGTTCACTGGGAACAAACGTCATGGCACTGGATTTTTAAGATGTTTGATCCGTCACTATTCTTCGACTATGATGAATTCACTTAAAATGTCTCGTCTCGTTTACAGATACCATTGGATGTTTAACGCGACAGCGTACAACCACGCGTACGGTGATACGGGTCTGTTTTGCGTGCACTCCGCGTCGCCGCCGGGCAGGCTCTATGACACGACGCTGGTGATCGCTCGCGAGCTGGCCAACATGGCGGGCAAAGTTCAGGAGATGGAGCTCAGGGTTCGTACTAATATCAGCTTTATCTCTCTACGACTATGATGGTATCCCTAGTTTACCCGAAGATTTCTTATCATTCCCAAGCGTGACGCTAGAATTTAATACACAGTCCACGAAAAGTCTGTTTGTGGCGCGCCAAGAGAAATTTTCACTGTATTTGCTCGGTCTAAAAACATCGCACTTTTCGTAAAGTCGTCTGTTAAATGATTGTTTATAATAATTAATTCTCGGATATACCGAGATATTTTTCATATATCTACTGTATTTTAAGTTTGACATTGACATAAATGGTTATGAATTTTATAAATATAAAAATATAATTATATGGGTGGAATGAAATTAAGCAGATGGTGTATGTTGCATCCAATTCGTATAAACGTAGTTGTTACGTTGATACGAATTGGATACAAAAACCACAAAAAAAAAAGGGAAGACCGAGACATGGGAAAAACCTTTCTACAACAAGACGAAAATGACGGTTACAAAGTGCACGCTATGAATTTAGAAATGCAAAGTGAGTGGTTAACCATAGGTGAGTTCTGTATCCCATTAGCTCTAAAGTGGCGCACCTTGATCTATGACTGGTCTCCTGCCTTATTAAAATTTTATCTAAATGCATTCCAAATGACACTCCCTGACCAGAGTAACTTGGTAAGGTGGGGATAAGCCTCTGAAAAATGTTGCTACACTTGTGGAGAGGCGATATGTACAGCAAGGCACATATTGGTGGGGTGCAAGGTGCTCCTTAATGGGGGTCATTACTCACGGCGCCATGACAGAGTACTTGAAATCATACGTGAAGCCATGAGCCTTTCAGTAGCTAGAGCCCAAAAGGGATTGACGACAAACAAAAGACAAATTAACTTTGTAAAAGAAGGCTCAACTTCAAACTCCAGGCACAAGCCTTACTCAATCTTGGGTACAGCACCTGATTGGACTATTTTAATGGACACGTATGAAAGGCACTACAGGATCCCAGAGGATGTGGGTGTTTCGTCATCCAGACCGGACATTTTCCTTTTTTCTAGAGCTACGAAACGCATAGTCCTTGTAGAACTTACCGTACCGTGGGAAACGAATATACCTAAAGACCACGCGATGAAACAAAATAAGTATTACGACCTCCTAAACGAATTAACAAAAAACGGTAGTTAAAAAAATGTAGTTAGTTTATACGCTGTAGAAGTGGGAGCGAGAGGTATACCAGCAAAATCTCTCTATAACCTGTTGAAAGACCTTGGCTTATCCAGAAGTGCAGTAAGTTCTATACTAGAACGAGTATCTAAAGCTGCACTAGTAGGCTCATATCAGATTTGGCTGGGCAGGGAGAGAGGGACAAGTAGTGAAGGTGAGTGTTGGTGTACGTCAGAAAGGGGCCCCTTAAACCTACGCCCGAGTCACAAGTCTCGGGGTCTACTCGGGTTTTCTCTCTCTGCCACACGATGGACCCGGCACCCGCACGGTGAATTCATGGAATGCTAAGAAAATCGTCTCTACACCATCTGCTGCATTAATAACTAATGTTCTACTAAATTGCTGCTATAGTAGCAGCAGTTACGATAGTGCTGCTGCTGCTGCTATCGTAAACTCTCGTACTAACTGTATTATGATGCGTATGCCAGCGCGCCAAGACGCAGCTGCAGTCGATGCTGCTGATGAACCTGGAGGCGCGGCCGGTCGTGTTCGAGGACGTCGGCCGGCAGGTGCTGGCCACCGGCAAGAGGAAGCCACCTTCGTTCTTCATCAACGAGATCGGTGAGCACCTACATTTCGTATAAAATATGTCTTAGGACAATTTGATGAAACGCATTTTTGCAAAAATCCTAGGAATTTCGCAAAAACACGGAAAATTAGATAATCACTTTGATTTTTTGCGAAAATGGTGGCCGACTTAGTAAGATCTTGAAAATATTATTTGGTTATTATGGCTAAATTACACTGATTAGTCAATAAAAGCACATAAATGTTTTCTGGCTGATTAACAACTAGAAAATAAATGTTTTCAACATTCTCCGTTTGTGACATGTGGTATTTTATTTCCTGAGATTATCTGTCACCATAAAATTGTAATTCCCTTCAGATTTAAATGTAATGATGTTATATTATAAACTAACATAGCCTATCGTAAGATTGTAATCTCGTGTTTCTTACCCTTATATTATCTCTATGACAAACTCCGCAAAACCAACAAGGTAAAACTAGAAAACCCAAAATGTAACTCAAAATCAGAGTTATATTCAATGTTACTGAAGTATCTCGTCTTTTTGCAAAAACCCTAAAAAAATTTCAGTAAGGTTGAGAAATGTGATAGCCAATATCCAGGACCGTCTTTTACTTATTAAGCCCTGGGCTCATTCACGGGTTTAAGCAACTCTTATTTTCACAAATTTTGGTAAGGATACATGCGAAATTATAATAAAAATGATGTTGATGTAATATAATTCGTTGGTTGCAGAAAAAAATCACCGCCGACGACATAACGCGCGTGGCTCGCCGCTTGCTCAGCCAGCGGCCGTCGGTGGCGGCGCGCGGCAAGCTCGCACACCTACCCTCCTTCGAGGAAATACAATCCAACATGGCGCTCAACAAGAGCGACGCCGCGCCGCAGGGGCGCCGCCTCAACTTATTCCGCAATTAACGCATAAATGTATTCTATTTTAATTAATATTATGATAGTCTATATGTGCTCGTTGAAAATTATAAAGTAATTCAGATTTAGTGTTATTTTTTTATTTATTCCCATTTGATAAAAAAAAGTGTACATAAGTGCACACTGTACGGACGCAAGAAATTAATACTTGTCTTTATTTATATTAAGAGGTGTAACTTCAACTATAGAAACAAAACATAAGACTTTGTGTGAAAACTTGCAAGAAGGTACCTAATTATTACTAAGAATGAAACAAGAAAATGTAATTTTTAAAACTATATTTTTACAAATCTATTTACAAAACAAAACACTTAAAATTAAATGTGTACTGGCAAGGAAATTGATTAAATATAAAAGGTTGTACGTAAATTACGTAATCATTACGAATATAATGTTAGAAGAGTTTGAGCACCTCAGTCTTCCTTTTTCTAGTTTGGTTAGTTTGTGTTATAAAATCGGATTTTAGATAAAATAATCTAATGAACACAAAAAATCACATATAAGAATAAAATAAATTCATTTGAAACCCAATCGTGTTTGAGAATATAATAGTATACTACAATGTAAGTTATTTCAAGCACCGGAGTCACTAAATCGTAAATGCCTAATTCCTTGTTTCATAAAATCTTGAAACGTAACAATTCTAGGTATCTATTTGTAAATTTTTGGAATAATTTATAAATTACGCTACACTCTTCTCTGTTGTCAACACTAATTTCACAGTCAATCTAAAATTTCCATCTTTATAAAATTGAAATGAATGAATCGAAAATCACCAATTATGATATGACGTCCTAGGGTTTGCACTATCACTAGAATCTTGTGAGGGAACGATGGCGCTTTGACATCGCGTCGTCCGTTTTTTCTTCAAAAATTTAGATTATATATTATATTTATACTTGACATTGGCGAAATTGTGAGCCTAAACTACAATAAAAGCCATAAACCAAGAGTTGAAGAATCTTGTGATGAAAAACTTCAACAGTGCTTATAAATAAGACTAATTTGTAATATATACTTATATCGTCTTCTTTGATTTGTTCACTATCCTGAAACTAACATCAACTATTGCATGTTCGTGGTGTTAGCAACGCAAACTGAAACTGTTGCATAGACTAATGCAGGTATTATGACATTTCTGCACATGAAAATTAAGCGTTAAAAAGCACATCAGTGCTGACAACGGAACCGAATCAGGAAGACGTAATCGATAATTTAAGAATTTACACAAATTAAGCAGCCAATTTGACGGCTGCCTTCGCTGCCGCGTCAGCATCGTTGATGATCTGTACTGGAAGACCTGATTCTTCTAAAATCTTCCGTGCTGCTTCGGAGTTAGTTCCTTCTAACCGGATCACCATGGGATGTTTCGGTGGGCTCGCCTGACACGCCGCCACTATGCCGTTTGCGATCGTGGCACAATTCACGATACCTTTAAACAGACATGAGATATTATCAGTAACACCGCACTGCAAGGCAAAGAACTAGGTAAACCTCTCTCCTCAATTTTACTTTCTTTTGTATAATAAGGAATTTGATTAATTACTAAGATATTTTAATTTACTACATACAAGGGTGCGTTTACTATGAAAATTACAGTATTAAGAGTACTAAATTTTAGTATTAGGAAATCGCCGAAACTTGAGCATTCACGCGCAATTAAGTCCTTCGTGAAAAAAGTGCAGGGCCCTACTAACCTAAACTTACAGTCTACACTTATAGTTTATTTAAAGCATTCATAAAACGTTTCATATTATGTTTCCGTTTACGCGAAGGCACCTCAAATTATAGAGGTAAATCCTACTAATATTAATAAAGTGGAATTTTAGAAGCTTGCTCCATGACGCCAGAACGACTGAACGGAGATGGGTTGAAATTTAGGATACACTTGGATTATAGTCTGAAATAGAAAGTAGGCTATGTTTTAATCGCGGGAAACTTAAGAGCCCTCTCACGAAACGACAGAGCTCGACTTTAGGTAAAATCCTGCAAAATTGTTAGCGTGCGTCCGTTCAATTCAGCTCGAGCGTTTAGGCGGACAGAACGGTCTTGAGGGCGTAACGGCAGTGTACTAAAAATTTTGATGAAATTTTCTGACGTGACTACGTCTACTAAATTGATGAATGCTGGCTGCGTGCACGAAAATTGATGACTTATTGTCTCGTTACGTTACGATAAATTATTCTTGTATTTCAAAAATCTGATTACTAGTGTAATGAGCCGTTTTCCGACGAGACAAAAATAGTTCCAAAGTACGCACTAGATGGCGGTGTGGAATTTCAAAAAGATTTGTCTGTACCATAGACTCTCAAAAGTGTAATTACTATGAAGCCCCCTCCCAATGTTCAGGGAAAAAGTGTAAATCTAAATTATTTGCGATAACTAAAAATGTTGGAGGTTTCCCGAACACATCACTTATTTTAGATAAATTATAATTTTCTTCTCAGCTCAGCTGATGTGTTTGGTTTGTTTACCTTCTATAAACCCTTAATACCTACTCGATGAAAAAATTTCATTGTAAATCAAATTTTCTTCTTTTTTAGTGTTAAAATATTGGGAATAAAAATAGTCAATTAAATTGTTAATGGACTAAAAGATCGTTACTGATCACATTCGGTTTTCAATAAAAATCTTAATCTCGATGCAGAGACACAAACTAAACACAAGTAAAAGAAAGATTCAAAAATATAAATAGCAACACTGATACGTAAATATTTATCTGTGGCTGAAGGACTAGTATCTATTCTCTCTACTTAGTCTGTGGTATCTATCTAGTGTTTTGTGGTATCTATGGCCAAGAATAAATAAAAAATTAATAGTGTTGGGACAATAGTTACCAAACCACGAGTATACAGAACAGCTCCTTAAGTTTTAGTGAACTATGCGAATTAGCTCATCGATTATCTGGTTTCGTGACCGTTATTTTTCGGCGATCAACTATTGTTCAGTAATGCCGCATGTCAACTGACTGATTAAGTTCGCTCTTACCCGAATTGTATGTTACGGATTCAACGATTTCATTAGACTACGTATTGTGTAGTGAACATTTCTTTAGCATAGTTGTGATTTGAAAATAAATGAAACGAAAAAGCGACAGTGAAAAGAACAAAATTAAAAATTTTGACTAACCCCCGACTACCTAAGATTTGTTATCTGTACAACATTCTACTAGTCAAGCCCTTTCATTTAATACCCATATAAAGGGAGTTGTGAAAAAATAAATGTAATTCGCCATTTTGTGGTATCGGCCATCTTGGATTTGTAATTTGTCATAGTGCAAAGTATTCTACTAATCAAGCCCTTTCGTTTGATACCCATATTGAGGTAGATTGTGAAGAAATATTTTATCCGCCATTTTGAATCGATATTAACCAAACATAACTAAGAACACCCGCACGGTAATTAACTTTCCATATTGAGGTAGTAGTGAAAAAAAATATATAATTCGCCATTTTGTGGTGGCGGCCATCTCGGATTTGAAATTTGTTATAGTGTATAGTACTCTACTAGTTAAGCCCTTTCATTTGATACCCATATTGAGGTAGATTGTGAAGAAATATTTTATCCGCCATTTTGTGGAGGCGGCCATTTTGAATCGATATTAACCAAACATAACTAAGAACACCCGCACGGTAATTAACTTTCAAATAAAAAAAACCGCATCGAAATCGGCCCATCCGTTTGAGCTCTACGGTGCCACAGACAGACACACACACAGACAGACAGACAGATAGACAGACAGACAGACAGACATCGACGTCAAACTTATAACACCCTTTTTTTTGGTCGGGGGTTAAAAAGAAAGTTAAGCATTTCTAAAGTATCATTTCTACCACGTATTTTTTCCTAGATACTTACAGATTTTCTAGACATTTTCAAGAGATTAAAACGAAGAAATGATAGATGGCGCTTATATTACGTCTAACATTACTTAACATTTCTGTCCAAATCTAAGGTTTTGACAATATCCCTATATTGAGATAAATGAAATTTTTAAATCAGACAATTTATAGTTCTCTTGAATTTTAATGCATGTACACCAAGCGTTTCCGAGTTTACAGATGTTCATAAGCAATAGCAACCAACAACACAACAACAATAGCAAATAACAACAATCGTAAACATCTACGGTCAGGTAGCAAAAGCATAAGCAGCCCACTAATTGTTCCCACTGCTGGGACTCGAGCCTTCTTTTGCAAAGAGAGAGTCATACCCATAATCCACCACGCTGGCGCAGTGTACCAATCCACACTGATGACACAGTCATGACCTCGAAGAATTCTAGGTACCTACATGTCGGTTTCCTCACGAAGTTTTCCTTAACCGTTTTAAGTTAGCGGCATTACGTACATATGTATGTTGTGTGTGAATTGTCCACCAATATTTATTCATTATTATCTTCGAAACGATAGGATACCAATCGGCAGTTGCCATTCTCCCGACGAGACCAGCCGGAACTTTTCTCAATTCATGTGAAATTTTTGTATTTTACATTACATGAAATAGTTAAATATTGGAGCGCAGTATGAATTAAACAATTGCAATATTGTCTTTAAAATATTTAAAAAAGACCGAGCGAACGAAAGATGGGAGCGAACTAGTTCGACACAGGTATGCGAGCTAAGTTCAGCGTTCCCAGTGGACCTCACTATGTGGCTCAGTGGCTTTTGACATTGACATCGCAATCTAAAACTTACAAGCGGCTTCTATCGTCCTTTTTTCGAACCATTTTTTTTATCTCGTCGGAAAACGGCTCATTACATTTTTATTTAAAGGTTAATTTTTTGCATTGGTTCTTAGCTATGTTTGGTTAATATCGATTCAAGATGGCCGCCTCCACAAAATGGTGGACTAAATATTGACATTGAATAGTGACATTCGCAATTGTGTGGTGGCGGCCATCTTGGATTTGAAATTTGTGACAGTGCATAGCATTCTACTAGTCAAGCCCTTTCATTTGTTACCCATATTGAGGTAGTAGTAAAAATTAATGATGATTAATTAATATTGGAAGTTCGTTGCTAAAACACGTCGGAACGGTCATTGGTCATAGCCATTGCTCATGGTCATTGGTCGAGGTCATTGGTCATGGCCGTTCCTCATGGTCATTGTAATTGGTCATGGTCATGGTATTGAGGTAGTAGTGAAAAATAATGACATTCGCAATTTTGCGGTGGCGGCCATCTTGGATTTGAAATTTGTGACAGTGCATAGTATTCTACTAGTCAAGTCCTTTCATTTGTTACCCATATTGAGGTAGTAGTAAAAAATAATGACATTCGCCATTTTGTGGTGGCGGCCATCTTGGATTTGAAGTTTGTCATAGTGCGTAGTATTCTACTAGTCAAGGCCTTTCATTTGATACCCATATTGAGGTAGTATTGAAAAAATAGGTAATGTCATTCGCCATTTTATGAGGGCGGCCATCTTGGATTTGAAATGTATCATAGTGCATAGTATTCTACTAGTCATGCCCTTTCATTTGATGCCCATATTGAGGTAGATGAATGAAAATGAAGAAATATTTATTCCACCATTTTGTGGAGGCGGCCATCTTTAATCAATATTAACCCAACAAAGCTAAGATCCACCGCATGAAAATTAACCTTCAGTTAAAAGTATAAATTCTTGAAATTATACTAGTAATCAGAGTTTGGAAATGCAAGAATAATTTACCGTAACGCAATGGGACAATGGGCTTAACGAGACAATGAGTCATCCCTCATTTCGTGCATGCAGCCAGCGTTCATCGACTTATTAGACGTCATCACGTCAAAAAAAAAATTGACAGATTCTGCTTCTTCAAGACGTAAACAAGATCAAATGTGACGGTCCGATCCGAAAAATCAGAATCCAAACGATTTAAAATTTTGTGGTCGCACTATAATTATTCTAGTTTATGTCATATTACGTAACCGACTCCCACGCTAACTGACACAGGTCCTCCCCCGACGCCGACGGCCGCTCGCGGCATACTAAATTGCGCAGCGTAATATATTGTAATTTAGAATGCTGGTAATTTATATTTTTTGAAAAATTGTTAACTATGATTTGAAAAGTATAGAATTGGATTCTACAAAGAACAAAGTGTCTAATTTTTATTGTGGAATTATTGTGTATTTTACACAGAGACAACGCTAAAACTGCAATATAAAACTTAAAAATGGCTCATGATTTTGTTTTTTTACTAATAAATGGGACCAAAATTCAGATATATGTAACTTGCATGAATCAGATGACATATATGATACAACCGATTAAAAGTTAAAAATGAAAAAAGAAGAAGAAGACTTTATCAGCTGACTATTATTATCATTGTATAAATTCAGACCAATGGAAACTGCGTTGCCAGACATATTGCATGCCTCTAGAAGAAGAGGCCAGTTTGTATGGGTCAACTATTTAAATGTTTTGTATCATCTTATCTTACCTGCAAACAGCAATAAAGATTTTTGTATTTGTATTTTTGTATTTGTATTTGCATGAATCAATAAAATATGTGTCTAATGTTTCCCATATTTTTTAAAGTATACATTTTGAGTATCACTTGTAGATTTAGAAGTCTGAAACTGACACGGCGGCGACTTTTCGGCGAAATGGTCATGGGAGATGGATCCCTACGACCAATGGAATTATTATTAGTAAAATTGAAACAAGGAAACGTCAACAAGAAAGATCGGCCTATTTTTTGAACGTAATTATCTTTTTCTAGATAATACTAAAGATGGAAAATTCGGAACACAAACTTTTGAATTTCGTGTGACGACGTAAAAGGGCTCTTAACGGGAACAACGCAGTTAAAACCGCGTGGCGATGTTAGTAAATCATATATAGCGTGTATTGCCTGTTTTTCTGATATAAAAGAAAGAGTAGAAACTGTTAATATGATCTACATAATAAAAGAAAACATATTACTCATATAACAGTTGTTTTTTGCAGTTATCAGTAGCATATTAAACACATTTCAAAAGTTGTTAATTAAAGTTCAATGTAGCAATATGGACATTGCTCTCAGAGCATTGAGATGTAATTATAATCTACTTAGCGTTATGGCCATTTCAATAAAGTAGTGAACACAGAATATATTTATTACAAAGTAAAAGTATGTATGATTACCTGTTTGCACACTTATGTTGTAGGTGGAGTACGAATGTGTTTATGTGCCAATAGGCGCACATATGTTATCGCCGCGTAACGCTACCAAAATAATGGAAGATAAAAAGCAGATGTACAAAATTGTAATTACTACTGGCTTTAGCGGTGAAGGAAAACGTCGTAGGGGAAGCTGGCATGTTCCAGTAAAGACACCTTTCAAAGCCACTAGTGTAAACTTGAAGAATTTAATACAATAATTGTACACTGTACTTGAAAGGCCCAAACATGTAGAATAATAATAATAATAATAATAATGAAAAGAGATAAAGGAGGCCGAGGTTTGGTAGATCTAACTTTACTTTGGCAAAATCAAATAAAATTCCTACGTGAATTCTTTTATAAAAAATCAGATACAAGCCACATTCATAAAACTATAGTCAATCTGGATAATAAGTATACACCATTAAATTTAAATCAAACCGATATTTATTTCAAATCCGTGAAAGAACAAGAAACAGAAAAATTAAATAAATGGCGAAGTAAAGAACTGCACGGTAGACATTTTCATGATTTAGAACAACCACATATAGACGCCGAGGCCTCAAATAAATGGTTAAAATTAGGATCTTTATTCCCAGAGACAGAAGGTTTTATGATCGCTATACAGGATCAGGTAATTAATACTAAAAACTATAGAAAATTTATCATCAAAGACCCAAACACACAAAATGACAAATGCCGGAAATGCAATCGACAACCAGAAACAATCCAACACATTATAAGTGCTTGCCCGACATTACTAACAGACATTCCCAAACCATACTACCAATACACGCCTAAACCTGTGCTAGAAACCACCACACACAAGATTTACTTTGATAGAGCTATACTTACAGACAAAACTATACACAATAATAGACCCGACATCACATTTGTGGATAAAGTTGATAAAACAGTATTTCTCATAGACATTTCAATACCCAACACACATAACTTACAAAGAACAATAACAGAGAAAATACAAAAATACACAGATTTAAAAGAAGAAATAATTAGGATTTGGAAAATGAAAAAAGTTTATATTGTACCGCTGGTTCTGTCTAGCACAGGAGTAGTTCCGAAACACTTGCACCACGGTATATCATTACTAGATCTACCTAAAAATATATATATGACAATGCAAAAGCCGCAATACTGAACACATGCCGAATCGTGAGAAAGTTTCTACATGATGACTCTTCATTAACAGATATACCACTCAACCATGAGGTCCACTTGGCATAAGCCCGTGGATTTCATAAATACCGGAACTCTTATAGTTCCGAGAATGAGAATCTTACTCAAAACAATAATAATAATTTATTTATTGCTATACTGTGTTTACAAAGATCTTATAATAGTAGCTTAAATGTACAAACAGTGTTGATCGTAATTGTTATTGTTTGATTTATTTTCGTCTATTTCTGTTCTTAATTAGCTGCAAATGTACTTGCACCTTGCACCTTACCTAAGATTTACCTAACAAGTTTATTGCACCAGGTTGGAGTTACTTCGGAAAATACGTGTGTTAAGAATAAGAATAAGAATAATTTATTTCCAGAAACATGGTTACACACTTTAACAGAATAAAAATCAGAATTTACTAAACAATATACATTTGTTGATTAGCAGTGAGCTCCAAACTAAGTGCAAGACTTGTATCTTGGAGCTCGAGTGCGAAATTTCGAACAATAAATTCGTTACAGTTAGACTATAAATTATTTATGATTAAAAAGAACCCTTTTAGGCAGTTATTATAATGTGAAACAAACGTCTAAATAGAAAACATTTTTTTTTTTACTTTCTTAAATAAAACAAAACTACAAGTACTGAGACATGAATGATTATCTAACCGTGTCTGACAAACTATTAAGCTATCCACTATATATGAACTATTCACTATATAAACAACCTATGAGTTCCTCAGTGTCATCATACGTAAGACCCTGTAACCAGGCTTTTAGTTTCTTTTTAAGTTCGAATTTCTGCAAGTGTTCGCAGTCTCGCAACCGCCTTGACACGTTGTTGAAGAATGATGTGGACTTGTGTTGAAAAGAGTTCAATTACCTCCAAAAACGTTAACAAAAACGGTCTTGACTTTAGGGTCTGACTCGAGGATCCTGAGAGCGGCTGCCACCTGCTTCTGGCCCACGCCACCTCCCATGTCGAGGAAGTTCGCTGGCTTCCCTCCGTTCAAGTTAATGATGTCCAGGGTAGCCATCGCCAGACCGGCTCCATTCACCATGCAGCCTATGCTGCCGTCCAGGTCGATGTACACCAGGTTTAGGGCCGCAGCTTCGCGCTAAAAGACAGATTTACTCATCATTCATCATCATCCTACTAATATTTTAATGTCAAAGTTTAGATATTTCTTGCTCAATCAAGGCTTAAACGGATAGGGTTGAAATTTGGAACACAGATCAGTTTGGAATATAGCAGGTCTCTATATGTATAGGGTATTTTTCATAGCAGGAAAATGGCGGCAAAGGGAACTAAGCGCGTAAAACCGCTGGGCACTGCTAATATATTCTTAACCAAGCGAGATAATTAAAAACTGCTTAGTTAACTTCTTAATAATATCGGTAGGTACTCAAGAAGAAGTGAAATTTTTCCAGAACCCACGCGGTCATCTGAAGCAAGACTTCTGAACTTTTATCCACTGGGTAACTTCAGTGGATAAAACTTCAGAAGACTATCTTAATGATGAAACACTAGACACTGGCGATATTACGGTAACATTACCGAATGGAAGCCATAAGAAAACGTTAAAGTTGTTAAGCATCCGAAACATCAGAAATTAAAAAACATTTAGGTCATGATTAAGTCCTATGTACTGTTTTAAAGAATTTGGACCTCTGCATTTTCCCAGAAACTCAAGTATGTGATATAAGGCTAGACCTTAGACATAGTAAATTTTCTGCATTCCAAATATCCAATTAGGTATGTGACAGAGCATCAGATAATTCATAACCCCAAAACATCTAAATTTACCGCATTTATAATATTAGTAGGAGAGCACAATATAGTAAATTTTAATCTTCATAAATATTTGTTCTGATGCTTGAAAAACCTTGACAATTTACATCATAGAGAAACAAACAAAAATGCATAATTTCCATATTTATCAGCTAATTATCATAACAAGAATAGCAATCTTCAAAACAAAACGTCACAAGTCAAGTTGAAAACATGAGAGAAGTTGCTTTAGAGGCCACAAGATAAGGGTGACAATCACTGGAGTATTCCTAGAGACATGACACAAATTATACATTATTTTCATTTCTTATCTGTCATGAAACTGTTAATAGACTACAATGCTATATGTGGTTCTAGGTAAAGAAAGAATCATAAATGTATTTTAATCATCATCAAATGTAGCATGGCGTTTTTTTATTTTCTGTTATATTTTGCTCTTTACCTTTGAGGTATTGTACATAATGAGCATTTGGAACACAAAATACACAATTTTATTACTCTTAACATTCATATTGGAATCATCATCATCCAGCAACATTAAATATTATTATCATTTTTATCATCAAAATGTTGGACACATAATACTCCAGATATTATATCTGATAAGAAAAAATATCTCCATTTGTAAGAAGTCATTTTCTACGATATCTTAACTGTTACTTAATATTTGTAAATATGTTTATGATTAGCAGTACATAGCTTTTGTTCCAAAAAAACTATGTACACATTAGGAATGGTATTATGGCAAAGTAGATAAAACTATTTAAAATTAACTGGACAGATGGATTACAAAGGATAAAATGATCATAAATTACTTGTCATTTTTGACACTGCAGGATATTACGAGTAACACAACAAATTTATCTGCTCACCTATCAGTGATTAAGTAAATCCTTACCACTATAGTTGTAAAAGTTAGTATGTAGGAATATTTGTGACTATCACACAAAAACTACTGAAGGGACATAGTTGAAATTTGGTATTTAGATATTGTCTGGAATAACACATATACTAAGAACCACGCAGGTGAAACCGTGGGGTGTTGCTATTTGTATGACAAAACTTACCTCTCTAGGGTCTGTCAAGGAGACATCATCAAGAGCGAATATTTCACCCTGTCTGAACTTCGCATTGTCATCAAAGTTGATTTTAGCATCCACTGACACGACACGGTTGTCATCAGTCTCCACTAGAGGATTAATTTCCAATTGTGTTGCATCAACCTGAAAATTGAACATTGTCAAGAATTTTCACAAACAAGCAAAAACTAGATTCATCCTTTAATGTATATTTAATTAGCCAATAATTGAACATTTATTACCAATATCCCATTGATTTTACCCTATTTGGTACTTTGAGGCAGAACTGGATCAAGGTAACTTCCACTATCCTTATTAATTCTATTAACATAGAGCAAACTAAAATTTGACAACACATTCTCCCAATATAGGTAAGAACAATACCCCATTATGATGTTTGTGTCATGCTTTGGCAGATAGTACTAAAGGTGTACCTATGAAATACCGATCCAAATTTATCAAATTATAAAGTCTGATATTCTGGTCTTACCTTCAAAATATTATTAAAATCTTTCTTTGGGGTATTTTATTATTCTTACCTGTGTTGGGAGCATGAGTTGGCAAAGTTACAGCTTTGCTAAGATAATGAAGGTCTGGGGTTCACGGATTCTTAGTCCATAAGTAAAAAATGATTGAGAACGAAGAAATAAAAACTATTTAAATTGGTTTAGCTTTCATGTGCTTGTGTTTTTTCTCGGTCAAGCAAAAGTTTTTATCAAGTCCAAAATATATTTTTGTCAGCAACAGTAGATTTTTTTCTAGATTTCAATTTAGGACTCATAATAAGAGTAGATTGTAACAGTGTGCATAGAAACATAGAATACCTTTGAAATAATAGAGATGTTCTGCATATACCTGTATTTTCCACCATGTCTAACAATGATGTAATTTATCTTTTTTTTTTAATAAATGGTGACGAGACGATCCGGACATGTGCCTGATGGTAAGCAACATGCCTGACACATAACAGCAGAGTGACACACAGCTATTGGAACATGAAGAGTCCAAATCATTACCTAGCACTGCACTGCGCTCGTCACCCAGAGATCTAAGATCTTTTATCTCTAAGCCCTGTAATTTCTCTGGAAACATTGCCCTTCAAACCGGAACACAGTAATGTTTGCACATTACTGCTTGGCGGTAGAATAACTGGCAAAGGTGTGTTACTTCCCCAGGCGGACTCTGCCAAGAGCCCTACAACTACATATGTACTACAGTCATGTATTTGAATTCTTAGAAGTGTCTAGAACCCTTTATGATCTGTCTGTATGAGCCCATTTTGTACAAGTATTGGGGAAAGAAAAGAAAATTTACACATTTTTGATATTATAGGAACCAATAAAATGAACCTTAGTTACCTTCAAGAACAACTGCCATAACTTTTTTACTTCCTCGGCACATTTTTCTTTTAAAAGCCCCTTGAATTCTAAAAATTCAGCTACTTCATTGGCAATTTTGTCTGTTACTCCCTCGAAAATATCAATAGGTACAGTTTTCAATAGATGTGGCGTTTTTTCAGCTACTGTTTCTATATCCATACCACCAGCGGGAGAGGCTACAATAGCAGCTCCGTTAAAACTTCTGTCCATGATTATACTGAAATATGTCTCTCGCTTGATGTTGACACTCTCTGCCACCATGACCTTATCAACCAGAATACCTTCAGGAGGTGTCTGTTTAGTTATTAGTTTATGTCCAATCATGCTCTTTGCTAAACTTAAAATTTCATCAGATTTCTTTGTCAAGTGCACTCCTCCCTTGAAGCCATTATCGAAATGACCTTTACCCCGACCACCAGCCAAGATCTGAGCCTTCACCACATACTCATCAGCTTTGAAACCCGATAGTGGCTTAGAGTCCATTTTAGAATCCAATAACCGAAAGTCTTGTATGGATACATCATATTTTCTCAATAGATCTTTACTGTGATACTCCTGAAGATTCAAGTTCCTTCGCGAATTTAATTGAGGACAATATTTAGGAGATAAAACATTGAGAACTCTCAGGTTTTTACCATTTTTCAGTGCAGCCATAGCGAACTTTGTACACTCGTCAATTCGGACTTGGCGACTAACCTGTGTGAGATTTACGGTTCTCAATATTCAAAGGACGATAAACCAGATACAATGATAAAAACAAACTGTATTGATAATGATATGAACTTTGTAATGCTGATAAGAATTCAAAGATAACAATATTTTCTCCAAATTCAAGAACTCGGAGCGCAGCGAGCGCGAAATTATGAAAATGGACTGAACCACAGACTAATTGAGACTAATGGACTGAACCTCTCTACTTAGCAGTGTTTTCACTTTTATAATTTCCTTTCCCCTCGCATCAATTAAGATTTCCCCCTTTTCCCCTCAAATATTATTATATTAGTTATGTTATTATATTAGTATATATAGTTTTGGCACCCCCCCCCTCAGAAGAGATTCAAATTTTAAAATTGCAACTAATCTCAATAATATTTAAGCTTTCATGCCTCCGCCTCATCGAAAACCATAATAATATTATAAGAAACATCGCCTTATTGAAAAAAATTTGGAACTGGTATCTGTATGGACCAATTATACGAAAATTTCCTCAATATGACGAAGTTTTTGTATTTGTTTGAACTCTAATTTCCCCTCAAAAGGGGAAGTTCCCCTCATTGTGGAAACACTGCTACTTAGTCTGTGGAGTGTGGCAAAGATGGAGTCTACTTAGTCTGTGGATGGAGTGTGGACTGAGACTGAACCACGACTGAACCAAAGAGAATGTAATATACTACGTATGGACCACAGATCACTAAGTGATCTGTGAGTGAGTGATACCACCCTTCAATTACTTAATCTGTGTTTCGTGGCATCACAACTCTTTCATTTTTTAGCCTGTGGGGTTAGCCAACATTGAAAAACTGCATTGAGTTTATTCTGTGGTCGTGTTTAATGTTACCATTTTAAACCATTTAGTGCTGAATTAAGCGTTGTTTATGATTTTAAACAGAAAATAAACATTATGTAGTAATATTTTGTAGAAATATAGCTTAATATTTTTTTTTAAACTAATAAGAATTTTAGGTTTTTAAACTTGTGGATTAGGTTTGGCTGTTTCTTAGGGGTAGGAAAACATGTCGGTAATATTACGTGTGAGTAATTGTCAACTGTTAAAACTATAATCTACAAAATATTGGGAAAACTATTGAATTTTAAATAATTTACTTAACACAAAATTATTTCAACGATAGCGACCTATTTCGTCATTTAGCATATTTTTTTTATTTAATTTAGCAAATTTTCAAAAATAAAAATGGCAACAATATTACAACTTCCTTTTTCTCGTGTACTCTCAACAACACGAGGTTATAATTTCTATTCCCGGATAGAAAAGTACGTGTAAATAACTTAGAAATACACTTAATTGATTAATTATATTTGTTTTCGTTAAGTAATTGTGTTATTTCGTTTTAGGCTAACACAATGGCTGAAGAAAACTGGAATGATGATGTTGTCGAGGCGGGCAGCATGGCTGTTGACTCCATGCCATTGCCACAGCCGGCTGATATCCCTGAAATCAAACTCTTCGGGAGGTGGAGCTGTTACGATGTGCAAGTTTCGGACATGTCTCTCCAGGATTACATCTCCGTGAAGGAAAAGTACGCCAAGTACTTGCCTCACTCTGCTGGCAGGTATGCTCACAAGCGTTTCCGCAAAGCTCAGTGCCCAATCGTGGAGCGTCTGACCAACTCCCTGATGATGCACGGCCGCAACAACGGCAAGAAACTTATGGCTGTGCGTATCGTGAAACACGCATTTGAGATTATTCATTTGCTGACTGGAGAGAACCCTCTGCAGGTGCTTGTGACAGCTATCATCAACTCTGGGCCTAGGGAAGACTCGACTAGGATCGGCAGAGCCGGTACCGTACGTCGTCAAGCTGTGGACGTTTCACCTCTTCGTCGTGTGAACCAGGCTATTTGGCTGTTGTGCACTGGCGCCCGGGAAGCCGCATTCAGAAACATTAAGACCATTGCTGAGTGTGTGGCCGATGAGCTTATCAACGCAGCCAAGGGCTCATCAAACTCATACGCTATTAAGAAGAAAGACGAGTTGGAGCGTGTCGCTAAGTCCAACCGTTAAGTAATTTTAAGCTTTCTATCAATAAAGTCAGAAAACAAGAAAGTGTTTCACTAACAACTGTCCTCTGACTTAATGTACAATCTGAAATTGTTCTGATTTATTTTTTATTTAGATGGGTTTTATCAAAACATTTGTGGATGTCAATCTGTGAAAGCTTTCGTTCAGAATGTCTCGGTTTCAAAAAATGCCATTCTCTAAACGTCCATACTCCAAAATATTTTTGTTATAATTTCCTGTGTTGATAATGATAATATTACCTTCAATTCTGTTTTCAGAACTTATTCTGATTGAGATTGATGACAGAAATGTGAGCTAAGTAATTTAGTGATAGAAATGACATGGGAGAAAGTGCATTCCAGGGAAGGAATTTCTCTCGGAACCATTAAACCTCTCATTAAAGCATAAATTATAACAATATGGAATTAAATCTCCTTTTAATATGATGCCACAGATACATTTCTAACATAAAATACCTCTATTGTTGGCTCACTAGTAGAGGCCAATGGCCATACATACTGAACATTTGGTTGATTTTTGTTTTTATGCCCTTTTTGTAGTGAACCATGTAACAATATATTTTAAATAATAATGGGGATAGAGAGGTCTGCCGGTGGCATTGTAACTTATAAACTGATTGCACTGAGCACCTGATTTGATGGGGTTTTCTTGTTCTGAAGCTGGAACCTAAGTGCATTTTCGCATCTAACATCTTAGAATGAAATCAAGTTGGATGCCTCTAATAAAAAAAAAAAAAATGTTTTTGGATATAACCTGTGTGGGGGTGTTAGACACTATAACTAATTAATTTGGATAATTAAGAAATATTTTTTGTAAACTATTATAATACCTGTATGTACACATAATGGATAGCATTGTATGGGCTGGAAATACACAATAAGACATCACTATTTTGCAGTTAGCCGGGAGATGCCTCTAGTGAAATTACAGGGCATAGAGATAAAACCTCTTATATCGGGGGGTAGGCATATGAACTGTGTGACGTTAGCAGACTGCAGATGATGATATCTCTAAATGATGATGAGTGAGTGCGGTGCAGTGCTATGTAATGACTTTTCACATTAGTGAAAAGTCATTACATAGCACACCTATAAGTGTGTATGTAGTAGGTAACAGCTGGTCTAGACGCGAGAACGGCGACTGCCGATCCGGAGCCCCGAAATTTACATTCTCTTTGGCCCTGGGTTTAAATCCCACGCGCATTACTGTCTTTTCGAACTCGTGTGCGTAATACCGCTAACATAAACTGTAATCGAAAACGTGAGAAAACCAACATAGACCTAGAATCTTTTGAAGTCGTGTGTCATCCACCAACCCACACTGGCCCAGCTTGATGGATTATGGCCTAGACCCTAGACTCCTTGGCCCCCGAGGCTTCACTGCTGGGAAGCAGTGAAGCCTCTGAAGAAACATTTAGTTTTAGTGGGCTGCTTATGCTTCTTATATCGGCTCATTCGCATAATATCAGATTCTCTATATATCCTATATATAGATGCGAGTCGCTATCAGGGCTGATAGGTGAAAGACCTATTACAGAGCATAGAGATAATGGACAAGCCATCTCCTGATCTTCTCGTCACTACCTCTAGATATGCTATAAAAAGTGAAGATCCCACATTTCCGCCATGGGACAATGACGATACTCGTTACCACCACTCGTGGTGTCGAGTACGCAAGGGCGGATCCAGCTTTGGCTCCAGGGGGGTCACATGAGAGAGGAGGGGCGGGAGTAACACCGTTCAAGTCATTGTGCGATAATTAGGGTATCATCGTCATCATCAGCCGCAAGACGTCCACTGCTGAACATAGGCCTCCGCCCTAGATTTCCACGACCAGCGGTTTCCAGTAACCTTTGTGAGGTCATCTGTCCAGCAGTGGAGGCCGTCTATCTCTCGTACTTGAGAGCCTTACTTCCCCATCGGTTGTCAGTTCTGCAAGCGATGTGGCCTGCCCATTGCCACTTCAAAGCTATGTTGGCTACTAATATCCTCATTTCGGATTCTGTTTAAAAGAGACTTATCTCTCTCCATAGCTCGCTGTGCGACTATCTCATATCCAGGAGCCTTCACTGGTAGCACACAGTTTAAAGATTGGGGTATTTTGGACTCAAAGATGTGGCGAAGTTTCCCGAACGCTGCCCATTCGAATTGGGTCCTTCGCTGGACCTCTTTGTCAAATCTTGTTGAATATTTGTTTGGATTCTACCTGATGTAATCGGACAGTTATTGTGGATTTGCTGTAAATACACTGCAATACTTCGATATAGTGATAGTCGATGCGGCATCACTGGAAAGACCAAAGCATTACCCAGGTCTTGATGGAATCGAAGGCTTTCTTATAGTCTACATACGCTATACATGGTGGCCGATTATTATACCCTCGGTTTTCTGTAAAATCTACCGAAGACATCCATACGAATATGGTCTATAGTGCTGTCGCAATTTTGGAAACTGGTTTGTTCTGGTGGCTGGGGAGTCGTCAAACCTGCATGTGAGACGATTTGTGATTATCCTCGAAAACAACTTGTAAACATGGCTGAGAAGTATGTAATGTATAACCATTATAAAGATTTTTTGTTATAATAGACCACAATCGTAAGTATACAAAAATTAAGCTCTATTTTTATTTCTATACAGGAAGGTTGATTTTTAGGCGAGAGTAGAGTAGATCTATCTGTAATCGTTTGGTAATGGAGTGGGAACCAGGGGGCTCTAATACATCATGGGGCCCTAGGCACGTACCCAATGGAGAAGAGGGCGTTGCACCTGGTCAGATGACCGTCATGTCGACTAAGACTGCAACCACATATTTACCTCGCCTATGAGAATTAGAGTTGATCGGATCAAGCTTTTCCTGATCTTCTCGTCACTACCTCTAGATATGCTATAAAAAAAAGTGAAGATCCCGCACATTTCCGCCACCAGCGCCAAAAGTGGGACAATGACGATACTCGTTACCACCACTCGTGGTGTCGAGTACGACAGGTGTATGCAGAAAAAAGGTGCAATTCGTCCACGAAAAGAAAAATTTTACGCAAGCAGCGCCATGCGGCTTAACCACCGTAGTTCTCGTTCCAGTAATTTTCCCGCGATGAAAAGTAGCCTATGTGCTATTCCAGACTAATCTATGTTTCAAATTTCAATCCGATTCGTTCAGGCGTTTTGACGTGATTGAGCAACAAACAACAAAACTTGCACATTTAGGATATTAATAGGATGTGAGAATTTGTTGTTCCGTCAACGAAACTTCAAAGACTTTGGAACTCCGTAGAGTCTAGTCTTGAAAAGGGATCTTCCTTTTTGGGAATAGGACTGGCTACTTTTTATACAAGATCCCTTAGGGAATAGTCTTCTTCTAAATTCTGATAACAGTGTTATAATAATAATAGCCAATTCTAATTCTGGTCATATTTAGTCATATCATAATCGCTGGTATCTGTGAAGTGGAGACCTATAAACTAGCTCTACACCTAGACCCTAGACGAAATAATGTTGTTGAGAAATGCCGAAATGCATAACGCCACAATTTAAAAAAAAACATTCCACGTAGGTCCTGGTAAATATGTCAATGTCTATTAGTAACGCCTTGCCAGTACTTATAAAACATACCCAAAATTTCGGAAATTAAAATAGGTGTTTTTATTTCAATAAATTAGTACCCGTAGTTTTTAAAAGAATTAAACGATTCTAAATTACTAGATTGCAGTAGTATTTCTTTTTTGTTCTGTTGAAATCTAAGACGTACAAAATATATTTAATTCACTTTTCACTGTGTTCCAAATTTTAATCCGATCTGTTCAGGGGTTCGAACGTGATTGAACAATTGCCATACCTACTTGCCTACACAAACATTGACATGAACATGCTTATTATACTTCTACAACAAAATGTAAAAAATGATATTATTACATTAAAAATGATCTACGCACTGCCATTTGCATGCTCGAATGGGGGATGGATGGGGATGTAATGAACCATTAAATTTTATCTGCCCACGAGGCGTCATGAAGGAACGTGAGGCCGAGAGTAAGGATAGTGCGTTCGTGTCTCCTCGTCTTCCCTCTCGTCTCGCCTCACCTTCCCTCTCGTCTCGCCTCGCCTTGTTGCTGCTCCATTTGGTGTCGGTTTTTGGGACTCGAGTCGAAGAACACGAAAGGGTGAGGCGAGGGAGTTAACCACACTCTCGCGTTCGCTCACTTGTTTTATAACCGCTGCAGAGTAAGAACGTGTGCGTTTTGTTAATATAATACTATGGGGTGGAGGTTCGGTTTGTGTTTCACTTTTAAAGAATTATACCAAGTAGAACCTCTAATTCGATTTAAAAAAAATTAAAAATCTCAAAAAACCCGATGGCATTAAAAGTGAACCAAACTACGTACTTGCATACTAAAAAAACTGAAAAGAATAAAACAAGCACATAGATTTCTGGTGGTCTAGAATTCCATACTATGTTATTGAATTAATACTATTGCAGAAAATAAGACATATTCTAATAAAGGAACATAACTGAACAGTCGGGATCCATTATTATTCGACAGCCAATCTAATTGTTCAATGGATCCCGAGTGTTCAGTTAATTTATCTGAGGTCTGAGGTGTGCCAAAAGAAGTCTTTACTTCAAAAATGGTAACGCAGTCACTTTAATCACGTTTATCTTGCAGTAGACGTAAGGGACAACTAAATGAATCGAGAGTGTGGAACTGTGGATAGCTAATACTCTTGTAGCCTCTACTCTCCAAGACTCACCCCGAGAGTTTCTAGGAGACCGCCTCGTGAGTCTGGATGGGTCCATGGGCCATATCAAAGAGCTTTGAGCTGTGGGTGCTTTGCGCGCTATGACGCCAGGAAGCCATCTCGGATATTTGGGAAATTCAGATGCTAGGCATGGCAGCTCTCACTGCTAATAGTAAATCTGTGTGCGGGCGGCTAAAGGACTAGTATCCAACTATCCAATATCCATGGCATAGGGATGCCCAAAAAAGTGTATTGTATCGATATATCGCATCGTAACTGTATCGAACTTGGTTGTATCGATACGCGATATTATCGATTTCCTTTGTATCGATATATCGTATCGTAACCGTATCGCATGCCTTTCATTTAATATGCGATATAATAAGTATATATATCGTGCAAAGGGTTATCTTTTTAGTAGTTTTACTATATTATTTTATTTTTTTAAAAGAAACAAATAATTATATGTACTTATTTAGAATAGTTTTATTCAACAAAAAAATCACAATTGCCATTGATCAGCACTTAAACAACGCAAAATAATAATTTTGATAAGCGCTGTGAATTTAACCAATTACGGCTTTCGGAAAGTGTGTGCCCAGCTACGAACGGAATGACAAAGGAGAACATAAACTAAACATTTATTAATCATATTTGATGGTACTACAAAGTTCAAAGATTATTTAAATCTACCTCCAAGTCTAAATAAAAGCCGGCTGTTCTTGTTCCATGAACAATTTTGTCGACGTTATCATTCTCATTGACAATAACAATATATTCAATGGCACTGTCTATTATCGTTTAGTGATGATGTAATAGGTACTTTAAAATTTTACAAATTAATCACCGACATAGTTTGATACGATATGGTAATGCGATATTTTTATAAGAATGCGATATATCGAAGCGTATCGTATTGTCAAAATATCGCATCAAATATCGATATATCGTATAGTGCTGTATCGATATTCCGATATATCGTATCGTAACGGGCATCCCTACCATGGCAAAGAATTAAAAAAAAGTTAATCTGTAAAGTGTAAATCTGTAAATCACAGTAAATCTAAAATGCAAAAAAAATTGTTTTCCTAAATCATATTTCTTATTTAGGTATCTAGTGAGTAGAATCGTAAAGACGTGATAGCAAAATGATACACAGTTTGTTTATTATCAATCCTTCAGGGTACGTAAAAACCGCCTTTCGAATTGCTAATACCTATTGATAGCTAACCGATAAACACGTATCGTTTCACTTTCTCTGGACTTACCATAAGTTTTAACAATAAAATGAGCGTATAATGTGGAATTTTAAATTAGTTAATGAATAACATAGAAGTTAAAGAGATGCTAGCTCAATTTTATAGAGTACTAAGTGCAGTAGGTAAAGTAAATCTGGTTTGTTCACAGGGATGTGTTTTTAGAGAAACACTGGCGCAGTGTGATACCTAGATCAGTATGTGACTACTATTTGGAGGCCCAGAGAGCGTCGCCCAATGTGAGTGACAAAAATCTGAAATTTTAATTTATCTAAACTTTATCAAATCAGCCCCTCTGCTATACAGACAGTGAACTACTTTATGATAGGTCTCTCCCTTAGAACTGAAAACCCACAACTTTATGACCCCATAGTGAGCCTTTGCTTTAGCCCAAATGTTTTAAAATCATGTTTCCAGTGTTTTTCTTTTTGTGTACAAACTTACAAGTTGATACAGTAGAACCTCATTAAGTCGAACCTCGATAAGTCAAAAACCTCCAAATCTCGAAAAAATGTTTTGTTCCCTTCCCTTCAAACACCAAAACCTCCATTACTTGAAATCTTGACCCTCTGTTAGTCGAAATAATCACCGAGTCCCTCCAAGCCATTTTGGTACATATTTTCACTCTATAACTCGAAAAATTAAATTTGACCTCTGTATCTCGACATATTTTATTTTACAACCTTTACAACTTGATCATTTGGAATTTATTACGTCTATTGTTCGAACAAAAATAAGTTACCGACTTAAGAACTTGCCGACAATGTGAGTACACTATTGTTTCTTAGAAAACATTTTAGGAGTATACGATAATAAATTTATGACTCGCATAAACATTTGTTTGCTTGCTTGGTGTCAGGTGTTCAATTTTAATTTCCTTTGAAATTTAGCTAAGCAAGTCATTTGTTTTCGACTTAAATACTATCAGAAGTACATAGTTTGGTTCTACTGCAATACACATCAATTAGTACAACAGTTAACATGAGTGCTGTGAAACGTAAACTAAAAACTTTGAGTCTTGCTGAAAAATTAGAAGTGCTTGAAGCTGTGAAGAGGTGTCAAAAAAAAAAAAAAAAAAATGTTGCTGAACAATTTGGCCTGCCAATGAGTACTCTTTCAACAATAATAAAAAATGAATCAGACATCATGAGAAAAATACAAAGCGGTCAAAGTTTGTCCTGCAAAAGACGACGAATTGCAGAATATCCGGGCTTGGAGGAGTGCTTACTTAAATGGTTTGAGCAGTGTCGCAGCCAAAATATCAGTGTTAGTGGACCACTGTTACAAGAAAAAGCCCAAATATTCTCTAAATCATTGGGACTCGTTAATTTCAGAGCCAGTAATGGATGGTTAGAAAAATTCAAAAGAAGACAGGAACTTGTTTTTAAAAAAGTTTGTGGGGAAAGTGCAAGTGTCAACATTGAAACCTGTAACAAATGGAAAAGTGATTTGAAATAATGTTGATTTATAATATGTTAAAAATATGTTTGTCACCTCTGCAAGTTGAATTTTTATTTATTTTACCTCTCTAACTCAAAATTTATATCATTTATGATACCTAACTTGCATTTATATTAGGGGATTTACGCAGGGGATTTCTCATTATTATTATTATTATCCCGATCTCTGATTTGACGGACAAATATTTTACCGATACTTATCTATTTTGCATTGCATCCGCATTGAATTTTTTACTGATGTGTTATCGATGTCAGTTTTTTGAGACTACCCTATTGGTCTACAACATAAAGTAAACAGCGTACTAATTAGTATGAGCGTCTATTTGCAATTCCAATGAAAACGGTATCAATATCTACCTATATTGTTATACTGTGGCACTATGATCGTAATATTTTAAATTTATTGGTTGTCAAAATTGCAAAATCAAGCACAGGACCGTCGTCCGTGAGCGCCGAAACGCGACTGATCAGGCCTGCCGAACGGCGCGCTATATATATGGTAGATATTAAAACATAGTGACTAACTGATACTTTTTATCAAGTCAAACTCTGCAAATTCATCTATAACTTTTTAGTGGCTTTCGTTGAGTACAAAAATTTTGTAAAAAAAATCATTAGTTTAGTCATAAACTTGAAAAACCTTTTTGAAAAGGGGTAACTTTGGGATTATTTTTCTATCAAGTAAAATTCATTAAATCGTGTTATTGACTGCGAATTGCACTAGGTTAGATCCTTAACTAATACATATATTTTTTTCAGAGTTTAATACACTATTTTAAAGGTCTTAAAGTTGTTTTAAAAATTCAAAATTGCGGCCCACACGCCCTTAACAAGTTTTCGGAATTGCTTTTATTTTGAAGATTGACACTTGTTTACCATAAAAGAAAATATTTTATTTTAAAATATTAGTATTATCACTGAGTGAATATAAAAAAAAAGAGTAATTTTAAACAAAATTAATTTACTACATAATGTTCAATTTCAATCAAAAAGATATGATTTTCGATATTCTATTATTAAAAACTATCTAAAATTAACATGTTAACATCCCTATTGAATTTATACTTTGTTTAATACCAAATTCAGTAAATTATAATCCTTTAAATTCATTTCCAGGATGTCCCACCAGTGTTGGCAGCACCCCACCATTACCTGATCTCCATACAGAGAGGGGGAGTGGCACTAGTAGCAGTATGCAAGCAGGAAGTAGCTCCACTGTTTGTGATTGAATTTCTCCACAGGGTTGTTGACACATTCCAGGTAAAATATAACTGCTATAAACTAGCTGTGCTCTGCTGCACTACCCACATTCAAATCAAATCATGCTTTATTTACACGCACACAAAGTTTAAAACAATATTCACAGTACAAATACCATATCACATAAAACATTGTTCCTGTTCCCATAACTTTCATGTGTTCAAGTAGCCCATGTGTTATTCCAGACATCTTGGTTTCAAATTTCAACCCCATCCATAAAGCCTTTCCGATGTGATAGAAGACCTAAACACAAACATAGAATTTATGATTATAGTATTATGATATTACCAGATTACCAGAATGTGATATATTTTGTGATAAATGGGCACAGATTGACACACATTTAAAATTATTTTGTGAAAATATTAGTAAGTAGTGTGTATATTTTCAATTTTGTTTAATGACTAACTAATTAATTTATTCTTCATTATTTTGTAACATTAACTTGACATGTTGATTATTATTTGATTTTTTTTTAAATATTTTAACTAATTTACTATTATGTTTTAAATGAATTTTAAGTGTAATTGGCATTGTAGCCATACTTATTATTAGCCAATAAATAAAATATTAGTAGGGTTTCCTATGTAAAAAAACTACTTAGGTAAGTAAAATTTGCAAAAATTATCATTAATATAAGTTTTGAGGATGTTACAGATTTGATATCCCCATTTGTTTAACACTTACCTTATCTTTATCTGTTTTAGCTAAATTAAAGCTGAAGTGTTTTGAATTTAACAAATTATTTGGCAGATAATTATTTAAAAACATGTACAATTTTAATAGTTATTGCACTTATGATTAATTTTCTGTGTTTCAGGATTACTTCTCCGATTGCACGGAAAGTATTATCAAGGAAAACTATGTTGTAGTTTATGAGGTAATGTATAACAATATTTTTTTAAGCCTGTGGTTTAACAAAATTTGGCAGGGCTCTCTTTCCTTCTTCATGTGGCCTCTTTTGTTTGTAATGTCATGAAATAGCCAACCTAAAAATTCAATTGTTTTGTATGGCAATGTACTCGTACATTAGCTTCAACCACTTTATGCAGTCTATTTGAAGGAAGGCATAGGTGACCCATGAGACTCAGATGGGAATGTTTTTTTTAAATAAAGTGTGACAAGACGATCAGGACATGTGCCTGATAGTGAGCAACATGCCTGCCACATAACAGCACAGTGACATGCAGCTATTGGAACATGAAAAGTCCAAATGATTACCTGGCACTGCACTGCGCTCGTCACCCAGAGATCTAAGATGTTATATCTCTAAGTCCTGTAATTTCTCTGGAAACTTTGCCTTTCAAACCGGAACACAGTAATATTTGAATATTACTGCTTGGCGGTAGAAGAACTGGCAAAGGTGTGGTACTTCCCCCAGGCGGACTCTGCCAAGAGTCCTACCACTACTAGATTGCCTGACCTGTATTCTCGTCAGTTCTGCTTACCATTTGGGTACCAAATTTGGCAAAATTTCATATATATAATAACTATTTTAATTAAGATTGCATTAAGAAGACAACTTATCTTATGTTTTTATATTACAGTAATACCCCGACTTGCACTATCCCATTGTACGCTATTTCAGACATATGCGGTTTCTCATTTGTTCATTCCGCACTGTCAGTGTTCGCTTTACGACAAGGTCGGGTGTATTCCTCGTCGAATTGTTTTATGTGTGCAGTACAAAACACAAGTAAAAAAAAAAAACAAAATATAAGTCTTTACAAATTTATAATAAAAAAAAAACCCCGACTTACTCGAATTCGACTTGTCTACACGACTATCGCTTGGTCCACTTATCGCGTAAGTCCGAGGCATTACTGTACTTCAAGAATATTTTCAAGGAATACTAACTGAATTCTAACGATAAGTTCACAGGAAAATCATTTAAAGGAAAGATCCTGACAGTTGCTATTTTACTAAACCTTACTAATAAATAACACTAATTTTCAGCTTTTAGATGAAATGTTGGATAATGGTTTCCCACTGGCAACTGAGAGCAACATCTTGAAGGAGTTAATCAAACCACCAAATATATTGAGGACCATTGCAAACACTGTTACTGGTAAATCAAAGTAAGAACATTTGTTTCATTGCACTTATAATAAAGATCTTGTAGAAAGTATGATTCAATTACTATATACTGCTTGCTGGTGTAGTATTGATCATTTTATATCTTGTTGATTTCTATGTGACACAGAAATAACTTAAGAGGCTACTCTGCGATACAAATGCTTCAAATAATTTTCTAAAAATATTTTTGAAATAAACAATTGGACTAAAATATACAATCACTGTTTATAGGCTGCAAAAAACAACACGGAAAACACACAGACATGAACACTTTTATGCATACCAAACATATTAAATATGTTTGATACATAAAATACTTAAAGGCTTATAACTAGTGAGATAAATTGCGCCCTTATCGCTTATAGCGATTAACACTTTACTTTTTATCTTGGGAAAATAATGGAATGAGGAGCTATGTCAGTGAAACTGCAGAATGAATGCTATTAGTATTATTATAAACTTTATATAGGTCTGGTCTGGTCATTTCAAGGGAAAAGGGAAGTAATTATATGTAAAGTCAAAATTCTACGGGAAACTCTTCCTCTATTCTATATTTTTTTATTGAAACTGCTCATATTTTTCCAGTGTTTCAGCAATACTACCATCTGGACAGCTGTCGAACGTGCCGTGGCGACGGTCAGGCGTCAAGTATGCGAACAATGAAGCCTATTTTGATGCCATTGAAGAAGTGGATGCCATTATAGACAAAAGTGGCGCTACAGTGTCTGCAGAAATACAGGGATATGTAAGCACTGTTGAGTTCTATCAGTTTTTAACCCCCAACCAAAAAAAAAGGTGTTATAAGTTTCAGCTTGCTTACTCTTTGAGCTATGTTGGCTAAATTCTTCTGCGAATATCCTCACTACGGATTCTGTCGTGAAAACAGACACGGATATCTCTCTCCATAGAATACTTTAGTATGAAGCCCACAGTTATGACCACGTCTCAGTTCCATAAGCTTATATGTTTGCATTGGGGTATTTTGACCAAAGATGTGCCGAAGTTTATAGGCCTTCGCTGACCTCTTTGTGAATTCTGTTGAATATTTGTTTGGATTCTACTCATATGGCCGGATATAAATCAGGATTAATAACATATTGTGGCTTTGCTGTAAATATCTTTGAAAGTGATAGTCGATGCGGCATTACTAATGGAATGAGGAGCTAAATAGTCTAAACTGATTATGATATGAAAATCTATGACAGCCATATACGGATATTATTATAAACTTTCATAATTTTGAAAGGTTTGTTCTGGTCTGGTCGTCATTTCGTGCGTGAGACGATCTTATGATTATCCCTCGAAAACAAAATAGAAACAATGGCTGAAAGTATGTAATGGGAGTTATGTAATTCTTCAACAATGGCTCACCTTTTGACGAAGAGCACTACGAAGCCTATTTTGATGCCATTGAAGAAGTGGATGCCATTATAGACAAAAGTGGCGCTACAGTGTCTGCAGAAATACAGGGATATGTAAGCACTGTTGAGTTCTATCAGTTTTTAACCCCCAACCAAAAAGGGTGTTATAAGTTTTTGACGTCGATGTCTGTCTGTCCGTCTGTGTGTGTGTGTGTGTGTGGCACCGTATATTCAAATCCAAGATGGCCGCCACCACAAAATGCGAATTATATTATTTTTTTCATTACTACCTCAATATGGGTATCAAACGAAAGGGCTTGACTAGTAGAATACATTGCACTATGACAAATTTCAAATCCAAGATGACGCTTCTACAAAATGGCGAAATACATTTCTTTTTTCACAACTCTCTTAATATGGGTATCAAATGAAAGTGCTTGTCTAGTAGAATGTTCTACAGATAACAAATCCGAGGTAGTCAGGGTTAATCAAAATTTTTAATTTTGTTCTTGTATTTGTAGCATACAATATATAAGATACTTAACCAAAAAGAAAATACCAATTACTAATCTACATTTTGAATTTATTGTCATTATTGTTGAGTGTAATGCAGACTTTGTCTGATGTATCTGTTCATATGTTAATCCAGGATGTAAGCTGATGGCTGATCAGTTATTTCTACTGAGTCCTACGGCTTAGCTAAACTATTAACAGGAATTTTACCCCTTGAAAAGCAAATTTTTACAATCTTTGATATCATAATTTATGTTGATGCAATATTTACATATATCTGTGTAATAAAAAATCTGAAAAATAAGTTTCCGACTTCTAACATAACTATAAATATAAATATTGGTGGACAATTCACAAACAACACCATCGGACCCCAAACTAAGCAAAGCTTGTGATATGGCGGCCAGATAGTTGATATAATACTTGTATAGTTTTAAATACATACTTATTATACATAGAAACACCCAGACACAGTGCAAACATTTGAATTCATCACACAAATATTTGCACTGGGTGGGAATCGAACCCACGACCCTCGGCGTCGCAGGCAGAGTTACTACCCACTAAGCCACGAGGCCAGTCACTATGGAAGTTTTGTTATGTTAGAAGCCGGAAATAAACTTTAATCCCCTTAGAACCCTTTTTTGCATTAAAAGTAATCTATGTCTTTTCTCAGGCTGTCACTATACCACCATTTAATTTTAAATGTTAAGGAGTCAGAGCTACTTTTACATTTTTTGTAATACGGTAGGGATGAATATGTGTATATAATTCATTTTGCTATACTTAATTTTATTTATTTAATTACGTTTTAGTTGCAATTCAAGATATAACGAGTTGAGCTGCCATATTTTTAAATAAGATATTAGACTTCTATGAAATTAAAGCTAGGAATTTAATTGACTGCCCTGACTAAGATATTAGACTTCTATGAAATTAAAGCTAGGAATTTAATTGACTGCCCTGACTAGTTATTTTTTGAATTTCAGATTGACTGCTGTATAAAATTGAGCGGTATGCCAGATCTGACATTAACCTTCGTAAACCCCAGGTTGTTTGATGATGTTTCATTTCATCCTTGTGTGAGATTCAAGAGATGGGAGGTAAGCAATCGTAACTTATATGAGACTTTAACGATTCACTGGTACTAACAGACAGACAAGAGAGAATGATACACTTTATTATGTACCCAAAAATAATACAATACTGAAAAAGACTAAGAAATGGCTTCCGGCGAGAGTAAAATTACGTTACGTAAGAAGATCCAATAAAATGTTCTAGTCAAACGCCGTTAGTGATATGTCAGCCAGTTGTTGTTAATACTCTCCTTGTCATGTCCTAGAATTCTAATCGTGTGAAAAATAAAGGGGTTACAAAAGACATGGTCACTATGACATGCAAAACAATAAAACTCCTCTGACTCATCCATTTTTGATGATCACACTACTACAACCGCGCTTGGTGGACGATCAGACGACTCGGACGTATGTGTTTGGCACTAGACAGCCAGGAATAGGCCTACTTTACATTCTCTTTGAGGCCTACTACGATCTACGCCCAAATGTCAAAGGCAACCATTCTCATGTTCTAAAAGAGAGGCCTTTATTCTATCAGACTGATCATATCTCGATAAATTTACATTCTTCACGGTTGACGTTCCAAACTCCTAAACGAACAGGTTTGACTCCTCTTTCGCATTATGAACGTCTGTGTCGATGCTGTGGATTGCGTCTGAGTGGGGGGTTTGCCGATGGATATAATCTTAGTGTCTTTAAATCGAAAGGGATTGGTTCCTTCTATGTAAGCATGTTCCAATCGTAGACCATATTGTCGCTTAACATCAGGTTATATGGAGGTTTGAAGGTCGAGTGGTGCCTATTATCGAAAATCATCATTATCATCATCATCAGCCGCAAGACGTCCACTGCTGAACATAGACCTCACCCCTAGATTTCCACAACGAACGGTCCTGCGCAACCTGCAACCAGCGGTTTCCAGCGACCTTTGTGAGGTCATCTGTCCATCTAGTGGGAGGCCGTCCAACACTGCGACTTTCGGTTCGGTTCGGTCGCCACTCGAGAACCTTTCTTCCCCATCGGTTGTCAGTTCTGCGAGCGATGTGGCCTGCCCATTGTCACTTCAGCTTGCTTACTCTTTGAGCTATGTCGGCCACTTTCGTTCTTTTGCGAATATCCTCTCCGGATTCTGTCGCGCAAAGAGACTCTGAGCATAGCTCTCTCCATAGCTCGCTGTGTGACTTTGAGCTTCGTTATGAGGCCCACAGTGAAGGACCACGTCTCAATTCCATAAGACATCACTGGCAACACGCACTGGTTAAAGACTTTCGTCTTAAGGCTTTGGGGTATTTTGGACTCAAAGATGTGCCGAAGTTTCCCGAACGCTGCCCATCCGAGTTGGATCCAGGTAGACGTATTCGTCAACAACTTCGAGTGTGGAATTCCCAACAATAACCGGTACAGGTGAGACATGAACATTTGACATGACCTTCGTCTTGTCCACATTCATCCTCAAACCTACCTGTTGGGATACTCTACTGAGGTCCCTGAGCATAGCACCGAGGTCCTCCAGCGAAATAAAAACCATTATCAAACCATTATAGATTATCGAAAATAAAAACCATCAAAGGACCAAAATGATGAATGAATGAAATATCCATCTTATTTTTCCAGTCAGAAAGAATATTATCCTTCATCCCGCCAGACGGCAACTTCCGTCTCATGTCGTACCACATCGGGTCTCAGAGCGTGGTGGCGATCCCGATCTACGTGAGACACAGCCTCACGCTGCGAAACAACGGAGACCAGGGAAGGCTGGACTTGACGGTCGGCCCGAAGCAGACTATGGGAAGGACTCTGGAAAGTGAGTACATCTGTTCTCATTCCCCATTAGCTGTATTTGCACACCATCCTAGTAAGACTTCTCGAGAACTGGCATAGTTTTGTTTGTATCTTACTGTAAAGTTATACTATTTCTGTCATACCACAAAAATAGAAAATTAATAAATTCGAATTCTTGAGAACCAAATCATTTTTACTAGTCCATCGTCATATATGTGTCTTCCATGGTACCTATGCAAAATTGTAATAGTTGCTTAAAAGTGATACCCATAATCATTTTTGCATAGGCCATGTCCATGTCTAAGATTCATCTTTTGTTTCCAGATGTGGCATTAGAAATCTGTATGCCGAAATGTGTGCTGAATTGCTCTCTAACTGCGAATCAAGGGAAATACTCATACGACCCCGTCAATAAAGTGCTGCTGTGGGACATAGGACGCATAGAGTTACCTAAACTGCCTAACATTCGAGGAACCGTGAGTATACATTTCACAAAACGTTGTGGTTTTTTCAACTTTTCAAAAATTTTACTGGTGTGTAAACTCCAACCTCCTTGAAATGAAAATTAATTTCATAACTTGCTGAATCTCGTTCTGTGTTTAATGTTTTCATATGACATAAATGTATATATATATTTATAATTTTTTTAACACCATTTTTAAACTAATATTTATTGTAAATTCAAGATGGCCACTACAAGCCACTACAAAATGGCGGATAACCAATTTTTTTTTCAATCCCATCAATGGTAATTTTACAGATAAATGTACTAACATAAAAAAATTTGACTAAAATAAAATCGTGGGGCACTAAACAAACGAACATTTTAATCGACGATTGTATATTTATGTATATTTGAAGTGAGTGCCCCACAATTTTTTTTAGTCAAAATTATTTTTAAGCTTTTAGTAAATTAACTGCAAAATTACTGTGACCGTTTACAATAAAACCGTTGAACTTAAAACGTGTTTTTAATCTTTTTATTTTAAAGTTTATTTGATAACTGGTATCAAAACTACTACGGAAAAAACTTAACTGTGACTTAGCTTTTACATCATAATTTTAGATATGCCACTTTTATTCCAAAAAATATCAATTGACAACATTTCAAATATTTTACGTATTTGTTTTTATTTTTTTTCTGCAAGAATATGGAAAATTAAGAGACACGTATTTTTTATTTTTTCGATATGACTCATATTTTCCGCAAAATTAATTTTTGAAAATGAGCTTATTCCAAAAGGTCGTAAGTGCATAATTCTGGATTCATAAAGAGTAATGCTGTAGCCACTTTCTAAAAAAAAAAAAAAGGCATGCTTTGCTGTCACTGTCAGTAGTGTCAGTGTTTCCACTTTAATCATTTCCTTTCCCTCGCCTCAATTAAGATTTCCCCTTTTTTCCCCTCAAAACTTATTCTGGTATAGTTTTGGCACCCCCCCAAGGAGAGATTCAAATTTTAAAATTGCAACCAATATTAATAATATTTAGGCTTTTATGCTAAACCATGTTACAAGAAACATCGCCTTTTTGAAAAAAAAAAATTGGAACTGTATGGATTAATTATAGGAAAATTTTCCTCAATATGACGAAGTTTTTGTATTTGTTTGATTATGCATGATTTCCCCTTTACATCTCTTTCCCCTTTTATTCCCCTCTGACCCTAATTTCCCTCAAAGGGAAGTTCCCTCATTAATGGAAACACTGGACACAATAACAAAACAAAACGTAACCGAAGGTCAGTGTCAACTGTCATTTTATATTGCTAGTATTTTTTTTTATCAAAGGCAACTGAACATGAATTATGAATCCGTAAACGGCTTGGCGGATGGTTTTTATTTAATAACTTTGTAGTAACTGCACCAATAATTTTGGAAAAATAAGCATAATCATCAGCATCGCAATATCTCGAAACGGTTTTGGAATTTCATAGCCTTGTGAAATATGAAAACTTGTCAATTCTCTATATTTCATCACAATGGCTTCAGTCAATTTCATTTTATATATTCATATTAATCGGCAGGTGTCGGTGGCATCAGGCGCGGACACGAGTGGAGCGAACCCCAGCATCAACGTCCACTTCACGATCCCACAGCTGGCCGTGAGTGGCCTCCGCGTCTCCCGTCTCGACATGTACGGCGCCAAGTACAAGCCCTTCAAAGGCGTCAAGTACGTCACTAAGGCTGGCAAGTTTCACGTGCGCATGTGATGCTAACTTTTGATACGCCATTGATCTGGGACTGTATATAAACGAGCAACTTGTGAGATGATTGTCGATCAACTTAAAGCAAATATAAACCACATTCCTCGGCAATACGATGTGTAGTCGTGGTGCTCGTAATGTGGAGCATCAATTGTTTTGTAAAATTGTCGAAGACCTTGTACATAACCTGGAGTGATATAACTCCTGGGGTCTACCGCCTAACTAAAACTGTCTTAGCTTTGATATACCTCTCTCTTTTCTTTCCGCTTGTAATGATAGAGACCGCAATAGCAAAGCGAAATCAGATTTAGTTAGGCGGTAGAAGGGCTGGTCTGACTGTACGTGTACGTGTACTGTGTCAAATACAAGCCCTTCAAATGCGTCAAGTACGTCACTAAGGCTTGCAAGTTTCACGTGCGCATGTGATGCTAGTTTTTGACACGCCAGCGATCTGAGACTGTATAATAAATAATAAATAAATAAATAAATAAATATTGGTGGACAATTCACACACAACACCATCTGACCCCAAACTAAGCAAAGCTTGTGTGATGGCAGCCAGATAGCTGATATAATACTTATATAGTTTTAAATACATACTTATTATACATAGAAACACCCAGACACAGTGCAAACATTTGAATTCATCACACAAATATTTGCACTGGGTGGGGATCGAACCCACGACCCACGGCTTCGCAGGCAGAGCTACTACCAACTAAGCCACTAGGGCAGTCAACGATGCTCTTGTGATACAATTGACGATCAACATGTTCGAAGCAAATTCAAACTACATTGAAATGTACACTACAAACGATAGATTATTTTGTAAAATTGACATATGAGACCGGGCGTATCCAACTTTGGCGCCAATAGGGGAGGGGCGTTGTTGGGTCACGTAGTCACAAGATCGTGTGACAAATGCGTGCGGGCGTTTTAATGTATGGTCCACCTAGGTTCAAGTCCCAGCCCTCATGTCATCTTATTAGACAACTGACAATCGACATATTACACTGTAAGAGTTTTAAATTCTATCCCCAATGATAAGGTCTCGATTGTGGTGCTCGAAATATTGAGCGCCAATTGTTTCGTAATAATGTCTCATGGTATGGCCTGTTATCCCAAGAACTCTGTCTGTGACTAATTTTGGTACAATGCTCACTTAAGTGAACCAAGGCAAGGCAGGCCAGAGGCCATCTACATATCCTTGATCTGCTTGGCTAAATCTCGAAAAAGGTCGACATGAGCAAGTGAGGTGGTATAACGCATTTGAAGACCTCACAAACCTAATTTGTATTTACGGTAAGGATTTGAATGTACCGAGAAATGGAGTTATTGATCTAAATAAACTTTTAGTTTAATGAATTTGTTAATCTAGTGAATGTCTGTTAAAATGCTTATTTGCGTTATGTTATTATATTTTCTTATATTTACTGTAGTTGTAAATTTAAGTATCAGAAGGAAATGTTTATTCAAGGAATTTTTATATTTAAGTTAACATTAAGTAAAAGGTTTATAAATATTTGTTACATAATCTATATTACGTCTAAAATTAAAATATACATATAAATTATAAGGTACAAATAGTTTCATTCATGCTTCAAGGGATTCCTTGGTTAATTGGTTTTTTATACCGCTAATGTCTTGGCAAACTAGTTCTAATTCGGAGACTTCGTTATCTGATTGAACGCCGAAGTATCGCTGCACTAAGACAGACATCAGTGACGGGAACTCATTTTGTATACTGGGCTCTACGTCGCGTTCCTATAAAAAATAACATTTTATAAATAATATAGGTACTAAAAACATAGTGTCTATCTGAAGTTAACAAGATTTGAACATATTTTGGTCAAATTCGAGGTTCTGTCAATTTTCATTGAGCCGATTGACTTATATACTATTATACAAATAATGTTCATTCGGTGCATTCGCAATATGAATAGTGAAAGACAATTGTTACAGAGCGGACAATTAGGCTAAGAACTGCGATTTTCAACCGCGACGGTTGCGGTACTACGGTTCTATTTCAAAATTCACGAGGTCGCTTGTTTTCGCTGTCCCGCAGCCGCCACGGTAGAGATTATCGCCCGCAAACGTGGCGGGCGATGATCGCAAGACGGGCGGTCAACGATCACTTGAGGTCCAACCAACCCATCGCAGAACGCGGCGGTTGTCGCTACCCGCAGAGTCAGCGGACGACCGCGGCCCACGCGGAAGCCGCGCACGCCGCGGGCGCAAAACGCGTCTTGAGTTGTACTTTGTTTTTTTACTTAATTATATATCTGCATTCTGCAGAAGCTGCGGGCCCCGCAACCGCGGCGGGTGAAAATTGCTCCAAGAGTCTAACGCATAATTTTTTGTTTAACACTAGGGATAGACACATCAGCTAAATTTGCCTTTTGTTCCATTTTTTATGCATAATTAAATGAGCAAATATTGGTTAGTGCCATGCAGTACTAAAACACATTGCCGCCCTTTAGTATGTAGGTTCGTAATTTGTAACTTTTAAACGTTTTTTTGTCAAACAAATAGTGATGATAGTTTTAGATAGAAACTAATCGTTATAAATTCATTGTGTTAGTATAATGGTTTAATGGTTAGGGTACATAGAATATATATGTACCTACTATGAATTAGGTATGAGTTCAACAAGGGAATATGTATAAATGACATACAAGAAAACAGCAGTAAGAGCACGACCACTGCGCCTGGGTTCCTTTAGACTGGCACATCCTTGAGCGGATCCACTCGATCATGCTAGCCAGGCCAGATGTCGTGGGGATCAGGTTGAACGGAGAAGGCAAAGTCGTCTGCCACATGTAGTCGATATATACCTGAAAATGAAAATACCTACACAGGTCACAGGTAAGCCATAGGAGTAATACTCGACAAGCATAATGCACGCATAGCATAATTAGCCCACTAAATGTCCCTACTGGGACTCGGGACCTTCTCTCGCAAGGAGAGAATCAAGGCCATGATCCATCACGCTGGCCCAGTGCGGATTGGTGGATGACGCAAGACTTGGAAAGGTTCTAGTTACCTATGTCGCTTTCCTCACTATGTTTTCCTTCATCGATTTTAAGCTACCGGCATTACGCACATGACTCCGAAAAGACAGTGGTGCGCATCGGATTCGAAGCCGGGGCTCCGAATCGGCAGTCGTCGTTCTCCCGATTAGACCAGCTATAACTTTAACACTTGGCAAGGATAAGCATAATAACAATAATAAATACATGAGGACTTCTCACACTAAACTACCAAGCTTCTAATTAAGCGAAGCTTGTATCAAAGGATTGATAATATTCTTGTATTTTGGGGATAAGATAGCTGATATAACTAATATATAATATGTACCTATATTGTATACAGTATACATAATTGTAAATGTATAGATTATGATAAACGCTCATACTCTACTCATTAAATTAAAAGGAAAGTTTGAATTCGACAAAATGAATGGAGCAACAATTTGGGTTTTCAGTTTTGGTCCAACATTAAGTTGCCTCTTAGCTATAGGTATGTTTAACGTTTTAATCTATACTAATATTATAAAGCTGAAGAGTTTGTTTGTTTGTTTGTTTGTTTGTTTGCTTGAACGCTAGGATCTCGGGAAGTACTGGTCCGAATTGAAAGATTCTTTTCTATTGGATAGTCCATTTATCGAGGAAGGCTTTAGGCTATAGAAAATAATTCTACTATTAATTGAAGCGGAGCATGAAACAAGAATGTAACAAAATCGGGAAAAAATATTCCCCTTTTGAGAGTTTTCGTACGTTTCGTGCTTTGACATGACACATGACAGCATGTGTCAAAGATTGCGTCATTGCATTTCAGTAATCTGTGCCTTGAATATAAACCTTTGCTATTTTTTTTTCTAATTCTGAGTTGGTACGACCAATTTCCGACAGGTGGCGTAGCAGGTTGCTGAAGAGGTTTTTTGTTTGAAATCGATATTCTCAGGAATGAGTGAACCGATTGCAGCCATTCTTTCACCGTTGGATATGTACGGGATCCCGATGAGTGCTATATAATATACCACGGGCGAAGCCGGGGCGGGCATCTAGTATTTTATAAAAAGGTCAGTTAGGGAGAGTAAATCAGATTTTATTTATATCAGGCGAAATGGCGGACAAGTAAAACTTATTATTGTTAAAAAAAGTATCTTAGTATAACTTACCTCTGTTTTCCCAAAAGTCCATTCTATGGCGACATTATCCGTGACTCTTTGAAACGTGTTAGACATAGTCGCTATTAGCATATTCAATACTACTATCACAGATATCACTTCAAAACCTGCAATTAACAAACTATCAAGAATATTTGACTAGATACCCAACAAGCCCAGGAATATCAACGAGAATAAAGTTTTACAAAGTTTTCAAACTACTTTCTGAAAGTACTAGCTACCTGCCATTACATATTCACAAACGCTTATGGCTTTGAATGACAGGTTTTGTTTGTGCGATACAAATATCCTGCTCTACAAATTTGTTTGGGAGTAGGTACTACTCAAACGCAAGCAAGTTATGTATATTGTCTCGCTGTTATATTTGTCTTTTGTAAAATATTTAAATCCACTGAAGGGTTTATACTTAACAAAGGTCCGAAATATATGAAATTTCGTTTTTTTTTTGTTCACAATTATGTCCAATTTCCATGTGAACAAAACCGATGTTTGATTGAATGTCGTCAGTTAGGGATTAAATTCACTGAGTATTTACTTTTGAAAAGTGAAAGCTAGCATAACCTCGCATTTGTATCAGACGTCAGACCTTTAAATATCCTGTCGCGTAATATTCTGAGGAATTGCTCTGTAATTTCGCTGAAACCTTTGTCAATGTTTTCCATAGCAATATCCATTTCACATTTAACCGATTAACTGACAAAGCCTTCTCCATGAAAATGATTTACTCACAACCAAAGCAGAAGTATCCAACTCGCTCAGTAAACTCATGTCTGGTGACCTCGATGGGGAAGTGTTTGGTTAAATCCAATTGTTGCCCGCGTGTGTTCTCCAGCACAATGTCAGCACTTTCCAGGGGCGCCATGCAGAATAGCGCCCAAAATAACGTGTTTAGAGTGTCTGTCAAGCTTGTAAACGAAGATACCTAAAAGCAGGCAACATACTATTGTGTTAACAGGCCATTATAGTGGCAGCGAAAAACTTGACCCTAAGTACGAACTAAGTAAGAACTCTACATTTGTCAGGATAAAGAGTAGGTAGGTGCCATTCGAGATTAGTCTAAAATTGAAGAGCCAAATTTCAAATTTTAAACTAATCTGTTCTTACAACGTGATTGAACAACAAATACCTGAACATAAAATGTTTCACATTTATGACGTTTGTGGGAATCGAAACTTATTTTTTCTAGTCTCCGGATAGCTAAATAAAAGACTGGCTGTCCACCTCAGTAAGCTTCAATAGGTTAACTTTAATAACATCGATATGAATTTAAAGACATGAAAACTCATTGGAATTAAGTGAGGTAGGTACGAGTACTTAGGTACTACTAGTAGGTATAGCTAATATTGGGAATAAAAGTAAGCAGATTTTAGTACATAGTTCAAAGCAAAATAAAAAGGGGGAATACTTAGTAGCATTTCACTTCATTTGTTTCTAGTCTCTACGTGCTCCGATAGCATTGTATGTTTGCGGTTGTTTTCCTTTACCTAGGTCATGTAAGATTATAAATTGTTCTAACAGTAAACGTTTCATTGTGTGTTGCAATGATCCGTGAAATTAAATGTCTTACTAAGTGAATTTCTCCAGTGTAGGGACAGTTCGGAATACGGACTGTTCTCCTTTGGTAATTGGTGTCATTATTATTTATTTTTGTTCTTTGATAATAGGTTCGCGTTGACCGCCATCTCGCCTGATGTTAAGCGACGATGCGGTTTACGATAGAGCGCGCTTACTTACCTACTTATACAGAAATGCTATTTTATGTTTATTTTTTTCATTCGTTTTAACCACTCCACAGAATCCTGGGTCCATGACCCCTGTCATTTGAGTTCTTTTTTTTTAGTTCGTGGATTATGGAGGAGAAGAGGCAGATTGCGATTCCGCTTTTTGCGCTATTTTAATGTACCTACGGAACACTTTCACTATTCTTATCCACGTTTCAGCTCTGTAGCACCGACCGTGGCAGGAGACTAGATGGAGTGACGATTTACGAAATGATGATGATGATGAAGACTTACTTGTACAGTTTTCATCCCATATTTGTCTTCGTACACCATACCATCATAGTATTGGTAGAAACGAGAGAGTCCAGCGGCAAAAGCCATTATGATGATAGCGAAAACTATGACGTATTTGTAAATGTCTAGAGTCATTTTTCCTAGAGATACCTGAAAATGTATTTAGTGGTTTTAATTTTCATCATCATTATACTATGACGGAGATCGGACCATTTTAACAAATGCCTTATATTGCTTCATTATTTATTGCTGAACTAGCTGACCCCGCGAACCTCGTACCGCCATATTTGTTAAACCATTCAATATTGTTTCATTTCATGCTAAGTTTTATTTAATTCATTCGATTATATACATTAATGAATTCGATTAGCAGTTGTGGCGTGATTCGCAGTCTGGATACAGACAGACATACTATAAAAACATTACAGTATTGCCTTCAGTATCGATTATATATTTAAATATCGAGTGCCCATAAAAAAATATCTTCAGTGTCCATAATTCGTCTCCTTACAGTTTTATCATAGCATACTAGATTATTTTCCATTGAGCTGTGGTTCTTTCAAACATTTGGATAAATTATTATGAGAGTTACATGGGCCTACTTTAACCTCAAGTCCTTTCACGAATATCTCTGCCTTTATTAACTTGCTAGTCGTGTATCCGCGGTTCTCATCCGCAAAGAAACGTGTCGAGATAGCCTAAGCAGGGCAGCTGACGCGTATGTGCATATTGGATCTCAGAGATTGAGATTCTCAATGATAATACAAGCCATAAGAAGCTAACAAGACAGGAAGACAGCGCGGTCTAAGCGTCCACGAATTGGAATAAGTAGTTCTCACATGCTAAAACATTTAAGGCATTTACATACTTGTAATGGTCCAAGATGGTAACTGAGCTGACATAGAAACATCAGCCGGAAGAAAGCAACGATTGTCGCGAGGCAAAACGTTCCCTCAGCGACTAGGGTAGGATCGTATTGTTTCCAATATTTTCTTTCTGCAAAAAAAGACTCAATTAACTAAGCGTCTAAGCTGTGGTTGAAATACGACCATATACCTAAAAAGTCAAACCCTAAACTCTTTTCTGAATTTCGTCCTATTTCTATCCTGCCTTTCCTGTCCAAAATGCTTGAGCGCCTTCTTGTCCACAAACAGTTCAATGAATTTCTCAATAGACAATATCTCTTCAATCCATTCCAATCCGGTTTCCGACCAGGGCATAGCATGTCTGCACATTTTAAAGTCACCGACGATATTCGCCAGGGGATGGATGACGGTAAGCTTACTGTTCTAACTCTGTTTCAGTAATGCCGCCAATTTCGACATTTTACTAGAAGTACTACGCTCACTTAACATATCTCCACCGGTAATTGATTGGTTTCATTGTTATCTACAAAGACGCCGGCAACAACGGATTCACCTAGAAGATACCTTTTCTTCTTAGTGTAATACAACAGCTGGTGTTCCTCAAGGCGGTGTCTTACCTCCTCTTCTTTTTGCCATTTTCATAAATACTATTCCTAAACACATTACTTCATGCAGACCTTTATGCAGACGATCTCCAAATTTATCTACAGGCTCCATTTCACGGACTTGCATTAGCCATTTCAAAATCAAATGCTGATTTATTTTCCATTCCCAAATGGAGCAAGTCTTTTGGCCTGAATGTCAATCCCGCAAAATCACAGGCTATAGTAGTAGAGCAGCTAGATAAACTTGAGCGCCTTCAAAACTATTGCATTAAGTTCATATTTGGCTTATGCAAGTATGATCACATTTCCCAATTTCGCGCTAACCTCAAGTGGTTACCGAAGTACAACGTTTTATTTAACCACTGCACACCGCGTTACCTTAAAGAGCGGTGCACTTTACTGCAGGATTGTCATTCTGTTCCACTAAAGTCAAACACCAACCTGACGCTAAAGACCCCTTCCGCACGCTCTAAAACTTTTTATGGTAAATCCTTCGCCTTTCGAGCTGTTTAGTTGTGGAATAAACTACCAGTCTGTATTCGGAAATTGCAATCGTTGCCTGTCTTTAGAGATCACGTAGGTAAATTAGTTTTTTTTAAATAAAGAGTGACGAGACGATCAGGACATGTGCCTGATGGTAAGCAACATGCCTGACACATAACAGCACAGTGACACGCAGCTATTCGATCATGAAGATTCCGAATCATTACCTAGCACTGCACTGCGCTCGTCACCCAGAGATCTAAGATCTTATATTTCTAAGCCCTGTAATTTCTCTGGAAACATTGCCCTTCAAACCAGAACACAGTAATGTTTGCACATTACTGCTTGGCGGTTATTCTATTTGTGGAAGCTGTGATTTTCTGTCATTGTTTTTCTTAATGTATTGAGTTTGGCTAAATGGCTTGTTTAATTTATTATTATTTTTTTACCTGCGTTGATCACTTCAAAATTTTAGGTTCTTATTCTTTAGATACTGTATACTGTTGAATCATATTTATCTGTTACCGGTTAGTTATTTTTCATTTAAGGATATATATATTATCTTGTTATCAATTAGTAGTACGTAAGTTTATGATTAGTTTTATTTATTAGTGCATTTTAATATTATTAAAATGTACGTTTATCTAGTAGTAATAATCTTTGTTGCGCACCACGATTTAGGTTCTCCTAGGTTTTTGTCTACCCCAAGGTTGTCTGGAAGAAATTGCTTTCAGCGACAAGGCCGCCAGTTGTTTTCACTAGTTTTAGTTGTATTGTGTATATTTTATGTTTTCATATATTTTATGTACTATTTTAAGGTCAGAACAATAAAGAGTTATAATTCATTCATTCATACCTGATTTAAAAAAATCTTGTAACAATCCACTATATACTTAGGTAGGTACATAAAACTTTTATCTACTCGTTATGTTTCTTCTTTTATAAATTTTAACCATTCCAATTATCATAACCGCCCACGGTAATGCTCATATTAAAAGAGTACAGTAGTCCGAATTATTTGATTCACATACGAACTTTCTACAAATCATACTTTGGGCTAGCATAGCATGCGCTAGGCTCTAGTTACGTACTGACGTAATCTTACTACTTACTATATCTGTGTCTACAAATGCACAAACGTATAGCGTTCCTACAAGCATTAATAAAGAATACCTACCTCAGTTTCCCATAGTACAAACGGTAAAGATAATTTTTTTTTGTTTTCCGGTTCGGCCGATTTATCATTTCGGGATTGCGTTGCAAAAGATTACAAAATACTGTTTCTGCGTTGGCTGACTGATTGTTGTATTTATATAGGTACGTATGTACCTACCTGTATGTTATTTTGTTATTCACATCTAAAGTGATTATCTTTTCGTAATATACTGTGAAAAGAAATGACTTTGTTCGTGTTTAGAGAGATTACCTCTTAGAAAGAACTCTTCACAAGGGGACGTTTGTGTTGATTCAACAGCTGCGAAGAACCAGAAGACGAAGGTGAGCCAGAACAGCGTGAGCATGATGAGCTCTGCCCAGTTCCACATGGCGGTGAAGTAGCGGCGCGGGCCTTGCATCATCGACATGCGGATGGCTGACCACGTGTAGCCACACACGTACAGGATCAAAGGTCCTTCTGCTCCTGGTTCAAAAGTAACAATTGTACTAGTAGGTACTGTTATATAGAGAAAGTTTCGACGATTCTTGCGCAATCGTGCCGGAACGGCTGAACCAAAGAGTTTACATATAGAGTTAGATTTTCTGCACGGTTCCTTTGTGTTAATCGTAAGCAAATGACGTGCATACTTTCTATAGCAACAGAGTGATGTGCCGCGACAAAAGTATGATACTTCCACAAGAGCAACAAGGCGAGAAAGGTGCTACCCGTGCTTTCGGTGTAAAGCGTTTGTGCCATAGGCTAATTCCTATCACGGGAATATTACGGGAACGGGTTTTCTTTGGACGCTACGATTGGAACACAGCTCATAATTAGGAATAAGCTTTTTGCCGCGGTAACATTGCGGGAACGTCTCTGGGGCGCTGCTAGTTGTTGCTAAGCGTCTAAGAGAGAACAATTTTCAATAGAAGTAAGAGTATTATTAATTACGGGATATTTACCATGGTACTATGGTAGATTGAGTCTCCGTCTAACTAGTGTTACGATATGTACCTACAATACTAGTTAGTAAACCGTGGTAATTTGAAACAATGTTTAAAGTATCTTCATTTTAAGTTTTAAGAAGTGAGTATTTCTTACTTAGTTAATATTAATATATTTTAACAGACATATAGTGCTACAAATTGAGTGGCGCATTATCCCGGTCCTAAGCTCCGAAATATTTTATCCTAGCTATTTCTGCTAGCTACCACAATCGAGAGTTTCTTACAGGAAATTGTTGAGCTTCACATCAAAACCTACAAGTTGTCCTTTAGGTAATTTCGGTTTTCCGATTTTTTTGGAGTTTGTTATCTCAGCTATTGCAGCCGTAGTAGCGTTTTTCCGGGCAGTCCGTATCGGTAGATGTTCCTAGGTTGCAGTAGCAGGAGCAATCGCCGTCGTATTAGGCATCAAACATTGGTTGCCTGGTTCACTTCGCGTTGCAGTCAGTTTTGCAATCTCACACGATTGCTTGTCTAGTTTTGATTGTAGCGTGTCCACTTTACTCACTAGGTTTTCTACAGTCCTCATCAGGCTTCTGCCAAGGTTTTCTAAAGTAGATTGTGCCATTGTTGTGCAGCACAAAACAATAATAGTAAAGGTATCTGAAATACTTGTACCAGGGATCTTGGACTAATACTTTAATTAATTTAAATCTATGTATTGGGAGAACCCACCATGCATAGAGTTAAAGTATTAGAACACAATGCCATGCTTAGAGTTAGACTTTGGTTTGAGACATCTGATAATTTTATATGCCACTGTAGGATTAAGGAAGGACCAGTTAGTTGTGTCTGCCGTTTCACCAGTCGTGTATCAATAAATTTGTTCAGTCTAAAAAAACAAGTGGTATAACACATGAGAAATAAGTATTAGGCAGTATTTAACTGATTATAATAATATGTAGTGTCTATCTAAATTAAAATACATTTATTTCTATAAAAAAAATGTAACGTGCACGACCCTGTTAAGAAGGTCCCGTACCAATGCTCTAAAAATGCTGCCCTTATAACAAAGGTTACAAGCTCGACAGAAGTATAACGTCTATCTATCACTTCACCTCTTATCACCGAAACTTGAATTTCATCTCGACAGTTACAGATTCATATTTAATACAGATCGAGGTCATCTGTTTATTTATAAGAATTTCAGATCTAAGATTAAGTAACATTCGCTACGAACACTGGAGAAGTTGTAAATTTTTGTGACTTTATTTACTCGCAGTAGCTAATTTATATGCAAAACGTTTCCTTCAAATGGTTTTGCGAGCGCAGTCTCGTGTTTCTTGTGTTATTAATTGTCTTAATCTTGACAAAATCTTATCAGAAACTCGAGGGCAAAATGTCCTGCTATTTTGTGCAGAACTGATTGCAGCTTTTGTTGTTTGTTTTCTTGGAAATATTATTATTACATGTTTTAAGTTTTAAGACATATCTACACTATTAGATAAAATTAAAGGGCCGAATTTTGTACAATGACGGCTCTCACACTCTCAATACTGATACCAAAACTGCATTTTTTTTCTTTCATGTCTGTCTGTGTGTACTGTGTACTTACGTACATCGGCCGCATGTCACGCTAAAACGACTGAAATAGTTCAGATAAAATTTAGCAACCTTTGAGCTCATACTCTAAGGGTCTAAGGTAAGTTACTTAATACTTTTTACTTGGTACTTTTTAGACAATTGAAAAAATAATGAAATGTTCAAATTTCACAAAAAAGCTCCATCTTTTTAAATGAATACACGGGTAACTCACGTTTGCTATAATCAGTCCAGTCCGACTCAAGTTTCGATCGCGTCCGGCGATCTTTTTCAAGGAGAGTCGCGCTTGGACTGACTATATCAAACGTGATTTACCCGTGTATTCATTTAAAATGTGTAATAACCACGTTCATTTTCATACTAAGCTCCATCTTTTTGTCCTCCGCTATATTCGCTATAAATAACTGAAAATTAAATAATAATAAACATTGGTGGACAATTCACACACAACACCGTCTGACCCCAAACTAAGGAATGATTGTACCTACTAGGTACAATCTAGAACTTTTCAAGGACATAGTGAATAGGCGAATAAGTGAACAGACATAGTGAGAGTGCGTTATCTTAGACCACACCGTCCCTTACCTACGGGCACCTACGTGCCTTCAAGTGTTTGCCTACGTACTGCGTACATAGTATATTATAATATCTACTAGCTTGTACTTGACTGGCACCAACTTCAAATGTATGAGTAAGTGGGTAGCCCTTATATTAATTACTTTAGTTTATTGACGTGACAACGTCTTAAATTAGGTTGCGGCTGGGAGTCACTTATGAAAAAGTGTAACGCTCGGTAACGTTACGATGAGTCACCGAACGAGAGAGAGGCCCGCCGAATGCCTTGCGTCTCTCTCCCACTCAACTATGATCGGTCTGCCGCGCGCTGCACTAGAGAATTAGGCGCATTGAATCGGCGCATGCTTGTGTCTCTGTCTTTGTCTTTCTCGAACGTTCTTGGCGTTGGAAAACAAGAAAGCGTCATAATACAAGTTCACACGTGTGGTTAAAGTATCGTCAGCTGTGTCTGTAGTGAAAATGTGGAGTGCTTAGATTCGTCATTTACAACAACTACAACAATAAAGGTAAATAATTGTACACTGATATTTCATTATCGTAAACTATGATTGATTGATTAATTTCTTAATTTCATGAAAAATACGTATAATCTTGATTGCGTATCAAACGTTTCTAAGTCAACTACGTTAAAAGGAACAACTATCGACTTGACTTTCGCAAGACACATTACAGCAGAAACACTTCCTTTCATTTCATATTTCTCCTATCATCGTCCTATCCTCAACAAAATCACTCAAATAGGAATTAGTTAAGTTTAAGTTTACATGTACAATGTTTTAGTAAACAAAATATATTTCTATAGTTAAAATTTGTGCAATTCTTATTTTCATTCAATTCCTTGTTCCTATTGTGCAATTTAATTATATTCATATCAATAAATATTCTACCGAGAAAAAGACGTTGTCACGTAAAATCTTCGCCCGTAAAACCGACTTTACAGGCAACCAGATTTTTTTTTCGCTTTTGTGTCTATTTGTGGTTTTGAATTCGGTTTTTATGCGTAGTTTTTTTTATTCTTTAGAAATAACCTAAATACTAACAAAGTAATTTCCGTAAAATTAAAAACAATACCTGTAGTAGGCGGCCCCCCGTTCCAATGTGTTCTTGTCCTGGTTTGAGACGTAGAAGACTAGAGCCAGGAAAACAAAGTAGGAGGCAGCGTGAGTGATCAGCTTATTCAGGGGTATCTGGTAGTGTTTCAACAGTCGATGGTGAGGCAGCAACTGCACATGAGAATGAATTGAGATTTAACTGCATTTCTGTGCAATACGTTGAAAAGCGTCAAAGATAACTTTCCTTAACCGTGTTTGACTTACGGTTAATTAGATTTTAATCTATTGGTAGACTAAGACTGGTACTGTAATCGCCATTAACGTACTTTTACCTATTCATAATTTTTGATTTTGAAAACAGAATTTTGAATTTTTTATAGAATAATATTTGCTCATCAGTAATGCAGATCTATTTATGGACACGTTTTTGTCTACACTAAAATCATCAAAAACGTACTGCCTGAGTAAACACCATAGTCAGATTAACGACAGGTCTGGTATTGTCTAGTCACGTCACTACCCAAATTGGCATTAGTAGGCGTTTGGAGGTTAATGAAATTTTCGTGTTTTGGCAGTCAGTGATCTGGGAAAAGTAAACTTAACCTACTTTTACAAGAACGGTGTTTTACAAAAACTAGTGTCGTGGAATTTTGCACTTTTATAGAGTTACCATTGTTGTTTAGTGACTGGCAAAAACCACAAAACCTTGCAACTCTTATGCTAGCAACAAGTCTGGTCGGAAATTAGGTCATTGAAGTCAAATAAAAGAAATCAGAATAAAAGAACAAGAATAAAATTTAAAATTCTAAGTATCTCCCGATATTATTACGCAATTTTGATCAAATACAATACCAAACAAATTCTATTAGGAGCTACGTTGCTAGAAACAGTAACATCATCTTATAGCAACCCTATAACTAGCTACCTACTAGCTACTAGCAGCCCTACTAGCAGCTACAGCTTTTTTAAGAATAACTGACACTACAATATGTTTTTTCTCATTATTAACTGCAAATGTTTTCAAGGAAATACTTACAATGCAAAACAGTAAAATAAAGGGCAGCATAAAAATTCGGCATAAAACAATCAAAAATTTCGTAAGAAACGATTTGCGACGCCAACTATACCAGTCTCCCAACCAGTATGACTCCAGCACCTAAAATTTGAAAGAAAATTGGACAGCAGTGCGTGGTGACCGCGTTATCTAAATAACAGTCTCATGTAGGGTTCCACCCGTAGTCTGAGTAATATTATTTATTTTGTGTTATGTGTTGTAGTATTTTTTTAGACAAGTAAGCACTTGTAATATTACAGAAAAACAATATAAAGAGCAATATTTTCATTGCTAAAATAAATCCACAGTACTTATATATTTACGTCTTTTTAGTATTTTTTATTTGTTGAAATGTCGATAATAACTGCAGGGTTTATCTGTATTTTATTAGTATAATTGGCAAAAACTACACGGCCCACCTGATGACCAGCGACAGCCGTCACTTTTGAACATCTGCAAAATCAAAAGCACTGACTACGTTTTGCAAGCCTAGAGAGTTTCGTGTTTCGGTTCACGTGAACACTGAAGATGGTGCACGAAACTACATGGAATAATCAAAGCTTTACTCCGCAGCACAACTACGGTAAATATTGGTAATTATTAATATTAGTATTGAAAGATCTTTTGCAGAAAGATAATTTCATAGTCCACAGGTCCGCGGTAAGAAATATCTGGAGAAACGCACTGACTCACATTTCCAGTTTGCCAGGACTTGGGCATGACATTCATTTTTGGCTTTGGCTTTTTTGAAATTAAAAAGTATTTAGCATTCCCTAACATAAAGTCATAAAAATAAAAAGTGACACACGTTTACGGAAAGTTTTGTATAAAGATATAAATTTTTAGTTATCTCGGGATCATCAACAATTGGAATACCTCGCCGCTGTACTGTAAAAATCTAGAAGCTGTGATTGTGACAAACAGTTTGTATCGGCTTCAAATTTATATTTTAACAATTTTTCAAAAATAAGGATGTACTAGGTAAATGTTTCCTATTCTTTTTGTCTTCAACAAATACCTAAATAGCAGCCCTAGTTCTACGTACGAATGCACGGTAGTAAAATAATACCTATCACGCTTGAACAGATGGCAGTTAAGAGCCATGATATGCATTTTCGATGCTTTTAGCCAACATCTGGCCAGAGAAAAAGCAAGCATCTAGCTAAGCGTTCTAGTTTTGATAACAAAACATTTGATTGATCAGGTAGCAAAAAGAACAAAGCGAAATACATGAAATCACATCTATATTTTTGTATGACATGACAAAGAAGTAAGAAGCACGTAACCATTTTAATAAAGGTAAATTAGGTACAGGGCATTGAGATAAATCATATTAATCTATGGATGGAGACCGCATTGCAGCGCTAGATAACTTGGAGCCTTCATGTTCCAATAGCTACGTGGGGGTCTGGGGCTGTTATGGGCAGCCGTGTCGCTTACCATCAGCCACATGTCCTGCTCGTTCCGGTACTCTATTTACAAATTTGTTTATTTGTAATATTAGTGTTATGATGGTTTTGTAATTTGTTATGGAGTTTCGAATTTTATTATAATATACAATCTTAGATTTTAGATTGTAGTTAAACATCAGTGTCAATAAAATCAGTATCAATATCATCGAAAGTATTCTAAATATCTGAGTCTGGCTCAGGGATTTAGAAAAGAACAGGAGTAGGTAAGTTTTGGATCATGCACGAGTAGCGTCGTATGTTGTAGTATTCGTGATGGCCTAGTGACGAGAACTTTCGATTTCACAATCGTGAGGTCATAGGTTCGCATCTCGCGTGGGTCTCTTGAGTATTTTTCTATGTGGAGATCTAGAGTCAGCACCAAGGCCTTTAGGGATACCTAGAGGAAACATAGTGTAGAAACCGGCTTGTTCCAAGAAATATGTACATCTTTCAAGGACATGTGCCATACGCCAATCCGCGCTTAGCCTACAAAGTGGATTATAGGCTTGATTATCTCCTTGTAAGAGATGGCCTTCAGTGCAGTAGTAAAAACTCAAAGTGGTTATGTTTAAGCATCAGTCATGTATGATACGAACACTTTTCCAAAGGCGCTTTCAATTGTGTAAAGGCGTTGATAAAACCGCCTGTTCTGCTTAAAAGGCTAGTTATATTACTGGGTACCTGCTGAGTGTTGGGATGCGCGACGAATTCCCACTGTTTGCATGTAACAGCCATGAGTAGTCGAGGTAATACGAAATGACGTCGTTTCTCGCAACCTGCTGTTTGCTTCAGGATAAGTTCAACTTCATTAGATGTACGACAGCTTCCTGCAAAAAATGTATGATTGATGTCTGTGTAACTTGTTAATTTCCTATAAACCTATACAGGGTCTAGAGATAAACAAGTCATTAAAATTATTATCTTAGCTAGTTTTTGGTAACCTTGAATCTAGGTTTTTGCAGTATTAAAAAAAAAACGGTTTTCGTCGATGTAGCGCTTACTGTCAGGCGCTCATTTGCTCGTCTCGTTACTCTACCTTGTTAAAAAACATATAAAATCTATTATATTTTTGAATTACGTTGAATTCCAGAAATCCAGCACAGGTTTCAAACCAAATTGCAATTATTTTTCTATCATAGCTGCCACTACATAGTTGAAAAATTCATACCGATTAGGCGCACAGCAAACTCTCTGACTTGGTCTCTCAATTTGAAGTATTCAGCAGCAAAATGCCTGTAAGATGCTGCGTTGGCCTCCAACTCTTCAGTAAGCCGAAATACTTCCAGGATTGGGTCGGCAGTAGTGTGCACTAGGTAAGCAGGGGAAGATATGGCTCGGTACACCGACAGGCGGGCGCTGCTTGCATGTAGACCATCTTCGTTCTCCATGCAATGTCTCGGAAAATATACATAACACTATAAGTTTAGTATGTACTGAATTAAATCGTTAGATACTACGCCAAACGTGTGGGTGGAGCTGAATGTATCTAAATTGCGTTATTCAGCAGCTTGGTTCTCTATTAATTAATAGAGCCACTAAACTTAGGTCTTTTCTGGTTTAAGAACTGTTTGAGCGCTTAACACGATTTTAACCATTCAAAAACCAACTGTATCGAAGATTACCCATAAATTGACGGCCGTTTCAATTGAACGTGTGAATGTAACGTGTAATTGACCAGTATCTATACTGTACAAGAATGCGGTCAAAGAAATGATATCATTCCATACGGTCATTGTTACTTACTTGCAGTTTATACAGTCACAAGTTGGTGAGTGGGGCCGGCAGATTGTATGCCCACGAGATATCAATAAAGTAACTATTTCATAGTTATTGCATTGCGCAGCAAGAATCAGAGGGGTTACATGTGAGGGAAAAATTGACGAATGGGTCGCTCCTGCAAATTCTAGTCCAGGAGAAATTTTCTTTTGGGCGTCCAATAGCATAACTGTAATCCATAAAGACTTATCAAGGTTCAGACTAGCGGGTTTCGCATAGCAAGTGAAAGTCAAAAAATAATTTACCCAATATTTTTATGCTGTTATCTCTTACGGCGAGCAACACAGTGTCACCAATTTCTGTATACGGATTTCTCAGGAGAAATTCCACCATTTCTTCGGATCTGTTACGCACGGCGATGTGAAGCGGCGATATGCCCTACATAGGGTGTTAAAGTGTCTGTTACACATAAATATACTATCTTCATATCTTTGGATTAATGTTAACAAGCTGACCTGAAAGTTTGTGAAGTTCGTATTCACAGATGGGTGATCGGAAAGGTACTTTTTGACAAGTTGAACATCATTGTCGGTGACGAGTTGCAATAACTCGGCTTGACTCGGTCGCAGTTGCGGTAAAAAAATACATCTTGCGTCATCTTTATTTTCGTGTATACGAATAAACTGGTAACAGAAACGAGAGCATGTTAGTAATATTGACTGATACGTAAAAATAAGATGTTTTACTGAAATTAAACTTACAGAGTCAATTTTGAAATTTTGTGATCTTGCATTGGGCGTTACGAATTTAGGCCTATTGGAAAAAGACGACCTGCATTTTGGTAGATTTGATGCGCTAAAGTCTTCAGACATTCTGCTGTAGTTTGATGGCGTCTTATCAAAATTTCTGTGTTCGTACACCTTGAGGACTGCATACTCACTTATTTTGTTAAGTTCAGGCGATTTAGATTGTTTCACAGGCACATTGTTGGGGTATGATCTAAGAATGTATGTTTGCCTGCTACTAGCAGACGTGGGTACATGATGATACGCACTTCTAGTTCTGTGAGGTGATTGTGATGAATTGTTATCAACTTCTCTGTACATTGGAATGCTAGGTAAGCTCTGGTTTTCTATAGAATCAGTTACAACCGACACCGATGACTTCATTATTTCCGATTTCTTGATAAGTCTGGAAGAGATATTTTAGAGTTTGTGGGTCACTGCCCACGAAATGTCCAGATTACGAGCTATTCAAATCTTATACAAAGTGATGTTTATTGAGTCTACAACCAGTTTTCGTGTATAACTAGCACGCACATAAAATTATTCGCACTATTACGAATGGAAATGACTATGAACGCTATAAATGGCAATAAGAACTGACAAGGGCGTAAACAAGTCGTGACAATACTGACAGCAACTACCGTAGCTAACTGTTCATACTTTTTTATGAGAAACTAGTTTATAATTTGTCTTCTACATGCTTGGAAACACAGATTAAACTTGGAAGAGAATAATAAAACACTTTGAATGTATCTAAATCGTATTTATTTCAGTAAGTTTGATGTTTATTTCAAATTAGCTGTACCCTGCCCCGCTTCGCTGTGACACATTGTGATGCAAAATTTTGATAAAAACAATCCTTGATGCAGCAGCTCGATCGGTGCAGAACTTATTGAGTTTATGAAGCGTACACAAACCAACATAAAATTTTATATATAAAAAGATATCCTAGTAGGATCGATGCATGTAACATATTCACCGGTCACCGGTATTAATCGTATTATAATTTATGGTTAGTACGATGATTTTAGCTCTCACTGTACATTGTGTACAAGAGCGCAAAGTATGAATAACTTCTGTATAAGATCTGTAACAAGGAATAACAGGATAAGTAAACAGTACAATAACATCTGTCAATATATCGCGCAATATAAGGCCCGTTAAAATACATACATTTAATTACAAATTAAATACATCCCGTTATTTTATCTACGTGTACAACAGACGACTTAAAAAGAAATAAAGTGATTTTTAAGATATTTTTTTAAGAAAGGTGTGAAAGCACTAATAATAAAAAGGAAATCACTAATAAGTTTATCTTGTACCTCTTGAGTATTTTCCCAAGTTCAGATGTAAAAATTGGTTATCACGATAAACTTTAAGCTGAAGAAAACCGCACTCTAGTGCGGAAACCAGCTTGTTCCAAGAAAAACATCATCACACTCCAACTCGTATTGATAGACCAACGGCAGCGTGGTGAATTTTAATGAATCCTTCAATCTCTCCTTGTGAGAAAAAGCACCCAGTCCCAGCAGTGGAAAGATAAAGTACTAATGCGAATGGAGTGCTATTGATATCTATGTATTGTGCTATTGAGAGAGATATTTTTGGAGCCTACTTACTGATGAATATGTAACCAGTGTTATATCTGTGAAATTCATAGCAGTAAAAGCAATTGGTTTTTGAGCCCTGAAACATAAAATGTAGAATTAGGATAGATCAAGGTAGCACATAATATCAATATTTGTAGGTATATTTGTTACAGTGAAATAGACGAAGTAGTAGGTACATAACTTACCTATAAGAGCATAGCAAGGATTAGATTAGGATTTTATATAGTACTAGCGGCCCATTCCGGCTTCGTTCGGATACTGTCATATAAGTAAAGACAAATAATCGAAATTAAAACTATCCTATCTTTCAAGTTGGATCAAACTGCACACGGTGTGCAAGTTTTATTAAAATCGGCTAAGTAGTTTATGAGTCCATCGAGGACAAACATCGTGACTGGAGATTTATGTATATTAAGATTATTCGATATGTTTTAATTAATTATACGGGTTACTACGAGTAACTACTTTAACCACGGTGGTCGAAGATGAAACAAGACTATCTCATGGTTAGTTCCTGTATGGTAGCTGTGAATTTGAAGGTACTCCGGTTTTCAGCTATTTGTAAAGTTAGAGAGGAATACTTGTCTTTTGGTGTTCCATTCTCTTGATAATTGAATGACTCGATTCGTTCTTTCATGTTTGATTTCTAAATATCCTATACATAGTTACCTAGATGTAGGGAGAAGAAATTGTTACCTTTTTATGAGAAATAGTAGCGCTCTGCGGCCTCGAGGATTGGTCACATACCAATTTCCTTTGTAAGCCGATATTGATACATCCAAGTTCTGTCAAAATAATAAGTAAAAATATACGAGATGTTTTGGGAAAATTTGTTAATTACTAAAGTAACTATTCATATTGGTGGACAATTCACACACAACACTATCTGACCCCAAACTAAGCAAAGCTTGTGTGATGGCAAACAGATTGATTCATAAAGTAGTACAAACCGCATAGTAAATGTCGTCTGCATACCAGCACAGCATCCCAATTTGAATCAGCGCTGAGCCCAAAAACAGTTTATTACTAACTGCCATAAACGGTTCCAGTAGCTGAAAATTCAATTTTTTGTATAGACATAAATGTTCAAATTAAATAAGTAAATTAATTTAAATAATAGTTAAATCATATTATCATAATAATCAATAATTGACCTCGGATTCAATCCCACGCACATTATTGTCTTTTCGAAGTCATATGCGTAATGCCGTTAACTTAAAACAGTAAAGGAAAACATCGTGAGGAAACGGACATGTACCTAAAATCTTTCGAGGTCATGTGTCGTCCTCCTACCCGCACTGGGCCAGCGTGGTGGATTATGACTTTGACTCTCATCTTGCGAGAGGGACACGAGAATATTTAGTGGCCTGCTTAAGTTGAATAATAGTCGTGATAGTTACCGATATCGGATTTCTGTTATGCTGAGGTATTTAGTACCTACCTGCCAATGTGAAGGTGACACCTGAACCTGAGGCGAAAAAACAAATCTATGTCCGTAAGGGTGCTGTCTTAAGTAACTAATTGACGGACTTCAACAACACATAATCTAAGTGAAGACCAGACGGTTGTTTTTTAATACACCTAGGATTTTTGTAAATTTTATTTTACGATAGTGTTAAATCTGACCTTAAATTATTTAAACACTAACTTTTAGTCCTGTCCAGACGAAGCTGTATTTCATGTACTTGTGTACAACTACTAAAAGCCTTAAAATTTACCATGATGATTCAAAGTAATGTGTCACAACATTATTCGAATACCTTCATTCATCCACAACGAATTTTCATATTTACTATTTGTTTTTCCTTTCATTTGATATAACTGTAAACTTAGATACACTACGGTGTAGGTATTTATTTTAGTTAGCTTACCACAATCACAAACACAACGCAGCATATGTTGACAGAACTCAGTACAACGTTAACAAAGTTCGAAAGTGTGAATGCATTTTCCAAATCGTTGCAATATCTGAAAATCACATTAAACGTAGCTAAATAAGTATAACGAAATGTGTTTGAAAATATAAAACTTTTTCTAATATTATGCTTCATGCGTTTATATCGTAGTCATCATTAAAGATATCTACGATGCAAGAGGATCTTCCCATATTTTGAATTTTTCTCTTTGCATCGTAGGTACTGTTTTTCTGCTTGATCTATTATTTAAAAATTTGATTTATCTAAAGTTAAATTTTAATTTTAATTGCGTCATACATTAATGACATTAACAACGGCTAACTAAGAAAAACTTCTGGTCCAAACTTAAAAACGGCACACAAAAATTAGCTGTTCTATATATTTTGTAGTCTGTCAAATTCAAGGGCTTTTGTCAGGTATAAAATCTAATTTTTAACAGATTGCCAAAAAGGTGGAGGTCATCATTTCGACCACTGCATTACATTTTTTATTTTTATGTTCTCTAGTTATAGTTGTTAAAGATCTACCAAGAATACTATCTACTTATACATGATAAAATGATAGTTTAAACTGACTTAATGAGACGTTGGTGTAGTTTGATATTGTCAACAATTTCTTGATAATGCTCTTCATCAGTCTGGTCAATGGTGCCAACACACTCTAGGCGATGTTGTAGTAGTCGTAGCAGCAAACCGATGTGACTAGCCATACCCGAGAACAACAAGTCTGTGCACACCATTATCCACACGCAGGTTTGACCTGAAAACAGTCTTTGTAGATTCTATGCCACCATTCAAGTGCTCTGACGAAATAGTTAGCTATGTTACTTTTAAACAGTGGTTACAGTTTATTATTGAAATAATTGCAGAAGACGACAGTGGCACTTATATTCCATAGTAAAGACTGGTAATTCGTGCTCTATAAAAAGAACACGCATTACGACATGAGACGATATTATTTTTTTATGGGAATATTTTCTATTGTACAATTTGCACTGAAAATATATTTACACCATAATATGCAAACATAAAAGATGATTCATTTTCTAACTATTAAACCAATTTTATAGACTGAGTTTAAAAAGTTTTTTTTCTGAAAATACGACTGGCCTCATGGCTCATTTTGTAGTGAGTCTGAATTCCGTAGTTTCCGTTCGATTTATTCCCAGAATAAATGTTTGTAGTTCAAGTGATGTTCCAGGCTATATTAGTATGTACCAAATGTCAACCCAATGTGTCCAATAATTCCGACGTGATTGAGCAATAGACTCCCCAACATCCAAACTGTCTTTAGTTTATGCCAAACAGTGTTGTTTGCAAAATAACAAATATTTACTTAAATTTTATCGCTAAATATTTACATTTCATTTATGATGCTAAATACAAATACAAAAATGATAACAGCTATGAATGAACTTATGCATTCTCTACTTATGTATAGTATCGTTTTAATCATCTTTAATTCTTGGTGATGAAATATAGGTAACACTCGCTCGGTTTTCTAAGAAAACCTAGTGAAACCAAGTCTATTGCGAGCCTATACCAGTTTACGTACCCGCTTACTAAGTTTTTGCTCAATCATGAGATGCCCACAGCTCATTTCATTCTCGACAACTTACCAACGAAAGTGGTTGCTGTATTTGTTTTTAGTTCATCATGCAAGCGCAATTATGTTATGTTCGAATGGCGTTTTTTGAATGTATGCAAAAGGTATAATCAGTTTAAATTAGACTAATTGCGATGAAGTATATTGTTACCCTCGAAGTGTTAATAGGAGTCAAATGATTGTATATCATCAAGGCTTTCACTCTCTTCTCTGTCAATAAGAACATTTTGCTTGATGACATGATTATCTACCGTGGTACATTTTGTTTCATTGCTTCTGCGAATCATCATCACACCCTATAATTACTATTTAATGCATATTGCGCGTAGAATTTGAAATGTTTCGATGCCACAGCATAATAAGCTAGAAGAAGCGTAGAAGTAGCGTAGAAGTAGCGTAGAAGAATTATCATTACCAATGGATTAACAAAAAATGTACTCTAGTTAGGTTATACAAGATTTTCCTATATCTTTAAACACTCTCAAGAGGTTTTTAGGGTTCCGTAGCCGAATGGCAAAATACGGGACCCTTATAGATTCGTCATGTCTGTCTGTCCGTCCGTATAAGAGAATGACAAAAAAAAAAATGTATGATGTACATTACTATATAAACTATCAACGAAAATTGGTTTGAATGATATCTAGTAAGTAGTTTTATTTTAATACGTCATAAATTGACTATTGTTAAAACACTGATTAATGTAAAAACGAAGTATAAGAAATTTTGTATTATGTTACTTGCTGCTACAGAAGCCTTCATGGGCTAGCCCGACTCGCACTTGACCACTTTTATTTATTTTTTGTATTGGTAACTGGACATGTATAATTTTGATAAAATTTGAGGAAAATGCTAGTCGTTGTTATCCTGGACTACGGTATTTCTCAGAGAACAAGAACAAAATTAACAATTTTGATTAACCCCCGACTACCTCGGATTTGTTATCTGTACAACATTCTACTAGTCAAGCCCTTTCATTTGATACCCATATTAAGAAAGTTGTGAAAAAAGAAATGGATTTCGCAATTTTGTGGTAGCGGCCATTTGAAATTTGTCATAGTGCAAAGTATTCTACTAGTCAAGCCCTTTCGTTTGATACCCATATTGAGGTAATAGTGAAAAAAATAATATAATTCGCCATTTTGATTGGCGGCAATCTTGGATTTGAAATTTGTTATAGTGTATAGTATTCTACTAATCAAGCCCTTTCATTTGATACCCATATTGAGGTAGGTTGTGAAGAAATATTTTGTCCGCCTTTTTGTGGAGGCGGCCATCTTGAATCAATATTAACCAAACAAAGCTAAAAATATCCGCACGGATATTAACCTTCAAATAAAAAAAAAACCGCATTGAAATCGGCCCATCCGTTTGAGCTCTACGGTGCCACAGACAGACACACAGACAGACAGACAGACATACAACATAAAGACAGACAGACAGACATCGACGTCAAACTTATAACACCCCTTTTTTTGGTCGGGGGTTAAAAAGATAAACAGTGACAACTGCAAAATTTATTACCTCTTGCGCATGTGTGCGTTTTATAACCACTTGCGATAGGGAACTAAACTTAATTATATCGTAGATACATGTGTGAAGTTCTTACCGGCGAATACTTCAAAAATGTAAACAGCAACATGTGCGATAGGCTGATGCTTATCGAAAGGATACCAGGAGACCCATACAAAGCCAATTGTGGGATCCTCGCCTTTCCACAGTTCATACAAGTAAATTGCGATGGGAGTCAAGTTGTAAAACCACACGCCCAGTACATTCACAGTGAAATACCCTGAAATGTAAAATATATTTCTCTAAACTGGGTATACAAGACATTTAGCGGTAATCTATTTCAAATAAATATTATTATTTAACAATATATTTGTTCGAGAGCCATGTTCACAAATTACAGGGTAAAGATATGAATTATCATAAAATATATCTCTGGGAAACGAGCGCAGTGCTTGAGCATTGATTTAGTCTTTGTGTTTAAATTGCTGTATGGTACTCTGTTGTCATGGGCAGGCATAATGCTTACTTTCGCAGCCTTGCTCGTGCCGTCAAATTACTTAAAATAAATATTAAGTTAAGTTATTATTGAAAATAAAACCAAAACATCATCTATGTAGTCGAAGTCAATTGAAAACATATTAGTCTCAAAAACCAGTGTTTGAATCTTGATAAAATTTAAATGAAGATCTACGTATGAATTAAATTAAAAAAAATCTGAACATATATCGTTTATATGCAACAAAGTTTCGGCACACATAATAAATACAATCGAATTAACAACCTACATTATGATGTCGATTAAAAACATTGATTACCATTGAAAACATTTCAATAAGATACAAAAAGACTCACATTTAACCCACTGTTACAATTTCGCGAAGATCCCTCGTCTTTGATTCAATAGTCTTTTAATGAAATTACGAGCATTGCCAAAAGCGTTTAAAGTATTTTTGATAAAATGTTTCTATAGACACGTTACTTACATCGGTGTGCCATACGTAGAGCCCCCAAGCTGTTATCTTTTATCGTTTTATCTTCCTGGTTCAATGGGTCCAGTGGCCAAATTTCAGCAAGTTCATTCAATAGCTTAATGAAAACATGCTTTTTGTACCACAGTACTGACACTTTGGCGATACCTGTGAAATTAGTAAAGTAAAATATTCATTCTTTTTCGGATTGGGAATTTTCAATTTAGGTGAATAATTTGTTTTTGTCTTCCTCAGTGAGCTATACCTATTTGAGTGTTTTTAAGGAATACCTAAGTGATTATTGACAAGTAAAAATTACAAGTGAAAACGAAATCAAAATCATACTGAATATGACGAACTATTCACTTTCTTTCGGATCCTATTCAGATCCTTTAGTCATTGATGAAGAGAAAAGATTCATCCTACAGACTTTGCACTCGAGTACAACAAATTACTATTATGTTAAAATGTGTTAATGAGATGATGTCAACTAGGTGTACTAGGTAGATTGATACTAGGTTAGTAGGGAATAGGTACGTCTAGACGGGAAAAGTGTAAAAGATACTCACTTAAAGCACCATAGCCAAAAGTATGGAAAAGTGGAACGACATCCTCCACTCGTGGCGAATTAGACAACGTGAGACCAATGTAGACGATTTCACTAAAGACGTGGTAGCAAATACCGCAGACTGAAAGTACTAACATCAGTTGCTGTTTTAAATAAGCTGTGGTGCTTTTGGGAGCGTCGAATGAAAGACCAATTCTACGCATGCAAAATATGCTGAGATTCAAAGTCATGTCGATCTCGTTTTTTGCCTCCTCTAATATTGTAGACGACATGATTGAAACGTGATCTTTCAATGTTTTAGATTGTTCTATTCTGGTCAATGATTTTGAAGTAAAATTTTGAACCAACTGAAGACGTTAAATAGGCAAGAGAGGTTTGTTAATAATGAATATGCGAAGCGTTAAGTTGGGGGCGTGGACGGAGTTTGATTGAAAGTATTGAAACAATGTAGTTTTGAAGTTTAAACTCTATAGTTCAGGCAGTACAGTGTCTATGTCTTTTCTAAAGAATAACAAGTTTCCAAGGTTTTATCACGCATATTTAATAAACCTATTCTACTAATACTTTATATTTTATAAGTTTTTCCACATTTTTTATCTTAAAATAAAAACTAGATGTAAATGCACTGTCTCACAACACATTGGCTGACTACACGGGAAAATTACTTGGTAACTTGGAAATCGGAAGAGTATTTTTAAGTCTCTACTTAAAAATATATGTATTACAAAAATCTATCTATAAGGGGAACAAAAGTATACGGAATTTAAGTGGACGAAGTAAACGGACGTTATTTTTTAATATTTAAATTTTAAAAAATTGTAAGAAAGACCGTTCGTCATGTGATTTTCTTCTTCTCATTTTATATAAAGGGTGAGAATGTTATTAGCTTAATGCAATTAAAACACTCATTGAATAGAGAATCGATCTAGAAGTACCGTAATGGGTAAATCTCATAAGTTCCATCGCACGACATGATTGAATCAGAGTCTATGCCTTCATTGTTGCGGTACCGGGGTCGTTATTGACACGCGAACCCGACTATTTTAGAATGTACTGAGAATATAAACGCGATTCAAGGACAATGCACCCGCTGTAAAATATACATAATGTTGTGTAGTTTTATTATTTCATTGTGACGGAATAAAAAAAGACAGTGACTAAGATTGTTTACTTTTTATAGGTGAAACCACTAATTTTTTTATACTAAACAATTAAAAGTGTGGAACTGCTCCTTTTAAGTCTATCATTGTAAAAATAATTTGGATGTTCGATATCATCATCACCTTTAATTTTACAGAAAATTTAATGTGAAATGATCATCTTAATTTCTTCTTTGTTACTGTTCTGCTTGAAATCGAGATTCACAAAAAAAGATGTGTTATCACGGGACGCCAGGTGGACACACAGTTCCTTAGGATAATATAGAAGCAACACAATTAACAAAACAACATTGCTTAATTTTATTATTTATGGGACGATCATCTGAAAAGTAAAGTTGGTAAATCTAGCCCCGCCCCTCTACCGCCTAACTAAATACCGGCTATGGCTTTGCTATTGCTGTCTCTATCTATTCAAGCGAAAAGAAAAGAAAGGGAAACAGCAAAGCTAAGACAGTTTTCGTTAGGCGGTAGACTTCCCGGGCAGTTTTTACGCGTCACTTCCGTTGTACCTATATTTTTTTACGGTTTTAGTTTCACATTTTTTTTTGATCGGTCGCGCAGCAAAATCACTATTTCCTCAAAGCCGCCTAAGGAACTTCATTTACTAGTACGACACCTCTTTATCATTAGTTCTTCTACATTTTACAAGAGAGACAGTCGGCGTCATAAGTCCCAGTTGTCCCACGCGCCATCACTGACAAACACTGCACATTACATCCTCAGCAACAGAGTGGTTTACAACTGGAACAGGTTGCCTGAGGATGTTATTTCGGCAAAGTCATTAAACTCTTTTAAGAGCGAACTTGACAAATGGATAGTAAAAGACAAAATCATTTTAACAGACAATTACCTATAATTTGTTATTTCAACACTAAGATATAGGCATATCAGCTAAAGCTGCTCGCCTATTATTCAATAAATAAATAAATAAATTTTCTTGCTTCAGATAGGTTCGAATCGCAAGCTTCGCCTATAGCTCGTATGACATATAGACTGCATATATGTGAACATAATTTATGGATCAGATGAACCACCAGGAGATTTAAGTAAGATGATAGAAGGGTATAAAGTAATAAGATTCAGCACTATGCCGTCACTTGTAAGCTGTCCAATGCAGTTGAAAAGGGGGGGGGGGGATTCTAAACCTCGATCATTTCTCCTTGTCGCATGATTTTTGTACGGCGCGCCACGGCGTTGCGGAATAATAGATTATAAGAGGTATTAAAACTATAAAAATTACAAAATTCATGATTTTCCGACGATTTACAGAGTAAATTTGATAATTTGATTATGTTCGGCATAGGTTCCATCCAGTTTCAAAATTTCAAAAAAGTTTTCAGTTTCAGTTTTTTAACAAAAGTTTATACAAGTTTGTCATCGGCACTATCTGTTGCAGTGAAGCAAAACTATCGCGAGGAAACTAGCCTGTTCCAAGAATCTTTCGAGGTCAGCGTGCTAGATCATGGCCTTGACTCTCTCCTTGCCAGTGAAGGGCCCGCGTCCCACCAGTGGCAACATTTAGTGGGCTACTTAAGTTTATGGCATTAAAGACTTACGTTTGACTGTTTCACGCCAGCTGCAATGGGTTATAATATAGAGTGCGCTTACCTAGAAGTACCTACTTAGTACAACATATAATTCAAAATATCAATGCATTGTTAAAATCGATTCTAAACATAAAGCCACTCAATAGCTCTTTAATTTTCGATACCTTTCGGCTCGCTATTAGTGGAGGCAAGGAAACAAAAGAACTGCGTTGCTGGCAGCTTGAATTAAGATGATCTATCCCGCTAGAGCTATGTTTCGGCAAATTTAGCACGCGACCCGCGGGCCGTAGCGCACTTTACAGCTCACCACCGTTACCCAGCGAGCGATTAGACGGCGCACGCGCTGCCTCCACGCCAATGCACTTGTCATCCGATATAATTATGACTTACATAAAATTTATGACGGGAAAATGTACAACACGTTATAACACAGATTCACGTGATTCCTCCGTTGTGTCAATTCTTGTCACTTGATGAGAACAATGCTTCTGTTAGTCCCGTAAAGTGGTGTTACATATTACCTGCTTGTATTATAAATGAATGCGTCATAGTGCTGTAATAATTAACGTAAGCCCCGTCCGTGCACTATTTTATACGATATTTATATAAAACTAGTGGCAGTCTACGGCTTTACCCACGTAGTTTCCGTAAATTTTTCAGTAGTTTTATAGAGTACAAAATATCATTCAGACCTATTCAGTAGTTTTTTGCATGAAACAGTGAGAAATCTACCCTCCGAAGAAATTTCCACAGTTATAATATAAGTATGTCCAGAACACGCCCTTGGCTAAACTTATTGCCTACTTACTACCTATCTATTATATTATTTACAGAACAAAACTTTTCAATTACCTACGGAAAATATCGTGGGGTGTAATTAGGGTTCAACTAGAACAATATGTACTTAACTATTAAATAAAATACCGAAGATTTTAAGTTTCTCGGAATGCTTAAATACAGTCGAACACGTGTATTGTCGAGAGTAACAAAGGTTAGTACATTTAAAACCACATTATGTTTGAAACGGCAGGTTTTTAGCACTTTAGCAGGTAGTAATAAAACCTTAGTTAATTAAGTAGAACATAAATATGTAGTAGCTTTATGATCAGCGTGTGATATAATGGTGTTTATGTTGAAGTAAGTAGTGACAGATCTATAAATTCAATTCAATTCAATTTATTTTCGAACCTTAGGATATTACATCACTTGGTAACGTCACATAAAACAATTATAAAATAGAAATGTCGTTTACATCATAATTAGGTTCAACAATTGGATGCGGCTGTAAATGCGGGTGATCTATAAACTTGACAGATCTCGATGTATTTGTAACTGCTGTAGAATATAAAATCTTCTATCTGTAGTCAGACCACAATTATTCATATACACACATACATTAAAGCAGTATCAGCCTACGATGGTAAATATAGTGAACAAATTAGGTTAGCGCAGCTTTAAGGCTGCGCTAGTCATCAGCTCGATATCCAACTGAGGCTAATTACCTCTACTTACCAAAACACATGTAACAAAATAATATATTTTCTTCAAAAAAACAAAAACCGACTTTAATTTAAAATTAAATTCAGGCATTTCACCATATTCAAAAGTAAGCAATCACTTATCATCGAGGTAAATTTTAGCTGTTTTTTGTTAATATTTCCAAAACCGCTACACCTCGTTCTGGTAGACCTTCAACCGTTACGACCAAAGGAAATATCGATAGAATCAAGAAGCTAGTGCTCGAAAATCGACGTATGAGTCTGAGAGAGTTGGCTAGTGAGGTGAACATATCTTTTAAGTCCGTCCACAACATAAGTCGCCAGTTATGAAACGTATAATAACTGGCGACGAGACATGGCTTTATGAGTACGACATGCAAACAAACCAACAGTCTTCAGAATGGCGTCTCGAAAACGAGCCGAAACCCAAAAAACCGCGGCAAAGTCGCTCCAAAATCAAGGTGACGCTGACAGTTTTTTTTTACTACCGAGGTGTGGTTCACTCCGATTTCCTCCAGAGGGAGAAGCAGTGAATAAAGAATATTATTTAGGCGTCATGAAGCGTTTGCGTGAGAGTATCCGGCGAAAACGTCCAGATTTGTGGCAACACAACTCATGGATGCTGCACCATGATAATGCACCATCACACACAGCCATTATAGTGAAAGAGTTTTTAGCGAAAAATTCAACAAAAGTTCTCGACCAAGCACCGTATTCACCTGATATGACTCCGTCTGACTTTTTTTATTTCCCAAGTTAATTAAAATTACCACTTCGAGGAAAACGTATTGAGCCGATAGAACCCATAAAAGAAAATTCGCTGAATGAGCTAAAGGCCATACCGCAAATAGCCTATGAAAAATGTATGGAATACTGGGTGAAGCGTTGGAGATGTTGTATTGCAAGAGATGCGGCCTACTTTGAAGGCGATAAAATAAATTTAGATGAATAATTTGTATTTTTTGTTTTATTGACAAATTCCCGATATTTAGTACAAAGAATGTATACACCATATCTTCCAAAATAGAATGAAATATGTTTATTTAACGTGTTATCTAATAAGATTATCATAATGTATGCTATATTTTCAACATTGTCAAATACCGTATTGTCAAAGCAAGATAGCCTTTGCAGTTGTTGTTTCTCTAACCATCTCATGATTAACAGAATCGTTGCTAAATGCAACCGTTACGGGAAGGGTTAACATAATTAAAACAAACATATTCTCTTTTTTTTTCATTTTAGTGGGTGAAGAAATCACCTATATTGTACGTTTCTAGTTCCATGCTGATGTATCTATTAATAAATAAATTGGAAATGTGCGAATCGCACTATGACGCTTCTATTCTATAGTTACCAACATTGATATATAATTTCATATTAATAAATGAAATAGAAGTGATACATTACTTTGTCGTTGCGTCTTTTTTGGTTAACAAGAACAAAATTAAAAATTTTGATTATCCCCCGACTACCTTGGATTTGTTATCTGTACAACATTCTACTAGTCAAGCCCTTTCATTTGATACCCATATTAAGGGAGTTGTGAAAAAATAAATGTAATTTGCCATTTTGTGGTAGCGGCCATCTTGGATTTGAAATTTGTCATAGTGCAAAGTATTCTACTAGTCAAGCCCTTTCGTTTGATACCCATATTGCGGTAGTAGTGAAAAAAAATATATAATTCACCATTTTGTGATGGCGGCCATCTTGGATTTGATATTTGTTTTAATGTATAGTATTCTACTAGCCAAGCCCTTTTATTTGATACCCATATTGAGGTAGGTTGTGAAGAAATATTTTGTCCGCCATTTTGTGAAGGCAGCCATCTTGAATCGATATTAACTAAACATAGCTAAGAACATCCGCACGGATATTAACTTTCAAATAAAAAAACTGCATTGAAATCAGCCCAACCGTTTGAGCTCTACGGTGCCACAGATAGACACACACACACAGACAGACAGACAGACAGACAGACAGACATCGACGTCAAACTTATAACACCCCCTTTTTTGGTCGGGGGTTAAAAATGATGGGATTCATAGAGACTGCCGATAGAAGTGAAGACTTATAACTCAAAATTTTAGTACTAAATAACAATACAATTCAATAAATCACCTGTATATAAGTATACAGCAATTACACAAACATGTTGGTGTCGCATGCTTACAAGATTTCACATAATATCCCTGTCTAACGCGTAGTCCTGCTCTGCTCCCGCTCCGATGCACCGCCACTACGCCACCGCATTAGCATGTCGATGTCGCGAACTCATGAGATTTTTCCTACCAAAAAGTGATCCTCACAGCTAAATAAGATTTAACTTAAAAAACTAAATGCAATACGTACTAAAGTATTCTTAGATTATTCAACAGCTATATTATAATTTGAAAGACAGCTAAAACTAGATAAAACAGCAAAAAATCTTAAATGACCAAAGAGTAAATTTTATGAAAAACCTAAAAGCTGATTAGAGTAGCAAAAATCTTAAATGACCAAGTCTTAATTTCAAGCTGTTGAAAGTTTTTGATTAACAAATTGATTCACGATCAGATAAAACGTAATGAGTGAATGAAGTACATAACTAGACGTAACTTGATTTTGACACCTACGGGATATTTATCTACAGGAAATAATTACGAATTTGTTATGAAATTTGACTCGAATTTAGTTTGGTGTTTATAAAATAGAAATATATGGCAGCAAGCAGATTTTGTTGCTATTTATATTATTATATCTATTTATTACGAGTACATGTAGACGTATTTCCGTGCGATTGTGTGCGTATTTCTATCGGCGGCATCTTTACTCTTTCACGAACGACTGACTACGATGTTTTTAGTTTGCTTAAAAGCTGAGGTTGTGATTGAGATGATGCTGAGATTATCGAAATTAAAGCTATAACTTGCACCAGGGTGAACATGTTAAATGCTGTAAAGGCTCATGTCAGTGATTTTCTGACTAATTAACTGTAGCAATTTGGTTGGCCTCCTTACGAAAATAAATGAGTTTAATATCAATTTTGGAGATGATTTTGTTCTATTAATTTTTAATACTGGCAAATTAGACAAAGTCCTTTAGATTTTTTTTAAAGAGACACTAACGTGGCATGTGTTTAAAAACAATACAGCCTAATTTTTTAATTGAGAGTTATTGTCATCTATGTAACATCATACAACAATAGGCGAGATGATGAGATTAAAAAAAAACCCGAATTAGTCCGTTAGTTAGATTATTAAAAAATATTGTTTACAATTTTTTCTTTTGTTTCACAAACAAAAAATGACGAAGATACAGTGCTTCGACGTTTCGAACGACGTCACGTTATGGTACGATTTTTACGATAGAGTGACGTCTCAAAGACATCACACTTCCGGAGTGTACTCCGGAAGTTTGATGATCCAAATATCTTGTCAATTTTAGTCCAAGCGTCGCAGCAAAAAAAGTCGGTTTGTAATGCAACGTACGGGAGAAAACAACAGATATAAAAAGATGGCAAATATTAGTATCTACAATAAGGATCTCTACAATTTTTATCGTACCATGCGCGGTTCGCTAGAAATTCAATAAAACGTGTTTTCCAAGATGGCGACAGAAGTGCACGAACTTGGGTTTACATTCAGGGGACACCCTTGAACATATTCCAAAAAAAAACATACCAGGTCCCGTACGTTCCAAAAAAAAAAACCCGGTGCTTGGCCTATTTTTAATAATTTGAGGAAACAAAAAATACGTGTCCCATATTTTTCCATAATCTACCTGACGAACTAATTAGAATGGTAGGTATATTTCGTCGTCATCCCAATACAACCAACAAACAACTTTTTAAAGCAGAAGTTAAATGCCAATGTTAAACCTGGGGCATGGTTAATGTATTTATAGCATAGCATACAGGTTTTCAAATCAAAAGTAGTAACAAATACAGTAAATACACACAACTCCACAAAGGAAATGGATTCTGCGTTTGTCGGTCGGTTTCAACGAGTTTCCATATATTCGTTGTAATGCGACCGTGCAATGGATTAACTGCCCGCAACATTAGCACAGAAACCCACATCTTATAACATTAAACTGGCGGGAAACATTCGCGACACCGCCAAAAACCAATAACGCTCTCATGGGTGTTAATGAAACCAATGTTAGCATTGTCGGTTCATAAAGACTACAAAAAAATAAACAAAGGGGCCGTTTTGAGTCGTAGGTTTTTGACGGATATTCGTTGATATCATTACTAGTTCTAGACTCTAGAATCTAGAGTGACTTTAGATAACCCTGATTTTGATAGATCGACGGTGTATATCTCAGAGCTTTTTTATAATATTGGGTGATAGGATAACCAAAATATATGCTGTGCCGATTTTAGCAGTACCAGCGCCTTGGGCAAGATGTGTTTGATAACAGGCAAAGTTGAAGTACTTCCAGGAGCACTCTGCAAAGACAATCTTTCAAGACAATGCATGGTCACATATGATTTTTAAGCAATATTATATCCTTGTATTAATCAAATGCCAGATGGAATTGGAGCCACTTTTACCTATATCAATCACTAATACTAACACTCAAGTAGACCTAACTTACGTTATAGCTGCGTAGGTAAATCCACCCCTACACTTGGATCATTATTCCAATCCATACCAGGCATGAAAAGACGAAACGAAGGTTTCGAAACAAAACCTCTATAATAAAGTAGAATAAAAGAAGTATGCTATGTCTCCCTTCAATTTGTTTACAAGCGAGAACCAAAAATTTGTTAAGTCTTTTTCCCAAAACATACTTTTGAGTTCGAATTTGTTTCGCTTTCTTATTATTTAGTAACTAAAATATACTGAAAATTAGGTGAAAACAAGAAATTATTGACAAAATCATTATCATAAATCGATGAACAGTTTTTACCTCGTGCTTGCTCTACTTTCCTATATTTTCTAAGCAAACAATAACATAAATGAGCTGACGAAATTAGAAGTTTATTTCAAGCGTACTGCTTGACTAGCAATTTGTCGTAGACAAGTCATTTTATAAACCAAAGCCTACGGCTGCGTAGATCATTAAGCACTCTGTAATTGAATCTTACACAAATAAACAAATTGAAACATGCCGTGTTCAGTGCAATTTAAGATTTTCATCGGCAAGATAATGAGTGAGTCAGTGCGAAATGACTTTCACTGGTGTATCAGCTCACTGTTGGCCTTAAATCCTCTTTTGGGAAACCGCAGGAAGTCAGCTTAAAAGGCAATGTTAGCGCACTTGTTTTTATTGCTGGATGTAACCATTAGGTGATAATTAACCGTGAAACTAAGCTACTATTTAGAAGCTTTCGGCTGAGCCAAGTAGAGGTCATCTCCAATTATAGCACACGTTTTGAAATCAAAGATAATAAATAATTGAAACTACTGACACTTGGTCGTTTCCGGTCTTTTATTGTTTTAATTTTGATATTATTCTAACTAGCCTTCTAATACGTTTATGATTTGAAATGATGATGATCTCGAACTTGTTGAGATAATGGAACGAGAAAGTAAATAGTTGACCAATATACTTTGGTTTCGTTTCATTGCCTTTTTATTACTTGAACCAACTTTTACGTTCTGAACTGTTACAGTGGTCAAGGATATTTGATTTAAAATTAATTTGACTAAAGTTAGACTGATTCATGGTGTACATTTAGTTTACACAATTTTGAATATGAATATAGATCGTTTCATTCTAACAGAAGGTGAGAGTAGTGATACTGACTCAACTGACTTAGCTGCGATTTTCTTCTAAGAATGCGTTCTGCTTAGCGACCCGTGACGCTTAGCCCGTTGCCATTTCGCGTTCCGTTGTCCTGTCACCCGTCTGCCTGAATCTAAGGCTTGCGATCGTTGGTTCCGGCAAATTGCAGTATTCAGCTCGGGGCGCTTTATTGAAAATTCGATCTATATGTTACCTTAAGAAGGGCCCGTTGAAAGGAAGTATTTTGTGTCTTGCGCGTACGCAGGAAGGTGGTGAATCGCGGCGCGCTGTTGTCTTTAGGAGCCCGTTATCCGGCGTCAGGTTACGGCCACGTCTATATAAGACCGCGGCGTCTTCTTCACCATTTCATTCCGTTTGAGACGTTTGTCTGTGTGCCGCTGTCCGTTCGCGCACCGGTCTGTAAGCGAACGTTCGCGCCGCGGACGAGCACTCGTTCCGTTCAGTAGGTTCGTTCGTTGAAGCATCAGTGCTCGGGATCCCGGACAGTTCAGTTTCTAGTGAACACTTGAACATTTCACGTGACTTGAAGTCAAGACAGTTGAAGTGAAGCCGGTTGCTGCTCGCAGGTATATTTCCTGTTGTAATAATTAACATTACATTATAAGTTAGTTTATACTCTAGTTAGTAGGCTATGAATATTCAGCCGGTTGGAAATAAGTGACAGGACGTTGAGATACAGATATGTTCTTCTAATTGGATGGGATGTAAGATTGTTTGATGTCAGTACTTAATAACTTTAGAATTATCTCCTGACACGATGACTTAGCTACACTGGAATATATTATGGTCATGAACAGTCATTATCAGATATTGCAACAAAATAGGAGTTATCTTAGTTTACCTTTTTATTCTCAGCAATGCTTTGACTAACTTAAAAAAAATTATATGTGTTTTTTAAGAATTTATCGAAGATTCAAAAATATTTTATCTACCTAAGCAGTTTTTTCACTCGAAAATGTCGAATAGTGTATCTATAAAATATCCATATTTAGCATAAGAAAAAATGAGCCTTCAAAAAAAAAAAACAAGCAAAAGTAGGAATTCACAATTGCAGCTTGTATTATTTTTCACAAATTCTGTAATGTAATATTTATGTACATAGTTACTTCTAAGTATAAAACAACAATCATAAAAAGACAGAAAAAGCGAGGCGCATCTATATTGAGGGGACTAGGCAGACGAACGATTCCCTGAGAACGTGTTCAGTTTTTATAGCAACACAATCATCTAATAGTCACCATGGCGGTCATCGACGCATCTAAGCATTTCTACCGCATCGTAATCACCGCATCAATCTCAAGGAAACGCACTTCCGACAAAAAGCGTATTAGGTAGTAATAGTGTCCTTCAAACTCTGTCACATCTCTTCGCCGGTTTAGAATTAGATACGAAGAATCTGCACCACTATTTGAATCCTGAGTCCAATAGGATGAACTAGTCTACTTTTATACAACAGTTTAGAAATGTTGTACTGATATGGCATAGCGGCGCCACTTGCGAACAGTCATTAGTGCTGGTGCGGACTCTACGACGGAACTGCATGCTTGCATTACCGGTAATAACTAAATTACCGCTGTCATCTACCTTTTATTCGCACGGCCCTACGCTCGGCCTCTGGTCTGCACGTTATTGGTACCGAGATGATAAAATGATTACCATCATTACTTGGGAATTACACGTAGATCTCCGACTCTCCTGGATTATTACATTGCCAATAACGTCAGACGTATAAGCGCAATGCTTCTCCATTGTCTTTTCCAGAAATATTCCGGGACCACATAGATAATTTATGATAATAAGAGACCGTAGAGAAATAAGAAAGCTCGGTCGGTAAATGAAGAAAAAGACGATGACACTTTTGAATGGACCTGCGAATATTTATGTGACGTGAACGCTTGTGCATTTCACATAAACGCATATAAGCTCTCAAAGCATGTAATAAAAGTGCGTAAATGAGAAAAGCAAAAGGCGTCTCCGGTTTTTAAGAAGTATTTTATGTTGAAACATTGGACACAACTATTAGTAATTATCATTATTTTAAACGAAATAGGCTTGAGATTTATCTTCTTTTTTACACAGCAGTCTTGGAAAAAGTTCTTTTTTTGTTACATCTTATTGGATTTTGTTATAATTGTTACAAAAAGAGATGGTTCAAGTTAGAGCGTATTCACTACCGATATAAAAATAAATGCTTAATTATCTTATTAGGTACCTATAAGTGGTATCTACGATCAAAATACAACTTAATCTGTCGCAAGCAAAAACGTGGTGCCTATTTATCACTTCTTTTGTGATATCGGTAATCTAAAATCATATCGGATTAAAATTTTTACTTGATAGATCTTCGCGAAGTGTGAAATAGCACATTTCTTAAACAAGTCGAGGGACTGGTTGTCTTGTAAGGACGCATGCGTCAGTACAGGATGCTAGTTATTAAAATTTTAATGGCCCCGTCTATAAACTAGAACGTGGTGTAATGAAAAAAGGGGTTCGCTTTTTACTACAACAAAATTAGCGAGTACTAGACGTGGTCGATATTTACGTGGACGATGTGAAATTAGTACCATTCTTGGTATGTAATAGATTTATTTATAGGTACAGTTGAATTCCTTTTGTTTCTGTATATGGTGATGAGTGGTCAACAAAACTTGAAGCTTGCGTTCATTTTCTACTTCTAGCTGACTGAAATTTATACAAAATATTGCAAAACTTAAAATAAAAAAAAGACTGCTGAAATCTGTTTAAGCGAGATTTTATAGAGAAAGCGTCGGTTTTTATTTTTGTAAGCTGTGGTTTTTTTATATTGATGATTCGAGAGTGTTGTCATAGTGGTTCAAACTTAACAAAACGAGCAGCAGGTCTATACAAATCTAAACATCTCTTGCACTGTACAATTTTGTAAAAAAGTTACTTTAACGTTTAGTCAATAGGTTCTAAATTCCAATAAGCTTATGCTATATCTTATAAAAAATCTAACTTAATTTTATTTTACTCATAATTTTTCTTAAAATTGAACTTTTTCGTTTTTTTCCTATGACTTAAATATAAATAAACGTACTACGATTATGAAATTCTTAAAACAGCAATTTTTGAATATTGTGTTATTTCACTGTATTTACTTCAAATCAAATCAAATTATCTTTATTGCTGGAATATATATAGGTATTGGTTACAGATCTAAAATAATACATTTAAGCAAGGTATCACTATATCCGAACCCATAGGCCGTGCCACATTTATATATATAAAAGAAAGTCGTATTAGTTACACCATTTATAACTCGAGAATGGCTGAACCGATTTGGCTGAAAATTTATGAGGAGGTAGCTTAGGACCTGGAAAAGGACATAGAATTTTTATCACGGTCCCGTGTGACGTCAAAAAATGACAAACGACGAATATCCCGTTCGACCGCGTTCCCGTGTGACGTGACATAAAACGTTAACGACAGCTAAACGTCATTTCATCGTTGTCATGTCAACAGTGACATCACCGAATGGAAGCCGAAAGAAAAAAATGAAGTTGAAGAACCTTTGCTAATCTTTGTTTCTAAATCTGAATTGGTACGTCCAATTTCCGTCAGCTGGCATGGCAGGTAGCTGAAGAGGTTTTTTGTTTGAAAGCGAAGAATGACTGAACCGATTTCAGTCATTCTTTCATCGTTGGATATGTACGGGATCCCGATGAGTGCCATATAATGTACCACGGGCGAAGCCGGGCGGACATCTAGTTACACATAAATACAAAAGGTCTCAATTATAGAACTCCAATCATACTTATTTTACAATAATAACTTCAATAATTTCTAAATAATGTCAATATTCACAATGTCAATTTTATTGTCAACTTTGTCTTTGAAATTTTCAATTATAGTAAAATATGCTTAGTCAATGAAAAAATTGTTTAGTTTCAATTGTTTAATTTAAAATTGTATTATTGTTAGCCTCCTTAATATATTGAGGTACAAATATTACCTCATTGTACAATTAATATTACGTTTTACCGCGATATAGTGAAATTGTATGTTTGAAAACAAGAGAAAACGCTTAACTTGAACTTGGATTAAGCTAGCTGTGACAGCCGCGTAACATTCGTTGAATTTTAGTAGCTCATTTGACCTGTGAAGGGATGGGTAACGGAAACATGTTTATTAAATATATGCTTGCTCTACTTATTTCTTGTTTCTAGACCTACATACGAGTAGGTATGCCAAATGTGCGGTAATATATTAATCAGTATTTAGTCACGATTTATGTACAATTGTGTTTCTATGTATAAGTATGCATTTAAAACTATATATGTATTATATTAGCTACCTGGCCACTATAGTACAAGCTTTGCTTAGTTTGGGGTCAAATAGTGTTATGTGTGAATTGTCCACCACCACCAATTTTGTGATTAGATGACTTCACATGGAACTATTTATCAATAAATAAATAACAGAACTTGGTTAACAGAATATATCGTTTTTATGATTAAAACATAGTGCGACCTCAGCCTACTTTCATGACAAGAATGTATTTAGGTCCATTAGACAAATGTTTATAGCTACTTATTAATTTTAGTAGCCATTATTAGCCTACTCTGTGTTTAACAAATGAATTTCTAGTTGCTAGCTTTAACGTCACCGCTGTTTATTAAACGAGCTTCGCAAAAAGCTTCGTGCTTAGCAACCGTTCTATTTGCTCATTTGCGCTGCCCAACACTTTAAGTTAGATTATTATCGCAATCCAATTAAACACTACATCGAACTGAGAAATATTATTAAATAGATAAGTGTTAGTTTTACTAAATTACTTTTAAGATAAATCAAACCGAAATTAGAGTGAGTTATTAAAGTTTTTGTACATATTAGTGTTCAAAAATAAACTGCTAATTAAGGCGGTTTAAATCTTAATATGAAAAAGCAATCAATAGTAATTATGAGGTTTTTCAACGAGCATATTATAAGTAGAGTAATATCGTATTAGACAGCTAATACATCATGTGGCGTCGTCCAAGCATAACGCGAGTTCAATCGAGTAAAAAAACGCGATCATTGCCCTGTCACTGTTCCCTACAGACTGGCTATAGTGACGCGTCTCGTTATCTCGTTAAGCTTTACCGCAAAAAATGTTATGATCGATACCAACCGAATGTGGACGCATAAGTCAGCATAACCAGTTGGTTTTTTTGCGAGCCTTGCATGGTGGCCTTGACCGAGAACCGCCCGCCCCGCCCAAATACACTTACGAGCATTGGCCCACTTGTGGCCCGTGTTTGCTCAAATTGTTTAAGTTTAACATATAGTTGATTTAAAGCAAATATTTTTGACTAAAGCTCGATGACACCGACAGTCGACACGTTCGGAAAATCGGAACTACGGCAATAAAGCTAAAGTAGAGTTGTGTTCGACATGTTACTCTCTCTACTCGGTAATAACAGGAAGAGTAGTTGTGAGCAAGTGGTAGCCGAGCCAAGGCGAGGAGTGAACGACGTCCAGTTCCAAGATTAGTCGACGATATCGTCTTTATCGCGGATCGAACCTGAACTCGATTGACATAGAACCGAAGAAGACTTGATTAAAGAGATACCTATAACAAGCAGTGGAATAAAGAAGTATAGAAGAAGTAATGACGATGATGCAAGTCGAAAACATCGTGAAAGTTGATTTTCCAATTTTATGCATTTTCTTTAATTCTAAATAGATATTAACAAGCAATATTTTTTGAGAAAATCCCGCAAAATATTCGACACATTCTGGTTTTACTAGCTATAATAGTCAATATCAGATATCACCGGCAACGCTTGAGATTAATGATAACATTTTTCAATTGATGATCACAACAATTTGATTGATAGACTGCTTGTAATTATGTATTATTACTGGATACTCTCGGAGGCATGAAACGTGTTGGGTACTCAGAACCGTCGAATACTTGTTTTAACTCCTGGTCTTGCATTGTATGATTTATAGTCTACAATTTTACTTCAGTATGGACATGTAGCCCATAAGAAAGTAATAATTACATACCTATTTGGAATAAATTTCTTTGGCAGATGATTAAGAAAGTACCTATATTGTATCTGATTATATATTGTAATCGTCAAGGATATTTGTGATTAAAAGTAAGTACCTATAAGGCTTTCAGCAAACATCCGTTTTGTTCTAGACACGCCCAGATACTGAACTTTCGAATATCATCTAAATAGCCATCGCTGTACCAGTTTTCCACAGCGTTGTTTACTTTTCAGTAATGTTCGATTGAAAATAGAAATAATAACAGAGGCGGACGGAATCAACTCCAATAGTTTATTATTTTGACGAACTCCTTGAAAAGGAAGTTCTCGTCCTGTACTTTGCTAGTAAAGTTTGTCTACTGATATCCGGTGTAGAAAATTTAGCACAATTGGCACGGTCAGAGCCAAAGTAAAAGGACGTAAAATCAAACTTGTCTCACATTTAGAGTTCATGGTAGTAAAAAGCAGGCATAAACTGTAACTGCTGTACTATACAGGCACTGAATAATCACGGTGTGCACTAGCAGTGTGGTACATAAGGCGGTAAGGCCCCACTACTTTCCCCCGACCCAGTGCCCTCTCTCCATCGACGACCCACAATCGCACAATTCCGTAATGTCTCGTGTTTTATTTGAGATTCGCCGAGCCTCATTACACGTGGCTTGTACAGAGCAGTACATTATACAGTTAAGTATTTTTAAGTGACAATAATCCTAGAAACGCTCTTTAGATATTCAAAGTTTGATCATGCGTATAGCACCTGGTCGACCAAATTGTCGACGATAGTTTACTCATGATCCCAATGGATTTATCAGTTTCATTGCAGACGTTTAGTTTTGGTATATTATAAAATAACTCAGATAACCATGGCTATAACAAAAATCACGCACTTTTGCAATAATTATTTTTTCAGTGTGAAGTTCAACGATGTCATTATTTTGTACACGACTGATTATTCAAAAAAGCGTAAATCATTTCCAAAGTATTTATTTTTCATCTTTACAAAACTTCCAAGCAATTAAGCTGTGCCAATTGACCATAAAGCTGATGAAATATGGTAAAATTATGTATGAAATCGCGGTAAATTTCTAATAAAAGATTTTTTTACATCGTAAATCTACTGTATATTCTGTTATTCTGTCTGTTTATGTACCTACCTACGTCTTTAGCGACATATTGTTCAGTGATAGATCGTGAGTTACCGTTTGCGGTAGTTTTGTCACGAATTCGTGGTTTGCTGAATTCTTGTGATTTCTAGACTGTGTCATATTTTATTCGAACTCCAAATTGCTGTAACTGTTAAATCTAAATTCATCTTTTTTTTTAACGTAGTCTAAGTGATTTGGGCAAAATTACTGTGACACGAGAATCTTAAACCTTAAAGAAAAAAAGATTCGACTACAACGTTAATATTAAAGTCGAAATAAATAATTTACAGAAACTGGTAGTAAAGTCAGATAACTCTATTCTTACCTCTCTTGTAAGTTACTAGTATTGATAATACACTAAGTAGTAAGTACTTTAATAAATAGGTACTCGTAGTAGTAGGTTTAAAATGAAACAATGAAATTCACGCGCACTGCAATTGAAATTAAACATTATAAAACTTTTAAATAATTAGGGTTGTCAGGAAACACGTAGATTTCAATTCAGCTAGCAAAAAAATATTAATAAAATTTCTATAAAATTGTTATTATAATATTACTTCCGATTCCCATTTGGTGAATTATGATTTGACCGCGGGATGACTCAATACCGTACTAAATTCATTAAATTTACAGTAACAAAGTTATAGATCGATTTAAATGTACGTGACCGCCTAGCACGAATCTTCACGTGGCCGCGCATCGCCGGCGAATGTACTCTAATAGCCGTGTAATTCAATCGTACATGAAAAGAAAACCATTTTGCTATAATAAAACAACTGTCTACTCTCTGGTACCTCGAGGCTTGATCACTGCAACATGAAGGATAATCAAATCGATTCGTAAAAGTACGAAAGAAATTGGCTCGATCATCCCATTTCGCAATTTGTGGTCGATATTAGTATTAGTGCATAGCAATTTAGTAAATAGATTCATAATCCACCTGCATCGATTGTTTTCCATTTTATCATATCTGTGTACTAACGAATTACTTGCATAAACTGGTATTTATGTGATATCAGTTCTTTCTACGTAGGTATTTTATTTACCGCCCAAACAAAGTTATATAAGTGGTCGATTTATTTTTATTTAATATCTGTAGAGCATCGAAATCATTTCTTATATAGGTGACATTAAAACACAACACGATCTCCAAATTGCATGTCTCGTGTTTCAGGCTAAACAAAAAGACTATTTGGAATGGAAGCCAGTCCAGCACTCAAGACAAAATCTTTTATATTTGGATAGATATTTAGATATATTATGAACGGTACAGTGAGGAGTATTTATTGATACTTCATGTTTACTACCGCGTTTAGACCCATGGTATATTGCTAAGTTTAATATTTTCCAGTACTTTATGACATTTAGTAAACGATAGAAACCTGTACGGTAGATTATTTTATACAACAGTAGATAAACTGGCGTAATGGTGTGACCAATCCTGTATGCGTCTAGTTATTTCTACTTACTTGATGGTATCGGTTTAATGTAAAGAAGCGCCGTCCAGAGCACTATCTGCATCTTTATTCAAAACCTCGCGACTCGTGCGTTGAGTACAGTTAGACGAAATTTTTCACATTCCTCAATTTGTATGAACAGCTTGTGTTAACAGTTGTAGTTGCGTCCTTTCAAAAGCCTTAAATAGTTACAGTACTTGAACATTCAATTTCCAAGTATTTGCCGTTTGTATTCACGTTCATTGCAAATACGTTTGAGTTGTTTCCGAAAGTTCTATCGGTATTCTGCATTCAACAACGCATCAAGACGCGTTTGAAAATTTTCATATGAATTATTTGAAATGGGTTCCGAATACAAATTGATGTCTAAATTTGAATAGATTATTCAAAGTAGGTATTATTGATTATCGATAACTGATTACTTTCACGGCCGTAAAGTGGGATAGATAAAGTACAATAAATTATTTTCATCGCATCAACAACAACACTAGAAAAGAGTTTACATTTTTATAGCTTCTACAATAGCGGCGTCCAGCTAGTACAAACTGTTGATCCGGCACATAACGGTTGTCTCATTTGACAGAAACACGAATGTAACTTTCACTGACAGTTGGGATCACGTAGCCGGTGGAAACATTAGTGGCGTATTGTAAGAAGTAATGGATTTGCTACAGCGTCCCGCGGACGACGCCGATGCGCGTGCGATCTTATGCACGTCAGCTCGCGACCCACTAAACTGATGATGATGAATACGCGAGAAAGTGTAGCTTATACACCTTAAATAGCACCTTATATCGTGGTAGTAAAGTCTGAAGCGTCGTACAAGAAAGTGTATGCATTTAAAGGCACGGCTGCTGGTGGATTTACGTATCCATTCAGCTGTGCGAACATGACCTAAAATGAAAGCCACCACGTGGGTGCATAATGTTAATATACCGGTAAAAATATGGAAATTCTACTCAATTAAATTCTTTGCAGTCTCAATCGGCTCGTTTAAAGTACAGAGACAGTTTCACAATTCTATTAGATGTCGTAATGTTGTGAAACTAGATATTTTAATAGTATCGTTACTATTAGGCGTCTTACTTACTCATGTTTTAGGAATAAAATACCACAAACCTTTTGAATTGGATTTTCATGCGGATGGTTCCTATTAAGTATCAGACAAGAACAAAATTAAAAATTTTGATTAACCCCCGACTACCTCAAATTTGTTATCTGTACAACATTCTACTAGTTAAGCCCTTTCATTTGATACCCATATTAAGGGAGTCCAAGTAAGTGAAAAAAGAAATGTATGTCGCCATTTTGTGGTAGCGGCCGTCTTGGATTTGAAATTTGTCATAGTGCAAAGTATTCTATTAGTCAAGCCCTTTCGTTTGATACCCATATTGAGGTAGTAGTGAAAAAAAATATATAATTCACCATTCTGTGGTGGCGGCCATTTTGGATTTGATTTTTTTATAGTGTATAGTATTTTACTAGTCAAGCCCTTACATTTGATACCCATATTGAGGTAGGCTGTGAAGAAATATTTTGTCCGCCATCTTGAATCGATATTAACCAAACATAGCTAAGAACACCCGCACGAATATAAATCTTCAAATAAAAAAAAAAACGCATCTAAATCGGCCCACCCGTTTGAGCTCTTTGGTCGGGGGTTAAAAATAAATAGTACTCGTACAACACATTTTCTCTGTCATATCACATGATCTGTCTGAGTTAGGTGTCTACATTTTCTCCTATTGCGATATTTCAATATCGATTCCGCGTCGTCGTTTCTCTTTATCTAGAGTAGTGTGACGCTCACACGCGGCGCGCGCGGCGCTGGGAACCGTGCCGCCCTGCTGCTTCCGACCGCTGCGATGGCCCGTGACGCCTGTTTGGGCGACTGACCGCGACATGCGTCGAACACCGACCGATATGGCTCTGAAGTGATATCCGTTTCATCATGATTTGTTTATTTTATTTTTCATACAAAACACGATTTAATTTTACCATACCATAAAGCCTGTGTAAGCCTGTAAAACTTTGCTAAAACATCCGTGGCTAAAACGTTGTCGTGTTTTCATAAGACGGAATCTTTCACGCATAAAGCGGGAAATAAGTATTAATTAGGTACTAAAATACCCTTACTAGACGACGTTGAGTAATACAATCAGAACATATTTATATAGATTAGTCTCCTCCGTCCATCCATAATACAAGTATTGCCTGTTGGGTCAAACTATACACAGAAAAGAGAAATGTTGTCTAGCACCAAAGTACTGGTTATTTCTCCTTTGAAAAATCTTTAAGTAAGTATTTTAAGTTTCCTAATGCCACGAGTCACGTCATTTAATTCTCTTATAAGTCTATATTATAATTATATACTAACTCTGTATAGGTTCTGTCTAAAAAAAGTTAACAAATTATTTTTGCAACGGCTACCCGATTTTTAATTGTCTGCCAGATACATCACACAAAGCAGCGTTAAACAAAATTAGTATCGTTAAAACGCCAGCATAATGTCTTTTACGAACTAATATGATAATTATGTCATCAATCTTCTCATAGTTTATGATCTGGGTCGCGTAATGCATTTCAATTTGAAGCTACTGTTCAAAGAAAAAGCTGCTCATTACGTGGCCAGAATGTAATTATGTTAATGTACAGTCATGTTCACTGGCCGTCGTTTAGTCTTTTTTCGAACACGGTCAGTAAAACCTCTCAATTACAGATCTTAGTCCCATTGTTACTTGTTCACTTATTTTATTTTTTTGATAATTTTTGGTATTTCGTATTGATCATTATGCAGTGAAATATTATACCAAACCGTATACCGTAACCGCACCCTTGCAAATTATAAAAAAGAACGAAATTATTAAAGGTACCTTTATAGAAATGACTGGCAGACAAGATAAGGGTTCTACGAAATAGTTTTAAAATAATACATTTATTAGAATTGAAATAGTTATTGTCATTCATTTTTTTTGTAAGTTTTAAACAAAACATTTAATGGTTTCCTTTTTAACCAGCTTCAAAAAAGGAAGAGGTTCTCAATTCGTTGTAAGTTTTTTTAGATGTAAGTTACGCGATAGCTCCGCCAAATGTGAATCATTTTTATGGTCATTTTTTTGTTTGGTAGATCATAACTTAGAGTTAGTCTCATATAACTTTTATCAAAATAATAAGTGTGGCAGTTTTTGAAATTTCAACAAAAACTACAATTTTATATTTAATTGGATAACGGGACACTCAGTATTTCGAAACTTTTCGGCCGCGTCCGGCGGCCTTTTTCAACGAGTGCACGCGCGGCGGCTGCCCGTTTGGCCGAAACTTTCATTGACCGACCGTATATACGATCGTAACAACCACGTTAATTTTCTAAAACTACAATTTTATTTGTCTAGACGACGTAGTTTGTGTCTGAATTTAATTTTAAAGTGAAGTCGGTTGTTGTTTTTTTTTCAGAGAAAATCGATAATTTATCATTTGAAAATATTGGAAATAAAAATTTGCATGCTTTAATTTACTGTCACTTAACACGGAAAACAGGTTTTTTATCATAAATTACTGAGTTTTGCTTATATTGTAACTAGGGTAATACCATTTTAAAGCTTATAACAAGTTTACTGCAAAAATTTGAATATTTTTCAGCTTAAAAAGATTAGAAACACTTCTGTGATAGATTTTATGTTTCATGAAAATTATGCAGGGGTATGTACCATAACGATGAAGTAAAGTGGGTTATTATACATTATTCAGCAAATGTGGTTTAGTATGACATATTCGTGCTCAGATTAAGGATAGCCTTTTATGCGTGATTTAATGGGTAACAGGCAGTGTTGCAAAAATAAACGTGAAAGATGTTTAAAAAAGGTCTAATACACCATTTTGAAGTTATTACTATGAATATACTTCCGTATATGCAAATTAGTGTTTCAAATTAGCGAGTTCTCTCATGTGAGGTATCTACCGAATATTTACGTTGTTTACACAAATCGATTTTCTTTTTATGTTTATTAAAAAAAAAATAGACAGAATCTATCGATAGAAGTTATCGGAGTCCATATTTGGCAATTTTTCTCTTTTAGTAAACAAATGTATTTAAATTAATTTAAAACTACAAATAATATTTAGTTATTAAGCATCTAATATGTTTAAATATTTTGTTTTATAGACAAAAACCATTTGTCAATTCATATGTATATGAGCTATATATGAATTGTCTGTTAGACCATATCATATCTGATAACATGGCTAATTGTTCCGCAACGTCTTACAATAATTTATACATATAAAACTGTATTGTTAACCGCATAACGACAGACAGTTTTCTACATAAAATTCAATAGCCACATCAGCTCAATAGATATGTCACACAAAGTATTATAACACAATTATCTGATCGTAGTTATAATCTAAGTTATGATGTAACTGTCATAACTGAGACGATTTCGTTTGATATGCAAATGAAGCGGCGAGATCGCTGTCTCGCCATCTTCAACCGAGCGAGTCAAATAATCGATTATACACTTGATAAGTTGTCTATCGGTAACCGAATAGGCGACGAATACAAATCGAGTTGAACCACCGAGTTACTTTGTTATGCAAAGCGTTGTTTACATGAGATATTTAGATAAACAAATTGTGGGACCTGATTACCTAAGTAGGAATACTTTTACGTATTGAAAGTTAATTTCGTTTAGAGTATACTCAGTAATTTATATAGATATCCAACCAACTCTAAGCTAAATCAGGTTTAATTATTTTGTAAAACTCATCTAAGTAAAATTATGTTTCTCATAGGAACGCTGCAAATAAACAAAATAATATTATGTTTTCGTACGATATGATTTCGAAAGCAGTCATAATCCAAACACAAGTAATAATGATGAATGAAATAAATCAAGCATGCATCTTACCTAAATTTTTTCTACGCTACCATCACTTAAATAACCATTAAAAACGCGTTCACATTTCTATTCTCACAGTGATTGTATACTCTTAGACTCTTACACGTATAATGTCATAATGTGTCCAGTAAAACACACATGCGATCTGGCTATACAAATTCCTGGGCCTGTATTCCTAATACCTAACTAATAACAAAAAAAAATCCTGGTTACCCTGAGATCCAGTCTCGGTGTGAATCTGTAGAATCGTAGTTTATATTATACCAGCGGGGCTTGTTGTTGCACTTTGGTATATGGTCATTAGAAATCATATTTCTATTTCGCAAGAGTCATCGCATCGACTATCTTCCTCTTACCTCGCGGAGGCGGTCTAATTATTAAGTACTCAACAACTTCGGGGATTCCCATCGTATTCCATATTTATTATAAGTTCTCGCTACGATAGACTGCTCCGCTGTTTTACTTGTTATCCCACAGGAACTGATCCATTTTCTACAATAAAAGTCTAACCCACATTAGTTTATGTTAATCTAGAATAGAGCGACTTCCAAACCTCCAATTCTATTCTTTAGAAAAAATCTAAAACGTTAATTATGTCACTTTTCGAAAACGGTATACCATCTAAAGCTATTGTGCATCTAGAATTATTTTGCGTGCTTGTTATTTTTAACAAACCTTGAGAATCATCCTTTTTAATCATGCAGAACCTTTTTCCCTCCTGAACAATGGTTGTCACCCTCACAACACAGTTTCGAACAACCATTCGAATCATACCAATGAAGGAGCCAATAGTTTTAGATTTATAGCATGAATGTGATTAATTTTGAGATTGTCGTGCCGAGAGGTCGACCACCTTTCCTACCCCTACTGGGATTGTTTCTTCATGCATCCGACAAAACAATGGAGATAACATTATCTACGCTGTCAACGATCGAGCAAAATAAGTCACGTCTTTACTTCGAACAAACCATTTTTAAAATCTCAAATACGGGCATTACCCTCTTTGGAACGAAAGCTCGGAAGACAGACAACTTTCTATTACTTTAATAGTAAGTAATCAGCGTTATTAAATTGGAGAAATCGGCAAAAATGACATTACGGCTACTTCGGACGTTATGGGTGTTGTGCCAAAATATTTCTATTAATGTGAATGTAATGAATTATGCGTCTATCATTGATTCATAGGTATAAAAAAACCCATTGACTATACTAAAAAAATAAAGCATTTAGACATCGTGATAAGTATTCTAAATACATTTTATCAGATTTTTTACAAAAAGCGTTTCATATTAAGCTTTGTGTTACGGTTCAGTATTAAGAATAAATAGGATATAGGTACTTAAAATTAACTTAAATGGTTCATGGTGATAATATCTAGGTACGAATCACGTTCTTATTTATTATCTTATGGGTTGACATGATTTTCATATTGCACTTGCGTAGTACTACATCAATTCAACTACAAATATTTGGTTCAAATTCATAATGCTACGCGATGCTACGAATGTTTTAACACACTATGACGCTAATATTAGACATCAACGCAGTGCTTACTTGACGAATGATCCATAATAATTTTAGTTTATAACTAGCTGAACCCGCTACTTCGTTCGCGTAAGCAGATGTTACTGACTTATACATTAATTGGAAGTATCGCACGTCAAATATTTGGATAAGTAGTCATTGACCTTTGAGTTTGAGTGAGTTTGTTTTTCCACACAAAAATTTATTTAATTTTATCATCTTTATTTTCCTTTTTTTAAACAAAATCAAACATACTTAGTAAGATTTCGTAGTATCGAACATAGCGGCAAGTGTTAAGTTTGTAGGATTTTTATAGGATACATTATGAAAAGTCTGAAGCTAATGTGCATGATCTGATACCTACTTACCTATTTCTTTTTATCCACAAGCGGTTTTCTAGCTGTTACCCGCGACTTAACCGGCGTAAAATTCTGAACGAAGCCTGTGTGGAATCAAATTAATTAAAATTTTGAGTTTTAATGATATTCAAGCAAGTTGAACCCGTAAATCTAAGCCAAGTCCTAGTGAAATGTTAATGTATGAATTTAATTGTAGGTAACACAGAAAAAATCAAGAACGAAAGAATCCAAATTCGGCATCATAATCCTTTTAGCAGCAAAAACTTATTAGTACAATTTAGAATACCAGTAACGCCACCTAGTGATGAAAGAAAAAACACATACCACAATAGCAAAACATCGATTTAAATGGCCTCTAGTGCTTTTAGATTTAAACTGGCATTAGCGCCGTCTAATGAGAATATTATGTTGCTTGTTATTTTGATTGTGAACGCAAATCACCTTTATTATCTACGCCAAAACGTGTGCATATATTTTTCATTTTTGGCTTTTATCTTACCATCACATCAAGTTCCTTTCGAAAATATATACTGATATTAATATGGAGTTAAATGAAAATGTAGACTTATTAGCCCATGTGAAACTTTAGACTATAAACTATATGTGTTTCGTATGTCAACCCATATCGTTTTGACGTGATAGTTAAAATTTGTTTCCTTAGGGGTCATGCTTCTTTTCAGGTTGATAGGTAACAAATACATAAATGTGGTATTTCAGACTATGAGCTATCTCTGTTTCAATTTTCTACCAAATTTGCTTAGTCTTTCCTACGTCACAGTAACCTATAAGTAACCGATTTGCTATTTCTGAGTTCAAACTACGTGTGTTTCAATTCCATCCAAATATGTTCAGCCGTTCCAACGTTGTCCTGTAAATATTATGAATGTCACTGTTTGGATGTTTGTTACTTAATCATGGCGGAACGTATCAAGTGATCGGGTTGAAATTTGAAATTGAATTAGATTACAGTCTGGAAGAACACATAGGCTAAACATTGCCTATGTATAAGTACTCTATGTATTACTTAAGCTAAACCAAGAATGTGTATTTAATTTTAACTCAATACATTCAGCCGTTCCAACGTAAGTGAATAGTTAAAGCGTCTACCTGTGACGGGTACATTATTATTAGTATCGAGCAAGAAACGGTTAAAAATCAAGTTTGTTGTATGGGTGCACCTCTTAAATATTATTTTTAGTATTTTTTGTTAAATCGGCAATAGAAATACATCATCTGCAAAATTTCAACTGTCTAGCTATCACCGTTCTTGAGATACAGCCTGGTGACAGAAGGACGGACGGACGGACGGATAGCGAAGTCTCAGTAATAGGGTCCCGTTTTTACCCTTTGTGTACGGAACCCTAACAACAGTCTGCTTCGGTCGCCGAAGCTTGTTGAACACTACCTTTAAATTTTAAACAGTATTTGGATTTAAATAATACGTTTTCTAATAAGTTACGTATAGTCTAGTACCTAAGTTACAACTGACCTAGTCGGGAGAACGGCGACTGTCGATCCGGAGACCCAGGGTTCAAAACCACGCGCACCACTATCTTTTCAGAGTCATGTTCGTAATGCCGGTAATTAAAACGGTGAAGGAAAACACCATGAAGAAACCTAAATCTACCTATAATCTAAGTTCTAAGTCATATGTCATCCACCAACCGACACTGGGCCAGCGTGGTGGATTATAGCCTTGTCTCTCTCCTTGCGAGAGAAGGCCCCGACGCCCAGCAGTGGGAACATTTAATGGGTTGTTTATGCTGCTACTTATTATGCTGATATGTTTTCTCCAAAATAACAAAATCTACTTCAATGACAGGTAATTTAATTCTGTCATTCGACTAAATTTTTATAAGAAGGTATAACTATGTCGTACAGATATATCTAAGCTGACTTTAGTTTTTGTTGATAATTGAAAACTACCTCCCTGTTTTCGATATCTAAGATCACCTCTGAAGTATTTTCTACCAAACAAAAAAGGAATTATCAAAATCAACTAAAAATTAGCGGAGTTATCGCGTAAAATAAAACCAAATAAAAAAAACATGCAACCTGATTGAGAACATCCTCCTTGTTTGAAGTCGATTATAACCGAATGATGTTTGTTTTCCACACAAAATATATTTTGACAATTATTTTGTCATCCAAGACGACAGGACGCGATCACGTGGGCACTTTCTAGAATCAGATATTCTGTGGATCGTCTGTGATACACAGAATACTTAGTAGTTAGTATATACAGAACGCGCCGCGCGTGTCGTTATTATTTAATGTTAGTGTAATTTCCGAACCAACAAACCGATATTGTTCAAATTTTGACGGCACAATATAAAAAAGGTGTTCTTTCTAACAAAAAAAGAATTCATGAAATTAAACAACGCAAACATGAGCTACAACCAAATACACATTTTGACTTTCACGCCCTCCTGCAAGACAACCGATCAGAATTTGGAGATCAAAAGTAGCCTACAGCAATGTCCTTAATATAAACTAAAATCATGCCAAGTTTCAGCTGAATTGAATCAGTAGTTTCGGCGTGATGCGTGATCCCTATACAGAAAGACAGACAGACAGACAGACAGACAGACATGAAAGAAAAAAAGTGCAGTTTCGTCATCAGTATCGACTATGGAGTGCACCAAAAAAAAAATTTTCAAAATATCTTCAATGTACAGAATTCGACCCGTTACAGTTTTATTATAAGTATAGATGTACAGAATTCGACCCGTTACAGTTTTATTATAAGTATAGATTTTGTCAAAAATGTATATTGGATCAAGTTTTTGTATCTAAAAAAACTGTCCCAAATACTGTTTTTACATTCACAATGCAGGAAAAAACAAGTTCATCGTTTGATTAGTGCCGCATCGAAGTATTGAAATGTTATGGTAAATCTTGCAACACCATCTCGTCAATAATAACTATCGGTGACCCAAAAATATACATGTCTTTTGTGTTACCTCTTCAAATATAGATAGCCTTATTGATATGACTAAAAATAGGACCGGTAGAAATACAGTTCGAAAACTAAAAAAGTGAAATAATTGTATTGGCACAAAACCTTGTATCGGTATCCACCTGTTGACCGCTAATTTGTAATTATAGGCGTAAAATTCGGCATAATGGGCGTATCGCGAGTCCATCGTTTGCGAAAAGAATGCTAACGGACTCACTTCCATGTTGGTAACTGCGAGATACATCCGATTCTAGATTCACCGATACAAAGCGGATTGCTGCACAAAGAGTGAGCGACGTGACATTGCACGCTGATGATGCGATAAATAAACTAAAAGTTGGACTTGTTGTAATACACCGTGTTATAAATTTAGGAATACGATGCGAATACATTGTATGAAAAATAAAACAAGGAAATTCTGTATCAATGATAATAATAGACAGTTTGGACGAATAGCCTCTTCATTTCAGCATTAAAACATTTTCATTAATTTTAATATTATGTTTTTCGTTTCAGTGACCATTACTAATCGCTTGTTGCAAAAGAAATAATTGCCTAAAATTGTGCATTTGGCATAGATCAAAAGTTCGGTCGGTTATTTACCGAACAAAAAACCTAAACCAAGATTTGATGCAGTCGTAGGTTTTTATATTTTTCTTCCGTCGATGTTCATAAATAGAGTGACGGGATTAGCATAGACATCTGCCTGATGGTAAGTAACACGCCTACTCATTACAGTACAGTGTGAAGCAGTTATTTGTCAATTAACAATATTATAAGGTGATTTATTCTTGATTTACTCTTTGCCCTTTTTTCTCTGATTTTTTTTGCTGTAATAATTTTTGTCGTTTTAAATACTTTTGTTATGTAGATCAAATATATTTTTTTCTGATCTTGTCTTAAATGTAGCATTTCTTGTGTATTTTACTCGTATCTCACATTTCTAAAATATAATAACGGTTTTAAATATGTTTTTATTTGTGGCCCGAATTAGACATCTATTCTTTAATTTGAACAAAAATTTTAAATTCAGACATTTAGTTTGTATATTTCTACGTTGAAACCTAGTTTAATATTTGTAGAAAAGCATTTGATAATATATATTTCTACTCGTGTTTAAAGATAATGACGATGCATTTCAAATTTCTCTTGTCGTAAAAGCAAACAAGACTCGTAATTTGTGGAGGTGAAAACAGAGTAATAAAGCGGCCACCATTAGCTCTGTAGATGAGTCATTAAATCTCGTAGTTAAACGTTAACTAATAACTCCGTGTCGAGTTTTGATATTGAGAGAAATCTTATCCATGCGGAGTGCACGCGCACACATCACTAAGAACTTCTCTGTGGTCACTACAGTAAATTGATTTACCTATTCTTCGGTGTCACAACACTAGTGTAACTTTTGTAAAGTTTAAGTATTGTGTAAAGATTACAATAAACGTTAAATACTAGTATTTCATTATTTTTTAGTTTTAATCATGAACTACTAAAATCACGCGTGATATGATCGGTCTAGTCCGACAGTATTTCATTTGTGAATACTAAACGAGAATCGGGCAGGTGCGCGTATGCCCTTGAAAAATACCGCCGAATTCGGCTGAAACTTAAGTCAAACTAAATAAACCATACCACAGATCAGTAGCCTATGAGTAAAGAAAGCACCACGCACTTTGCTAGTTATCCTACTGCCAAATAGTAATTTGCAAACACCACTAAGTTCATGTTTAAAATTAGGTTGCGGTGAACTCAATATAGGTACATATCGGTTTTTATAAGTCTTTACTTTAGCACAATAGAGGAAGTTGTGAAACCGAAGGACATTTCCAATGAATATTAAAAAAATATAACAAAAAATAAAAATACAGTCCACCATATGCGTGCACTTGAGGTCTTGTTAACACCAATTAAGCACTCAACGAAGATCATTTTTCTCACTCATTATTACTGCTCCGTTCGTAAAACTATTCCTTTAGTCGATGTTAAAGCATATTTTCAAAATAATAGGTGTTTATGACTGGCACAGCATGGCGCCTGCTTTTTTTCGTTGGTGCATAATTAACGCTAAGTAAAAAGCGTATAAAGGCGTTTTCCCAGGGATTAGCATCGGAACAGTTTTATAGGCGCGGGAATGTGCAGGTAACGGTTACGTCGCACTACTGCTAATTGCGAGTAGAGGAAATTAACTTCGTATCGTGAACCAACGGCACTTGCTAACTTACTGTTTGTGTATTGGCGACGTGAGAGGAAACGGTCTTGTTACAAAAATATGTGACGTATTGTACCTGCAATTGTACTTACAATTCTGGTACAATTTGCCTAATTGTCATCGAGGTTAAGCATCGGATGTCGTGGTCAGTTTTACCAGTGTAGTATTCTTGACTTAGCGGTGATTCCCATTATAAAACCCCGACAATCTGCCATAACTTGATCTATAATTACGTAGCATAGCAGTGACTCTTGGTATCAAGTTGTATCGGTAAACGCATTTAGGTTATTGGTCATCGGCATTACAGTATCATGTTGAGACGTTACATTTTCAAGTTGTTTTTTTTAACCCCCGACAAAAAAAAGGGGGGTGTTATAAGTTTGACGTCGATGTCTGTCTGTCTGTCTGTCGGTCTGTCTGTCTGTCTGTCTGTCTGTGTGTGTGTCTGTCTGTGGCACCGTAGAGCTCAAACGGATGGGCCGATTTCGATGCGGTTTTTTTTATTTGAAAGTTAATATCCGTGCGGGTGTTCTTAGCTATGTTTGGTTAATATTGATTCAAAATGGCCGCCTCCACAAAATGGCGGACAAAATATTCCTTCACAACCTACCTCAATATGGGTATCAAATGAAAGGGCTTGACTAGTAGAGTACTAAACGCTATAACAAATTTCAAATCCAAGATGGCCGCCACCACAAAATGGCGAATTATATAATATTTTTCACTACTACCTCAATATGGGTATCAAACGAAAGGGCTTTATTAGTAGAATACTTTGCACTATGACAAATTTCAAATCCAAGATGGCCGCAACCACAAAATGGCGAATTACATTTCCTTTTTCACAATTCCCTTAATATGGGTATCAAATGAAAGGGCTTGACTAGTAGAATGTTCTACAGATAACAAATCTAGGGTAGTCGGGGGTTAATCAAAATTTTTAATTTTGTTCTTGTAGTAGTCAGTTGTTTGTTTAGTAGTAAAATCCCTAAAGTAATATTTTAAACTAAGAAACTTTCAAGAGACGATTAGTTTTTTTACTACAAAATGGTTTCTATTGATTCATTCATCATTGGGATAAGGAGAGTATTTATAATAATCAATAGATGAAACGAAATATCTTTGAATTAAAAACACTGCAAGAATAGACGGTTAAGGAGAATCTAAACATCAATTTATTAGACGGTTTATTAGGTTTAGATCACGATTTTTAATATACTCGTACCTAATTGAATAAGGTTTTTTTTTCGAGGAAAAATCAATCGTAGCATCCTAAAAATAACAAATAATTTTGTTTACAGTTTTAAAATGTGCGTCTTTTTTGTAGGATGTACTATTATTAACACGTTCACTTACACTTTATAAGACACTCATGTACGTTGTCAGGTTCTATACAAAGATCACAACTGCACGACGCCAAACAAAGTGTCGTGTCGTACAGTCAGTTTCACTGCCATTCACTACATTGTAAAGAAGCTATTGACGGCCGTGCCATCAAGCAGGATGATCATTGCACTTTGACAACTAACCATAAAAGGCTGCAAGAGACACACTGTCGGACCTTTTCAAAATTGTTTGCTATTACTTCGACGACTTTACTGGCATATATAATTGAACAGTAAACGAAAAACGACTGATATATTCAAATAAGAAAAAAGCTTTAACAAAATAACAAATCACAGTAAAAAAAGCAGGAAAATGGCGCCTCATAATGTTGAAAGCTAGGGTTTAGTTTAGTGCTAAGTCGTTAAAATAACAATTAATCCTTCCGGCTACTTTTATTACCTTCAGAGTGAATTCTAATAAAATAGTTGCGGTGCGGTACCTATGCGGTTTATGTTGCGTAGATGTCTAATTATTATTGGACTAAGATCTTGTTGAATCTAAATGAATCGTCTTGGAGCTCAAAAAAGCGACATTTTATACGAAAAGCAATACTGTGAAGTACGTCGTCTGAGCGGGTCTTTCTCGATAGGTACAACCTTGGTGTCTTCAAGTTGAGAGTGAATTAGTATTTTCTAAGTATACGCGTTTCATCGTAGATCGAGCCGTTGTAAACCTATAACTGAATTTTAAAAATAAACAATTCCATTGTCACTGTTTTGTATTTCCTAGACTTAAAAAATGCCGATCTGAATTTGTCAAGAAATCTTGTTTATCTTGCAACTACCGTAAATAAATGCAGGTGTATATTTTTTTGCAAAATGGCATCATAGTTTATGTAACATGGATGGATCTCTGAAAAAGGCACGACGGGTCTAGCCGTAGCACTGGATTTCAATTATATGAGACACATAATTGACGTAATAGAGACCGGTTGCTTTCATAGTTCTCATTATCCAGTGAGCTTGAAGTTTAATGTCACTCTGGGGATAAGCCTGCTACATAAAACCGAATTGGAAACATTTACTTTACTTACTTGTACGATACAACCGGTAGCTGTCTAATGTTTTAGCAAAATCGTATTGTTATAAATGCTTTTAACACAAACGAACTCAATGAGATTAATATTTTATGTTAATTTAGATGTCATTTCAGTCACAGTTTTAGTTCAGTTATGTTAAACGCTGTCGATCATATACGAATTATTATTTGTTATATTACGTTAAACTGTACAATACATTTAACATTAAGCCTTACGAGACTATTTTTTATTCTTAAGCGACTATTCGCATAACCTCAGTAACGTAGGTAAATTAAATCGAAAATAATAAGGTAGCATTACGCATTTGCATTTTTACGTACTTAAGTGCATTTGGGTAATGAAGGGTTTTTAAATAATTGGATCTGTTTTTGTTACATTCCACTTCAGGATTTTATGTTTATTTGCAATATTTTCTAAAGCTGGGTCTAAATTGAATTAGCAAAAACCTGCATGCAATATTATAATATGACTTGTAAATGTAAGGATTATTGAGCATATTTGGAATCTCATTTATTCTATAATAGTTTCCATAAATTAACTATATCTAGCTTATATATATATGAGGTATTGTTTGTTGGATAAATTATTATAAGGAAAATATAACATTTTTTTAAAACTTAAAAATAGATACATATCTAAGTATGTTTTCTGTATTTCGTGTTATAGGGGTTTAAAAAAGAAATTGTATCAAAAACGTAACAGTAAAAAATGGAATGACCGAGTTTGGTGATATCTCAGCGAGCACTCAAAGTCGAAGAAATGGAAGTTTGCGTAGGCCTGCACTCCGCAAACAAAAGGAACGGACTCGTTATGTGTGCTATGTTACGCTCCGTGGACATTTCGTCCGCAGCGTGGGTTTTATACCAATTTGGAGTCACTCCAAACGGTTTCTGTGACGCAAACCCGTGGTTTTCCGATTATTTGGTACAGAGCCCGTTAGTTTAGGTGCCAATTTGCTTTCTTGAACTTTAACGAAGCAGTTTCTAGGACAAGACTGGTGTCAGCGTTGCCAGATTTATGCGCTCTGTGTGAACTTTGACTCTAGTTGCGTGCGATAATTTTGAGTCACTGGAGGGGCATACATAAGAAATTTTTAGATAATAGTAAAGGTATGTATAGCTAGATCAACGCACTAATGCACTTATATGGGTTGCACTAACGTACATAAGTGCAGTATTGCGACGTTAGCTGCTACTGTAGATAATCAAAATACTATATCGACAAAATACCGGGTAACATTTATTAACTCTATCGCATTCTGTAAACTAACAAAAATAACACTTAAGGCCGTGTTTGACCACCAGTACCTATCAGTTGAAGTCTGGTTATGAGTAGGTGTGAATATCAATGAAAGTGGGTCGAATTCGGAATACTAGGTTCGTTATAGTTATTCTCACAGATTCTCAAAATGTATTCTTATTTACTCAGCGTATTTGCTCTACTATGTTCGTTTCACATGTTCATCTAGAGGTTATTAACCTAGTTTTGTATATTACCGAAAATAGGCGACATAAGTGTTTGAGTTTGCACTTAAAATATGTTCCACTGTCGTATATCTTGCGTAATTCAAGGTAAGTAATCGTTACAATCGAGTCATGATTTTTTATTCGGTTGTAGGTTTTTGACTAGTGGTTGTATTTAAGTGATATTTACCTAATTAATATAAGCTGTATTCACCTATGTTTTAGACTCACTTTTATTTATTACCTTTGGATGATTATGTATGTTACGTATTAATTTGTTTTATATTGTAGTATTTAATTAATAGTATTAGGAAAAATTACACTTTGCTTCGCCGAACCATCTCTGTAGCCGAATTTCCTTTAAGCTGGTTGCCTGGAAAAGATTGCTCTAAGCAATAAGGCCGCCATTTGTGGTGCTAGTTCATAAGTGTTTTACTGTAATATTTCTGTTTTTGTGTCACAATAAAGAGTTATCTATCTATCTATCAACAATAACTACAATCAGTTCATCTCATGTCATCATTAAGAAATCTAAACAATAAACTGTATTGATACAGCACACATAAAGCAATTTATAATCCAGTGTCTGGTACAATTAGACGTTTTATGCTATCTCTAGGTACTTGTAAGATATGCCATTTTGAATAATATGTACAAAATATCCCTACAGTGTATCTGCTAGTAGAGTACATGGAACATTGTGATTTACTCGCATACCGGTAGATGCTTTCACAATGTTCCCGAGTGTGTAATTTAATGGAGTCTAGAATGGCCGGGAGTCGGGAGAGACTGGACCCGGCGGGAGCGTTCCAAAGAGCGGGCGGAATGCGCGCGCGCAAGGTCATTGCGCCCTGCGCGGTCATGCGCCCCTTCTCGACGCCGCCCTGTTTAGGGTTCCCAGATAAAAACTAAAAAGGCATATTTCAGCTCCAAAATATTTAGAATTCCATTTTTATACTATCTTTAATAGCAGTGTTCAACGGGTTCATCACAACGGGTGTTCGGTACGAGTAATATTCAGCGCTCTATAAATAACGTTGTTTATGATTTTAGACACCACAAAAAATCTACTTATAAAACTTGACGAAACATCAGGTCGAATCGTCCTTGACACTTGGCAACCCTATTTCTGATACTCGTAGCGTCCCTCAACCACCACATTGTTTCGTAACGCGATCAGCTGTGGATAACGAGCCCGACTGGACTCTGCAGGTACTCTTCAATAGGTTCTATTCCCATTGCGAATTTCACCTTTTATTTTCCCGCAGATCACGAACGCCCCCGGCAGCGGTATTGTACTCGACTAGTTCTATTTTCTAAGCTATAGAGAAGAAAGGTATTCGTGCATCGCGGTTTATTTACGATGCGCCTGAGCACGTTTATCCCGAGACATATCGCGACTTAAACCTCAAAGTTATTAAACTTTGACAAGCGCTAACCGTAGCTTAGTATTTTTTATCTTTTTAAATTAATTAATATGTAATGACAAGTATTCTGACTAGGCTTCTCTAAGAGTTGGATTCTATTTACCCATGTACCAAGGCCATAAGACGGTATATAGGAAAATAAATAAATAAATATTGCCGGACAATTCACACACAACACCATCTGACCCCAAACTAAGCAAAGCTTGTACTATGGCGGCCAGATAGCTGATATAATACTATTATACCTAGATAGTTTTAAATACATACGTATTATAAATACTAGGAATTTTGGTGGAAGTTCGACTTTGATCAATAATACTCAACATTTTCCTAATCCATTTGGCACGCCAGATTTAATTAAATGAATTTGTTTTTTAGTTATTGATATAAAAACACCAAGCTAATAAACTCCCGTTATTACGACTATTGGTCCATCAAATAACTTTAAAAGCGCAGTTAATATCTTTGGTTATTCAAATTAGATTAATGTCATTGGTTCCATAATTTATGCTGATTAGACGATTCGAATATAAAGGCGCGTAAACATGTCAAAGAGATCCATCCACTTAACGGTGTATGAAATACTATATTACCAAAAAAGATCCAAAATAGCAGAAATTTAGTTAACATGACATCATGTTTCAAATATCCTCAGAAGTATCAATAGGTAACAAATAATGGTTTAATAATATTTCTCTGACCATTTGATAGCTTTCTCCGTTTTTATTTGCAAATTTTGTCATAACGCCTTAAAGGAAATACAGGCATGCAGGTGTAATTTGCCTTTCTAAAACATAAGAATTTTGGATATAAATTGCAACATGTTATCGTGACTTTAATCTAATCGAAAGTAATTTAAATACGGATGCTACACAGATTTCACTTGCCTATAAGTGATTAATGGAGTGTTAAAATTCGCATGCCGTTGTGCTAAAAGTCACAGGTCAGTAATCTATGAATGCCGTACTATTAGTGAATAAGGAATAAAACTCATTAACAGGCTTTGGTGATAAATCACAGTATATTTAAAAATACGAAACATGTTTTCTGACTGATCATTATTGAGCATAAAATATGAAGAATATAATATTTGGAAGAAATACAAAACGTTTTAGGCGCTAATATTTTGTGTAGTACCTATAGGCATAGAAGTATAAGTAAGCTGTAAAAATATCTCTAAAGAAATTAATTGATGTAATATAAGAAATGTGTTATAAAGTTTTGTTCAGAATAACCTATGATGAACTAAGAGAAAATAATTAAGTAAGCAAATCCTTTGTACCTACTAGTTTAACCCGATAAAAATATTACAATAATAAAAAGCACAAATTAAATCTATAGGCAGCTATTAATTATACCGTTTCATTCGTAGTTTACTCGCCCCAAACAATCTTAACATTTGCTACATAAGTGAAAATAAAACACTTGCAAATATCACGTAGGTTAATTAAGAAAAGCTAGTTGTTCATATATTTACCGCCTACAACGAAAAAAAACTATGAATGAAAATACCTCCGACGTCGCACATAAAAACATGCGAAAAATTCGCGGCGCCATCACAGCTGTCAAAATAATAAATAGCATGCGAATAAGTGTTTGTTGCTACTTACACTTTAACATGAATATTGATGATTGAACACAAACGTTTATAGAAGATTTGTATAATTTTATCGTTTGTACGATACTTTTTAGCGATGACAGCTTAATTTAGAACGTAGAAAGTGTTCGTGTTGACTTTTGCACCAATTGCTGCGATGTTTCATTTAGCAAATATCACGAGCTTATAACGGTTCGACGTGTACTGCCGAATGATATCTAACACTTTCTGTTAGTTTACATTTTGTTTGTTTGGAGCACGAAAGGATCTGTAATCTAGTGTAGTAGGTCAGCGGTTGGAGTACTGACATTAACATCGAAATGTCATTTGTTACAGGATTTGGACTCCTGAGCATAAGATACAGCTTCCTTTGTACGTGGAACGGGTAAGTTACACATAGTTTTATTCTCTATTTGAACTTAGCTTGAGAAATTTAATTTAATGCTAGAAATGTGTCGGATATTATGGTAATTGCATAGATTTCTCAAAATATTTTATACATCAAGACTGAGGTGTGGATTTTATCAGCAAGTGGCGTATAAAGTACACATAAGTTTCTATGACAGCAACAATAGCCGGTCCGTGAGACGGTTGTGAACTCGCGTCAATCTTTTTGCTCCGTCAAGCACTGGCATGTGTTCGACACAACATTGCATGGAACTCAATAAACCATAACAAAAAGCCCTCCGCAAATCATCACAGAACTGAGATAAAGCTCTTTACGATTTATTACAAGTCATTCTTCCAATGGCCGTTTACCAGAAACCACGTGGGCGGTACCTCAATTCCATTGATCACATGATTTATTATCATTGAATTCGCACAGGTGATTCGTTTGTTCAATATATTGAAGAAGATTGATCGAAAAGAAAATAAGTCTGAAACAGTCGTAGAAACTCTTTAGAGAAAGTGAAATCAATAAACAATAGAATGAACTATAAAAAATTGAAATGAACTGACCGACACGATTGTACGAATATTTATGAGGAATGTTCATTGTGCATTCATTGGATGGTTTTTGTCGGTATTACAAGATCGCGATGAAAGAAGTCTTTATTTGATAAAGCTATGTATATGTGTTTTCACATTTTGATATCACCAAGGATTTATCTAGAGGTATTTGTATACAACTATAACACTAAAGAAACGTGACTGTTGGACAGCTAATACACTTCCTCAGCATGTAAATAAGTAGCTATTGAGTTGTAACACAGCAACTTCTGTAAGCATGAGTGACGGCTATTCTAGCCACTCTGTGTTCGCCCGGGGTCACAAGAATTGCTACACTTAGCAACCAATAAAGTCAAGTAATATTACCTTAGAAACTAAAATTGACGAGTGTAAATACGTAAGCTCGTACACTTGCCTGAAGTAGATGTACAGGTTGACCCTGTTGTCAAAGCAGCAAAGCACTTATTGGCCGCCCTGTTGTTTCTCATGACTAGTTCTTGTTATAGATAGAACTGACCAACCGGAATCTTTACGTTCGATCATCTGAAAATGCAACTTTCTCCTGACTCGTCTGAACTTTAGGCGTTCCTTTAGAGCAGGGGTCGGCAACCATTTAGGTGTCATGGGCTACATGATGAAAAATATAGATAAAAGCGGGTCGTACTTCTAAAAGTTTAGTTTGTAATTGCACACACCCCCACTCTGTCACTGTTACCTGCGTAAAACATAAGCGTAATATAGCGGATTAATAGATTTATTTGTACATAATAATATTTTTGTGCCGGGGAAATAAATTATTACAATTTTTAAATATTATTTAAAACCGCCGTGGGCCGCTCGTTGCCGACCCCTGCTTTAGAGCAAGACCTGAATACATTTTAAATGGTCCGCATGAGTAATTTGGACAATGATCGCGTAATTAATAACAAATTTTATTGTGTATTAGTCACTATTCCTTCTCTAGACGTCCGCCAAAAATAGCTTAATCGTCAACGTCATCATTTTTCTCAATTCCACTTCTTACTAATTTTACGAATGTGAAAGTTTTTGATATTCAGATGCTTGTTGCTTGTCGTCATAAGACCTGAAGGAAAACCTTATTGAGTTTCAACTCAAATTGATTAATACACATAAGCTACTTTTTATCCCAAAAATCTAAAAGTTTCTTAGAATAGCTACGAGTAATTTCTAAATACTACGCGGAAAAACTCGCAAGCAGATCCTAGTTATGTTAATAAAGTGAACTGAATTGGTCTAGATAAATAAAAAAGTCATACGTACTTAGTTAGATAATATTTGACTATAAGAAAGTACTGAATATTTGTCCATAGAAGCTTTATATATCGCAATATTTAACTACATATTTGATTAGTAATAAATGGTAATAATGTTATCATATACGTAAGTCGTATTTGAGTTAATGCACGTTTTCACCCGTTATGGCATTAGATGCTCTTTGCGTAATTTAAGTTTCTTCAGGTGTTGTTTCATTGCTGTTTGAAGAACTTTAAAGAGGTGATTAAAATTCTCCATTAGACGTATATCTTGTGTAAAAGCACGCGTGGCTTGCTTTGCGGTGCCTTGGGACTGCGGTTGGATTTTGCCTAAGATACAGCTTCCTCGTTAGTGTCCCCTGTTTTGCTCAGGGCTATATTGTTGGATTCTGGCCGTCGGATCATAAATTTGCAACCAGTTACGGTTAATTTTGTTTGCTGAAACAATATCAGTTAATAAGTACGTTTCAACGTCTAGATTTTGTTTAAATTTTAAATTGAGAAACACAAATTTAACAGAAATGGGTATGAAAATGATCTTTCTCATTTATAAAAGAAACCCAAAACCCAGAAAGTTTATATATTTTAAATAGACACCCACAAAGAGTGAAATGAGTACATGTATTAGAAGTATAGTCACAGATAAGAAAATAGTGTATGGTCGTCCGGTTTCAGTCCAGGGCAAAGTACTTAGTTAATTTTAGTTTTAAGTTAAACGTTTATTTAGTTAATTATCTTTCGTAGCAAAACGCAGATGAGATCCAATGCGTTTCTGCGACGTCGTATTCATAAAATGAGTGGTTTAAGGCCACAGTAACTTTGCCATCTTACGTGGTCAACGACTACCAGCATTGGAGTTTCTATCTTAGTTCCATAGCTTTGAAATTGATATTTCTCTGGCTGAAAATAGAGTCGAGCACTGGCTTGTTTCATGATTCCTATCAATATTATTGGATCGCCCGAGGTTGTCTATCGTCTATGCATTTATGTCATCCGGTAAAAGGGTTAATTAAACGCCTACGACGACTTACGATCATGTTATAGACTACTTATTCACTACTATTATTTAGATAAATAAACAATTCCAAGTATATACTCGTACTTAGATACCTACATTTACCTATTGGACTACCTGTGTGTTATATTTGGAAAAGCTTTAAAAACATTATACAACAACATCGCCACTTGGTATTGGTTGACTCTACCTTCGACATTTCAAGAGACAGACAAGAACAAGGCACGGACTAACAACTAGCAAGGATTTTGCATACCGACCCAGGAATCCGAGATACTCACGAGAACCAGGTTCGTTTGCCCTTAGCGGAATGTAGTACGAGTTAGCCTAAACAGGGTAAAGCAAAGTAAGCTAAGTACGAATTCTAGGGTTTATTACCTTGACGTCACGACTACGTTAGCACATGTTTGAAAACGAAGTCCACAAGGGGCATTGTTCTCATGGCACTAATTTGTGTAAAGGCGAAAGTTTGTGTTTCTTTGTTCCTAAGTATATCTATAACGGCTGATTGAAATTAAATACAAATACGTAACCTGGATTAACATATTGGCCACTTCTTATTCCCTTGAAGTTTGTGGTTTGTAGGCAAGCCGCAGGTTAAGCCGCGGCCCGTAGCTAATTATCCATATTATAATTGATAGTGTTCACACAACATTACAATAGTAAGTAGTACGTGCTGAATTCGTATGTTCAAATTTAAATTTTCTTAATTTATTAAAAGTTTATAATATTGTCCACCAATATTTATTTATTTATTATAAAGCACTCAGTACTTACTCCCTAAACCAATTATTTTGTACTAAAGAAATAGTATACATATTTTTTATAGTAGATATAGAGTGACGGGACGAGTATGACATGTGCCTGATTGTAACCGACACATCGGTCATCATAACACTGTGCCATGTAGATATTTGAAATTAAAGAGTCCAAATTGCTACCTATCAGTACATTGCTCTCGTCCCCCACATTAAATTTTTTGGATATAAAATAATAAAACACTGCAATTGAATAAGAACTCTACAATAACTTATATTATTATACATATATAATAAAAGTCGTAAAAATTTAATTTGACCTGTAATAATAAATAATCAATAAAGTATGTCTATGTCGATGCACAAATACAAAGCTCTTTCTTTACTATGCACTCGTCGTCAGTCTTCCTTTGCATAATATTTTTTTACTTTTTTCTTTACGTATTTGTTGCGGTAATCATCACCTCAGTGCCCGTCTCTGCCTGTTTGCCTAAGTAAAAGAAATATATTTTTAAATTACGTTCATTTCACTAACTGAACACTTGCATATGAAGTATTGACCTTACTTTACCATGCAATCCATTATGTCTTTTAACTCCATGCACCTAGAGATCAGAATAAATAAAACCTAGAGTATGTAAATGGCTCAAACTATGTCGAAGAATCTTTAGTTGCTCACAGGTTAGCAAATGCAAAGTTTTTACGTTCTATTTTTAAATAGGCACCTAGATTCACAACACGCAATAATTCTGCACGACTCTACTGAGTTCGTTCTGCAGAGTAAGTAAAGGCTGTTCAGATATTTTTTTGTAGGAAACTGTTGTTTTCATTTGGATATAAGTATATAGCAGTGGAAGTAAAAAGAACCCGCGAGTTGTGGCTTCCTACTTGAAATAGCGCGAATTATAGCCTACGCTACATAGACTTTACCCCCTATAGATAGTAAAGCCTATGGGTACGTTATCTTAGGATACTAGAGTCAAACTATAACATACATACGTGGGCTTGTTTTTGTATTCATAAGATGCCATCATTGTTGTCAAAAATAATTAAAAACATAATTAAGCATACTTATGCCATAATCAACACCATTAACTGTGCATAACATTCCTAATGTTCCACAATTTCTTTGATAATTCGTTGAGATAAACTTGGACACAGACGAAGTCATGTACAAAAATATTTAGCTGTCAAGCATCATGAAAAACCGTGAGACAAGGTTTATGAATAAAACTGCCTCAGTCACACACTACGAGGTTATAAATAAGCATGTTAAGTATTATTTAGTAACGAACACTGCCCGCAGTCCATGGGAATATCCCAAAACCGGCATTTATTCGCACGCGTGAAAGTATAAAAGGTTTCACACGTATTCAAAAGAATATAGCCCAGTTGTATAATTGGGTCAGGCGAGCAACCTGTCGCCGTCACAGATTAGTGCGTAGTGAGTACCGGCGCGGGCGCACGCATTGTCTCGCGTCGGTGCCGGTACCGTTACCGCTCGGTCAAGTTCACCGCATTGTGACGGCTACTTGATTGTGACATACGGATTTGTATCGGACAATCTGTTAACTCGTAAACAAAAGAGGTTTTATGCTCCAGTTCGGCGGCTTAGCTTTTGATGAAATGAGGTTTTGTTCTTTTGGAAGAGGTTATTAGAATGTATAGTGCTTTTTGGAGCACATAACAAAGTATCGTTGATTTAATTTGAATACGAAATTAAAAACGAAAGTCGTCTTTGACTTATTAGTTTGCTATTGTTCCCAATACATATCGTTTGCTAATAAATATAGTTTTTTTAATTTGATGTTTTGAAAACCCTCGTGGCTGACTTAGTGACGCTACTACGTAGGTAAGGGGGAGCCCTATGTCTAGAAATGGACGAATAAAGGCTACAGTCTATACCGTCTTGAGATGATGGAATACAAATTTATTTTAATCACTAAAATGTATTTTTTAATTTATTTTTATTATATTTTAACCAAGATTTGCTACCAAAAACCGTATAGCGGAAACTGATCCTCTGTCACTGAAACTCAGGATTTATTTGTAAACGGTTTTTGATTTCTGCTATTAAGTTATCATCATTTTAAGTTGTAACGCTCCTGTCCTGTATTCCAAGCCATCGAGATTTTTTCATCTCTAAACATTGCATACTCTACGTACATCTTTATTCCATAGAGTCTAAAGGTGTCCTAAACTACGTTTACCGATTTGCGGTCTCCACTTTAGAACATGTTTGGTACTTAGGTGTGAACTTGCCTTACCGTTTTAATAGGTTGGGTAAGCCAGGCTAGACAGATCATATCTTTGTCAAGTTGTAAACGCTTCTGACAGCTAGTTCTTACGAGTTGTGTTTTCATCAGAAGTTATTATGGACTTGACCCCTGAGGTGCTGACATCAGAGATCTTAATGCTGTCGTAACTTATTATAATGTTACATACGTTATTTAAAATTCACGACATTTTGTTCTACGATTTATGAGTTTCAGTAGATATCTAAGTCTATACTTGAGCAAGGAAATTAAACAACATCCATCGCGTTTTAATATGCCAAGAAAGTCCTAGCAGTTTACAGTGAGATGATAATAGTTATTTGTTATACAAGAGTGCAAAGTTGATTTTTAACCGCGTGCTCAATTTTGATGACCGAGCAAGCGAAGGATTCTAAAATTCAATCACGAGCGGAGCGAGTGATTCAAAATTAGAATCCTGAACGTAGCAAGGAAATCAAAAGAGCACAAGGTGAAAAATCTTTGCACTCGAGTGTAACACGTAACTTTTCATTCCACCTCCGCGAGAAAATACTGAATGCAAATTTTTAAATGTTTTCGCGCTAAGCAAATAAAAAAAGTAAGTACGCCAAGGAGGTTCCGAGTCTAAGTTTTTAACATTTAAAAAAAAAAATATATACATTCGGCACCAAGGAGGTAGAAATAAGTAGGTTGAATTATGTTTTGAATTCAAAATCTCAGTACACACGATGTTTTAAATTCAAATTTACTTTAACCTCTAGAGGGTAAAAACGACTTTTGCGCCCTGATATCGAGGAGCAAAAGTACTCTTTCCGAGCTAGTGGGATGAAAAATTAATTTGTAGAGTTTGCCTGAAGTTTGCCTTTACTACTTTTTTTATTGCACTATCAAATAGTTTGATTTGTTTTGGTTTGGTGGTCAATGGCCCAGTGAAATTACTGCACAAATTAATTAAGAGTAAAAAGATCTCATATCTTCCGGCGACCAACGTAGGCAGTGCTAGGTTGCAAAATTGTACTGTGTTATTGTGGGTCATTGCCACTCTCCTCTCTCCTGTGTGTTGTTTTGCAGTGCAACTGTTGTGGGTGAAGTGACCATTATACGAACGCTGTATTGCCTAGGACGAATGTTTTAGTTAGTGCAGGGGTGTCCGGAACTTTCAGGATCTTCTTGACTATATCGGTCGCTATAGGTGAGTGTGTTATGTGCTTAACAAGCTCGTAAATTATTTCTTGACATTATTTCATCACTATCATCGTCTTAATAAATATATACCTACTTTTCTATTGGTTATACATAATTCTCCCCCATACGTCACTCAACCCGATCTGGGGCAATCCATTTCCCCTCGTGACCCTGCTCCCTTCCATACTATGACACTCTGTGTAGTCTCAGGTTGTCATAAATATACACATTAATGTAGCAATGTGCTATAGTAATAAAAAAAACTATTTTTTAAGATTTCAAATACAAAACACTGTAATTGGACAGTCCTAAAACAAGGTAGTTTGTTAAATCTGTTCTATTCGCGTGATATCTGACACTGTAGGCGGACACGTGCTTGGCCTCTGACCCTGCGCCCGCGCTGACTTCAAAGATCTCAATGTTACTGTAATTTCTTGGTACTTGGTACCTTACTGGTTTATTCAGATAATCTAAGCGACGTTATGACGACAAGAAAATAGCAAGGATTTACGTACAATATTAGTCGACGTTCATGCGGTGAAAGACTTATTTCTTTGATATCTAATACCTTTTAACGATACCCTTACGATATCTTCATACAAGAAATTTTAAGTTTTAAAGTTTTCTCATTATTATTTTACTTTTATCTAGAAGGCATCTAATTAATACAATGAAGTGGACCAATCTCATTAATGAACAAATATACAATTTTATCATCACCGCCGTTTTTAACTTGGACTTGAAAGAAAACATCGTGAGGAAACCCGCGTATTGCAAGAAAAAGTCTTTCAAGAATGTAATATGGCAATCGCCAACGTGGTGGATTACGATTATGGCCAAGATCAGCGTGGTGGATTATGGCCTTGGCTTTCCCTTTGTGAGAGCCCCGTGTCCCAGCAGCGGAAAGATGAAAGTGCTTACGCTATTTGAGTACCACCCATATTTCTAGCCACAAATAAGTAAAAAAAATATTGTTTCTGTTTGTTGTGCTTACGGTGTAACTTTTGTAAAATAGAGCAAACATTACACTATGCTACAATTCACGTCATCATATTTAATAAACGCAATAATCCCGTTTCCCAAACTGTGTTCGTCATCGTTGAACAATTAAGCCATTTATTGTCTGTCGGTTAGCGGCTCTACCGATGACTGGTCAGTTAGAGCCGTGATTTGACAAATATCTTTGGGTCATGGCCACTTTCTACCCTTTCGAGTAAAGTCACCGACGGGCATTCATGATGACTTGATTACTCTATTAGGAATGATGGCCTTTATTTCATGACAACAAATTGCTCATCTATTTGACCGCTAAATCATCGTATAACTGCTTGTAGCTTTCACAATTTTACTTACATATTTTTGAGAGAGTCTGCGGTTCTGACATGTTTTTCAGTGCAACAAATGTCATACATTATTAATATATAACTATTATCATTTTTTAAATGTATGGTGTGGGTATATATACCTACAGTTTAAAGTTGTTAAAAGTAACTGTGATTTTATTGTCGCATATAATACCTACATATGTAGGTACATATCTCTGTAGTGGCAAGCAAATGTGTGTAAGACGTTTAGGGATCAATTCATGGTGATTTTATTTGAAGGTTTCGATTTTCAGTAGTATTCAAAAAGAGTGGATATTTATAATATTATTCGAGATAGTGGTAATGTGGAAACCTATTAACAAACTTATAATAATATATGAGGCGTAATGAATAAGCAAGTCATGCACCCGATGGTAAGTAACATGCCTGCCGACTGTAGTACAGAAACATGTAGCCATTTTTGCACATGTAAAATCCAAATGACTGGCTAGCACTGGACTGCGATCATAACCATGAGATATAAGATCTTCGAATATTTGATCGAAGTATAAGATGATTCATCTCATTGCTCTGTAATTTTTCGGGAAACATTGCTCTTCAAACGGAAATATAGTTACGCTTACATAATACCACATAATACTGCTTAGGTAGAATAACTGATAATGACGTGACGGAATCCCTGACGGACTCTGCAAAAAGTTCCAAACGGTAAAAATAACTTAAAAGTGTGTCATATTCTTATATCTGGCTACTACTCAGTTTTATTACGGATCTATAATAAAAATATAATTTTACAGTAATAAACCGATTGACAATTCCAACAATTTGCAATAGGGTAAAGCAATCATAACGGTGAAAGAAGTAGGGTCCACTGCATTACAATCATACTTGCACAAATGGAGATTTTCACAACAAATAACCATTTGATAGGAAATTGTTTCCTTGGCCGTTTTACCGTGAGAAATCTCTTTATTATTCAACAATGAGCATTCATATAAACACGGGTACTAACAGGAAATGAAAACTATAATTTCTTTGTGCAAACGTACTTCGTAGGGATAATTATTGTGAGGAATATTAAAACTAGCTAGTGTCTATTAATCCAACCAAGCCGGCGTCTTAGGATGAGAATACAAAGCCATTGTGGGCCGATGTAATATGCACCTAATGAAATCTTTCGGTCATGTGGGACTACACTGTTTTTTTGTAGTGGTAGGACTCTTGGCAGAGTCCGCCTGGGGAAGTACCACACCTTTGCCAGTTATTCTACCGCCAAGCAGTAATGTGTGTAAGGGCAATGTTTCCAGAGAAATTACAGGGCTTAGAGATATAAGATCTTAGATCTCTGGGTGACGAGCGCAATACAGTGCTAGGTAATGATTTGGACTCTTCATGTTCCAATAGCTGCGTGTCACTGTGCTGTTATGTATCAGGCATATTGCTTACCATCAGGCACATGTCCTGATCGTATCGTCACTCTTTATTTAAAAAAAAAAAAAAAATTGTGACTATTATTTATATTATAATCGCAACAGTTTGGAGAGATGACTCTTTCAAACAATAAAAAAAAAAACAATGCTCTCCGGGATTGCCAACAGAAGTACAATATAAAATGTAACACACGTAAATAGTAAGTACTTATATATAGAGGTGTTGGAAAAAAAATCAGTATCATGAGTTCGTCTTTTGTTTATTTCAAAAATTGGTATTCACAGGAACTTTTCAATTAAAAATCCTTTCGATTGTGGGACAACGACTTGAACGGGATTAATGCGGATAAAATCGCGAGGTGTTATTAGCCTTTATGAAAAATTTACAGAACGACTGGACAAACGACGCAGCGTTTCTGATGAGGTTGCCCGCGCGTATTTCCTTTAAAAAAAGTTGTCGATTCCTAAAGTGGGCCCTACAATCTATAGTCAGATAAAACTAATCAGGGTGGTTAAAATATGAGCTGGGCTCTGTTTAGATGAACTGATTATATGACTATTGAGTATTCCCAGTAATTAATTAAAATATGCAATAAGCATGTCAAATTTCGCAGCAAAACTTGTCTATATACTCGTGTTAGGTATACAATGAAAGATAAAAGACACAATGCTCCTCCTCTAAGAAACAATAACATCATGATAATAACGCAACACTTATACTTACAATATGAATGCGTCTGAGAATTATGCATAACAGTTCATGATATTTTTTGTTTTACATAAATTATTTTTATAAAAAAGTTACCAAAAAATTACCAAAATACTTTGGATGTAAACTGAACCGAAAAATAAGTTTACGCAACTTACATTTCTTAGCGTCTCTACTTTCTTCTTAATAATTTGGTATGCCCAAATTATTAAGAAATTTACTGGACGAACTTGAGGTCACAGCGATGTTTACAAAAGGATATGTGCTTGCCATGTGACTGGAGCTTATCAAGGTCAAACAATGAAAGAAACAGTACGGTATGACCTCAACTTGACTTTATTTAGTAAATGCAAAAAACGCATTCCAACCTCTGACAACTTTCTTTTAACATTCTCATTAGACCTCATACAGCGAGATAATGGTGGGAGATACAACTTATTTACAGCTTTTATCGGCATTTTCTGAGTATTGCTGTCGCGTCGCGGAAACTGCTCGTTGAGAGATTCTAGTTAGTACTCGAGGTTAATAAGAAGGTTAACCCCATCTTGTTAAATATATTTAAGTTAATCTAGCTTATAGTTATTTAGATTAAACTAAAAAAAACTAGGTGTGTGATGGTTCATAGTTTAGAATGAATTTTAATTAATGCCGACTGTAGCATCATTCGCAGCTTTTTTAAGGATTATTGCAAGTATGAGTATAAGGAGAATGGCGTAGTATTGTTACTACGAGTGCATAGTCCTCTGCAAGTGATACTGTATCAGTGATACACCGTTAAATTGGCCAATTTGAGAGCTCATAGCACGGTGGCTGCGCCGGCTGTGCGGTCTGTGTATCGTGACATAACTGTAGTCATCATTACGGTGACATATTATGCGTTCGCGCACGTGACGCACTTGTGCGTGTTAATTACATGACATATGTATCATTTTCACGCTACAGTTTTTAATTATCTATCTTACCACTTCTGTAGTGTCATTAACCCGATATCGACAGCGATATTTTGGTGGGGCTGATTTTTTTTCTGGTTCGTCTATGTTTATCAATAAGAAGCAATCAGTGAAATCTTATATATTTTGATTTTATTCACATACTTAACAGAAACAGTATCCTAACAGTCTACAATAATACGATACTGGGTTAATAATAATATATTGACTTGTAATAAAAATCGTAAATGTGAACTTATTGCAGAAACCCATGTAGGGTTGGAAATAAATAGTAATTTAAGTAAATAAATTTGTAATTACATTTTTATATAACGTGTATTCTCACTATACGTCTAGATAATTTGTACTAAAAGCTTGCATCGATATAAATTACTTTCTTTATATAAATATCATTGTATACATTCGTTGTTGTTCAGTTATGTTATGCCCTATAACCATACATTTTAGCAATAACGTTGTGCCACTTACAGATATGGAATGTAAAGCGTCTATTGTGCTCTAAAAACAACAAACACCCGTAAGTTATTATTGTACATTGTGTGCAGAATCACCAAGATTGGAGCAATGTTCCGCTGTAGGGTTTTCTCGGTTAAAGGTATCTTGTGGTGTTACAAGTAACTGTAACACAGACTCCTTCCGTTGTTCCACCATATTCAGCCATGCGGACTGCGACGTGTCAAGACAATGGCTGTGGCCTTAACCCGCGTAGATATTTGTGTAACTTTGATGATATCAATTTTTTAATTTGGCGCCGATATTTATTACTAAATGACATTGTTTAGGTATCACGAAGAAGACATTATTAATAATTAATTAATTTTCTCATATAATGTTCCATCATTTTTTATTTGATGTAACTTTGAAACATTTGACTAACTTTAGAGGATTAAACTTTTTAAGCAATGTAAGCAGCTATTTAAGCAGGCTATATGTCATCAATGTTTGTAATGTGAATTGGTTGTATAGAAGGAAAGGCGAAAAATATACCAGTAAATAAAATCCAGTCTGATGTATCGATAGCATTAAGAACGCAATTTCAATGCTCGTTTAAATCTTATCGACGAGTGATATCTTGTTATGGGCTGATACATTTCGATCGCCCTTAGCGAAATGAACTCAATCAATATTTCCCTGATGATGGCTTCGATATGTCAGAACAACCGGATTTCCAAATAAGTTACTTTAAAACGAATGTCTCTTGAGAAAGTAACCCAAATTAAAATAGCGGTACGCTAAAGTGCAATTTATTTAATGAATTTTATGATCACATACGTACATCGATCGGTGCAACTTTCCGATATTTGATTGCTACAATTGCGATGAAAAAAAATGTGATTACATTTATGATACTCAATTTAAATGAACGTGCTCATCCATGCAGAAATGTTATGAATCGTTTGAAAGTCATTCGAATCATTGAACATGTATACAAAATGATTTCAGCTGAGGAGAGTACCTTCTACGCAACAATGTTGTACTTTCACATTCATTCATTCTGTTTGATAAAAAGATTAGTGAAAGCGATATTGCAATGCAAAAAAGTAATGAAAATTCGTGTCACTGACTTTCCTATTAGCTTTCTTGGATCTATGCAGCGATAGTAGTCTGACCCTCTTCATATACCGCACTATGTAATTAACGTAATATATTTTATGCATTCTTTCTTTCTAGTCCAATTAAGCTACAATAAAGTTATTATAGAGTCGAATTGGGAGTAATTTGTAGTACGTGCTTGAGTGGGCTGCTGCGGTAAATTACACTAAAGTCAGGTGTCGGCCTGAGAATGAGAGATAATATCGCGCGTACGACTAACACCTCGATTCGTCGATTGGCCGGCTTTCGATTTTATTCATTGTCGAGATTACAATACTATCGTTTTGTGTGAATGCACGTGACCCGAGGAACTGGGACGTTGCGCTTTACGAAGTTGTCAGTACTTTATCCAGCACCGCGTAGTTTTTGTCCAACTTTCTCAAAATGTTTGTGTATATTTTTTTCGACTACACGAACTTTGCGCTTTGGGCCATGCTGTCATGCTGTCAAAAGACGATCGTGCTCTGGTTCCTTCGAAAGAAATTCGGAGAAAAAACGAAGTAGGGACAAAGTGTTATTTCAGTTAGATTTTTTTTATCCTAGTTTTTGTTTTTAGTATTTTGTATTGTTATTATATAAGAGTTTGTTTAATTTTGTAGGTGCTGGCAACGTCGGTATGAAGGACGATACGCTGCGCCTGGCGCGGCTAGCGCTGTTCTTGCTTCAAGCTTCTGTTGCGCTTAGTAAGTACCATTTTTGAAGTGTTCTATTATCTATACTAATATTATAAAGCTAAAGAGTTTGTTTGTTTGTATGTTTGAACGAACCAGTACTTCCCGAAGCCCTAGGGCTTCGGGAAGTACTGGTCCGAATTGAAAGATTATTTTTCTATTGAATAGTCCATTTATCGAGGAAGGCTATAGGCCAAGGGTCAGCAACAGGCGGACCGCGGTCCGTATCCGGACCGCGGAAGGTCGAACCTCGGACCGCGGAAGGTTGAACCTCGGACCGAATATTGTATTATATACCAAGTATATATTTTAAAATTTAGATAATGTACCTTTATTATTTGAAACAATGTTTTGCCACGTAAAATCTAAAATTACTAATCGAAAAACAAAACGATTCTAATAGAGTACTCGGAAGGTCGGACGCCTTTCACTCACCCAAGTGCGCTATTCGCACACCTTACCGGTGAAACACCCGGGTGATAAGCGTGGATTTCTCAATACTTCGAATAGTCCATTTATCGAGGGGAAGTTCCTACTTCGCTATAGGCTATAGAACATAACGTTACTATTACAGCAAAAATAGAGCCGAACGAGAGCTGACATGAGACGGGTTGAACCGCCCCGCTAAAAGAAGTGGAACATCAACCTTAAGATCTGCGAATCAAGAATGTAACAAAATCGGGAAAAATATTCCTTCTTGAGAGTTTTCGTACGTTTCGTGTTTTGACATGACACATGACAGCATGTGATTTCGTCATTGAATATCACAGATTAAACGCCTCACCTTTGCTAAATAATTTGTTTCTAAATCTGAATTGGTACGATCAATTTCCGGACAGGTGAGCGTACGTTTAGTGTTTTGACATGAAGAGGTGTTTTGTTTGAAAGATTATATTCTCAGGAATGACTGAACCGATTTCAGTCATTCTTTCACTGTTGTATATGTACGGGATCCTGATGAGTGCTAAATAATGTACCACGGGCGAAGCCGGGGCGGGCATCTAGTTCGATTATATAGCGATAGAATTATATGTGTGTAAGTATCACATTTTTTCAAGTTACCTACGAATATTCTATTGACAATCCTACTTAATGTTTTAAATTTGAAAGTTTGGATTGTTTGTTGTTCAATCACGTCAGAACGCCTGAAGGGGTCGGGTTTAAGGGCGTGTGGGCCGTAATTTTGAGTTTTTAAAACAACTTTAAGACCTTTAAAATAGTGTATTAAACTCTGAAAAAAATATATGTATTAGTTAAGGATCTAATCTAGTGCAATTCGCAGTCAATAACACGATTTAATGAATTTTACTACATAGAAAAAAATCCCAAAGTTACCCCTTTTCAAAAAGTTTATTCAAGTTTATGAGTAAACTAATGAATTTTTTTACAAAATTTTTATACTCAACGAAAGCCACTAAAAAGTTATAGATGCATTCGCAGAGTTTGACTTGATAAAAAGTAGCAGTTATTCACTATGTTTTAATATCTACCAAATATATAGCGCGCCGTTCGGCAGGCCTGATCAGTCGCGTTTCGGCGCTCACGGACGACGGGCCTGTGCTTGATTTTGCAATTTTGACAACCAATAAATTTTAAATATTACGATCATAGTGCCACAGTATAACAATATCAGTAGGTATTACTAGTGAAGCAGGCTCTGATCTTGATTTTGATACCGTTTTCATTGGAATTGCAAATAGACGCTGGTACTAATTAGTACGCTGTTTACTTTATGTTGTAGACTAATAGAGGAGTCTCAAAAAACTGACGTCGATAAAACAGCAGTAAAAAATTCAATGCGGATGCAATGGAAAATAGATAAGTATCGGTAAAATATTCGTCCGTCAAATCAGCGATCGGGATAAGGAAATAATGAGAGGGGAGAAATCCCCTGCCTAAATCCCCTAATATAAATGCAAGTAACTTGCATTTATATACCATTTAGGTAAACTCTTTGATAGTAAGGTACTTAGTACTTGGAAGAAAAGGCCTCACATACAGATTTTACCACTTTAGAAGAGACTCTTACGCAAACTATTCAGTATAGAAAAAAAATGTTAGAAACTTCAATACAATTTTTGAACACCTATCCATAGATACACGTATGGTTTTGATAGTTTATTTTTAATTTTTTTCCAAATTTGTGGCACCACCAAAATTTATTGTTTTTTCTTTTTTTGTATGAAAATGTTAATATTGTTCATAGAATACATGTACTTACCAAGTTTTAATAGTATACTTCTTATAGTTTCGGAGAAAAATGGCTGTCACATACGGATGGACAGACATAACGTATATTTTAAATTTTTTCTACGAATCCCTAAAAACCATAACACAACTTAGTTCATTTAAAACTTATTTACAATGAAATTTTGACACTCGACCAAATTTGATAAGAAGCCTTTTAGGCAGTAAAATTACTCTTAGAATTTAACTCTGTACCTACTAAATTTCCGATTCGTATTTTTATATAAGGTTTAGAATCATTTCGTGAGCATAAACTTACAAAATAATTACAAATCCAGGTGGAGCTTCAAGCGCCAGCTCGAAAAAACATTTTTGGCCGATATTCCGAAAAAGTTATAAAGCCTATTATTATTGTAGAAAATAAAATTTCCCATCTTTTGTTGCCAGTAAACTTTGTTTTCGAACTAACCGATTACGATTTATTATGTCCAATTTAATGATAACAATGTAAAAAAATAAGATGTGAATTCTGTTCCCAGTAGCATAAACATGTCTTTTTTTACCGGAATGGAAGAAGGGTTATGTTTTTCGCGCGTATCTTTATGTTTGTAAAACTTTTATTTCCACATATCTTCCAAACGGCTGGATGTATTTTGGTAACTAAGATATTCTAAGACTAGTCTCATTCGCCAAAGTGTCCTTAGATAGTAGTTAATATTTTTTTACGTGTAGTTTTTTTTTTGTAGTCGGGGTTTTTAAATTAAAGTTATTCTATCATATTGCTCGTTGCTCGAATAAACAGCACCGTTCATCATCATGATTGAAGAGTTGAACGAAGAGTTTGGTCTCCACTTTTGTAATAAGAACAACTAAGCTGTGAAACGCATTGCCAGAGTGGGGTTTTGTCGAAGGTTCGAACCTTGGGGTTACGGGGTACACTGTGTTTGTTTCTATTAGAGAAGCAAGTTCCATCGTAGACCACGTCATTTCCATCCACTATTATCGGCATCATCGCAACCGCCGTATCATTAAATGGGTTATAAATCATAAACGGTAAGTTTTACAAAAAAAAAGTTTACTAGCAACAAAAGATGCAAAATTTTATTTTCTACAATTATTGACAAAATATATAGTTTCCAAAATATCGGCAAAAACAGTTTTTTTTTCAATTTGCGTTTGAAGCTCTACCTGGATCTGTGAGCATTTTGTAATTTTATGCTCAGTAAGTGAGCTTTACCTCATAGAAAAAAATTGGTTTAGAAATTTAGTGCAAAGTTGACCAAAAAACCTTCTATTTTTAATGGCCTTTCATTACGTTTCAGCACATTTTTGTAAATTTTTGACGAACTTGTGAATTATTAGGAATTATTTTAAAATGCATGAAATTGGAAAAGCCGTTCTCAACTTATAGTGTGACCAAAAAAGAAAAGGTTGAGTTTTGTATACCTACGAATATAGATAAATTTAATATTTCTTCGTTTATATAGCAACAAAAATCTTATCATAAACAAAGAAACATAAACAAATCTTGAACAAAAAATGAGTTTAAATTACATAGTCTAATATTTTAATGTTATTTCTGCACTGTGGCACCGATTCCGCGGTCGGTGACGGTCGCGAGAACAAGACAGCGTTAAATGCCTATTTTGACAGAAATACCTCGCCTTAAATAAGATTATAATATTGATTTTCAAATAGGCTTTTCATCGCGGCAAAATTACGGGAATGGAAACTACGCGGGTAAAATCGCGGGGTGGTCTATTTAGTAGTAGAGTACGTCAATGCCTGGGGAATATTTCCAGAGAGTTGACTCGCTTATTTTGTTTTCTATGGGGCGTGGCGTGATTTTAGATAGCTTGTTACAGCCAAAGGGCTATTTGCTAAGTTCCCATGGGAAGGTGCTAGGTACCTCTCCTTTGCCAGTTTATCTACCTGCAAGCAGTAATATGCAAACATTACGAGGTTTGGTTCACAAACGCAATTTTTCAGAGAAATAACAGGAAAACCTTAAATCATCTGCTGTCGCGAGAGACGAGCGCAGAGCAGTGCAAGGCAGTGATTGAACACTTCGTGTTCATATAGCCTTGTGGTACTGTGTGATTTTTGACAGATGTATTGTTAATGTTGTTAACCATCAGGCGCATTTATCTATTCCTGTCACTCAATCTTAAAAATATGTAATTACTAGCAATGCCCCGCGGTTTTACCCGCGTAGTTCCCTTTACCGTCATATTCGTTGTTTTCCGGGATAGAAATATAAAGCCTATGTGTTCTTCCAGACTATAATCCCTATGTGTTCCAAATTTCAGCTCGATCCCTTCAGACGTTACAGCGTGATTGAGCAACAAACATGCAAACATTGACGTTTATGATATTAGTAGGATGGTGGTAGGATGTTTCTTAAAAAATAATATGTATTTTTAAGTTCGCGAAATTTGTGTTAAAAGAAACAAACTCGTAAAGTAGGTAATAAGTTTAGATTTGTAGATATATTTATTTTCATATGTACTTCAACTGTGTCTCTTACGTTCAGGTCGGACCGCGTTCGAGAAACTGACAGATGTGGACTTCCCTGGCACCGCGTACTACACAGTGCGGAATCTCTCCCTCTATGAGTGCCACGGCTGGTGTCGAGAGGAACCGGACTGCCAAGCGGCTTCATTCAGGTAACGAATTATTAGGTTTAAGTACTTACTTATCATTACTACTAAGCATTATTACACATCGATGTTGAAACGATGGATGTCTCAGTGAAAGCCATAACGTAGGTAGTAGGTAGGTACCCTGTACTATTCACTACATACACCACCACCTTTTGAAAGCTCCTTATGCTTTTATACCTATTGAGTACTTGCATACATTTTCCTCAAATACTTAAAACGGAATTTAAACGTTTTTGGTTATTATTGAGATCGCTATTTGGATCAAATAATTCGACTTAAAATAACCCAAATATTTGATAAATATCACGGAAAATATGGTGACACCCGATATCCGTGGGTGACACTGATCTGATTTCGCAAAAATGTTTACGACTGAAACTTAATTAATTATTTTTACTTATATTTAAAGTTAAACAGAATTATCCCAAAAGTACAAATTGTTAATGAGGATACATTTTATCGACCACAACTAAAGTCTAAACTTAGAAACATTTATATTTGTCACCAATTACCATACAATAGTAAGACCTCATTAGCGATCGATTTGATGTACAGTTATAGCTATTTGAACAACTAATTACGACAGGTAGCCGATAGAATCAATGCACATTGTTTTAGAATCGATCACTCTGATTAAACACAATTCGCATCGGCCAATCAATATCACATCGCGACTCGTCATTGAATCACGATTTATATCAATGCTCGTAACCCAAATGTCTCGGATGGAGAGATAGGCGGACGTGGAGATCCATCGATTCGTAAACATCGAGATCTCTGATAACCTGCGCCTCTACAACTAATCATTGGCCATTCACGAGGTGTCACACTCGACGTGTGATGCCACTCGATAATGGAGATGTAAATCGATGCATAGAAAGGGCGTGGAAAAGCCTATAAGTTGTATTTGAGAGCTGTGACTGTATGTGGCAGCATAGTCAAGAGTGTGGCATAGTATGTGTGTAGGCTAGTAATAGTTGGCTATTTGTTTGGTTGACTCCATGAAGCATTCTAGTTTAAACACGTTTAACCCAATTTGAAGTTATGAGTGCTTCAAGTAAGTAGGTGTATTGGAAGTGAAATTGGCATTAAATTTCAGTAGTTTCGCTTGCCCCCGACACAGGTCAAGACGTAGAAAGACGTGCGTGCGGTAGCGAACCGCTGGTACGAGTAAGGTCGCGTCCGGAATGTGTGTCAGTCAGCCACACGTCCTCCGCGGTTCAGGCATTCCAATGACACGCTCTTGGTTAGTAACAATGTCTGTCCGTACAAACATCGCTCCTACAAACCGTGTAAAAGCGGAAACCTACCTCTGTGCTCTAAATTGGATAACAGTAACAGTGATCACATAGGTATTCATCAGATTATTGGTGGCGTGCACCATTTTCAAGCATGTGGATAGTTTTCATGACTATTGGCGGTTTTAAACGCTTTATGTAATTTTATTGCCGTTTCACGGCAAGCTCGATTGTTCGTAACGCCGACGGATTGGGATTTATAACTGTTTACACGCTGATGTAATTTTCTTGCCAATTAATTTCTAGGTATTGCGGATATTATACAATTACTTAGTTAATAAACTATACGCTTTAAAGAATTTACGCTCCTAAAAGCGGCATTCGTTATGCGAAAAATTATACGAGAGTTTTGATTTGCGCGATTTCTACCAGTAAATAATTTGTAACATTGTATGTAACACAGACGTTTACTTCAGGGTGAACATTTTTAGGTTTGCAAAATAAAAATTATTCAAGTTGTGCTATGAGAATATAAGAGATTGAATCCCACATTGCTTGACTAACTTCGTTCAGTTTTGGGTTCGATTCTCACCCTGGAAAAATATTTTGTTCTTAATACCGAAATCTTGTCAGTGCCTAGGTGCTTCTACATATCCAAAATATTTATTTGTAGTTATGTATATCCGTAATCTGGTTCCCATAATAAACCCTGCTTAGTTTAGGGCTTAATAAGGTTGAGTGAGAAATGTCTACACATATTTTTTATTTAGCCTATAGTACGAATTCTATGCAAATAGGTAGGTTAATAGTCGTTTGTTGCTACCGTGCGACCCTTATCAGTGTGACAGTAGTCCGTGTTGATTCAATCTGTTAAGAATTTTCTAACCAGAACAAACGCAATGCAAAAAGTATAAACAAACAGGTAATAAAGTGTTAGAATATACGCGTTCTTATTCTTCACATTGTGTTCTTGTTAGGTCGCATTAAAAAGATGTCGTGCGCTAAACAAAAAATGTTAATATCATCGATGCAAAGCGAGGCGTGTAACATTATTACGACGCTAGTTAGATTCTCCAAAATCAATTTGAACGAGATCGAACGAAAATTAATTCGGTAGGTATTCAATTACGAGACGAAACTTTCCCGCGCTTCTAATCAAGCATTGTACAATCGCACGGGTGTATCTACAATCAATCTGTCGAAAGAAATAGCGATCTGACAAAAGAATGGGACGCATGCGATTCTACACAATCGGTAACTGTTCGCGGTGCCACCGTCGCGTCGTTGTCAATCGCGCGAGAGATACGGTATTCGGAAGCGAGCGGCCGCGCACCGGTACCGCTCAGTCTTCGACAAATCCAACATGGATTTCGGAATTAAATACCCGAACCTCCCAGCAGGATCACGACCTCCCTATCTGATGCCGTCGTTCCGATATAATCTCACGAACGACATGCCTCGTAACCGTTAAGAATATCTCAAATTGTTTTCGGACTCCAGATGGACTTTCTACCGTGACGTTATCTACGACACGTTGTTTTCAGCTTAATTGATCGCCAAAGAAAACAAAAAATGCGTTAGACTTTCTCTGCTACAAAGCGAAAGGCCATTAATTTAGTTATCAAAATATTATTAAAAGTGTATTAATATAGATTGAGATGATTAGATTATAGTGTACGTCACGGGGAGCTTTCCGATTTCCAGTGGTTGTGATTGATGGCATACTTTGGGTAGAACACTCGTGCCTTAACGGCGCGGCGCCTGTTGGTGCGTCGGTGTTGCGCAGGCGCCTGTAGTAGACAGACACAGTGATCGCGATCAGCTAACACTTTAAACAATTTTGTCATAATCGTAAATCGTCGAGGTAACTTAAGTATAATAGAGATTAAGCAGCGTAACGGGACGGTAAGCCGCGTAAACACCTTGACAGTTAGATCGTAGAGCATTTTATTGCGCTTACTTTGTTAACTGTTCACTGAATATGTTACTTTTAATCGCATTGCAAAGTAGATATTCCAAAAGCAGTTTTATGATTGAGATTAGAAATTCGTAAAATATTAACGAGAGATTTTATGCGGTCGCCTAAATACATGGTAGATCAACAATTTCTTTGGTCAGGTAGCCATGATTAACGTTCAAAAGCATGACGGTGGTTTTGCTAAATATTCTTAGTTAACTATTAGGTATTATATCAAAAAAGCATTCGGTCACATGCCAATCATAGCTTTTGCAAATCCTTGTCTTTTACTCACAGCGTATTTGCTCCCTTGCTTATGGTTTAGTCCGCCTTTCCGGTATAACTGAGTAGTGTAGCCCAGAAAACTGTTTCAGTTTTTAAATATATCGTATCGATTAAGGCAACTGAAGCTGAAATATACATTTCCGAAGTCATTCCTTAGGTACACCTTAGAGCCCGCGTCATGACTTGCCAATCACGTTATAGTTAAGCACCGCCTGGGGCGAAAACCAGCTTCAGATATTAAATAATAACCACACGTAATAAATGACGCGACACTCGTCACCATTAGCCCGAGGCGGACATATGTAGCATGTGCATATGCAGTCCACCTTTGAAACGGAGACAGTTTAGTTTTACCTTTTGTAATTACTCATGAAATATACAATTACGTTTCTTAGAAATAAGATACATTACTTTGACGGGTTAGAATGTTCTGCATATTGGAAATTTAATTGTCTACAGGAAATGTGTGCCTTTACGTGGCTACTAATAGCTCTTTAAACTGCTGCTTAGGGTAATGTTTTTGCAGTTTAAGTGCTGAGTTAAAACTTTACATCATGAAGAGCATCCTGGTAATTTCAGTAAAGGATTTTAAGTGGCGTATTTAGTATATTTAATGTGAATGAATAAAGAAAACATGTTCTGGAAATAGCTTTCTCTCAAAAATATAATGGTAAAATTTTAATATTAGTTTATATAATAAATTGACAAAGTTTAAATAAAGATATAAGCTACTAAATCACACAATTAAAAATAGCATCATAAATTCATCAGTCACATAACCCACCCCTAACGGTACCTGGCACAAAGGTGCCCATTACACTGGCAGCATTACCACGCTGAATAGTTATGGACAATCTTTGTGCCAAGTACAAGCCGGAGCGAGAGTCACCGCCATTTTCCCTTATGCGTTGTCCTAACTCTCTCACGAGCTCCCGCGCCTCAGTGCCCCAACTGCCCAGCGTCTCCACTGCAATGGGGAAAAAAAAATAAGAGGTAAAATTAGTGTTAGACAAAAATAAGATCATCAAATGAGTAAGTGTGTACTCTACTCTACTGTACTCTGTACTGCTTACAGTACGCTACTCTACTGCTTACCGAACTTTGGACTAACGCCTGACCATTCGAACCATTTCAGTATTCATTAATTCTGAGAAATATTTCATAGTTTTATTTTATTTAATTAATTTATAATTTATTTGATTTTATTTAATATTTATTGCATAGTAACAAAAATAATGTACAAACGGAAAGAATAATGCTAGGGCGCATTTTCTACCAGCTGGTTATGTAGGCAAATATTAACGGTAGAAGTAAGTTTTAGGTTGTTTTAATAAATGTGTAAGGTAAAATAGTAGTACAAACTTTTCTAAGGCTTGATGGAGTATGTATGTATGTGAAAAAAATATCGATCAATTTATTTATTTTCACCCAATTTTCCAGTAAAGTCACGAAATGAAAGCTTAGGTAGGTACTAGAATTGTACCTACACATAAAATTTAGAAACATGCATAGTTAATTATAATACATATATGTATTTATATATATATACAGCCATTTGTAATACCTATATATTTTCTGAACAGTACTCTGACCGTATGATTTATTTTGTTGTGCAAGTTCGATTATCAAAACCGTATTATGGTTCAAAGTTTTTTATAATAATTTTCTTACGACTGCACAAACAGTAGGTGAACTTTCTTAATTGCAACCTGACATGATTTGAATGATTTATTACTACAGTTTTGAAATAACACCCAATGTCATTAGTCCAAGGGCTCCGTTAGTACATTAATCAATGTTTTTGAAAGAAACTCATGTTTACAACTTCCTAAACGGTCATTTATAATAGAATGCTCTGTAATTTGTCAGTCGGAGTTGAGTCAATAGTTTGTAGACACCTACGTGAAACGAAAATGTTATTAATCGTCATACCTCGTACGAGATCAATGGCGAAGTTTTAATAATAGGTTTTCATAAAGCAAACATGTTTTTTAAAATGAGAAAATCTTGACGACATCAGTCTTTCAAATAAATAAAGAACAAAAATAAGTAGGTAAGCTTAAATTTGGGATAGGATTTTGTTTTGTATTTTATTGCAATCATAGATTAATAACGCGTTCTTAATTAACATTCAATGGTTGCAATGAAGTATGCACTTATTTTGGCAGCTTTGGATGCAGCTTTATGCATTCAAATATGTTCTTAACTAGCAGCACCCCGTGGTTTCACCCGCGTAGTTGCCGATACCGTTATTTCCCGGGATAAAACATAGCCTAACATGTGTAATTCCAGATCATTATCTATCTAATATAAAATTTCATCTAAACCCCTTCAGAAGTTTTTGCGCGAAAGAGCGACAAACATATTTATATCCATACACTCTTCCAAGCTTTCGTGTTTGTAAGAATGTATGTTATTAGGATGGATACAGTGATTATTATGAATAAAGACTATAGAGGTAGAGCTACAGAAACAAAGTCACATTTAAATAATAAAACGGACCGTTGAATAGCAGACTATAATAAACATTGAAATATATTTTTGCAAATATTAACAGACAATCATCAAATAGGTAAATATTAAGATGAATAACTTTGGCTTTAAGTACGCTTAATGTGCAAAAACCAGAATATGCGCCCATTAAACACTTAGGTTATTCTAAGTGATGACTGGTGTATCAAATTATAATTATACCTTTACTACACCTGCCACTTGCTACTGGTTTACTGGTTAGTCAGTGCTGTGGTACTGTAATCTAACAAATTATGTAGAAAATATAATATGACAACATGGCCAGTACTACGTACTACATTGTTATCTGAGTATTACATCCAATGAAAGTCGACATTGAATTAACAGTAAAATAGAATAGTCAAGGGGAAGGCCAGTTTTAATTGTAACATTGATTTTTTGAACGTATATTTTTTATTTTATTAGAAAACTTCATAAAGATAACAATAAATAAAAGATAAACATTAATCAAAACTGCGCAATCTACCCACTTTTGAACGAATCAGCCGAATTTTTTTTGGACATAGTTAAAAATGCTACCGGTGTTTCAGTAAGTTGTGTACTTTAAATTTCCACTGGTTGGAGTTGATGCCTTTTTTTCTACGAAGACAGTGAATCGTTTTTTCCACCACATCATCGCAATGCAAGATGCAGGATAGCACATTTCGTAATAAGATGTTTTCTTTTGAAAAATTACAATTTTATCACAATGTTTTTCCTTCTCCGTAAATCGAAAATAGAATACCCAGATTTTCAAATTAAATGCTGCAATATTCCATAACAACAATCTCATTTAAAATGAGCTTAGAAGGAGAATTCCGGGTCAAAAAACAAAACTGGCGGTAAAGACGTCTTCATAATAGCACGATACGTATGGTGCGAACAGCAAAATTGACATGTCTATTTTACCGAGAATGTAGTACACTGTTGCAATCGTTACAAAACGTGACAAAAAAATGCATGTAATCCTATGCAGCATAGATAATGCATTCTACGAGTGGCTGGCTCTAGGCACGCAATTACTTAAACCAGTAGCTGTACCACAGCGCACTGGCGCCTCTTCAATTAAGAAATACGAAGATAATCATAGCGTAAGGGCTTTAGGGTCATTAAAAAGCAGTATATTTCGTCATCTAGTCTAGCTAGATCGGGTATCACTAGCAAGTTTAGAGGCGTATTCACTTTCATGATCTTGTTTGTGGTTTAGTGTACCACATGTTTCGTATAAAATTAATTTGAGTATAAAATTACCTATAACCCATTATAATTCACTAGTAGCATCCCGTGGTTTCACCAGCTTAGTTTTCTTTACTTTATCATAAAAATAGTATCCTATCTGTGTTCCGAATTTCAACCCGATCTGTTGAGACCTTCCGACGGGTCTGAGCAACAAACATCTAAACATCAAAACTTTCGCATTTATAACATTAATAGGATTGCATTACATCTATGCCTATAGTATCTGTAAATGACACTAGCATCAGGCATTACCCATTTCCATGAAAAAGTCATCCATTTTGTTTTTGTACACAGATTTTTTTTACACCTGTTGGTAAACAGTAATCTAGCTCACAGGAATATAGTGCCACGAATTATTGTATTGAAACAAGAAGTGTCAAGTGGAATCTCTACCTAGTATTTCACTGCACCCGTCAGCCATCGCCGCCATATTAATAAAAAACAATGAGCACAGTTTATCAGTTCAAATCAACAAGTTTTAAATTGGTTAAAAGTAGTAGAATCGAACTAATACTTTACAAAAAATAATTAATTCGTATAAAAAAATGTAACAGTTTATAAGCAGAAATACCTACATTGTAGTTCACAGTGTTAGACAAAATAATAGATTACTAGTATAACAGTAAATGTTCTTCAGTATTAGACAGAGACAGACATAAATTCGACGATCGAAAAATCAGACACAATAAGATATCATAGACAAGATGTAATTACGTTGAGAATCTAGACACACTTTTTATAAAACAGTAGTGAGCGAAATCTAGGCATCAATTGAAATTTATACCGTTACTTAATTGTTCTTTTCTTTTTATTACTAAATACCTCATTAGTATTAATAATATAATAAATAAACTTTTTATTGCGGCAAAAAATTACACAACTTGTCTTACATGCTATTACAAATTAAATTTCAAGCAATAAGGATGTCAACACTAATCACCAAATAATGTTTTCTAATTCTAAATTTAAAAATCTAAATTAATTAATTTGTTCCATTATGCTTACAATTACAAACATAAATTTGAGTAAAAACTAAGATCAGTTGTCTACACTACACAGGTTCAAACTCAAAAGTAATGATTGCGGCAGGCAAAATCGGCGCGCGCGCATTTGATGATTTGACATTATATGATTGATTTAACACTTTGTTAGTCAATTCATTTTCTCAGTCAAATAATGCCCATACAAGAGGTACATACTTAATCGTAGTTAATGTGTAAGTACGATAAGATGATATGAAAACTCGTGGAAAAACAAGTGAATTTCACCATTTACAAATAAATTTTCTAAATTATAACTAAATCAAAAATCATGTCGTTACAGGCTCAGGAATATTTATTGTAGTGGCGGGTTATTTTTTTTTTCTATGAATTTTTTTTTATCTAACTCTGCGGTAATACAATGAAATTGGTTATTTGTTCAATTTTCCAATGCATACTTAAACATACTTACTGTATAATTAATGTTTCAATTGTGAAAAGAGTACAAATAATGAAAATGATGTTTTGTAATACGTAACGTAGATTTATTACCAATTTTAGATCTCAGTTGTCTCAGTTGATTTATTTCATTTTCTTTTGTTACAGTTTTGTGCTGAATCCACTGACGCCAGTACAAGAAACCCGGTGTTTGTTGCAAAATGACACACAAGCCAACAATCCCATGGCTACTCCACAGGTAAATATAACAAACGAACTTCAATCAACTTGCTACAACTTTCTATGAGTTTATGTAAACCAGGGAAAACATTAATTGCAAATTGCGATGGCCGACTTGACGGCGAATGATTTTACGCAGTGTGGGTAAGATGAATTAAAATAATAAACTGGTATTGAGTTCAAATTATCCAAGTTGAAGAGTAACAGCTACTTTTAAATTAAAAAAAGGTAATCATATTTTAAACTTAAACATAAAAAGTACATTTAAAGTCTCCATTGGTGGGACTATGGTATATAATAATCTACCATTCGGGCCAAGACCTCATTGTGTTTTATTGAGGCCTCAAACTCAGTGACGACCGATACCACAAATCTTTCGTGCCGTATATTGTCACGAAGTTTCATTGTACTACTTACAGCAAAGCTATTACGTTATTCCATAAGATTACCGGCACAACTCTGTTATAAATCAATAAATGAAAAACAAAAGCGACCTGTGTCTGTATTTCTGTGACGACTTTCACTGTAATATATTGAAATCTTTATTTGCGTAGTAACTACTATATATCCACCCACCATTGCAAATCAGGATGGTTTGCTAGTTCGTTAAAACAAATAGTTTCCATGAGAGTAAAATACAGACTTAGAGAACTGAGTCGACCGTATCAACAACTAGCTTTGCCATTATTTCAATGTCCATGTCTTACAGCGTCTGAGCAATGGCACAGGCTAACCAAGGCTTAGTTAATAGTCGAATAAATCTTTTGCAAGATGCCAATTAGTGGGAAGCTGTTGAGATCGGATTAACAATTCAGATTAAATCGATCCCTGGAAAATGCAAGCACCGTGTTACGCCACCGGCAGGAGAGAATATGTTTAGTTTACATGCAACCTCTTGGCTTCCTTAGTACACCTACAAGGAGGACGAAACATATGGGTTTCTTATAAAATCAATACAACAAAGGAAACACATTATTGACTTAACTTAATTTTTTAGTTTAACTGAATCGAATGGTAATACTAAGAAGTATTCTTCATGATTCCAAATTTTACAGATAAAATTTATTAGTAAATTATTTATAAAATGACGCGTAACGATGTTTATGAATAAATGATTATATTTAAGTTATTCTGCCGCCTTGTTTCCGTTTGAAGGGCAATGTTTCCAGAGAAATTACAGGGATTAGAGACAAAACATCTTAGATCTCTGGGTGTCGAGCGCAGTGCAGCGCTAGGTAATGATTTGGACTTTTCATGTTCCAATAGCTGCGTGTCACTGTGCTGTTATATGGCAGGTATGTTGCTTACCATCACGCACATGTCCTGCTCGTCTCGTCACTCTTTATTTAAATAATAAATAATTTACTTCCGACCATACAGTATCATTCGTCAGTTAAACTGGGTTAAAATGAATATAACTATGTTTGCTGAAGAAGAAAAATCAATATCTCACTATATAGGTAGGTACTAAATATTTCACTCAAAGTTTTTGTCTAGATAATACAATATGTATCTACACCAAATTTTCTCTATAAAGCTGTGTTGCGTGAAAATACAGCTGTTCATTATGATTAATGGAATTAAAGTGAAATTAACGTGCAATATTCATTGAACTGTAAGCAACCGTGAGATCACGCAGGAATTAGATTTCACGATCCATTAAACATTGTACAGATTTGCAAATCATACGTTTGCTAATGTTGAAAGAAACGGAGAGGGGTTCTGTTTGTGAAGGCGGTTATAGGTTGTGAAGACCATGTTAACACATAATATACATACGTAACAATTCGACGTTAAGTTTTAATCAGGTATTAAATAAATGTAGGTAAGCTTTTCGAAACGTCTAAAAGCTTATAATTAAATAAATTATAATTAAAAAATATATAATTAAAAAAAATATAGTTAAAAAAATTATAATTTAAAAAAATTATAATTAAAAAAAAAAACTTAATTCGATAAGCTACGCTTAGAGCAGTAGAGATACAAATGGCTAATGGCAAGAAACACGCCTTTCCATGAAAGAACAATGTCATGCAGCATATTTTAATATGAAAAGTCTGAATCGCTACCCTGAAGCACTACACTGCGCTCGTCGTCTACTTAAGAAGATTTATCTCTTCACCCTGTAATTTCTCTGACAGCATTACCCTTCGAACTGGATGACAATAATGTTAGAATGGTGGTTTGGCGAATAACTGGCAAAGGATAGAAAATAGAAAGATGCACAAAATAGATAATAAACTTTGTACAACAAGATCTCAGGTGTATGGTGTACATGACCATGTGATTTTTTAGAAATTTGTGCATTGATTGAGGTTTTTTTTATCAATATTACCGTTTTAATTCTGTTTTGTTTGTTTGTAACAGCGCTCAGTGAACACGTACTACATGGTGAAGCTGCAAGTTCGGACGGAGAGTGTGTGTCTCCGACCGTGGGCCTTCGAGCGGGTGCCGGGAAAATCGTTGCGGGGGCTAGACAACACCATCATCTATACCTCCACCAAGGAGGCCTGTCTCGCTGCCTGCCTCAATGAGGTAAAAACCTTTTTTGATACTTCAATTTTTTATCGAGAATAGGGTTGCATTAGATTGCCATCTCGTCTGATGTTAAGCGTCGAAGAAGTCTACGATAGAACGCGCTCGCCTCTAGATATATATGAACCACTTCTTTTAGATGAGTGCTTCTTCACCAAGAATTGTACATACCCAAAATATATCCATCAACCTTCATAGAATAGGAAGTCGCTATGACAACATTTGCAAAGACATAATTTTCATACACGAATAAGTCTACATTTGACCACCAACTTGCCTGTAGGGGAGCGACGATGTGGTCGAAAATGAAACATGCATACTTAGAAAGATCTCTTCTTCACACTATGATTAGAATTTTATGTATTTTCAGCACACGTTATAGTCAAGAGCTATCTCGAATACGCTTATAAACAACAAAAAAAAAACACTAGGCTCTAAATGCATCTACCAAAATCAGTGTTGTAAACGCTTAGGTGTTAGATAAAGGCAATTAGATAAACAATACATAAAATTGGAAACTTATTTTAGTTACTACAAATTTAAACAATATTACTATAAAACTACTTAAAAAGTCAAGTAAACGTTTGCAAACTAGATATCACAACTTTAAATATTTGTCAAACACTTATATCTTGTTAGTAACTTAGCGATAAAATACTTATTAACATTTATGAGTATCCATTTAAGTGAACTACTCAAAACAACTGTTATTTTCAAGTTGAAAGCTCACTTGCTATTTTACATTTCTGTATGAGCATCATGGCAACGTCAATGCATTTTACCGTTTGTCCATTCAATTTATACTTGATGGTTTCGGCCCCGTTGTAGTGCCGATCCAGATATAGACGAAATGATAGCTCCTTTATTGTAAGCAACTGTGTTGAAGAAAACCGTTGATCTGAACACTACTTCCTAGTCCAGACATTCTCAACATAAACCTACATGAACGTTGAATAATTTTAGCAAAAAAAGAACCGACTTTCAACAGAAAACTTACAAAGTAAAAAAGTTTTCCTCGATTTCTCTAGGATGTCATCATCAGATCCTGGTTTCCTTATCACGGTACCACCCTAGACAACAAAAAAAGAATCATCAAAATCGGTTCATAAACGACGAAGTTATCCGCGAACACACATAAAAAAATATATAAGGTCGAATTGAGAAACCTCCTTTTTTGAAATCAGTTAAAAAATAATTAATTTGATACCGATGGTACCGTTACATACGATAAACGTATACTTGGGATTTTTAAGAGTGACACCATTTTCGAGGTTTCAACAAGAAATTTGCTAGATTAAAATGTTCGTCAAAATTTATACTAATAGATGAATCTTGAGAGATTCATCACCAAATATTTAAAATGCCCAAATAAGCGGTTTTATTTTCCATGAACTCCGTGAGATAACAATACTAAAGCCAACTCGTTCACACGTATGTAAAAGTAATGTAATATTTATCGTTTTATGTGTCAGGAAACACAAACTAAAAGACTATAAGAGTAATACCAATATACTAGTACGCTATGATATAAAATATTCGTTTTTATATCATAACGTACTAGTATATTATTTGTTATTTACTCCATAAAGATAACAAAAATAAAGTTTAGTACACTGGTATATTTCAACAGCGATTTCTACCAGCAGATATAACTAAAAAAGGCTAAGAAATGCTGTCCTAGACGGAGATATGCATTTATCTGTGTCTAAGATAACCCTGCTCTACTGTGAAATATTGCAAAGTGTGGGTGTTGGTAGTGACCCAGAGGTCTGTCTGTGTATCTTACCAGCTTAGGTGTTGTCAAATGTAATTGCTTTTGCGCCAGTGCCAGCTTTGCGAATAGCTTTACCTATAATATTAGGTTTTGTATTCAGAGTTATAGAGCAACTGTATTTTAAGTACTTAACTGTTAAACAAGTTTCATGAATATTAAATAGTGTCGCGTTATCATATTGATATTGTATTAAAATCTGTAACAGAACTTGAACTCGATACCTATTAAAATTTAAGTAGTTAATGTTTCTCGTAAATAAAACGAAACTCCTGGTATATTGGTTACTCCAATTTGGTTACTGGTTTTGTAGTGGTAGGACTCCTAGCAGAGTCCACCTGGGGAAGTGCCTTTGCCTGTGCAAACATTTCCAGAGAAATTACTATACTTATTATATACATATGCACACAAACTATACATAACATCTTAGATCTCTGGGTGACGAGCGCAGTACAGTGCTAGGTTATGATTTGGAGTCTTCATATTCCAATAGCTGCGTGTCACCGTGCTGTTATGTGGCAGGCATGTTGCTTACCATCAGGCACATGTCCTGCTATTCTCGTCACTCTTTATTTAAAAAAATATAGAGAAAAGCAATTAAAATGCCTTGAATACAATGTATGCAGAGAAACATCGACTCGTAAATAAGTTTTCCTTTGAAAATAAAATCAATCACTTTAGAAAGAGATTAAAAAGATAATATAGAATCTACTACGAACTTAGAATTTACCAAGTATTAGGAGAAATGTTATTTCTATTAAAAGAATAATAATTTTGAACGATTGTTATGATTTATATTTGTTTTTAGAACTTAAAACATGTCATAGTAGGAAACAGTGTTTTTGGTAGGAAGTCGGATATAAACAGTTGTGCGCGCTAACAGACAATGACATAAAAATATGTTCCTTTGGAACGTATTTTACACAAATGTATTTTGCTTAAAAAACAGCAAAAAGAATTACACGAAAATAACAGTTTTATTAAATTTCACGTGTTTCAACAGAAAAAGTTCGCATGCCGATCAGCAGAGTATGAATATGGAAGCATGAGGTGCGCTCTCAGCGATTCAGACAGACGGACAGCACAACATTTCGTGCAGCTCGTTGATACTCCTGGAACGGACTATTTTGAGGTTAGTAAATGACATAATAAGTGTCGATACCTACATGAAACGCTTTCCATAGAAGTCTCGTGAAAGAAACATTAAATTAAACATTAAGAAAAAAGAAAATGTCTCTGGCGAGCAAACTACAACAAAATTTTTGTGAAAATAAGCAATAGAAAACCGTAAATTTTGCTTTGGTAGACCTAAATCTGAGCCTTGCGATGAATTAAACCTAGAAATTCCTTAACGTCGCTGACTTTCCCTCGTGCCCCCATTGACCAGCATTCCATAACTATCTAATGTCCATTATATTAAGTTACAAGTCATTTATCACAGAAACAAGGTATATCATTACAAGCACCCACTTTAGGATAACAACCTTGGCGCTCTTGAAGCGCGAATTTCGCGGAAACCAATCGCAACAACCACCATATTGCGGTGCTTTCCAACGTTCGTGTAAATAAACAACCAGTCAGTTAGTATTATTACTATAGTTTCGTGTTATTTTATATGGTTTCTATGTGTGTGGTCTTAGAACCTGTGCCTGAAGGCGTCGCAAGCGTGCAAGGGGCAGAGAATTTTCACCGCGCCGCGCGTCGGAGTCGCTGAAGACAAGGTGGCCCAGTACGCCGGCCTCCATTACTACAACGATAAAGAAATACAGGTACAGTCTAATTTCCATTTTACTACTTACGAAATAGACCATAAATTTCACTGACGTCTGATAATAGTGATGTGAGTTATTAACAAAGCAATAAAACCCTATTTGTTAAATTATTAAACGAACATGATGAAAGATGGGAAGGGGCGAGTTGATGACGGCTACCCATTAAAATTATGAGTAGTACGTTAAGAAACATGGATTCTTTCATAAGAGTAATTACAAGGGCTTTGTTTTTTGCCCATCATTTTTGTTTTTTTTTTTGCTTAATTGGAGCTTGTTGGTTTATGATTGAGGGGAGTCTATTCTAAAGATTTAATGGGTTTATTATGATGTAGATCCAACTTGTAATTGGTATATAAATCGCGATGTCTGGCCTGTATGCCCGGTCTAGGGTTTTCATCTAACCACCGGGAAGCAGAGGTTAAGATCGTGTTCAGTTATTTATGGTCACCTGGTGGTTACTGCTATTACCTTAATATTAGAACGTCTAATCCAATAAAGCTGGAACGCGGATGGAAATCGTTTATAGCTAGTAGGTCGCTGCAAATCAATTTCATATTATTTTGGAATCTAATGTAGATAACTAGACACAACACATTAACTTATTGGTCAATGCGCAAAACGTTTTGTTGTTGTTACTTTTTTGTTAATTTCTCATGCCATCCAATACACACTAAAAGTTATATTCTGCGAACCAAATTATTTTACTTCGGGGAAAGTGTAACCGTGCAAGAATCCAATTGTTTATACAATTTCTTTAGAGCAAATGACATTCAGTTACATCAGTTTACCTGCTAATTTACCATATAAAGATAATTTTGTTAGTTTTACGATTGAGTTTATTAAGCATAAGCAGAGGAAACAAAGTTCGTTGATATTCGTAACTTTATGTTACCGTTCCCTCTGCTGGGACTCAGGGTCTTCTATTACAAAAGAGCCAGGCCAGCTAACTGTGGGTTGTCGGTTAACACAAATCCTCGAAAGATGTTTATCTTGAAAGGTTTTCTCATGAAGTTTTTCTTCACTATTAAAGTGCTGATAGACTCGTAATTCTGCTCTTAGAAAACTACGTAGAGGAATTTGACCCTACAACCACAAGATTGTGAAAACGAAAAATCGAACGTTTTACGCTGATAGTAGGACCTCCTTATGTGTTGAAGTTATTTTGGTCGCGATTTCAAAAGCGATTCCTTCAAATTTTCTGGTGCTTTTGCCATTTAAGGTACCACTTGTCTGTATTACCGGTAACGTGATATTATGGTCGCTCCGCTTTTGGTTTCCTTCCAAATATTGAAACACAATAAAATCGAAAGGAAATAGAAATGGCATCGCTTCGGACGCGCCTAAACAGGATAATTGACAATATCGATAAATCGATCGAGTAGACAGGACACCTAGAAGCTTATATCCTCTTATTAATATTGATATGTTGCACCGGACGTGTCACTGAATATGAATCATCGGTCATTGTTCTAATCTGCACTCTATTATTAACTTGTGGGTAATACTTCTAGTTGTTAATTAAATACAAATAATTGTTAATCTTACTTACGTTAAAAATACATTTTTAATAGATACAGAGATTTTACTCGTAGTTGATTTTATAAAGTGATTGTTTTATAAGTAATCTCCATTTCATGGAAACTCTATGATTGGTTAAAATACAAGTTTGTTTATGTACATATCCAGAGTAGGTAAGTGCTCAAAAGTTTTTCCCTAATTCTCTAAAACTTTGAGCACAGCGCAGCAACAGGCAAGTAGGTAAACTTTTGTGTTTTTAAACCAACCGTTACAATAAATCTTAATAACAATAAATTCTTAACTAGATTGACTAGGTAAAAAGTAACAGACTTAGGTAGACCTATAGATTTAGATACACACATATATTTTCACATTTACATTAGTGAGCTATATTAGTATTCATTCGACACAGGTGACATCCGAAGCCGCGTGTAAGCTCGCATGCGAAATCGAGACAGAGTTCCTGTGCCGTTCGTTCCTGTACATGGGGGCGCCACATTCTGCTGCGTACAACTGCAAGTTGTATCATCTGGATCATCACACGCTGCCTGATGGACCGTCTGCCTATCTCAACGCTGACAGGCCTCTCATAGACGACGGGGAGCCCATCGGGAAGTACTTCGAAAACTTCTGTGAGAGTGAGTACCTACCTACTAATCTCTTTTTTGCTTGATCATTTTATTTATCTATAAACTTTTTTCTCTATGGACATGAACCTTGCTTTATGTAAATAATAACATTATCTTTTTAATAATATGTTTGGCCTTGAACGTCATCTCGCCTAAAGTTAAGCGACGATATTATGGTCCATAATAGAGCACGCTAACGTAGAAAAAATCAATTCACTTTAGACTTAGGTATGTTAGACACCCAGATTTTATCTGTCAGGAAATACCCACACAGGCAACGGATTCTAAAGGATGAACCATGAGACAATATCGGAGCTACGCTTAGTATTATAGAAAAAGGACAAATTAGTATTAGATCATGCAGATCAGTTTACATTTACCGAAATGTATCTGATAAAAACGGATAAACTTTACAACTTTGTGGCGGTGTTGATGATTATGAAGTCTTATTATACGAACAAGGGTGTCGTTGCCCTTTGGCACGTCTCTCGGTTAATATCAAAGATGCGAACAGTAGATACTCCGTACAAGATCAAACCAGTGTTTTGTATTAAGTAAGTGACTGTTTAGGCGTGAAGAATATACACTCCTTCGACAAGATGCCCAGTTTTATTAACAATAAAACATTTTAAATATTTCTGACAAAAATTTAATTGTTTAAAATGTATAATTTGAAATTCTTAAAATCATTAGAAGATAAATAAATTCTACCACTAGATACCTTTACCCTATATCTCCTCTAAGCCACATAAATATAAACCTCATTATAAAAAGAAAATATTTCGTATGATAAGTATCAAGTAGGTATTTACTAAGTAAAAATGATCCACAATAAAGGCTGGTTTATGATTTCACACATACTATTACAGAGACATAAAACAATATTCTTAAAAATAAATTCTTAAAGACACCGCGCTACAAAAAGACTTATCGCTCGGGAGTGACATAAACTTTTATTCATATTTTTAGTACATCATTACAGCATTCTCATTGGTAATGGAAAAATAATACATGGCTTGAATTAAAATATTGTGATAACTTTATAGTAGACAATAATTACATCGTGTGTAGTGGCGCCTATAACCATTCGAGTGGGTAATATTGAACACAAATAGCCTAGAGACGTACTTGTAAGATGAGACTTTTGTATGATATAAAATATTATGATAAATACATCAACATAAGGCGAAACTGGTGCTTAATTGGTGGGCAAGTGATATTGTAGAAATATGAGTAAGCGATTGTGTTACCTTTTTTTAGTTTTATTGGCAGTGAACAATTCTATAATTTGATTGAGTGATTATTGTCAGTATGCAGACGATACTTAACCAATGAAAATACGTAGTGTGAAAGCGTTACAAGAAGTAGGACTATACTTATAGAATGTCAGCCTTATGGTAGTTATAATTAAGTTTTAAGATATGTAGTAGAGAGGAAAATAGGATGAGGTTCAGCCTTGGTAATGACACCTCCGTCCTCGGCCGTAATTACCTGCAACCAGTTGCCATGCCGGCTGTCGTCGGAACACGAATATTACCTGTGCGTGCGTTCACCCTCTTGCTTAGACGCCTAGACTGCAATATTACATGCTGTGTAATATAGACTGGCAGCGCCACGCGGTTTCACCCGCGTAGTTCCTGTTTGCATTTTTTTTTTAAAAGGCCGCCTATTCTTTATTCCAGACAACAATCTATCTGTGTTCAAAATTGAAGCCCAATCCGTTCAGCCGTTCCGACTTGATTGAGCAACAAATATCCAGACTTTCGTATTTATAATATTATAGTAGGATAGACGACCGCATTTCTTTTACCTAACCATAACTTTAGTTATGAAACTGAATTTCAAGTATGTGTATCACGTATATGCTTTCTAGTATATTCTACGTATATGCACAAATAGATGTACAGTAGTTAGTGAGTTATTTAGTTTAAATTACTAGAGCCCTGCGTCTTTTGAGCAACCCCAAAGCAGATCCCGTAAAAAGAATTAAAATGCAAACCCTAATAATGCATACAATTTACTGTTACATACATTTTGGTATTCGGGTATGACATCAAAGGCTATTCGTGAAATCAATGTTCATATAAATAACCCATAGTAAAAGATGCCATTAGCCTGCAGGATATGCGTTTTCAGCTTAGTAGCATATTCATAATTTTACATGTAAATAAGCTCCTTCATTACTGCACATAATGCCTTTCCTTCTAGCGACAATTCATCTATTGTGCTGTCACAACTATCACCATAAAACTCGTTAAACATGCAATAAAATTTTCAAACAGGATCCTATTAATATTTTCACACGCTGACCAACCGCTCCTTGGAAACTAGCGTTGAACGCTATCGCAATTTGTATGTCAGCTTCATGGAACTGGCTCTGGATAAACTCTATATGGCTGCATGTGTGATATTACGGTAACCCGGTGAGAACAGCGGAGAGGCGTAGCGAGAAGTTGGCATAAAACATTATGTCATTCAGCGTTCAGCCCTACCTATTATCTGCGCACGCACAGTTATAACTCAAGGCTTGCTCGAGTTTACGGCATCGAGATTAAACGGGAGTAATGTTGGTTCATCGAATTAAACATTTAGCTACCTTTCACATATAGAATGCGGCGGAACAAAATTGTTTACCTATTATATCTTCCTACATGAGTTTTAGTTTGTAATTGTATAAGTCAATCTCAAAAAAGGTTCACTTCACTGTTTTTTTTGCACAGGTTGCATACTGGAAAGACACTTATTCCAAATTATCAATTCACGTGTTTGGCCACATTTAAAAAATCTACATATTTATATTTTATATATAATAATGTATAGTTATATTTTACAAGGATGAGACTAACACAGAATCGAAATTTATTATAATATTTTTGTATAATATTTTATTAAACAAAAAAATGAAACTCAAACAGTAGTTTCTCAAGAAAAATACGTTTCCATAATATTTCCACTCTCTTTGTAGATTTATTTATAAGGTATTGCTATTTAGGTGCAAGGTACGCAACGTCACGTTGGCGACACTTGCGTCCCCTTTTTACCGCCACCGCAATCAGCTAGGCGTGTGGAACAGTTACTCGTACTCCACGCGAAGAATTCATTGTGCAATATACACGTTTCCATAAAACCTGCGTTTTTTATTCCATAGTCCAATAAAAACCAAAACAAACCCAACTTTTTTGTAATTTTTGTACAATTGAAATTTCAATATCATTGAAAAAGGACTACCTGCTGTGACTTTTTCAGAACAAATTTCTTTTGCTATGATTTTGTTGCACCACGTTTATGAAACTGATAAGAGGAAACGCTGCTAGAGTAAATAGCTTAACAAAACCATTTATATTCTTGCTACAATTATTTACCTCTAATTATTCGGACGCACGTCTATATTTTGGGCTCTTCAATCTTCAAAATATGGCATTATAACCAGTAAGTTAACCCTAAACTCATATTAGCAGTGTGTAATTTAAAACAATAAACCGATACAAATCTCGATAATTACACCATTATTGCACGTTGGTTCAACGGAAGTTAATTGTTAGACGGTCCTCTTGCGATTATGAATAACTTCTCACCTGGTCGTGAGAAATACCAGGGGATTACAATTAAGTTGCATTTTTTGCTTTTTATCGGATTCATTGAATCGCTGGTGAGCGAACTTTGTACCACGTCTAACGCAGAGTCCGCGTAATGACTCCTGAAGAACAACATCGGCGGAACATTGAAACTACAGTATTATTGATGAACTGTCTACTATTTGCTAATAATATTATAGTGTCGCCGCGCGTCAATGAACATGATGAGTCCCCATGAGTGTGACTCTAAGTCGGCGGTCGTCGGTAAACCGCAATCTGCGAATGAAGAATGTTGGACGATATTTTCACACGAATCAATTGAACATACGGCACAGTTAGCTTTGAACCATTGTTAGATATGTGTGAAAAAGTATCATGATTTCCGAGACCTACTTTATTGATAAACTCAAAATCTTTGATTACACACTGTTATTGTCATAAAATTATTTTATTATTCTTTGGTGTGGCTCTTTCAAATGTTCATGTCTCACCTGTACCGGTTATTGTTGGGAATACCACACTCGAAGTTGTTGACGAATACGTCTACCTGGGTCAAAAGATCCAATTAGGTAGATCCAACTTCGACAAAGAGGTCCAGCGAAGGATCCAACTCGGATGGGCAGCGTTCGGGAAACTTCGGCACATCTTTGAGTCCAAAATACCCCAATGCCTAAAGACGAAAGTCTTTAACCAGTGCGTGTTGCCAGTGATGTCTTATGAAACTGAGACGTGGTCCTTCACTGTGGGCCTCATAACGAAGCTCAAAGTCACACAGCGAGCTATGGAGAGAGCTATGCTCGGAGTCTCTTTGCGCGACAGAATCCGTAATGAGGATATTCGCAAAAGAACGAAAGTGGCCGACATAGCTCAAAGAGTAAGCAAGCTGAAGCGGCAATGGGCAGGCCACATCGCTCGCAGAACTGACAACCGATGGGGAAGAAAGATTCTCGAGTGGCGACCACGAACCGGAAGACGCAGTGTTGGAGGGCCTCCCACTAGATGAACAGATGACCTCACAAAGGTTGCCGGAAACCGCTGGTTGCAGGTTGCGCAGGACCGTTCGTTGTGGAAATCTAGGGGGAGGCCTATGTTCAGCAGTGGACGTCTTGCGGCTGATGATGATGTGGCTCTTTGCAGAATTCATCTTGAGAAGTACCAAACATAGGCTAGTTATTTTACGGTTATTTTACTAGTTATTTGTGTCTCTGTTTGAAGGGTAAAATAGGAATGTATTTTCATAGAAATACATTTAATGGCCGTGTGTTGTAGAGAGCAAGTATATGGCTTTCTATCAAGTGCGTGTCTTTGATTGCCAAAAAAAATTTTAACCATAATACTTATTATTCTTTCGAGATAAGGTTACAAATAAAATGTCTCTCGTGTTTTCATTTTAATGTGAGGTTTCATGAAGTTATCTCTTACTTTACGTCATTATCGATTATTGAACTCTAGTCCTTTATTTTCAAATATCGTCTATCAAAGTATCGAGATCTAACAAGACGTAAATAATCGAGAACACTCGAGCTGGGGTCAGGGTCAAAAGCTCTCGATACTATAACATTCGAGATATAATCGATTCGCGAGATAATCGAGTTGCAGTTGTTCCTGACAGAGATCGTGACGGGATTGTGGTCGAGAGGTACTCGTACAAGCGGAATTGCGAATAGTTCACCTTCTCAATGTATGGAAAAGTTTGCGGCTATATTAAAAAAAGAAAAGCTAAGAAAAATCTGTACCTGAACTATATGTGACTATAACTATGTTAGTTTTCTAATTTATACCGTTTTTATCTTAATCGAATGTGTTTAAAATGAATCTAATTTATCATCTAAAACTAATCATGTATTAAAATATGCTTAGCTTGGTAACGCCATTAGTATGCTGGTTATTAAATTTTCATCGATTTTTCGTTGATTCAGTTGCGTTTAGTCTAAATAGATTAGGTAATGTGTATCAGCAAATACCCACTCAGGCAGTGCATTGCAGAGTTTAGATGTTCTTATTAGAGCTGCGGGATTAAATCTCTTCGGTTGACTCTTTGGAACATCAACCATAAAACGATATTGATTTCTGGAGTTACAAGAGAACAGTCCAATAGAAAAATGGAAAATGCAGATCAGTAGCCTGCTCTCCAAAATGTATCCGATAAAGTACATTTCGATACTTCCTAACTTCCATGCTTTCGGGTTAATAATAGGGTTTGTTTGAGTTTAAACACAAATATTACAAACCTTTACTTGTTGTATGGAAGTGGCCATGCATTAATGCCTATCAAGTGGCTGCATTGTTTATCAACTCTGCACAAAACACTAAACCGAGTGGGAAACGGCCTAACAAGTATATGTACATACCTATAGCTTCCTTCTGAGTAATTTACCTCATTACACGGGAACAGCATTAAGGCTGTAAAGCCTGATATGAATTATTACCGTCGAACAAAATGACTCGTTAGACGTATCCCGTATTCTTCTGCCGGCTTATACAGAAAGTGTTGGTAATTCATTATCTGGTACGTAGGCCCAGATTAGTGAAATCCTGTGATGTTTAAGGTTGATGTTGCGCATTGGTTGTTAAATCCGCCTATTACGTTAAAAAAAAAACTCTTTCACATAACTGACGCCGTTAAAATAATTACTCCATGCAGATTGGTTAATGAAATGAAAAAATTTGTATAAAATGTTAAATTACTATTTAGCACAAAATCTACAACTATTAGGGTGGTACACGAGTTATGAGTGAAAAAAACAAATAAATACGTTTACTTACAAAATAACTATGGCTTCTATGTTTATATTTAAATTTTTATGCTATTTTCTAAATTAGATCCTAAGCAGTTTAAATTTGTATTTATTACACAATTACGTCTTCAAAATGTTAGGCGTTAAAAATGTATGTCTTTTTAGGGTTCCGTAGCCAAATGGCAAAATACGAGACCCTTATAGATTCGTCATGTCTGTCTGTATGTCACACATCCACTTTTCTCCGAAACTATAAGAACTATACTATTGAAACTTGGTAAGTAGATGTAATCTGTTAACCGCATTAAGATTTTGATACAAAAAATACAAAAAAACTAAAAAAATGAGGGCTGTCCCATACTTAGAATTGAAACTATTTTTTTTTATCACAACCATACGTGTGGGATAGGTCATCAAAAATGATATTGAGGTTACTAAGATTTTTTTTTCTAAACTGAATAGTTTGTTCCAAAGTCGTACAAAGTGCCCCCCTTGTAACTTCTAAAATAAGAGAATGTAAAAATAAAAAAAGTGTATGATGTACATTATCATGAAAACTATCAACGAAAATTGGTGTGAATGAGATCTAGTAAGTAGTTTTATTTTAATACTTCTTAAATTGACTATTGTTAAAACACTGATTAAAGTAACAACGAACTCCAATAACTTTTATATTAATGTTACTTGCTGCTACGGAAGCCTTCATGGGCGAGTCCGACTCGCACTTGACCACTTTTATTTATTTTTTCCTGCAGTTTTGTTCCAAGTTCCATTCTAGAACCTTTCCCAATTGTCAATAGGTGCTTTTTATGGTAAAATAGGTATTTTATTTCCGTCTGGTTTTCTAATCTAACCCGTTCTGCTTAACCCGATACAGCGGGAACGTCTGCTACTCCATTACGTGGACCTCTACTTACTGCATTAAGATTGGCATCGACTACCGCGCCGGCCTGTTTCATTGTACCAAGCAAAACACACATAATTTAATGAAGCATTCAGATATTTTCCCGTACTAGTACCGCTAAATTCAATCCTAGTTTCCTTCTACGTAATGGGTTACCGTAATTATGCCGCGTGTATCTAAAGTCAATCTTGAATGTAAATTGCGATCGGTCGTCGGATGCGAATTGATGAAAGTTGCAGTCCATTTAAACTGACCTTTTTGAACTTTAGTTAGGCTTAACATTTGTTATTTTACGAAAAATAATTGTATGAATACAAAATGGAATAAAATCTTATAACATAATTATTTACTGTAGGTATTTAAATTGTAGAATTTTCTTTGCTCTTTGTGATATTTCGAAAATATAAGTACATATTTACGCATATAAGTATGTCGCAAAGATTGAGGTTAACATTAAGCTACAAATTCAAAGGGCTTAATCCCTTAAAACAGACCTTAATACTTTCTTTTGAATAGTAGATCATGTTCGAAAGGAACAAAAGAGAAAAAGATACGTTCCGTTTTAATAATGATTTGGCATAATTTTCTTTTCTTTTATACTTTTGTTTAATCTATTCTAGTTCAGTGTACAGAAGTACCTAATCAAAACAACTTTTTATCCGACACAACGTTAAGGAGACGAGCTGTTCGTTTTTGTGTTAGATCGCGAGCTAGGAGGAAGTATCATCACAATGGAAGCTCTAGCGTCGGAGTCGCGATAGTCGTCGCATTATTAAATTACTTTTGGTAATTTGATGTGTTCGCGATGAATAGGCGAACGATATTGCCGATACGTGCTATGATGTCGCTACTTATGACAATGCGCTGAATCATCTACTGACTGTTACCTAATCTGTTATTGTACTAGCTGCCGTTGCATTTTGGTGCAAAAAGTCACAATAGTCGAAAGCATGGACCATTGTTGTTGCTGCGGCGGCGGCGCCGGTCGTGCGTGCCTTCTAACGGTGGCGGTACACAAATTGAAACGTTTTTTTTGTAGGGTCAGTGGTGCCGTGGTTTAGCCCTAATTCAATTATAATTGAATCAAACCGAGTGTGGAGCGAGAGGTCACCGACGTCACTGGCGATTACAATGCAAAACAGCCTAAGTTTTGAGTCGTGACATAAGCGAACTAAGGAGCATCATTATGTGATTAGCAGACCTATTTTATATTTATATCCTCTCTTAGACAAGTAACCGTTCACAACTTATCTAATATAGTATATTAAGTGAAATAAAGTCTGAAGCTCTTAGCTGCAGAAGCACAATAATTTCTAATACAAAATTATTATAACCGAAGCTTGTTTCAGAGCAAACATCTAATCGTTATGCATTTACAAAGTGAACAAGAAAGGTAAACCGCTAGAACCGTGATATTAATGATGTACAAGTATTAAAACCAGCTAAGATATAAGCATCGAGCCTCCTGTGGTTACGCCGGCATTGCAATAGTTTGTATTTGCATCGCAAATTAAAACTATGAAATTGTCAGGGTTAGTTAGTGAGTTACATATAATATTACCTATATATACACCTAGCCATAACAGGACATTGCATGGTACGGTTTGAAACATGATTTTAGAATTCACAAAAAATAGGTATCCCTTTAAGGAGTGTTACAAAATTTGCGAGCAGGAAAACCCGTTGGCATACTTTGGGGTTCTTGCCCCAATGTAAGTTTATGTAAAACTTGGTTTCACAAAGCATATTATGTTCATATAAATGTATGTTAAACATATGTGTAATGCACAAGGCGCTTAAAGAAACAGACCGATCAATGGAGTGATGAATATTTACTTAATTTGGTAGGTATTTATTTCTTATCGTCCGTTCTACTAAGAAATCAAGGTTTAGTAGGGAAACCCGTATTTTCGTTTACGGCGTGAGGCATGAGAGCCACTTTCCATTTATGTTCACTGTTAGTAACTACGTAAACACTGCAACAGATGAATTATATTCATGTGCTTAAATAAAAAATCACGTAACAAAGTTTTTGTCGTTACATTGCTGCGTTACTTTCCAATCAAGTTTGCTCATAAATCTTCCGTAAAAATGTTAACCACTAGCTTATGCTTTGTAATTTATATTAATTACATAATACAAGTAACGTATCGTTTCATCTGAGCGCTGCTTGAGATCGGATGGTGTATAGCGTATAGAAAGATAACGGCCTTGCAAGGCCTTACATTGGCATAGCCGAGCGCGGGTCAGTGGCCGTGCCACCCGAGTGTTGCTAATCCGGCCACTTCGAAATTATACGCTATCATAATTGCTGCTTCAAACGACATTTAAAAATATGCATAAATATTCGCAGTTTCTAGAATGTTTTTCATTTTACAAACACAGATTAATTGAGAGGATTGTTTTTCATTAATTTGGCTCAAGCCTCGCTACATACAAACTCTTTAATGAATTGGGAAAATTTGCATCTTAATTTATTTTACATAAGACAGCAGACTGCCTAGACAGCAACAAATTAAAATTTTAATGAAACATTCAAGATATCATGTTAGCCGCCGGAAATTGTCTATCTTTTAACTTTCACCATAACATAAGTTACATGTTTTTTTGATAATTATCATCAATCCAATTTTCGGCATCGTGGTGGTCCTTGACACTTGTTTTCATATTAAATGCTAAATGTGAAGTATGTATCACTGTCGTTTCCGCAACAATATTTTATTTATATTCAGGTATGGCTTTCTTGAAACCAATCACCTGAATTAAGAACTTTAACAAAGATACTCCCAGTGCTCAAACGCTGGACATTGGCGAAATCGGCATATTTATTCTCCCGCAAATTAATATCTATAATAAATCGGTTAAGTCGTTATTTGTTTCTAGAAAGAACAAATAAAAAAGCAAAGGTAGAAGTCTATCTTTGAACCTGCATTCGTAATACCGCGTACTGGTGATATGTCAACTTGATTGATCAGTACATGAACGAGTTCGCAGTAAGACCGTTCGAAGTTATTAGGTAAACTACTTCATTACCTCAGTTGGATCATGGCCGGGTAACGGCACAGCATGGCATCCAGCGAGATTGCAGGGAACCCTGGCTCCATCCACCGTTACATCCTTGTTCGGACACTTCCGACCTCGCGCATGGACTAGACCTGTTTTTAATCACTGACTCTTAAAATATCCCGTCCTTCGTGACTCGACGTTTATTAGACGCTGTTCAATGATGGCAGATAAGAAATAGCCGGTATAAACTTAACATTAAGGAAATGCCTTTGAATTTTAATTTATTTCAGTTTGTCGCCTTTGGTAGATCCGTTTCTAGCTGCACTTTCTGGTTTGGTTCACACGGAAGTTATGCGACCGCATAAGTAGGCAATCCGAAACTTGAATAATGCTTAGCATTCGTATTGTCTTCTACGAAATGTGAAGGCACGTTTTAAACAGTGCCGTGCGACAGATATTTTTTGTGAGCAAAAAGTAAAGTCAGTTAACGCGGGCACATCTAATCTGTAACCTAATCTAGCGGCAAGTTATGATGAACAAACCGACCAAAAAACTTAAACCGAGTAGTATCTACACTTTTGTAAAAAGATGAAAAAAGATCGATCAGTACAAAAGGAAGACGAGGGGAAGCCTACTTACAAAATGTAGGTAAACTTTCGGAGAAACTCAGTTGGGTTTGAGTTTTATTGAAACTGTGGATTGTGCTTGGGTGTGAGTAAGCTGATTTGTTGACAGTGAAATCTGACAACTTTATTTATTTTCTTTAGAAAGAAGCGTACCTATATTACATACTTAGTCTAACTTTTATAGAGTTATCTTGTTCTTAGAGTAGGTTCACTACGGGAATACTGTTAGGTTTGAGTCTATCCTGCATTCCTATATCCTGTACCTACTCACAAGATTATCCAGGACTGTCCCGAAATAAATTTGAGTTCACTGGAAAAGGAAAAAAATACTACGAAACCAACTATGGAATGTTTCTGTACAAAAATTTACATCCAGTGAGGATATAACGAGAGTACCGTCAGACCTTGCAGAGTTAATGAGAACTCTGCCAAAAGTCCTTATAGTCAGAACGAGCTAACCTTCACGGAGTTTCAATATCAGTCCAGTGTCCACTGCTAATATCGATTAACAAATCGCGTCCTTTGTAAAGAGCGAGCGTGGGAATCGTCGATGATTTCCTTGGATTCGTTGGAGCGTTGCAAATATGCCCGTCGGTGGTGCAGCCGAGTCAATGACACCGAATAGGAAGCGTGAACTAGCTCTGTTACAGAATGCTCGAATTTACGCAATTTTACGTGATGAGCTTTCGTTTAGCTATAGGAAACAATGGAGACATATTTCTCGTTTCTTCAGTCAGCAACGGTTAACTTCTGCGGGTAAAAAATAAATTCTTCTTCTAAGCATTAATAACGTTTCCAAATCCGGGAGGCGTGAATAATCATAGATAGGTATTTCTCATTATTGTATGTTCATTAACTAAGTTTCCAAGTGACTTGTTCAAATGAAAAATAAACTAAAATACATACTTATCCAAGTTCTTAGGGTTTACTTACATATACTTAGTTATTTTTGTTTGGTTTGGGTTATTTTCTTTTTCCGAAGTTTGTTTTCAAAGAGTACAAACATTAGCTTCTGCTTAGAGTATTCTGCATGATCTCATACCACCTTGCCTTTTTCTATCGAACTGCTCGTAGCTCGTAAAAGCGATATCCTCATGGTTGACGTTCCAAATACTTGAACAAAGAGGTTTTTATAACAACAAAATCGAAACTGTAGAATACGCTGTCTAAGTTGGTGTTGCCTGATGGATGTAACCTTGGTGTTTTCAAGTGTAGAGTGAACCGTTTTCTTCTAAGTAACCGCGCTCCATAGTAGACCCCATCGTCGATAGAGGACAGCAGAGGATAGCAAATGTCCAGCGAGGTAATGCTGGCAGTAGGTATATTGAGCTACTTTGCGCCAAGATTAGTGCGGACCGAGTCATTTTATCAATTAACGTAATTTTATGTGCCAGGTACTTGTAATTTAGTTTGAGATTTTGTAACAAACTATAAAATGGTATTTCCAAATTGGTTTCAACGTCAATTTAAGTTCAACAGACGTGTTTTAAGTGGATTCGCTGATTTACCCAACAATAAACATTAAGACAGCGTAAAAACAGCAAACACGACTGCCCCGACTGATTGTAAAAGTTTAATGACAAAACTCGTTCTACTTCGAGGTTCGACGCCTGCGAGTCATTAATCATATTTCTATGTACGTCATGTGATTGTTTACTCGCATGACAGACATAGTGATCTGTGCGGCAGACACATGTAACGAAGCTGTCATATTGTGTTATGCTCGAGTTAAAAAAAAGAGACATCCTAACGACCTGCTTTATATTTCTGATGCTTTATATCCTTTTATAAGCATTCGCAATATAAAAAAATATATCCTAAGATATAAATTTAAAAATAATAGTATAAATATGATTCACATATAACGCTTGTCCTAAATCTAAATTGTTACGCACTCTACTCAAATTTTGTATAAAAATTAAAAAAAAAACAACTGATACCATATTCTGGTTCTAGACATCTATTTTGGTTTCTAGATTATTTACTCTAAGAACGCAAATGTGAAAAAAAACCACTGTAGCACCCTTTAGCACAAAAAATATAGCTTTTAGCTAGTTCTAGTGCCGAACAGCCTATGTTACAAAACTGATAGCACAACATAAGTGACAAAATAAATTCTAATGAAACAAAAAAAAATGTAACAGCGTTATGGACATTCTTTATTAAATCCAAAGACAGTTGACGCTGACCCTTTACACATACTGCGAGCTAAACAAAAACTTCTTGAATTTTTCGAACACCATAATCAATTTACTGTCAACATTCTACTAGGCCGCCCTTTAAGCCGGTCGATCAAGCCCTATTTCTCACGTAGCTCTAAGATTAAGCCTAAGATTAAATGTCGAACAATATGACCAAAAAAACTACTGAAAATGCTCGTTCGTACCTTCATTATTCTAACAGTGTGGTATTTTGTAGAATAAATAAATACCCTAGCTCGGTCTAGATCCTCCAGGGTGTCATTACAGTAATAGGTTAGGCATTATACAGAATACTGAATGATAGACAGTTTGAATAGAAGCGTGGACGAGGCATCAAACATGTTGTTAGTGTTTCCATCTAGCGTAGGTTCCGTCAATTTCTGAAATCGTTTATTTTTTCGTTAGTATAGTTGGGATAATGTTAAGGGGAAATAATGCCCTTGGAATTACCTATTCATAGTTGAAACGGTTCCTTCACTGAAATAATACTGTGTTTCGGTTTGAAGTTGAAGGGAAATAAAACAAGGCAAAAATATAAAATAAATCATCGTATGGGTACATGTCTTGCTCGTTACTACGCGCTCGTGCTATTTTACTGTGAAATCTTGCATATTTGTATACAGTTTATAAAAAAGTAAAATTCACAGTTTCATTTGTTTGTAAAACTAGAAGTAGGTACTTATTAAAAACATGTTTACTACACAAACATGGTTCTTTACTACGATAATAATGAAAGGGAATTTGTCTAATCCTATGGTAATGATCCCTAAAAAAGATGTAGAAAAACAGGTAGTACTTTTAACTGCATAAACTACATTGTTGGTAAATTATACCTTAGGCACTTGGGCGGGCGACGTGTGGTGTCTATTTTGAGCTCCTGGCACCTACAAACTCTTTTTTTATACTAGAGCGTTAAGAAAAGTTAGTATTTCAGAAATGTCATGTATGCAGAAATTGTAGAAATATTGTGTTGCGCATTCATCTTTTTTCTTGGTAGAAATTTTATTATTTCTTTATGCGGAAATACTTGAAGCTACTGCGAAATGACTTTGAATCTGTGTTTAATGAAGTGAATCTTTTTAGACACTTGAGTGACAATATTAACTCCCTTCTTTCCCGAATTTCGACGCGGGCGCCGCAACGTCGTAGGTACTAAAATCGTCGGCCACATTTGGCCGTTTAGCATTCAACGAGCAAACATACAGTAATATTTAAAGAACTCCAATTTGTGTAGTACTGATTCTTTTATACTACGAGTACCTAATACAAATTTGCTTGAATTATTAATGCAATAAGGTAATATCATAAATGCGAAAGTTTTGATTTGTGTTGCTCACTTACGTCGGAGCGGTTGAACGGATTGGGTTGTGGAACCCACGGATTATAGCCTGGAATAGAACTTGGGCTACTTTTTATCGCGGGATAATTACGAGAACTAAAACTACGCGGGTGAAACCGAGAGACGCTGCTAGTAGAATATAAATTAAGATATGAAAAACATCGAGAGAATTGGAGAAGGCCTGGACCCAGTCTTACCTACACGCTAAAACAAACGTTAGTATGTAAAAAAATAATACATTGTTAATTTACATTAAAAAGAAATAAGGCTTATCGATATTATTATTTAGGATGGGAGAGAGCCGACATGCAGCTCGAAACCCTTAAAACTATAACACTTCGGGTGCCCACAAAACTCTGTCGCTTTGTATTATTAACGACAAAGAATATTCTTATTAGCACCCATGTTATGACTCCCTAACAAAAGATAACAGTTATTCGTGGGGCAATATCATTTAAGGTAGCTATCACATTCATATCTAATTATGAGACGCCGCATCACGTCTTTGTGCCGATTGGATAAACTGTTACCGGCCATGACTAGCGGACCACCTGCATCTTTCTATAACGTTATACACTTGCCTTTTTTGTGACGTGCCTTTATTAGACCACGCGGGAAAATATACCAGTATACTGGTTATTTTAGTGACGACATATTTAATTGCCTTTCCTTTTTTTTTAAATAGTGTAGGACTAAAGGCTATTAATACGAAACTAACGGCACTCTGACAACATTAATTTAATAGGTAATAGTTTAGCTTTTCTTTTGTACTCCATAAGATTTTAATTCTATTACTATTGCGATGCCCTTTTAGGGCCGCCGCAGGATTCTCAGCTTGTTAGCTTTTTATTATTATGCAATTATTGATTCACTGTTTAACTATCCATGTCAGTATTTAAATTATGTTTATTGTTAAACGTATCAAGAGAATATTGGTGCACAGACTTAGATTGAAAATTTTCGTATATAAAAAAAGAAACTGTAAAAAAATTGGAAAGCGTCACAAGAATTGGAATAATTTTTATATTTTACTTTTTAGGAATATAATATTATGACTGAAGCACGTAGTTTCGGAAATTGATATAGGATAACGTGTGCCGGGTCATACGTAGATATCCCGCATCATTCGATGACATGAACTATTTCGTCCACGCACTTGTAATTTGTGAAACTACTTCAAATGAAGGGCCAATGATCAATAAACGTCAACGCCTGTGTAATTGCAGTCTATAGGCAAATTATCTGGGTGGCCCAACACTTGAATATTACTTTTATTAAAGAAGCGCTTAGATTACAACAAGGCTAATTGTTGTAATCTAAGTTCTAAACTTACGCGTGAATATGACTGCTCGAAATAGTACTATTATCTAGTTAATTAAACTCTACATGATGTAACATGAAGGTTCAAAGTTCCATAAATGATTCGGGTTGGAGTTAATGCCAAATCGGTGGGCGACCACTCCTTTGTCGATTCCTCGGTCAACGTCCTAAATCGTCAGTTTACGTCACATTATTATCGGTGGCCGGTGTGGCAACGGTCGCGAATATGTCCAGACGTTCTGCCACTATGCTAAACAATCGATTAGGAACGGTTCACCACGTCTTTGACGCATTCCAATACAACTCATTCTACTCAGCTACTGGCATTCACTACTTTCTATTGTTTTCGCTTTTGGCACTTGTAGCTGACAGGATCTCTTTAGATATCATGCGTGAGATGTCTTTGTTTTTCAACAGTCTAGAATTAGAATACAGTCGTCTGCGATTCACAATTATTAGTTAACCGTATAAGTATGGATAGTAAAAATTACACGGTAATAACGTTTAAAGAAACATCATCGTTCATTATGAAGCTTGGACAGCGTACGATTCCGCGTATCAGACCAAGTTGGCGTATTCAGTACTACTTATGGAACGCGTGTGAAAATCTAAAATGGCCCGCAGCGGCGATCTTTGCGCGGTTACAGTAATTGCAATTGCACTAGATGGAGCTTATTTAAAATTAGCGTTCAGTAGACGATACGTGCACGGATCAAGCAATAATGATCAGCGACTTTATTAGAGTTATTATAGATTTGCGTGGTTTTATTATGCCATTGATAAAACACCGAAAGAAAAATTGGTTGCCTGTAAAGTCGGTATACGGGCGAAAGTTTTACGTGACAACGACTTTGAGTGGTAAAATAATTTTACGGAAGGGACGCGTGCCTTTCACTTTTTATGTCTGTCTCTCTCGCTCTTAGGCGGGCTAACCATGCCCGAGTGGAAGGGACGCGTGCCTCTCTCGCTCTCGTTGTGAGCGCATAACGAGCGGAGCGTAACGCAGTTTCTTGAAGTGTCACCCGGCAAACCAATTTATAAGACGTTGTCACGTCAAAATAATTGTAAACTGGATAGGAAATAATACGGAACAAATAAAAAATCATGTTTAAAGATTTCGTTAACGATGTAAATAGATTCACAATTTAAAAAAAAAACAATTTCACATAATCAAATTTCTAAAGGCAACTTCATTCATGATAAGGTATTTAGAGATAGAGTACCAAAACTGGCTAAATATAGCTAGGCAGATATATAGGAAAAAGGTTAGTACTCGTAGTACAAATAGGTACCATAAAATCAATTAATTATCAGACTTAATAAAAAATAATACTTAAGTCTTGTCTAAATATATTTGACATCTTACATAATTTACAGGTATTCATTAAATAAGCCATTGTTTTCGAGATAAAAAGTAGTCTTGTTTATAATGTACAGGACTTAATCACGATTTAATTCATTGTTTAAATACCTCGACGTTACATTATAAACATTATGTGTTCAAATCGCGAAAGCTTAAAAACAATAAAAAAGTAGTCTATTTTATTATTATACTAGCGGCCCGTTCCGGCTTCGCTCGGATATTGTCACATAAAGCCCATTAATCGAAATAAAACTATCCTATCTTTTATTGGATCAATCTATGTCCAAATTGATTAAAATCGGCTAAGTAGTTGTCGCGACAAACATCGTGACAGGAGATTTATATATATTAAGAAGATTGTATTGTTGACCGACTACTAAAAAAGGCGGTTTTTCACTTTAGTGGGAATATATTTTGCTCCAGGTTTAGATGTGTTTTCTATATTTTTGAATCATTGAAAACTGGAAAATTTTCAAGCATGATTCTCTTGTTTATTTTGATTTTGGTTTTCAGGTGTATAGAATTTTTGACGAAGTGCATTTGTAAAATTATGTAAGCTATTTTAGAACAGTTTTTTATAATTATGTTCATTTGTTTCAGAACCAGCCCCAATTGCATCAGGAGAACTTCCGGTGACGATCGAGCATCAGCAGGATACGAACATGTCGAACAACTTGACCAGGAATGACGCCAACTGCGACAAGACTGGCACCTGCTATGACGGTAATTGATCATTTATTTACGACTTCTCGCTAATCGCTTCTAATGGCAGTTGCACTATTTTTAAACTATTGCTTATTAGATGTTCTACCTACAAACAGGTAGACAATACTTATTGCTAATGTTACTGTTTGTTTGCTCATTTGCACATATGTACTTAGGCAATATTTATTTTGCTGTTATGGCCTGTAATCTGAATAGACTACAGGCCTGTAAACAAAATTTATGGGGCATATGAACCACCAGGAGACTAATCCAAAACTCTTAAAAAACTTGGTATACATTTGCGCCTATTCATTTTCTATTTTTAAATCTTATTCCAGTGGCGGTGCTGTGCAAGGATACGCGGATAGCCGTGCAAGTTCGCACGAACAAGCCATTCAACGGCCGTATCTACGCGTTGGGCCGCTCCGAGACTTGTAACATTGACGTGGACAATAGCGACTTCTTCCGCCTGGACCTCACCATGGCGGGCCAGGATTGTAACACGCAAAGTGTGGTAAGTTATAAAACAAACAACTAAAACTTCTTAACCTACCCGAGTTAAGCACTGAAAAACTAAACAACCGACAACAATTTAAAAGTTAAACTCTCACAGTTTACTAATTAATAATTAATAATAAACTAATATAAATAGATGACTATTATTTGATTGTTTTCGTATAAATTAGTAAATGTTTTATTCAAATACAATGTTCATTTACAATTATTATAACTAACTCTCCACAGAAAAAAAAATAATAAAAAATACAAATCAAAATAAAATAGTATTATCGATGTGTGTATATTTCTTTTATTTTTGTTGATATTACAAAAACTGCACCACCGGTTTCGATAAAATTTATATATGTATATGGAACTGTTCGCAAGTAAGTCCTTTTGAACAAACAAAGAATTAGCAAAATTGATTCAGGCGTTCTTTGGAAATCAGGCATACCTACATAAAAATATGGTTGGCTCCTTGTCTGAAGTCGTTCAAATTATATGTAAATACCTACAAGAGAAAAAGAGAGAGTTCTTTGAAAATTAGACTTTGATTTTCGACTACCTACTATAAGTGTTAGAAAACTAGGGCTTGTACATTAAGATGATGAAGTCATGGTCTTCTTCCAGACGGGCGTATACTCCAACACAGTCGTCCTTCAACACCACAGCGTCGTGATGACCAAAGCCGATAAAATCTACAAAGTGAAATGCACATACGACATGAGTTCCAAGAACATCACCTTCGGAATGGTGCCCATCAGGTCAGTGGGACATTGCATGCTCTACTACAAGTATCACTGCAACGGCCATGCAACCCAACCTACTGGTCCGTGAATTTGTTAAAACCAGAGAGTTATTTTGAACGAAACAAATTGCTAAAAAATACGACGATAGCGCCCCGATGAAATCGACAACTACGTTGCTCGCACCACACACCGCATCGTTATCCGAGGAAAGGCATTTAGCATTTACCGTATAATTTATTCTCGTTCGCAAAGAACCGAGACGTTACGTGATATGGCAGTCTAATATGAAAAACGGGGCTATTTTGACATACCTGCGTTAGAAGACAATTTTAAATTCTGTTGACCTATTATCCTGCATTGCACGTCGTAATCAGATTCAGATCACAATTCTTCAAAGCAGACGTGATGAGAAAGTACTTATTTGAAAATAATTTAAATTAAGGAGCTGGATATGTACGATGTCATATTACTAGGATAATTACTTGGGTATGCTGTTATAGGAAATACTCGTAAGCCATAGGATGTACCATACCTATATGGCTCTGACGCTAGAAAACATCTAAACCAACTAATGGGGTAATTGCCGGGAGCTACTAAGTTTTAAAACGAGAAAATAAATAAATCTGCATGGGGAAATTGAAAGATAAGACTAACATTATTAGTAATTAACTTCGTTAATGAGATATCTTAAGGTTAGTGCCATAAATTATGGCCGCAAAACGCATAAGGACGTTATATTTAACGTCTGCCCCCGTGGCTTTAGCCATTGCAGTAGCCTAGCTGCCATTACACATTACTGCGGTGCGGTACGCGACAACTATTCATGAACAGTTCTTAAAACTTCTCAAAGACGTAAACTTTGGTTTGGATGCGTGAACTAAGTCCACATAAATTATAGCTACGAAATTGCAAAGTTATAAGTATGAGGTTGGTTGCATAGGATACAAGATAAAATCTGTAAAAGTACATAGAAATCATTTTATCAGTTATAAGTTTATTGTAATTTGTACTCAGTGTTTTAAAGAGTTGTGTTGTTATACCTACTTAGATACATCATCAAAAACTGTGTGGGCAGGTAGCTGACAAATACATAATCCGCCTGGGGAAGCAGGAAGCGCCATAACTACCCAGTTATTCTGTAGTCAAGCAGTGATATTTCTCCAAACTAAAGTCGTATCATATTCCAGAGACCCGGATATGATTTCGATCACGGCGGCTCCGGAGGCACCACCCCCACGTATCCGCATCTTGGACGCTCGCCAGCGAGAAGTGGAAACCGTCCGTATTGGAGACCGTCTTACCTTCCGCATCGAGATACCCGAAGACAGTAAGAATTATTTATATTGAACCAACACTTCTTAAAAGTCAAGGAAAAACGAACAAAATACCATATTACCAAATTATTAACTTAGTAATTTTTTTTCACTTTGTTAATTTTTGTTCGATGGAAAAGAAAACACGTTGAGATGAATAAAGTATTTAAAAATGTTGATATTTAACGTTTATCGATTCAAGGTCTAGTTAACTAGATTCAGCTAGGTCGATGATTAACTACTAAAGGTAGTAAGTAATTGTGATGATTTTCTGGATTTAACGAATTAACAGTTATAAAGTTCTCTCTCAGAGTACCTACTGTAAAACTGAATAGGTGATTAATTCAACAAGACAACATTTGGATGTGTAGGTTTCTAAGTGTTGGGGAATAATTTGTTACCAGTTCTAAAAAAATACTAAAGGTCTTCCTTCGAAAGTATCTAAATGCCAATTTGTTTTCCAGCTCCCTATGGTATATTCGCCCGCAGCTGTGTGGCGATGGCCAAGGATTCCAAGACTACTTTCCAGATCATTGATGATGAAGGGTAAGTTTTATATTTTCAGATTCTAACTTGCACAAAACTGTTTTGAGTAATGTACTGAATGGCTTTGCTAGTATTGCCAGAGTACTTCTTACTATCAGGAATTTGTTGCGCGGCAAGTCATTTTGTTTAAAATTACGCTTGACTCTGAAAACTCAAAAAGATTAGGTCAATAAGCAAACGTTTGGCAGAGATTCGAAGAGTATTTGAGTGTTACACAATGTAAGCAAGCAATCTCTTTACAGATGTCCCGTGGACCCGTCCATATTCCCAGCGTTCACTCCTGAAGGCAACGCTCTACAGTCAGTGTACGAAGCCTTCAGATTCACCGAATCTTACGGCGTCATCTTCCAGTGCAATGTCAAATACTGCCTGGGACCTTGTGAACCGGTAAGAAATTGGTTGGTCGTATATTTGCTACTGATCCACGGTTCAATCGCTATGTGCAACAACTATTTGTACCAGTGGACTTGCATGGTCTTGTCAGAATATCAATTGCCAGCCGGCAGTATGTAGAAATACGCATTTAAAAAAATCAAAGATATACCTAGTTTGTATGGGTAGAGATCTGCGTACTTAATCTTCTTACTTATATCTCCGTACTTATCTCCGTACCGTTTAGCAGTTACACAGGATATGCTCACTAATAAACATTGATGAAGGCGTATTTGGTGAAAGGTTTCCATACCTACCTAATAATAAGACGAGGAAATGCTAACGCAGGTTGTAAATAAATGAAACAATTTGAGTTAGATCGTAAAAGCCGTAAATAATGTCAGCGAAAGGAGGCTTTAGCTAACTGTTGTGGCCACCAGATTAATGACAATATTAAATAATTATGGTCCGTTGAAGGCTTACTCTATTTAGTGTATTTATGTGTCCGGTGGTGTTAAAGACAAAGTCGTTGTTATAAAAATGAACTTAGGAAATCTCTTTTTGCATTTACTTCGTGAGAACTGTTAACAACTAACGAACGAGTACGTTTCATTCCCACAGCTGGGTCTGGGGACCTTCTCTAAGGAGAGACTCAAAGCGATATTCCACTTCATTGGCCTAGTGTGAGCGGACGTACATACCCAAGAATGATGTCTTTCTTGGAACATACCGGTTCCCTCATAATGTTTTCCTTCACCACCTGTGGCAAAGACAACGTTGGCCATTTCTACTTGAAACAATACTTACCTACGAAGTTCAGACGGGATACCAAATTACGATTGTGAAATTGGACATTCTCGCTAATAGGTTACCATGAAAATTAAGAAACATGAAACGTCCAATAAAGTTCAGTATTTAGTATGTATGGGTCTGGGTAAGTATTGAATAAAAAGTCATGGAGTTAATTAAATTAGGGATGAATTCCAATTTCGTATCATGTTGTGTTAAAGTTGATGACTTTTATAGGCTATGTGCGAATGGGGAAGACAAACAGTGGAGTCTTGGGGAAGAAAGAAGCGTTCCGTGCCTCGCGTGGAAGCAGAAGCGACGCAGGATGAAGATATGAACATCTCTCAAGAGATCATCGTTTTGGACTTCGGCGACGAGAGGCAGAGCACAGATTTCTTACGCTCCGACAAGCCTGGAGGCACGGCGTCCGAAACCAACTTCGGAGGTAAGGAAATTATTGATTACTAGCTGTACCCTGACATGCTTCACTGTAGCACATTATGATGCAAAAATTAGATAAAAACAATCCTTGATGCGGATTATATAAATATTATTGTAAAATTTCAGCTCGATCGGTGCAGAACTTTTAGAGTTTTTGAAGCGTACACAAACCAACATAACATTTTTATATATATAGAGACTACGAGCAGCGCCCCGCGGTGTTATACTCATAAAACCGCGTTTCCCCGTTCCTGTCATTCCCGTTTTTTTTCGAGATAAAATCTAGCCTATGTAGTCTTCCAGACTGTAATCTATAAATGCTCCAAATTTCAGTTCGATCCGTTAGATGTTACGATGTGATTGAGCAACAAACATCACTACATTGACATTTATATTAGTAGGATTACTAGCAACGCCCCGCGGTATCAGCGCAGTTCCCGTTCACGTTATTTTCCCGTGATAAAATGTATGTGCTATTCCGGACTACAATCTACATATGTTCCAAATTCCAGTTCCTTCATTCAGATGGTCCGACGTGATTGATTCTGAAACAAACTTTCGTATTAATAATATTAGTTGATTGTTTATCCCAAAACTCCACAACTTTAGTTATAACAACAATGTTTGTTTTCAGAAAAAACCGTGACCATCGTGGAGCCTTGTCCCAGCAAGGCTTCGGTCTTGCTGTTGGGAGTGGCGTGCGCTTTGCTTGTGCTGCTCTACATCGCGACCATCTTCTGCTATTACATGCGCAAGTGGCTCACACCACCAAAGCATTTATCGTAAACCACCCGCATAGAAACACCGAGACCAACGTCTCAATAGTAAGTAGTTCCATTGGAACTTGTGATACAAACGACTGAAGAACACAATCCAGTAGGAAAATTCCAACTCCGTCCATAAAATATAAGGTCCAATAACCGTGGTGAAATTGGAAAACGACTTCGTTGAACACATATTGTAACCACCGCGTGTATTTGCATTTATTTTTAGAAGTAATTTATTGCATTTAACAGCATTTACTTAGTTAAGTGTATGGTTAAGTTAGGATTGAAATGACAATATTTAATTTTGTACGAATCGATTTCTTGTTCTTGTCTAGATTTTTAATGAAGGTTTATGTGCAAAAATAATCATTTGAGACTGGGTTTCCACAAAATCAGATATAAAGGAAAGCTAGATTTGTGTTATTGTAGCTAAAGTAACTGTAACTACAAAGGTCATAAATATCAAATAATTATTTCCGTCACTGTGTTGTGGTTGTACACTATCAAATGATATCATTCCAGGCTACTCTGAAGATTATTGTATTGGTAGTAATGAGTTTTATCGGATAAGATTTCATAGTTCCAGTACAGTTTTTATACGAATTTTACAAGTAATTTTAAAGGTAGGGTATTTTATATTCAGAACCTGCTTTTATTAAATCTAGGATATTTGACCAATTTTGTACAATTATTCATTACATGTATAATAAGGAATTTATGAATGAAAATATGTTTGGAATAATCCCTCGGAAAATTGTGGTCGAACTGGAACTTTAATTTTATGGGATTATTCTGAATCAATTAGATTGGTATTTTCTACTATATTATTGTAAGTAGGTTTATAAGATAGAAGTAATTTTGATTTTATACTTTATGCTGATGTTTCGATAAAATTGTTTCCGATTTCTGTAAATATAGATACTATTATTTTGTGGCTTCTGCTTAAATCATATTTCTGAACTTTCGGTTGGGTTTTGAGGAAACAATCGTACAATGTGTCGAAGTAACAACTTTGCTATCCTTGAGGCCATTAATTGTTACTCCTAATCCAACTTGAGATTTCTTCTTTATTTATTTAGTCTAGTTAAATATAATCTACTATTTATTTTTTCATCATCATTAACAAATTAAATAAACTTGTACAAACATTATGTTTTTTTTATTTACGAAAACAGTCATTATACTATATGTTAAATAAACTAGATTCAAAAACTAAGATTCATAAAATTTGTACTAAAATGTTCAACAAAAAACAGTTTGTAAATATTGTTAACTGGTTTGTTTGATCGAACCAATTGATTGTGCTTCGGTTAACAGATTATTATAAACCACGTTTAATATTTCCTCCTGTGACTTAGTATCCATGTCTTCTGTTTTGCAACCAAATACTTTGTCAAAGGAGTGAAGGAACATAGGCATTACCTTTTCTATAGGTAGATTAAGTCCTGTCTCTTTTGTGAGAGAAGTTACACCCTTATCTTTAATACCACAAGGATCAATATGCTTGAACCATGTTAAATCATTGTTGCAATTTATAGATATTCCATGAGTAGTTACATATCTAGATGCATGTATTCCTATTGCTGCTATTTTGTTATCATCAACCCAAACGCCAGTGTGAGGTGAACGCTTTCCTTTGAGCCCTGAAAGAGATAAAAAAAATATTGGATAATTTTGCTGTAGCAGAAGGAAAAATTATGTTGATATACAAATAAAAATATTAGGTATGTACACTTCCGATCTCATATTATTTTGTGGTTTGAATGCATCAAACTATAAGTGACCTGCAACAGGGCTCGGTTAGCCTTCTTGCTGAGTCTCAGTAAGAAAATTATGAGTCATTAGTGTCCATCAGGACAGCTGAAGGAAGAGGGATGGAAGAGTTTAAGAAGCCTTCTAAGGAAGTTTGACAAAGTTATTTTAATAGTAATCAAACATGACGTGGCTGAGGGCTGAGGCATTATAAGAGGAGTGTAAAATGACCAACTGCAAAATACATAGTTCAATAATAAATAACTATTTCAATTTGGTGTGAAGAATCAAGCAAGACATGCGTTTGGTGGTAAGTAACAAACTAATCCATAACAGTAAAATGCCATGCAGCTATTTTAACATTGAGAGTCCAAAGCCCTGCACTGTGCTCGTCACCCGGAGATATAAGATGATTATCTTAATGCTCTGAAATTTCTCTAGAAACATTGATTGCCCTTCAAACCTGAACAATATAACGTTTGCACATTACTGATTGGCGGTAGCATAGCTGGTAAAGGTGGGGCATTTCCCCAAGCAGAATCTTTTACTAGACAACAATACAATATATATAATCTCTATCACACTAATATGGACTAGATACAGAACCTAGGTAGACAGTGTGATGAAAGAGATGCTATTCCTAGTAGTGGGATAAAGAAGCCTGAGGATGATGACAAATCAAGCCCATTTAGGCATGTAACTGTTAATTACTAATCCCTCAGCGGCTCTACTTCTTTAACCATAGTATTTTTTTCTAATGTGTATGTAAAAATGAAAAAAAATAAAATCCAATCTTGTCTTGATGGCAAGATTGGATTTTCTAGCTATCAAAGTTTTTCACTATACTAATCACTAATATTACAGGATTTTACTATGATTTTGTGCTGGAATGAGTCTCCTTTATTTCGATGCAGTTTCATTCATCATGTTTATCCATACAAAATGTGCTTTATCTTTTAACTAATATTACAATAGCCAATAGTACAACCTAGCATAAGCATAAACAGCCTACTAAATGTTCCCACTGCTGGGACTCGGGCCTTCTCTCACAAGAAGAGAGTCCAGGTCATAATCCACCATACTGGACAAGTGCGGTTTGGTGGATGACACATGACCACGAAAGATTCTAGGTACAAGTCGGTTTCCTCATGTTTACCTTCACCTTTTTTAAGCTGTAAAAGTAACATTATTTTTTTCAATAAAGAGTGAGATGAGACTAGTAGGACATATGTCTGATGATAAGCAACATGCCTGCCACATAACAGCACAGTGACACACAGCTATTGGAACATGAAGAGTCCAAATTATTACCCAGCAATGCACTGCTCTTGTCGCCCAGAGATCTAAGATGTTATATCTCTAAGCCCTGTATTTTCTCTGGAAACATTGCCCTTCAAACCTGAACACTATAACGTTTGCACATTACTGCATGGCGGTAGAATAACTGGCAAAGGTGTGGTACTTCCCCAGGCAGACTCTGCCAAGAGTCCTACCACTACTAAAAGTTTTAAGTTAGCAGCATTACGCACATGACGTTGAAAAACTAGTATAATCTATAATAGTTTTATTACATTTTCTCAACAGTGTATGTATAGGCAGATTATCTAGTGCCTAAAATACCTTCCATACTCACCAGATAAAATAAATAATATACAAGTAAGCAATATTTTTCTTACCAAATTCATTGCAGATTCCTATGACAGTTTCCTCCAAGCTGTTCACGTACCACTTCACACTAGTTTTGAAATGCTTCAGGTTGATAACCGGGTATGCCACCAGCTGCCCTGGGCCATGGAAAGTCATCAGACCACCACGGTTAGTTTTCCTAAATTCGGCACCAAGACCACGTAGCCTTAAAATTTCATCCTTAGGTGTTTCATCTCGGATTCCTGCAATCAATTTATATTTTACTAATTAGATAACAAGCATTATGTCTTATCTGCTAACTTGTCTGCAAGATTTGTTATTTATAAGTAAATTGCATCCTGGGTATTTTATTCAAATTATTGCTTATATCAAACAACCACAACTCAGTTCCTGATTTCAAAAAATTGTATGGCTGTTAAATACAGCTAGAACACAGTACAGGAACGATTTTATTTACACTAAAATCTGTGAGGAGCACAGATTGTTCTAGTTAAGTATGAAAATTAAAATAGCTTGCTAGGGTTGTAGTTTCCATTGCCAAGTTAGCTTACCAACAGTATAGACTGGAAGACTGTGTTCTACAAGAAGTAGTGTGTCGAAGTCTCCATCCAGCCCTTTCATCATGGCATCCAGGTGCTTTCTAGCGAGGGCCAGTTGGATCTTGAGGGCAGTGTCATAACTCGTCTGTCCCAGTCTCCAAACCTTTACCATCTTTAGCATTTTGAATATGGTGTTGACTTTAATTTAATTCCGTTTTTACATTAATTTTTACAAGTTTTTTTAGGTTTTAGCATTTTTTTTAAACAATTGAAATAAGACTTTGTTGTTTGTTGAGATTTTGACGTCTGACTGAATGAAAAATGAAAAAGAATGAATAATAATGCCAATCGCCAGACAATCGCCAATCAGCTGAATGCTGAATCAGCTGATCAAAAGTAAACTTCAAAATAACTATACTATAGTGCTACACGGATCTATTGGCATTTGGATGTTGGATGACATTGTCAGGAGGGCGTAAATGAGCTATGAGGGCTACCCGACAACATAATATCCTTAGTTTTGGGGGAGTTTAAATAAACTCTATCACCACGAAAATATTTGGATTTACATGAATGAGCCGTTTTCCGACGAGACAAAAATAGTTCCAAAGTACGCACTAGATGGCGGTGTGAAATTTCAAAAGATTTGTCAGTACCATAGACTCTCAAAAGTGTAATTACTATGAAGCTCCTCCCAATGTTCAGGGAAAAAGTGTAAATCTAAATTATTTGCGATAACTAAAAATGTTGGAGATTTCCCGAACACATTTAGACAAATTATAATTTTCTTCTCAGCTCAGCTGATGTATTTGGTTTGTTTACCTTCTATAAACCTTAAATACTCGAAGAAAAAATTTCATTCTAAAATATTTTTTCTTCTTTTTCAGTGTTAAAAGATTGGGAATAAAAATAGTCAATTAAATTGATAATGGAAAAAAATCGTTACTAATCACATTCAATTTTCAATAAAAAATCGATGCAGAGACACAAATTAAGCACAAGTAAAAGGAAGATTCAAAAATATAAATGACAACACTGATACCAAAATATTTATCTGTGGCTGAAGGACTAGTATCTATTCTCTCTACTTAGTCTGTGGTATCTATCTAGTGTTTTGTGGTATCACTTAGTCTGTGGTGGTATCTATGGCCAAGAATAAATAAAAAATTAATAGTGTTGGGACATTAGTTACCAAATGACGAGTATACAGAACAGCTCCTTAAGTTTTAGTGAACTTTGCGAATTAGCTCATCGATTTTCTGGTTCCGTGACCGTTATTTTTCGGCGATCCACTATTGTTCAGTAATGCCGCATGGTCAACTGACTGATTTAGTTCGCTCTTACCCGAATTGTATGTTACGTATTCAACGATTTTAATATATTTCGAATTTTTGTAGTGAACATTTCTTTAGCAGCATTGTGATTTGAAAATCAATGAAACGAAAAAGCGACAGTAAAAAGAACGTTAAGCATTTCTAAAGTATTATTTCTACCACGTATTTTTTTCTAGATACAGATTTTCTAGACATTTTCAAGAGATTAAAACGAAGAAATGATATATAGCGCTTATATTACGTCTAACATCACTAAACATTTCTGTCCAAATCTAAGGTTTTGACAATATCCGTATATCCGCTTGCTTGCCCGTGTCAACTAGTAGTTAACAAATCTCAAATGCTAAAATGCCCGTGTCAACTAGTAGTTAACATCGCGATTCAGTCTAAAATGCCCGTGTTAACTAGTAGTTGACATGGCGCCGCACTCCAAAATGCCCGTGTCAACCTGTAGTTAACATGGCTCCCGCGGTCGAAAAAGTTTAATTTACTCGTCTTTATTCCTCTAGGGTTTAGTTTGTATTATTTATCTCGTTCTATGTTAAAGTTCCCGTCATATTAATTCCAGTAGAGTATCTAAGCCATAGAAAAAGAAAAAGAAATTAAAAAACGTTCCTTGTTAATCTTGTCATTGAGTGTTGATTCAGTGCGGGCTGTGTATGTTAGTTTTTCTGATTTTACTATTAAATTTAGTTTCAACAAACAAATGACAGATAATACACGTAATCAAAGATTAAAACCCATATGTCATCGCTTCAATTTTAGAGGTACTTATGAGCTTTTAAAAAGACGAGCTTTAAAACGCGCTATCTCAATTTCAACATACCAAACAACATAACAAATCGTAAACGGAGAAACAAAAGACAACATTGTATAGCTAGTTTCATATTAAATATAAAAAATAAAACACTTTATAATCTTTCAAAACAAATTGATCCACAAGGAACGATTGCGTGAATCTCGACTCGCGCGCCGCAAGCGTAAAATCCGCGGGGCATAGCGAGGTGCGCAAGTATTTTTTTGCAGGGCATTTTGGGTAGCAACGCTACAGGGGGCGGGGCATAGTGCGTCGCGCGGTTTGCAGCGACGGGCAAGCGAGCGGCTATTGAGATAGATGAAATTGTTAAATCAGACAATTTATAGTTCTCTTGAATTTAATGCATGTACACAAAGCATTTCCGATTTTGCAGATGTACATTAGCAATAGCAACCAACAACACAATAACAATAGCAAATAACAACAATCGTAGACATCTACGGTCAGGTAGCAAAAGCATAAGCAGCCCACTAATTGTTCCCGCTGCTGGGACTCGGGCCTTCTTTTGCAAAGAAAGAGTCATCACCATAATCCACCACGCTGGCGCAGTGTACCAATCCACACTGATGACACAGTCATGACTTCGAAGAATTCTAGGTACATGTCGGTTTCCTCACGAAGTTTTCCTTAACCGTTTTAAGTTAGAGGCATTACGTACATATTATTATCTTCGAAACGATAGGATACCAATCGGCAGTTGCCATTCTCCCGACGATTCCAGCCGGAACTTTTGTCAATTCATGTGAAATTTTTGTATTTTACATTATATGAAATAGTTAAATATTGGAGCGCAGCATGAATAAAAAAATTGCAATATTGTCTTCTAAAATATTTAAAAAAGACCGAACGAACGAAAGATGGGAGCGAACTAGTTCGACACAGGTATGCGAGCTAAGTTCAGCGTTCCCAGTGGACCTCACTATGTGGCTCAGTGGCTTTTGACATTGACATCGCAATCTAAAACTTACAAGCGCGTCCTATCGTCCTTTTTTCGAACCATTTTTTTATCTCGTCGGAAAACGGCTCATTGCAGGCGAAAATTTATCTCATGGGCTTATGAAGTTTACTTTTTGAATTTGAAGTAAATTTTTTTTGGCGAACCACCGACAGATTTAGCGTAGGCTGTGAATTGAGCTCAACCGTGACGCTCGTTAATAAAATAAATCTTCGGGTGAACTCAGAACTGCGTTAGCATTTCCAGATTTCCATGGCATGTTACCATGGTTATCATTACACATTTATACCTCTAAGCATGGCCGTCTAGTCTAGATGGCCGTGCTTAGAAGACTTATTTTAGATGAGAATGCTTTGAAGATTTCTTACAGATTAGGAGCGCCCTCCAGTTTAACCTGTGTAGTTTCCAAAGTGAGCCATCAAATTCTGAGTTTTACTTCTATCGACCAGCTCTATGACCTACCTTACAGACTTTTGGGTTAATGCGGAGCCACCGGACCCGAAACCTAAACCTAACATATTTATATACGATAACATATAATTAACAGTACCTGGGTGACCGAACTTTGCTCGGTTACTTAGACACATACTGATAAAAAAAAGGAACTTGAAAAAAGAAAGGCGGCCGGATGGATTCAAACCCGGATCTACCATATTTATGTATTATGACCGCCTAACTTCCTGACTGAGCTAATAATATGTACTGTTGTGCACTGTCGCAAAATTTAACGTCGCATTCTATTGTTTATGTAACAGTTTTTCATTGTCTAAAACCGCGCATGAAACGGCGTTTTAAAAAAAAACCTGTATACATAGTTTCATGAAAATCATTCGAGCCGTTTCCGAGGTTTAGATTCTGTATATATATATATTATAAACCTACAAGAATTGCTCATTTAAAGGTAGAAGATACAACTGATACCTGAAAAAGAATTCGAGCTTAGCTCTAGCGAAGATCGAACTGTCTGACTCATAAGTATACATACATGCCGAGTGCAAACACTGTCAAGTGCTAGTGTTGTGAGTTATGATGCGTCACTACTCGCGGCTAGTGCAAGGGCACAATTTGGACGACATGGAAGGCCGTGTCGTCCAAGTCGCCCTCGCGAAGCCTCGCAGCCCTAGCCAAGGGGCTATGGCTGCCACCGGGAGATCAAGTTCAGCACTTAGTTCCTGAGTGGAGAGAGCGTGTAAAACCCGGCGAGACGAATAGGAATCGGAACTCGGTACATAAACAGCCCACTAAATTTTCCCACTGCTGTGGCTCGGGGCCTTCTCTCACAAGCAGAGAGTCACGGCCATAATCCACCACGCTGGCCTAGTGTGGGTTGGTGGATGACACATAACTTCGAAAGATTTTAGGTACATGCTGGTTCCTCACGATGTTTTCCTTCACCGTTTTAAGGTAGCGGCATTACCAAAACTCGCATTAATTTGATAATAATGGCTATGGTATCACATATATCTATTGCAGTAGCAATGAGGCGTTTTCCAGACGCAAAAAGACTTGTCAAAGATAGTTCTAAATATTGCCAAGTGTAGCACCACTGTTGGTTTTTGGGGAATATCTCTAACAAATACGGTGAAATTGGGAACTGTCTTTGACAGGTCTTTTTGCATCTTGCAAACGCCCCATAAGCTGCATCTGGGATTAAGTTCTCGTCAAATTAAGGATTTTCTTCTTTCAAGTTGTGCGGAATTTGGAAATCGGCAGCTTTAGACGGATAGACAGCAACGTTAGTTTCCATTTTGAGCACGTGCCATTAGATCCATGTAGCACTGTAGGTACATTGTTATAGTCCTTTTCATTTTGACGTTTATTGCAACTTACATTCCGAACACTAATAAAAAGAGTTTATAATTATGAACTTTTAATTGTTTGTGTTTTATGTGAGTTAATATTTAGTAATACATATTACATACATATATCGTAAATTCGGAATGGCATACCTAGCCATGCTTTTGTATTGTACTGCCATCTGTTGACAACAGTAACAACTATGACGACAGTTTTCGAAATATATTGCACGTGGCTACTTCTTCATAGATGGCGCTTTGACGCAAAACCTATACTAGTTCTGCTACTTGTTTACAGGTGTCGTCTTTATAAGCTAAAAGTATTTCTTCACATTTACCTGAAAAGCGGGAAGGAATAAGCAAAAGTACATCTACCTAACACGGATGGGAGTAAATTCACATCTTTCAGGCAGTTCAGTTTTCGGTGTTCCTTGCCTTGAAGGGCGGCGTTTGTTTCGTTCGTAAAAAGTATTTGAAAAAAGAAAATACTCAGATAATAAATGAGAGAGTATACGTTTGTTTGAATGAAAGGATTGTTCGCTTATTTCAGTCATCATGATAGGGCGAGTAGAGCTCTGCGCGTATTTGACATAAATTCATGTTTTAGGTTGGATTCAATGAAAAATAACTCTTATGGCTTCAGTGTCAAAGTTGGTGTATGTCGTGTTTGCAAAAAGTGTTACTGATGTCGGAGATGTGGTGTTCTCAAAAGCGATGACAAAAGGGGTAAACTTTTTATTTTATTTTGTTTACATACTGAAAAAAATTAAAAAAATCACTTCAACTTAGGGTTTATTTCAATGGCATTACGAAATTTGAATTTTAGTATTGTAGCGATTTAATAATAGTAGAACACAAACGTAATTGGGGTTTAATTAATTATTAATTAATCAGCGAACGGTAGGCGTTCATTACATTGATCTAGGGTTTAAAACATTAATTACATTACAAAAATGAGTATCAGAATCAAAATCTTTCCAAAAAGCATTTTTATGATGGGATCAAGACAGACAGACGGTTCCTAAATATTTGTCTAGTACTGATAGAACTGTGCTTTTCAAATTATATTAATACGTTTTTAATTTTAATTTGAGGGTTTTAAATATGAAGCGTTTTGTAGGGTATGCATGCATTACTATTAAAATATTGACAGTGGACTTTATAGACCCCCAGTCTTTTAATTATCTCTATGACACGAGGAAACCTTGAATAAATGTTTGTAGGTACTACGCCGGTAAGTAAACTCTACATTTTGATAGAAAATTACCATAAGGTATTTCGACGTGAACCTGTGAACTTTAACCTTCACCCTCATAAAATATCGAAAGTTAGACCAAAATGTAAACAGGTGTAAGTATGTGATTGATGACTACCTGAATAAAAGGCTGGATGATTAATTGCGTACGTTGTACCTAAGTACGAGTGAATTAGTACTGAATCAAAGCACAGGTATTTATTTTAGTTTCCAAATAGCATAAGGCAATAAAAAACCACTGTTACAGATATTTGCACACACACCCTCACACACACTCACACCCTTTTACACATACGCATTATTTAAAATTGGCTGAACATGTGTTATTTTTATTTATTTATTTTTTATTCATGATTTTATTTGTTTTTCGTTTGTATTTTTTTTCTCTTTTCAATGCATTTAATTGCTCAGTTAAAATAGCAATTCAAAGCTTTATACAACAAAAAAGTACAATTTGGGGAGGCCACTGGTACCTGAAATACAGCTTCCAGCTAGTTCAGGTGCCTTTGGAGACAAATAAATACTGTCATTTTTAGGAACTAAAATGTGAAATAAAAATGAATTACTTATAAATGAACATTATATGATCCGTTCGCATGCTTAATTTTAATTTGATTCAAATGTTAAATTTTATAATTAGCGCCATAATTATTATTTTTAATCATAGTTTATTTTTATAAATCATATGTTAATTCATATTATTTGGTATTGCTATATTTTGGCTAGTGCTTTTGTGAAATGCTTGCGGCATGCTTAATATTAATTTTGTAATTAGTTATATAAATTAAGATACATTTGATCATGGTTTAGTTTATTTAAGTATAAATGTACATCATTTGGTCATGAAATAAATATTATTATTACTTTATTTGCCCACTGCTGCAATTAGAAATTTTCTCTTATAACTAGAGAGTCCTGGTTATGATCCACCACGCTCGCCAAGTTGTTGAGGTGGTGAATGACACTGTACTGAAACGTGAACCGGAACATATCAGCTTACTCTGGCTAAAGGAGCGATAATAACAAACGCGTACATTTGCATAAATATGGAATAGTCGGCACACAGAGGCGTTTCAACCTATTTTACGCTTGGGTTTCTAGAAGTTCCTAGCTTCCAATTGGTTTTATCGACTTTGAGTATTCTGCATACCTATTCCTACGGCCTATATCTAGCAGTCGATTAGGATAGACTAATAATGGTGATGGTGTCCATTTATCTAAGATCCTTGACGTGACGCTATTTTCTAAATCTAATTAAGGAATAGTTATTTATAAATCTTCTTCTCTCTGGAAAATTCAAAACAGGAAGAGGAGCATGTTTCATATATTGTTAATAACTATAAAAATATTCAAGGATGGATTGTACCGGACCGAGGATTCGGCTTATTTCCATTTTTACGACTTGTGAATACCGAATAAGCAGCAATATTGGACAAGTGTTTATGGCGGCATTTTCGAATATTGGGGGATTTTCGATGCAAATCTTCGGGAGATGAGAAGAGTATAAAGCAAACATTGTACAATACCATACATATGAGGTTAAGTATTCAAAAATGTAGTCTGTTTTGTTATGGTTGATATGGTCGGATAAATCTAACTTGAGTTTCAACGTAATACAATTTTATTTCTAGGGGCCAATTTTAACCACTTTTATTTTTGTTGAAAACATTTACAACTAAGACTCTTCAGTACTTAAGTACAGATACTTAAGTACTCTTGGTAGACTGTTTTGAAGTCTACAATACGTCTATAATACAGAGCTACGAGTACGTTTCACTTTTGTAGACATTTTAAAACTTGCTTTTAGAATGAACGACTCGCGTAGTTCTCGATCCTGCCATTTTTCTGCATAAAAGTAGTCTATACGTTATTATATATGTGTTGAATATTATCCAGATATTCCTTTCAGTAGGTTTTGCTTGCCACTTTTGGCCACTACTGTCTTGCTTTGATATATAATACAAACTAAAACTCCTTTTATTTATTCATAGAATTCATAACCATTTATGTTACATGTCAAACTTAAAATACGGTAGGTATATGAAAATATCTCGGTATATCCGAGGATTAATTATTACGAACAATCATTTAACATGATATGTACTCGTATATGTCAGATACTAATATAAGTTGTCAGATCATCTACTCCCATATACCTACAGCTTTTAAAACTACAGGAGGTGCCTACCTATCTACTTACTACTTATTTTATAGTAGATAGGTATCTACTTACTACTTATTTTATAGTAGTAAGTAGATAGGTAGGTACGTAATAAGTATAAGAAAGCCGATTAGAAACTATTTGGAATGACCATTTACGAAAGGCATCTATCTGGTGGTGGTTGGAAAATTAGAGCCGATGATTGGGATGAGCGGTGTTTTATGGCAGAGGCCAGAGGCATAGATTAGATAATGCAGAGGTCTATGCACAGCAGTGGACGAATATGGGCTGTTAACAGCCCTATTCTGTGCCTGTTCAGATTTTTATTGATTGGAAGCCTCGGACAAGTCTCGTCTCCATGTTGTTTGAAACAACATGTCAATTTGATGCAAATATATGTGAACGCGCTCATTTAATAGTGTTACTTCAACACGTTACACAAAATATTGTAAACATTATAAAGGTCTTAATAACGATCTAAATTATCATTCAATTATCTTGACGATTTGACGTTCCACAACTATCTTAAAAATAATTGAGGAGTTCGTCAAAAAATAAAACGCTTTCTACCTCTACTCAACCTGTAGTTCATAGTAACTATTGTAGACACGTATAGTGAGGAAGCCACAACTTCCGGCCACATGTTCTATTCAGGGAGCTTGGATAGAGGGGGTGCGTACACGCAATTCATCTATTATTATTTTTTAAACAGGTCTTAAAGCGATGTCAGGTATTTTTCAAACCTGTCATAGAAACCCTTGAATTCTTAATCAATATACAGAATGTACTATTCTACAATATGACTAGATATATACTAGCGGGCCGTCCTGACTTAGCCTAGGTACAATTTTGTCATAACTTTGTATTATTTATTATTAAAATGTATGTCAATCTGGAGGACTGTATCTTAAAATTGTTTTAAAAAGTTATTACTATTACTGGCACAGACAATTACTTCATAAAAATAAAAAGAGTTATCGGCGTACTTGTTCTGTAACATGAATATAAATATACTATATTATAGTACAGTGAACACTTTAGTCTAGCGTTTTACATCACCTTCTGAGATGCCAGCTCGGTCCTTGATGTTCCCTATCGGCGGCAGCCTAAGCCGAGGTCCTACCGTCTGACGTGCCCTTGAGCTGGTCGTTGTACGAGATGTAGTAAGTACCTACTCGTCGAGTACCGTAAGATTAGGTTAGTACGGCCCTGCGCCTCCAGCCTCCAGCGATAGCCCAAAGTTACCAAGGCAGTACACGCCACTTGAGACTAACTGGTATTAAGAACCTTTAAAAACGCTAGTGTTTTAATTACAGAATATTTAAATATTGTTAAATAATGGAAGGAGTTCCCGATTCTCGAACTCATACTCATTTATTACATACTATCCGTACATGTCAGTTTAGTATATCTCGAAGTATTTTTTTATCAGTTCTTTTTGAACAAAACACCAGCTCGCTTGTTGTAAAGTGACGATACTTTTGGAAAGTAATATACTGATATAAGCTTGAATGAAACTGCATCGAAATATCGGGACTCGTTTCTCCAACTCGCTCAGATTACGACTATATATTCGTTTCGACGTTTTAAGTTGAGGGCAAAAAAATGGTTGATGAAAGAAGCTTTTTATAGAATAGACGAATATGCTCCCAAGGTTTTCTAATTAAATGCTTCTGGATTTCTTTATTTATTTTTTATTATTTTTATGGTTATTTTTGAGTTGTAATGACACTAACTCTAATACTTAGACTATTACTTAATGTTCTATTTATTTTGAATATTTTGCTATTTTTATTAATTTATGACAATATGATAAGTACGGTAATAGATTTTTGAATTGACGTGTAAAATTATCTTTATAAATAAACTAGCTTTAACCCGCGGCTTCGCTCGCGTTCAGTAAGTTTTTTATTGTAGATTCCTACTTGGATAGCATGAGCGTCAAATAATAACATAACTAATGCTCGTCTATAATAGGCCTAAGGGTAGTTTATGCGTTATTATGTATTTTAATTCCCTATTTTACCATCTTAGGGGTTGAAGTTTGGAAAACTAATACGCCCATTATTTTTAATGTTCATGCAAATAAATGTTTTAACTGCTATAGGTTTACTCTTGACCGCAATGTCGGCTAAAGTTAAGTGATGATGTGATCTACGATAGAGCTTGCTATCCTAGAGGAAACCGATTCAGTCTCAATTTGGATATACCAGCGTTGTAATCATCATGAAAAATCCATTCAGGCAACGTCTTAGAGTATCTCTCCACTTAGTCTGTGAACGCCTTTCACAGCCTAGGCGTTATTGTAACAAAAGTAGTCCGTCAAAGCTCTTCGTTATAGTCTTTAGAACATGTCCAAGGGGTAAAAAGTTAGTACAAAATTTTATCCACTATTACGTACCTAGTATGAATTTGAAAAATATCCTTCTTTCTTGTTTGCTTCATAATATAAAATTTTCATACCCTCTTTTCATACACTTACTTTGGGATTAAATTTAGGAAAACTCTGTTTTACATAGCTCATTATTTTTTCCTTACTCATATCCTACAAAGTTTAAAGCAAATATGTCGCAAGAAATAAAAATGTTCACACAAACTTTCTTCTCTTATTTTACTACATTAGACGCTGTATTTTGAAAAAAAAACACTGAAACACATAACTCATTACACATATTAGCCGTACTCAATTTATACGAAATTTCATTCAAATATGTCCAAGGAATAAAAAGTTTCATAATACACACTTTCATACATATTTTCTTTAGGCGTTGAATTTTGAGAAATCCGTCCTTAGTGAATATGTCTACGTCATCAATTTTAAGTATGTCTTAAGGGTACATCCTGTGCGTTATCATAAAACTTTCATCCCCTACTTTAAGCCTAGGGTCTGAATTGAAAAAATGTACTACGTAAGTCATTATTATGGCCGTACTCAACTCTTACAAAATTTGATGCTAATATGTCCAAGGAATAAAAGTTTCATACAAACTGTCAAACCTTATTTCACCCCTTTCACGGTTGAATTTTAATAAACACTGTAATACATACCGCATGATATTCCCGAAACTTAATTTATATGAAATTTCATGCAATTATGTCTTAGGAATAATAAGTTTCATGCAAACTTTCATCCCTATTTCATCTCTTTAGGGTTTGAACTTTGAGAAACCTCCCTTGGTGGCTGCCTACTGCCTACGTAATAAAAATAATACGTATGTGAAAAATTAAGTATGTCCTAAGGGGTTGTCCGGCGCGTTGATATTTATAAAACGTTCATCCCCTATTTAACCCGTTTTAGAGGTTGAATTTTGAAAAAAAATATGATCCATAACTCATTATTTTGGCCACATCTAATACCTACGAAATTTGGTGTAAATATGTCCAAGGAATAAAAAGTTTCTCTACAAACTTTCATCCCTTATTTCACCCCTTTGAGGATTGAATTTCCAGAAACGCTGTAATATGTATCTCATGATTTTAACTGAACTCACCTTATATGAAATGTCATGCAAATATGCCCAAGAAATAAAAAGTTTCTATACAAACTTTCATCCCTTATTTCACCCTTTGAGGGTTGAATTTCGATAAACGCATTAATACTTACCTCATGATTTTAGCCAAACTCTATTTATATGAAATTTCATGCAAATATGTCCAAGGAATAAAACGTCGATATACAAAATTTCATCCCCTATTTCTCCCCTTTGAGGTTGAATTTCGATAAACGCTGTAATACGTACCTCATGATTTTAACTGAACTCACCTTATATGAAATTTCATGCAAATATCCCCAAGGAATAAAAAGTTTCTATACAAACTTTCATCCCTTATTTCACCCCTTTGAGGGTTGAATTTCGATAAACGCTGTAATACGTATCCCATGATTTTAGCCGAACTCAATTTATATGAAAGTTCATGCAAATATGCCAAAAGAATAAAAAGTTTCATACAATCTTTCATCCCTATTTCACCCCTTGGGGTAGAATTTATCAAAATCCTTTCTTAGCGGATGCCTACGTCATAACATCTACTTGTGTGCCAAATTTCAGCCTGATCCCTCCAGTGGTTTGGGCTGTGTGTTGATAGATCACTATGTCAGTCAGTCAGTCAGTCAGTCAGTCAGTCACCTTTGAGTTTTATATATATAAGATATACTGATATAAGCTTGAATGAAACTGCATCGAAATATCGGGACTCGTTTCTCCAACTCGCTCAGATTACGACTATATATTCGTTTCGACGTTTTAAGTTGAGGGCAAAAAAATGGTTGATGAAAGAAGCTTTTTATAGAATAGACGAATATGCTCCCAAGGTTTTCTAATTAAATGCTTCTGGATTTCTTTATTTATTTTTTATTATTTTTATGGTTATTTTTGAGTTGTAATGACACTAACTCTAATACTTAGACTATTACTTAATGTTCTATTTATTTTGAATATTTTGCTATTTTTATTAATTTATGACAATATGATAAGTACGGTAATAGATTTTTGAATTGACGTGTAAAATTATCTTTATAAATAAACTAGCTTTAACCCGCGGCTTCGCTCGCGTTCAGTAAGTTTTTTATTGTAGATTCCTACTTGGATAGCATGAGCGTCAAATAATAACATAACTAATGCTCGTCTATAATAGGCCTAAGGGTAGTTTATGCGTTATTATGTATTTTAATTCCCTATTTTACCATCTTAGGGGTTGAAGTTTGGAAAACTAATACGCCCATTATTTTTAATGTTCATGCAAATAAATGTTTTAACTGCTATAGGTTTACTCTTGACCGCAATGTCGGCTAAAGTTAAGTGATGATGTGATCTACGATAGAGCTTGCTATCCTAGAGGAAACCGATTCAGTCTCAATTTGGATATACCAGCGTTGTAATCATCATGAAAAATCCATTCAGGCAACGTCTTAGAGTATCTCTCCACTTAGTCTGTGAACGCCTTTCACAGCCTAGGCGTTATTGTAACAAAAGTAGTCCGTCAAAGCTCTTCGTTATAGTCTTTAGAACATGTCCAAGGGTAAAAGTTAGTACAAAATTTTATCCACTATTACGTACCTAGTATGAATTTGAAAAATATCCTTCTTTCTTGTTTGCTTCATAATATAAAATTTTCATACCCTCTTTTCATACACTTACTTTGGGATTAAATTTAGGAAAACTCTGTTTTACATAGCTCATTATTTTTCCTTACTCATATCCTACAAAGTTTAAAGCAAATATGTCGCAAGAAATAAAATGTTCACACAAACTTTCTTCTCTTATTTTACTACATTAGACGCTGTATTTTGAAAAAAAACACTGAAACACATAACTCATTACACATATTAGCCGTACTCAATTTATACGAAATTTCATTCAAATATGTCCAAGGAATAAAAAGTTTCATAATACACACTTTCATACATATTTTCTTTAGGCGTTGAATTTTGAGAAATCCGTCCTTAGTGAATATGTCTACGTCATCAATTTTAAGTATGTCTTAAGGGTACATCCTGTGCGTTATCATAAAACTTTCATCCCCTACTTTAAGCCTAGGGTCTGAATTGAAAAAAAATGTACTACGTAAGTCATTATTATGGCCGTACTCAACTCTTACAAAATTTGATGCTAATATGTCCAAGGAATAAAAAGTTTCATACAAACTGTCAAACCTTATTTCACCCCTTTCACGGTTGAATTTTAATAAACACTGTAATACATACCGCATGATATTCCCGAAACTTAATTTATATGAAATTTCATGCAATTATGTCTTAGGAATAATAAGTTTCATGCAAACTTTCATCCCCTATTTCATCTCTTTAGGGTTTGAACTTTGAGAAATCCTCCCTTGGTGGCTGCCTACTGCCTACGTAATAAAAATAATACGTATGTGAAAAAATTAAGTATGTCCTAAGGGGTTGTCCGGCGCGTTGATATTTATAAAACGTTCATCCCCTATTTAACCCGTTTTAGAGGTTGAATTTTGAAAAAAAATATGATCCATAACTCATTATTTTGGCCACATCTAATACCTACGAAATTTGGTGTAAATATGTCCAAGGAATAAAAAGTTTCTCTACAAACTTTCATCCCTTATTTCACCCCTTTGAGGATTGAATTTCCAGAAACGCTGTAATATGTATCTCATGATTTTAACTGAACTCACCTTATATGAAATGTCATGCAAATATGCCCAAGAAATAAAAAGTTTCTATACAAACTTTCATCCCTTATTTCACCCCTTTGAGGGTTGAATTTCGATAAACGCATTAATACTTACCTCATGATTTTAGCCAAACTCTATTTATATGAAATTTCATGCAAATATGTCCAAGGAATAAAACGTTACGATACAAAATTTCATCCCTATTTCTCCCTTTGAGGGTTGAATTTCGATAAACGCTGTAATACGTACCTCATGATTTTAACTGAACTCACCTTATATGAAATTTCATGCAAATATCCCCAAGGAATAAAAAGTTTCTATACAAACTTTCATCCCTTATTTCACCCCTTTGAGGGTTGAATTTCGATAAACGCTGTAATACGTATCCCATGATTTTAGCCGAACTCAATTTATATGAAAGTTCATGCAAATATGCCAAAAGAATAAAAAGTTTCATACAATCTTTCATCCCCTATTTCACCCCCTTGGGGGTAGAATTTATCAAAATCCTTTCTTAGCGGATGCCTACGTCATAACATCTACTTGTGTGCCAAATTTCAGCCTGATCCCTCCAGTGGTTTGGGCTGTGTGTTGATAGATCACTATGTCAGTCAGTCAGTCAGTCAGTCAGTCAGTCACCTTTGAGTTTTATATATATAGATATTAATATAAATATGAATATCTACGGTAAACATCTCGTAATTATTCATACATACCAAAAGAAAAAAATGTAAAAAGATAGGGCTCGAATTGATAACCTCCTCCTTTTTGGAAGTCGGTTAAAATAACAAATTACTTGTATCGTATACAGTCATTCAACATGCGTTAAAAAGTTACCGATTATCGGACAACTTCAAGACAATATGTTATTTTTGAAGAGAAAACTTCTTTAAACGCGTCTATCACTTTTTGCTAGGGGAAAACTTTACGGATTCGAGTGACCGACATGTGTATTAGCTGTATATTTTATTTTATATGTAGCTATCAAATCTAAAATCAAATCAGAATATTGTAAAACCTAAAAACAAAAAAAATATCAATTATATTTCCAATGATATAAATCAATAGAGTCAGAAAAGCAAAACATGTCAAAAATTACAATTTTGACTGTCATAAAACGTAAAATTTACCTACAGGTGACATATTGTGCAACATTAGCGCTGTTTAATCCTAAAGTTCTAAGTTTTCACTTCCGTCGGCAGTTCTTATGATTGCCAATTTTTTTAAATTTTGACAATGTACTGGTCTGTACCTCTGTTCGGATTTCTGGATTCCGTTGCAAATCTAAATTGAAAATCTGTTGTCATTGAAAGGATAGCATAAAATGGCTGTTTATTTTGTCCTCTTTAGGAAGGATCAGTCTTATCTGATACGTTTGTTAAGATTAAAAGTAGACCTTTGAACTCATTTATCTTAAGGAAAATGCTGATAACCTCGTTATTGAGAGCCTTTCCTACTTACACTGATACAGTACAGTCGGAGAGCTTACCATTTTTTTGATATCAAAAATGATCTTAACATAAATATGTTTAATTAGTTTGATATATAAAAATGGGTACTTAATTGCTATTAGGTAAACTGTTTAACGTGATTATAAAATTTTAATAATAATTTTGATATTTTGTAGACAAACTTTACTACTTACTTTTTTTTTTTTTTACATACCTCAATGCATAATTCTTTTTTATTTTTGTGATTTGGACTATTCGTAGGTTACCATTAACAAGTGTTTTTAATCAAAGATATGTATGTGGTCAATCTACGAAATAAAGAACATTCTATTCTATTTCTATTACTTTAGCTCATAATGAACTGTTCCAAGTCAAATCATTTGCTCTCAGGAACCACACCAATTACTACAAGAAACACACATAAGATACGTAGGTATGTACAATTTCCATATTTTTTTATACGAAGCTATGTCTGTGAATATCGAATCATACATTCGAACCATTCGATTATAAAGTAAATTAACAGCTTTGGCTTTAACATTAGCAAGGAGACTTTATTAGCTGACTATTATTATCATTGTTTAAATTCAGACCAATGCAAACTGTGTTGCCAGACATATTGCATGCCTCTAGAAGAAGAGGCCAGTTTGTATGGGTCAACTTTTCAAATGTTTTGTATCACCTTATCTTACCTGCAAACAACAATAAAGATTTTTGTATTTGTATTTGTACTAAGTTAGAACTTAGGTACCATATATTTTTAATGAGTCTTAAGGAAGTTGATTTTAAGTTGCCTCCACTGCACACAAAGCCCTTGGTCAGTACATAGCGCGCCGGGCCCTTCTTACTCATTCAACGATTATCTTAATACCTTATTCTTGCACACTTATGTAGTGGTAAATAAAATTTTGAATATGAATTGACTTACAAAATACAGTTTGAAATATGTATACTTACCTACCTATTCAGTAAGGATTTCGAAATTGTCATTCTCATGCATTCATATAGAACACCTGTACCTACAAAACTGGAAAGGTCACGCTATACACACGATTATAAAATGATTTATTAAAACAAACAGTGAAAGCAACAAACTGCTCCCTTAAAAAATAAACTTTGAAATCATAATGCACAAAAGTAAAATTCGTTAATCGTCAATTGCTTACCTTTCTGCTAATTAATGTGATAAAATAAATATGAAATGTTTATCGATACAGAATAATTCTAACAGTCGCACTATTTTGATTTGAACTTTTGTGCATTAATTCCTGAAAACTTTCTCCAAGTTTACAGTACGGAGCGTGTTAGCGGAGCGGTTGCCATGGCAACGGTAGGCCTAGCCACTATGCCTTATTCTACACCTGCAGCTTCGTGATGCGAATGTGGAAACAGTGGATCGATGCCGCATCTCCTGAACCCCGGCTTTATGGCTCTGCAAATTCACGGATAAGATTTTGGTAAAACATTTGTCTTTCATAATCATACGTTTTTCAACGAATGTGTCGTAATGAAAAAAACATTTTGAACACATGTTGTGAGTGAATCTCATCATTGTTTTAATCGTGCACTTACATACTTAAAAAATGTTGATATTCAGTTGAAAAGAATAGTGCGAAGCCTGAATTTCATAAAGCTTCTTCTCTATAAAATATGAGCATTGCCTAGGTTGGGTTTTCCGAAAGATTTTTTATTACGTTTCTTAAGGGCGTGTGGGCCGTAATTTTGAATTTTTAAAACAACTTTAAGACCTTTAAAATAGTGTATTCAACTCTGAAAAAATTATATGTAATAGTTAAGGATCTAATCTAGTGCAATTCGCAGTCAGTAACACGATTTAATGAATTTTACTTGATAGAAAAAAATCCCAAAGTTACCCCTTTTCAAAAAGTTTTTTCAAGTTTATGATTAAACTAATGATTTTTTTAAATAAATTTTTGTACTCAACGAAAGCCACTAAAAAGTTATAGATGCATTCGCAGAGTTTGAATTGATAAAAAGTATCAGTTATTCACTATGTTTTATTATCTACCATATATATAGCGCGCCGTTCGGCAAGCCTGATCAGTCGCGTTTCGGCGCTCACGGACGACGGGCCTGTGCTTGATTTTGCAATTTTGACAACCGATAAATTTTAAATATTACGATCATAGTGCCACAGTATAACAATATCAGTAGGTATTACTAGTGAAGCACGCTATGATCTTGATTTTTGATACCGTTTTCATTGGAATTGCAAATAGACGCTGATACTAATTAGTACGCTGTTTACTTTATGTTGTTGACCAAAAAGGGAGTCTCAAAAAACTGACGTCGATACCACATCAGTAAAAAATTCAATGCGGATGCAATGGAAAATAGATAAGTATCGGTAAAATATTCGTTCGTTAAATCAGAGATCGGGATAAAGAAATAATGAGAGGGGAGAAATCCCCTGCGTAAATCCCCTAATATATGAATATTTACCTAAATGCCATTTAGGTAAATTCTTTGGTAGTAAGGTACTTAGTACTTGGAAGAAAAGTCCTCACATACAGATTTTACTACTTTGGAAGAGACTTTCGCGCAAACTATTCAGTTTAGAATAAAAATGTTAGGAACTTCAATACAATTTTGAACACCTTTCCATAGATACACGTATTGTTTTGTTAGAATTTTTATTTTTTTATTTCTTTTCCAAGTTTGTGACACCACCAAAAATTTTTGTTTTTTCTTTTTTTTTTGTATGAAAATGTTAATATTGTTCATAGAAATTTAGACACTCGACCAAATTTGATAAGAAGCCTTTTAGGCAGTAAAATTACTCGTAGAATTTAACTCTGCACTAAATTTCCGATTCGTATTTTTCATATAAGGTTTAGAATCATTTCCTGAGCATAAAATCACAAAATAATAACAAATCCAGGTGGAGCTTCAAGCGCCCGCTCGAAAAAAACGTTTTTGCTGATATTCTGAAAAGTTATAAAGCCTATTATTATTGTAGAAAATAAAATTTCCCATCTTTTGTTGCCAGTAAACTTTTTTCGAACTTACCGATTACGATTTATTATGTATTCTGTTCCCAGTAGCATAAACATGTCCCTTTTTACCGGAATGGAAGAAGGGTTATGTTTTTCGCGCGCATCTTTTATGTTTGTAAATCTTTTATTTCCACATATCTTCCAAACGGCTGGATGGATTTTGGTAACAAAGATATTCTAAGACTAGTCTGACTCGCCAAAGTGTCCTTAGATAGTAGGTAATATTTTTTTACGTGTAGATTTTTTTTTTTAATTGTAGTCGTGTTTTTTAAATTAAAGTTATTCTATCATATTGCTCGTTGCTCGAAAAAACAGCACCTTTCATCATCATGATTGAAGAGTTGAACGAAGAGTTTGGTCTCCACTTTTGTAAAAAGAACAACTAAGTTGTGAAACGCATTGCCAGAGTGGGTTTTTGTCGAAGGTTCGAACCTTGGGGTTACGAAGTACACTGTGTTTGTTTCTATTAGAGAAGCATTTTCACATCACATCATTTTCATCCATTATTATCGGCAACCGTATCATTAAATGGGTTATAAATCGTAAACGGTAAGTTTTACAAAAAAAGTTTACTAGCAACAAAAGATGCAAAATTTTATTTTCTACAATATAATTATAGTTTCCAAAATATCGGCTAAAACAGATTTTTTCAATTGGCGTTTGAAGCTCTACCTGGATCTGTGAGCATTTTGTAATTTTATGCTCAGTAAGTGATTTTTACCTCATAGAAAAAAATTGGTTTAGATATTTAGTGCAAAGTTGACCAAAAAACCTTCTATTTTTACTGGCCTTTCATTACGTTTCAGCACATTATTAGGAAACATTTTAAAAAGATGCATGAAATTGGAAAAGCCGTTCTCAACTTATAGTGTGACCAAAAAGAAAAGGTTGAGTTTTGTATATCTACGAGTATAGATAAATTTAATATTTCTTCGTTTCACTTCACAATTCACAAAATTGTTATCACTAGTATAAACAAATCTTGAACAAAAAATGAGTTTAAATTACAAAGTCCAATATTTTATTGTTATTTCTGCACTGTGGCACCGATTCCGCGGTCGGTGACGGTCGCGAGAATAAGACAGCGTTAAATGCCTAATTTGACAGAACTACCTGGCCTTAACTTAGCACACAAATTTACATTCACACTGCTTGGACTCGGGGCCTTCTACCACATGGGCAGAGTCAAGGCCATAATCCACTTCACTGGTCAATTGCGGGCTGGTGGAACACGTATGGACTTCGAAAGATTACTTTCTTTGAATACAGCGGTACCCTCATGTGTACCTCATGATGTGTCCAGCAGACTAATGTTATATAAGAATATGTGTACGTTAATGAAAATCAACTTTTATCATATACTAGCTGTACCCTGCCACGCTTCGCTGTGGCACATTGTAATGGAAAAATTAGATAAAAACAATCCTTGATGCCGATTATATATCATTCTAAAATTTCAGCTTGATCAGTGCAGAACTTTGAGTTTTTGAAGCGTACACAAACCAACATAACATTTTTATACATAGAGATTATGTTTAATAACTCCACTGTAAAAGTAGTGTTATTAACATACAATACAATACAATAGGTAACTCTTTATTGAAAAGCCACATAGTACAAAAAATATATCAAATAATACAAATAAAATAATAAAAATATAATTAGCAATTGAATTGGCGGTCTTATCGCCTTGAGAGATCTCTACCAGGTATATAACATACAAACATTCATTCAGTATTTCAACCTAAAAATGTAATGTATCAGATTATATCAAGGAATAACATACGACTATGCCGCTAGGAATTGGAATATGCCGGTTTCCTCGCGATGTTTTTATTTTCCGTAACAGACAGTGCTAATGCTAATACATAACATAAACTCGTACATATACACTTGCAGCAAGAGTAGGGAGATTCGAACTTACGGCCTCACATAGGATGTAGTCCTTTAGCGACAACTTTATTTTTATCGCATATTGGGTTGTGCCCACGGTTTCACGCGCATTTTAAGCGGAACCATATTTGTTTTCCTCTAGTAAGAGTAGTCTAAGTAATGCATTAGAACCTTAACCATCTAGTAGTGAAAGATCCGCCATAGTCGGTCCAGCCGTTTCGCAGATAAGCCGGAACAAATATACAGACAGATAGACAGATAGAATTTTAAATTTAGGTACCGTACCTATACGTATGTAGGTTCTTTCATTTCAACTTTGTTCATTTGAAAAGCTCTTAATATGAAATTACATACAGATATTCCAATTGTATCTATTTGTATACCTAAAGAGTCTTGAGAATAGAATATATGTAGATACGTCGATGTGAAGTACTTTATATAAACTAAACTGGATTAAAATTTCCAATAGCTAAAGTTTTCCCCATTCGTTCCTGGTTTTACGAACAGTCACAAATCACTGCTCTACCAATAGTTTCAAACTTGCAGTGTTGCAACAATGATGTTATTCTTTGTAGTCAAAGAGCTTGTGGTAAAATAGTCTAACGGAAATGAAAAAATATCAGTCATTAGCTAGTACTGTCAAATGTAGTGGTATTACCGTTTAGACTTTCAACACAATGTTAGCTGTTGAAGGTATTTTAAGTGTATAGTGGAGAATTTTTAAATAACGTTCATTACTGTGTTCCGGTTTGAAGGGAAATGTTTCCAGAGAAATTACAGGGCTTAGAGATATAACATCTTAGATCTCTGGATGACGTGCGCAGTGCAGTGCCAGGTAATGATTTGGACTTTTCATGTTCCAATAGCTGCGTATCACTGTGCTGTTATGTGGCAGGCATGTTGCTTACCATCAGGCACATGCCCATACTGCTCGTGTCGTCACTCTTTATTTAAAAAAAAAATGTTTGCAAAGTACTGATGATTAGTTGTACCACAGACTAACTGCCGGATTCATAAATATTATTTATTTATTATTTTTATCGAAAATGGTATACCGTTTATAAGATTAAAGGCTATATAAAGACACGATACGATTTATAGGATCTTAGTTAAAAAGTAATTGCCCAAGAAAGACGCTAAAAAGTCAACAAAAACGAAATAAAATAATGGAACCTTATTTTTTGCAAAAGGTACCTACCTACATTTTTAGTTCTTAGTTTAGCTAGCCAATTTAACTGTGCTAGTAATATGTATTATGTGAATAGTTTCCTCAATCAATATTAATTTTGTAAACCTTAATGAAACAGTCCACATATCTCCCTGCTATAACAGACAGCCGGTGTTAGTAAACAAGACGAGCGTTGTCGACGCTACATACGGATTTACAGCGAATGGAATTGAAAAGCGACGTATTTTATGTTTATTTTGACTTCAGTAAGCTATATGTAGGGCCACCAATGTCTAGTTGTTTGGATACGTTCACGAGTAATCAAGTAACACTTCTAGACGTAGACCGCGGTACTATGAGACGTTCTTCGGCGGCATCCAGCAGCCTCCACACATCACTCCAGCTGAACTAGTTTTACTAATACGGGATATTTACCGTGATTAAATAGATGAAGAAGTTCCGAAGTTTAGACTAGACGCAGTTGATCACCGTAGTTGAGTTGGCACCTTGTCAACGGCTTTACATAATTTTTGTAGTAGTAGGACTCTAGGCAGAGTCCGCTTGGGGAAGTATCACACCTTTGCCAGATATTCTACCGCCAACCTGTAGTGTGCAAACATTACGGTTTGAAGGGCAAAGTTCCCAGATAAATTACAGAGCTTAGCGATATAATATCTTAGATCTCTGGGTGATGAGCACAGTGCAGTGCAAGGTAATGGTTTGGACTCTTCATGTTCCGATATCTGCGTGTCACTGTGTTGTTATGTGACAGGCATGTTGCTTACCATCAGGCACATGTTCTGTTCATCTCGCCACTCTATATTTAAAAATATATACTGATAGCTTAAAGGCTTAAAATAATGTAACACTCGATTTATATCAGTCTTGAATTTTTTTTTCTATTTGCTGTCTCTACTTTAGAACCCGGCACTTCAACAGTTATCGCTTTCATCTACATTACCAAAATTCGTTTAACAATTACGGAATCTATCTATAGATTGTAGCAATGACTTAGCGTCAGTTTTTTGCAAAACGGTGAAAAAAGTGACTGATTTTTTCATAGGATACGATGCTGCTAAGAATTTACTCTAGCGCCGCGACTAACAGACGCTCGAAAAGCTTTCGAGGACATATTTATGACATCTGCCAACCCGCACTTGGCCACCTTGCTGGATTAAGCTCTTAACCCTCTGTTTATGATGCAAGGCCCCGAGTCCCAGCAGTGGACACATAAAGTGGGCTGTTTATGCTATAAAAAGTTTATAATAATGAGTACAACACGCTCCGTTTATTTGTACTGGTGTTCTGTATAAATTAGAAAAAATATAGAGCAACTGCATACTAACCGTTGAACGAAACTTCTACCTTTGCTGGACTAAACATAATTATAGTTAGTGCTTTGAGCCTGCACTTTAGATAACAGCCCGTATGTTTCTCTAGTTCTATCCCGTGCACCGAGATAGCTGGTGGCGGTGTTAAAATTGCATTTGCGTTTACGAGTATTAACTGTTACTGTCAAGTAATAGGTACATCTATTTTTTGACTCAAGACAAGACTCTGTATTCCAAAATAATACTATGTTTTTCTCTTCGGGTTCATTTGATATCACAAATGTCGAACATATACTTATATCGATTTGGCTTTATCCAAGCGTTTACCAATGTTTGATTTGCAGAAGTAACTATTTGCAATGTGATACGTTTTGTTTGTTTGTTATGATGTTACCCTAAAAATTAGCCGTGACGATGTTGAATACTAATTTTTCATGTGTAAACGAAAGATTGTTGAAATTGATTGTTAGATAGTTTTTATTGTCACAAAAACAGATGTAAAGGCTCAGAAAACAACAAAAAGCTGGGGTTACAATAGGCGAATAGGAATCGAACGAGGGAGATATTCTAATGCAAACAGTTAATTCGCTCAACAATAACTGGACCTCAAAACGATCTAGCAAATAGCCTATAGCTAAAGTATCACGCAATCGCTTGTACGATGTATTGCCAATTATTAATTTATGTGCAAACATGAAAAATCGTTCACCACAATGCTACTCAACGTAAAAAATACAAACAAAATTAAAAAAAAAATTAAAAAAAATTACCGACTTCAACATGATGGCACAAACACTAAAACGTAGGAAATTACGTAATATTATTATTATTCCGCTACCTTATAATCCTTAATCCTACTATGCTACTAATGTTATAAATGTCAATGTTTGGATGAAAGTTGCTATCATGTCGTAAAGTCTGAATGGATGGAGCCGAAATTTGGAACATATATAATTATATAGATTATAGTCTGGAAGAACACATAGGCTACTTTTAATCCTGAAAAAAATACGGGAACGATGAGAACAGAGCAACTTTGAGGAGGTCATTTAAATAAAAATAGACAGTTTTTTCAGCATTTGACTCGCGTAAGGTTTAAATTTCTGGAATATAGAGGTTAAAATGAATAAATCATCTCATTCCTTGATACGACAGCCCTTTGTTTGTTTTAAAAACAAAGACGTGTAAACAAATTAAATTTTTACAGCGAGTTGTGAAGTTAATTTTGTGCACGACAATAAAGCGCGCATTTCCGCATGCCGTGACGTCATCTCGTGTCGAGATGTAGCTAATTAAGCTATAAAAACCGTTCTTTCTGGAGAGACGCTACCATAAGCCTAAAACTCGATTCACAAATCTTATAATAATAATAAATAATAACCACAATCTAAATATATAATAATCTAATAATATCAACAATCTAAATCTAATCTAATGTTTTTGTATGTCATACTGCTAACACAACGAACACATAATTGTTACACTTCGAGAGTAAAAGTAAACAAATTAAATTGAAATAAAATTGAATTGAAGTAAACAAATTAAATTAACTTAAACAAATTAAATTAAATTGAAAAAAAAACAAATTAAATTAAATTAAATTGAAATAAAATTGAATTAAAGTAAACAAATTAAATAGAATTAAATTAAATTGAATTGTCCCGTCGCTGGTTTTTTTTTTTTTTTTTAATTAACCTATGGCAGCTGGCCGCTAGTCGCCTTTACTACCGATCTGACTATTCGGGTTAGCGCCGAGGGCGCAGGACCCAAAAGGAACCTAACCTATATAAAACCTACTGGTATGCTAGCACTGTAGCATGGGATGATACCTGGGACGCGTTACGGCTGCTAGCTACGAGGGCGCCTCAGACGGCTCGACCACGGCTCGGGCTAGTGCCGGGGGGACATAGTGTTTGGCACCTCTTGGTGCCCTAGCGGAGTGGGGGGTGAGACACCCACCGACTTGCGTCGGTATCGAGTTCGCTTCTAAACGCGTGAATCTATGTCGGCTGACTTATTATTGGGGGTACCAGCAAAAGCAAGGGGGCTTTGTCGGCTGACTGATTTGAGTGGTAGAGCAGATGTCATCTGACTGACCCCGTCGCTGGCTTAGCTCCATCTACTTAAAGTCCCACCCCTTCCAAAACTCTCTTTTAAGATGGCGGGTAGAAGTAGATGGTTCTGCACCAGCGCCCTCTATACTCAATTTTACCAGTCATATCAATTTCCTTAAATAACCAGATACTTATTATTTCATATACACATATTTAGACTCAAAACGATTCAGGTGATAACACAATGAGACAGCGATCTTAGTGTTTGATTTAATATTTAGCTGATTTCACAAAATAATATTTGTTGTGTTTAGATTGCAGAATCTCTGAGCAAAATTTTTAATTGCAGTAAATTTATTTTTCGGAGTAATATAAATAATTATTACATAAGTGACAATCCCTCGATTCAGTTTACTGTTGATAACTAATACTATTCACACAAGTTCATGATTTCCGGTGATCAATAAAAAATTAAGAACTTGTGCTTGTTTCATTGTCTGAAAGATTCGGTAGAAAATAATTTTTGAAAATTAGACCAATACAAGAAACCCAAAAAGACGGTATAAATCGACTGATTGAGCAATGAATTAGGAAAACCATTGGGGTAAAATTATGGAAAAAACACGTTTTGACTATAACTGAAAGTCCAGTACACAAGATCTTACGGCATTAATTGTGTTTCTTCGTGAATACTCTACGTGAAGTCGATTTGAGAACTCATGGTAGAGCAACTGAAGTGTTATTCAGTGACAGCTCGCCGGCTGCTTGAGTTATCGCCCGAAGACCCGCTTTTAATTATTCATGAGCGCGACCGGGACAAGTTTCAGGGACTGAGGCCGACATCTGGCATGCTTCTATTAAATAATTTGCACTCACTTTCTTTGGAGATCGCGTTTTCAGTTATTGCGAATTTCCTGATGAAGTTGGTTTAAGGAAAGTTTGAGGCTTGTTTCATCTCGATTCTAAAGTAAAGCCTCCTTTGATGTTTTTCACTTTATAATTACTGTTGCGTAGCCTTAAATTTATTTAAATTAATACAAATTATAAAATATATTTTGGTACACCTACAATCTTTTGTTTTAATACTTGTAATGATTCACAAAATATTTTTTAGTTACTTACGCAAAATCAATGTCATGAAGTTATATGCTTTAAAAATAACTGTTGTTTTGATAGATAGGTGTTGATAATAATGTTTAATTAGTAAATCTAGCAATACTATTTTTTTAACGAGAGATATTCGACAGATATTCATTCTGTGTACGCGCGACATTAATAATTAATTCCTCAAGTTTTAGTCGAGTTTACTTCAACTGTAATTAGCATCTTACGTAACAAAAGTTAGGTTGCTGTTTAGATTTTAAATCAAAAGTTGCCTTTGTGTCATTTCACAATAAAAAAACTATCAGTATTCGAAATTTCGACCCGATCCGACCGTAGAGCAATAAACATCAAAATTTTCATTTATATAATATTACTACCAGTGCCGGCGGTTTTACCCGCATAGTTCCCATTGTTTTCCCGCAGTCTAAAGATTATAATCTAACTGCGTTTCAAATTTCAACCCGATGCGTTCACCCGTTGCGACGTGACTGAATAACAAACATCAAACATTTCGCATTTATAATATTAATAGATAAGTAGTATAGATAACATATTGAAGTAATGATTATATTGATTGTCCGTAGATGCGGTCGCAGCACGCGCGCCCGCGGTGAGATGAGATCGGCTGCCAGCCGCGCATACTCATACGATGAGACCATACAGGTTGGTTTACACAACTACAGCTATTAAAAACATCGTTAATTAATCTTGGTTGTCTATAGACTTCCATTGGTCTATGGATAGTTCAGATGTGCTTAGTGTTTAGTGTAATCACAGAATAAGTAGAGAGATACACTGTGTTAATATAGCTCTAATTTATATCTATACTAGATGTCCGCCCCGGCTTCGCCCGTGGAACATATATAGCACTCATCGAGATCCCGCACATATACAACGGTGAAAAAATTTTAGAAATCGGTTCAGTCATTCCTTAGAAAATCGCTTTCAAACAAAACACCTCTTCAGCTACCTGATACGCCACCTGTCGGAAATTGGTCGTACCAACTCAGAGATTCGCAAAGGTTTTATATTCAAGAGGTATGTAATCTGTGATATTCAATGACGCAATCTTAGACACATGCTGTCATGTGTCATGTCAAAGCACGAAACGTACGAAAACTCTCAAAAAAGGAATATTTTCCTCCGATTTTGTTACATTCTTGATTCATGCTCCGCTTTTGTTAATAGTAGCGTTATTTTCTATAGCCTTCCTCGATAAATGGACTATCCAATAGAAAAAGAATCTTTCAATTCGGACCAGCACTTCCCGAGATCCTAGCGTTCAAACAAACAAACTCTTCAGCTTTATAATATTAGTATAGAAATACATTTAAAAATTAATGCCACTTTGTGTTGTAAGTAAACTCCTCCTATACGGCTCGACCGATTTGAATGACTTTTTTTGTATACGTTTGGGTAGGACCCTGGATGGTTTAGATTCACAAATCACCCCGGCAGATAGCACTGCAGTTGGCTTCTAGGTTATTATCCGAGCGAAGCCGGAATGGGCCACTAGTCTATATATATAAAAATAATGCCGCTTTTTGTTGTAAGTAAACTCCTCCTATACGGCTCGACCGATTTGAATGACTTTTTTTGTACACGTTTGGGTAGGGCCCTGGATGGTTTAGATTCACAAATAAGCCCGGCAGATGGTGCTGCAGTTGGTTTCTAGGTATTATCCGAGTGAAGCCGGAATGGGCCGCTAGTTTCTATATATAAAAATGTTATGTTGGTTTGTGTACACTTCAAAAACTCAAAAACTTCTGCACCGATCAACCTGAAATTTTAGAATAATATATAATCCGCATCAAGGGTTGTTTTTACCTAATTTTTGCATCATAATGCGCCACAGCAAAGCGTGGCGTGGCAAAACTTTTCGTTGTAAGTAAACTCCTCCTAAAAGGCTCGACCGATTTGAATGTTTTTTTTTTGTATACGTTTGGGTAGGGCCCTGGATGGTTTAGATTCACAAAATCACCCCGGCAGTCAAATCATCAAGTGCAGTGCAGTGATATGTTCAAATATATGATCCAGTATAATACATTCCAGTATAGTTTTAATCTAATTTATTTCGTGGTCGTATGAGTAGGTCATCGTCAGGATAATCACATAAAATTGCTGTGCTGTGTGTGTTGTACCAATTCTACAAATACTGTATCTGGTTGGTCTATGGATTAAGAAATAAAATAAAAACTAGTGGTACTAATGATTCCCTTCATCTATTATTGTACGCCAAAATAGGACATATAGTACAGTGAACATGATTTTTTATTATGTATTTTTAATGCACCATGAAGAATCAGATGACATAAATAAAAACCAGAAATTAATAGAAGATGAGGAAGAAGAAGACTTTAATCAGCTGACTATTATTTAATTATTTTTTTATTTATAAATTACTAACAAATTGTCTTGCCAGACATATTGCATGCCTCTCGCAGAGGCCAGTTTGTATGGGGCAACTTTTAAAATGTTTTGTATCATCTTATCTTACCTACAAACAGCAATAAAGATTTTTGTATTTGTATTTGTATTTATGAATCTAATGTACGAGCGGTTTAATGCTGCAAGCAAATAAGGACTTTTTATATACCGCCATATCCAAAACGTTTGCTCAAAGTTTACGCGAGCCAAAGACGTTAAATGAAAATACTTCTATAAGTTTGTCATGCGAGTTCAAGGAGACAAGATTAAGCTTGAGTCAAATTTTGTAATACGAAGGTACTTAGTCTCAAAAGCACTAATATAGATAATGCACTCCATGCACCTGTTCCGCTTAATAAAAGCATGTAAATTTCACCGCTAAATTCATGACTATACCGCTGATATTTCGTGCCTTCAGCACTTTCGCTAAACTACGTAGTTTCAGCACCACAGACTACTCTAGGCAACCCGATCGAAATTTGAACTCCCAAACGAAAAGAAACTCAAATGTAGTGAAAACAAAGCGTGTTTTGAGTTGTGGAACACAACGTGCTAAAACTGCAGGCCCTTCATGTTTTCCCTGAAAAGCTGTGCGAGTTGCAAGTTTGTGTCGTAGCCTTAATGTGATAGAGGTGTTTTTGAGTTGGTTGAGTAAGTGTCTAGGGTATTAAAGAAGTTTTTCAGGAGGGCCATAACGACATATTAGCCGACACGGCCCTCTTACCTTTATTAATGTGGTACAAGGTTCCGGGCTCAAACGGGAGCATTGCTCGATGCGTTATGTTTGGGTCAGGGCACTTAACCACCTATTAGGAGCTTCTATCCGCCCTCGATTCTGAGGTGAGGCGAGTTAACTTCTTTTGCCGATTGACTCGATTACGAAAATAGGTTTATTGGACTTAGATAGGAAAATAACGCAATAAAATGATTAAAATTATTAATTAACAAAATTTTAAGAAGTGGCCACATGAGTTTTGCAACAAAAAATTACTTTCGAATTCATTTAGGTATATTAAATGGAGAGATTTAATGATTTCCTAAGTAAATCAAGTCACGTAGATTGTCAAAAAAAAAACCTACGGGATTTTTGCGCGGTTCGTAAAATAAATAAGGCGAAGTAAAATTTTCGAATAAAAATAATATTTCCTTTTGAACAGTACCTACAAAAAATATCTACCCATAGACACCCGTACCTCACTCCTGAGTCGAGATTATTAGAACGCGACTGAGTTACGACCCCACCTCACCTCGAGTATGAATAGCGAGATTATCCCCATAGAAAAAAGTTTATAACAAGTGTCGTTTACCATCTTAAGTGTTCGGATTTAATTCAGTCGGGGCGCTATCTCTGGGCCGTGGAAGCTTTATTTCGCAGACGCTCCCTGGGGCTGCGGAACATTTATCAGCAGCGACCCACATCGGCCCTAGACCGAGAGCTGTTCACTTGTTTCACCAAGGTGTCACCTGTATTCATTGCGTAGGATGCGAACGAACTTGATACTCTTGTCTAGAGCTCCACTCTAGCTATTCATTTAAACGAACTCGTAACATTTACAAAAGAAAGTGTACTAAGACTCACTGATACTACTACTACTTTTTGATTAGTTTCTTATAAATGTTACAACAGTCGAAGGCGAAGGTGAAGTCTTAGCGAACTTTATCTTTTTAAAAGATCATTACTTCACACCTAGATATTTTTTTGTCAATGATTAGTATCTTAATTAACTTATTTTTTTTTTATATTAAGGTATCAAATAACTCTTTATTTGATTACTCCCGTCTTTCTATATATACTTTAACTTCTTTTCCATCCCATGGTTGCCTGGAAGAGATCGCTTTTAGCGATAAGGTCGCCATTTGCTACTATATTTTAAGATTGTTTTTTTTTAAGTTGTTTGTTTTGTTAAGTGCAATAAAGAGTTTATCTATCTATCTACTTTTATAAAAATTACAAGTGTAATTGCTTAAATACCTCTAGATTACATAATATATCCGCAATCGCTAAATTAATGTATTTATATCTAATAAGTAGTCTGTTTAACATAGTATTATATTGTAATAATGTACCTACTGCCTGCCTACCCAACTATAGGTTAACACGATAGATGAATGACCTTAGTGAAAATGAACGGTATCTCTTCTCTTGAAACCGTCGCTCTGTGGCTCTGTGCTACCACCATCTGCTTGAAAACACTCGCTCCTTTATTGGGCGAGCTGGCATAACTGTGAGAAAGTAGTTTGCAAGACATGTTGCGCGATATCGTTTCACTATTTTATATGCTTCCAGCAAACTTAACAGGAATGAATACAACATTTAAAGTGAACCGAAAATATTAAGCAAGTTACGACACAAAAAGGGGTATGTTTCCCCGGTAAATTCACATTGGAATTATATTTTTGAAATATAATTTAGGTAGTGAAGAAGTAGTGGGTCTTCGTCTTAAATTGGCGACTACTATCATCTGAAACACTATCCACAAATTAGCTGACCTTTAAGAATTTCGTTTGCCGAAACCAATCCTATTTAGCCCAAAGCCATTTTGAGTAAGCCCGTCCATCTCTACACATACGATAAGTGACCTCGGACCATCATTGAAATGAGAATCCGATATTGCTAAAAGCAAAGGAACTGTCACATGTACGATAATTTTATCAATCGCTTCGGGCTGTATATATCGATTTAGCTATCTATATTGCCGGAAATTGGCTTTGAATTTGATTAACGCAGTGTTTCCGGAAGGGTTGGGCCATTCGGCCCATTTCGGTCTTGACGGGCCGTAATGTGGACCACAGCGCATTAAGGAGGCGCGGGGCAGAAAATCGAATTTTCCGCTCTTATAGTCCCGCATACGCATTCCTTTGTACCTTTGTCGGGTTTTTCAGAGCGTGGCCTGTTCAAAAACTTTCGTAATTTCCCTGAATGAGGTATACCAGACCGTGTATGTTTTGAGGACGGTAGATTGTGTGGATCTTTTCATTTAATTTAATTTATTATTGTGCCTGACACAAAAAAACAGAATCTGTCTAAATAACTCATCAACATCATCAACAGCCCACTAAATGTTCCCACTGCTGGGACTCTGGCCTTCTCTCGCAAGGAGAGAGTTAAGGCCATAATCCACCACGCTGGCCCAGTGCGTGTTGGTGGATGACACATGACTTCGAAAAGTTCTTGGTAGGTACATGTCAGTTCCCTCATGATATTTTCCTTCACCGTATTAAGGGTAGGATTTCACGGAGCGGTTTCAAACCGCGCCCGCGCGCGGGCGCGGGCCCGCGTCTTCTGTAGGATGCAGATTTGTATGTAAAAATTGAATTCAAAACTCACGAGGCGGTTTACGCCCGCGCTACCACGCGGGTGCCGCGCGGCGCCCGCGTGGCTACCGCCGCGGCGCCCGCGTAGCGACCGCGCGGTTGCGCGCGCAGCGGCGCGTTAGCCATCTGCAGCCAATGATTTCAAAAGGAAGGATGCGCCCTACTATACATTTTTTAGAAAACTTCTTAATACAAGCTAAAACAGCGAGATCTGTAAATCATACGAACTACGTTAGTGCCGCGTTGACGACAAAAGACGGCATATAGCATTGTACAAAAAAAAAACGTAATTTCATACATAATTTTTTTACTTGCAATTGGAATTATATATGTGAATAAAATTTTTACTATAAATTCTAAACGAACTACATATGTATAGGTATTCAAAATAGTTTCTCAAATATTTAAATACAATAATAAACATAGCAAAAAGTATTTTTATTTATGTACGAGTATCATTCATTTTTTTTCAAATCGGTTCATTAGTTTCAAATCCTATTCAATGCAAACACAAAAATTGAAAGTATTTACGAATATTTTCTCTTTGTAATGTACTCAAACCTAAGTGTAGATTAAACCTATTGTCTTATTCCAAAAACTAAGATACTCGTAGTACAGGTTTAAACCAGGACTAACTAATCCAGGTTTGATACGGTCCCAATTACAAAACTCAGACTATCCAAAGACTACTTAGTCCAAGGTTAAGCCTGAGATAGCCCAACGGTATACAACAATATTAACAATTTTTGGAACTGTTTTTATTTTGAAGATTGACCGTTGTTTACCGTAAAAAAATACATTTAATTTCAAAACATTAGTATTTTCGATGAGTAAATAAACAATATTAGACTCTCATTTTGAAACACTAACAACTGACATGACGTCACTAGTCGCAAAATACTGTTCGCGATTCATGACTGTATGTTCAGGTTATGTGTTTTCTTATCATTACTTGAATACAAACAATCAAAATTGTTGTCGCTAAGATCGCAAACTATAATAAAAAGCAGAAATGTAAACAGTTTAATCAGTTTTGACAGTTTGTTTTGCGACTAGTGACGTAATAATTCATATTGGTGTAGCCAGTCACGTGACAACAGATTAAAATATAGGATTTAAAATCATTTATAATAAATTTACTACGTAATATTAAATTAAAATAATGTGATTCTCGATATTCTATTAATGCAAACTATCATAAAATTAACGTTAAACATTAATGTGTGATTAGTGTTAACATCCCTATTGCGAGAGTTCAAATTGTTAAATATGGAAGAAACAAGTGTTGTCCTAACCTTAAAATGACAGATGCGAAGTAAGTTCATAGTTAAACTAGGGGTTCGATGGTTAATCTTTAGGATCATAGATAGTACGTGGCTTAAACCTGGCTTAATTCCAGTACTATAATTAGTCCGTGTTTTGGAATAAGACGGATTACGTTTTGTTATATTATTAAATCCCAAAATTCAAAATCACTTGCACTAAATTCGATAACAATAAAACAACAACAAAAATCACGTTTGTTCAAGGCTACTTCGTCCACTTCACGCGTTCAATGGCGGTTATTGATGTGCCTCAGGAAAACATACAGCATTATATGAAGAAGCAGTATGTATACTTATCTTATTAATCTGTGGTCGACGTCTATACCATAGACAATTAGCTTCATCTTGACGCCACCAGAGGGCGCCGCAAGCGCGCCACCAGCAAGGGCACCCGGCGCGGTGCGATCTTTGGGATTCATAGCGTTGTATACTTTCGCCACGAGTGGTCGAAATTATAGAAAAAAATATTCAATTATCACTAATTAACAATTAATAACTATCGAAAAATATTTTAAATGTGTTTATATATTACACGAAATTTTATTGAAATCTCAACGGATTGAGATTTTCGAAGTACCCGTGAGTGAAGCGGATAATTCATCCATCGAAGAAAATGGTAAATCCTCTGCGTGGTAAAGGTGAGATCGACCGATTCCAGAATCAAGGTCTTATACATGCAGGTCAGTCTTCATTCATTTATATGCATTTTATCAAAAGTGAGCAGCTGGCTCACTAGTGCGAGTTTTGCCTAATCTCTAATGTATGGCTTTGACCAATATATCGAAAACATTTCGATCATTTACGCCTGGTCGCGGAGACCTTGCGTTCGAAGGGTCGTGTCAGTCTTTACTGAACGACTTCCTTCTGGTGCAGTTCCAAATTACGTTTCTAGGTTGCGGAAACCGTGTGATAGCTGGAACACACCTGTACCAACATAGTATGTGACCGATACTCTTTGGACATGCGGGTAGACACACGTAAAAAGGTTTTGAAGGCTATTATGTAAATTATTAGACCAGCTAACGTTAAATTGCTAAGTAAATCTACAGCATGTAGGTACCTACCTGCTTGGCAGCGTGTCCGCTAAAAGAAAACTAAGGGTTTCAGGTGCATCTCCCAGTTTTTAACTGGCTTGTTTAAATTATTTATTGTTTGAACCTTGTCTCAACTACCTACTAATACTAATACACTTTGATAAGGTGTGTAACCAATAAGTTACTGCTTAGTAACATCTGGGAAGCTAAACTTATTAAGAGCATCTCAATATTACATATAATTATGGCAACATCTAATCCCACTTTTCAAAAAAAGAAGGGAAAATGGCTATTCAGAATCGGAATCAACATTGAATAATATTCTATGAAATTAATTAAAACATCAAAACAGGTATAAACGAAATTAAATTTTATACCCTTCGGTGTCCACCGAACTAGTTCAGACGTATACAAATACATAGACGTGCCGATGGGGTTGAAATGAATATATCATAATTATACGCATTATTAACTAAGATTTGACGAAACTTAGTTCAGTTGCACTATTGTAATTACACCATCACGTAATTTAGTTGCACTATCGAATAAAGTAAGCTGCTACAACGTGGACAAATTTGCAAACATACATGCATAACCATTTATTTATGTAAGGATATTCTAAGTTTGGATCTTTTATACAATACGATCGTGAATGTATTGCATTTTAAAATTCTTACATACCTACAAAAAAAAAAAAAAAAAAAAAAAAAGTATTTCATATGCAATGGCGAGCTCTGGGTGCCAATATAACTATTTGGGAGAATAAAATCTCACATAAACCCATATCAATATATTTAAAATTCACAGCTACATCCAACTCATCACATCGATAACTATCGATTCAGGGGAGGAGTCCCTGTTATAAAACAAACCTTCTCTGCGGAAGAGAAGCAAGTCGCCAATTTCAGAGATATTTATAAGAAATATATCATTCAAGTAGATGTTATATTGTATTATCAAATGTTTTATGGCATGTTTTATTTTAATACGTATACATATTTAAATTTTGATCTCCTTAGCACCACATTTTTCATAACATGCTTGGTCGCGGAAACCTTGCGTACGAAGAGTCGCACTTCGCACTAATCTTACAAGACGACCTCCTTCTGGTGCAATAAAAAATTTAAATAAGCCTCTAGATTTCGGAAACCGCGAGACATCATTTGGAACAATTGATACCTCACATTTGACCAGGTCCCAGCACCATATCTTACCACTAACACACGCTTGGTCGCGGAGACCTTGCGTTCGAAGGGTCGTGTCAGTCTTTACTGAACGACTTCCTTCTGGTGCAGTACCAAGTTAAGTTTTGGCTGCGGAAGCCATGAGACACTTGGAACATACTCATGTCCAATATATTTGACCAATACTTGTTTTGGACCTGGTCCCCGCACCATATCTTACTACTAACACACGTTTGGTCGCGGAGACTCTTGCGTTCGAAGGGTCGTGTCAGTCTTTACTGAACGACTTCCTTCTGGTGCAGTGTTCCAAGTTACGTCTCTAGGTTGCGGAAGCCGCGAGACACTGGAAATGCCTCAAAACTATGATCGAGAAAGCAGGTATCTATGTATATTCACATTATGTATCTGGAAGGTTATTGACAGAAAATAGGAGCAGGTCAACTATGGCGCACATATATCTACACATAACAGCGTTTATAGAAAAGTACATGAATCTACCTACATCTGACGCAAAAGTTAGATTTGATTTGCTTAAATTGGAATTGAAGGGTGGCTTAAATTTTACTGTTTCTGGTACCATACGGCAGACTTTAATATCCGCCATCTCAGATTTAACCAGTAACAGCTTCGTCAAGTATGACTTGTACTTACATGATTTAACAAAAGGATGTTTGTAGTACCTACTGCGATGGTGTGGTGGCGCGGAGCCACGTCTCATTATGTTTCAATACACAAAGCACCATGAGCAATACTAACTACGAATAATTACTTAACGACTAATACTCTATCACAACAACGAAGGAATCTATGACCACGAATCGTTTGCATTCTTCTGACATTCCCTGATGATGTTTATACTCCTAAACACATGATAATTTAAAACACGCGTCTTACGCAGTTGTGTTTTCAATTCCAATGAGCGATAATGTTGATTAATATTTAGTTTGTGAAAGAGTGCCCAGCTTGCCGTATAGTCTCTATTCTGAAGAGAGAAACCGTATGCTCTTCGATTTTATAAAATCTGATAAGTAATAATAAGGTTAAATATTAATGGAAAAGATTTAAGATTTTTATCATCTCGAGATAACACCAAAACCAAATTGAAAGTAGATACGGTGAACAGTAACATGAAATAATTGTAGCAGAACCGTTATGTAAACGGTATCTTAAGTTTAAGCTTGAGGATGAGATTTAAAACAGCGACTAAGAACCACCATATTTTATAAATAAACGGATTCAAAAGATCCATTTGCAACAAATAATTGCAAAATGTCGTCAACAAAGCCTATAAATGCTTTCGACAAGCTCTGATGAACCCAAATTCCAGTATTCTTTCCTGGTTATTATTAGCACATTCGAACTGTACAACAAGGACGTACAAGGTAGTGGCTCTCGACTAGCCAACAAACAAATTATATTTATACGAAACCAGCCTTCTGACTCGTTCCCATCACTGGGAGTCGGCAAAGCCATGGTCCACCGGGCTGGTGCGGCCTGGTGGATAACGCGTGACCTAGAAAGATTCTAGGTAAATGTCGCTGTAGAGTGTATCATTACATTGAAATCTTCATGAGTATTGATAAAACCCTAGATTTTTGGGAAAATGAGGGTAGATTTGAGTGAGAAACTCACAGAAAAAATAGTTTATAAAATAACGCTAGGTCAGTGTGAATCATTGCCAACCCTTACTGTCACTCGGCACCGGACGAAACGATGGTCGAGCGAGGACTTATATGCGTTAAATATGTTACAATATATCTTAAGTCTGATCAAAATAATTATAATTTGATATTAAAATTCAAGAACTGCTGACAGTTAAAACACGGATAAGTCTAGTTTCAAATAACAGCTTATCACTTAAAACAGAATTAGTACACATAGTATGTACTTATATTATGTCGCCTATTTGCAGACAACACACTAAAATGGAACTTCATAATTATGTACATTTATACATTTTGCGAAAGCGATAATCGTCTGAATTCTACAGCTACCTGAAGTCTTAGAGAGTTACTTTATGTAGATTGGTTGTTTTCCAATTCCTCCAAAAACAGTATGTAAAACATATATGTTTGGAACGGTTCTTTAAATAATAACCCCTTTTTAAATATTATAGACCGAAATATACATAGGTATTATTGCTATATAGCAGTATGAACATGGAAAATGAGAATAATTTGTGTCTTATCACATTTTTCTAGTTCCTATCTGAGAAAAACAGAATAGCTTTCGAGTCAAATCAAATAAATTTTATCTATAGCAGTTGCTTAACATCTTGTTATTAAAAAATTGGATATGTCCAGTCCAGTGAGACAGTGCCATGAACGTACAACTAGGAGATGTAGACCAGATATAGCAGTAGCCTTTGGATGATCAAATACCCAATCGATTGATGACATTATTAAGCAAAACATGGAAATATCTTAACACATTAAGCATGTTAGGTTAATTTACTGCGAAATTAACATAAATGGTTAATCATGTTCTTCAAAGTTTACATCACACACAAATTAGCTTTGTTAATTTAGCTAATTACAAAATGTTATTGAACACTTTATTTTAATAAGTATTCAAATGTTTCAGTCATCATAGCGTTGTTCTTTTTTGGACATACTTACACCAGCAGATAACAAACACGTCTTCATATAATGCTGTATGTTTTCCTGAGGCACATCAATATAACGGTTTTACATAAAAATAAAACCGATATTATGTGCCGAGAACGGAAAACATACAGCATTGTAGAAAGGGCTTTCTGGTGAAGACTATGAATCCCAAAGATCGCACCGCGCCGGGTGCCCTTGCTGGTGGCGCGCTTGCGGCGCCCTCTGGTGGCGTCAAGATGAAGCTAATTGTCTATGGTATAGACGTCGACCACAGATTAATAAGATAAGTATACATACTGCTTCTTCATACAATGCTGTATGTTTTCCGTTCTCGGCACATAATATCGGTTTTATTTTTATGTAAAACCGTTATATTTTGTGGAAATCCGTAGAAAAATAATATCACTTTAAAAATGTATGCCTATTAATCTAACAGCAACAAAAGGAAATTAAGATTACATACTTACTGATGATACCATATCCCATCTTTCTTTGTGTCGTAGTTTTTGCAACCTTTTAGCACACAATTATGAATTTTAATGCCCACCAAATACTCGTTTACTTCCGCGTATTGAACGCTGTGAACTGAGTCACACTGGCCCTAAAAATGTTTTTAGGGCCAATGCGGTGTTTTTTTTGTACGGTTGGTCTGGTCCATACTTATATAAGTCAATGTTCTGGCAGTCGGTTGAGGGGCGGGAGAAACAAAAATAGTGCTGCCCTTAGTAATTTACTTTTCGCTTTTGAATACCTTTTGTGGTTTTGAAGTCGGTTATTTTAAACGTAACTTTTTATGTTTTTTTATTTTAACTTTTGTACTTTTTAGTGTTTGTAGGCTATTCTGTAAAATAAGATAGGGTTTTTCTACCTCTCGAATGCATCAAGTATTTGCTTGCTTGTAATCTATTATCTGCAATAAAATATAAGTTTATTGCAGATTAGATAATAGATTACATGTGGGCTACTTTTCATCACATGAAAATAACGGGAACTAGTTTTAATAAATAATGTAATATGGCTAAATTAATTTGACTTTATCACTAGAACTAGTGAGTTTTTAATGCCTGGCGGAACATTTTTGTATGATTTAAGGTTAAGGTAAAAAACCTGTGTTTATTTTAGTGACTTTTTCATTACCAACGCATCAGTTATGTCAAGTTTTACTGAAACATGCTAAACTTATGGTTGACCTCGAGGACACAGTCAACTTCCGCTTGTTTTAATACGTTGAGCTATGTCAATAACTTTGGTCCACTGACGGATGACTTCGTTTCGTATACGATCACTCAGAAAAACACCAACCATTGCTCGTTTCACAGCACGCTTTTCAACTGGTGCACGGTTTTATATAGGTTCATTTGCAGACCGATGCGCTGGGAGGCGTAAACAAGGCCCATCAGTATCTCTTGTAGATCCCCGCCATACATAGATTTCGGCCATTACGACGATATCGTTTGGTGAGATATGCCTGTTGCCGTAATTATAAATGTCACGTCCAGTCTAATCCAGCGAGTTTCGAACTTGAACAGTCATAGTTGCGGTGATATACAAATATCTCATTACCTCGATATGTCTCGGCTTCTCGGCTGTCAATTTGGCATCGCTGTAGGGATTCCATGACCAACCAGACTTTCACTAAGTTATCCGTCATGCTTTCTCATAGCCCACAAACGCTATGTCAAGGGGCTGATTGTACTCATTGGTCTTCTATACAATTTGCCACACAGCTTAAATAGATTCTTCTTCTTCCATCATTTCCAAAGTCTGTTTCGAACGCTTCGACTTTAATCTTGGTCTTACGCCTTATCGCAAAACATTTCGTGGCCTCCTCCCGCAAGACTCTATGAGTAGAGATTCACTCTGACAAGTTCTTGGTCAATATCGTCGGAGTCAAAAAAAAGTTTCTCAGAAATCGTCATAGAATAAGAAATTAAAACAATTTGTGGAATAAAATACATATACAGATTACAGATAATACAAGCTTTTCTTAATTTGCGGCTGCGATAAAAAAATATTATTTATTTCCTTTATTGCCATTTTACCCGACTGAAAGAAGAATTATGGTTTTCAAGTGTATCTGGTATGTTTGTAAATTTCTTTATTCCCACGTTTGTTCCAAACGCCTGGATGGATTTTTATAACTAAGATATTGTTAGATTAGTGTCAATCGCCAAAGTATCATCACATAGTACATAATGTTTTTATGTGTTGATTTTTTGCAGTCGGGTTTTTTAAATTAAAGTTTTACTATCGTGTTACTCGCTGCTCGAAAAAAATAACATCGTTCATCATAGATTAAAGAATCTAACAAAGAGTTTTATCTCCACCTTTGTAATAAGACGGACTACTTAGGCTGTGAAACGCATTGCCAGAGTGAGTTTTTCGTGATGGTTCGAACCTTGGGATTTTCGAGTCGAGAGTGTATTTGTTTCTGTTAGAGAAGTAAGCGCCGTCGTAGACCATTTCATATTATTATTTATTTACTTAGTTCAATTTATTCAATACTTTAGTGGTATTTCTGCACTGTGGCACCGATTCCGCACAAAGTGGGACATCAGAGCGCGCGAGGCAGCGTAAATGCCTACCTTGGCAGAAAAATCTGACCTTAAATATATTATTATTTAATCTAAAATTTGCCACCCCCTCAAAAGTGCCGCCCCGAGCGGGCCGCCCCTACCGCCCTCCCTACGCTATGCTACTGACTTCCAACCGCACGTCCGCGCGGTTTCCAACCGCGCCCGCGCGCGGGCGCGAACCGCTACAATCAGCGGTCTCGTGAGTTTTGAAAAAAAATCGTCGCCCGTCGCGGTTCGCGCCCGCGCGCGGGCGCGGTTTGAAACCGCTCCATGAAATCCTACCCTACGACGGTGTAATTAAATTACATAATTATATTCACTTGAACTAAGTTACAACAATAACATACATTATAAAAATAGTTCAACAACATTACTGTCAAATAACATATAATCATTGTACAGAAACATGCAATGAAATTAAAATAGACATTTTCAGGAGTTAATTAAAGGTTCGTCGCTCGTAGCTCTTCAGCCCTTATCTGGGTTCAAATTTTCCGAAAGATTAAACCGTGGACAGAGGTTTACGATCTCGCGGCCCCTGGAAGCCTTACAGGGACTTTTGGATGAGACCCGAGTCGGACTCTAATCTTTCTATGAGACTAAAGAATAAGCTTGATAGAATTCGCTCAAGTTAAAGTTTTTTCTATTGGTATTTTTGTAAAATTGGATAGGTATACAAGTAAGGGGTAATTATAAATCGCCTATATATATATATATAAACTCGTATTATTAAATTTACCGTCGTTATATGGTGGAGCGATTCTCCGTTATTTCAAAGCAGTTTCGTGTACCATGTTCACGAATAAAAAGGACCACTTTCGAAAAGAACAGCATTCGCTACATCGTACATACACGGGGTAAATTTGTTACATAATGTCGTGAACAGGCGTTATAGCTCAAACAGTTTTAGAGGTACATGATAACTAAATTCCTCGTAATTAATAATGTTATAATAGTATATATCTAATACCTATGCACCATTTTCACAATTTACAATTTTTTTAGATTAGAGATATTACATATACAGACCGTATTCTGAAAAAATGTCTTCTAAAGAGCTGTGAGAAGCGAATAAAGAGTTAAATTGTATTAAAATAGGATAATTAGAGTCCATCGTGTTTTCGTTGTTTAACGGTGTTTTTATTATTGTTTTTTATGTCTTTTTCAGGAGCGTAAAGGATGACTATCCGAAAACCTGGGTTAGGGCTTCTTTTTAAAATTGTGACGATTTCTAAAATGAGAGTTACGCCCTCTGTTTAACCTAGTCTCAGGGTTTTATAAAGGGTGGCATACTGAAGGGTCATTCCCGCTCTACTGATACCTGAAATAGCTGATATATATTTTATTGCCGCTACCCGATACTAGATGGCGAACTATCGATACAAATAGTTAAATGAAAATAAACGTCATTTAACTGGTTGTTTCAAAGATGAACATTTATTTTATAAATAAAGAACTTTGACTTTGGAGTACCTATAATGTCTGCTTGTGTAGTTTGTTTTCTGCCTTTAGAAAAGTCTTTTCTGAATAAGACTGAAGTTAGAAAAAAGTTTAATGAATTTTTTACGTCAATTCATGCTTAAATGAAAATACGTTTCAATTATCTTTTTTCAAAATTTATTTGTTAGGCTAACGCGATTCGAAAGCCTATAACATTTTGCCGGTCAATTTAGGCAACTGAAACACGAGTAACAAAAATTCCGACAGAGCTAAATATCCGCAGAGACCTTGGGACCAGAAACCATTACAAATAAAGTGGCAAAAGTCCCCTTCGATTCCATATGTTGTGCTTTTTGACTTATTGGGGGTCAAAAGTCAAAATTTTAGGTATTTATTAAGTTTTTCTCGAAAATGGTAAGGTTTGAAATAGACAAAATTTGTGTTAACTGAAGTTTTGAAGAGATAGCTAGATAGCTCTGTGGTTCCGATTGCCGCATTGTGTGGGCATATACCTATGAGAAACGTTACTGAATTTTTACATTACGTTACGTTACTGAATTGTTACGTTACGTTACATTACAAACGTTACTGAATTGTTACGTTACGTTACATTACTGAATCTAAATTAATTTTAAAAGCCATCAATCTCTCCTAGATAAACTTTCTTATGAGATTTAGCCGTTGTCACTACTATTCTGGTGACTTGTTCTGTGTTCCGTGTAATATCACATTTTACGAAATTTATGATTCATTATTATTTTCGTTATTATTTAGGTAGGTATATCAGAATGCAGTAAAGCTATTTATAGATAATCTGTTTCCATCAGATCAGCAGTTTACTGCCAGTGGCTATTATTCGTAGTTCGGGGACCATTTGTCGTCATTAACAAGCGATGGTTAATCTGCCGCTGGCCCTATGTATTGCTCGCTTCGGGAATGGGCTCAAACTGGACTGGGCCGAATTTAGAGAGGCAGAGGGGCTACCAGGTAGAGTTATATGTATTGGTTCTCACGTAAGAACAAAACGTTTACCGATTTTACGCGTACCTGCCATATATCAAAGGAGTGACGGACAAAATTGGAAACTTGTTACGCCGTAGATATTGCATCAAGACAATGTTTCGTCCGCTCAGACAGCTAAGGCAAATGGTACGCTCTCCCAAAAGACAAAGACCCTTTGGGTGTTCCGGGAGTGTACATGATTCCTTGCGATTGTGGCATAAGTTACGTAGGGGAAACACGGAGAAATGTGTCCACAAGACTCACGGAGCACATACGCGCCATGAAAAAATGTAGATGTTAACGGCTCTGCGGTGGCGGAACATGCTCTTAGGTCGGACGCCCAACATTTTATTCGATTCGATAAGGCGGAGGTCCTGGCACGGGAGAAGTTCTTTGTACCCCTTAAGGTCAGGGAGGCCATCGAAATCGGTAAGCGTCCGACCTTTAATAGAGATGGAGGATGGCATGTGCCGCCCGCTTGGAAGCCGTGCCTCCATAGTGCTCGGTATGGTGTTCGCGATATGAGTGAAGACACAGTGAGCGCAGTGTGCAGCTGCAATGTTCCCGACTCGCAGCTTACCAGTGATGAAGAGTTCGAGTGTATACCTGCGCAACCCTCTCGCACCCCCTCACCTGCACCCCCGCAACAGCCGTTGAGCTTGCGTGCGCGACGTGCGGCAGCCCGCAGTGCCAAACGGGCAGCCACCGCGCGTGTGCACTCGCCTTGAAAAAGGCCGCCGGACGCGGCCGAAACTCGAGTCGGATTGACCGACCGTATATACGTGAGTGTCCCGTTATCCAATTAAATATATATTATACTAGTAGCATTCCGTGGTTTGGTCCCCTTATTTTCCGATCTGGTTATTTTCAAAGGATAAACAGTACCTTATGTTTTATTCCAAATTATTATCTATCTATATGGCTAATTTCAACCAGATCCCTTCAGTCGTTTTTGCTTGAAAACGTAACAAATATACTTTCTTAACTATTCGCATTTATAACATTCCGGCTCGAAGGACCAAATGTACAATTGTTAGCCTATCAAAGCGTCGATAAACTAAAATTGCCAGAAAAGTCAGTACAAGCGCCTGACAACGTATTGTTCAACGTTTGCCTGACTTGGTACAGAACCTAATTTAGTTATCCCTACTGTGAATGTGTGTATCCTACCCTCACCATATAAGTGTAATAAATACATATATGAATGGGGTAGGATACCTGTCGCCAAGAGACCTAAGACGATAGGCGGAGAAGGCAGGAATAAGAAAACACGCGTCGTGCAATGCGTGTAGGTATGATTTTTCCACAGCCCCCAACGCAGGCTCACGTCAGGGTCGCAGAAGGCTAGGCTCAAGGTGTCTTGGCCATCGTGGGAGGAAGGTGTGAATCGAGGCTATCCAGCGGAAGTGTGCTGGACAATGCTCAAGCGGTGATGTCAGGTGGCAGGCCTCCTCATGATGGCCTGCTCTGGATGTGGTGGTGGTGCGGAGTCCGGTACTAGTCCGACCGGACCGCAAGTGTGAGCAGAACGTCCACAGTACGGGGCGTTCGGGGTGGTGCTAGTGTGGAGTCCGGTACTAGTCCGACCGGACCCGTGCTGCACGACAGTAAGAGGACGTCTCCAGTATGGGAGCGTCCGAGCAGTGGTCCCCAGGTTGACCGACCGCGAGTGTGAGCCGAACTTCCACAGTACGGGGCGTTCGGGGTGGAGGTCGCCAAGTTGACTCACCACGGGCGGAGGTGCCGGATCCCGAGTATCAGGGAAGTTGATGATGGACTTAATTAATTGGCGTTATAAAAACTTGTTTTGTGCTAAAAAGGGTTAAATAAACTATTTTCGTACAAAAAATTAAACCGACTTCAAAACCACAAATAGGCACTCAAAAGCGAAAAATAAATTAACATCATTATTACAAGTGCTACTCACTTATCTATCTGAAGTCGGTGCTAGCCAAGTCTGTGTACAGGTAGTGGGTATACCTACCACGTGCCTACATATTTTTGGCCTGACTGACCGACTTCAAATAGATGAGTGAGTACCACTTGTTATAATGTTTTATATTTATATGATATATATGTACAATGTTTTGTACGCAAATAGTTTATATAGAACCAATTGCATAGCAATATTTTAACTAATCGGCCCCAGTCTACGTCCTAGCTACGTCTATCGGCTCGGGTCAAACGCCCCCACCGCATATGCGTCGCGACACCCTAAATTACCAGCATGCTATGCGACGCATGTGACATTCTGCGACCTCTGAACTTTGTATGCTTTGCAACAACAAATTAAGCTATTCTCTTCTGCGACGATTCCGTTAAATAGAAACTCTTTTATTAAAAACCCTATTCACTGTATTATATTCACTGTATTTCTCGAAACTTACGTAAGCCGAAAAGCTATGTTTTTTAAATAAATAAATAAATATTGGTGGACATTTCATACAGCGTGTTAAAAAGGAATTATTTCTGTTTGACTCCTATACTACAATTTTGTTTAATTTGATGTGTTATGTGACAGAAATGTCCACCAATATTTATTTATTACTAAGTATTTTAACAATAAGTATGGAAATGTTTAAAACTTGTTTACATTTCCGAAAAACGCGGTTGTTGCATTTAGGTCTTTTGTGTTTGTCGTTATAAAATTGCTCTATCGTTGTGTATACTGGTGTAGCAATGATTTGATTTAAGTGAATGATATCTATTTTTTTCTGTCTATAGAAATTAGAATCTCGTAAAAATATTTACACACTCACAACTTCACAGGTAAAGCTTACTGAAGCGTTGCAAAAAAAAAATCTTTTTACTACTTTACGTACGTGCATATTACGTGCATTATTATCTATTTTTTGTAGTTTACTAGTTTTTCGAATTTTGGGGTATATCTATAATTGACCAATATTCTATCCGGTTCTAAATACTTTTAAAAAACTATAAACTAACCTGAGTCAAGTAGATAGGTACTGATTCGTTATCTTTTTCTCGTTTAGGACGTTTATAGTGGTGAGTCAGCCACAGACTGCTTAGCTACAGCGACCACGTCTATACTCTGGCCGCTTTGAACGTGACTTGGAAGATTGACTAAAGGTTTTCATGGATTTCCCTCCAACTTGTCGCATCTTTTGAACCGTCTGAACGTAACGAGTGACTCTTTTTTTACGTAATGGGAAATACGAGTACTTACAGATGACATCACTTTTCTACTATTATTTCATTAGTAGGATCCATTAATTAATTACGCAAAGAAGAGTTTGACGATTTTTGTTCCTCCTTACCTCCTAATACCTCTAAATATACGTGGATTACTCGTATTACCCGCCCTCTCACTCTTCTTTCATAAGATATAATCTCGTTTTTCTGAAAAATAAAATAAATGTTAGAAATTACGAAAAATAGACGTTAGAAAATTCGTGATTGACGATAAGTGTTAGGCGATAGGGCTTTGGCGTAAGGTGTTAGGTATTAGACGAAAGGCGTTTTGGGTGATAGGCGTTTGCGTTGGGCGTTTGGGCGTTGGACGTTGGCTGTTGCGCATTGAGCGGTGAGCGTTAGGCATAAAGTGTCGTGCGTTAGGCGTCGACCGTCGGGAGTCTGGCGACGGGCGTCGAGCATGGAACGTCGACCGACGGACGGGGGGTCGACTTAGATCTTCAGGCGTTAAACATCGGGCATCAATCGACGGACATCGAAAGTTTGAGGTTTACATAACCATACATACTAAAGTAGCTCACTTTATGTTCCCGTAGCTGGAACTCGGAACCTTCTCTCACAAGGAGACAGTTAGTCCACCACGGTGGCCAAGTTTGGTAGACGGATGGCGCCAAATTACATACTTCAAATGCTTGTAATTGTATATATTTCACCTTTACTTAGCAGGTTTAAAATCTGTAAAACCCTGTCTACTTTATCTCATCTAGAATTAAATTGAAGAAACGTATCTCGATGACGTCATCTCCTTCCCCGAGGTCCCGAATCTTTGATCAAATCCGAACATTGCTCGGTGCGATTATTCACACGACGAAGCACCGATACTCAAAGTTTTAGTTAGTAGTATTTGTCTTAAAATTTTATGAAATAATGTGTATTGAATTTTATACGTAGTGGAAGTATATGTAAGAGGCAAGTGTAGGTTGATATACCTAGACATAAATAGTTTTTTTTATTGAATTTGACATTGCACTCACACACATTTGTTGGCATTTGATGAATATCAGCGATAAAACCTTTGTACGTTGTACGACACGTGAGATCTTAGATCTCTGGGTGACGAGCGCAGTGCAGTGCTAGGTAATGATTTGGACTCTTCATGTTCCAATACCTGCGTGTCACTGTGCTGTTATGTGTCAGGCATGTCGCTTACCATCAGGCACATGTCCGGATCGTCTCGTCACCATTTATTAAAAAAAAAAGATTCAAAACAAAAACACAATAAAATCAATTACTAATCAGTGATAATTTAGTTTTTTGTGTAAACAAGAACGAGCAAGACATGCACCTATACATATAGCTGATAATAAACAAGAAGCTTCCCCAAAGCGGTACAGTCTTACGTAAGTATTTTACTGTGAAGACTGCGAATCACAGGCTAACACTGCACCGCGCGCAACCAACACCACTGTGTTGGTTGTATTGTATAAGCCGGCGCTCACCAGAGATAGGTGAAAAAAGATTTATTTCCTCATTTCGTAGTTGCCCTTTAAACCGGAACACAATGATAATTATAGTATTTGATAATTTTAGTGAGTGTCAGATCATTAGTATTATAAGTACATATATCTAATGGAAGGTTGTATTTATCAATTTGTTAAAATTTTACTTCATGTAGGTACTGATAAAACACGCTCCATAGTTGAAACGCCTGGGATTCGCGAGGATTACAAAAGTTTTAGAATCGGTTCAATGAAAAGGAAATAAACGATCCCCTTCTTACAACGTTAATCCCGAAAGTAGATGGCAATGTGGTGAAATTTGATTATACAGTGTGCTCAATTTTACAAGTTCAAAAAATATTGGGATAAACGCTTAGGTTGTAGTATTTTGTAATTTGTAGTTAATCGAATAATGTCATCAGTTAGGCCATGTAAAAATTATTTTTTTGGCCCAACGTAGTACAATAATTTATAGAAATTATTATATAGCGTAACTTACAAATTTAGGGGTTATTTATGAGAAAACTTGGTGGGCCTCCAAGTGTAACCCGCAGCTCATTTAAACTATTTTTTTTTAAATAAAGGTACCTAGCTTATGTTACTTCTCAGCTATCGGCCAGTGAAAGACACGTTCAAATCGGTGCAGCCGTTTCGGACAATAGCCGAAACAATCAGACAGACAGATTTTTTTGTCAGGGCCGTATATACTTTCACACGGGTTTAAAACAGACACTTCAATTGGATGTGTATGTATGTATGTGTAATTGTATAGATTAGAAGGGCATCCCACAGTGGACGTAAAATAAAATGTACCTATTTTATTATCCAATCATTAGTTAGAGACGCCTACGGTAAAACAGTTGGCGTTTACTAGTTTTGCTTTGCATTGGTTGAATTAATAGCTCCTATATTACCAGGATTGTTAAACATTTAAGTTTCGTTTTTTTACTTAGTTCACCTTAGCGAAGTAATCAGATGTGTAGATATTAATTCTGTGAATTTATACAACTAAAAAAAAATCAGAAAAGTTGTCACACCTGCCTCCCTTGAAGAGGAACGCTGAATGTAGTTAAACTTAAGTCGAAAAAGCCTACGAGAACTCTTGCTGATTGAAACTGCGTATCAACCACTACAGTTTCTTAGTAAAATAAGAGAACACCTGGTGATGTACTACAACTTTTTAACTGATTCTGTGACGAGTCATACCGCTACTAATTACTATCTTGTGGCGTGACGAAAATTGTACTAAAGTTTTGGAATACAAAAGTTAGACGGACTAATAAAGTATCATTAAAATTAAAATGAAATTATCTGAATTAAAATGTTAGTATGCAAAGATAGAGTTAATTTAAACAAATGATCTGAGAGCATTGCTGCCTACAAACTACCGTGCAGTTTACAGAATTGTGATTCGGTAAATGTAATTGTATATTTTGTGGATTAAACAAAATAAAAAAAAAGAAGTGTGGCACTCGGGGACTGCCGCGGTAAAGCTATTGCATGTTGCATGCATTTTTATCAACATAAGCAATAGGGATGTTAACATTTTTCCGGAATTGCTTTTATTTTGAAGAGTGACATTTGAGTGTTTACTATAAAAAATATCACGGGAAATCCGTTAAGTTGGCAACACTGCTAAGAGCATTTAGTCTGTAAAGCTAATACAAATAAGATTCAAAGTCGAATGACTGAGTGGGGAGGACGGCGTTACGGTCTTCCATCCCTCTTTCTTGTGAACATAAGAAAGAGATGCACGATCACTAAAATTCGGTCCCCAGGCCCGCGATAAAAGCTATGCAATAGCTTAAAACACATTATTCAACATCTACGTTAAAAATATAAAGTGCATTCAATGTACATATAGCATCAGCCTGTATAGCACGATGCACCGGTGCACCGAGGGCGTACAGTCACACACTGCAAGATCGCACCGCCTTAATCAAACCGAGGCAATTTATGATCGCCACACGTCGCCGTCGCCTCCCGGGCCATTCTGCTATTTTGATCATAATGATACAATAAAAACAGAGTTAGTGTTCGATTGCCAACTAAACATAAATCAAACATTTTTTTTTTCACGAATTGGATTTATCAAATTATGTTATTCGGGTGATGAGTAGACGAGCCCACTGTGATAGATTTCTGTTTTTAGGGTTCCGTAGCCAAATGGGCAAAATACGAGACCCTTATAGATTCGTCATGTCTGTCTGTCCGTCCGGATGTCACAGCCACTTTTCTCCGAAACTATAAAAGCTATACTATTTAAACTTGGTAGGCAGATGTAATCTGTTAACCGCATTAAGATTTTGATACAAAAAATAGAAAAAAACAAAAAAATTTAGGGCTGTCCTATACATAGAACTGAAACTCAAAAATTTATTTTTTGATCAATACCATACGTGTGTCATATCTATGGATAGGTCATCAAATATGATTTTGAGGTTTCTAACATATTTTTTATCTAAACTGAATAGTTTGCGCGAGGGACTCTTTCAAAGTGGTGAAAAATGTGTTCTGTAACTTCTAAAATAAGAGAATGACAAATATAAAAAAAAAAGTGTGTGATGTACGTTACCATGTAAACTGTCAACGAAAATTGGGTTGAATGATATCTAGTAAGTAGTTTTATTTTAATACGTCATAAATTGACTATTGTTAAAACACTGATTAAGGTAACAACGAAGTACAAGAATTTTTGTATTATGTTACTTGCTGCTACGGAAGCTTTCATGAGCGAGCCCGACTCGCACTTGGCCACTTTTTTTTTTGTTGTTTTTTTTTTTCAATAGTTACGCAATTACATATTACGCAATTACAAAGTATTCAACTGAAAACAAACCTGTACCAACATGAAATATTATGAAATAGGTATTCTTCGTGTTACAGTGTCGTTTTCGCGTTTCATCATTCATTTAGATTGATAGATGCACTTGATTGAACACGTCTTAGCCTTTTCTCACCAACTCTGTTGTGTCCTTTCAGATTTTGTTATAAGGGAGGCCCTTTTACGGCAACGTCCAATGTTGTCTAGTAGTTGTCCTCTGTTGGCCTTTACTGCCAACTGGATCTCTCAGTTCTTTTTATCTGTGATATGGTTCTGTATACAAAACCATATCGATATTTAACTGAATGATGAGAAAAAATAATATATCTTTTTTTTAAATAAGATAAAAAATAATGTTTGATTTTTTTTCGCTTTATACCGATGCAAGAAATACGAGAATTGCCCCAATTACGGATAGTGCATCGTGTAAGTTGAAGGGCGGCGCCCCATTCAAGCCTAACATGGGACTTACGTTTATGGGTCGGCAGTTCCCCTGTACGAAGCATTCCCCTGCATCAAACATTGCAATGATGGAGAAAACGTTTCCTCGTCAATAGAACTTTTCTGTATTATCCGAGGTGAGTAATCACCTTGTTGAATAAACAGAAACAATTTATAAATCAGTATTAGTTATTTCTCATTTATAAAAAGCTTTTTTTTATTATTTCCATATCTAATTTTGAATATTTGATTTCCTTGCAATGCACAATTTTACACCCTTGGCAGCCGAATAACTAAAAAATGTGTAAACCACAGTCGGCTTCAGTAAAGGAATTCTAATTTTACAAGTCCTAATAAATCTGACGATTTCAATGTTATCGTAAATAGCACAAACAAAGCGTTAGACAATTAACTAGTTAAGTTTTTATTTTATTTTTGTAAGTACAGAATTTATAATTTAAGTAGGTACTTATTACTTAGCTGTTGGGCAAAGTATTTTATTTTATTTTTCACTTTTAAAAACAAGCGTATTACTTTAAAACAGTTTTAAATATCTATGCTAATATTTCAGGGGAACAGAACTCAGAACCTACCAAAAACAGTACAAAATGTAGAACAATCTCCATCTTTAAGCAAACACTGCCGACCACATCCTGTCCTCCAATACGCTACCGGTTCGGATGTTTTTATGAAAGAACAAACCCATTAAAATGTGCATTCAAAGTGCAAGTCATGGTCCCCTTGTTTTGGGGCGCTGCACTTTGTACCATATTTATACGCGGCAGTAATAGTATGAGTAAACTCTGAATTAACTGAGTTTCGAAGATATTTTATCTCTAGGCGACCTAGGCGCGTATAATAAACTTGTGCCAACAGAAAAAAAATGTTTTGTTTTGATCGTTTAAATATTCTTCATTGTTTAGGTACTTACTCGAAAGCTAAAACAGTTTACCCTTATGAATTGGTTTGCCAATCACAAATAAAATGTTCTAATTATTATTTTAAAACCCGACCGCGTTCAAACAACCACACAGTTTATGCTGATTATTATATGGATTTATAAAACAATGTAGAAGTCCATACTGTTGTTGCTATTGTGTTTCTAATTTAGACAGTCACCGACGCGTAAAAATGGATGAGCTTTGCAACACTACTTCAATTAGGGAGAGTTTTGCGTAAGGTGTAAGATTCAAGTTTTATATTATGTATTACGTAAGCTCTAAATTAATCCTGACATTATAAATGAGAAAGTTTTTTTGACGTCAGCGTCGAAACCGCTCAACAGTTCGGGTTACACTTTAACGCACAGTTTTCTGCTTTAGATAGTGTACTGGAATAGTACACATGCTACTTTTTAGTAGGAAAATTACGAGAACGATAACTACGCGGTTAAAACCGCGGTCCGTTGCTAATCTTTCATATTTCTTGTGCTCCTTGAAGGGTTATTAAAACAAGGAACAGTTTTATTTTCATTCGTAATTTTTTTTGCTGAAAATATTTATGATGTAAATATATAAGTATTATATCAGCTATCTAGCCGCCATAGTACAAGCTTTGCTTAGTTTGGAGTCAGATGGTGTTGTGTGTGAATTGTCCACCAATATTTATATATTATTATTATCAATATAGGTAGTATGAAAAAAAAGCTCTACGGTGAACAAATGTAGATGTAAATTATACTTATCATAAAAACATCAAATTCTAATAATGCTATTACAATTAGGTAGATGCTAAGCGTGTACTATCAATTACATTTTGATATCTATGAAGTAATCGAAACACACTCTTTCGACTGTTTTTGCCTTATCTATACTTATAATAAAACTGTTACGGGTCGAATTCTGTACATTGAAGATATTTAAAAAATTTTTTTTTGGGGCAATCCATAGTCCATACTGATGGTGAAACTGCATTTTTTTTCTTTCATGTCTGTCTGTCTGTCTGTCTTTCTGTATAGGGATCACGCATCACGCCGAAACTACTGATTCAATTCAGATGAAACTTGGCATGATTTTAGTTTATACTAAGGACATTGCTGTAGGCTACTTTTGATCCCCAAATTCAGATCGGTTTTCTTGCGGAAGGGGGTGAAAGTCAGAATGTGTATTTGGTTGTAACTCATGTTTGCGTTGTTTAATTTCATTAATTCTTTTTTTTTAGAAAGAACACATTTTTTATATTGTCCCGTCAAAATTTGAACAATATCGGTCTGTTGGTTCGGAAATTACACAAACATTAAGAGGTGATCTTAGATATCGAAAACAGGGAGGTAGTTTTTCAAATATCAACAAAAAGCTAAAATCAGCTTAGATTTATCTGTACGACATAGTTATACCTTCTTATAAAATTTAGTCGAATGACAGAATTAAATTACCTGTCATTGAAGTAGATTTTTGTATTTTGGAGAAAACATATCAGCACAATAAGTAGCAGCATAAACAACCCATTAAATATTCCCACTGCTGGGCGTCGGGGCCTTCTCTCGCAAGGAGAGAGACAGGGCTATAATCCACCACGCTGGCCCAGTGTCGGTTGGTGGATGACATATGACTTAGAACTTAGATTATAGGTAGATTTCGGTTTCTTCACGGTGTTTTCCTTCACCGTTTTAATTACCGGCATTACGAACATGACTCTGAAAAGATAGTGGTGCGCGTGGTTTTGAACCCTGGGTCTCCGGATCGACAGTCGCCGTTCTCCCGACTAGGTCAGCTGTAACTTACTAGACCAGCCGTAACTTATTAGAAAACGTATTATTTCAATCCAAATACTGTTTAAAATTTAAAGGTAGTGTTCAACAAGCTTCGGTGACCGAAGCAGACCGTTGTTAGGGTTCCGTACACAAAGGGTAAAAACGGGACCCTATTACTGAGACTTCGCTATCCGTCCGTCCGTCTGTCACCAGGCTGTATCTCAAGAACGGTAATAGCTAGACAGTTGAAATTTTCGCAGATGATGTATTTCTATTGCCGCTTTAATCATGGCGGAACGTATCAAGTGATCGGGTTGAAATTTGAAATAGAATTAGATTACAGTCTGGAAGAACACATAGGCTAAATATTGCTAATAAGTACTATATATATAGTACTATAAGTACTCTATGTATTACGTAACAAACATCCAAACAGTGACATTCATAATATTTACAGGACAACGTTGGAACGGCTGAATATAGTTGGATGGAATTCGAAACACACGTAGTTTGAACTCAGAAATAGCAAATCGGTTACTTATAGGTTACTGTGACGTAGGAAAGACTAAGCAAATTTGGTAGAAAATTGAAACAGAAATAACTCATAGTCTGAAATACCATTTATGTATTTATTACCTATCAACCTGAAAAGAAGCATGGGCCCTAAGGAAACAAATATTAACTATCACGTCAAAACGGCACAACGATATGAGTTGACATACGACACACATATAGTTTAGAGTCTAAAATTTCACATGGGCTAATAAGTCTACACTTTCATTTAACTCCATATTAATATAAGCATATATTTTCGTAAGGAACTTGATGTGATGGTAAGGTAAAAGCCAAAAATGAAAAATATATGCACCCGATTTGGCGTAGATAATATAGGTGATTTGCGTTCACAATCAAAATAACAAGCAACATAATATTCTCATTAGACGGCGCTAATGCCAGTTTAAATCTAAAAGCACTAAAGGCCAGTTAAATTGATGTTTTGCTATTGTGGTATGTATTTTTTCTTTCATCACTAGGTGGCGTTACTGGTATTCTAAATTGTACTAATAAGTTTTTGCTGCTAAAAGGATAATGATGCCAAATTTGGATTCTTTCGTTCTTGATTTTTTTCTGTGTTACCTTACATTTAAATTCATACATTAACATTTCACTAGGACTTGGCTTAGATTTACGGGTTCAACTTGCTTGAATATCATTAAAACTCAAAATTTTAATTATTTTAAAATTTAAAATTTTACACACAGGCTTCGTTCAAAATTTTACGCCGTTGAAGTCGCGGGTAACAGCTAGAAAACAGCTTGCGGATAAAAAGAAAAAGGTAAGTAGGTATCAGATCATGCACATTAGCTTCAGAGTTTTCATAATGTATCCTATAAAAATGCTACAAACTTAACTCTTGCGGCTATGTTCGATACTACCTACGAAACCTTACTAAGTATGTTTGATTTTGTTTAAAAAAGAAAAATAAAGATAATAAAATTAAATAAACTTTTGTGTGGAAAAACAAATTCACTCAAACTCAAAGGTTTTTCAATGACTACTTATCCAAATATTTGACGTACGATACTTCCAATTAATGTATAAGTCAGTACACTCCGCGAGGCATAAGCTGAGCTTTGCATTTGTGTGAGTGTACATGGATAGTGTAGGTGTGACAACCGGCCTTAGGCGCGGCGCCATTCTGTCTCGCCGCGCTCCTGCCTGATTGGTGATCACTCACACTAATGCAAAGCTCAGTTATACCCTCGCGGAGTGTAACATCTGCTTACGCGAACGAAGTAGCGGGTTCAGCTAGTATCCTAATAAAAACAAACTTTACTTCCAATTCTTATGTTTCCAACAATTTCTAGGAAACCTATGTACCTACTACAAACATGTTATGAAGCCTATTATATTTTATGTCCGTAAGTTTCATTACTATTTCCACTATAAACCTACTATCCCGGTACCCCGATACGATCCACGGTTCATTCCGGCTGTGGAAGTTTTGCTATAAGATCAAAAAGCTGCTACCCGCTTTAAGATGTCAGGCCGAATTATAGGAGAGCTACGTGACTTGACCCCTAGTTTGCTCCGATCTGTACTTATTGTATAGATCGCCTTTTGGTCTTCTTTATTTACTTTGACAAGAAGGAAAATAGAATTGAGTCAACATCAGTATTGAATTGTTTTCTTTGTCAAACTTTTGGCTCACCGCTAATAGAATAGGTAGGAGTTAGGAAGGGCACATAGGCACTAGATTTATATATTTCATTTTTATATTTATTTTTAGATTTATATATTTACTAGCGGCTTTGCTCGGATAGTAACCAAAATATCAAGTGCAGTGCCATCAACCGGGCTGATTTGTGAATCTAAACCTTCCAGGGCCCTGCAAAACCCAAGCGTATACAAAAAAAATCATTCAAATCGGTCGAGCCGTTTAGAAGGAGTTCACTTACAACGAAAAGTGGCATTGATTTTTATATAATTATATAGATTAAAAAATAGGGGTTGGTGATAAAAGGGTAAAAATTTAGGGTTGTATGTATTTTTAATGCCACATTATAAAAAAAAAACAAAAAATAATTTACCAAAAATTAAAAAAAAAAATTTAGGGGTGAACAACCCTTATCACTTAGGTGTGTGAAAAGTAGATGTCGGCCGATTCTCAGACCTACTCAATATGCTCACAAAATTTCATCAGAATCGGTCGAGCCGTTTCGGAAGAGTTCGATTACGCACCCCGTGACAGAAGAATTTTATATTTATATTTTTTTTTTGTACGAGCTTTGTTCAGCCCGGCTCGCATACAAGACCCCGACTATGAGCATGTCAGGACTTTGCCACTTAAACTTAAGTTCTAATCACAAATTATAGATCCTTATATCTATCTGTTGTCACATTTACACAATATAATAATTTTAGTATAATCTATTCTTAATAACTATGCGTTTATCCTACACTTATTTTATCTTGTTTTTATTACTAAGGAGAATTTTATATATTAGATTTACTAGTTTGTACTTGCTGTACAAACTAATAAATAAATTAATAAAACCTAGTGGCCATTTCTTACTCACCACAGTGTTTTCAACATAAATCTAATTATGTCAGCTGTCTAATAATCAATCACCGTCGTGTCGTATTCAAAAAATTATCTAAGTAATAAGTGTTCGGGCTAATGAATCTATTACTGGAGTTTGAGAAAAAAATAAGACGAATTTCAACATATATTTATTTGTTGTTCACAAATAAATATATGACGTGGGAGTTTGGATCCGCCTTTTAAAGGCACTTTTGTTTTTTTTAGAGCAACTAAAATAATGGGAGGAATTTTTTAATTTCGAACAAAACTTATTTTATAAAACAAGGAGTTTACCAAACCTACTCGTATTTAAGCTCTCTTAAGGGGTTCTACTCGTATATGCCACGGCCCTCAGATGTTTACAGGCACTTTACATTGTTCAATACATTGTATATTGTTGTGTGCGAATTGTCCGCCAAACGTCGTAAATTTCGTCCTTAATTTTGCGCTAACGCGAATATTAAGTAGTAAACGTATTTTTTTAGTAATAGTCATAAATATGTTTGTTGTCTGTGGTTGTAAAATCGATACACAATTTGGCTTTAATTAATTCAGAGAACATTTATTACAGAAATTATGTTCACTGAAGTAAAGAAAAACAGACGTTAGTCGTTAAATTAAATATTTCGAACGGGAATGGCTATTTTGTACCGTTTTTGTTGTTTCCGTATAAAGTTTGCAAACATTGCAATTGACTATATGTTTGTGTGTCCTTTGTACGTGACCCAGTATATTAAAACGTCTTGAGGTAAAAAGGATTGTCGTGTAGAAAGACCCGTAAAGTGAACGCTCCAGATTCCTGGCGTGCCGTAAAGGCTTCCTGGGGTGATGTCTTCATGCGACAAAATGATACTTCTTATAATATGTGTACATGTCTTCAGTAGGTAGAACTTGAGAATCTGGGCTATTTCATTCAAATTCAATAAAAAAGAAATGGCCGTATCGGGAACAGTGCGAGTGAAATCGCCGAATACTAACTAGAATGTATTTATATTTTCATCATGTTGTATTGTCCTCACATACTTTAAAATATTTGAGCGAGATAAAAAATCGAACCAATTTTGAATACCTACTCATATCAGTATAAAAATCACTCAATGAGACAAGATTTATCTAAACTTAAGTTTTTTCTTGGTTAGTCTTGGAAAGTCGGTTGTTTAAAATTATTAAATATTTTTCGATTTTGAGTTTGGTTGTTCTCTTGACTTAAACTTAATTTATTTAACGGGAAATGGGATCCACTGGCATAATTTGTTCTAATAATAATCTTAATTTATTCGACATGTTTTCAATTTTTTACTGGGAATTTCCGTATTTAATTTCCGCAAAGGATAAATTTTCTTCAAATTCTCGTTAATTTTCCAAGCAACCAGATAAGAACTACAGTTCGAGCTTCCGCACAAAACGAAAACATTTTGCGCTAAAGACGCAGCGGTGAGGGTACAGAATTATGTATAGACATACAAATTTGACTCTGTCATTTGCCGAAAAGGATGTACGTAAGAAATGTGACAGTTTTTGTTTGGGATGTGCGATGCTGGCGCTCCGGAATGGCTTTGCATTGAAGTGGAGTAAAACTGCAAGTGCGCATCCGTAGTGAAGCGGGGGCGGGCGGAGGCTGCACGGAATGGAAAACAACTTTCCCGTAGGGCGGCAGTGTGGCTCGCGCCCAACTCCCGAAGCCACGCGGTCGCGTTGCTTCGCATGCACACACACACACACGTGCCTAACGACGTTATCGCATGTACGTGAGTCGAACGCGAATCGCGAAAAAGTGAAAATTGGAAAAGTGGATTCCATTGAACTTTATATAGTGAACTTGAGGCAAACAATTTTTTTACCGTAATTTTATCGCTTGTGTCCAAAACCTGCTTAAAGATTAAGCATAGTGCAGTGTTCTAAGTAAACCTCTCACCATTTCATTTTTTTTTTAAGTGAGTTAAACTGTGCATATCCCCTGTATATTATAATATCCCCATAGTGAATATAGGTACCTATGTAAAAAATATTTAACACAACTCTATATATCGTGTATAAACGTGGCTATGGTTGGAGCGTGTTGCAGAGCTATCAGTTAAATTTTAAAAGGATTCCGTGAGACATCGTCTGAAGGCAGTATTTATGTACCTAAGTCATATTTCTTTACAGTTTTCCGTGCTCGCCTTTTACGGCTGTTACGGGATGAAGGGATATTGTAGGCTTGCAGTTCTGGTTTTATGATATTGGGTACTTCTGTTTTCAGACCCATTTTCTTACTTATTGGTATGTACATACATCGTATTCTTTAGATATATAAGTGTTCATTTAGGAAAGAGAAATGGTGTATTGCTTTAGGCCGCTATGAGTCATAGTAGAATGTATCATAGTTGTTCTTAGTACTGCGTAAAACAAAACCAAACCTCAGTGTTAATGTATTGAAACTATCAAATATTCATAATATATTTTTAAATATGAAATCAGACACATTTAATGTATAACGAGAAGCACTGTCATATTGCAGTAAATATATAAATAGCTAAAATTAATATTCTTTGCCTTGCATTTCACTTTTTGTACAAAGGAGTAAGTAAGCTTAAATCAGTGTGTCCAAGAGAGTACATTACATGCGACTGTATTGAATTACTGCTATTACCGTAGTTGAATAAATAGTATCAGTAAGAAGAGGTGTGTGCTTAGCATAAAAACATCTATTTGAATAAATGATCCCTGTGTCCATAAGAAGCAAATTTACTTTATGCACGCATAGTTTAAAGCTTTTTTCAGTATTTTTGGGCTTAATTGTTTTATTGGTATCAAAGTTGATGTACTTACTGTACAAAACTTATACTTAACCATTTTATTATTCTAGGTACTGGCTATTATGTTGTTAGGCCATTTTAATAATATAAACATGTACCTAATGTGTATAGAATTACTACAATAATTTTACGAAGGAGCTATGAAAGTGAATGAACGACACTAAATTTCAATGGTGTCAGGAGAGTTATACTTATTCGAAAATAGGCTGAGCTCGTTTGGAAAAGCATTAAAGCTACGACGATCGGCAGAAAACGTACAGAATGGCCAATGAATTTTGAGGATATTGTCTGGACGAAATCGTTTGCACACTCGTCAGGTGCAAGATTAGCCCAAGAAAATATGGGTAGCTATAGAACACCAAATTTACATAAAAGTGCAGTTAGCAGCAAAATATGTTTTTTTAAGTATAGATAGACAAGACGTGCATGACATGTGGGCTGATGGTTAGCAACAGGCTTACTTGCTATATAACAGCACAGTGCCACTCAGTTCAGTTCTTGGAATATTAAAAGCCTATATCGTTACCTAGAACTGCACCTGCACTGCTCGACACCCAGAGATATATACGAGTAAGATGATTTATATCTTTATGCCCTGTAATTTCTCTGAAAACACTGCCCTTTAATACAGAAAACAGTGGACACAAAACGAATATATTTTTGAAAAACAGTTGGGTTTTACATCAATTTCATACATTTTTTTTTATTTTCTACGACAGGTATCACAGATTTGATTCTGATAATAATGTAATATAGATAAATATAATTATATCTATTACGAGTATATCTATAAAAATATATAAATAATTAAACTCTAGTAACAGTATTAGAGGTAAATGGTAACTTAAAGATTAAGTAAGTTTGGGTAACAAACACTATTACTTTTATTTTGACATACATATAATGAAGATAACTGATATACCAGATAGCTGATATAATACTTATATATTTTTAAAAAACATACTTATTATACATAGAAAACACCCAGGCACAGTACAAATATTTGAATTCATCACACAAACATTTGCGCTGGGTGGGAATCGAACCCACGACCCACGGCTTCGCAGGCAGACCTACTACCAACTAAGCTACTCGGCCAGCCAATTGAAAAAGTAATATTTTGAAAAAAAAAAAGTTAAATAACTTTTTCCTATATATTACTTACTTATTTCCTGGTTGACATGAGCCATAAAGCAGTAAAATTTTTGAGTTCACGGTCCTAATGGAAAACGGACTCAAAACGACAAAATTGAGTTTTAATCAGGTTTTATCACAGTTCGACAGTGAAACTATTGAACTTTTGGGTTTTTTTCGTCAACAATTTGGATACGATCGAAAAAAGGCGTATCTGTACCAGTGTAAAATAAATATGCATAGTTGTTATCCTACGTCCCACACGCTCCACAGGAGAAATGGTTCCTACCTTTGTTTTTATTGCCTATCCACTGAAACGGCCTCTTTCTATTTCCCGGCAGACATTTTGCATTTAATTTTATTGAATGTGTATGTATCGCGATGACATTAGTGAAATTAGGTTTTGGGGAAAAACAGAGTAAAAGTTTTTAGGTAAATTTATAATTTTTAATTTTCAGATTTTATTTTAATTTTTCTTGTTCATGTAGGACTAGAAAACACCCCAATATACTAGTACAACTTCTAAAGTTTTTCGATCTGAACTTTTATTTCAAACATTACTATAGAACTATACTATACTATACAGAACTCTACGGAAATCCAAATGAAATAACCTTGCAAACTTTAAAGCAAATACGACCGAACCAGTCACTTCGATGGTGATACATATAAAGCTAGAAGAGATTTTAACTTTTCACGTGATATTAAAAAAAAGTTTTTATTGTCCTCTTTAAACACTATCTACGTTATCATCGTAAGTATAAATAGAAAGTCAAATGTACTTATGGGATAAATGTTTATTTCCACGTTCGATAGAAATGCTTTTTTAAAGATATTCTATAAATTTGCTAGTGCACAATGACAAGAAATAATTCATATTCCTAAATATTCTATTTTTGTCTACTAACGATCACTAGGTCAAATAACATTTAAAAAGGAAGGTATTTTATAATGTTGTTACTCGTAAATTCTTTTTCTGAAATTTGTAACTTTTGCAAACTTTCAACAGATTTACAGATAAGATGAAATACAAACAAGGTAATGTGGCAAACACAATTTCCCGCTTGTCAGCACATCAAACTATCTCAAAGGGGCGTGCTACGTATCTTTCACTATCGTTTGTCATCCACGGCAATATGGGGCCTTTCCGCGACGAAATTCTTAGGGAAAATATTATGTTTTCGCAAGAAAAATATTGATGCAATAGTAAAAGAAAGGTTGTTCGTTGAACTACAGTCGTAACAAGATTGAAATTGATACGAGGAAATTATACTTCTACTCGGATGTCATAACCAAACGAAATAAGTAAACGAAGAACACCTAGACATAGCAAAAGGCCAATAATCTATAATTAAACTGGGTCATTAGAGTCAAATTGTCGTATTACAAAACCATCAAGCATAATAAGTAGCCCACTAAGATTTCCTACTACTGGGACTCAAGGCCTGGTTTCGCAAGAAGACAGTCAAGACCATAATCCACCACGCTGGTTCAGGGGGTTGGCAGATGATATATATGACCTCGAAAGAACATCCCAGTTTTTTCTCCATCTTTTCCTTCACCATTAAAAGTATTGATGCTGACAAGCTTGTAAAGCAATTAGAAAAATACTCAGAGATCCAGGCGGGATTCGATCCTACGACCTCACAATTTTTATCGCACGTTATCAAACCAGACTTATGCTTAATTTTCAATGAAACTTTTCAACTTTTAACTTATTTATTTTTGAATTATTTTTATTTGGTATTCAATTTAATGACATAAATCACTACAAATATCACACACAAAAATATCACCGCTTCAAAGACAATGAGATATTACGTTAGTACGGTGTATTGGATACCTAATACTTTGTCTAACTCAATAAATATATCTAAGAGTGTTACAATTTATTGAAATGTCAGATGTCATAAATACGAGTAAATACGTCCATGTAAGTATTTTGTGTTCGGATGTGTATGCTTCCCGAAAGGTCCCATATAAATCTTATCGAAATCGGTCAGGTGGTTTTTGAAATATGAACCATAAACTAAAATTTGTGTACAATTATCTGGATGACGTAGTTGTAGATTGAACAAAAGATATGAAACTCGATCCTGTCAATACGAAATTATGTAAATGGATTAATAAAAACTTGTTTTGCACTAAAAAGGGTAAAATAAACTATTTTCGTACAAAAAATTAAACCGACTTCAAAACCACAAATAAGTACTCAAAAGCGATAGATAAACTAAAATCATTATTATAAGCGCTACTCACTCATCCATTTGAAGTCGGTACCATCAAATCTAGCAGGTAGTGGATAGATAGATACTACTTACCTGTGCCTACTTACCATGTCCCAGCATAGTATTAATCTACTAAATTTTTGACCTGACTGGCACTGACCTCTTTGGAAGGCGGTTAATAACAAGAATCCCAACTTAGCTCACATCTCAATACTTCTGATAGACTTAACACTACCCAAAAAGTCGAATCGCTAAGTGCAACCGTCCCTAGTGAGCAATAAACTGCGAGGCCAATTTGTTTAATCAAAAACAAATGTAGGCCTCCAGCCCCCAGCTCCCGAGCCCCGAACGTGATACTCTTTTGTTTTTGTCCTCCCTGCCTGAATGAGATTTATCCTGTTGCCAGTTGGCCATAAAAAGTTGGTTGACGTTTCATTAAGATACGCGCTGTTGGTAACTTATGTCGTAGTTTGCAATGTACGATTATAACCATCAAAACAGCTGGTGAACAGAAAAGTAACTCTGTTAAGACTTTTGATATAGTAGGTATAAACACGGATTTTTACAACTTTTAGAGCAAATGACTAAAACTTCATATCACTGTTGGTTGGAATCTTGCTTGCTTTGTTGTGTTTTGCTCTGACATTGGACCTCATGGTCCAATGGCTGCGACGCCAGTTGATTTTCTATATTTTTGGAAATTAATCCACGGAAGAACTTTCTAGAGAAGCAATATTTAAGTATGTGGACGGCCATTAATGTGTAGTGTACATAACCTATTTACTTTTGGTACTGAGAGTAGTAGGTACAATAGATATTTCAGTACTCACAAGTACAATTCAGTGCTTCTCAGTAAGTATATTTTACAATATTACGATTTCAGGATTTCCCTATATATACAAAAAAACAACGAATCACTATAATTGTTAAGCTTGAAAATGAAAATCCCAGACGTTTCATATTCCAAACTTAACATACCAAATAAATTGCATGGCAGAAAATCGTGACTGCCGCCAGTCAAACTGTAAGTAAGTAATATGCTTTGCATAAATTTAATTTCTGAAACTTTGTTCAGTGCTTTCTTTTCTTCAAGGACTTTGAATCAGACATAAGTAAAAAATTAGACGTTTAACTAGAAATAAGATATGTCTAAGGTTTTAGTTAACTAGTTAAACAAAACTAGTTGCTAAATAGTTAAATAAAGTACAATAATTATTTTTTTAAACTTTTTTAAATTCAACTTACTTAACACTTTTATCACATTGGAACGGTATATGTTTTTGGTGGAACAACTATTTGCAAATCCAAACCGTTGAAACGCAAAAAAATAAGATTCTTTTTAATCGCATTATTCACCTAAGAAAATACTCGCATAAGTTACCTTCTAAATTACGAAGTCGGCCACAACCGACGCTCATCTGTATAATCGTATATCAGACACTAGTTTTCTTCTATGTAAGGGACTATAAATATAACTCAGCATGGTGATTATGTTTTAGCAAATAAATTTGTGCCATGCATCCAAATAAAAAAAAAAACTAACCTAACCTAACTTCCGTGGCCGAAAAAAAGGTATGTTAGAAACCTCAACATCATTTTTGAAGACTTACAGACTTACAGAAGAGTTTCAGTTCTAAGTATGGTAAACCACCAAAATTAATTGTTTTTTTTTAATTTTTTGTATGAAAATCTTAATGCTAACCTAACTAACCTAACCTAACTTCCGTGGCCGAGAAAAAAGGTATGTTAGAAACCTCAACATCATTTTTGAAGACTTACAGACTTACAGAAGAGTTTCAGTTCTAAGTATGGTAAACCACCAAAATTAATTGTTTTTTTTTTTAATTTTTGTATGAAAATCTTAATGCGGTTCACAGAATACATTTACTTACCAAGTTTCAACAGTATAGTTCTAGTTTAGTTTCAGAGAAAAGTGGCTGTGACATACGGACGGGCAGACAGACAGACAGACATGACGAATCTATAAGGGTCCCGTATTTTGCCATTTGACTACGGAACCCTAAAAATAAGTGTTGATCTTGACTTGACGCTTTCTACTAGTTGCCATTGTACAGAAGATTAATAAGATTATTAGAGGTTATCTCATTTTCCCGATGCTTATTAAATAAAAGGTTTGATCACGTGCCCAAAAAAAAAATTCTGTTTATTATTTCTCAAAAAAAAAAAAACTCCTAGGAGTAGCATACACACCCACACACGCACATATAAACAAAAAAAATTTCGCTCGTATAATGCTAGTGGTTGAGTACCTAAGTAAGATAGCGCGGCGCGGGCGGCTTATGATCTACGGTAGAAAGTTCCGTCGCCTGGTCGCGTGATCCGGAGACATTAGATCCGAACCCTTTGGTGTTATTTAGAGCCCTTTGCCGTTATTTATCGAGGACTGCACTACATCCGAGCGTCCTCGTGAGTTACGTAACAATGTGACAACTCTGTAATACTCAACACGCAACTTTCAAGATTATTCTGCAAAATTTACTCAGAAAAAGTTCGAGTATTTAATTTGGGTTACCAACTAAAAAAAGGGTTCAGTACCGAAATTGTGACGGACTGAAAAACGGTACTCTGTTACTAACACTCCGCTGTCTTTCAGTTTGTCTGCCCGTCTGTCATCAGACTATCTCATAAAACGTGATTAAGTATTAGGCAGCACGAAATTTTCACATTGGTGTAATTCTATAGCATAAAAACAGGATATATATTACCTACAACAAAACGTACCATCAATGGTACAAATCAATGGCACTACTGACATAAAGGCCCTTTTTCGCTCGTCTTTGATCAATTTTCAATATTTAAAAATAGTAAATGGAGAACTGAAATCTGTTTATTTGACTGCCTTACAAGATCTTACCTTTGGATAGCGAATAATATACGTGCTTTGTTTAAGTAGAGCACGATAGATGATATTTCAAGGGTGAAAACACAACAACATTAGCTACTGGCTACTGATGTAGATTTAATCGATAGAAATTATTAGGGACTGGGATATTATCATTAAATATTAACAGGTGGGTTGACTGATCGAAAATCAATAGTAAAACATTGGATCTTTGGATTGTTTTCGCCTGTACGTCACCTAAGGGTTGTGACGTTCCAAATTAACAAAAAACTAAACGTTGTAAGTTGCAGTAGAAAATATAATATCAATATTGTTGGAATTGAAGAATATAATGTTATACCACCTCCTTTTATTTTTTTAAAGGGATCTGTAACAGTGGGTCTAAAGTATCATCTCATATTGTCACTAAATGCCGTGTAATTAACAAAGATAACTGCAATTATAAAAGTAAATACTTACTTATAAACATGAATCGTTGTTCATAGTTTCGCTTAAACTCGAGAATTCAAGAAAATTCAAGGGAGGTTTAAACGGTGATAAAAAATTAAAATCACATAAATATCATAATATTATTTTTTCTGTATAGTGTTCGTACCTGTCAAAGTTGCCGTTTTGTTGGCTTTTGGTGGCGTTAAACGCCATCAAAATTAGAATTTATTGCGAAAATTGTCTGTTGGTGGCGTTCATAGACAAAAAATAAGTAAATAGATGAGGGGTTTCCTCACGGTTCCTTTGTACTGTTCGTAAGCAGATGGGTGTATGTTGGATAAGGCAACAAAGTCATGTGTCGCGACAAAAGAATTACACTTTGATACTTCCACAAGAGCGATCAGACCCGTGCTTTCGGTGTAAAGCGTTTGTTCTAACTTTAAACGTTTAACCAAAAAGTTTACAAATACTAATATGAAAACTTTTTGGTGGTGTTAGATCCGCCAATGAAATTTTTACTGCGCTTGCCCCATGGCAATTAATAACAACAAATATTTGCATTGACCACAAATAGTTCCAAAACGATTTTGTTTTAAGCAAGCATGCTTTTCGTCTTCTTATTCAACCTAATCCAAATATATAATTCAAATCGGAACACAACAATGTTTGCATTATGGTGTGGTATTTCCTCAGATGCACTTTACAAATAATCCTACCACTCACTATCCACTATATTTTTTTATACCACACTGTTATGTTTGAATATCGTTTACAATTTGTACTCATAAACCATATAACTGGGTTATATCAAGGACGCCAAATAAATTATAACCACTGTACCCGGCGCCATATTGTCTCAACGACCGTAAATATCCTGCTTTAATTATTGCCGTCCTTTAATTGGCACGATACACGCACACGCTTATATTGAGGGATATTTGAATGTAACTTAGAAATAAAATACCTATGTTTATTTAGGTACTAAATACAAAATCAGGCGGAAGATGTAAGTTCACGGGTAAACTGACACACTCGTAGACAATGCAGTGCGCCAATGAACATGGTGCTTGAAACTGCATCGAAATATCGTCCTTCATTTAACCATTGTCATGTTAAATATCCCGTAATTACCCTACTCGGTCGGGCTCTTTGCAGAGTTTGCCTGGGGAAGTACCACCCTTTGCCAGTTATTCTGCCGCCAAGCAGCAGTGTGCAAACATTACTGTGTTCCTGTATGAAGGGTTATGTTTCAGAGTGTTCTGCTCGTCTTGTAATACTTATCGCTTGGTCGGCTCTATACTATAAAAATACTTTTTATTATAAGCACGGTTATTCACTCCACTACATCGTTTGACGTTACTGACGTCTAAAATTTTGTTAAGGGTTACCGATTTGATTTTTAGTAATCTACTCAAAAACTTACTCTTTCGGTATAACGGTAATAATTGTACCTAATTGATATACTACCTACAAATGAAAAGCGTGGTGGATTATGTTCTTGACTCTTATCATCGCTTGACATCAAGTTGACGGTCAAGTGGAAAAAAAGAGTAAGTGAAGGCGCCATGTCCCAGCCACAAAAAGCAGAGTGCTTATTGTGCAAAATCCTTAAATTCTATTCAATAAAGTCAATGAATTGCCTCACTAAATACACAATACTAGGCAATAATTTACAAGTCAGGCCAAAGATGTATACTTAAACTTAAATCTATTGGACTACTATATTTTGTCTAGTTCTTCAACTATTGTTTTGTTTCAAAATAATAACTCATTTCTATTGATGAAGTATTAGAAATCCGATTATAAAATATGATGAAAATCGGAAAATAACGAGCTTGTGCCACTCGCCGCTGCGTTGTACATGAATAATCAAATGATAACAATTTTGTTTGAACCCACGAAGTCATTTAAAAGTGGATTGGCTTAGTCGGCAGTGAGTCTGCTCACTGTGTTGGTCATGGGTTAGATTCCCGCCTCGGACACACATTTAAATATGTGATAAAGATGTATGTTTGTTCTGTGTCTGATTGTTTCTGTGTATCACAACTATGATTTAGAATAAAATATCAACTATTTCCTATTACGTATCAGATCACCGTCTATCTAGTAGGTACCTACAACCTTTGCTTAATTTGGGGCGAGATGGTGTGGTGTAAAAATATTTGCTTACTTAATACACACACAGAAACAGAAAACTACTTCAAGATGAGTAGTGTAAGCTTACATCTGTATTTTGAAGAATTACCCGCGACTTAGGAAAGCTGAAATTCTATCAAATTTTTCATTTTAAGTACGATATGATACAGACACTGACTCTGAAACAGAAAACTACTTCAAGGGCAGTCGTGAAAACTTGCTGTTATATTTTGAAGAATTACTCGAAGCTTAGGCGACCCGAAAGTCTTACAAAATGTGCTGTATTTTGTCAGTATTGCAGCGGTTTGGTATCACTTTGATATGCAATCATAAATGATAATCAGTCAATCACAAGCATATTAACATCTAAAAGGTCATTAACAGGGTCATAAATTACCGGGTCGGTTGAATAACAGTGGTTACGATCGCAACTTAGGCTGGGCACTGACTACTAACTCTATGCACATTCAAATTTTGTATTTTATAAAGGTGTAATTAAAAATAATAATTCAAAACTAGGCTTTTTAGGCGGTGAACTATTTATTGTGGGAAAACTCTCACATTCTTAACCTTTCGAGCATATTATGTCAAATCTGCAAACCAGCACTTTACCAACACGGGAATTACATTTAAATTGGAATTTCTAACTTTAAGTCCCCATCCCGTTCTAGGGATTTAAAAAAAAAAGTTGAATAACCGGAGGAACAAGATAAGTCCCAGATTGCCACACATTCTAAAGTTTTTTTCACTAAAATGGTCGACATTTTTCAGACACTATCATCAAGTCCCAAACTAAGAAAAGCTTGTACTATGTAAGGCATTTGCCTTACATAAAACATAAATAATTTTAAACACAAATTTGTGATGCACGAAAACTCTCAGACACAGAACAAACATGCATATACATCGCACAAATGTTTGCGTTGGGCAGGAATTGAGTCCACAATCTAAGGATCAGTGAGCAGACTCGCTACCAACTGAGTCACGAGGCCAACTGATTATTGTAGTTGTGTTTATATTATTGACAGTTTGTTTTAATTTACATCGAATTAACTAATTGTTTACTTTATGATGTGTCTTCAGAAAATATGGACTAAACACAGCTACCAATCAAACGTTTTTTAGTTAAAATCAGAGATTTAAGTTTTAACAGAGTTTCCAGAGTTGACACTAATATATTTCATAGGGCTAGTATGATGATCATGGACGCAGAGCATTTTTACACAAGAGTGCTCTCAGTGAGTACCCATCTTTAAATGACCGCTGACCTGTGCCGTGCGGATCACGGTAATACCTGTTGAGTTACCGGCCGGATTACTGACCTGTCCGACCGTCGTTTGCTGAAGGGTTAATAAGGTAGTTTGCATTGGATCGTGCCATGAAACGGCTCTGGATGCACCCCAAATATTTCTGTATTTAACCTGATAAATAAAAAATGAGGAATATTATAAGTTTGCCGCGGCTATTTTCTGTATTACGAAACTTGTCTCAAGTTTAACGAGACAAGTTTTGAGATTCAACTTTATGAGTTTGACGTCATTAAAGGTCATTTATTTATTTTACAAATTTGACTAGAGTCAAAAGTTGATGATTTCTCAAACCGTTTTGAAAATTTTCGATATTTTTGTTCGACTTGACAATTTTTTCCTACAGTTTATTGGTTCATACATCCTATGAGTACTAATTTACGGAATACGTAGTGTTTCTGTTGTCTGCGGTATCACAGCTTCTATGCAAATAGACCGATTTTGATGCAATTTTTTTGGTTAGTAAACTCACGTGATCGAGATTTTTTTTTGTGTTTGATATAAAATTCGTGTCGGGGGTTATTTTGCTTGTTAGCGTTTTGAATAGAATTTTAAAATAATACTCAGATGTCTTTCGTAGAACCGGCTATTTATTAGATTTTATTTTGTGAAGTGCCAACCCCATCTTGTTGCAATGTGCAAGTGTCAGGGATACTATTTGTCGCTGTCAAGGACACTGATTGATGGTTTGCTGCAGGCATTTGCATATTGCTTAGTCTGAGAGAGTCAGACCTACAGACGCGCACAGTCTATATATATAACAGGAAAATAAAAAAAAAGCTTACTCTGACTAAAATGGCTGATTTTTTTAAAGAAGAATGAGAGGTGAAACAGATTTTCCTCATTTAATGTGTATGTTTTACGCCTTATCGAAATAGCGTTACGGTTCTCCGTCCAACACGAATCTATGTCGTATTTTGTAAACCTTATTGATTTGAGTTTTCAGGAAGCGGTTTTGTTGAGGTTTCATAGTAATTGATTCGGTAAAACTGCACATTCAGTAGAAAAAATACAATTTCTAGCAAGTCCTTTTGCGGAGCAAAAACATTTGTGTGATGTACAAAATGTGAGAAAAATTAGCCGGCGGACGTAAACAGATTGCTTTTTTCATACATTTGATAGCGTAGACGAGATGTTAACAGAGAAACTAGATTTATTATTCGTTCAAAAATACATAAGCTCAATTTAGTTTTCTTAATTGACGTCACAAACGTCAAAAATAAATACAGGTACCGATTTGACTACATTTCGCGTAAGCCTTAAACAAATGTTTATGAAACGGCGATTAGTGTATAGGATTACATAATGTGTCTAATTACTAATGTCACACTTCTTTACTATCACGTGTTTGCCAGGTAGAAATAGCTCTTAGTGAAAAGATAGATTCTAGGTTTAATGAGCCGAAACTCGATGAGATTGTGTCGTGTCATTGCGAAGTTTGTTTGACCATCTCCCAGCTCGTCAGATCAGTACCTTGTCATCATATTATTACATTGTCACGTAATTTACATTATCTGCATTATAATTTGCAAGATTTGATAACAAATATTGGGACTGGTGAAACTAAATAATAAAATAAAAGCTTTTAAAACGGTTAAATTTCAGTTGGTAGGCAGATATTGATATTTTAAACGATGGTTCTGGTTAATCTTGTGAACGGAGCTTGACGTGATTACCCCTGGCAATATTTTCATTATTTTCCCGCAAACACTTCTCCCCTGTTTAATATTGCTTAATTTAATCACGAACCGCCTTGCTTAACCAGCAAATCATTGCGCAACGTTTTCATACAAATACCTTTCCGAAACTAATTGACAAATGCTAAAAATAAAATTTAAAAAAGGATGGAAGGAAAACATTTCAACTAATAATATTTATTTCGTAATCTTAGCTTATTATTCAGCTTTGGATAAATCAATTATTAATGCAAATATAAACGCCATATTACACCCCATAAAAATTAGAAAAAGAACTTAAATTTCGTTAGTTAATAATTAATAGAGATTCGATTTCCATCGATTTCAAAAATATACTTAGGTTTGGGTTTTCAACTTGAGTAGGTACATATATTTGGAATAATACAATTTGTGTGCATTTTTAAAGAATGCGTTTTGTCTACAGACGATACGGCATAATAAGGCTTTAGTCTCGACACTAGGTATTACGGCTGGGCTCACTGGCGATTCGATTGGTGGCGAAAGTATTTGTCAAGTAGGTACTTACAGTGCACGTAGTATTGTGCTTACTCGAGAAATCATTACTGTTAGGTGTTGATTATGATTTGGCTAAGTAAGAAATCGCTGGAGTGGGTTAAGGATATTAGGTCTTCTAAAGGATTTCTATAATATTTCCAGATTAGTAGAGATTATGGGGATCGCTAAAATTTTTAGCGTTTACATGAGAACCCTGAGATGTAAGTTGGAGTCCCTAGCGGTATCGCCTACACGCTCATTCCTCATTAAAAGTGAGACCATGGTGACAAGTCCTCGATAGTTGATACTTGCTTTAAATAATCATTAAATGCGAAATGTGTGCAAATAACAAAGATCAGTTCGGTTTCGGGGATGTACCCAAACAATATTAATATGAATATCGATTGATATTTGGGAAACGGTTAAATTGTGGTCTGGAATAACACATAAATGCTACTTTTTATCACGGGAAATGAACAGGAAAGGGATCTATGCATGTAAAACTGCAGCATACTGCTAGTCTAAATTAAATGTAAATTCTTAACACTACAATGAACGTAAACGCATGAATACTTAATTATATCTTATCAAGTATTCAGAATAAATAATACACCCACATACACTTATCAAATTTCAGCTCTTTAATTTACATTAAAAACACCGTATTAGCATAGAATAGATAATATGTATTAGCTCATTTAACTTAAAATATTCCGTGTCGAATTTTAGGTCTTAGGTAAATAATTCAAATTTGTATAGTTCAGTTACAACCAAAGATTTTACTTATACTACTTATAGAGTTAGAACAAACGCTTTACACAGAAAGCACTGGTCTGATCGGTCTGGTTTTGTCACTCTTGTGGAAGTGTCATACTTTTGTTGCGGTACATAGCTATGCCTTAACATACACCTCATCTGCTTACGAACGGTACCAAGGAACCGTGCAGAAAAACCTGATCTATTTACCTACTTATTCTCTATCTAAGGCTACAACGTTATAAATTGTGAGGGCTGGGCTATTTTGAGTTTAAGTCAAGTTTTGTAATATGGCGGTTATTGCTTGCTCTACAGACTAATGTTGCCATATTTTACTAAAATATCGAGGAAAAAATTATCCCTAACGAAATTAATCACATTAATCTCCATATTTCAATAATGAAACAAGATGTCACCCCACATAAATTAATTCCAGAGCACTGATTTCGAACAGCTATGATGTCATTAAAATATTGGTCAAGTATAAAATGTATACCAGACCCGTGGGGTTCCGGACACAAAAATATAAAACATGACACCCCCCATTCAACTAAAGAAATGTAACATTCTGCACACTTTGATCTCGTAAAGATACTCGTATATTTGGTTTCGTGGCTAAATTCCAAAACCAATGCATTATTTTCAATTTCAATGTCACTTTCACGATTATAAACATAGCATGTAACGCAGGGTTCAGGTAGCCTCTACTGAACACCATTCCTCACACACACTCACACACACCTCTACTAAAAACCAGAGAGATTCGTAGATAATAACTATAAATGATGTCATTTTAGATGTTTCAACCTTTTTAATACACCTACCATATTAGTTAGAAAGCAAATCTTCGTTAGCAGTAAAATTACATTATTTTTAATTAGGTTTTTAAGAATTTCTCTGGTAGTACTTAGTAGAAGCTACATATACCCGCCTACAATTAGTCCCTTTAAATGAAAAAAAAAACTAGCCTTACTATATAGATATAGCTAGCTTTATACCATTCGTTATAAGATTATAACAATAACTAATAAAAAATACTTTATAATTCAACTCAAGACTTTGCGATCCCAAAAGTCTGTCTCATTATTATCGAATAAAAAGCATACTCGTCAAAATAAAGTCAAATAGGTATACTTTTTAAAAGTTTTATTATAATTAATTGTAATATTATCATATAATATTTAAAACATATTAATATTATCATATAATATTTTTAAATAACTGCTGAACTTAATTTATGTATCATAAATAGTATCGAAAAAAAAACAGTATACTTATAAATAAATTAAAAGTTAGGTAAAAGGCAAAGTTAGGTCCGATTTTTAGTCTCGGAACCCCAAAAATTACACCCTACCGTAGCCGCATTTTGTATTTATCCGGGTATGATCCGGTTGTGAGCGGATAACTTATGGCCGGTCATGGAATCTGCATATAAATAGAAGATCACGAGGAGGGCTCACGAGGTTGAGAGATGAGAGTAGACTGGTGCAGGAAAAGTCGAGCTTCCATATTGGTGGTTCCGCATCATTATAATTTCGATCGAATATCAATTAATTCAATTAATTTTAGATTTAATTAATTTAAGATTATGCCGTCTTGTGTCTTCAAACATTGCAAACATTGTTCCCAAAAATAAGAAAAGGAAAGAAGAATATCGTTTCATAGGAAAGTTTGAATATTTTTACTGCTATTAAATAATTTAGGCGATTTAATTTCGATTGATAAATAGAAACACAACACCTCAACGAAAATTGGCTAGTGTTCCTATACTTAATTGAAATTATTTTCCCCAAAGTTAAGGTAAAATATAGATCATAATTTTTTTGAAGATACTCGTAAACCAAATTATTTATGTAGATTGTATTATTCTATTTGAAACCCTATTTTATAATCGTAATTTTTTAATTTAATGTGAATCGAAGCCTAGCACAAATCCACGTTGTTACTAGTGTTTTTAAAAATAGTGTTGATGAAAACTATAGTTATGAAGCAAGTTTTTAATACTTGTAAGTAGGTATAGTGGAGCTTAAAAAAGTAGGCGAGTTCTTTTAAGAGATCTAATCGTTTTAATTAACCTCATGTTATCTGGTAGAGTCAGTAGTGACATTGTTGAAGTTTTATACGGTGCTAATTGGTGCGTACATACTTACCCAAAAAAGATATTGGGATCAAGCCAATCACTGTTGACACCACATATACTGGCCTTGCTGCCAAGGTACGGGTTGTAGGTATAAAACGTAGCTTTTTCGAGCTCCCAGTCCCATCAAACTAAGTAACTAAACTAAGTAACAAACTAAGTAAGTAGAGGAGTAAGGGGAGAACGGTTACTAAGATCTGACACCGACCCAATAGTCAACCTCACCTTCTCGCGTCCGGTGGTTCGTTATGAATAGCCGACGGCGACGCCTTCCAGCGTCGCGGTGCTCCCTGCTGGATAACAGACGAGGCAATGGCGACCGAGCAGTGGCGGGATAACCACACACTCAACTGCAGTTGGAAGAGGCAACAACGGCCTTGGGGTCTAAATAACTCCGAAAAGGGCTGGGGCAGAAGGCAACGGGAAACCACTGCTTCTAACATCCCAAGAAAGTTAGCATGGAAGATCAATCAAGACATCTTGTTATCGGAAGTCGAACACGCCATCAAGGCTCTCAAGTGCAAGAAGTCACCAGGCAAGGATGGTATTTCAGCTGAGGTACTAAAGCATCTTGGTCAAAAAAGGCACAACAGCTATTGCCGATATATGCAACACCGTCTGGAAAACAGGTAAATGACCAAAAGACTGGATAGAATCGGTGTTCATACCTTTACATAAGAAAGGCTCGTCTAAAGACTGTGGGAATTACAGAACGATCGCGGTAATATCACATGCGAGTAAGATTCTCCTCCATGTCATCAACCGACGTCTTAATCACTTTTTTAAGTCGGCAGATACCTGAAGAGCAGGCTGGTTTTGTTAAGGGCAAGGGAACACGGGAACAAATATTGAATGTTCGCCAAATTATTGAGAAAAGCAGGGAATTCAATAGCCCCGTGATCCTGTGCTTTATAGACTACACAAAAGCCTTTGATTGCGTGCAATGGGGTCACCTATGGAGTGTGTTGCTGGAAATGGGAGTTCCTAAACATTTTGTCGCTTTAGTACAGAGCCTATATATAGACAATCGATCTTTCATTAGGATATGTACAGAATGCTCCAATATGTTCCAAACAAAGAAGGGTGTGAGATAAGGTTGCAAATTATCCTCTGCACTTTTCAACATATATGGAGAGTACATCATTCGGAAGACCATCGAAAACTGGGAGAAGGGTTTTCCTATAGGTGGAAAGAGATTATCTAATCTCCGATATGCCGACGATACCGTTCTCCTGGCAACATCAATGGAAAATATGAGGGCGCTGTTTCAAAGACTCGAAACTGAAAGTGGTAACATTGGTCTCGTGGTGAACAGAGCAAAGACAAGAGTGATGATAGTGGATCGTGCTGGAACTCTAGAAAATGTCACATCCAACATTCTTGGCATTAACGTTGTTGACCACTACATCTACCTAGCCTCCCAAATCTGCAACGACGGCAGCTGTGCCCCCGAGATAAAGAGGCGAATCGGAATGGCTAAGGATGCTATGACTCGTTTGAACACCATTTGGAAGAAAAGAGGAATAGGTATTAAAACCAAGATCAGGTTGATCCGAGCCCTGGTATTTCCTATTTTCCTGTATGGAGTGGAAACGTGGACGATTTTGGCCCGAGAACGACAAAGGATAGATGCGTTTGAGATGTGGTGCTGGAGGCGACTACTACAAATACCTTGGACGGCAAAACGCACCAATGCGTCTATCTTGAGTCAGCTCAGAATAAAAACCCGTTTATCGACCATATGCCAACAACGCATCTTTTCCTATTTCGGTCACACAGTACGCAGAGGCGATAAGAGTCTGGAAAAACTGATTGTCGTTGGGAACACCGAAGGCAAACGATCGCGTGGTCGTTCACCAACCAGATGGACCGATCAAGTGAAAGACTCATCGTCCTCCAAATTCTACGTGGTCGTGAGAGACGCGATGGACCGGGACCGGTGGAGGCTGATCATCCGCTCCAGATATAGCCCCGATGCTGTCCATGATCCTCAGACATGAGGGACCGACCATAGAGAGAGTCCCAACAAACTTGATTTTGGTTCTCTGAGTGGACGTGAGGCTGCTATTCATTATGCCCTGACTTTCTTTGTCCGAAATTGGGGAGAGGGCTGTTAAAGGTGGACGTCAAAAAACTCCTTTAATTTGATTGATCGTGGAGCCCCGTTGTTCGTAGTGAAGAATAAAATTCTTGACCTCTACAATTTTCTTTCGCAATGTTATGGCGGACCCACAAAATTATCAAAACAATCCCATGCATCTTCCGTTGGCTATCAACTTGGTGAATCATCGGCCATGCGACCTTCACCCTAGTCATTCGCTCTATAATTTAACGTCTTCAGTCCAATTTAAACGTTTGGTACTTGGACGGCGGAACTTTGGGTGTCGATGTGAATAATGTTCAACTGGTTTACAAAAACTCTTAGGCGGTTTTCATTGGTTTGTATCAACATTTTTGTTTGAACTTTTAGTTTGCGACACGCGTCCAGACAAAGATTGGATAGTAAACAAATTGAATGATATGGTACCCCAACATCAAATCAGTTGACAACAATTCTCTGCACCTCCTGTGTTCACTGATATTAAATGAGTAGTTGCCACCTTTTGCCAAGCATAATATTCAAAATTTTACAAGAAGCTCCGATAGAATACTAAAAATAAACACACACAATGACTTACTATTATTCGGCGTTATCTTATTATTCCGAATTTTCTGTATGAATAGTTGCATGCAAAATCAAAATTCTTAACTTCATAGGATGAAAATAGTAATAACAAGAAATCCTTGCATGATATATAATCAGTATAATAATACATTATTTTAACATTATAATATATGTGTTTATTATACGCGAAGATTTCCGAAGCTAAGACAACAATAGTGGGTTTTTTTTTCTTAGGACTGGGAACATTACACGCACACCAACGTGAGTAATTTGACAACGTCGGTGAGAGCTGTCACGCATACATAACTAATTACTGGCCTCACAGTGTCGTTCACGAAGGTTTCATCTGTTTAGAAATCTGTGGCTAACAATATAAATTAATTACATCAGATGCCAACTACACTTACAATATCCTTGTATTTGCGATGAGGCTCTAAAACGATATCCTATTACTAAGACTACAGTGTCTGTCTGTTTTATCTGCTTTGTTTCAATTCTCGTGATTTTCTCGCGATTTAAATACGTATTATTCTAGACAATAATCTTTTGTGCGTCAAATTTAATTTATTTCATTCTATAGTTAAATACACTATAGTTATGGAATAGAATAATACGTCCATATTACTCGTATACCTATACGAGTATATGTACATTTTGTATATCCACCAACCCATCTATCTACTTATCTATTTATATTTACAACTTTTTTGGTATTATAATATTAGTAGGATAAATGTACCCATTGTTGACATTTGCACAGAATATGTGTATGTTAATATGTGAAAAATGATGCATGATATTGTAGATATTATTACTGTAGTGGACAATTACAATGGTTTGAAACTCTAAATGCAACGATTGGTGCAGTGTATGTGTCCCTTTCCTATGAGGAGAGGACAAGTGTAGGAATGCATTCTCTAGGGGAAGTCACCCCTAGATTACAAATGCAAATAATATTTCTTATAGGGGCGTGCAGACGAACTGCACAACGTTCTACAAAATTGTTGAAACGTTCTTACGTACTTTAGCTTTCTTTTGATTGTCTAATGCCGAATGCTGGTCTAGATTTTGAGGGCTTTGCCTAATTTGGAAAATTTCTATAGTATATTTCGTTTATTTTTTTAAATGGTCACAGCTTGTTTTAAATTAAATTACAAAGAAAGCTATAATCCATCGAGACACGCCCCATACCATAGAATAGATAATATCCTACACACACACTTAACTACTTATTACTAAGTACATCTAAATTATCCAAATCATTGAAGATCTAGAAGCAACCAAAACGATCAAGCCCACAAGCCACAACCAATATTATTATTTACAGTAAATAATATTATTACTTACAGTAAAATTACATAACAATGATAGTAATAATACAAAATTTAATGGAATAAGTTTATTTTAGTTTTACGGTGACTATTGACAAATGTTTTTGTTATCATTAAACTGCAAAATCCCTGAGACCATTTTAATCATTATTATCCTAAAGTAAACATTGGTTAAATTGTTGATATGCAGCTTCTTCATGCGTACAATTTAAAGATAGTCAGTTTCACACAATAACCGTTCGAATTCTGCAGCCCGTTTGCAATGTACAATTGAAAATATCGTTGTGTTAATATCACGCTAAAATGTGTACAGTGCCACCCCAATGTGTACTTTGGTCTTTGTATATTGAGTTTTATTAGTTCCCTTTATTGTTCTGAAAGGTCGTTGGGCAGTTTGTTTTATTTTACATCAGCGGGATTCAGGATTCATTTTGTTTAGTTTGTTGCGGTTGCGAAAGAGATTTATGTAGCACTTTGTAATCTCTAAATGGTTCTTAAAACAATATATATATGTAACATGTAAATTAAAAACACTTTTAAGAATACCCAGAAGTGTCCCAGAGCTGATGTATTATTATAACATTGTCATCACCGCTGGCTGGTCAAGGAAATATTGTGAATAACCCACGTGATCTATGAAAAATATACTTTGAAGATATTCGCCATCACCAACCTGCACCTGGTTAGCATGGCGGATTGTGACGATAGGAGGTCCCAAGTCCAAGCAGTGGGAAAAGAAATTGGGTTACTTATGCTACACAGTATTTTTATTTTTAACTAAATCATACAATAATTTATTTACAATTGCTACACTTAAAAATTTGCCAACTGTACATGCACAATACACTAAATTTATTGTATTTGTTATTTCATACATATATTTGTCTATTAATAAATTAATGTTTGTTACTATACACACTTACGTACGGTCAGGCTAAGGTATGCTTACGACTACTGTTAGCTCAAAATAATAGTAATCGTTGAAATGGGCCTATTGGGTTTTTAGCGAAAATCCAGAACATACATTCTTAATATTTTTCATTAAGTATTTTAATTGGAACAGCAATAGCAACTATAAATTATTACTAGTATGCAACTAGTAATAATTTCGAGTAGTTTCGCTTAACATGTTATCAAGTAAGTGGTAAGAAGTAAGTACCCGTAGAACAGAGTTTTATATGAAAATATGACATATTATTAGGTTTAAATGTTACCAACAAAGGCTTAATTTTGGTCCAAGAGTTGAGAGTCACGAGAAATAGAGTCATGTAAACTTCGTCTTCCTGACCCATTTAGCCGGAAATATTTGTTGCTGTAGGGGAGTACCAAATTTCGATTTTATTGCATTGCTGTCTTACTCTCTCTTTAAGGTTAAGAAAGGGAGATACGGCAATTTCTACTAACCTCGTTTGTTCGCCCCTTTAGGAGGTTCACATTAGGAGACTTCTAGAAATATCAGTTTGGTTTTTAGGATAGATCTAATTTTAAATTTTATTCCTGTTGATAGATAAGTCCTAAATAATCGAATAACGAATAGTAAATAAATAGTCGAGTAATTTTGTAGAAAATGGTAACAAAATTCCATTCCATTCATTATTATATTTTGGTCCAGTCATTATAAATGCGAAAGTTTGGATGTTTGTTGCTCAATCACGTCGAAACGACTGAACAAGTCGAGTTGGAAGTTGGAACACCATTATATTATTGTCGTTTTGAATAACACAAATAGGATAATGTTAGCACAAGAAATTTATGAGAACGGGAACTACCCGGGTAAAACTGTAGAGCAATATTAGTATTAAGATATTTCTCAGGAAATGTCATAGTGTGAACAAAGCAAAAGAAAATGTTCCCAGATGGGTCGCAGGGCGCCAGTAAATCACTTAAGACGCAGGAATCCCTTCTCGTGGCAGTTACAGTCGCTGTTTTTGCTCACCGAGGCAGCCGATAAGAATATCTGAAACAGTGTACACGTGGCTTGGACTAGAGAGGAATGGAAAGCTTTGTACGGAAAATGTTCACTTAACGTTATTTCATGGCATTATTTCTCTTTATTATAATGTATCTACACAGGATCTGCTCGAATGGTTTCAGATTATGTAAATATTCAGTAAGAATGTATTATACATATAGGTAGGTAATTAAACATAATTGTCAGTTTTGTAAATAATAATAATTTGCGGAATAAATGTAGGGTATTTGTCAAAAGTTCCGCCGAATTATTTTTTTACAAAATGGTATAGTAATAATATTATGTCATATATTAATGGATAAATACTTCGGTTCTATGGTGGAGTAGCTCCCGATATTTCGATGATCACAGGTGCCTAAGCAATTTACCTACTCGTTCAACACTAGTAATTACGGAATACTCGTATTTACCGTGGTTTGGTGGTGGAGGAGAAACAGTTTAATTGTGAAGTAGTTAGTGTGTTTTAATTATTATCAATGGAGGACTTGCAGTGGATGCTGGACAGCTTAGCTAAAGCTTCTCAACGCATCGGCCTCCGGATGAATTTGGATAAAACCAAAGTCATGTGCAACGAGTTCGTTGCTCCGGGACCGATTGCCATTTGTGGAACCACTCTTGAAATTGTACAAAAATACGTTTACCTAGGGCAGACGCTCGAACTAGGTAGAGGTAATTTTGAGAGTGAGGCTATGAGAAGAATACAGTTGGGCTGGGCAGCATTTGGAAAACTTCGTCGAGTCTTCTCGTCACCCATCCCACAAAGTCTCAAGACAAAAATGTACAATCAGTGCGTCCTACCCGTTATGACCTACGGTGCTGAAACGTGGACACTTACAGTCAAAATGGTCCGTAAGCTCAAAGTCGCCCAGCGAGCTATGGAAAGAGCTATGCTTGGAGTTTCTCTGAGGGATTGCATTCGCAATGAAGTAATTCGTCAGAGAACTAAAGTGACCGACATAGCTCACCGTATTAGTAAGCTGAAGTGGCAGTGGGCCGGACACATCTGTCGCAGACCTGATAACCGTTGGGGTAAACGGGTTCTGGAGTGGAGGCTGCGAATCGACGTAGTAGTGTAGGACGCCCTGAGACTATATGGAGTGACGATATTCGAAAGGCAGCTGGTGGCGGTTGGAGACGGAAGACCGAGGATCGGGCTAAGTGGCGTATCTTGGGAGAGGCCTATGTCCAGCAGTGGACAAGTACAGGCTGATGATGATGATGAATTATTATCAATAACATCAATCATTCATCAACAACCCACTATATGTTCCCACTGCTGGGACTCGGGCCTTCTCTCGCAAGGAGAGAGTTAAGGCCATAATCCACCACGCTGGGCCAGTGCGGGTTGGTGGATGACACATGACTTCGAAAGATTCTAGGTACATGTCGGTTTCCTCACGATGTTTTCCTTCAATGTTTTAAGTTAGCGGCATTACGCAAATGACTTCGAAAAGACAGTGGTGCGTGTGGGGTTTAAACCCGGGTACTCCGGATCGGCAGGCGGCGTTCTCCCGACTAGACCAGCCGTAACTTAGTAACATACCCGTAAACAATATTAGTACATATAGAACGGTAGTATTTCAAAACGTCTTCCTAAACAATTTTGTCTCTATATGTTGCCGACTTTGCTCAAAAATTGTTGTTTTTTTGCTTCGTGCCTCTGAATAGTGCCTCTAAATTTTCAGAAAACAGGAAGAAATGCAGGTGACTAAACCCTATATTCCAAACATTTATACAAAGCTTACACAAGCAAAAAAAAACTGTATTTTTTTATAAAGTCATAACTGTACATCAATTATCGACATTTCAGTATAACTTTAAATGGACTTAAAGAGAAAAAAAAAGATTAAGTCTGGTTCTGAAATGTGGTGGAAGTTTCGTGGAAGTGTGGTGTGGTGGAACGTTTTGTAGTGATAAGAATCTCTGCAGGGACCACTTGGAGAAGTACCACAAGTTTGCCCGTTGTTCTACCGTAGAGTTTATGTTGTTTAGGTTTGGAGGGAATTTTTTACAGTATATAAGGGAGAGATACAAGGGAGAGAGATAAATCATCTTATATATCGGGGTAAACAGCATAGTGCAATCAGTGATTAGTGCTGTTCATGTTCAAATAGCTGCGGCTTTGTTCTGTAATCAGCAGACGTGTTGCTTACGATCAGGCACGTGTCCTGCTCGTACTGTCGTTCTACAATATAATAAGTATAACTATTGATATCTAAAAAAAAAATGCGCTTAAGACCGCCCGGCAAAAGTGAAAACTAAGATAAGAAATACTTATATTGAAAATCACTAAATAATTGTAATAATTAAAAATAAAAATTACTTATTTAGAAATTGAAAATTAGAATATACCTAGTAAGCACAGCAACACGAGAATAACATGTGGCGAAATGATCTATGTATCTATGGCCAAGAATAAATTAAAAAAAAAAAATTACGCGGTTCGGAAATGGCGTAGTGATTACTTACTCTGTGCAAATGGCGTTAGAGCTCAGATTGAATCTACTTAGTCTGTGGATTGAATACCTCCGTTAGAGTATCTCTCTACTTAGTCTGTGATGGCGTTTGCCGTTTGACTAGCATTTTTTAGTATTTACGTATCTCTCTACTTCGTCTGTGGTATTTGCTATTTATTTATTTTGCAGACGAGACAGTTGTGACACAGATTAAGTAATATAATGTAAGTGTGACGTGGAAACTGTCAGTATCACGTATAGGTGAACAAAGATCTAATGGCTCTAATTTTTTTATAATGTGGTAAGTACCTAGAAGCAAAGATTGTTGAACTCAAGATTAGCCCTGAACATCTTGACATTGGTAACAAACTGCGTTTGTGACATCTGTCTCTATCTAAGACATATCTGTCTCGGTCTAAGACATCTATTTCGCTCGCGCTAGTTATAATTAGTATTATTCTCTCTCTGTCACACGGTGATGTTTAACCAGTGACGGTGATGGTTGCCATTTTAAAATAATTGTATGGGTATATGTAATTGGAAAATATTTAAAATTATTTTAAATATTGTACTTACGCATGAAATGTAATTCTATTAGATTTACTTGAGTTTCTAGAATTATTAGAACACTCTTTGAACGCACAGGAAGGCATAGGCAATCTTTTTTATTTATGATCAAAATCACTGATAGGTATAAACGACTGGCGTCCCCGCTTCCTACAACCGACTAGAACGGAAAAGTGAGCTCACTCTTCCCAACGTTAACATGAATCCGTGCGCCCTGATGTTTGTGAGGGCTAATCTTGAGTTCTACGATCTATGCCTAGAAGTTAATGTCGGTATAAAAAGATATAAAAATATAATAAACACAGGGACTATATTATCTTTCTCGCTCTGACGCGTTTGTTCACTGTATGTTGTTTCTAGCTCTAGCATCCCGAGTTTACCCGAAAAGCTATTATCATACCCGAGCGTGACGGATGATTTCAATTCACAGCCCACGAAAATTCTGTCCTAGGCGCGCCCAAAGAAGTTTTCACTTCAATAAAATAATGTTAAAGAAAGAATATCTTCATGGTTCGCGCCCAACTAAATTGTAAATTTTGTATGTAATCTAATGCCATTCACGTTGCACTGCGACAAAGAATGTGCAATGGGTACTTAACTTAGTTACGACTGCAGATGCGTGGAAGTAATTCGAAGTTCAGGGATTAGATAAACTTTGATTGTAACTCTGGGTACAGTTGCCCTGGAATTTGGGACCAAGTAGGTACAGACAAACGCAAAAAGTCTGCTCTTTTTTTGTATAAACGGGGAAGTATAACAACTATGTCTTATTATTTATGCTGTTATCAAAACATCTATAGTCATGTGAACCTCAACCACAGAACATTCTGTTATGTGACCTCAACCATCAATGGTTAATAAACTATTTTCGTACAAAAAATTAAACCGACTTCAAAACCACAAATAAATAGATGAGTGAGTAGCATTTGTAATAATGATATTAATTTATTTTTCACTTTTGAGTGGCTATTTGTAGTTTTAAAGTCGGTTTAATTTATTGTACGAAAATAGTTTACTTTACCCTTTTTAGTGCAAAACAATTTTTATAAACGCATTTACCCGATTTCGTAGCGACAGGTTCGAGTTTCATAACTTTTGTGAAATCTACAATTACGTCATCCAGAAAATTGTACGCAAATTTTAGTTTTTGGTTCATATTTCAAAAACCACTAGCCCGATTTCGATAAGATTTATATGGGATCATTCGGGAAGGATACACATCCGAAGCATTTATCGTATACCAAACTACTGGTAGCGACCAGTAGTTTGGTATGATAAACTACTACTATGGTAGAGACTTAATTAAAGTATGAGTAAAATGTACCCTCTTTGGGCGGAGACCGTCTGAAAGCAACTGTCAAACATATTTTTAACCGACTTTAAAAAAGGAGGAGGTTATCAATCAGAAGCCTATGTTTTTATGTATGTTACCTGATTTCTCGAAAACCCCCGTACTGATTTTAAAATTCATTTTTTTCACGCGGTTTTACCCGCGTGATTCCACATCCCGTTGTTTTCCCAGGATAAAAAATAGCACATGTGTCATTCCAGACCATTATCTATCCGTGTACCAATTTTCATCTAAATCCCTTAATAGTTTTAAAGGGATTTACGAATATATAATTACGAATATATATAATACGACGGAGATACGAATTATATAATTAACTATTTGAATTTAATAGTTTTTAAGTGAACAAGTAACAAACTTACATTTACATCCATACGTTCTTACATACAAACTTACTTTCGTGTTTTGTAGTATTGTGAACAAACTATGGACTAGCAAAAACGTGTAGGACCCCTACAACTACAAAGAGTTTCTATCTATCTTAATAGACTTTTTTTATAAATAGTATGTGGTACCAATGTATATGACTGTACCTACAGTTGGGACTTCGCCACGCAGAGTACACACGCCTCACGAGTGAGTGCCACGACGCTACAAATTAGAAAGTTTCGCCGACTCGCCCCAACGAGGGGGCGTGTTCTAATAAAATACCGGGATAACAATACTGACGTTTATTTTTCTTTAAAGTTACGAGCCTTTGCAACACGTCTTCGTTAGCTCATTTAGTTTAGTTACTTCGTGTTGTTGTAAAGTGGTAAAGAATTAAATTTTAAATTAATAATAAATGACACTACATGACGAGATAATAAATGATAATACATGACGAGAACCTCGTGAAAGCTGAGAAGGGCAACCTTAGCAAGTACCTTGACTTGGCTTTCGAGGTAACCGCCATGTGTAATGTTGATTGGACGATCATAGTCCCCATAGTCGTGTTGGCAAGCGGCGTTATAGCGAAAAGCCTCGACCAACATCTCAAGAGACTTTCACTATACGGTTGGATCAAGGGTCAAATGCAGAAGGCGGTCATCTTCGACACAGCGCCCATCGTCAGGAGGTTCCTCACTCTGCAGACCTAACCACCGGTAGCTTGGGCGCTGCCCCGCTGCTAGTTTTAAGTTTTTTATAATGTTTATATAATAATAAAATAACATAATAAATTTTTTTTATAAGTTTTTTACAACATGAATATAACTTCATGTTATAAAAAACTACAAACTTTAATTAATAATGACACGCGCTGCGCGTTCGGTACATAGTAACTTCTAAGTATTCTGTGTCTCACAGACGATCCACAGAATATCTAGATTCTAGATTCTAGAACGTGGCCACGTGATCGCGTCGCGTCGTCTCTTGAATGAAAGAATAATTATCAAAAATATATTTTTGTGTGGAAAAACAAACATCATTCGGTTATAACCGACTTCAAACAAGGAGGATGTTCTCAATCGGGTTGCATGTTTTTTTATTTGGTTTGGTTTTACGCGATAACTCCGCTAATTGTGAATTGATTTTTTGTTTGGTAGTAAATACTTCAGAGGTGATCTCATAAATCGAAAACAGGGAGGTAGTTTTTCAAATATCAACAAAAAACTAAAATCAGCTTAGATTTATCTGTACTACATAGCCATAGCTTCTTATAAAATTTAGTCGAATTACAGAATTAAATTAGGTACCTGTCATTGAAGTAGATTTTGTTCTTTAGGAGAAAACATTTTAGCATAATAAATAGCCATTTAATACCCATTAAATGTTCCCACTGCTGGGCGTCGGGGCCTTCTCCCGCAAGGAGAGAGTCAAGGCTATAATCCACCACGCTGGCCCAGTGTCGGTTGGTGGATGACATATGACTTAGAACTTAGATTCTAGGTACATTTCGGTTTCCTCGCGATGTTTTCCTTCACCGTTTCGAATACCGGCATCACGAACATGACTCTGAAAAGATAGTGGTGCGCGTGGTTTTGAACCCTGGGTCTCCGGATCGACAGTCGCCGTTCTCCTGACTAGGTCAGCTGTAACTTACTAGACCAGCCGTAACTTATTAGAAAACGTATTATTTCAATCCAAATACTGTTTGAAATTTAAAGGTAGTGTTTAACAAGCTTCGGTGACCGAAGCAGCCCGTTGTTAGGGTTCCGTACCCAAAGGGTAAAAACGGGGCCCTATTACTGAGACTTCGCTGTCCGTCCGTCCGTCTGTCTGTTACCAGGATGTATCTCAAGAACGGTGTTAGCTAGACAGTTGAAATTTTCACAGATGATGTATTTGTATTGCCGCTTTAATCATGGCGGAACGTATCAAGTGATCGGGTTGAAATTTGAAATAGAATTAGATTACAGTCTGGAAGAACACATAGGCTAAACATTGCCTATGTACAAGTACTCTATGTATTACGTAACAAACATCCAAACAGTGACATTCATAATATTTACAGGACAACGTTGGAACGGCTAAACATATTTGGATGGAATTCGAAACACACGTAGTTTGAACTCAGAAATAGCAAATCGGTTACTTATAGGTTACTGTGACGTAGGAAAGACTAAGCAAATTTGGTAGAAAATTGAAACAGAAATAACTCATAGTCTGAAATACCACATTTATGTTTATTACCTATCAACCTGAAAAGAAGCATGGGCCATGAGGAAACAAATATTGACTATCACGTCAAAACGGCACAACGATATGGGTTGACATACGAAACACATATATGTAGTTTAGAGTCTAAAATTTCACATGGGCTAATAAGTCTACATTTTCATTTAACTCCATATTTATATAAGCGTATATTTTCGTCAGGAACTTGATGCGATGGTAAGGTCAAAGCCAAAAATGAAAAATATGAATTTAAACCCGTTTTGGCGTAGATAATATAGGTGATTTGCGTTCACAATCAAAATAACAAGCAACATAATATTCTCATTAGTCGGCGCTAATGCCAGTTTAAATCTAAAAGCACTAAAGGCCATTTAAATCGATGTTTTGCTATTGTGGTATGTATTTTTTCTTTCATCACTAGGTGGCGTTAATGGTATTCTAAATTGTACTAATAAGTTTTTGCTGCTAAAAGGATTATGATGCCAAATTTGGATTCTTTCTTTTAAATTCATACATTAACATTTGACTAGGACTTGGCTTAGATTTACGGGTTCAACTTGCTTGAATATCATTAAAACTCAAAATTTTAATTATTTTGATTCCACACAGGCTTCGTTCAAAATTTTACGCCGGCGAAGTCGCGGGTAACAGCTAGAAAACAGCTTGCGGATAAAAAGAAATAGGTAAGTAGGTATCAGATCATGCACATTAGCTTCAGACTTTTCATAATGTATCCTATAAAATCCTACAAACTTAACACTTGCGGCTATGTTCGATACTACGAAACCTTATTAAGTATGTTTGATTTTGTTTAAAAAAAGAAAAATAAAGATGATAAAATTCAATAAATTTTTGTGTGGAAAAACAAATTCACTCAAACTCAAAGGTTTTTAAATGACTACTTATCCAAATATTTGACGTATGATACTTCCAATTAATGTATAAGTCAGTAACATCTGCTTACGCGAACGAAGTAGCGGGTTCAGCTAGTATTAAATATATACACCCGTTTTGGCGTAGATAATACAGGTGCTATGGATGCACAATCAAAATAACAAGCAACGTTATATTCTCATTGGATGGCGCTAATGTCAGTTTAAATCTCAAACACTATAAACCCCATTTAAATCAATGTTTTGCTATTGTGGTATGTATTTTTTCTTTCATCACTAGGTGGCGTTACTGGTATTCTTAATTGTACTAATGAGTTTTTTGCTGCTAAAATTATTTTTATGCCGAATTTGGATGCTTTCGTTCTTTGATTCTTTTTCTGTGTTACAATTAAATTTATTCATTAACATTTCACTTAGATTTTGCTTTGATTTATAGGTTCAACTTGCTTGCGTAATATCAAAAATCAAATAAATTAATCATTTTGAAGGCTTCATTCAAAATTTTACGTGGGCGAAGTCGCGGGTAACAGCTAGAGAAAAAGAGATAAGTAGGTATAAGATCATGTACAACAGCTTCAGACTTTTCATAATGTATCCTATAAAAATTCTACAAACTTAACAATTGCGGCTGTGTTCGTTACTACGAAACCTACTTATTAAGTATGTTTGATTTTGTTTAAAAGAAGAATAATAAAGATGGTATAATTAAATATATTTTTTATGTAAAAACAAATTCACTCGGGTTTTCAATGGCTACTTATCTAAATTTAGTTAATTTTGACGTACTTTCAACTAATGTATAAGTCCGTAACATCTGCTTACGCGAACGAAGTAGCGGGTTCAGCTAGTAATAACTAAAGTTCAATTTTCTTTTACAAAGTTTACAATAGGTGCTCGTATGCTCTAAATAAAAATTGCATGCCTATATTCTAAATATATTTAAACATTATTTATAGGACTTCTCCCACAACTCACATGAGTACTTACATTAGTAATAAAAAAAGAATAAAAGAGAGATCAAATTTTGTCATTATAAAAGTCTTTTACGCAGTAGTAACAACACTTATCTACTAAAAACGTTTGGTAAAAAAAAATGTTTTTTTAGATACTCGCAAATATGTAATCAGTTTATAATGTTAATATGTACATCTAAAATAGGTGTATAATCATTAGTCATGCTGACATGTTCGATTCTCGCCCCACGCCTTGGAGTATTTTGCAAGTTGTGCCTACTCCTACGAGAACAGGCGGCATTTTATGTACTTATTAATTTATTTTCTTTTCGATAACTACCACTCGTTCCTGAAAATATCTTTTACATCTAATTGCCCAATTACGTGGAAAGTAATAAGCTATAGGTACAAAATCTGTTTGTTGATCGTGGACTAATTGGTAGCGAGTCTGCTCAAAGAATGGTGGGTTTAAATCCCACCCAGGACGTCTTTTAACCGACTTCAAAAAAGGAGGTTTCTCAATTCGACCGTATGTATGTTCTTTTTTTTTTTTTTTTTTTTTGTGTGTTCGCGGATAACTTCGTCGTTTATGAACCGATTTTGATGATTCTTTTTTTGTTGTAAAGGAGATATTCCAAGGGTGGTACCATGATAAGGAAACCAGGATCTGATGATGGTATCCTAGAGAAATCGAGGATAACTTTCGAAAATTGTAAAGATGACTAGTGCGTTAGTTAAGTTTTTGCTTGAGCATTTTAAAGCAGTGTAGTTTAAAGATGGTCTGGAGTCGATCTGATGAGGGAACGGGAAGACGGTCGAGGGAACTCCTCGACGGTACATAGTAGTTACCTTGTGTTTGGGCTCGATGAATTTGTATTGATGAGAACTTTTTACATAGATGGGTTGTGACTGTCATTAGTGGTCTGATGATGAAGATAAAGGACAGTCAAGGGAATTTCTTAACGGCTTACAGGAACTACCCAGTGTTTGGGTTTAATTCATGTATTGAGATCTCAACACGAAATCGTGTAAATGCATTAGTGAAAACTTGTTTAGCACTAAAAAGGGGAAAATAAACATTTTTTTACAAAAAATTAAACCGACTTCAACACCACAAATAGGCACTCAAAAGCGAAAAATAATTTAATATAGGTAATTATTATAACCGCTACTCACTCATCTATATGAAGTCGGTTATTGATATTTATCTTGTGTCTGTATATTTTATTTTATATTAATACTATTGCTAAAAGTATTGATATTTATATTATAATTACTTTGTCAGCTATCTGCTTACTCTTTCTCTACCACATCACAAGTTTTACTTAGCTCTAGGGGCTAGATTAGATAGTGTTGTGTGAAAAAAAATTCTATGAATATGTGTTTTAGTTTTAGTAACACTATATACCTATGTACTACAATCTATTTTTTTAAATGAGCATTAAGTATTATCTCTTGCACTTTTCCGATATTGAGAGAGTTAGATGGCTCATTGATTGGGATGGAGCTAACGCCTTAGTCTTATTTTGAAATCGTTATGACCCATTCATATAGGTATGTAGAATACTTCAAAAATTTGTCGTACCTAGAGAAAATTAAATTGTTCATGTGTGATTAAAATTTGCATATACTCATTTATTAATAACCAGGGGTTACACGTCACGCTTACATAATTCTGATAGTTCTTAATGAATAATACGATACAGCCAATAAACCAATTAAAAGATAGTTAAAACAGTCATAAGTAGAGGTTTAATAAAAATTAATTATTATGATAACAATATAAATAAATAATAAGTACTTAAATATCTAAAAATAAATTAAAAATCAAACAGTGTCTATTGCGTACACCATACGGTCCAATAATTAAATAGATACTTTAAAAGCATGGGTAGATGCTTAATATTTACATAAGTAGATATACCTTTATAATTCATAGACTATATTTGTATATATTCCTGCTAATATTATAACTGAAATGATCAATCTGAACTTTGAAACAGATATAAGATATATAAAAGCTGAAATAGCACATATGCCCCTTTTCATTCTGAAAAATGTAGAGTTCTTTGAAGAATCAACAGTCTTTTTTTAAAATTGTACGCGGACAAAGTCGCAGGCGGGCAGACAATACTAATTACTAAAACTTCAAGTCCTCTTGACGTAGGTAACACAATTTTGGGTAAAATATCTAGGTTTGAATTAACAAAAAATCTTAGTATTTTTAATAGAAGCATCCTTAGGTTTTGCATTCAGTTTGCTAAATAAAACTCAAACCGGTCTGAATAATGTATAATATGTAAAATGCAAAAGTTTTTCCTTCTCTAGACACCGGGTTGAGCGATGTTGCAGACGTAAAAACTACCTTCCGGGTAACGGAAGTCTATGCGAGTCCTTCCACACGTCTGGTCAAAACTGAAGCTACACATAACACATGTCTGAGTATCTTTACCACATACAAATATAAAAAAAAACTTTGTCGGTTAGGTAACACGATGCAAAATTCTTGATAGATTGAGAGCCCATGAAACCCAGATTCGTTATTTAAACAAAGCTGAAAGTTAGTCAGCGCATGCTCTCGACATACGTAAGAACGATGGAGCATTATGATGTTTGGATCAACCTGGCTTTGGTAGATAAACGAAGGTCTGAGGTTCTTAGTCTTTAGTACATTAGATTAAAGTTGACGCACTGAAACTAACTTCTTGGAAAGGCATGCAGAATATTTAGCAATACAATTTGATCAAGCTATGTGATAGGTAGGTACAGACGTCTTAAATATTTCTGTATAAAAAAAAATGACAATCAAGACAGACACACTTTATTTTCCACTTTAAAAAAACAATACGAACAATAGAAGAAAAGGGCTAAATTAAACTTGGTGCTAAAATTGATGCCTTACATGTGATATTTCGTACATAGATTCATAGCATTTCTTACTTGTTTTAATTTTCTTTTTTAGAAGACAAGTTATTTGATCGGACACACTGATGTTTTATCACAACACATACAAAATACATTTTCTAGTGAGTTATTGTTTCAACGCACCCCTTCCGTGTCACCAAACAAATACAAATGTGGCCATTAGAGGAAATAACGGACACTTTCATATCTATCAGTGTCCCATGTGCATTGGCTACAAGTTAGTAATTAGATAACAATCGACCATTCACATTCGTGTCCCATTCCACTAACAGTCCAACACGCTGTTATTCACATTTAGATGCATAACTACTGGTAGTCAGACGATGTTATATCGCTAAAAGTGCTTCATAATGACCATACCATATCAATAAGACTATAAAAGTGAAACAAAATGAAATTTTATAATGACAAGCCCAAGACGAACTAAAAAAAGTGGAGCTCAGTGCACTGACCAAAACTTAGATTGGGACTCTCCGTCAGCAGCCACAGGAACTGTAAGAAGAAGATCTTGTCCCGAAAACTCGAAACACACTTTACAAAATCAAACGGCTATATTCGAAGTTGAAACACCATCGGATTCTGGTAGTGGGACTTCCAGAAGCATAGATGAAGACGGCCTCATAGATATAGAACAAAGGATTTCGTTTATAATCAACGAAAATAGATCTTCGAACAGTAACTCAGAATCAAGTGAAGTAGATATAATTATTGATAGCTACCTAAGCAATCCATTAAACGAAGATTATTTTGAGATAGCGCAAAATGAAGCCCTCCGGGATCGCAGCAACACTTTCATTGTATCGCAAGAGACTGCAATCTCTAACGAGAAACGTAACGCAGCTGGTTCTAATGAGGCATCTCAGGATAAAAAGAATAAAGATCGTAGACTCAAAGCGCCAGCACCGGTAAGGAAACTGAACAAACCGTTCGACATAGTTAAAACCACTAAGTTTAGTAAAGACACGAAAAAAATGGAAGAAAAAGCCAGCGTTCTACCAATTTATAAGAGTACTATCCAAGGCACCGATATAGATTTAAATCAAAAGAAACGTGTTGCTTCGAAGTTAAGACTACCTTTTTCTCCTACCAGAACTATGGATAAACCTAAAATTAATTTCTTTCAAACCAAGAGCACTCTACCTGACGGCAAACCATCACCCTTGTTGTCATCACCTATACGAAGAACTATATCGAACGAGTACGTGCGGTTAAAGTTTGCAAATGATACAGTGATAAGGCGGACAATTGATGGGAAGTGTGTACCTAAAATAACACCAAAAATCCAGTCGATAATACCCGAAAGTCCAGTGGACAGCGAAGATCCCTTCCTGAATCTCAGTCCGAACAAGAAATATACTGTGACAGTGAACAATAAAGTGCGTTGTGACAAGGATAATTATGTTATATTCGATCCGGACACCGGATTTAGCCCGGAAGCGGGGGCGAGGCAGTCTCGGATACCGCTCAAATCCCCGAGCGGGGAAAAGTCTCGCATACCGTTAAAATCTCCGGTTGGTGAAAATTCCGGTACGACTCGAAAGTCAGCTAATGTGAGTGATACGGACAGCGGAATTTTATCTCCTAATTCTCCTGTGGAGACTAGTGAAAAAGGTGCTTATTACGTGAATGCTGCTGCCTTTAGTAAAAGTGCTAAAAAGTGTACATCGAATTTGGATATTACCATTGTGGATCCAGGGCTGGCGAAGAAAGCTGCTGAACAGATACAGGTCAGTCTTGTGTAGTGTTTTTGGTTTTCATTAAGTAGTTTTTTTTAAATGATACATATGTTTTTTTGCTTATATAGGTATCTACATGCCAATACCACTATGGATAGACAATACCTAAAATACACTTTGGATCTCTGTGCTTCAAATAACTTTAAGTAACAGGCTATCAATTCGTCGAATACGTTTTATTTCCATAATAACTGTTAAAATGCGTGTTAATTAAAAAGACTGACATCTTATCATCCCCTACGTATTTAATTCAGATCTCAAAGTAAAGTTAGTCTTACAATTCTCAAATTATTATAATTAAAATAAAAAGAAAAAAAACAACTTCAATTTTAAAATTAAATTTAGACATTCGACTTGTGGCGAATCGTCAATAACTCTTGACTCTAGGCAGAGTCCGACTGGGTAAGTAGGCACCACACCTTCGTCAACTATTCTACCGCCAAGCAGTAATGTTTAAACATTACTGGTTTCCGGTTTGAAGGGCAATGTTTCCAGATAAATTACAAGGCTTAGAGATATAACATCTTAAATCTCTGGGTGACGAGTGCAGTGCAGTGCATTGGTAGGTAATGATTTGGATTCTTCATGTTCCAATAGTTGCGTGTCACTGTGCTGCTATATGGCAGGCATGTTGCTTACCATCAGGCACAAGTCCTGCTCGTCTCGTCATTCTTTATTTAAAGAAAAGGCACATACTGAAAAAACAACACAACCGAATTGAGAACCTTCTCCTTTTTTGAAGTCGGTAATCTTTTTATATATTAATGTCAAACTAGGTAGCAAAGATTGGCAATTATTGCCATAATACATTTTAATAACCTATCTATGATGTATTTGAGAAACTTTGTGCTTAGCTATTTCCAGTAGGTACTACATTTTTTAAACTGTAATAATTTCGCACTTGACCGCCATCTCGCCTGATGTTAACCGATGATGCGATCTACGATGGAGCGTGCTTACCTAGAAGAAACCGATTCACTCTCGATTTGAAGACACCGAGATTGTTGCTATCGGGGAAAACCCACTCAGGCAATACATTCCACAACCTAGACGTCTACATGTACTGAGATATCAGCATTGAAGTCACAGTACAAGCTCAGATAAAACATAAAATAGTTATGTACAAGTAGGTCCTAATCTAGTCAGCTGCGAGTCGGAATTAGACCGAGGTTTTCGATTCTTAACACACAATCAACAATTACTGAAAAAAAAAAACAATTTGATTAGGTAGTAGTATTTTGTACCTTATACTCATGGACACATGGACGTATATCTTTAAACATCCATGCGTTTACCGAATCGCACTTGATCCGTAGGACGGATATATTAAAAATCAAAAATCTTTATCAAAAAACTAAATCTCTTTTCTTTTAAATTAATATACAAAAGTGATTCAAACCGTGTCTAATACTCTCGAACAAAAAACGTACTTATACTGGTACGGCTATTATTGCGGTGTGCTCTTTGATATTGTAATAAAGTACATACATAGTGTAAGTATAATATTTATTTTTTATTTGCTCTGCTGCGCCATCTACTGAGGAGTAGCAAAACGGTGCAGTACCAATTTTGTGCGGTTTTAGAGTTCAACATTAGACAATTTACTACAATGCAATAGTTACTCGTAGTACGCTAGGTAAGCGGTAGATGGCGCTAAAATTACTTTGTCCCATTTTGTCCACAGAACAGTCATTGAAAATATTATGGGATTGGTACTTACAATAAATTATTATTTGTGTAACTCTGCCTTTTGTAACAATTTAATCATAATACCGAAAACACACTACAGATCGATATAGGTACAGCAACACATACTTACCATACATAGGTAGATATCGCTCTCCGATACGATATTTCGAAACGGTTGGGGTTGGGAACCGAGTCAGCGGGAATGCCATCTATGCGCAGATACGCGTCTTGTGATGTTATTTTTTGCAGCGAGGTAGCAAAAATAATTGGTAAGTAGTCATAGGGACTAGGGACTGCCGATAAAAGCGAAAACGTATAACTCAGTATTTGATAGCTTACTTTGGAAACTACGCGGGTGAAATCGGAGGGCACTGCTAAGTCTGGAAGAAATCTTCATAGCATAGTCGTCTAGATTCTCTAGATAAGTTTTCTAGGCATAGCCATCCTGAAATGCGTCTCCGCTAGGTCCCAAATTCACCCGAACATTTCTTTCATTTACAAGCGTGAAGATGAGCCCACCAAAATATTTGTGTCAATCGAAAAATCTTTGTGTGTTGCGCCAAAAGAGGTTTTCACTTCAAAAACACCTTTAACACTCACGTACTTAGTTATTACACTAATCCCATATAATAATCATAGAATAGATAATATTAATAATCCATATATTTCGCCAACGCGACGTCGAAATCGTCGAAGGATATTGTTTGTGACAAAAGTGTACCTAATAAAAAAAAAGTAACAATACATAAGCATACCTAATCCGCCCACTAAATATTGCCATAGCTCATTATGACAAAATTCAAAGAGGATATTTACTTCATCTAAGAAAGTTGTATAATTTGGAAAAATACTCAGGGGTACAGGCGGCATTCGAACCTGCGAATTCACTATTGTGAATCACATGCCCTAGGGCTATTAACATGGTTATAATACAATTATTATAGTTAGTTTTTGTTTTCGTTTATTCAGCGTTAGCGCTTCAATCTCGATATACTATATTTTTAGCACAAGCCATTGTTGATGGATGGCCCTAGCGCTCAGAAAAAGCCTAGCGCGATCGCAGAGCTGAGTCATAGATAAGAAAATAGTTATGGCTGAGGTACTCGTACTTAAAAAGTGAGATAAAAAAAAGATTCCTAAGTATATGAGCTTTCCATGTTCCATTTTCCTATCTATAATTTACCTACATATTATATGAGGTAGACAGGTACACTGTTTGCTTTGTAGTTTTACTTTGGTATTTTGGAATACAAGATTAATATTAGATTGGGTGAGTGCCTACTAGAGGTATATTCCAAAAGCAGCGTCTTCAATTTGTTCGTATCTATCAACTGCAAATCGATATCTACAAGTCGAATTGCACAATGTAATCATAATTCACCTCGCATGCGACACGCGCTCGTGTGAGAATCAGTCTGATTGCACCCGTGGTTAGAATTGTGAAACTAGGAATACATCGAATGCATACATACCTCCATTCGTGGTGGGTGGAATTTACCTATAATTCAACGAGGCGCCGCTACGAAGTAGTGGTGAGACTTTAGATGAAACATTTTTAAGCGAATTCAAGGAATACGAATTCGTCAGAATATTTTTTGAAGTTCTACTTCTAAAATCATGAGAGTTATTTTTTAGAATACGCGTGTAAACGGTCATGAAAAACCAACACCCTTTATTAACTTCTTGGACTAAGTGCTTGTGAAACCCAGACATTCGATACTTAATTTAAAAAAACCTGAAAAACCTCCCAACACGATACATCATAATGAAGTTTGGATCATCCTGGCTTCATCATTTGGGAGTTCCCACGATGTTAAATTAAATGCCTGGCAATTAATGATGTTATTTTTAATAATATTCTGAAGGTCAAAATATCAGACTTTATAACTTGACAAACATAGATAGGTATTTCATAGTACCTACAGCTTCAATATATTTGTACCGTTTATCTGTCAAAGCTAGGATGACCCGAACGTCAAATGACCCATCGTTCTTACCTATGTTGGGAGCACGGGCTTAACAAACTTTCAGCTTTGTTATAATAACGAAGGTCTGGGGTACACGGGCTCTTACTCTATCAGATAGATAGGTATTTATCACAGACTAAGGAGAGAGTTACGTAACATTTATGGCGTTGTAGACATTTCTATATTCTAAGGAGGTTGAACTTTGAAGTTGTTAGCACAAGGATTACAGAGAAGAAATATTAACTTCTTGCGTGCGAGCTTTTTTTTTAATATTTATCTTATTAATATTACTCGAAGGCGTATGAACCGCTTTGAATATATTTTTTTGGTTCAAATGGTGTCCTAATAAAATACGATACTTATACATTAAATGGCTTTCCATTAAACATTTATCGAAACTATGCAGTTATGGAAAACAATAAATAGAAATCTAAAATTTGGATACGAAGATGATATTTTCAGTTACTCCAAAACCTCGCTGTTTCATTGGAGCAGTGCATTTAGTTTACCATATTACAATTAATAAGAAAGCATGGTTAATATTTTATAATTAACTAACGAAATATCAAATGCAGTGAACAGTTGTAACAGAAAAAACAGTTTTTTGAAGTGATAACTTCTTTTGACGCGCCACAGACAGATTTTTCATGGGCTGGGAATTGAATTTTAGCGTCACGTTCGGAAATGGTAAGAAATCTTCGAGTAAACTGGGGATTATGGCCATTGGCCATCTAGAAATGCGTTTGCATTTTCCATTGGCCTACGCATGGCTGACGCATTTCTAGATGGCCATACTCATGGCCACGCCCTCCGGTTTCGTCCACGTAGTTTCTAAAGTAAGCTAAAGCTAAGTAAAAAAATAAAAAAAAAGTTATAAGTTTTCACTTCTAGCAGCAGTTCCTATGGGTGTCAATTTTTTTTGTTTTAAAATTGATGTGACGACACAGAAGAGAAAATTGTGTTTTTGTTTTAAAGTTTATACTCGAGGTGGTTAGCCACAATTTGTCGATGATTACTTTAACTTTAACGACGTCTTTAAAATTATTCAGGTAAATAAATTAAAACTAGTAGAGTACATCACTAAGCTAACGAACTTGGAGTAAGACACTAACATGGGTAGATACTTAAGGACCCACTTCCTGGAAGGGGTCTTAACATGAGCACACGAGAAAGTAAACGTAAGTACTAAAAGATTACTTGAAACTTTGAAGTCAACTCTGATGTCTAAGAAATTCACATAGATAAATAATTTCCATTTCGTCAGATAAACAATGCCGGCATGGCTTATCAGGATTACTGTCTAGTTAAGTCCATTTTAACGAGTGATGTTTGGATGGCACAAAATCCTAATGGAAAATGGCAAGTTTTGCCGCAAAGTAGAGTAAAGTACTACTCCAAACCATAATTATACTGTGTTTTAAATTTCAACCCGATCCGTTGATATACGATAACGCAATTCAATCATACGAATATATCATATCACACTATTTTGTAAGTTGGACAGTCACTTTAGATTGCCTGTCTCTTCTGATCTTGTATTGTCATAATTAGGTATGTCATATTATATATTAATTATACTAATTAGTCATATATAGTAGCTACTTCAAACAAATGTTTTACTTTTCGCGTCCTGAAAAATACTGAGTCATATGACCCATGGCAGTCAGATAAAAATACAAAAAGGCATTTTTTATCGCTGAATAAATAATAGCCTGGCATTATGAAAGAAATATTAGGGAATATGGAGAGGGCTTGAATAGTAAAAACTACGTGCTCGTATGTACCGGAAGTGCGGGTTCATATATCAGTTTGGGAGCTCGTAAATATTCCCCGTGCGGTGCCAGATCACACTTGCCCCTTTTTGTTACTGCGAGAGGGAATAATTCGTCACTATTATCTTTGCCCACATTCACATAATATATGCTACCTGCTTTTGTATTTTCATAAATTTAACATTAGTATTATTAAAGGGATGCTTATTGCAGTTATATGATAGAGTCCCATTAGAAAAATCGAAATCAATAGTCCCAATATTTCAATTCATTTTCTTGCAATATATTCACAGGTTAACATTGTAGGTACAATCCATAAGGCGTATTTTATTAATCAGTCAGAGGGTTATGCTTGACCGTCATTTCACCATGTCATTGTCAAGCGAGCATGTTGTCTTTGATAGAACGTGCTTCCTGACTAGTACCGCCCTTGGCAATATTTAGCTTTTCTAGGTTTATAGTGATATTTTTTTTATCTCTTTGTCCACAATCCGACTAAATATTTAGATTATATACATGCTTACTAAATATTACTTAGTAACTTATAAAACAAGCTTGCACTAATCTACTTCATATTCAAATATACTCGTAGTCACTAGAACGTTATATTAATCCATTTTAATAATACAACATTTAATTCTTACCTAAAACGCAATCGTTTCAAGGCTTTTTAAATAATATTTTAACAAAAAGTATAAAATCTATACTTATCTATACTATACTTTGAATTCCTTTAAATTTTTTTAACAGGATCCTATAATATGGATGTATATTATTATTTTTGTACGCCTATTGAGCGCGTACCAAATAAGTGAAATTGTACTTATGTAGTGAATGACAAAATCTTTTTAGGCATTTCTGATTTTGCCCGAATTTACAAAGCAACATGTGCACACTAAATCTTCTTGAAGGTTAATAAAATAGGTATGAGTTTATATAAGCTCTCCCTCTCCACAAATACGTAAAGCAAACGCACTGCATTATTGAATGCCACCCCAAAGATCGGAACTCGTTTCGAGTAGGCCTTCTAAGACACGAATATACATCCTTGTATGTCTAGTGATGTGTTGTTTTACATATTAATTCAGTGTTATTTATGGCATACTACAAAAAGCCCACTCTGTGTTCCACAACTGGGATTTGGGACCATTTCACACAAGGAGAGAGTCAAGGCAAGTTAAGATAATCCACAAAGCTTATCAAGTGTAGGTTGCTGGATGACGCTTGTACTCGGTTTTTTTTTGAGTTTCTGGCTCCCGCATTTTTTTAATACACCCTAGGGGTGGTAGCGACAAGACTAGGTGGAGTCGGAGTGCTTAGATTCGGCCTATACATAGCGTTGATAAATATAAACCAAGAGATATTTCTTTTACACATTACCGGTGAAACATCAGGTACTCTATACAATCCCTAGGAATAATATACATTAATGGACGACCTAGGTATTATATGCTTTGCTTTGTCATTGTGTACAATACCTAAATTATACAGGAAAATTGAAGATAAAAATTGGTGCTGAAACTATATAATTTTAGTATAAGTACTTAAATTACGCATCAGGTTATTTGTCTTCGATGGAATCCTAAACTATTTATACAGTTTTAATCAAATATGCACACCGTATGCAGTTTGATACAACTTGAAAGTACTTTCAAGTTGTATCAAACTGCACTTTGCATCTTATCGAAATCGGAACAGACCGCTAGTATATTTGTTTATATACAATTAAATTATATGTATCTAGACTTCAATCCGTAATTTAGCAGAAAAATAGTCCTAACTCCAAGGTAAGTAAAATACCTTAATTTGCACCAATTTAATTATAAAGTTCTCTAATTGCGTCCTCCATATTTTTCGTCTCCTGTAATTTTATAACCTATCCCGGCTATCTGAGTTTTATTCGTGTTTAAAAACTTAACAGCTAACCGTATCCTGTCTGGTACAATCTCGATGGGGTTTAGGCGCCATTAATTATTTTCTTTGGTCTTGAATTATGGCCTCTTTCGGCGACAGACCGTTGTGTCACGCATTTAATGGGGTAACTTAATTTTATCCATTTACAAATATAGAACGTATTCTCTGAGATATTTGAAGAGTTAATTAATATAATTACTTGTACTCGTACCTATGTCTTGTTTGTTTTTAAATTAAAAGACGTCACAGATATTGATTTATTTTACGAAGTGATCCAGTGATAAGTTCAGTAGCGTTAATAACAAATACCCAACCGAATAGCGTTATAAAAGCAAAAAATATATACAAAAATAAAGCGTAGCAGTATAAGGTACAGAATAAGAGTATACATATTGACATAAACATTTCAATGCTATTTCTTTTTATAATGTCGATACACTTTTTTTTTACTTTAATAGGTTTACACTTGACCGCCCTCGCCTGATGTTAAGCGACGATGCGGTCTACGTTGGAGCGTGTCTACCTAGAAAAAACCGATTCACTTTCGATTTCAAGGCACCAACATTGAAACCAACCGTGAAACGTCAACCGCGAAACGATATCGCTTTTTCGAACTACGAACAGTCGGATAGAAAACGTGTATGATTGCATAAGGGTCAGCTCACACCGAGACGCGACGCGACGCGACGATACTCAAAGAGGCCGTTAGAGGCCAATGATTTCGCGCTACGCCGCGCGTCGTCGCGAGAAGCATCGCAACGTCGCGAGGCGCATCTTAAAATCGTAGCAGGACGACGCCTCGCTGCGCAGCGAGGCGCAGCGGAACGTATCTACTAGCCGCGGGCGCCGCGCGGCCCTGCCCGCGCCTTTGTGATGTCTTCTTTTTAATTTTATTTTTGTAAACTTCTTCCTCTTCCTCTTCTGCAAGAAGTCCGATTATAACAAGATCCCAGTCTATCATTATATTTTCAATCGAGCACTCGACCGAACTGCATCAATTCTAAACGAAGTCTGAACGGAAATAGTAGAGAAGTCGCCACAGCGGCCTCAGGCTGCGCCTCGCGGCGTCGCGCGGCACCGTGAGACGCAGCACCGCTCTTGTGCACGCCGCGCGTACCGGCGATGCACCGCTGCGTCACGATACGTCGCGCTACGCCGCGAGGCACCTCGAGGCGCAGTGCTGCGTGGTGCAACGTAATCTGAATTCTCACAATGTAATGTGTATCTTTTCGTGTAGTGAATAAAGTATATTTTGAGTCGCTCTATGAAAAATGTGCGCGCAGCGTCGCGCCGCGTCGCGTCTCGGTGTGAGCTGACCCTTATATAATTTAGATCAGCTGCACACTCTCCGAAATGTATCCGATAAAGACCAATACGTTGGCAATTTTGAGACGATGTTTAAGAGAGACATTGAAGTCTTTTTCGAACAATATTAATAATATATTAGGCTCAGCGACTAGTACCTAATTGAAAGTACCTACATTACTTTCTGTTGTGCAGATCTAAATTACATATTTCAAGATATTTCCTTCAGACATGAAACATGTAATCGGTCCTTCGTAATTAGCTGTTTCGGGCATTAAAACGGGTAAACACAGACTGACTTCCTTTTAACAAACCTGTTTAATGTTTTAAAAATAAACCTGAGAAATACATCATTACATTAAGGTATTTATGAATCAAAACCGAATTCAGAGGAATACGTAATGGAATTGGTGTTGATATCCCGTTTGAGCTATACAAAAAAATACAGACTACCTCATTGTAATAGATCCATTTACGAGTACACCTTTGTGCAGGTATTATCTTTTTATAATCAACCTACAGTTTTTTTAAACTTCTTTAAAAAAGGAGGAAGAAAAGGAGGCTCTCAATTCGGTTGTATATTTAATGTTTATATAGAACCTACGGAGCTTAATCACGAATAATTCATTGTACTGTACTTGTATTGTAATTTCGTAGGTACTATAAAAACAATATGTGTTCAAATCGCGAAAATTTAAAAACAATATCGGTAGTATATTGCTTTTTAATGTATTTATATGTGTTAATGCTATATATTTTATATGTACCATAGGCAAAGCCGGGGTGGAGCGCTAGTTTTTAACTATTTCCTGAGTGATATAAAAAGAAAATGTTTGATGTCGTATTGAAAATAGGTGATCGTGTATTATTATCTTCATCACACTCATTAGTCTAAATATTGGTGTGTATGTTACGCGATAGCCCCGCTAATTGTGACTCGATATTGATGGTTCTTTTTTTATTTGGGATATTATGCTTCAGAGATAGTTCCATATAAATTTTATCAAAATCGGTGAAGTAGTATTTGAAATATTAACTAAAATATGAAATGTGTTTACCCCGACGACGTATTCGTACTACCTCGCTATTTATATTAGACTACAGGGCCGTGAACAAAATGTATGGGTCAAATGAACCACCAGGAGACTTATGTAGGATGATAGAAGGGTATAAAATAATAAGATTTAGCACTATGTCGTCACTTGAAAGCTGTCCAACTGAGTACAGGTCTAGTAGTCGTATTCTCGCTAAAACAAAAACTGTGTCTATAGATATCTGTCAGATACAGGCTGACACGCACACATACACAGCGCAATGGCTGACTCTATAGACAAAGTTTTTTACGTTAGCGATATTACGTCCGACTTTTTTATACGTCTATGTTTCGGAGAAAATTAATTTATTGTTCACCGAAAAAACGGTCGACGCACCGAAAGAAGTTTTGACTTCAAAAAATCGAATATTAGAAATAGATCAATAATGATATATCCATTATTACAGCACAAGAACATATTATACCAAATACATAACAGGTATAGTCCATAACACAGATTACATCGTCCGTAATATTGATATTTAAATCGCTTAGAATTACTAAAATATGGTGTGTGATGACGGCTTTTATAAATCAACTTTATAAGTCACTGTCTTAATTAAAATCATCGTAATGTGTTGTCAAGGTTTTATTGCTCGCGAAATACAGATTTTAGTCACGCAGATGTGATAATTTAGTGGCTAAGTTAGCAACAAAATTACTAAAGATTTTAACGTCAAGAAGGAAATTAATTTTGTTTCAAACATAATAAATAAAACTCAAAACAAACTATAAAAACTTTGTCCGGATTACTTGCCTTTTCGTTTACGTCGAAAGAGTAGGTATGAGTACTTTTGTAGTGGTAGGACTCTTTGCTGAATCTACCTGTGGACGTACTACACCATTTCCACTTATTCTACCGTTAGTAAAATTACTGCAATCGGGGTTGACCGGCAATGTTTACTGAGAAATGGGGCAACACGATGAGTAACTCATCTTATATCTTTGTATATTGACGAGCACAGTGCAGTGCTGGGTAGTGATTTGATCTCTCCAAGTTCCCATAACTGCATGATACAGTACCATTATGCGTAGGTGTGTTGGTTACCAGCAATCGCATGTCTTGCTTTTCTTGTCAATCTATCTGTACAATATTAATTTTTGTGCGTGTGTTTGTAGGTTCTTATAGCCTGGTTCGATTATAATAAAAATAGTGATTTAGATTAAATTAGTAACCGTACGAAGCTAGGTCAGCTGCTAGTGTTATGTAAAAAGAGTGGAGCAGAATGCAAACCCTCTCATTAAAAATACGAAAATAAAAGGTCTGGTCTACATATTTTTCATTTCAACAAAATCTGGTAACAGCTGATACGTTTTTACAAATTCTGTGTTCAAAAAGGACCACAGAAAAGACACAAAGTCGATTCTATTCTACGCTTGCTAGATTGCTAGGTATAGATACTATACTGAGGTCAGATATTTTTTTTTTACCCATGCTTATGGATTATTCCAATTTACAACTAATATTATTAACGCGAAAGTTTGTAAGTATGTATGAATGTTTTTTACTTTTTCAAAGAAAAGCTATTGACGGGATCAGGATGAAATTGGATGAACATTTTCACAAAAAAAATACCACTCTTCTCACTTTGATTATTCCGGAACATTCCATTTTGTGACCGGTTTTTTTTATAAAATTTGTTTTACAGTTGTACATTTGTTTCGAAACAAATGTTACAATCTTCTGAAAATGTTTTATCTCTCAGGTCGCTAGTTTATGGCTCTGTTTAGTGAACAAGCTAGGCTCTTAATTGAACGGCTGATTGAGTTAGTTGGCTACGGCATAAATACCTATAGGTATGGGTTTTAGATCTGTTTTTTTATCGCGTGTAGGTCCGCGATATAAAAATATAATATTTATATCTGTGTCTAGGAGTATATGTATCATCTGTACTAACATTATAAAGGTATTTATTGTCTTTGAACATGCTATTCTCAGAAACTACTTACTGGACCGGTTTATTATTATACTCGTATTTTATTATCAAGTTGAATTACATACTGTTTTGTTTAATAATTCATTAATCTAAACAGTAGTAGGTAACTAATAAACTCTTGCCAACTCAGACTGTCATAATCGATTAACCAGTGGATAAAGATACATGATGACTGAATTTGTCTACTTCACCGACCCTAGCGCGAGCTAGGACAGGGGCGATAATTAGTGGGATCGTGCTATTCCGGGCCGACAGCTAAAAATGGCTCAATCAGTCAAATGGTGCCCTTCTCTATGCTGTTAATACGGTCACATGTCAGTTGATAGCAACTTTTTGGGGACGCAACAATTTAAAATGTAGAAAAATTCTGTAATACACCAAAAAAGCATTCAAGCCATTCCAAAACTAACATTACAAAGTATTGTATTAGTATTATGATTTTTATTGAATTAGTATTAGTACCATATTTTTTTTTATATAATACCTATATGGTCCTCTCTTATAAATAATTAGGTACTACGTAAATAAAGCAATGTTGTCAATCACACTTAATAACCACCACCAATATTTATACAGAAAATACTCATAATGACACCAATGCGTAAATTCAAAACCTCTTTTCTTACAGTTACCAGAGACCGGAGTAGTATCTTATTGCCTCAAGAGGAACTCACGTATGCAAAAAGGCACTGACGCCACGCAATTTGTCCTCCGTTTGAATAACTCAATCTGACGTTCAAAGGGACAGTAGATAGATGGCCCTTCGCTCCCTAGATAGCAACGTGCATCTTCAGTTATTCAATTTGTAGCCCTTCGTAAGGAATTGGGTATATGGCTAGTAGAAATAACGAGAATCATCATTGTAAAAAAAAAAATCGTTTACCCAATAATATATACATTCCTGGCATATAATAAAAATATGTGTAAAATAAAATATAACAACATAATACATTTACTAAATGAATAAATAAGAAATATTGTTGGACATTCCTCATACAACACCCAATGCATTGTTTAGTTACTAATTATTTTATTATAAATTTAGTGTCATGGAACCCAAAAAAACTGTCAACTTTTTATTACGGAATACAGTTCCTAATTTAAACAAACGGGTTTAGCATGACGAATTGAAAGAATCAAATGTCCAAAAATTGTTTCTACTTCATTTCCGAATTATTCAATGTTTTTATAGATTTACAATTATAGCTTAAACGCTTCTAATATATGATAAGTTATCTATGATAGAAATAATAACAAACTCCTTGCTTCGTCGAAAACTCGAATGTTAATTTCGTTTAAATTTGGAACATCGAGTAAAGCTCCACCTAGGCATCGAGATAAATTGGATGTCAGTGGAAAAGCTCAGTGCCGCATCCATCCACCCTACGGAGCATCCCCGCGGGAAAGCCTCTGGCAGCCAGGGCGGCATCGATCTGCCCAGTCGCGTGTCGCGCGTCAACGGAGTAACACGCCCGCCCACCGCACCGAGTCACGCGCGCGTTTAGGCGGGAAAACAACCTCCACCGAACTTTTCAATTACACGGTTAATAATAGTGTTATATTGTACGAATAACGTAATCCTATATGTATCCTATTGTTAGTGGCTGCAGAAAATATCCGTGACTGAACTCAGCGTTTGTTTTCATGAACCTGTGTTGACAACCATTTTGACTGCGTAAGCTGTTATTGTTAGATTTTTTTGAGTTTTACCTGTTATTGGCAATACATTGCCAGAATAATAACGTTTTCTATGATAACCGTTACCCTAAACAGCTTGATAACCTTATTTCAGTTGCGTTTTCAAACAGGATAAATTTTTATTGCTAAGCTATTAAATATACAAGATGCATAAAATGATTCATTGTGTCCATTACGATAAGCGATTAAATTATATTTTAAGCGCTTTTAAAGCGATGCTGAGCAGTCCATTAAAAGCTCAGGTGAATATAATTCCGTGGGCTGAAACGAAAATATTTTCCGTGCAATATTTCATCCCTACTTTGGTATAATTTCTTTAAAAGTATCGTTTATCATACCCATTGGAAAAGTTTATTCGGTAACTGCGATGATTCGATTCAAGATAAACTTTTTAATGTAGCGTTTCTGCTCAACTTCGACGCATATTTAATAATAATGATACAGGTATTTTAAATAGAGTATGTGTGGGTGTACTATAAAGTAATAAATTGTAATTTAGCCAACTTTTAAGTACACGTAGAATCTGCGTAGCAATACGTAGAAGCGTAGCAAACTGTAATCGGTTAGACAAGTTTTGCAATGTTTTTTTATGTTCTTATAATCGTTCATCGAATTTGTATACCAAACTATTTACTTTGATTACCGTCTATTTAAATTCTCTAAGTCAAATCATTTTATCCAACAAAAAAAAATCAATATCGATTTAGAAAAACTTATTTGGTATATCGATAGCATAGAAGCAAAACCAAAGACTACAGAGTACGTACTCGGTTTATAGTCATCAAATCGTGATTGCGAGAGTCGCCGGTCGGTTGGCGTCAGGCGTCAAGACACGGTTCGAAGACGTGACCAGAAAATGCGAAACGGCGACCATTCATACATTTTGTATGATAGGCCACACTGTGAGACACATGTCAAAGATTAGAGTAAAGTAAGACGTTTGTACTTTTTACGTTTGCTTAAATTGGCCTTTTAAGCCAAAACATCTCATTCACGGATCTTGTAAGTATATTAAACATTCTAAAAAAGGTAGGACTCAGTCTACTGAGTTTATGAATGAAACTTTATCAGATTGCGTTGTACTGTTGCTCTATATTATATGTTCCATTGTTAAAACAGGATACCAAACTATACTTAAAAATAACGTTATTTTGACCATATTAATGATGTTAATTCGTGGTAGCTTAATATCTAAAATGTCTGATTTCACCATTGCGAAGCCGTAGGTTAAAATCCCGCGTACGTTATATCGTTAACCCCCACTAAACTTAGGTGATGGAACATGGTCTTGACTCTTCTTTTGAGAGAAGGCTCGTCTCCCAGCGGTAAGTTCGTTAAGTAGGCTGCTTACGCTTGCACTATTTTTTGTAAATAATTAAAACCCATGATCTAAACTCATCACTGAAAACATAAAACTTTGCCATACTAATAATCTATTTCGCTAAATGCGTTCCATTGTCAACAAAAAGAACTGAAAGGTTTTCATGTATTCGTAGGTTTCTTAGAAATATTGAAACAGGATGTGAAACAGTTTACAGACACTGCTAAAGACGCATTTCTTCCGCGTACATAAAAGGGCAGTCAATTAAAGAACGTCAATTCTCTGTTTCTGAGGTTTATCTGTATATATTTACATCTCTTATCTATACAGGTTTATAGAGATTACAGCTAAAAAGAGCATACTTAACTCAACTTTATGCAAAACATTTACTGGAATAAATCTTGAAATCACAAAAATCAATACAATCCATATTGTTATTTAAATTACAGAATAATAGGTACACATGGAAAAATATTCAGCGGCTCAAGCAGGGTGCAGGCATAGTAAAATCGAATGATTTTGTCACTAAGCCACTATTGTTAAGGACAGTAGTACCATTACAGCTACAGTTTACTGCGAAATCCTATAAAACAAAGATATTTTCTTAAAAAGACGAATATATAAACATCGACGGGTGAAATTATGGAGTACAGCTGGTTCTTACATAATTTGCAAGCCACCGTTCCCCTGCCCGTACAAAACAATCGCATGATGCCGCCTCGATGACCTTTCGAACCCGCATACTGCTTCCATTTGTGAAGGATTAGCGTATTCGGAACGCTGATACCCATCTGGAGATATGTATGAGTATGAGAACAATTCAAACAGTAAGAGAATGTTTGGTCATTAAGCTCGCGTGGGTGAGTGATTGATACCGGGATTGCTAAAGTTACTGAGTTACACGGGTTAATTGTAAGAAATTAGTTAGTTCCAAAAATGCTTTAAATAAGATAGGCTTTCATTTGACCGCTACCTTGACGATGTAGTCCAAGATGGTGCTGAAACTAAGAAGAATAATTATTATCTTCTAGGAATACATGAAGACTTTAGCAAAATTGCAAATAAGCTTTTCTGTATACAGCTACTACAACAGTACAGTACTGATATTGGTAGAAGTTATACAGAAAATATGCGATATTCAGGTGCAAACAAATAATTTTATAAGGAAAGATTAGAAGAATGACCTCCATTTTTAAATCTCAAACAATATTTCAACGTCATTCAAAAATTTTTTCGTAAGTGAAGGTTTAATAATTCTGTTTTAGAAATTGTAATGTACTTAAATTTATTATTACACACACAAATAAATTTCAAGAGTTTTGTTAAATTAATTATTTAAATTTAATTTCATTGATTTTGTATGGAACAGTTTGTATTCAACATATAAATGCTAGCTTCCTTACTGTTAGTGATCGTAACGGTATCGCCAGAGCAGCAGCAAGTAATCTTGATAGATAGCGAGGTAACATATTGGTAGCGTTTGATATCGCCGTAAGCCGACACTCCTAGGCCAGGACCGTTATAGAACAATTAGTTAAGTTGTGCATTTAATACATAGCTTTATTATATATTAATCCGACGATGTGTCTAAAAATATTTTTTTTACTGAAAATCACACATTCTAAGACTTTAGAATTCTATATTTATTTTGTGTATACATTTTGGAACTTATTTAATGCGAATGATACATGATGAAAATACTATTGAAATGATGGAGACACATTACTAGAAGAACAATATATACCAATTCTTTTAATGGATTTTTTATGTATTGTTCCATTGATCCACACACAAAACAAGATCTGCTTAATCTAGGTTTAGCTAGTTAGTGTTTTGTGAAGAATGTCCAACAATAGCACAATAGACCAAAATAGCATCTATACATAGGTATATAAATAAAGTGTCTGTGTATTCGAAAATTAACAGCTTTTTACAAAATACACATGAAAGTACTTACGATACTTACACAAAAACCAGTAGCATAACGGGAATGGGAATTTCGTTTGTGAAATTAAAAGAACAAACCAATTTAGAAACACTCAATATGAGTTAGGTAGTCATTATTTTTATATTTGTTTAGTTTCTAGACATGATCATATTATTAGTAAAATAATACTAATTTTTTATATACTCGTAAACTGGATTAAAAAAAATCTCATTTTATCCTAACAAAGTTATAACCGTCTCCTAAATGATCCAATAATGTGCAATTATTTTGTGAGTTAATTTTCGTAAAAAAATTGTAGCCAAATATTACAAAATTACGATTATTTTCCGACGTATGAACCTCGGACCCTCCGTACGTGTTAATAACATAATTGGCCATGGGCAGCCGGCACTGGGCTCAAAAGGGCATTAGCATGTCAAACACGACATGTCGATTTGGTATTATAGACGCGTCGTTACCTACAACGCAAATAAATTGTTATTCTGTATTCTGTTGCCAAATGCCAGAGCAACATTATGATCTATGAAAATATTTTTAATTCGACAGAGCACATTGATCTGGTTAAGTGTTATTAATATAAAAATACATGAAGAAGACATGCAGCTGATAGTAAACAACATGCCTATCCATTATAATAAAGTGCAAAGCAGTTATTTGACGGGAAGAATCCAAATTTTCCACTTCTTAGCACAACGCTATACATATATGTATAATTATTATCTCCCAAATATGTAATAAAGGCTGTTCTCGTCGGGAGAACGACGCCTGCCGATCCGGAGACCCCGGGTTCAAACCACACGCACATCAATATCTTTTCGAAGTCATGTGCATAATGCTACTTAAAACGGTGAAGGAAAACATCTTGAGGAAATAGACACATACCTAGAATCTTTTGAAGTCATGTGTCATTCACCAACTCGCACTGGGCCAGCGTGGTGGATTATGGCCTTAACTCTCTCCTTGCGAGAGAAGGCCCCGATTCCCAGCAGTGGAAAGTTTTAGTGGGCTGTTGCTGATCTTTGCTCTGTTTAACTGGGAACATTCAACCCGGAACATAGTAATGTTTGCACATTACTACTTGATGGTAGATTACTGAAAAAGACAAGGTGTGGTATTTCCCCAAAAGGTCCTACCACTAGAAATGTCACTAAATCTAGTTAATGTGATTGTGACACATTTCACATTCTTCCAGAAAATCAATCCAACATCATCATCAATCATAATATAATTTTGGATATATTTCTGTTTACAGTTTATTAAAATAACAATGATTTTGGATGATTCTTTCTAGTTCTTTAATCTTTTAACATGGGTGAATACGAAAAAAAGTATGGAATGTTATACGAAACATCTCTTGTAAGAATGGAATCAAAGTAAGACATACATACCTACATCTAAAAATTAGGGTACATTGAGCAGATACTTACAAAGATTTACAGTGATACTGGTATCAAAAAAACACTTTTGTAGAGTGTTATTTATTGCCACACAATTAATTAAACGCCAATGTTATAAAAGAGCTTTTGTTCCATGTGATTTTCTCCATTTGTCCTTTTCATCAGTGATAGTCTTTCCCTGGACCACAGAGAACAGAGGTTCAACAGAGGTCTGTTTTGCGGTTTACTCTGTTAATTATCATTGCAATTTTAAAAGAATGTTTTAAAACTTCTATGCTCAGCCATGTCAATAGGTCTATTTTTTTTACTAACTTGAGTTTTATCTGACATAAAATAATGTAGCTCAACCTGCATTCTTTAAAAGCACTCAATATGAAAATAAAGGTTAAACCACACAATTAACTCATATACCTAATGATTATTAATCGAGCTGTGATACTATTGTATAATTGCAATTCACCCCATGCTCATTCTGTACTTTATAAATGTATAGTTATTTTGTAGTGTTAAGACAGAGATATACATATCTGTGTTTGGATAGTTTGTTTTAAAAGTATTTGGTTTGGCAGAATAGTTTTTAGTCAACACAGTTAATTTTTTTTTTTTGAAATGGTAAGTTAAACTAAACATGAATTTACCTATCCGATTATAAAATGTAGCTCCTATATCACATCTAACTATTATGTGTTATTTAACTAAAAATATTTTCGCTACCACACACACACACCTCTTCAAACTTTTCACACTTCGTTATCTACTACAGGTTAATCTAGAAGAGATCGTTATCATATAAATGGCAACATCTGTGTATAAATTGTTTCAACTTATTATTTACAGTCTTCAATAAATGCACACATGATACGCGTGTCTGCTAATGAAACACGTAATCACGCCTTTGTACGCACATGTACAAATCATAAAACACTTATTCGGTGGTCGTATACATGTAATAAATATTTTATGTGTGTGAAATGGTATGCACAATTACATTGTGGACAGCTAAACTGTTTTGTTGTCCAAGTAGGTATGTTACAACAAGTTAGTTATTCATGAGTACAAAACAGAATGTATATGTTTCACTTATACTTACGTATTGTTTTTTTACGCCCGATAGTTAAAACCTTTTATTAATATATACGTACTTTAAAGTTTCTATTTACTCTTCATAATTGTTTTTAATACTATAGACTAGAGTAATGGAACGGGCAGGGAATGTGCCTGATCATAATGAACAAGCCTGCCTGTATATATGTATGTATAGAGTCAAACAGCTATTAGACCAAGAAAAGTCCAAATCATTACTTGCACTCGTCACCAGAACCATAAGATGATTTATCTCTAAGTTTATATTTATAATTTCTGGTGATAGAGTAACTGTAAAATATGTTCATCAAAACTAAAGCTGTGTAAAAAATATTAGATCATGGAAAGGGGGATAATTCAATTACTTACCTACTAAACTCGATTCAAAGAAACTAAATAAAACCGTTTTGAAACAATTTTTTTATACCCAACAATCCCAGAATCAGAACAAATATTTGTGTACCTATATCATTCACATTATTATATTTGCTGGGAATCGCACACACAACTTTTAAGTCCGCGCGCAGACTTATTATAAACTAAGCCACTAGGCCAGTCCAATCCTGGCGTCAAATAGAAGCACATTGCCGAATCCATCGAGTTTGCTTTTACAGAATCGACAGCTAGCTCTACCAGGATCGTCCTTTGTTTCGGTCTTGTCCTTGGAATGCCAGCGAACAATGCGTGAGGTTAAGGCATGTTAGTTTAGGAAGAAAATTCACAAATACCAAATAAGTATAGTTCAAGTGATTATTTATTACCTTTAGGAAAAAATTTGTTTTTGACAAACACACTCCAGAAGTATGCTTTTACGAATCTTGTATTAAATGTAGAAAATAATAATTGGAATGTGTTTATCCTTTGACTATCACCAAACTAGGTTCCCCTATAAATCAAACTTATCCTACTTACCCACTGAGCCAGAACAATAACTCATAACGCGCGCAATGTCGCGGGCTACCGCTCCACCTCCTAACTTATGACAGTTAGGTAACAGTGTAAGTTAACGTCAGTAGCTTAACTATAGTTTAAAAATAACCGAGATAATATGTTTTTGTTTTGTCAATTAAGTAAGTATTTTTAATCAATATTTACAACGTTCCTGACAGTTGTAGCAATTAAAAGTTCTTACGCAATAAAATAGATTATACAAATTTAAAATACAGTTCTACCTGAGATAAGGAATGTACACCTCAGATTGCCTTTACTGCCTACCAAACTTTAGACTAGCGCAGAAGGTGCAAGGCATTAAGCTCACTAAATAATAATACGTTGGCGAAATCAAAGTAGATTTCCTCATTAGGAAAATAGCAAAAATAATATAACGCAGATAGAAAAACTGGCTGGGGGTAGTTACTTAGATACTGTGATTAGCTCCAAAATATTCGGTCTATATCAAGGCTTAAACAGTATTCTGTGTTTTGTTTTAATTTTCTTGCGATCCTATGATTTTCATTACTTAATGGAAACTAGATTTAATGGGAATTATGACTAAGTAATAAATCATTTCGTTGGTTCTATGAGTCGCGATTAAGTTGCTCTACCACTGCTTTGTAGAGTGAGTGCAACCAATATTTCTTGAATAGATTCGAGAAATTCGATCACTATCATTGCCTATATGTGGTTTCTCTAATCTTTAAGCCATGTGTGTTTTTTTGTTAGTTTTAGCACATACATTGCAATAATTGATCCTTCACATACGATGAACTAACAAACATGCATTTCTTTACCAAACTTCCGGAGAAAAATATATATATTTCTACGGATTTTTAACCTCCGACCAAAAAAAGGGGTGTTATAAGTTTGACGTCGATGTCTGTCTGTCTGCCTGTGTGTGCGTCTGTCTGTGTGTGTGTCTGTCTGTGGCACCGTAGAGCTCAAACGGATGAGCCGATTTCGATGCGGTTTTTTTTATTTGAAGGTTAATATCCGTGCGGATGTTCTTAGCTATGTTTGGTTAATATCGATTCAAAATGGCCGCCTCCACAAAATGGCGGACAAAATATTTCTTCACAACCTACCTCAATATGGGTATCAAATGAAAGGGCTTGACTAGTAGAATACTATACACTATAATAAATTTCAAATCCTAGATGGCCGCCACCCCAAAATGCCGAATTGTATTATTTTTTTCACAACTATCTCAATATGGGTATCAAATGAAAGGGCTTGACTAGTGGATCGTTATACAGATAATCCGAGATCCGAGGTAGGGTTAATCAAAATTTTTAATTTTGTTCTTGTTTAAATAATACTTATAAGTCGTTTTTGTTTGCATTTTACGGTTTGTTTGACATAAACGAGTGAAATTCAGTACCGTTTCACCCCACCATGATATTATCATAGAGCGGTAAAGTTATTCCACAGGGTCTCCCTCGGGTAGTGTAACTTAATTCGCTTTCACTTGAAGCGACTGCTTAATTAAGCTGTGGCGTGCTATGAGCTTACGTGAGGTAAAACTTTTCGTATGTTGCTCGCAAGCAACATTGCTTGCATGTTTTAATTTTGAAGTTTTCTTGCTGTTTGTCATACTGAGTAATTAGATGCTGACTTAGAATATAATTATTAACTACTAGCGACCCGGCTTCGCACGAGTGTAATGATTATACTAAATATGAGTAATAATAAAAATGGTTATTGTAGGTTATTCCTAAGAAATAGAGACATACTATTGCAGACTTTTTGTAGACCTTTTGAAGGGGTACAATATTGCCGTACATTATTTTAATCTAGCTCATAGGGTTCAGCCAGCGTTTGCAGTGTAAGCGCAAAAATATGTTTATTTATGACATTACATTAGAAATCTTTTAAATTATCCATGTTTCTCTGTTTTTTAATGCACGTATTATACATATAAACTTTCCTCTTGAATCACTATCTATTGGGGAAACCCGCATCAAAATCTGTTTGGTGGTTTTAATGATCTAATCATGCATAGTATATAGGGATGGAAACACGCGGGAAATTACTTTGTTTTATACTATGTAGTGATGATTCGAGAATAATCAGCTACTTATACGTAGGCCGACCTTCTTGGTTAATAGTGTAGTTTGAGGAAATTGTTATTTTTGAGACTTTCTATAAAAAACTTTAAAAAAACACTTATTTTTTATTTGTTTGTGTAAACATGCGTTATTTTATTTTAATATCCGTATCTCACAGAGACTATTGAATAAACTAGGATAAAAAGTAGCGTGTGTTATAAATCATATCAAGAACATTAATGTTAATACAAAAAATAAGTAACGTCGAGATTTTTTTCAATCTAATTTCGCTGTTGCAGCGCAAAAGTGGAATCCACAAAATATATCTAGCAAACCATAACAACGTATTTATATTATAACTTAATTGTTTGGGGTATTACAATTGTAAACAATTCTAAACTAATTTACGCCACACAGTGCAAACCAATATTTAATAAAAATGTATAGTTGTAAATTCATTCACGTTGCTTGAACTACATCTGTAAAAACAATGGTTGTCTAAAAAGTGTTCTGGCAAGTCTTGCAAAGCTCAGATTAAAAGCCATCTCGCCAGATGTAGGTACGTAAATTTTTCGAGCGTTGTAGCAATTAATAAACAGGAGGTACCAGTAGATTAATTAATTAAATTTCTTGGGTAATATCATAGATCACAGCTAAGATAGAGACTTAATAAATGAAGGTGTCTTCCATGTAATTCGTCACTTCCATTACAAATGATTACCATCTCGTATTCTCTGCTTCAACCACGCGTAAAATAGCACCAAAGCATCAAAGACGACTGTATTCTTATTTACCAGGCTCCGAGTATTTCCGAATACAGACGAACCAACTTAAAACTAAAGTTGGTCATATTATAGAACTAATAATATGACGAGCGTCCGTGCTTTTAATATTTAAAATACGTCAGTTGCTCTTTTGTTTATCTGTACAGATAACTTGGTGGCAATGTACAATAAGATAGTGTTAAAAATAAACATGCGGGTAGATTCAAGTTCGCGCTAAGCATGGGGAGCATCTATTTCTGATTCGGTGCCGTGTAGACATTTATTTCTATTTTATTTTGTTGACATCTCCCAACCGTGCGCGGGTCGATGAACTTTGCAGGAACACCGGAAGACGAGCCGTATTATAAACAGGATTTTCTTTGAAAACACCTTTAATTATATGCGGCTATGGTTTTAAATGTTAGTTTTAGAGATAAATTAGGTAGTTTTAATAATGTTTCTGTTAATATTTTGATCGGGTCATCTATTACGGAAGATATTTCGAAACTGCTAAATTTGTGACAGCTTTATGTTGAATTTGGAAACCCTACAGGCCAAGGTGATTTACTGGATGGGTAAAATGTTTATTTTTTGGTCAGCAAAAGTGCAGTCGAAGATGATTTGCATAATAATAGCTAATCCAGGGTAGATTAATACATAAAGTAATTTAGATAGTAAGCTGATCGATTTTTTATTGATTGATTTTTTAGGCTTTGGAGCGTAGAGTGTAGTTAGACTGATCTTTTTTTTTAACTTTAAAGGTTTACAATTGACCGCCATCTCGCCTGATGTTAAGCGACGATGCGGTCTACGATGGAGCGTGTTTACCTAGAAGAAACCGATTCACTCTCGATTTGAAGACACCAATATTATAAATATCAGGGAAAACCCACTCAGGCATCTCATTCCACAGCCTAGACGTTCTTGTCACAAACGTAGAGTCAAACCTCTTTGTCCGTGTCTTTGGAATATCCACCATGAAACGGTGCCGCTTCTTCGAGTTACGAGAAGTACGATAGAAAAAAGAGTAAGGTGGTATAAGATCTTACAGATCAGTTGCACACTCTCCGAAGTGTATCCGATAAAAAACCAATAAGCTAGCAATTTTGCGGCGATGTTCAAGACTTTGAAGTCTTTTTCACACTAGAATGTCTTTGCCTATGAGCCTTTTGGCCACACCTCTCGATCGATTTCAGACCTCCAGACCAGACCAGATCTAATACACCTGGGTCTTTATTCTCGTTCAACATCTAAAACACGCGTATTTACCATTATAACTTGAACCAGACTATGATTTAAAAATTGACTATGATTATGGGTGAAAGTAGTTCAAGTTATTCTAGTTTTGTAGTTGGTTGTCGAGAATTATGGTCATTAAAGTTTTCCTTACCTTCGAAAGCCGACGACGGGTCAAGCAGCCCCTGTCGAATTCGTCATGTCATCGAAATGTAATAATTCCCCACCCCAGGAGGGAATCGGAAAGCTATTTACAAAGGAATTGGGGACATGTGGGGCGAGTACATTTCTTGAGAAAATAAGAAAATCCGACTGCAGACAGAATGAGTGTCTTGTATCGATTGCGATAAGCTTGCATCCCGTATTGGGTGTCTGAAAATCAAACTATTTATTTTGTCTTTTAAATACTCATAGAAGAACAGTTATTGGTTTCAAACAAGTATAACCGAGATACAAAATCAAAGTTAGAAATTTTGTCGCTATCAAACAAAATTCGTTTTCGAGTTTCTAAATTAGCTTGAACCCACAAATTTGAAAGCGTTTTATCTTGCGTAAGGCCAGATACGGCGAGTTGAGTTCTGGACTACTACAGACAAAGGCAATTTTGGGCAATTTTGGACATTTGTTTATCTTATTATCTTCTTGTAAATCCAGTGTCGTGCTGTTTATTTCCAGTGAATTCTTCACCAAATTAATCGATATTTACAAAAGACAGCATTTATGTCTAATTTGATTCAATCTGAGAGATAAGAATTTTATTTCGATCAATATCCAATTTTATATGACAATATCCAAGCGAGCCAAAACGGGCCGCAAGCAATCTGTCAAAATGTGTGCCATATAAGTCACTTTTCTACAATATGAAGCTTTTTCTGAAGTTCCGTATTATATTATATTAATGACTATTTATTACACAAACATTTTTACCAGACCGCTTTATGTAATAGTTAATGGAAGGCTGACAGACAATCGGTTGAAATTTTTACAAAATACACGTAATTAATGCTTATTCTTTATTTCTATAACAAGAGATAAAAATAAATTAATTTGATTTTAATTCCTATTCATTACTACTACCTACTATTTACGTTATTCAGTCAGGTTTCGTGTCTTGTGACAAAACTTCTTTTGTTCTGTAATTGTATTGGTTTACTCGCGAAGTGCGTGTTCGCATAACAGAGGGTTACACGCTTCTGCTTTCGCCTATTGTCAGTTTATGGATTCGAGTTTGTTTAGGAAACTAATGTTGTGCAGAGAAAATAATGAATTGAAAGTGATTAACTTGTTTGAGTGCAAAAAAGATTGCCATAGGGCTTGCCGACAAAAGTGAAAACTTATAACTTAGAAACTTATAAAAAGCACTGTAGCATCACCTATTTAGCTGCAGATATACTGATGCTATGTATATATCGGTAGAGCGAAATGTATGAAATCTACTATCCATCCAAAAACTTAGATCTCTGGATGACGAGCGCAGTGCAGTGCTAGGTAATGATTTGGAGTCGTCGTGATCAAATGGCTGCGTGTCACTGTGCTGTTATGTGGTAAGCATGTTGCTTACCATCAAGCACATCGCTGCTCGTCTCGTCACACTTTATTAAAAAAAAACGTATTGATTTGCTGCTCTGCTACCACTCCAATACTACGTCGTTACGCTCGGTTACTGCTGCTCAAAGCTGTCAAACAAATTTTCTCCTCAAAAAATATCTTCCTTGCAGTTTGCTGTTGAAATTTTGAAATTATCTCATACCGCATCCTACGCTAATTTTATTTAAATTAATCGCATTCTCAAAGGAACTAACAAGTCTAGGTTCGAAATGTCTGCTATGCTGGCCACTCTATCGTGATCTCACGCTTGCTTAACTATGCTCTTGGCTTTTAGGTTTGGTCATGTTGCTTCGGTCTTAAGCCTCAGCCTAAACTCAACAGTACAAAGTAAAGGGATGCAAAGCTGACAGATCTCTGTTTATCTCTCAAGCTGCGGTTTTTGCTAGCATCAGCGTACACAAGCCGTACACACGTACATAAACAGACAACAGCAATTTGCTCGTGCTATAAATATACCTCTACATATGCCATTGGACTATTTCAAGAGGTCAGTGATTTTTTTTAAATATAGATTAACGAGATGAGCAGGACATGTGCCTGATGGTAAGCAACATGCCTGCTACATAACAGCCCAGTGATACTCAACTATTGGAACATGAAGAGTCCAAATCATTACCTAGCACTGCACTGCGCTCATTACCCAGAGATCTAAGATGTTATATCTCTAAGCCCTGTAATTTCTCTGGAAACATTGCCCTTCAAACCGGAACACGGAATTAAAATAAAACTCAATGTTCCATACATTGAGTTTTATTTTAATTCCGTGTTATGTTAATTCTGGATTATCCTAAATACTTTAAATTATTGTCAGGATCAATGTACTTTACTTTAACTTAGTGGTAGGTTTTTTTATCCGTTTTAATTTTTAGTTTGTTCAGAAGCCAAACGTGGCCGTTGAGGCGATCTTGTTCATGCATTGATGGTTATGGATTTATTGGTTAAAAACTACTTCACACAAAAATTGCGGAACGGATCCGAGAGTTTTTGATACAGAGTTAATAATATAAGAAAAATAACCTATGTTGTTATTGTGGGAAAATCAATTTCTAAAACAACTCCACTGAAACAAGTATTTGCTATTTTATAGTGGCGTATTGTTGTTTTACCTTTATTAAAATCATTAATCCAAATTAAGAAATGTTTATCATTTATTTTATGTCATTTTTAAACGCTCCGAGCTCGTCCTTCCATCGCGTTGGAGGACGACCCTGGGGTCGACTGGCCGATGGCGTCCACTCCGTAGAAACTCTGGCCCACCGATCGGAGTGCATTCTGGCCACATGACCCGCCCACTCCCATTTCAGCTTGGCAGACCTAAAATGATTGGACGATGGTAGCTCAGGACCGGACAAAGTGGAGGGAATTGGGGGAGACCTTTGCCCAGCAGTGGGACAGTTGAGGTTTAATAAAAAAAAAATATTTCAAGATTTTTTTTGCTCGAAAGTTCAAGCATAAACAGCCCACTAAATGTTCCCAAAGCTGGGACTCGGGACCTTCTCTCGCAAGAGGAGAGTCAAGGCAATAATACACCATGCTGGCCTAGCGCGGGTTAGTGGATGACACATGACTTCAAAAATATTCTAGGTGCATGTCGGCTTTCTCACGATGTTTTCCTTCGCCGTTTTAAGTTAGTGGCGTTACGCAGATGACTTCGAATAGACAGTGGTGCGCGTGATTTTGAACCCGAGGTCTGCTGATCGACAGTCGCCATTCTCCCTACTAGACCAGCCGAAAGTTCACAAAGAGTGCCCTATTTCATCTAATATAATCAAATACCACAGCAGTGCATTTTTTTTATCAAATGTAATAGATAGATATCTTTTTACATCGCTCGAGTCATTTCCGCAAAACGTATTGGAGACGTATAGAAAACATCTCTTTTGTGACAGTTGGTCTAAAAGAACAATTAATTGGGCCAGCAAAATTTCCTTTGAAAAAAAACTTCGTAGATTTTTTAAAATTTCTGGTCTACCACAACTACGATATAAAATAAGCTCATAAAAATTGCATAAAATACGTTTATTTTTTCGACAAAACCTTGCTACAACCGGCGAATCGCCAATTTTGTAACCCTGCAAGCCCCTGACAAATCGTGCAGTGAACTATGCAGTCAAATTTCAACTTTGTCACAAATAGTAATAAGATCTACAATAGTTGAATGCTGCAGCCTATGAAGGCAGTTAGGGCGGCACTGTTTACCCACAAGCGATCGATAGGGCAGACTAAAGCCTCCGCGTGAAAATTGCAACTCGTCGGTAATATGATAAAGTTACTGGAACTGTACTCTTAGAATAAGTTTTGGGCGTTATGAAACAAAATATAACATCGTTAGGTTGTATGGAATATGCGATAGTACTGCTCTATAAAATAATGTTACTACGAGTAGAAGTAGACACTTATTACTTACAGTTATAACACGAATTTGATACAATGTAACGGACAATACATTTGGAATCGTTAACCTTCGAAACTTTGACTGTAATGCTTTTGAAAATGTAGACCTTAACCGGTGTTGGTTTAAGAACGAAAATTTCGAAATACATTCTTTTGTGTTTTTTAACGTCACAAACGCTTAAATATTTACATACTGAATTTAATCAAACATTTTATAGCTTTTAGGTTTGCGTACGTTTTGAGCGTATTTTCAGAAGAGATTTTTCATATTTAATGACCTTAAGGGCTCTGACGTTTAACGGCTGGTTACTAACACAAATACAAATACAAATACAAATACAAAAATCTTTATTGCTGTTTGCAGGTAAGATAAGATGATACAAAACATTTAAATAATTGACCCATACAAACTGGCCTCTTCTTCTAGAGGCATGCAATATGTCTGGCAACGCAGTTTCCATTGGTCTGAATTTATACAATGATAATAATAGTAATAGTCAGCTGATAAAGTCTTCTTCTTCTTTTTCATTTTTAAATTTTAATCGGTTGTATATTATATGTCATCTGATTCATCGTCTATTAATTTCTGGCTTCTATCCCGTTGTGCTATGTTAGTGTGATATGATTGGTGAGCACAATTACGCCAACGTCTTGTGCTTCAGCAGGATGCTGTTACGGGCTTTGACAAGTGTGTGGTTTCATGTAGAATCCAAGGTCTTGCAGTAGTAGCTCTTGCAGTTCAGCCGTGTGAGCAATGTCAAAGAATGTCATTATGTATAGAAAATCAAAAACAATACTTATATAATAAAACAATGTCAATGTGTATAAAAGAATGTCAACATGTATAAAATGTAATATTTGTATACCTACTCAAAGAACTCTCACAATATATATAGAGTAATCTAATTCAACCTGTCAGTTACAATATATTATCTGATCTAACATTAGTTAAATGTAAAGTTTCATAAAATATAGACAGTGGACACTAATGTATTAATGGAACTTCATGTGGGAGTTAATGGAATGCAAAATGTCATGTTAAACAAAATCTATACATCAGTATTCCAATTAATTTCCTATCATTTAAAAATTCTTTCACAGTGTAATAACATTTGCGTACCAGTATCTTTTTTAATCTACTTTTGAACATGGATAAGTTAAGTTTTTAATTGCATTTGGCAGCTTATTATATAGAAGAGGAGCCATACAAAAATGCTGTCACTCATAATCTTTTTCTTGCGTTTGCCTATGAGCAGCCTACACTTATCACGTCGGTTCCGTTCCACTTTGTCACTCAAGAGAGGAAAATAATGGGGGTTATTCCTTACAAAACACATAACTTCAAAAACATACAGGCTTGGAAGGGTCAAGATTTGGTTGTCTATGAATACCTGTCTGCAGCTATCTGTAACTTGCATCCCGAACATAGCACGAATGCATCGTTTTTGTGCTTTGAAAGCTAAGCCTGTATCGGTTGAGTTACCCCAAAAATTATCCCATATCTCAAGACCGATGCCACTAATCCATGGTAAGATGTAAGAAGAGTCTCTTTTTACCACTGGAGCAAGCCTATGCAGAGCATATGCCGAGCTACCAAGCTTCTTGCAGAGAATTTCAATATGTGCCTTCCAATTCAATTTCGTGTCTATTGTCAGGCCCAAAAATTTTGTTGTAGTTACTTCTGCAATTTTGTTACCTTGATAATTTATGTTTATGTTATTTAAGTAATTTTTGTTTGTGTAAATTGCATTAAATTAGTTTTATTTAAATTAATTTTATGTTATTAATGTTCAACCAGTGGATAGATGAATTTAATGCAGCGTTGATATTTTCCTCATAATTAGCTTTATCTTGGCAGGCTATTGTAATCGTGCTGTCATCTGCAAATAGTGACATTGGATGTTCAATTACTTTAGGGAAATCATTTATGTAGACAATAAATTGAAACGGTCCCCACACACTTCCTGCGGCACACCAAATTTAACAGTTCTTTCTTTAGAGATGAATATTTCTTCCTGTTTAGTTTTAGTATTAATCTTTGTAATTTTAGTTACTTGCCTTCTGTCTGTTAGGTAAGATTTTACTAAGTCAAGCACATTACCTCTAACCCCATAGGCTTCAAATTTACTTAGAAGAACATCATGATTGACATAGTCAAATGCCTGGGTCATATCACAATAAATGGTACATATAGCATTGTTATTATCAACATTTTCATTACATTGTTAAGAAAATCATATATAGCAATATTTATTGTTTTATTCTGTCTAAAACCTTTTTGCTCATCACAAAGTATGTTGTATTTTTTTCAAAGTACTGAATAAACTGCTGGTTAAAATATTTTTCAAATATTTTTGACATTATAGGTATAAGGGCAATAGGTCGGTAATATTCCATGTGTTCCCTATTTTCTTTTTAAAACAGGTATGATTATACTTTTTTTAAGAGCCTCAGGAAAAGTACCTGTACTTATACATAAATTGATTATATGACTTAGAGGGCCACAGATAGCCTGCTTGACAGTTTTTATAATTTTAGTGCATATATCATCATATCCTACACTATTTGTATTTTTTAAGGAATTTATGATTTTGAGAATATCATGTGGTGTAGATGGTGCCATGAACATTGAGTTCTGAGTTATTTCAATATTTTGTATCACATTTACACCAGAACCAGGCAATGGAATAATTTTATCAACAAAATAGTTATTAAATGCGTTAGCAATTACTTCTGGGTCTGTCAAGATTTTGCCATTATATTGAATTTTATCTATGGATATTTTAGGTAAGTTATTTCTCAATTTATGAAACACAATTTACACGTTGAAATGGATGCCTGATAGGTAACTAAATCATTTAAACCAATTCTATGAAACATATATTTTGTAAGATATTGAATCAAAGTATCACTTCCAGTTATTTTGAATTAAGAGTCAGGTAGAGCTCCATATAGTTGACGGAGCTTCGTGTCTTCGAGGGGATTTGGAATTATTCAGCTCGGTTTATTTTGCTTCTTTTCACGTTGATTTCTTTGGATCTAAAAGAAATTGCAAATAGATTCTTTTCTTATTGATTTAAGAAGCAATTTGTTGCGCTGGAATTCAATTTAAATCTAAAGAATAATGCTTTGTAAGTCCACAATAACAGTTCTCATTCATTGATGTAGATAGATAGCGTCACCATTCGAACTTTTTGGAAAATTAATGATCATAGAAAAATAATTCTCGAAGCAAGCCTTCTTTGTAGTTTTGTATGATATTGTTTAATAAATACACTAGTCTTTTCGACACAAGAAACTAGCAGGTTTTTAATTAAGTAGTATTATATCAATAAATTATGCTCTTTTGAAATTAATGTTACAGTAATTATATAAGATAATTTGATAATCAATTGAAATAAGTTATCAAGCTGAATTAGTTCATTTTACACATATTTAATTGATACATGATAGATTCGTGAAGACGTGTCCATAAAATTGCGAAAATAAGAACCATTGACTGCGTTTTTAACGACAAACTTTTGGATGAAGATCTAATGGAATGATATGGCAAGGAAATACATGGAGCGCCGCTTTTCAAAATCTCACCGTACTACAATACCGAGTAGCTTCAAAGTTCCCGAACCCTGCGAATTTTATAACAAAGCCACGCCATTTGTACAAAGAACGCTGCTATTCGTCGCTGACGAAAGCACCGGCCCTAAATCACTTGAAACCAACAATGAAAAGGCAAACGAAAAGCGTGAAAGCGAAGAAACAGCCGCATCAACGTCTAAATCAGCGGAAGAGCAGGAGAAATCGCCCAAAAAGAGCTCATTTTTCTTCTCCCCTTCGAAAAGTTGCAAGCACGGACGCAGTTTTTTCCGGCTTCAGACGAGCCCTAAGAAGTCGAAGGAAGCGGAGGTAGCCGCGGGAGCGAAGGGCGCTGCGGGGAACGGGGGTCTCATCAGCTACGCGCCCGGATGGTCGTTGAAAGGCGAACACCTTATGAAGTGGCAAGAATCCGGGAAGACTACCATTGAGGTGAGTGCTTTGAAACACAATTTACACCTTTTGAAATGAGGGTAATTTTTTAACCTTTTTAAAACTGAAGGTGCTTATTTACTTTTCTCTTGATTTTTTTAATCGTGTTTTCAATTGAGCTAGTCAGTTGTACAGGGTGCTAGGGAAGCCGAGGTACGCTTGTTCGAGAAGAAATGGAAATTCCAATCTAAAAGCGCCCTCAGGTGAAAACACTCAATGAGGGTTGAAAATATTGTATTTTTACTGTAGAAACTCAAAGTATTGAATTTTAAATTTTTATTTAATATAACCTGTCTCCTCCTATATTGTTTATTATGTTAATCTGAAAATAGACACCAAAAATTTAATCCATGTATAATAAACTAGCTGTACCCTGCAACGCTTCGCTGTGTCACGTTGTGATGTAAAAATTAGATAAAAACAATCCTTGAGATGCGGATTCTATAAATCATTCAAAAATTTCAGCTCGATCGGTGCAGAACTATTTGAGTTTTTGAATCGTACAGAAACCAACATAACAGTGTTATATATAGATATTTAATCAACTTTTGGCAATTTTTCAATGCAGCGATTGAGCTACATAAATTCCCGTATACATCCCGTATACAACATTTGTATTGCTACGAATTTCATGTGATATTTTTTTACTTATAGGTATGAAACGGCCGATAAATTAGATTCTGTATAAACTGACAGTATCGTTTTATATATTTTTGGCCGTTTCATGAAACAACGTCCTTAATTGGTTAATTGTTAGCAGTTTAAGTATTACCACGCCGTGGTAGTAAAATTTAGGGTGCCTGTGTTGTACTAGCTTACTTGATGGATACATTTATTTTGGTCAGATAACAAGTCTTTCGAAGTAAAAAAATTTGCATCTTTAGTAAATACCTAAAAAGTAACTATCGAATTAGAAAGTCATCAGCTGGTCCCAAAAGCTCTATGATATTTTTCAGTTAACAGTAAAATAAAAAATAAAAAAATTGGAAAGGCTAAAAAATTATTCTTTACCGCCAAATTAATCATCATCAGCCGCAAGACGTCCACTGCTGAACATAGGCCTCCCCCCTAGATTTCCACAACGAACGGTCCTGCGCAATCTGCAACCAGCGGTTTCCAGCTACCTTAATGAGGTCATCTGTCCATCTAGTGTGAGGCCGTCCAACACTGCGTCTTCCGGTTCGTGGTCGCCACTCGAGAATCTTTCTTCCCCATCGGTTGTCAGTTCTGCGAGCGATGTGGCCTGCCCATTGCCACTTCAACTTGCTTACTCTTTGAGCTATGTCGGCCACTTTCGTTCTTTTGCGAATATCCTCATTACGGATTCTGTCGCGCAAAGAGACTCCGAGCATAGCCCTCTCCATAGCTCGCTGTGTGACTTTGAGCTTCGTCATGAAGCCCACAGTAAAAGACCACGTCTCAGTTCCATAACACATCACTGGCAACACGCACTGGTTAAAGACTTTCGTCTTTAGGCATTGGGGTATTTTGGACTCAAAGATGTGCCGAAGTTTCCTGAACGCTGCCCATCCGAGTCCTCCTTCCGAGTGATCCGAGTGGATCCTTCGCTGGACCTCTTTGTCGAAGTTGGATCTACCTAATTGGATCTTTTGACCCAGGTAGACGTATTCGTCAACAACTTCGAGTGTGGTATTCCCAACAATAACCGGTACAGGTGAGACATGAACATTTGACATTTAAATTAATTTGCCAAATTAATGCACTTAATGTTATTAATGTTACTTAATTACTTAAACGTTACCTAGTTTAAGTTTACTTGACGTCAAAAAATTTTTGTTCGTGTTTTTGGGTCGCAGAAACCATGAAATGATTTGAAAACGACTATAACATACATATCTGTTATCTATATCGCTCTTCAAAAGTCTCTTACAACTTCAAAATAAAATTAAAATTAATATTTTAAAACTACTCTACAAAGAACAAGACCAAACAGTCACATACAAATTCAATCAAATGAATCTATACCAGGATTTTGGCTTGTTCCAAATGATAATCATGTTTTGTTTTTACGCGCTAAAATTCTTTACTCGCAATGTTTTAACCTAATTTGTGTTGTCGGGAAATATTATCAGATTTTTTCCGTTATTTTGCCCGCAATAATAATATCGGCGCATTACGCGCCTCACCACCCTCGGTTTTTCTCAACATTCCCACTTTTCTTCAGCGATCCGGAAAAGTGGGGAGGCGGCTACCGATAGCCTTTTATATCTGTGTAATGCGAGAATAATATTTCCTTTTAGTCTGCTCGAGAGAAATGGTACAGACATTAGAGTAATATACGAAGGGAAACAAGGGAAAGGACATGACATTCTCATAAAGACTTCACTTAGTAAAGCGGTTAGTCATGTCTTCGGGATGCTCATAAGTCACTGACCTTCGTTTTTGAAAATATGACTTAAAACCGATGCTCTAAATGCTGGTAATTAATTTCTGGCCTATCTTAATTTGATAAAAATATTCCAGTATTTAACTGGAATATTTTTCAGCTTCCAGCTATTCCGTAAAGATGACATTATCCATTTTTCTGAATATGTCATGTCAAAGAACAAAGTGTTAACATATTTTGCTTTCTGCGAGTTCACGTTATTTATAAGCTTGAACTCATAGCTTAAACTACATTGGGAGTTTGTCATAAACCTTTGGTATGGAAGGAATACTTACCTGTGGTAGTGTAAAATATATTTTAGACAAACATACTATGAATAGATAGTAGAGAACATGTTAAAACCACAGATTTCTAAACAGATGAAACCTTCGTGAACGACACTGTGAGGCCAGTAATTAGTTATGATGCGTGACAGCTATCACCGACGTTGTCAAATTACTCACGTTGGTGTGCATGTAATGTTCCGAGTCTTAAAAAAAAATCCCACTATTGTTGGCTTAGCTTCGGAAATCTTCGCGTATAATAAACACATATATTATAATGTTAAAATAATTTATTACTACACCGATTATATATTATGCAAGGATTTCTTGTTATTACTATTTCCATCCTATGAAGTTAAGAATTTTGATTTAGCATGCAACTAAAAATTCGAATATTCGTACAGAAAATTCGGAATAAAAAGACAACGCCGAATAATAGTAAAAGTCATGTGTGTCTTTATTTTGAGTATTCTATCGGAGCTTCTTGTGAAATTTTGAATATTATGCTTGACAAAAGGTGGCAACTACCTAATCATTTAATATCGGTGAACACAGGAGGTGCAGATAATTTTCGTCAACTGATTTGATGTTGGGGGGCCAGATCATTCAATTTGTTTATTATCCAATCTTTGTCTGGACGCGTGTCGCAAACGAAAAGTTCACCTTTTCAAAAATGTTGATACAATCCAACGAAAACCGTCTAAGAGTTTTTGTAAATCAGTTGAACATTATTCACATCGCCACCCAAAGTTATATCGTCCAAATACCTAACGTTTACATTGGACTAGAGACGTTAAATGATAGAGCAAATGGCCAGGGCGAAGGTCGCATGGCCGAAGATTCACCAAGTTTATAGCCAACGGAAGATAGCATAGATTGTTTTGATAATTTTGTGGTCTGCCATAACATTGCCAAAGAAAATTGTAGAAGTCAAGAATTTTATTCTTCACTTCAGACAACGGGGCTCCACGATCAACCAAATTAAAGGCATTTTTGACATTCACCTTTAACAGCCCTCTGCCCAATTTTGGACAAAGAAAGTCAGAACAGAATGAACAGCAGCCTCACGTCCACTCAGAGAACCTAAATCAAGTTTGTTGGGAATGGGAGCTCGAAAGTGCAACGCTTTACACCTACAACCCACCTTGGCAGCAAGGCCAGTATATGTGGTGCCAACAGCGATTGGCCTGATCCCAACATCTTTTTTGGGTAAGTATGTACGCACAAATTAGCACCGTATAAAGCTTCGACAATGTCACTACTGACTCGACCAGATAACATGAGGTTAATTAAAACGATTAGATCTCTCAAAATAACTCGCCTACTTTTTTAAGCTTCACTATACCTACTTACAAGTATTAAAACTTGCTTCATAACTATAGTTTTCATCAATACTATTAGTATTTTTATAAACACTAGTAATGACGTGGATTTGTGCTAGGCATCGATAGACATTAAATTAAAAAATTACGATTAAAAAAATAGGGTTTAAAATAGAATAATACAATCTACTTAAGTACATAAATAATTTGGTCTACGAGGATCTTCAAAAAAATCATAATCTATATTTTACCTTAACTTTAGGGAAAATAATTTCAGTTCAGTACAGGAACACTAACCAATTTTCGTTGAGGTGTTGTGTTTCTATTCATCAATCGAAATGAAATCGCCTAAATTATACAAAAAGCAGTAAAAATATTCAAACTTTCCTATGAAATGATATTCCTCTTTCCTTTTATAATTTTTGGGAACAATGTTTGCAATGTTTGAAGACACAAGACGGCATAATCTTGTACAAAACTTAAAATCACACGGGACTCCCGTACGAGACGGAAATCCGTTTCGTACTGACTGGAGTTTGTATTTGCTCTGCACGTTCCATCTGCCTTTTGTTTTAGAAATCTGTGGTTAAAACTTTCATTTATTACTTTGATGCTGCCATCCTATTTCACGTCACATGCTAAGCCATTCAAGACAAACGAAGTAATCTAAACTTTAGACTCCTATAACACTCGATCCCTCTTAATTATATCAACAAAGAGCGGAGAAAACAATCAAACACGGTATCCACAATAGCATTTGGGATCTGTGCATTTGACAATTTCGGTGATACTTGTTTGGCAAACAGTAACACAACTTATAGAGTTTCATTTTAATTGTCGTAGCCTACAAATAACGAAACGTAATAGAACAATCATTAAAAAAAAGTGTAAAAATTTGAAATCGATAAAATATATTCTCACTCGAAAGCTTTGATTTCTCTGGTGAGGCTCATCTTTACCTGTATTGTTATTATCAATTGGTTAACAAACTTACAACTTTAAGAATCTTTCAGACAAATAAGCCACACGTAAAAATAACAATTCATATGATACGACTTTCTACTTGAAACATTGTGCTGGACCAAAGTAATTAGTTTTGCAATTTTATTTTGTTTCATCTGCCCCAATGTATGTCATCAAATAATGCAAATCAAATTTGATCCACTTCCCGTTTACTGATTGAACTGAATAATACTGCATACATATGTAAATCGCGTGACAATTCAATAATATATACACCGGATACACTTCGGAGAGTGTGCAACTGATCTGCATGATCTTATACCACCTTGCCCTTTTTACTATCGTACTTCTCGTAACTCGAAGAAGCGGCACCGTTTTATGGTGGATATTCCAAAGACACGGACAAAGAGGTTTGACTCTACGTTTGTGATAAGAACGTATAGGCTGTGGTATGAGTTGCCTGAGTGGGGTTTTCCCGATAGTTATAATCTTGGTGTCTTCAAATCGAGAGTGAATCGGTTTCTTCTAGGTAAACACGCTCCATCGTAGACCGCATCGTCGCTTAACATCAGGCGAGATGGCGGTCAAGTGTAAACCTATTAAAGTTAAAAAATATATATGTATATATATTATGACATGGTGCTGATCTGATGATGGAGCTGAATCAGAAGATAGCCATTAACTTTTTAGTTCTCTAACACATGTAATAAAACTTGTTTATAAAAAGTTTATTTAAATAAAACATATTTCATCAGTTAAAATATTTTTTTAAGTTATATAGATAGATAAACTCTTTATTGCACTAAATAAAACAAAATTTTAAGAAACAACAACCTAAAAAAGAAAATTTAGTAACAATTGGCGGCCTTATCGCTAAAAGCGATCTCTTCCAGGCTCTTCCTTCTTAAGCGACGATATATTATTGACTGCGCTGTACAATCAACTACTATTTACTCCAATTTACTTGATATTGTTGAAACACGAAAACGAGATGAGAACAAGACCCAAAATGCCACCGGAGAAATTTCTACAGAACTAGTAAAACATCACCTGCACCTAGTTACTTGGAAAATATGTTTTTACAAACTTGAATTTGTTTCATATTAACGGAAATAATATTGACTCAAAATAAGGAATAGTCGATAGAACTAAATAAAATAAATCAAATTGGATTCTGGTCATTAGTTAATTTGTGTGAATCTTAACGACGGTGTTACATAGATGCCACAGCGTAGAGGTTCATTAGAGGAGTCCCAGCAATGCCTGAATATGTATGAGATCGAGCGGACCTGACGCATGTCACGAACCACGGCATGATAGGGTTAATACCAAATGGTTTGTTTGTACAATAATTATAATACACTAAATTGAAACTTGAGGCACAGGGAAAAGGTGCATATTCAAATAAAGCCGCGGAGAATACACGTGGCGGAATGTAACGGTATATTACTCGTTTACAAAATGCAAAGATTTGATGAAGTGATTAATGAGGGGTTATTTTTCGTTAAAATGTAAGGGGAAAGTTCATTTCATGGTGATTTATGCATGATAAGAAGGAGTCTGAAATATTACCATTGTTTAAATTTAAAAAATCAAATCAATTTTTGAGTTGCGTCACAAAATCCTCGAGATAGTTTTTTTTTCACATTCGCACATTTCACTTCACTAAATAATTTATAAGTAGAGTTATTTATTAGTAACTCAATTATTAAAGGGTCGTGAAAAGTATTCAGAATTATAGAAGCGAGATTTGCAAAAGGTAATCAATATCCACGTTTACAACAGATATCGTCTGAGACGAATAATTTCCTTTTTATTCCGTCCTGACCCCAACCTTATCGTTTCTTTGTTTTCATTATAGAGTGCATCAGAAATGCACCCTCTTAGTAAATGACGAACTTTCCTTGTTTTGTAAAGCGTTGGGTAAAGTGATGGATGGCCCATCGGTAAAATTGAATGCGAATTGAGATATATTGGTCTCGATTATGTGCTCAGTAAATATTTATGATGTGGAGAGTCTATCGCGATAGGAGGATTTGTATACAATGTCTGCTGTTTGTTTGTGTATGTATTATTATTTTTATTAGATTGAGTGACGGATTGATAAAGACTGTCCCTATAAGCACCATGCCATACAGCTATTTGAACACGAAGAGTTAAAACACTGCCTGGAACCGCGTAGTGCTCGTCAGACAGACATACAGCTAGAAGCACTTTGTTATGCAAAAGAGAAAAAATGCCTGTATTTTTTCTCAACAATACAATTATTGACTTAGCTAGTGCTATAAATGGCAACTTTATTGCTTGGAGCGATTTACTCCAGGCAATGTCATCACCTCCATGATCTATCTTTTTGCATTGTGGTTTCTCTAAAAACATTGTCCTTCAAACTCAAATACAGTTAAGCTTTCAGTTTACTATTTGGTGGTAGAATAACAGGTAAAAGCGTTTTTTTAGGTGGGCTCTATCACTACGACAAAGAGTTGTATTGAACACTATAAACAAGTACTTACTACATAGACAAACAGTATGGTAAAATAAATTTACCTTACTTAGACTATGGTTCAATATCTTTAACCAGTCATACGAAGTAGTGGTAACCATTGGCGAGTACTTTCAGAGTTTCAATTTTCTAGCCCAAGATCGTAGGTCCGAACCCCATCTACACGTCTCAAAATGTTTCAAAGTGTTTATGTTTATAAATTGGATTTGACTATGAAATAATAATTATTACACTATAGGACCTTTCCTATAGTGTAATAATAATAAAAATACGCGTGAAACTTACCGAATGTTGCGAAACAGTAGAGCTTGCCCAACAAACTATCATGACCATTATTATTTTCACCCTAACGTTCTCCACTGCTGAGCATAGGCCTCTCTTTGTCCCTCTGCAGCCTATACTATTTTTTATAATTTTAATTGCATAATAGATACTTTTACTAAAAACGATATTCAAATCAAAAAAATAAATAATAAGTATTGGATGACATTTCTCACACAACACCATCTAGCCCCAAACTAAGCAAAACTTATACTATGCAACCAGATGGCTAATACATACTTGTATAATTATCACTTATTATGCATAAGAGCACTCAAACATAGAACAGCCAATAACTTAACACTTGACTATTTCTTTAAATTGCTTATATTTAGTCAATTTCTACATACTATTGTACTTTTCGAGTCGCGGGGCAAGTGCCTTGCACCCACCCTCAAATCAAAATTGACAGCTCCGTTCGCCCTCAAGGCGTGCACTCGGCTGAATATTTCAGGGAGACTTATTAGCCAGCTAATTATACTGAGGAAGTAGTTAGGGCGCCGGAAGACGAAGGGACGAGGGACTGTCAGCATTGAGCTCTGTGATCTACGGATGTTCGGTAAACAATACAACTATAGTTGAGTCGTGTAGGTAGCTAGCTGATTTAATTCTAAACTCGTCTAGTTTTTGCTCTCTTGCTCAGTAGGTAGATAGTAAAACTTTTTAATAAATAAAGTCTTACGGATAACGCTTAAGTAAATCACAAAATTCTGAAGAAAAACCTAATTTTTTTTTTTTTAACTTTTATAGGTTTCCACTTGACCGCCATCTCGCCTGATGTTAAGCGACGATGCGGTCTACGATGGAGCGTGTTTACCTAGAAGAAACCGATTCACTCTCGATTTGAAGACACCAAGATTATAACTATCGGGGAAAACCCACTCAGGCAACTCATTCCACAGCTTAGATGTTCTTATCACAAACGTAGAGTCAAACCTCTTCGTCCGTGTCTTTGGAATATCCACCATGAAACGGTGCCGCTTCTTTGAGTTCCGAGAAGTACGATAGAAAAAAGGGCAAGGAGGTATTAGATCATGCAGATCAGTTGCACACTCTCCGAAGTGTATCCGATAAAAAACCGATAAGCTAGCAATCTTGCGGCGATGTTCAAGACTTTGAAGTCTTTTTCGCGCTAGAATGTCTTTGCCTATGAGCCTTTTGGCACGCCTCTCGATCGATTCCAGAGCCTCAAGCTGATACTTACTTACAATATAAGAAATAGGCGGATGTATCGCTAAAATCAAACACTTCCGAGCAATCGTGGAATGGAAAAGGAATACAAATAAAGACGTATTCACAAACAAAGAGTTAATATATACACAAAATAATAAATACAAAGTTGAACTAACATAATGATGAACACATATTCCAATAATGATACATTCTATTATTATTCCATAAGTAATATGACATCACAAACATACTATACACAGCAATTACAAATATAATACCAATCCTTAAAAATATTAAGAATATTTCAGCACGTTGAACAAAATCAAATAGCGTTACATTCACAAATACTAAAAAATATTGGTGGACAATTCACACACAACACCATCTGACCCAAAACTAAGCAGAGCTTGTACTATGGCGGCCAGATAGCCGATATAATACATATATAGTTTTAAATACATACCCGCTTGATACACCGGCGTGTAATATAGTACCCAAAAACTTGTTGATGACGACAACAAACAAACTTATAGTTGCGTTTTGGGTTTTTGGCGGGAAATAAATTTTTCGTGTTTTTATTTGGGTAGGTGTACCGATAAATTTGTGTTTAATGGCGTCTACTTGAACCGGTCTTTATTTTGATATAACCCACATTAAAATTAAAGTTCATTTACATAGAAAAATCGTAAAATTAACAAAAAAAAATTGGCGGGAAAATGGTCCCGAAGTATTGAAAAAAATTAAAAAATTATAATTTGTGCAATCTAATACAGTTTTTTTTTGTGTTTCGAGTTTGTTATTTCGTATACAACACATTTAACCCATAAAACCACTGTCTCCCTTATAAATTATTAAAGTTATAGTTGTTAGACTACTTGAGAAATCGCAAATTTTTTTACTCAAGTGTCAAAAATGTTAGTTTACATTTTAAGTACATTAATTATAAATAAATGATACCGCTAGAAGCGTCTTGAAAAGCTCTTGAGAGTAAATGGCTCAAACGGGTAAAAGTAAGGCACCACTTCATATGCCGAAACATAAACACCGCACTTATGTAACCTGACACCCGTTTTCCCGCCAAATTTGTAAAACGCGAAAAGCGGCCAGTGTATCAAGCGGATACTTATTATACATAAAAATACCAAAAAGTGTGCTTCTTCTGCATTATGAATACAACAATGCATGTTATTATGATTTTAGCGTTAATTGCTAAAGTCACAAGCATGATTTAAAGCAAGGGTCAGCAACAGGCGGACCGCGGTCCGTATCCGGACCGCGAAGGGTCGAACCTCGGACCGCCAATAAAAAATATTGTAATGTATTGTAAGCCACGTATACATTTTAAAATGCAGATAAGGTACACTGTATCTTTATTAATTTAGATAATATTTTTTTACCACATTGAATCTACCTTAGTAGGTAAATAAATTATTTTTCTATTAAATATTTTCCGCAAAGCGACTAAGAGAAACTCCACGCTTTCAAATACACGCTCCTCTTCTCCTCCACACACTGGCTCGCTGTCCGTGGACAAGAATGTGGAATGCGGTCCCCGCCCAAGATAACTCCTCGAAGAGCATTTCCGTCCAGTAACTACTAAAGAACGCAGACCGAAGAGAGGCAGAGATCCGTAACCGCAGAGTGGCTCTCTTCATGGACAGCAACAAAGAAAGATTTCGAATAAACTTTTGCTTCGTCTGGGAACGGAAACGAGCCCGTTTGTCGCCTGGATTGTCTTGCCTGCTCAATGGAAGTACCGCAAAAGTCACAATTAAGAGAGAAACCTACGACGTGACGTGTGCGTGGTAGACTGCCACCGATTTCGGTGCGAAGGAGCGATCGAAAAACAAAACGATTGCATTAATAGAGTACTCGAAAGGTCGAACGCCTTGCTCTTACGCAAGAGCGCTGCTCGGACATCTGAGCAGAAGTGCTGGTAAACATCATGAAGTTGTCATATACGAAGACAGGGGAAAAAAATCTGAGCTTCCCCTTTGTACGATCAAACAAATGCAACTGACATTTATAGGGGACACCTGTTCCTAGTTCGACCATCCAAACCGGCTCCGAAAGAGCCCAGCAGAGGAAGGACAGCCGCGGCCAACCAACGACGGAGCTACGGAGTCACGCACTTTATGCCTTCTTCGAATATAGCCCCACTGACAGCGACAAGACGAAGCAGTCATTTACAATAATGTCACTTCCCGGGTCATCAAGAGAAAAGGGAAAGAGTGCAGAAAATGGCTTTGTGACACTGAGCAAAAAAGAGATGGAACACATTGGAAGACTTGTTTATGCGTCACCTCGAAACGACCAATTGTAGTTACTGCCCGATGCACTAAGTTTATGCTGGACGATAAAATCCTAGAGATGGCCAAGACCATCGAAGAAAACTCAAACGTCAAATCTGATTAGGAAAACTGGGAGATACTGAGAATACGACGGTGTTCCAGGATGTGGAAAGACAACATGGGTGATTATAAACTTCGACGTGGATAAGGACACCATCATCACCACAGCAACTGAGGCACCAAAAGATCTAAGAGAAAAACTATCGCACCGTATCGGAAACCTGATCAAAACCAGAGTGCGAACCATGGCTTCTGCTCTGGTAAATGGCTTCGGAACACTTTCAGTTTTAGTTGCTTTATGGAGGACGAATCTCTCATGAACCATTTTAGAGCTATTGTAGCTGACAGGCTGCCAAATTGTTCAATTTGTCAAAGGCTTCACTTCAAATGGAAATATTTGATATTCAAGAAGATATATCATTGCAAATGTATAAAACTGTAGCCACTGAAGAATTTTGGGCCAAACACATCTCAGAAAAATATGGAAATCGCAAAAAACTAGCTATTAATTTGGCTACTGTTTGATTCGACTTACGTATGTGGGTCATCTTTCTTAATTTTTTTTTTTTGGGAAAAATTTTCGAGATTAATCGACTCCAAATTACTCGTAGAAGACACACGTCGAATTTGCTATTCTTCTCAAGGACCGAACTATAAAGAGCTGGCTCAAGAGGATCGGTGTAATTTGTCGCATTGATTTTAGGTCTTGTGTTTTTAATAATTACAAATTGAGTTTCATACCGTACAATAAATAAGTAGGTACCTACCGCTTAATTATTACCAAGTTACGGCTGGTCTAATCGGGAGAACGGCGACTGCCGATCCGGAGACCCTGGGTTCAAAACCACGCGCACCACTGTCTTTTCGAAGTCATGTTCATAATGCCGCTAACTTAAAACTGTGAAGGAAAACATCGTGAGGAAAACGACATGTACCTAGAATCTTTCGAAGCGAGGAAGGCCTCGACATTTAGTGGGCTGTTTAAGCAATAATTGCCAGTAGTTTTTTCTGGACCTTGTTAAAATTTCTGCACTTCATCCGGACTCCGCCTAAAATTACTTGCCGACCCCTGATTTAAAGCATATACTTACAAACAACCTTCTGAATTAGTCTCATTTAATGGTGTGACCACGCCGTGGATGTGACCAAAAATAATTGTATAATAGTGTTTAAAATTTCGCGTTTTGAACATGTTGTACATAACACAGGAATTAATCACGACTAAATTGTTATTTAATTACTTCAACGATTTGATGGCGTTACATCCGCCGTGGTCACGAGAAGAATGAAAAAATGTCGGTCATTAGGAAATGAGCAGATCTCCATCTTTTGGTCCTCAAAATCGCAGCCTGCCATCACGCTACAACACTAACAGTCTCACCAGGCTTCTTCAAACTCATCTCGTTATATCTCTATATATAAAACGTTATGTTGGTTTGTGTACGCTTCAAAATCACAAAAAGCTCTGCACCGATCGAGCTGAAATTTTAGAATCTAAACTAATATTATAAAGCTGAAGAGTTTGTTTGTTTGAACGCTAGGATCTCGGAAATACTGATTCGAATTGATTGAATGATTCTTTTCTATTGGATAGTCCATTCATCGAGGAAGGCTATAGACTATAGAACATAAAGCTACTATCAATAAAAGCGGAGCATGAATCAAGAATGTAAAAAAAAAAACGGGGAAAAATATTCCTTCTTGCGAGTTTTTGGTACTGTGCGTTGACATGACAGCATGTGTCTAAGTTGGCGTCATTGAACATAAGCCTTTGCTGATCAAATTTGTTTCTAAATCTGAGTTGGTACGACCAATTTCCGACAGGTGGCGTAGCAGGTAGCTGAAGAGGTTTTTTGTTTGAAAGCGATATTCTCAGGAATGACTGAACCGATTTCAGTCATTCTTTCGCGTTGGATATGTACGGGATCTCGCTGAGTGATATATATGTACCACGGACAAAGCCGGGCGGGCATCAAGTGATATATAATCCGCATAATTGTTTTTATCTAATTTTTGCATCACAATGTGCCACAGCGAAGCGTGGCAGGGGTACAGCTAGTTACAGATATATTACAAAATATAACTTTTAGTAAGATTATTAATTTGTTACAAAATTACTAAGAAAGAAAATGTAACGATACATTTCTATGAGTATGCTTAAGCCATGAAAACTAACGTGGATATTATACTTTTTATTAACCGGACTGGATAGGTATACCTTGTCACATGCGACCATGTGAGTAATCCATAAATTACTATAAAAATATAGATACCTATCCTAAATATACCCCAATTCTCCCGAATCGGAAGGTATGGAATTTTACCTTGTTGACTCATTTTCTTTCTTCGTGAATTCTGGAATTGCTTTGAAAAGTAAATTTCTATGGAATTCCTGTGATATCAATCACGCGATGAATAAATATCATGCAATAATAATGTGATAGTCATTTTGTGTTCTCGATTAACTTCATCATCAAATAAACAAATAAAAGTAGAAAGGGCGTGCTAAACTGGAAATGGAGTGCTTTCATTCACTAGGTATTTATTACAAGTAATACTAATAAGCAGTTTCAAATAAACACACAGGTTAACACTTTGAAATGAAAATGGTTCATGAAATTGTACCGAAATATCGTGGGCTTACTTCAGCGTTGTAACAAACTTACTTTTTAATACATTTTTAACGTCCGTTCGTCCGCCATTGATCAGCAACTTTACTCGCCTGATGGTAAGCGAAGGTGCGCTTAAAGGTGATGTATGCTGACCTAGAAGATACCTAATCACTCTAAACTTTAAAGAAAATGAAAAATAATGTATCAAAAATAGGATTCCACTTGCCTTTCATTTCAATCTGATGTGAATTGATGATGAAATGAAATGAAATGAAATTTATTCGGTTCAAAAGCACTATTACTTAAAAAACAGATTAATATAATTCATAAACACAAAGATATTTAAACAAATGTACACTGGTACTCACACTAAGGCAACCTGTGTCGTGGGTACCAGGCATAACAATTACAAAACAACAATTTATAGAAACTTATGAAAAACAATAAGAAAAAACAAAACATTATTAAACATATTGTATTGTATAGCTACAAAATACAGACGAAGAATAAACATATAAGTAATACTCACAACTAATATACATACTTATATATCTATACACAATATATATTTAATACATAGTTATATATTACACTAATATGGAATTCACATGAAAATAGTAGAAGATTATAGATGTGGTTGTGTTTGAATAATACATATTTATATTATATGTGAAAATGTGTGCGGTGAGGTATGTGTGCAAATAATATTTATATTATATGTGGATGTGTGTGAGGGTGTGTGTGTGAGGGTGTGTGTGTGAGGGTGTGTGTGTGAGGGTGCGTACATGTGTCGGTGTAGGTGTGTGTGTAAGGCAGAGAGAATTACTGGGGATAATATGTGTGTGCCGGAGTGGATGTGTTAATGTGTGCGTGTATAAAGCTTTGACGCCCAAATGGATTTGCCAGTCTTTGTTATAATTTTACACTTTCCAAAGTTACTAAGGGAAAATTGGGTTAATTGAACGATGTCACAATTTTTCTGTCTCTGTGTAGCCCTGAGTAGATAGCCAAACCGAGACCTTTTTCTTGCACTCGTAATGTGACGTATTTATAATGTCTAGCTCTTTGTCAATAAGTTGGTAAAGGTATGGTCCAGTAAAAAAAAATGCACCTTGGCCAAAACCGGTCCTCGTTTTAGGTATTGCCCATGTGTTACGTCTCTGACCTTTCCTTTTTGAGTGTATCGCAGTGAATAATGATGTTTTATTGAACCTTAGAGTGACTGAGAGTATAAATAGCCTTCGTACTGATAGATAATTATGACTAATTATTCCTCATAAAGTTTGTCTGTTGGGTACCTGAATGGCTTTTTGTATGCTACTTTCAGTATTGCTCTTTGGGCTCGTTCTACACTAATCAGGTATGTTTTTGCAGCAGAGCCCCAAGAGAGAGAGGGTAATAGTGAGATCGGACGGTAGTTTGAAACAACCACAGAAGAACCAGCCTTATGAATCGGACAGACATCAGCCAACTTGAAACTGCTCGGAACCACGCCCTGTATCAGACTCAGATTACAAATGTGTACAATAGGTGATGCAAGTGCACTAGCAGCTCGTTTTAAGACCTCGTTACCAATCCCATCATACCCTGTAGCGGAGGAAGATTTGAGTCCTGATATAATTTTTTTTGATCTCATATGTGTCTGTTGGTGAAAGGAAAAAAAAAATTGGTTGCCTGTAAAGTCGGTATACGGGCGAAAGTTTTACGTGACAACGACTTTGAGTGGTAAAATAATTTTACGGAAGGGACGCGTGCCTTTCACTTTTTATGTCTGTCTCTCTCGCTCTTAGGCGGGCTAACCATGCCCGAGTGGAAGGGACGCGTGCCTCTCACTCGCTCTCGTTGTGAGCGCATAACGTGAGCGGAGCGTAACGCAGTTTCTTGAAGTGTCACCCGGCAAACCAATTTATAAGACGTTGTCACGTCAAAAAGATTCCGATGGAGTGTGTCTATGTGGTTATAGTGGATGCGGCCTATGAAATGCCTTACCTAGAAGAATCCTGTTGACTGGATTTGACGACACCCAGATGGGTTTTAATGCACACAAGATCGACATTGGGGAAGACATATTTATGGGAAATATATTCCAATACATCCGCTTACATCCAAAATGGATCATACCCTTAGAAAAAGAATAAGTAAATAAATCAAGGTTTTCCGCACGGTTTCTTTGTACCAATAGAAAGCATACACCTCGTATGTGAGCTATGGCGACATAGTGATGTGTTGCGACAAAAGTATGACACTTCCACAAGAGCGACAAGACAAGAGCGATCAGACCCGTGCTTTCTGTGTAAAGCGTTTGTTCACACGTAGTATATGTAAACTCTTTGATCACATCACTTCAACCATTAACCAGAATTAAACTAAATACTCATAGGCCAATTTGAATAATCCCAAGAAGTTCGAGTATTTATTGTTTTGAATTGCCATATAATAGTAGATGATTTCAATAAAAATCTCTTAACGAAAATAATGTGTTAAGTTGAGGCAAACCCATTTAATTTCGGCTTATTATATACATCCTATGCAGTTAAAGTGAAGTTAGGCTGGCCACATTGCTAGACGCGGTGATAACAGGTGGAGTAGAGTAGTGACCGAGTGGTGGCCGAGGCAAGGTAAGCGGAGTGTGCAAGATGGGTCGACGATATCGTTTCTATCGCGGGTCGAACCTGGACTCGATTGGCACAGGACCGAGGAAGTTGGCATGGGGAAAAGAGAGGCCTATACCCAGCAGTGGGATAGAGAAGGCTGTGGATGATGATGATGATATACATCCTGCATAACCTTTCATTCTCAAGTTTAGTAAAGTTGTCTGTAAATAACCTCTATTTTTAGAAAACTAATGAAGTTACAAAATTATTTATGGGAACTAAATGAATAACGAGATTTTTGGTCAACAGTTTGTCAAAATTAACAAATGTTATTTGAAATATATCCCCTGGCAGTTCCAATCAGGAAGAAAAAAGTGGATTTATGACGCGGGCCACGGGCATTCGCTCACCGGTCTGTATCAAATAAATCCGCTCGAGGCATGCGCCGGCATGCAGTGGCATGTAGAGGCATGCTCGGATTGTGGACAGGTGAGATGCCCGCGGCCTTTCCGAATTGACTCGAACAATATTGGAATGTGAGCAAGCCATTTCTGTATAAAGAAAAATCGACACTAATTTGGGGAAGTCATTGTCGATCCATTCTGGATGTTGCCATAGGGAAAATGTTAGTGAAATGTATTAAACCTGTCAGTTATTTTTTCATACGAATCTGTACGATATTTGTTTATATCATCATTTTTTATCATTTACTTTACGCTTGATCTCCGTAAGGCCTGTGAACAAATTTATGGGTCATCTGATACAGCAGGAGACCCATGTAGGATGATAGAAGGGTATAAAGTAATACGATTGAGCACTATGCCGTCACTTATAAGCTGTCCAACTGAGTGCTGTTGAAGAGGGGGGATTCTAAACCTCGATCATTTCTCGTTATCGCATGATTTTTGTACGGCGTTGCGGAATAATAGATTAAAAGAGGTATTGAAACTATAAAAATTATAAATTTTAAAATTCTTATTGTTAGTTTGTGAAAAAAATTCATGATTTTCCGACGATTTACAGAGTAAGTTTGGTCATTTGATTATGTTCGGCTTTGGTTCCATACAGTTTCAATACCTCTTCTAATACATTATTTCGCAATGCCGTACAAAAATCATGCGACAAGGAGAAATGATCGAGGTTTAGAACCCCCCCTCTTCAACTGCACTCAGTTGGACAGCTTACAAGTTACGGCATAGTGCTCAATCTTATTACTTTATACCCTTCTATCATCCTACATAGGTCTCCTGCTGTATCAGATGACCCATAAATTTTGTTCACGGGCCTGCAGTCTATGAGATCGCCAATGGTTGGCAAAAAATTTGAATGTATTTTTTATTTAGATACTAGCGGGCCGTTCTGGCTTCGCTCGGAAAGTGACATATAAAAATCTATCGATATAAAAACTATACTCTCTTTAAAATTGGATCAAACTGTGCACTATCGATATAAAACTATACTCTCTTTCAAGTTGGATCAAATTGCGCACTATCGATATAAAAACTATACTCTCTTTCAAGTTGGATCAAACTGCGCACTGTCATTAAAATTAATTGAATAGTTTAGATTTAGAAAGCAAATCGCGGACAAACAACATGACGTATAATTTATATATCCTAAAATAAGATTACAGTGTTACATACGGATCTATTATAATTTTAAGTAATGTTAATAAAAATAGTTATTTTTACAGAATTTAAATTATTGTTGGTTACCTGGAAGTGATTGCCCTTCTATCTAAATACTCGTAACAATCAAAAAGGTAATGGAGGGAACTTTAATCCGCCAAAGTCGAGCAAAAAAGCGGCCACGCCGTACTATCTTTTTCTTGTAGTAATTCAGCCCATTTTCGACCCCTATAACTTCGTTGTTTAATTTTACAACAACTAAGTAAATGAATATCGGTGGTCATTTCTCACACAGCGTTATCTAGCCCCAAACTAAGTTTATACTACATATTTATTATTTCTCTATGATCCAGTAGAATTAATAATTTTATAATCTCAACCTACATACTTGTGATACGAGGAAACACTAAAACGAATACAAACTCACATACATTTGTTTAAATTTTTGGTGTGATATTGCGAATTGTGCGTGCGGATAAAATCGGAGCATTATCAGAGTCAACGCACAAAATAAACCGCTCGTACCTCGACCATTAGTGCAGAAAATCCAGATTAAAGCAATTTCCATGGAGTGCTGCATTCTGATTTGCACTTCATAATGATGGTCGGGATCGCAGGGATCGCGAATTATTCTGTGGATAATTGAAGTACAGCGTAGTTTATACTCTGGTGTGGATGATCCAGAACTTGGGTTCAGTGGTAGGTAGGCAGGCAGTTGGTTTACCTTAAAAAACAACGTTGAACAGAAATTTTTAAAGGCCTATAATATCTTGAAAGCTCGGAAAGTACATAGGTATAGGTTATTTTTTACAGCTGGAAAACTATCGGAACGGCAACTACGCGGGTAAAATCTACTCTACTAGAAAAGTCTTTTTACTATACTTTTTTTTACTTTTATAGGTTTACCGCCATCTCACCTGATGTTAAGCAACAATGCGGTCTACGATGGAGCGTGTTTGCCTAGAGGAAACCGATTCACTCTCGATTTGAAGACACAAAGTTTGTAACCATCGGGAAAAACCCACTCAGACAGCGTATTCCACAGCCTAGACGTTCTTATCACAAAAGTAGAGTCAAATCTCTTCGTTCGTGTCTTTGGAACATCAACCATGAAACTATGTCGCTTTTTTGAGCTACGAGCATTCCTATAGAAAAAATCAAGGTGGTATCAGATCATGCAAATCAGTCACACACTCTCCCAAAGTGTATCCGATAAGAAACCGATAGACTGGAAATTTTTCGGCGATGATCAAGACTTTGTAGTCTTTTTAGCTCAAGATTATCGTTGCCTATGAGCCTTTTGCCACGTCTTTCGATTGATTCCAGCTGACACTTAGCCGATCCATCCCGACATAACGACATATTGTATTATTATTTATTGGTGACCACCAAAAATTTGAGGCGGCGACTACTCCTGATACAACTTTACTATGGGAAGTTATAAAATTATCAAAAACCCTTCCATTACTCTTATTTTGTTACAACTTCGAGTTGTCTCAAAACTATCTTTAGATATGTACAGTATATAGGTAAGGCACCTCAAAACATAAATCTCTAGCAGGGAATTTTTCTAAATAACTCCAGACATTTCAGAGACGAACAACAAAATTTATTCCAAAAGAACAAACGAAATACCACTGTAACAACTAATGATTACAAAAATATAAATCTTGCCGCCTCGTGAACTCGAAGCTAAACGAATCTAATCAAGTGACGAACGGCTGATTAAGATTGACAGCACCGAGGGACACATGCTCTGAGGACGCATCTGTGGAGCTTTGGCACTTGTTCAACAGGAATTATATGAGCAACGCAAATTATACTATTTCAATTATTCTTACCTTTTATGACAGACTAAGAAGACATTTTTTTTTCAATCATTACTATTTTTTTCATTTGAATTTAGTTTTACTAAGATTTATGACAAATCAATTTCGATGAAATGTGTGTGTACCAAATATGACATGCATATTTTAACCGACTTCAGAAAAAGAGGCTATAAATTATTATACATATTAATATTTTTTATATTATTTTTTATATTAATATTAATTATATATATAATATTAATTTTTACAAAAATACACCCATTAAAATTTGGTAACAGTGATATTTCCGTCATTAATTGTGTTAATTTAAAACCCATAGCAAATAAATATACATTTTCACATGTTGTTCAAGGAAATGATAAATCGACTGACAGTTCTACTATGTGTAGGACCGGGCGATGCGTGCTCTACATAAATCATAGCGTAAAAACAAACAGGCTACACGCCTCGATTAACAGTGTGGTTACTACGGGCGTGTTTTCTAAAAACTACAAGTTTGTAATAATTTACAAGTCCACAAATATGTAATTTTTAATTCATGATAGTGCTTCAAACTTGGTATACGTTTACTTGGTGGTATTTCGAACAAAATACCGTCTAAAGTACGTTTCTCTAGATGAATATGTGAGGTAGTGCGAATGGAAAAATAGGCTTATACAAATTAGATAAGGCCTGAGAGTAGCACTAGTGACAAAAACATAAAAAGTAATAAATATCCTTTCATGTTCGGCCATGTCACAAGAAGAGATTTCGATCACTTTACAAAAAAATACGACAAACATGAGAGTGAATGGTTGCAGAAATAGAGAGAGACCGATAAAAATGCACAAGAATTATTGTGTTAATGATGTCATGTGTGATATAAATGCAAAGCTTGTGATCAGAGTTAATGAACCAATAAGAAAACGTACAATTTGCACCGAACCCCACATTACAACTAGAAATAAGATAAAGGTAAATATCCTTCATTAACATGCGATTTGTGACTTTTTTCACAATAAACGTTACCGAGCTGCATCATGGACCGTTTAACATCAAGCGCGATGGCGGTCAAGCGAAAACGTTTTATTGACAAAAAAAGTGGACTAGCTCTAAACACTCGTTGACAAGTGTGATACATAAATATCACCGCTACTATTTCACCGTTGATAACTATATCATTTAAAACTCATATTATCAAAGTATTATTGTATTATAAATATATATATTTACGGACATGTTTGTATTATTATTACTTGCAAAATTGTGAAATTGAACTCGCTCAGATAAATCTAAATGAATTCGACTCACAAGCGACGATCGTCAATTGACATCAGGCTACTGGATCGCGTTAACTGTAACACGATACGAGCTCACAAAGTATTAATTAATGTACGCCAATTTATCCTGATGCTGATACTCTGTTGGATATTATTGTTGCTAAGGAATCTACAACTACAAGTAGGTAGGCCAGTTGTACAATGTACTTGTGTATTTAGAGTAGCGGGCTGTCTGCAACTCTATATGTATACACACTAACGATACTAAAGAGTTAGGCTATAGCTAAGGCAATAGAAGAAAAGAGAATCCGATATAATTTTAATGTATTTTCATACATACCTATTTTTTTACTAGGAAAATAGAATTTAGATCAGTGGAACAAAAGTGTTCAAGCGTTTGTCATTTATATAGCAGTTTACTGTTGCAGTATTTAAAATATATTCGTAGTATTGTTTGAAATGTTACTCCCCCGCCTAAGATTGAACGTAGGCAAATTTTCTTTAAGCTGATGGTCTTCTGAAAGAGATACCTCTCAGCAACAAGGCCGCCATTTGCTATTCGAACATTAATTGGTTAGGTGACAGTGATTGTCTGGTCCAATTATGTCATATATGTAAAGAAAATTGAATTGTTTTGAGTAAAATAATGTCTGATTTTTCACGAAAACAAAATTTGCCTAATAATTACAAACATCACATAAAAAAAATGAACCGGTTAATTCACTCACAAGTTGAGAGAAAAAAATCATTCTCTCAACAAATGATATTTATACCAGATTTCATTCAAAGTACGAGTAGGTACTATAATAATAACAAGTCACAAAGTTTGTTTTACACAGAGATTAAAGATAAATGGCCCTTATAACACAGCTAGCAATTTGTTAGTATTCGTCCCGCAGTTCATTAACGGTTCATTACTACTGGGCCCGGTTTAATTGGCTTACCGTTTCTAACGTGCCTGGAATTGTAACCAATCTATCAATTTAGATGCGTTAACTGCCGGCCACACCACGCGAGCCAAAAACTTTTCAAATTTTGGAGTACATTCAAATCGGTTTAGAAATTTTCTACACATAAACTCAAAGAGCTCAACATTGAGCTCAAGTCATGGTTTCAACAGAACTGTGCTTTCTATTGTCAGGCAAATCAAAACACTCCGTTAATTTATTCGTAAATATTAATTTTGAAATATAATTCTCAACATTTAAAACTCAAAAATGGTACTGTTATACCGCATAGTAATATAGTAGTATATAGCAAACAAAAAACTAGTACTATAACTACTTGAAAAGCAGAAGCAATTGAGTATTTTTTACATAATGTAAAATTATAAAAAAATAAGCTTAATAATAAAGCTTTTATAATATTTGACGTGTGAAATAGGAGATACTTTATGAATAAATATGAAAAAATAGTTAAGCAGTATTACTATTGTTGAAATAGGTACACGAACTACCATTTGAAGTTGATTATAAAAGTACACTACAGTTATGAAATAATTAAATCTAAACAATTAATTCCATTTGAAGCATATCTTAGGTACTGATTTTCTATTATACTCGTATCTCGTATGGTACTGATAAAATTCACGTTTGAGTCGAAAGAGAAATTTCGGATTTTCCTTGAATGTGAAAATGACTGGAAAATGAATTAGTATTTTCTTTTTTAATTAAATTCTTTTGCATATTCAGTCAATTTCGATAAACATGCGTCCTTTACGTCCTTTGAATTGAAGTTTTTAAAGTAGCGTTTCCAATTAATTAAAATTTGTTACATGCCATGGAGACGATTCACAATGGAGGTGGCTTAAGCAACTCCACACTACTGATGTCAATTGCCAGTTATTCTACCGCCAAGCAGTAATGTGCAAACATTACTGTGTTCCGGTTTGAAGGAAAATGTTTCCAGAGAAATTACAGGGCTTAGAGATATAACATCTTAGATATCTGGGTGACGCGCACAGTGCAGTCTAAGGTAATAATGATTTGGACTCTTCCTGTTCCAAAAGCTGCGTGTCACTGTGATGTTAAGTGGTAGGCATGTTGCTTACCATCAGACACATGTACTGCTCGTCTCGCCACTCTTTATTTAAAAAAAAGGCGAATATCCAGTTCGTCTCGTCACACTTTATTTAAAAAAAAAAAAGAAATATTACACATCTAAATAATAATTTAAATCAGGGATATCAATAAGAACGTGCAGATAAAACCCACTGATGTCTAATTTCTAGGAAATACGTCGAGTAGAGGAATAATAAAATATTGAAAGAAAGATCTTATTCGCTTGGGATAAAGGATACACTACGCAAAGTACACAATAAAAATAAAATTTGCCGAATCCTCTATTTATAGTCACTCCGTGTTTCATACCCTTGTTCCTGTTTCCCGCCTCACAATTTAGGCGCTTAATTGTTTCGAATGAGTCGAATTATTTTGATTTATCGCTTTGTGATTGGTGCAACTCGATTATGTAGGGCTAGGGCCTCGTTCGGTTTTTAAATTGAATCAAATGAAAAAATGAATTGAACCCACTTATGGCGTGTCGCTGAAAATGTTTATTTCCAATCATGATGTTAACATCAGATGACACTGAAGTCACTGAAAACAGTGCGGCTAAGCTATTTTGTGTTAGTTTTACACCGGTCTACCGGAGGGTCTACCGCCTAACTGAAATTGTCTTAGCTTTGATATTGCTCTCTCTTTTCTTTTCGCTTGAAATGATAGAGACAGTAATTTAGTTACGCGGTAGAGAGGCAGGAATTGGCTTCAAAGACAAAATGTGATGGTCTGGAAAAAACGCTGTTATTTGCCTGTCATTATACTCGGGTCATTTTAATAGGTAACATTTGACGTTTGTCAGTTATGTCGTCATAGTGAGGTGACCTGGTTAAAACCTCGATTAAAGTGAAATGAATCGATACGGACTTGAAACACCAATATGTGAATTTTAAAAATCATCAGGCAAATCCTTGTCTCATTATAATATTTTTTTTTTCGTAAATTTAAGGAGCAATATATGACAAGTGCATAATTTAACAAAAAAAATGCATTTATTAAGCAGTATCTGAACAACAGTTAGTATTGTCATCTTCATCATTGTTGTGAGCACTCAAAGAAATTATTAATTATGTTCAATAATATTGTCTATTCTCACAGTAATTTTTAGCATTTTTATCTATACAGGTATATAAAAGCGATAGGTCACTGTTCACGAAAACTCAGAAATTTTGCATGGAGGTGTCATTTAGCACGCAGGCGCTCGTTAAGACGGGGTTTTGTGAAATTCAACCCCCAAAAAGGTGAAACAAGGGATAGACGGTTGTATGAATCATAATTTTCAAAGTTATAAGCATGCGATCCACACATTTTAATGAAAGTTGGTACACAGATAGACTTAATTTCAAAAAAGGACATAGTTTACTTTTTATTACGGAAAAAAGGGTTGAAATGAGGGATAAAAGTATACGGAAATTCGTAATTTTTGAATACAAAACCATGAAACTTCGTATCTAGACATTTAACGCGAAGCTAATATGTGTTTGTTTTAGCAATTTCGTAATTTTGAATTGTACGGGGTTGAAATGGGGCTTAAATGGGGGATGGAAGGTTTATATGAAAGTTCGTTACTGTTGAAGATAAAACCATGACTTCGTATCTAAACGCTTGACGCGAAGCAATCGCTTCGCTATATAATAAGCTTCGCGTAGCAATTTCGTAATTTCGATTTCTTAATTATTCATTAACTGAACGGAGATGAAAGTTTCATGTGGAAATTAGTCGTTGTTGAAGATAAAACCATGAAACTTTACATCTAACACTTGAAGTGGAGAAAATGAAGGGTTGTTCTAGCAATTTTGTAATTTCAAACCGTACGGGGATGAAATAGAAGTTGAAATGGGGGATGAAATTTATATGGAAGTTCGTCAATGTTGAAAACCGTAAAATTATTAAGCTAGACACTTCAAATGTATACTATTTTATAGTATAGGTACATGCAAAAGTAATTCTACCTGTCTATTAAGTTTTGACGCCTAAACCACTGAACTGATTTGTATGAAATTGTAGGTACTTACAAAAATGTTTTAATATTAGTAAAAGTAAATTTGTATGCGTGTACTACTGTTCAAGTAAATATGTACTCCCTCAGTTACTTACTTATTTTACGCGGAAGAAGTCGCGGGTAAAAGCTAGTAGTTAATAAAATAATAGTAAATATATTTATGTTTTATTATAGTCACAACGTGGTCATTAATTTATGGTGATATTTCTTCACAAGTAATCCTTGCATTCTATTCAACTTATCAGCTTTCGATTTTACAGTAACATCCTTAGTGGTTAAAAACAAAAAAGGTTAACTGACGCAACATTGTAGCGACGTGCAGTTCTTTAGATCAGATATTGTTTATTATCTTTAGAATGGTTTATAAGTGAAAACAAATCGTAAAATTGCTAGTAACAGTCATTAATATAACAAATATGTAGTCGTAATAGAAAAAAATTAAACAATATGCAGTTCTAACAAAAAGCAAAAATATATTATTTTATGCCCGCCGTTACAAGGTTACGTTGTCATTTTGATGAATTGTCAAATGTTACCTATTATAATGCCCGACTATAGTTCACAGATATCGTTTCGTACAATATAATCCCTATTTTCATACAAGATAAAATCGGAGGGTACTTGTATATTAAATTATACCATAGTCCGTTAATTTGTAATAGATAAATCATTAACCTTAAAGCTATTTTTCACTCTGACCAATTTTAGTGCCAATAAACCGTTGCTACAACAAATTAATCTATTAATACGGCTATAACTTAAAATAGCACGTACCACAATGTAATTGAAGCGCTGTAGGTGAAATTATAGCGTTTAAATCAGGACCTAGTCAGTATGAGTCACTGCAGTGCACTATTTTCATAGAATTAGGCGGATGACACACCAGTTTCAGTACAGAAAATTTAAATAAATGTTGTTTTCAACACAACTGTTTCATTCATTTTTAATTTATATCCGTTTATTTTATGTTTAAATTTAGAATTTGCATACAACAAACGTATTTATGGTATTATGTAAAGGGTATATCAAAGGTACCTTATCATGTCATCTGGGCATGGTATTTGAAATTTCTATGCAACGCGGAGCGCTAAGTCTATTGTAGGAAACTATATTCTCGGGGTTCTCAAAATGACGTCTAGCCTAGTTTTGGACCCATTGCAAATTCTGCGGAGTCAGCTGTAATATTACTGCCTTATTAATTTGTTGTGTGTGTTGTTATTATTCTGTTAAAATATTACTCATACTCATTTATTTTCTGGCTTGCGTACACTCTGCAACTTAACAATGTATGCAAGTGAATGAGAAAAATAGACAGTTATACTCTTTCATCAATATGATTGCATTTATCATGAACATTTTATTTAGATTTCGCGTTTTTTTTTAATAAATATAAATGGCATGAAGACCTAAACGTGTTCATTGTAGTTAGCAACAAGCCTTTGTTAAGCTACACGACTGTTTATAACAGTGTATATTCATGTCACGTCTTATTTTGATCATAATGAGTTCAAAATGATTTTCACAAAATTGCACTGTGACTGTCACCCGGAAACGTGAGATAATTTAAAGTTTTCTTATTGTTTCTTTTAGATATTGCCCTTCGAACAGGACGCCCCTATTAAATGTATATGCTACACAAAAGTGCCTAGTGCTCTACAGCTATGTGTCGCACTGTATCACTGATGACTCATTTCCTAGCTTGAAGTTTCGGTCGATGTGCCGTCCTTCTTTGCACATAATAACCGAATTAAAATGTTGATCCCGTGTATGAATTCTTAAGGTGTTAATAATGTGATGATGATTCATGGTATCCCACTATAATCTTGGCTAGAATACGTTCAAACGTAAACAAAAAATAAAAATAAAACTATTTCCGTTTTTTTTTAAATTTGACATTTGATCTGTGTTTTCGATTAACATCACTTCTTTTTCAATAATATTAAAAAAACTATTTAAATGTAATTTGTTACTTTTACTTAAATCATAGGTACCATAGTTTAATAAGTTTATACATGTCAAATATTCTACATTTTAAACATCAACTTATTTATTTATTCATTCAATGAGCACACAAAACAGAATGTAATAAACACATATCATGTATAACAAAAGAGTATACTGTACAGAACTGTATTACATTCCAAGCTATATGGGCCTAGAAACGATTTTTTGTTAAAATACAGATACAATACAGTTGTTTGGTTTGATAATGAAAATATTAAATTAGAGATCCATACTAATATTATAAATACGAAAGTAACTCTGTCTGTCTGTCTGTCTGTCTGTCTGTCTGTCCGTCTTTACCGCCTAAACCAACCAACAGATTTTGATGAAATTTGATACATAGATAAAATAGATCCCGAGAAAGGACATAGGCTACTTTTTTGTTCCGAAAAAAGGGTTGAAAGGGTTAAAATAAGGGATGAAAGTTTATATGGAAAACTTCGTCATTGTTGAAGAACTATGAAACTTTACGTCTAGATATTTAACACGAAACCATAAAATGTATGTTTTAGCAGTTTTGTAGTTTCGAACTGTACCTACGGGGGTGGAATTGGGGTTTTCTTTTTTATTATTTATTATTACTTATTCTTGGGTCAAATTTAGTAATTCAAATTACACCCTCTTCCTGTCAACCGATTAATCTGAAATTTTGTATACACTTTGGATTTTGGTGACAATACAATTATGTTTATTCATTATCATTATAAATTCAAGATGGCCGCCGCTACAAAATGGCGGATAATTTATGTTTTATTAATCCCATCAATATGGGTATCAAATGAAAGGGCTCAACAAGCAGAATACAATATACTATAAAAAAATTGAAATCCAAGATGGCGGCCGCTACACAATGGCGGTAACGTAGGTTTTATCACTCCCATCAATATGGGTATCAAATGAAAGTGCTCAACCAGTAGAATACAATGTATTATATCAAATTAAAATCCAAGATGGCGGCCTCTACACAATGGCGGATAACTTAGTTTTTATGAACCCCATCAACAAGGGTATCAAATAAAAGGGATTGACAAGAAGAATACAGTGCACCATACAACCTCAATACTTAAGATGGGCGCAGCCACTAAATGGCGTATCAGACTATCAGGCAGAATGTTTGATAGTCGACGAGATGTCCATGGTGTCTTATCAAATGTTATGCATGATGGACGCTCGATTAAGGCAAATTAAGAACTGTGAAAATGAGTTTTTTGGAGGAGTAAACGTATTACTTTTCGGTAATCTTTTACAACTGCCTCCTATAAAATGATCAGGAACACCTGTTTTCAATTCTAATATGAAATTATATATATGAAAGTAACTCTCTCTGTCCGTTACCGTCTAACACCTAAGCCACTTAAAGAGTTTGTTACAATTTGGTGCACAGATAGACTACCTAGACTTAGGAAAGGACAACGGAGACTTTTTATCACAGAAAAAGAGTTGAAAAGAGTGGAAATGAGGAGTAAAAGTGTGCATGGAAGGATTTTGGCACTCTTTGTATGCTATTTTTAACCGACTTCAAAAAAGGAGGAGGTTATCAATCCAGTTGTATTTCCAATTGTGAATCAATTTAGATGGTTATTTTTTTAGTTGGTAGATTATAGTTCAGAGGTGGTCATAAAATTTTTATCGAAATCAGTGCGGCGGTTTTTGAAATATGAACAACAAACTAAAATTTGCGTTCATGTAATCAGTCGATAAATCTACTAATATCTACTAATAGACTCTAATGAAATTTGGTGGACCGTCCCAATATGATTTTAAATTAAAGTCTGTTTTTGATTAATTTTTTGAGAACATAGTTTCTTTGTAATTTGTCGTGTAAATTGTACATTTATTAATAAATATAAAACTTTGACTTAGACCGATTTTGATTAGGAAACGTGAATTTGTATGGTAGTAGACATACGAGTAGGTACTGCCTCAATTACTTTAATAAATATGTGGCGCGGACGAAGTCGCGGGTAAAAGCTAGTAATACATAAAGGAAATTAGGCCTACAGATCTGAACTTAATACTAACATCAACTTTTTAAATTTCTTGCTTGCATTTCGTTGTATGACCATAATTTCGCCAATCTCTTGTGTTTCAGCAGGATATTCATTTGGAATTTAGTCAGTGTTCAGATTGAATAGTAGCTCTTGCAGTTGTAGTCCGCGGAGTATAGATTCTACATACATACATAGTATTTATTGAAGTCTTTAATCTTAGCGATTGCCAAAGCCCCGCGCAAAAGTAACCATCATACTATTCTATTTTATATTTCATGAAACTTAAATACATCAAAGTACTATGTGTGTATTTAGTCCTATACTGCATTGATTTGGAAGTTTAATTATTTAATATCAACATGGTCATAGTTTGTTAGTTTTAAAATCAATGCAACTAACAGTTAACGTAATATTTCAAATATTTTCCAATTAAATCAATCCGAAACAAACATAAAATGAGTTTTCATGGCTTGTGTAATCCAGTTTTCCCCGTACCGAAGCTAGATGCGAGTCACCGGTGAGTCATGTTGTTCCTCAGTTTGGGAACACATCGATATTGAGATAGCTCCCAGACGAGTGACTAAGCGTTGTGGAGAGACAAGGGCGCAGGTTTACGATATCTGGGAAGGTAAAAGCTTTACAGTAAAACGTGTGTTTATAAGAATACTTCTTACTGTGAACTGCCGACAATATTTACATTTCACTGTTTATACAAGAGTCTATCTAAATTAAATATATTAGAATCAACAAATATTTTGTACTTATTAGAACTATCTCATTGATTTAATGTAATAAAATTAAAATCACACTATCATCACAAATTATAGTAGGCTATACAACGACCTTCACCGAGCTGTTTATTAAATGAAAAGTATTTAATATTCAATTTAATATGTCAACAAATTTATTGCAAATAGGTTGTCTAAAAATTTCAGTCCAGAATCATTTTAAGCTTGTCAAAATATCATGACAAACCCCTACAACTGCAGTCTCACTCTTCATTTTAGAAAGTAGCAATGATCTAATAAACAGCCACCTACTCGTACTTACTTGAATTAAGCATTTAATGTACAATGCACATGTCATTTAGTTTGCCGGCAATACGATAAGTACCATCAACTATTTTTTAGAAAAGTCCAAAGTCTATGTTTGATGTTTTACAATAATTAATATGTCAATTTTACTACACTATGATGATGTTTGAGACTTCAAAGGTGTAACTGAAATTGAAACTTATTAAATTAGTTTGGACGCTTCGCAGTTGTAAATTGTTACCGCATCATGATGTTATTTTTAAATATATTATAATTGTGCTTTCTACGAAAGAAGCAACTAGAGACCAAAATGGAATATTCTCTAGACACTTGTGCAAGAAATAACGCGGCGAATTTAAATAACGTGTACTTGTATTACTAAATAAAGCAATTTTTGTGAGACAAAAACAGAATTAAATTTCAACTATTATACGGGTCCTTTGAAAATGAATAAACTGAACTGTATTTAATCTAATTTCAAATCTGAATGTGATGCAAAAATATACAATACTACATACCTTAAAAACGTCTTGTATAGTTTTAATTGTTCTGTAAATAAATATACTGAACCTATACAAAAACGCAGTCTCAAGCGACTGGCTTAATGAAGGAAGTATAATTATATAATATTTACAAATACAAGCAATAAACCTACATAGATTCGACTGCATCTTGAATCGCGTCCGACACAGCAAAAGCAATAAAAGGTGGATTTATCATAAAAAGTTGCACGTTTAAGACTGAAACAGTCATAAATAAAAAAATAAGACCACCTATTTATATTTGTGGTTTAAGCTCACTCGACACAGCTTGATACTTGTTACACTTCTGTAAGTTTGTCTTGTAACTAATTAGAAACTCAAGACAAAGTCAAACATATCAAAAATTTTGTACAAACACAAAATCACTTTAGTACAAAATTTTACAAAGTTCCAACGTTCGTGATTTTAAATGAAAATCAAAATTCTTGTACAAATCTAACCTTAAGTAAAGTTTTGTTATTTAAAAAAGCTGCACTGGTGGTAGTACGTTCATTTTTAACCGACTTCCAAAAAAAGGAGGAGGTTATCAATTCGACCCCTATGTTTTTTTTTTTTTTTTTTTATGTATGTTTCCTGATTTCTCGTGAACCTCTGAACCGATTTTAAAATTTCTTTTTGTGTTCGGATGGATATGCTTCCCGAATGGTCCCATATAAATCTTTTTGAAATCGGTCAAGTAGTTTTTGAAATATGAACCAAAAACTGAAAAATAGTTTATTTTTCGCTTTTGAGTGCCTATTTGTGGTTTTGAAGTCGGTTTAATTTTTTGTACGAAAATTGTTTATTACAATTGTCAGTTCTCAAGCTCAAATCTAGCCTGCACCTCTGAGAATTTTCCTGTGTAGTGTAGATGTACGAGTTAAAAAGACTGGCATGCAAAAAAAAATAATAAGTTCGTGTCCTAGTTATGTAATACGTTTAATTTTGATATAGACGTATATGTAGATAAACATTTTTTAATTCTGAAAAAAAAATTATATGTATTTTATTTAAGTTATTTGTAAAAATTTGTAATTTTTGCAGAAACAAAAACAATTTAACTTTCGATTTATTGAAAGATAAACAATCTCATGTATACTCTTAATCAAAACATAAACACGGTAAATAAGTACATTAATAGAATCTTTGATTTCTCCATATTTTGTATAGAATCTGAGTTAAAAAAACAGCAAAGTATCAAAACTGTTTGCGCTATTGAAGTTACCGTCGTAGGGCGGGAGTAGTTGGGCAAAGCTCATTGATGCGTCTCGTGCGGCGGGCGCTCGAAACCGTAGTATAAATAAGAACTATATGAGACGGACGTTCGTACCATTCCAATGATCTACATTTCCTATTTAGGCCACATGCTATAAGTGCAATCGAATTCCCATCATTAAGCGCGTTGAAATGAAATCACGAGCAGACAAAATAAGACGAATATAAAACAAAACAAAAATGTTCTAATTGTTCCTACCACAGAGTTTAATATACAATATCTATGGTTCCAACAATCATTTTGTTTCTGACAGTTTAGAAGTCAGTACTTAGTATTGTTAAGACACTGATTTCACTTTACATGGTGGTTGTTCTATTACTGAATAACTATTTTTTTTATACCGAAACAATTTGACTAAAAGTGTTCAAAATAGTCATCTCTAGATGAAAGTACTACTCAAGTAGTTATTCGACCACACATTACAATAGTAAGCACTATTTAAATAACGATGTAATTTTAAAGCAGAAGCCATCGTTCAATGAGTCTTACAAAACGCTGTCATAAATGTTAATAAAGTTTTATTCATGAGCTTTTTTAAACCAAAATGGGATAAGTCACGCTTCCTTTTATTCCATACACAAAAGATCTAAATACGGTTGTAGTAACATATACTCACATAAACAGTATGGACACTCGTGAGTTCTTTGGCTATGCTTCGTCTTTATTTTTAAGGCAAGTTAAGTGTCTAAACCATTACCTAGTGCTGTACTGGGGTCATTAACTAGAGATATAAAGTAATTAATTTTTTTGTCTTTCGATTTCCCTGGAAACATTGTCCTGCTAACCGGAACACACCGATATTAATGAAATTGTTTTTTTTTTCCAGGTAATAAAACATCAACCATAACTACGCAAATTATGCATATAGCTCACAAGCTTGCATAGAAAGTAAGTAAATTCATGAGAGTAAAGCTTAGTAATTTACACAACCTACTTCTAACCATGCTTTATCAAAAGCGCTCTTACTGTCTCTCAGGCGGTAGGTCAAGTGTCGGCTTCCCGGACGCGAGGTTGTGGTCCCGATATAACAAAAGACCTGGGTTTAACTTTTAGTTTTATTTCCAGTTTGGTGACAGGGTGAGGGCGCTGATACGTGTCAAGACGCCTCCAAGGCCCGACAAATTGACCCTCTTCACAATTCGTTTTAATTTGTAGGAGGAAAATATGCTTCGTTAGGTTAGAAAGGCATATCCAAATTGGTGTGAAGAAATTTAATGGGATATTTTGCAATGATAGATATTGAGAAAATATGTTTGATTGTCACCTCTTCAAATTTCATTTCTTCTTTAAATTTAATGGGAAATTTAATGCAAAATTTTCCATTAAATTTAAATAATCGTAGCCTAGTGGCATGTGATTCACAATAGAGAGGTCGTAGGTTCGAATTCCTTTTTTAAATGGTTTTAAAAAATCGTATTATTTTTCAAGTGCAAATGTAGAAGTTTTTATCACTAATGTCTTTAGCATGGAAGTAAAATTTGTTTTGTAAAGAAACCGGCATTTTTCTATAACCATTTGAAATCATGTTTCATTCCAATCAAGTTAATGTTAAAACGTGTATATTACGTAATATATACCTTTTTAGCCGATTTCACAACAGGAGGAAGTCCTCGATTCTCCTCTGTTTTTGTAAGTAACTTACGCGACAGATAGGCTCCGCCAATTGTGAATCGATGTCGATATTTTTTTTTTGTTTAGTAGATTATATTTCAAAGTTCCATATAAATTTTATCGCAATCGTTGAAGCAGTTTTTTAAATATCAACAAAAATAATATTTGCTTACCTGGACGCCATATTCGTACTTACTACCTCGCTATTTTATTGGAACAATGTGATTAATTGATTTTACAAAATTCTGAAATCGAGTGTTTGAGTTCAATTTTAAATTGTTCTTGTTATAGTGGGTTTTTGTCTTTCGTGGATTTTTTTTACTATTATTTGGAATAAGTGTTTAAAAAATATTCATATCATATTTATATCAAAGTCGGCATGATGATCATCGCAATCCTAATGAAACAATTTTTGAACTTAACACGAGGACGAATACTCTTCTGTAGAGGTAAGAGTCTTTGCAGACTTTTCGTGTTATTCTACATCAAGACATTGTGTCCCAGTTTGAAGGGCAATGTTTCCAGAGGCACAAGGTAGAGAGAGATAAATCATCTTAAAGTTACTTAAACTTACTCACGACCGCAGTGCAGTGCTAGGCAGTACTTTGGGTTTGTCATAGTAGTAATGTCATTGACAGGTGTGTCACTTACCATCAGAATCGTGTCTGGCTCGTCCTTTCAGTCTATATTTTTAAGCTATTGCATAGCTTTTATCGTGGGCCTGGGGACCGAATTTTAGTGATCGTGCATCTCTTTCTTATGTTCACAAGAAAGAGGGACGTAAGACCGTAACGCCGTCCTCCCCACTCGGTCATTCGACTTTGAATCTTATTTGTATTAGCTTTACAGACTAAATGCTCTTAGCTGTCGAAGACTGACTAGATTGTATACTTCTTTGCATTTTTTTAATGGTAAACAAATGTCACTCTTCAAAATAAAAGCAATTCCGAAAAATTGTTAACATCCCTATTGCTTATGTTGATAAAATGCATGCAACATGCAATAGCTTTACCGCGGCAGTCCCCGAGTGCCACACTTCTTTTTCATTAGAAACATTTGACAACCAACTAGTCTAGTGGGTAATAGATAAACTTTAACAAATCCGCTTAGTCATCAAGATTATCATGACGTGATCTTAAAATCTCCTAACACCTTTAATCTATTTCCAATCCTCATAAATTAACACAAAGCTGAAGCAGATTGCTAGAAGGAAATACGTTTCAACAGTCGTGTTTCTAATTTTCATGTTGTCACAACAGCCCGCTTTTAGGCCATCCCGACGCTCTGTCCGGTTCCACAGAACACAGAAATATAGTAGCTTTTGTAAGCTTTCGGACGAAACGGTCTCGACGGCTTAGTTTAGTCGGCAAAGCGCGCGCGCAACGGACGTGCAGCCCATTTTGATACGTTATTCGGACGTGAGTTCGCGATTGTCTGTTTTCGCGAGTTTTCCGAGATCGCGAAGTTTTGTGTCTGTATCATTGCTTATTCAGATTTTTGAGCGACAGTGTTTTGTTTGCGACGACGAATTTGGATCCCATGTTGCAATATAGTAACGTTGTTGTTATTTGATACGTGATGGTGATGGCAATTAGTGCTGATGAAATACGTAAAACCTGTCTATTGTTGTTAGAGATTTTCACTGGAAAATTTATCAGTTTATACACACAGGAAATATTGACCTACAATTTTAACGACGAAGTAGTTTAATTTTGAGCAATGTAATTTCGGTTTATTTTTATTTTTAGTTAACACATTTTCGAGAAAAGCCTCGTAACCGCAATAAATTTAGTTTAACCTTCTTAATTATATCTATACCTCTATTGATCTATTATGAGTAACGGAAATGGTAGTGATTATTTAACATAACAACATAAGCTTTGCAATCAAACTTTTACATTTAGCGTGATAATGCTGTCCGCATGTTGGCTACGCTTCCAACTGGTTGTGTGTTTAAGCACCCTGATTATTTCTAGACACTCTCCGATCTATTGCAAAATGAGATGTGCTTTGTTTAGGTAGCTAGTTAGATGTACAGGTGTAGTGCAGTTTAACTAATAAAATTTTGTTTTAAAGAATAGTAATGAAACAAATTGATTGAGTGTAGGATCTGTGTAAGAGCTTTGTGATTCTTTTCAAAGTTTCACAGTTCGGCAACTTTGTAATTTGAAGTGCCGTTTCAGTGTAAGCCAAATTCGATTTTATAGCCTCATTACAATAAATGCAAGAGTGCACTTCGAGTGCATTCCGAAAGGATTTATTGTACGATCGTGATTCGCTTTGGCAAATGGATTTCAATAGAATTTACATTTAGGTTCAAACAAAATTGTTGTTTTTATACTTTAGTAGCAGTTCTTTTATATGTGTTTGTCTCAAGATCTCAAGTTACAAAATGTTATCGATTCCATATTACAGCTGTCTAATTAACATTTAAATAATGTTAAATTGTTCTTAAAATGAAAACAATTGAAACAAATGAGTTTTTTTAAAGAAATTACAGAAACACGTTTTTCATTAGTGAAGTCCACAGAGCAGAGAGAGAGTTGCCTTATATAGAAGTACATAAAATTACTGCAAGGTACAAAAGACGCCAATTAATTTATTTTTTTTTTTTGTACTCCGGTTTGAATGGCAACATTTCTGGGGAAAAGAGATAAGAATAAGTGATAACAAGATCTTAGCGCAGACTAGGCAGTGATTTGGGTTTAGTTCAAATACCTGCGTGGCACTGTGCTGTTAAAGACAGGTGTATTGCTTACCATCAGGTCCATGTTTTGCTCATCCCGTTGCACTGTGTTAAAAAAAATCAATCAAAATCAAAAAATCTCTTATATCATTTATGGTTACAGTAAATACATGCTCTTTTTTATCAAAAATAAGTTAGCATTTGACCAAGCATTGCTGTTATCGTTGTTAAGTTTTATAGTCTGTGTTTGTATTTAAAGACAAAAATGAATAGCATTGTTGATTCTACAAATTGCCGGTCTCGTAGTACCGGTATTGGTCATTCATCAATTCAGTAATCAATTTGTTAGCGATTCCGATCCGATGCTCTGATTACAAATTCAACTGGTTCATTAGCCGATCCGATCGTTCGTGATTAGGCTGATGTGCTTTTGTTTAACAAATACTCTGCGTTGGGCTTTAATTGAAAAACAAAACAAGAACGCCAATTGGGGACTGCGATGTTCAATATTGTTTTTCCGTTTTACAGTTTTAAATTGATATTTGACTTTTTAATTAAAATGTTTGTGTTTCTAGTTCAGCTGAATAGTTTGGGGGACTATGTGTCTTTTTACAGTTTCAGAATTTGTGCAAAACTAAGCCTATACAATTTCCAAAATAAACTGCTCAGAATTAATTGATTTATCTAAATGTCGTACTAATATTTATATCGTATAGATAATATTTTCTCTATCAACACAAAATTAAACTAGTGGATGATTAAACGAACTTTTAAGTGAAGTTCAATTATTATTCTACCAATCATTTCAAAGAATTGGCTAAATATCTAAACAATACCCATCTGAGAATTTAATATTAATTTCAAATTTCGTGGAATTTTTCAAATTAATTCACTTATTATTTATTTGGAAAACAACAATGCGGTTTTGTATTCTTTGATTGCCCTCGTAACGATAATTCGATTCTACCCTAAAATGGAATCAACACAGTTTTCTTCAAAACGTTTACCTACTCACAGAAAATTAAAATATGCAGGAAAATTAAGTTCATGCTTGTTAAGGAAAGGTAACGAACACCTTCGGGAACTTAATTGGTGCTCTTGACACGTAATTGAATATCTGACATCTACCGGTTTTTTTGACACAGATGAGAGCTCTACCCAAGAAGCTCTAACACATAAAAATCCACTAAGAGAGTTTGACTTTTATGAAAATTTGTCTTTGTTTTTTTTGTAATGTATAGTGACGGGACAAGCTAGCCTATTATAGCCTTAGCTAGCCCGTAATAAAACAATGGCATCACAGTCTAGCAAAGTACTTCGTTTTTCTTTATACTGTGGTGCTACGATTTTATTTGATTAAAAGAGTCCGAATCTAATACCTAATACTACCTTAGTTATGAGATTCAAAAACCTAATTTAATTCTATTTTAATGGATACGACACTATATTTTATAGCTCATAATTTAGAATGCTAATTTGATTTTCCCTAATCTATTTAATAATTGAATCTGATATATCAAAAAATTTTGGATCCAATGAACTTGCGTGTACTATGTACTCTTATTAAAACTTATAAAAAAATATAAAATGAATATGAAGTTATTATTTCTTGCTCATAAAACGCACACAATCTTGAAAATGTTTATGATTCCGTCGATCTATTGTTTTGTTTTTAGACTATGTAAGTTTATTTATTTGAGCAACGTACGTTGAAGACGTTGTTTGTATTCAATGAAGCGAGTAATCAGTTACGATAGTGCGTTCGTTTTGATAGGAACAACCATTAAATAGGTCGTAAATTTTTTGCTCATCTCTAATTGTGAATGTATGATTCAGAGTTTCTCAGATTTTCGTACATCAGATCGATGATCTTGCCACTTTTCATCAATGATTCAGTACTTGGTTGTCGTTTTATATATTTCCTTAAATTAATTATTTTCGGCTGTATGCTTTCATATACATGTCTTTTTTCACAACTCCCTTAATATGGGTATCAAATGAAAGGGCTTGGCTAGTAGAATGTTGTATATATTGATAACAAATTCGAGGCAGTCGAGGGCTAGTCAATTTTTTTAATTTTGTGTTCGTGCATGGAAGCATAACGTAAATTCATTCATCCATCCATAGTAACTTTTACAATTTTAATATTACTGGGATGTGTTGTGTTTATGTTTACACATTACATGTGAACAACTATTACTAGGTAGGATAGGATAAGCACTGAAATTGCAAAAATAATCGGTCGTCCATACAAAAATGAGTTTTTAACCGACTTCAAAAAGGAGAAGTTCACAATTGTGAACCAACAACCGAATGTTGATGGTTATTTTTTGTTTAGTAGGTCAAAGTTAGTCCCGTATAAATTTAATCGCAGTTGGTGTGGTGGTTTTTGAAATATGAACAAAAAAAATTGCTTTTATGTATTTAGATGACATGGTGATAGATTCGTATTAAATTTGGTCGAGTGTATTTAATTATTTTTAGTTACTTTAAGGTTTAGCAATTAACTCGATACCTTCATTATAAGATTTTCTGTTTGGGCGTATTCAGAGCAAACAAGGCGTTTTCCTAAAAAGGTTTAAAACGTGTATTCGTTTTTATATGGGCCTTAGAACCTTTTTTCGCGATAACAGAGTTCGCCATTTAGTTTTTTTTCGTAATGGTGTCTAGAACGCAACACTTCCTTTACTTGACTTAGCATAGGAGTATAGCGTAACTGTATACAGCTTACGTAAGTTGAATTCCCTAATTAATTAAAATATGTCCGGTAGTTTCCAAATTCACTTAATATGACTGAGTAGTGGTAGGACTCTTGGCAGAGTCCGCCTGGGGAAGTACCACACCTTTGCCAGTTATTCTACCGTTATTCGTCATTTTTCATCGTCATTTCGTCGTTATTAGTCAGTTATTCTACGGCTAATGGAAACTGCAATGAACTTTGTTGTAAATAATTATTCGAATGATACGATGAGTGTTTTTGTAGGAAAACGGCTATAGAGGCGTGTTTCTCTGTCTCCATTGAACAGGCCAAGGATTTAGACGTTTTTTTTTTTCTTTTTAAATAAAGAGTGACGAGACGATCAGGACATGTGCCTGATGGTAAGCAACATGCCTGACACATAACAGCACAGTGACACACAGCTATTGGAACATGAAGAGTCCAAATCATTACCTAGCACTGCACTGCGCTCGTCACCCAGAGATCTAAGATCTTATAATCTCTAAGCCCTGTAATTTCTCTGGAAACATTGCCCTTCAAACCGGAACACAGTAATGTTTGCACATTACTGCTTGGCGGTAGAATAACTGGCAAAGGTGTGGTACTTCCCCAGGCGGACTCTGCCAAAAGTCCTACCACTACTAATTGTCTATAATCTGTAGTATTAACTATTAAATGACCTGGACCGTCACTTTTCGTTCAAGTTTTTGACAAAACAATGTCTTTGCTCCACAAATTCATGATATCTAAATTTAAAATCTCAAATTATTAAATCAAACTCAATGTATATTAGTATTATTTAATTTTATGACCGGTTATGAATAGATTTCAGTCTGTAGGCAGGTCCCTACGCCTCGATAGTCTATGAATCACGTCTATATTTATGCGGCGATGTTTCACAACCGACACTCCTGCTACAACAATAGAATAGAAGTATCATTGAGAGTTTCCGTTTCAGGACCATCCCATGCGAAATTGTTAAAGAAGAAATAATCAAGCAACTGGGACAATTTATAGTACTCTTGACGATATGTCTATAGCTGTCTGTCTACAGCTACAATTAAGATAAATGATACGGCGAGAAAATGATATCTCTAGTCTCAGCGACGAAATACGATTTAATTATTTTGGAACACTGTATCCAAGTTTGTTTTTCTTAACAGTAACTTTAGATTAAAAAGATTTAATTTAGGTACTATTAGGCCTGGTTTATACGAAGGTAAAAAAAGCTTTTCTTTAAGTTAAAATTTTTTGCATCTTTTTAGGGTTCCGTAGCCAAATGGCAAAATACGGGACCCTTATAGATTCATGTCTGTCTGTCCGTCCGTATGTCACAGCCATTTTCTACGAAACTATAAGAGCTATACTATTAAAACTTGGTAAGTAGATGTAATCTATTAACCGCATTAAGATTTTGATACAAAAATTAGACAAAAACAAAAAATTTTAGGTCAAGTAATTTTTGAGTTTATTTGTTGCAAACATACAAGAATGCAAACCTTTCCTCTGTAAAATGCTAGTACACAAATATAGATCAGTAAGGTTTTGTCTGTCCAAAGCTTAGTAAACAGTCAAAGGCATCGGGTGCCAACCACATTTTACTACAAAAAAAAGATGGATTGGATAGATGGATGGATACTTTTAAACCAACATACTTAGAACTGAAACTCAAACATTTTTTTTTTGATCAAAGCAAAGTGTGGGTTATCTATGGATAGGTCAATAAAAATGATATTGAGGTTTCTAACATTATTTTTTTCTAAACTGAATAGTTTACGCGAGGGACTCTTCCAAAGTGGTAAAAAGTGTCCCCCCTGTAACTTCTACAATTAAATAAGAGAATGACAAAAATAAAAAAGTGCATGGTGTACATTACCATGTAAACTATCAACGAAAATTGCTTTGAATGAGATTTAGTACGTAGTTTTATTTTAACACGTCATAAATTGACTATTATTAAAACACTGATTTAAGTAAGAACGAACTACAAGAACTTTTATATTATGTTACTTGCTGCTACGGAAGCCTTCATGGGTGAGTCCGACACGCACTTGACCACTTTTTTTTTAAGCGCCTTTTATTTTCTTTCGGCTGCATTTGACTTTTATGCCATTTATTTTATTTTTTTTATTTATCGACATTACAAATTAGATTTACTTTGTTTCAGTTAGTGTTAGGTACAACCCATCCAAATGTATTATACCTATATGGAAATAAGGATATTTAAACTCTTTGTTGCATTCAAACCCATTAACTTAACATAAAAGCTGAAACTGTTGTAGTACAATTAGGTGTATTGGGGATACAAATATAGCAGCAGTGCAATTTCGCAATTACCTCTCAAACACGTAGGTAGTCTAACACCGTTGCAAAATCGACCTACATAATATAAATCCTGAGCACGTATATATAGTCTACTAATTACATCCGAAACCGATCGACCATTTACAACCATAAAGAGCGGTGCATTCGCCCACGTAACAATAGGGCACACCGACGAACAATATCTAACTAAAATAATGCAACAATCTATAGACCCTTAGTAACTGATGGTTCATCTATGTCGTAAAGTCATAGTAACTGATGTTTTATCTATGTCTTAACGTAAAATAGTGACTGATGACCTATCTGTGACTCAACATCTGCAGCCCACATACAAACTTGGCTTGTACGAACATTTGTATCAGATGTTTAGATCTGGTAACGGGACTACGCATATAGGTGATAAGTTCAGTTAATATTGACAACTCATTTGGAGGACATTACCTGTATTACATATTATGTTAATCTAAACATTAACATACTTAATAAGACAAAAATCTTTCTTTAAAAATAAGTTAAAATTTTCAGTAGTGAAATAGGTTTGCGACGTCAAACGGACTCCAATGAACAAAATTTAGCTTAGTCCCAGTTATTTATGAGGAGGTATGGTTAGTAGTTTTAAGCGGTAATAGTGAAGGTTACGTTGTAAGATACTTTATTTCACTATATTTACTTTATTTCAAGCACATTTAGTATCTTAGAATTTAATGTGATTTGGCTTATAGTATTGGTTACTGTGCTAGGAACAATTAGCCACTAGATATTTCCTTACTATTTCAATTCAGATAAAATGATGAATCCATAGTCACACAAGAAAATGGTAAGTACCTAGATGTCTCCTTGACCAGACTCTGACAACTTTCAATGAGTTTTATATCTAATTGTGAAATCTACTAGCCGGTAGTCTAGACGTGGCTAGGTGGTCCGCTTTAAGCAACTATAGAAAGAATACGTATTCCGTATTCTCTGTTTGTAGTTCATTATTACTCTACGCCAAATACTACATAGTACCACAGATTAAGCAACCACTAGCGTCGAAATTAGCCACAGTATAATTAAAGCAGAAGGAAAACCAAACAGAGGAAGTGGAAAAGGGGTCACACCTCATTTCTGGCGCCTCTGGACTTTGATGTTTGAAATGTCATAAACCAGTCATCGCTGCATTATGACATCTTCGCATGTGTACGACGAAAGTTATAAAGGCTTCTATATCGGTTACGATCTAATGATGGGAGTTATGAAACGTAATAAAGATGATGATTATTAGATTTTATGATGGTTTCAAACCATCAGTGGAAACGTAAAATGTTGTAAAAAGTGGTAATATTATCATCTTTTATGGATTGTTATTATCTTTAATTAGAAGCTTTGAAACATAACATTTTTCAGTAAGATGAAATAAAGTATTTTGATGCAATAATAACTTTGTGGAAACGAAAGCTTTAACACTATCCATAGTGTTGAAATTGTTGCATATATCTTAGGAAAAAACATTATAGTTTAACATTTAACTAATACGCAATTTACCCACACCCAGAAGTTTTATTGAAGTTATACTTCTTTAGGCGCGTTATGAAAAAATGATGAGAGTGAAATTTAAAGATGCGCACGCACCTGTGACACAAAATTAACAGTATGAAGTTGTCTGCTTAAGGTGGTTCGATTTTCATACTAATCTATTTATTTTGACCATTCAGACGCGAAGACGCGCGACGTTGCCAGCTCGTGACATACGCGGGTAACGCGCTGTTGCCGCTCTTCTCTGTCAACTTTGCTCAGCTGGCTCAGCTCAAGAATCAAATAAATTATTGAAAGATTGGACAATGTATTGCCAGTATTTGAATGTTATATATTGGATAAATTTTCGGTGGCGATGAATTTCATAAAATAAAATAAGTATAACTTCTCACGCGCGTACATAAGTACACGCACCCATTTTTTTTTTAACAAGCACAGACTTTAAATATTTACGCTTGTTTTTCTCTGTGAGCCCAAACAATGGAATTCGAATTAAAAATTGAACTGAACCAATTAATATTAATAAAATGTATGAAACTAAATACGAGTAATATGGCTCAACTACACGCACAGCTCCAATGAAACTGCGAGGTTCTGGAGTAAATGAAAATTTTGTCATTAATTTAATTAACTTAATCTGGGGTCAGATGATGTTGTGTGCAAATTGTCCACCAATATTTATTATCAAGACAAATAGCTTTTGGATTTTTGTTGTCTTTTTTTTAGACTGCTGAATCGATTTCGAATCACCTAGGCAGTAAACGCTTTGAAATAAAGAAAAATGTTTTTCCGAACATGTTCAGGCACTTTCCAGTTACCTATTACATAAAAAGTTTTACGAGATCAAGCTAATACTTTTTTAAATCGGTGTAAAATACAATTCCTTACAATTTTTGTAGTGGTAGGTGATCAGGTGACTCTTGATAGAGTCCGCCTGGGGAAGTACCACACCTTTACCAGCTATTCTACCACCAAGTTAATTGGGAAAACATTACTGTGTTCCAGTTTGAAGGGCAATGTTTCCCGTGAGTTTATATTTCTGGGTGATGATTTGAATTCTTCGTGTTCCACTGTGCTGTTATTTTGCTTACCATCAGGCGCGTGTCTTGCTTGCCTCGTCACTCTATTCTATAAAATATAAAGTAAAAATTTGTTGATGACTCCTTTGGTAATGAGGTTAAAATGAATACGAGTAACAATTTGATCGTGCACATTGTGTGTTTTACAAAACTGCTGTAGCTGTTTAATTTTTCATATCATTCATAACTGTTAAACGTGGGAAAATAACCGTATGTTAAAGATAGTACTAAAGCCTTAGATTTCAAAAGATTATGGTATCAAAGAAACTAATCCTTCTTGCACCGAAATATCGGATCGTTTCTCGCGTCTAATATTGTATTTAGAGCGTTTGATGTTGCGCAAGATCGTGTAAAAGCCATAAAAAGGTAGCCCCGTGGGTGGTTAGGGCTGACAAAGGTTTCATTACGTACCTACATATTTTTAGTTTCACCAAAGTATTCGCATATTTAAGGTAGGTGTCTTTATCCTTGAATACTTGGACCCAGTAACAGGTTGACTTAATTATTGCAAACCAGGTTAAGGGCGTGTGGGCCGTAATTTTGAATTTTTAAAACAACTTTAAGACCTTTAAAATAGTGTATTAAACTCTGAAAAAAATATATGTATTAGTTAAGGATCTTTTCTAGTGCAATTTGCAGTCAATAACACGATTTAATAAATTTTACTACATAGAAAAAATCCCCCAAAGTTACCCCTTTTCAAAAGTTATTTCAAGTTTATGACTAAACTAATGAATTTTTAACTAAATTTTTGTACTCAACGAAAGCCACTAAAAGTTATAGATGCATTCGCAGAGTTTGACTTGATAAAAGTATCAGTTATTCACTATGTTTTAATATCTACCATATATATAGCGCGCCGTTCGGCAGGCCTGATCAGTCGCGTTTCGGCGCTCACGGACGACGGGCCTGTGCTTGATTTTGCAATTTTGACAACCAATAAATTTTAAATATTACGATCATAGTGCCACAGTATAATAATATCAGTAGGTATTACTAGTGAAGCACGCTATGATCTTGATTTTTGATACCGTTTTCATTGGAATTGCAAATAGACGCTGATACTAATTAGTACGCTGTTTACTTTATGTTGTAGACCAATAGGGGAGTCTCAAAAAACTGACGTCAATAACACATCAGTAAAAAATTCAATGCAGATGCAATGGAAAATAGATAAGTATCGGTAAAATATTCGTGCGGCAAATCAGAGATAAGGAAATAATGAGAGGGGAGAAATCCCCTGCGTAAATCCCCCAATATAAATCCTATGTTAGGTATCATAAATGATACCTAACTTGCATTTATACGCCATTTAGGTAAATTCTTTGGTAGTAAGGTACTTAGTACTTGGAAGAAAAGTCCTCGTATACAGATTTTACCACTTTAAAAGAGACTCTTGCGCAAACTATTCAGTTATAAAAAAAATGTTAGGAACTTCAATACAATTTTTGAACATCTATCCATAGATACACGTATGATTTTGATAGTTTTTTTTTATTTCTTTTCCAAGTTTGTGACACCACCAAAATTTGTTGTTTTTTCTTTTTTTGTATGAAAATGTTAATATTGTTCATAGAATACATGTACTAACCAAGTTTTAATAGTATACTTCTTATAGTTTCGGAGAAAAATGGCTATCACATACGGATGGACAGACATAACGTATATTTTAAAATTCGTCTACGAATCCCTAAAACCCAACTTCGTTCATTTAAAACTCATTTAAATGGAAATTTAGACACTCGACCAAATTTGATAAGAAGCTTTTAGGCAGTAAAATTACTCGTAGAATTGAACTCTGTACTAAATTTCCGATTCGTATTTTTATATAAGGTTTAGAATCATTTCCTGAGCATAAAATTACAAAATAATAACAAATCCAGGTGGAGCTTCAAGCGCCAGCTCGAAAAAACGTTTTTGGCCGATATTCCGAAAAAGTAATAAAGCCTATTATTATTGTAGAAAATAAAATTTCCCAGCTTTTGTTGCCAGTAAACTTTTTTTTCGAACTTACCGATTACGATTTGTTATGTCCAATTTAATGATAATGTGAATTTTGTTCCCAGTAGCATAAACATGTCTCTTTTTACCGGAATGGAAGAAGAGTTTCGCGTTTCGCGTTTCACGCGTATCTTTATGTTTGTTAAACTTTTATTTCCACATATCTTCCAAACGGCTGGATGGATTTTGGTAACCAAGATATTCTAAGACTAGTCTCATTCGCCAAAGTGTCCTTAGATAGTAGGTAATATTTTTTTACGTGTAGTTTTTTTTGTAGTCGGGGTTTTTAAATTAAAGTTATTCTATCATATTGCTCGTTGCTCGAATAAACAGCACCGTTCATCATCATGATTGAAGAGTTGAACGAAGAGTTTGGTCTCCACTTTTGTAATAAGAACAACTAAGCTGTGAAACGCATTGCCAGAGTGGGTTTTTGTCGAAGGTTCGAACCTTGGGGTTACGAGGTACACTGTGTTTGTTTCTATTAGAGAAGCAAGTTCCATCGTAGACCACATCATTTTCATCCACTATTATCGGCATCATCGCAACCGTATCATTAAATGGGTTATAAATCGTAAACGGTAAGTTTTACAAAAAAAGTTTACTAGCAACAAAAGATGCAAAATTTTATTTTCTACAATTATTGTCAAAATATGTAGTTTCCAAAATATCGGCTAAAACAGTTTTTTTTTTCAATTAGCGTTTGAAGCTCTAGATCTGTGAGCATTTTGTAATTTTATGCTCAGTAAGTGATCTTTACCTCATAGAAAAAAAATTGTTAGAACTTGTGAATTATTAGGAAACATTTTAAAAGATGCATGAAATTGGAAAAGCCGTTCTCAACTTATAGTGTGACCAAAAAGAAAAGGTTGAGTTTTGTATACCTACCGTATAGTAATAGTATAGATAAATTTAATATTTCTTCGTTTATATAGCAACAAAACTCTAATCATAAACAAACAAACATAAACAAATCTTGAACAAAAAATGAGTTTAAATTACATAGTCCAATATTTTAATGTTATTTCTGCACTGTGGCACCGATGCCGCGGTCGGTGACGGTCGCGAGAACAAGACAGCGTGAAATGCCTATTTTGACAGAATTACCTGGCCTTAAAAATAGGTTTTAGCATAACATGACATATGCAGGTCAATCTCTAAACATTATATTTGAAACAAAATATGTCCACATATTTTTCATTGATTTTAAGCGTCCGACTTACTTGAATTTTTTGTTTCCAAGTCATATTTTAATCACGTTTTTTTGAATGTCAATAAACATAATTTTAATGTTCATATTATTTGCGTAGTCAGTACAATGTACCTTTAGTATTAGAAGTTTTTTTACTTTTATAGGTTTACACTTGACCGCCATCTCGCCTGATGTTAAGCGACGACGGTCTACGTTGGAGCGTGTTTACCTAGAAGAAACCGATTCACTCTCGATTTAAAGACACAAAGATTGTAACCATCGGGAATACTCACTCAGTTATACAAGTTTTATAGTTTTGTTAAATTACGAAATTATGTATCGCACGGTTCAGTGGCATTAGCGACAGTGATATTTTATAAATAAAAGAAAAATCACATTTTACTACATACCTACAAGATACGAAATTTAGCTGTGTCATCTGCTAAAACTATTATTATTGAGGCTACAGAATATTAATAATTTATTTTCTCCGAAAAACAAAAACCGTTTTCAATAATAAATAAATTTAGACACTCAACCAAATTTCTTTAGCAGCAATCACAATACAGGTAAATTTAGAGCAAATTTTAGTTGTTTGTTCATGTTTTAAAAATCACCACAGCACCGATTACTATAAAATTTACACGGAACCATCTCGAAACTATGATCGCCTCTACTATTGACTGGCCTCGTGGCTTATTGGGTAGTAACTCTGCCTGCGAAGCCGAGGGTCGTGGGTTCGATTCCCACCCAGTGCAAACATTTGTGTGATGAATTCAAATGTTTGTACTGTGTCTAGGTGTATCTATTTATAATAAGTATGTATTTAAAACTATATAAGTATTATATCAGCAATCTGGCCGCCATAGCTTTGCTTAGTTTGGGGTCAGATGGTGTTGTGTGTGAATTGTCCACCAATATTTATTATTATTTATGATCTACCAAATTAGAACCATTGAAATCGAGTCACGATTGGCGGAGCTATAGCGTAACCAAAAAACCCTCTCACAACCGAATTGAGAACCTCATCAATTTTTATATCGGTTAATAAGATACAGCAACCCTAGTTCCGGCGGGCTGCGTCCACAATCCACATCCGAGGCGGTGTTGATCCGAGCCATGTCAAAAGTTCGACACACTGCGCTCGCATATTTATTTATAACCGCGGAAGGTGCGCAAGGATCAACGAACTTGTGACATAAACATAAACACCCATTTACAGCTAATGACAATACGAGATATGGATAAACTGTGATTGCAAACTAAACAGGAAGTGACTACAATAAAAAATGTCTATACGTCCTTAACCTTAAACTGGTCGCATTATAAAATTTATTTAAAAAATAAACAAAGTTTGTGACAAAAATATAACATAACAATGTTAAAAAATGACGATATTAAGTTGTAGAAGTTATATTACAAACTTCTTTAAGTTAATCTTACATTCACGTGTGTTTACAACATAATTCGGTTATTAATTTGTCGTATTACCTCAGAAAAATAATAAATGAATTTATGAAAAGTTTTTTTATAAATTCATGAACATTTACTGTTTAGTCAACGTACCATACACTCACCGTTTATAAACAATGCAATTTACGGTTTAATAAACGTAGCATACACACATACCTACACTTTCTCTACATGCTAAACATCTTAATTTTCTTGGAACAAAGTTCTTAACCCAGCTTTACAAACACTCTCACGCTTTATATTAATTATCTTCTTAGGAACACCAAAGGATTTACGTGGCAAATGACTTTTACAATGAGGTGATGCGTAAAAATATGTCTTTCTTAGTTCAGAAGTTCCATATAAATTAAATTAAAATCGGTGAATTTGTTTTTGAAATATCAGCAAAAAAACTAAAACTTGCTCTCCTTCACCTGAATGACGTTATCATAGAAATTATAAAATTAAGTCGGTTTTTGATTTTTCATTGTGCAATTGGTTATCTTTAAATACAAATTACAATAAATGAACTTACATATAGTCACATGAAATTTTGAAGGTCATTGACCTCATTACTTAAAATACAAAGTGAGAGCAACAAATAAATAAACAAGCCCACCCACTAAACGCATTCGTACTCTAGCATTGTTCTCAAACGCATTCGTTTAAAATTATCCACTAAAATAATCGATAGTGCCGCCCACACATTAAAATAGATATGTTGGATGAATCCCACATTATCATAATCAGCATGTTCTGGTTCTATACCTACTTAATTTATCCTTAAAGTCTTTCCAAAATAAAAGTTGCACTATTTAGTCATGCGTTTCACTATTGAGTCCTATCTATACTAATATTATAAAGCTGAAGAGTTTGTTTGTTTGAACGCTAGGATCCCGGGAAGTACTGGTCCGAATTGAAAGATTATTTTTCTATTAGATACACAGATTTCTAAAACAAAAGGTAGATGAATCGCCGTTACTAGGGTTAATAAAAATACTAATAGTGTTGATGAAAACTATAGTTATGAAACGAATAGGTAAGAACAAATCCTCGCCGTTATAAAACGTCTCGTCTATGACCTGTGGATTCTAACTTAATCTGTGCAGTGCTGTTAGCATATATATTTTTAATAATACGAACATATTTCTTTCTGACTCCTTGTTGAATTAGAGCCTCCCAGAGCAGATTGTGTTTGATTGAGTCGAAAGCTTTATTGTAGTCGACAAATGCAATGTATAGGTCTTTCCCATACTCTTGAGATTTTTCTATTAACTGTTTTAATACATGCATATGATCAATAGTTGAAAACCCTGCTCTAAAACCAGCTTGTTCAATAGGCTGTTCTTAATCTATAGTCCTTGATATTCTATTTAGGATCAGCTTTGAAAAAAAAATGTAAATGTTTGACATGAAGCTAATAGGTCTATAATTTTCAATTACGTTTCTGTCTTTTTTTTGTGAGCAAGTTATTAACAAGAAATCCTTGCATTATGTATTATCGGTGTAATAATAAATTATTTAAAAATAATGTTTTATGCGTTTATTATACGTGAAAACATATTAAGGCACATATTGGTGGGATGCAAGGTGCTCCTTAATGGGGGTCATTACTCACGGCGCCATGACAGAGTACCTACTTGAAATCATACGTGAAGCCATGAGCCTTTCAGTAGCTAGAGCCCAAAAGGGATTGACGACAAACAAAAGACAAATTAACTTTGTAAAAGAAGGCTCAACATCAAACTCCAGGAACAAGCCTTACTCAATCCTGGGTACAGCACCTGATTGGACTATTTTAATGGACACGTATGAAAAACACTACTAAATCCCAGAGGATGTGGGTGTTTCATCATCCAGACCGGACATTTTCCTTTTTTTCTAGAGCTACGAAATGCATAGTCCTTGTAGAACTTACCGTACCGTGGGAAACTAATATACCTAAAGACCACGCGATGAAACAAAATAAGTATTACGACCTCCTAAACAAATTAACAAAAAACGGCTAAGTAGTTAGTTTATACGCTGTAGAAGTGGGAGCGAGAGGTATACCAGCAAAATCTCTCTATAACCTGCTGAAAGACCTTGGCTTATCCAGAAGTGCAGTTAGTTCTATACTAGAACGAGTATCTAAAGCTGCACTAGTAAGCTCATATCTGATTTGGCTGGGCAGGGAAAGAAAGACGAGTAGTGAAGGTGAGTGTTGATGTACGTCAGAAAGGGGCTCCTTAAACCTACGCCCGAGTCACAAGTCTCGGGGTCTACTCGGGTTTTCTCTCTCTGCCACACGATGGACCCGGCACCCGCATGGTGAACTCATGGAATGCTAAGAAAATCGTCTCAACAATAGTGGGACTTTTTTTCTTAAGACTGGGAACATTACACGCACACCAACGTGAGTAATTTGACAACGTCGGTGAGAGCTGTCACGCATACATAACTAATGACTGGCCTCACAGTGTTGTTCACGAAGGTTTCATCTGTTTAGAAATCTGTGATTAGATAGTCCATTTATCGAGGAAGGCTTTAGGCTATAGAACATAACGCTACTATTAATAGAAGCGGAGCATGAATCAAGAATGTAACAAAGTCGGGAAAATATATTCCTTTTTTGAGAGTTTTCGTACATTGTCTAAGATTGCGTCGCATGTGTCTAAGATTGCGTCATTGAATATAAACCTTTGTCATAGATTACATACCTCACCTTTTTGCTCACAGATTAAACACCTCCCTTTAATAATCTAAATCTGAGTGGGTACGACCAATTTCCAACAGGTGGCGTAGCAGGTAGCTGAAGAGGTGTTTTGTTTGAAAGCGATAATCTCAGGAATTAATGAACCGATTTCAGTAATTCTTTCACGGGATCCTGATGAGTGCTATATAATGTACCACGGGTGAAGCCGGGGCGGACATCTAGTATACATATAACCATTATTGTACTTATTTTCGTAAACACATGGAAAAAGTTGGTCGAAGTGACAAGTTCATTTCTTTTGGCTTAGTTTTGGCAATGTTTCCAGAGAAATTACGGGGCTTAAAGATATAACATCTTAGATCTCTGGGTGACGAGCGCAGTGCAGTGCTAGTCAATGATTTGGACTCTTCATGTTCCAATAGCTGTGTGTCACTGTACTGTTATGTGGCAGGCATGTTATGTATTAAAAAAAAAAAACCTTTATAAGGGTTACACTGACAGTTTACATACTGAGCTTTCAGGCCCCTAATAAAAACATAATAGAATACTTAATCGTAATACACAAAACCAAATGAAATAAGAAATCAACTACGAACGCTTAAGAGGCTAGTCTGCCATTTCCTCTGTTTAGCATATTATGTATTCAAGGAGTAAATAGGTGATACATGATTGTGTAGGAGCTTTCGTAGTTGATCTGTTGGGATATTAGACGTTAACTGCAATCAATTTGTAATTATGTACCTAGTTAGGAATGCTTGATTGCAACAGAGAATGCGTAATGAGGCTTTGCGTCGACAAGTGCTTTTAGACAATCGATTAACAGCCTTAAGCATAAAAGGTAAATAAAGTCCAAGGGCCAAATTATACTCACTATTAAGTCAAAAATTTACTAATGAATAATATCTGCTATTCATAGTAGAAAACATACATATATATACATAGTATAAAGAACTGTTCCATTAAAATATATCGTTTGAAACGTGTGGTGTTATTGTAATTTTCATACATTTACTGACGATATTTAGAGATGCCTCCACTTCGCGTTAGCATTTCGCAGTTATCGATATTATGACTGACAATGACAAATTCATTATTTTTGTCAAATTTAGTGTTTAAAACTTTGAAATCTTTAATTTGGCCGTATATTATCTGTTCTGCTACTATAAAGTGACGTTAAAATATTACGAGCTCTGTTACCTGGACAACATTGCGGTGATTAATTGATTTTATTGAATGAGGTGTCAATACGTCTATTTCATCACAACCGTTCGAGTGGTTTAGATACCTACTGAGGTAGAATATGTGTTCTTACATAGATACTTTATCTGTTCCGGTTTGAAGGGCAATGTTTCCAGCGAAATTACCGAGCTTAGAGATATAATATGTTAGATCTCTAGGCGACGAGCGCAGTACAGTGCTAGGTAATTATTTGGACTCTTCATGTTCTAATAGTTGCGTGTCACTGTGCTGTTTTATAGTAGGCATGTTGCTTACCATCAGGCACATGGCCTGCTCGTCTCGTCACTATGTACTATAAATAAAAGTGGTCAAGTGCGGGTCGGAATCGCCCTTGAAGGCTTCCGTAGCAGCAAGTAACATAATATAAAAGTTCTTGTAGTTCTTTGTTACTTAAATCAGTGTTTTAACAATAGTCAATTTATGACGTATTAAAATAAAACTACTTACTAGATCTCATTCAAATCAAATTTCGTTGATAGTTTACATGGTAATGTACATCATACACTTTGTTTTATTTTTGTCATTCTCTTATTTTAGAAGTTACAGGGGACACACTTTTATCACTTTGGAAGAGTCCCTCGCGCAAACTATTCAGTTGAGGAAAAAAATGTTTGGAACCTCAATATCATTTTTGATGACCTATCCATAGACATCCCACACGTAGGGGTTTGACCAAAAAAAAATTTTTGAGTTTCAGTTCTAAGTATGGGACACCCTAAAGTTTTTTATTTTTTTATATTTTTGTATTAAAATCTTAATGCGGTTCACAGATTACATCTACTTACCAAGTTTCAATAGTATATCTCTTATAGTTTCGGAGAAAAGTGGCTGTGACGAATCTATAGGGGTCCCGTATTTTGCTACGGAACCCTAAAAAGGTATACTTATTGGTAACATCATCATAACCTTTAGGTACTTAAATATTGGCTTCAGCGATAAAGGCAAAAAATCTGCTAGGCAATATATGATACCCACAGTTTTTTTCAATTATTATTTGTAAATTACATTTTTGACAATTTAACAATTTATTGTGCTTTTGAGGGAAAAAATTTAGTAATCAGTATGGATTTTTTTAGCCTGCAGTGAAAACGCAAAAATACAACTTCAACAATATTTTCTTACGGATCGACAAAAAGTTATGAAGTAAAGTAAAATGACGAAAGCGAATAAAGAAAGGTAGTTTTGTTTTGATTTAGTAAAATAATTGTGAACAGGAAAACTCGCATATGTCAGTTTTTTTCTTAAATTGCTAGTAACTCACACGTAAGTACTGTATTGTGTCAGTTCTTTTCGTAAATTGTTATTTAGTTTCATCGCTCATCGTCTAGTTCATCTAGTCATTTGTAATACGTAGGCACACTGTGTTACACTGTGGCAGCGTAGGCGGTGGCGCCGTCCCTTGAGGAAATATTCCCAGAACTGTACCACTAGACATATCCATTCATTCATGATCCGAGACGCACGCACACAAATCCTTGTTGTTTGTATTAACGTCCGTAGACCCCCATAGGTCATATTACGCTGGTTTATTATTCTTCATTGTGTCATCGCGACTATCCACAAAATTAATCGGACAGTTACCAGCGGCACCTCCATCGGTTATCGCTATCACAAACCTTGAAAATTTGAAAGTATTTTGTTTTCGTCAAAGAACTTGAAAAGTGGCACAGACTTTCAAACACGTTGGACGAAGAAAAAATACGCGACTATTAGTTCAAATATACGAGATCGGTTCCTGTGATCTGTTAATAAATATCTAACGTCTTTTAACTGATCTTGTGTAAGATTTAATCTGATTAAAAAGAAATGGGGTTTATTTCCGTGTTTGTTTACGACTGTCGGCTCAGAATTCTGAAAACGAAACATTCTAAATGGTTGTGAAATGTGAACATCTAAACTTAAAAAAGCGGTCACTGACAATCATATCACGGCGGAAAAAAATAGTTTTAAGGTTGAATTCTGGTACTTCTGTATCTACTAACCTAGTACCCTAAACCATCTGTGCTACTCCTTACATGATATCGATACAAGCGTTTACACATCATGTAATGCGAAAGTTACAGTTTACAGATTGATGTATCTTGCAGCGCATGTATCTTATGTCACCACAATGCCATTGGTCAACGTGTAGAATACAATGACAAGAGAAAATAGGATGAACTTTTTCCTAATTTTCAGTGACAGATTTGTACGAATCTATGAAGCAAAACTGATCGTCTGTACAAAAACCTTATTCAGTGGTTCAGAATGCAGTTGCTAAAGTAATTCATTCGTGGTATCATCATCAATGATCTAATAGGACAAAAGGAAACATGCTGAAGAATCAAATTAATCGAATACGATTTGATAAAATGAAATATTAGTTCTCAAAAATAACAAACAGTAAAGTCGAAAATCGCAAGAACCCCCGAAACGAAAACAAACCTTAGAGACATGATGAGTTTTAAGACGATACAAAAAATACTGTGTGAAGTGATGGAGCTGTGACTATGATCCCTACGTGCATCCGAGCGCCTCGCTCCATCCAGGGTTCCACTGATGACGTCACCAGGCAGACGCGTTCCATTGTACAGGTAACTGTTATGTCGTAAATAATTTTACTAACATCTATAAAGGTGATGACCTTTTAACATACTATAGCGGTGACTAACAATCTATAACGTTTACTTAGCACTAAATGAAATACTTTTTTTACCTAACTGTTAATGCATGAGTAAGCATTTGTTCGATTAAGAGGACAAAGATAATGTACTTTTTTATTGTTAACGAACTTTCTTATTTCAAAACACTTTTGGCGAATACCCGCTAGACATTTTTAGCAATGTTTCGTAATGTGTATTTACCATATAGCCGTTGCGGCATGGCAAGAACGTTTGATTTCACTGTCAAGAGGTTGTAGGTTCGAAACCCGGCTGCACTTCTAGCATTGCAGCATTTTTCTAAGTGGGGACGCACTAGTTTGTCATCACCACCGGCTTAAACTATGACGAAACATATCGTGAGGAAATCGGCGAGCTCCTTTAATAGGTACATCCTTCATATTTCGAAGATGTTTATCCACTTAGCTAGAGTAGTAGATTGTATTGTAGTTTTGATTGTCTCCTGCTTTCTTCTCCTCTTTTGAAAGAAAGCTCCCGAGCACCAGCAGTGAGGCCATAAAGTGGCTTGCTTAACCCGATTCACTATAAGACTCCAATCATGGTTATATGATATACTTTATCTTGCATCCACCTCCACGGGCCAAGCTTGCCTTGGCTATAAACCTACTGGATTCTTAACTGATTAATCAAGATGGTGTACTTAATTTTATTTATGTAATTGTTATAGAATTTTACTCTTCACTCAGGGATTTAAAATGACAGAATATACATAGTTTTTCTCCAGTATAAATAAATACATATTGGTGGACAATTCGCACAGAGCACCATCTGCCCCCAAACTAAGCAAAGCTTGTAATATGGCGACCACATAGCTGACATAATACTTATATAGTTGTTAATATATAATTATTATACATAGAAACACCCAGACACAGGACAAACATTTGAATTCATCACACAAATATTTAGTATGTTTCCACTCATAGATTATTATTTATATCGTTGCAAACAAAGAACCTAATTTGTTTTGATTCTATTTTCAACCAAGTTGCAAAACCTTTTCCTTAAACAAAGCACCGCGCTTAGGTCTGAATGCACTAGATTTAGACGAGGCTGAAACCCTTCCTTAGAAATAGAACCGAGTAGAGCCCGTACCACGATATCTTATTATGATCGATGTTCGATAAATTCAAGCACAAACATATGAACGTTACTTCTATTATCGAAAATTATGGTGTATAATAGAATATAACTAAAAACCTGCCGAAGCAAGAACAATTCCATTACATGTTTTCAAACAAAGTCACGGTAAGTATTATGATCAGGACCTAGGACCTAATTAATGGAGGATACGTTTTACAGTCAAATGTCATCGAATTGAATCGAAAAATAATCGAAGGAGAGTTTATAGTAAGAGTTTAGAACTCGAGTCCCGCCCAGCGATATTAAAAGCTACGCGACCTCATTTCTCTTCCGCACTTTACGCTTTTAAGCTCCCCGTTATAGTGGAGTAAAGTATCGATATTGGTAAACTGCGGCACAGCTCTATCGTAACAGGCTTTTATAGGTAACTAGTATTTGCCTGCAAGTTTATGCGCGTAGAATTTAGAAATGACCTATTCCAAAATATACTAAATATTTCATTACAGTAACATAAATGATACATTACAATCTTTGTACAAATCGAGACTGAATCGGTTCCTTCTATGCGCGCTCCATCGTGGACCGTTTCATCGCTTAACATCAGTCGAAATCGTGGTCAAGTTTAGTTTAGTTAACCTATTATAAATATAAATGTATGTTTAATCTTGTTTTTTTTTTTCTATGTTCTCTGATTTCTGTACTTCACCTTGATAGCCAATCTGCTTACGTGATTAATCAAACATTATCCTGAAAAAAACTATCGTTTACACATTATGTTACTGTTTTATGATGTTTCAAACTACATAATTATACCTACATATTATTATAAATGTAAAAGTTTTCATGTTGGGATATTTGTTGCTCAATAACGTCGATACGACTGATGAGTAAATAGGGTTGAAATTTGAATCACTGTTAAACCCTCTACACACGAGCCCTAAAATCAGAGGAAATTACGTAAAACTAGTGGGAAGGAGTCTACATCGCACCATATGATAGGTGATTTATGGTGCGATGTAGGGTCCTCCCCACTAGTTTTACGTAATTTCCTCTGATTTTAGGGCTAGTGTGTTAGAGGGTTTTAGATTGGAGTCTGAAACAGCACATAGACTTTTATATCGTGAGACATTTAAGGGAATGGAAACAACGCGGGTAAAACTGCGGGGTGATTATTGTTTAATTCAGAGTCCATAGTTATAGATTTTCGCCAAACCACCTGAATGGTGGCACAGAGTCTAGACTAGAATGTCAACCCAATTTAAATCTCGCTGATATCATTAACTTCGTTCAAGTTTAAAAAATATATCCGACACGCAAATGACTTCATCGACAATATTTTTTCGTCATTGAAAGTCCAATTAAATTAAATTGGTTCGAATTGAAAAATAATTTTAGCATTGCTATAAGAATAAGTTAAAATACTTGTACACTAATGGAATCAATTCACGATGTAATTGGTTCGTTATTGTACCTTGGGTTTTATTGTTTCGTTATCATCATAAAATAAAGTAAATTTAGCCATACTTTCACAACAATACAATTATAAATTTTTATTTTAAGAAATCTCTTTCTTCTAATCTTTTTTTGCAGTAATGTGTTAGACAAAACTAAGAATTATGTAATTTAAAAAAAATGTCTGTAAAGTCGGTTGGTTTACGGACGATAGTTTAACGTGACAACGTCATAACAAAACATTGATAGACGCTACGCAAGCGTACAATGAGCGTAACGGGACACTTTTTCGTGCATGCAGCCGGCATTCATCGATTTATTAGACGTTGTCACGTCAAAAATAAATTTGAATTGAGTGTTAAGCCAAGACTGCCACAAAACTTAATATTAAGGCGAACGTGCAATAAACATCCAAATTAAACAACTATACACAGATAGTCGCACAATGTATGGTTTTGCAAACATACAAACACTTTTTTGTTTCAAATGTCTTAAAAATTAACTTCAAGTTGAAATGAAAGTCTAAGTAATTAATAGTTATTATCATTGCAATTAATCTACGCAATCATACCAATGTCAAAGTGATCAACATCCTTCCAAGGAATACATACTACTTAATTGAATCTCTCGGCAAACAGTTTATTACCATTAAAGTGCAATGTATTGTGAAATATGACGACCCAGCCGGAAAGGTTTATGTGCAACCATAAAATTATAAATTTTATGCGACAAACAACAGTTTTTTTTCTTGTTATTTGGGTTAGAAAAAATATTACTAGTTTTACAACCACATATCTAACTTTTCAATATTTGCTGTTATCCGCATGATAGTACAAAATCGAAAGATGAAAACAAGCTTTTTTTAACTTTTATAGGTTTACACTTGACCTCCATCTCGCCTGATGTTAAACGACAATGCGGTCCACGATGGAGCGTGTTTACCTAGAATAAACCGATTCACTCTTGATTTGAAGACACAAAGATTGTAATCACCGGGGAATACCCACCCAGGCAACGTATTCTACAGCCTAGACGTTCTTATCACAAATGTAGAGTCAAATCTCTTCGTTAAATCTCTGGGTGACGAGCACTCTGAGTGCTAGGCTGTAATTTAACTGCTTCTTGTTCAAATAACTATGTGGAATTTGGCTGTAATAGGCTGACGTGTATCAGGTGCATGTCTTTCTCGACCCATTACTCTATGTATAAAGAAAAAAAAAATTCACCATAGAATTTGGAGCCAAAATTGTTCTATTCATTTTAGAACATCATTGTTTAAAACGAATCATGTCATTTTAAACCGAAATTTTATCTAGAACCTTTTTTTTTTCTTTTACCTTTGAAAGGTACCTGATCTTTTTTAAACATAGTATTTTGTTCTAGAAGATGTTTTAAATGTTCTATTATCTAGTATCGTTTAAAATGTTAATTAAACATTCTCATATTTTGAAAACGTTTGCGGTCTCTGATTTTGTATATGTAGCTTCATAACAGTAAATTGTACTGGAAAATTTAATTTACCGTGCATGGTTTATGAAAACACTACGCCCGGAGCCACAGACCCCGTCTGGGGAATACGCACCACAACAACATGTACACATACACACACTGATGTATAGTTACTACCCTACGGGAAGAAATCGATAGAGGAAACAGCTGTTTACTTTATTTTAACACAGCGATATTAAAGTTTAATAATTTTGCTGGGTTTAATGGAAGTATATTTAATGTAATTTAAATTAAATGTAATGTAATAAGTTACGGCTGGTCTAGTCGGGAGAACGGCGCCTGCCGATCCGGAGACCCCGGGTTCAAACCCCACACGCACCACTGTCTTTTCGAAGTCATGTGCGTAATTGCGCTTAAAACGGTGAAGGAAAACATAGTGAGGAAACCGACATGTACCTAGAATCTTTCTAAGTCATGTGTCATCCACCAACCCGCACTGGGCCAGCGTGGTGGATTTTGGCCTTAACTCTCTCCTTGGAAGAGAAGACCTGAGTCCCAGCAGTGGGAACATTTAGTGGGCTGTTGATGATGATTGATATTTAATGTAGCATGCATTAAACACGGTGACTGAAAATTCGAGATATTCACTTAACAAGTAGTTCAGGTACTAGGTATTTCGAGTACCTTTGAGGTCATGCGTTATCCACCAACAGAACCAGCATTGTGTATTATCGTCTTGACTCTATCCTTACAACAGAAAGCCACGAGCCCCAGCAGTGGGAACATTTATTGGGCTACTTTTGTATTTGTATACAAATGATTCCGAGTAGGTATAGAAAAGATCTAAGCGAAAACATGTTTACCCAGGAGATATTTATTCACCCTTGGCTTAAAAGTTCCCATTGTACATTAAGTACATTATGTGTGGTCGGCAGATCAATTCATACTAACATTTCACTTAATAGATTTTTTTTAAAGTTTTAATGTATTGTTTTGACGTGACAACGTCTTATAAATTGGTTTGCCGGGTGACACTTCAAGAAACTGCGTTACGCTCCGCTCACGTTATGCGCTCACAACGAGAGCGAGTGAGAGGCACGCGTCCCTTCCACTCGGGCATGGTTAGCCCGCCTAAGAGCGAGAGAGACAGACATAAAAAGGGAAAGGCACGCGTCCCTTCCGTAAAATTATTTTACCACTCAAAGTCGTTGTCACGTAAAACTTTCGCCCGTATACCGACTTTACAGGCAACCAATTTTTTTGTATATTTTAATGTTCATCGGCTATGCGCGGACCGCGGACGGTAACTATATAAAGTTAGTCTGGTTGTCGACACATTCAGATCAAATATGATTTATCAGGAATCAGTGCGGCATATAAATAATAATTAGGTAATGTTCTTCTTGTTAGATAGCACTGGTTATCGGATACTTTATCAAATAGATCGGAGTATTACATAATAGTATAACCAGTAAGAAAAAAATGCTATAATGTGGCCAATTGGAAAATATACAAACGTTCCATTATTATACAACGTACTAAATTTGCACAGATTTCTAAAACAAAAGGCAGATGGAACGTGCGGAACACAGATCCTTAGGTCCGGAAAGCAAATATCAAACGCAAAGCAAATACAAACTCCAGTCAGTACGAAACTGACTTCCGTCTCGTACGGGAGTCCCGTGTGATTTTATGTTTTGTTTAAGATTATGCCGTCTTGTGTCATCAAACATTGCAAACATTGTTCCCAAAAATAAAAAAATAAAATTTCATAGGAAAGTTTGAATATTTTTACTGGTATTTATATAATTTAGACAATTTTATTTCGATTGATGAACAGAAACACAACACCTCAACGAAAATAGGTCAGTGTTGCTATACTAAATTGAAATTATTTTCCCTGAAGTTAAGGTAAAATATAGATTCTAATTTTGTTTTGAAGATACTCCTAGACCAAATTATTGATGAACATTGTATATTTCAATTTTAAGCCCTATTTTTATAATCGTAATTTTTTTTATTTTTAATGTAAATCGATGCCAAGAACAAATCCTCGCCGTTACTAGGGTTAATAAAAATACTAATAGTGTTGATGAAAACTATAGTTATGAAACGAATAGATAAGAACAAATTCTCGCCGTTATAAAACGTCTCGTCTATGACCTGTGTGTGGATTCTAACTTGATCTGTGCAGTGCTGTTAGCATTTATATTTTTAATAATACGAACATATTTCTTTCTTACTCCTTGTTGAATTAGAGCCTCCCAGAGCAGATTGTGTTTGATTGAGTCGAAAGCTTTATTGTAGTCGACAATACTCTTGAGATTTTTCTATTAACTGTTTTAATACATGCATATGATCAATAGTTGAAAACCCTGCTCTAAAACTAGCTTGTTCTATGGGCTGTTCTTCATCTATATTCCTTGATATTCTATTTAGGATCAGCTTTGAAAAAAATTTGTAAATGTTTGACATGAGGCTAATAGGTCTATAATTTTCAATTACGTTTCTGTCTCCTTTTTTGTGGAGCAAGTTATTAACAAGAAATCCTTGCATTATATATTATCGGTGTAATAATAAATTATTTTAAAATAATGTTTTATGTGTTTATTATACCTACGTGAAAATTTCCAAAGCCTAAACAAAAAAATTGTTGTCTTAAACAACAATAGTGGGACTTTTTCCTTAAGACTGGGAACATTACACGCACACCAACGTGAGTAATTTGACAACGTCGGTGAGAGCTGTCACGCATACATAACTAATTACTGGCCTCACAGTGTCGTTCACGAAGGTTTCATCTGTTTAGAAATCTGTGTAAATTTGGTTGTTTATTTTGGCGGGGTTCATACGGGGACGCACGAATAACGCTACGTCATATTGTAAGCGTAAATTACGTTTGTTTAATGTAAATAGCAAGAGTATGGGAGCTGAAAATATAAACGCATTGTTACGAAAATTAAACACAGCCCAATGAAAATACACATGGAGTTAGTAAGAAAGTTTCTTGGGCATTTCATGTGATGTTGTTCTTGGTTGCCTATGCTTATAATATACATTTAAACATTGTTTGGTCATAGACAGTATTTAAGATAGGAGTTGTAAACTAAAAACATCACTTAACCGTAGATGAATAAATATAGTAGATTTTTTTCCGAACTATCTACAATAATAGGAAATAAAAACATTTTATATTTGTTTTTATAATATAGTATAACAGGATGAGCAAGATATGCGCCAGATTTATTTGATTTGATCATTATAAATTAGCTAGCACCGGCTCGCGGTTACACTCGCGTAGTTCCCGTTCATGTTATTTCAAATTTCCAGACTGTTATCTAAGTTTGTTAAAAATTTCAGCCTGATCCGTTCACACGTTCACACGTTACGACATGATTAAGCAACAAACATCCAAACTTTGATATTTATAATAATATAATAGGATTTTATTACTGGGCATGAGATTTTCTTTATCCTCGTGTAATCTTTAGTTCTCATTTCATAATAAAATGATATATCTTTAAATAGAGTAAAGTCTTCATCGTCTTAATGGTCTTTGCGTATTTTTAAGTTTGTTTATTTAAATTAAACAATCAATGCATTGAAAAATAACAGAAATGATCTCTACAATCACAAGAAAATGTCGTTTATTCTGCAAAATGATTCCTTATCCATTTTGCTACACACTTGACACAAAATCGGCTCATTTTTCCTGCCCATCTTGTACAATTTAGTACTATGTAAACGTCGACATGCGGATGCAAATAAATCTTCAAAACTGTATTTGAGCAGAACAAATTGGTTATAACAAGGAAGGTTCTTTAAAATAAAGTGCCTCTGTGGGGGCTCAGCTGTTTCAGAGCCAGGCAATAAAGCGATATGGGGCAGGCGCCCTGTTGCTGGACACAAAGGGTATTAGCAACGGAAGTTATGTGGCTACAGCCCTGAACGACCGCGTATGTGGGTGTACAGAGAATATGTTACGAGTATATGCTTCGTTAGCCCACTATACGATTTAGGTTATGGCAAAAATGAAATACTTTAGTTTTTTAAGTTGTTTTCGATGGTTGTTTACACTTTATCAAATAGTTTATAGTTCTTTATTCATAACAGTGTTGTTACATGTCATAAAATTATAATTATACATCATGTGTAATTGTGTATGTATACATCATCAAAAAATATATAGCATGACATTAGTGTAGTGTAGTTAATACAATGGATGGATAGGCAATGGATGTAATTTATTTGGAAATTGTGTGAAGTAAAGTTTAAACTGTGATATCAGAATCATAAGGTCGTAGTTTGAAATTCTGACTGCACATATTATATTCTTCAAGTTTTAGCTAGTTTGTCATCATCACTAGTCTTAATTGTGAATGAAAACGTCTTGAGAACAGTGATAAGTTCCAAGACATTACTTGAATCATCCGACAGCCGAATAGCAGTATTTAATTCATTAATTTATTTGAAATGGAAACCACATTTGAGATATTTATAAATTTTATTTAACTCGACTTTTATAAAAACACAATCAATACGCTGTAAACAATGAGAAGTATTTATAAATGAACCATTTAGCAGCCAACATTTACTTTAACCATTTAGCAGCCAGTTTACCTACTGTCTACCACCGCCGACGGCGGCGCCAACTGGCGTCCATTTGCCCTCAATCTACTCGGCAAATTGTCTCCGCCATGACTTAATCCTTTTAAGAATTCACTCGACACTTGCTTATTAACTTTCAGATAGCTGGCAGATGAGCTCATACCTCACAACTATACTGCATTATTCAACACTTTATAGTGGAGAGAGAACTCTCACTGGGTAGAAATTACAGAACAGGTAAATTACAGGCGCCGATCAATTTAAATGCTGTGGCTACTAGATACAGTTCTGGTTATTACGTATTCATAATTTTAAGATTTTACATTGTTTTAAATACAAATATCCCTTGGATTGTGCAGAATACCAGGAAAATAACGGTTCGTTTAAATGTACGTAAGAGTACAAAATAATAGTTCAAATGTACAAAGTCATCATCACTTTGATGGTGAAGGAACAAATCATGAATATCGGGTAGAAAACTGAAAAAGACCAGTACGACATAATTCATGAACATACTCGTATATTATGTCGTCCGCTAACCAGCACTTGTCCAATGGTGGTAGTATTGGCTGTTGTGAGAAAAGGCCACGAGTCACAGCAGTGGCACCATGAAGTACACACTATACAAATATGAGTAAATACAGAATCACGTATACGTAATACAGAATACTTTGAAAAGTCATGAGAAATGGTAATTTTTTAGATTTGTTTTTTTTTTTTTCAATCGACGCGTGATCTTTCTTTTATTGTAGAACGATTAAGGGATGCAAGGAGCACCTTCTTGTGGGACGGGAGTGCACTCGAGTGTGTCATTTTAAAATAATCGAGGGTATCCACTTTGCCCGGCCTTCCTCTACGTTCATCTTCATTAGCCCACCTAATAATCGGCCACTGTTGGGCTCAGGCTTCTTCTGTATGACACGGTGTTCTGCGGTACGCATCCACTGCTGCCAGCCATCTTTCGTCGGTCAAATAGCCAGCCCATTACCACTTCAGCTTACTAATGTTGAGTGCGTTAAGTCATAGTTTACCTTAGCACCTTAGTTGAAGTGGGTTACGAAAATAATACCGTAACTCCGAATGAAAAAATTCGCTCGCAATTTTGTTTTACCCATTTGGAAAACAAGAAAGATGATTCTAAATTAAAATGCCTCAGGGTATGGATTAATGATACAGTAGCGTGGCCAGATACAGGTATACCGACCAAACTTTTTGAAAGTAAATTTGTTATGAAAAATAGCTAGGTTAGAAGAATAAACTATAAAAACCTGTGTACTAACGGTATTATTATAATTGTGTTATGTGATACATTTTACTGAAAAATGCAATTCTACCGTTCGTTTTTTTTGTTTAAAAATAAAATGATGAGATAGCCATTTATACGAGTATGACAATAATTCTTTCCTTTAGAATCCTGTTCGACCGTATACAATCAATATCTTGCTTGATCTCTATTTCAATGACAGAGAATCGTGACATGTTGTATTTTTTTCTACTCTGATTGAATAAACGTTAATAATAGTCACTGATTCTTTGCCATCGATTCTACTTCCACTAGTGTATTTTTTAATTTTTTATAACCCTGTATATCTATCTATGTAAAGGTAGTAAATTATGAACTCGTGGACGTGATTTTAAAAATACGGTTTACGATATTATTGTGCTCCAGGCATTTTCGTCCGACTGCCCGAAAATGATGATAATGATTTTGTAGTGGTAGGAGTCTTGGGAGATATTTCTACCGCCAAGCAGTAATGGGCAAACATTACTGTGTTCCGGTTTGAAGGGCAATGTTTCCAGACAAATTACTGGGCTTAGAGATATAGCATCTACGATCTCTGGGTGACGAGCGCAGTGCAGTGCTAGGTAATGATTAGCACTCTTCATGTTCCAGTAGATTAGTGCCACTGTACTGTTATGTGGCAGGCATGTTGCTTACCATCAGGCACATTCACTGCTCGTCTAGTCACTCTTTATTTCAAAAAAATGATTTTCGTAAGTAATCAAATTTCTAAAAAATCAATAGAATTCTATGCATTACTAAAATCCTTAAGATTTTAAGTGTGATGATTTTTTTGTTTTAAATAATAATTGTGCCATTAAGGCACTGTGCTGCGAAGTACGAGTAATAACCGCCTCCAGGCGTAGGTACTTTACAATGAAGTCTACAGTTAAACCAAATTTTATTAATATTATAAATTTGGATGTTTGTTGCTCAACCACGTGGGAACGGCTCAACAGATGAAATTGCAATTGGAAACACAGATTGTTATAGTCTAAAATCATATACAATAATTAATCAATAGTTACGGAATTCAGAACTACGCGGGTGAATCCGCAAGGCGCTGCTAGTATATCAATAATAGATACTAAGAATACGTACAAGATTACGGGAAATCGATCGTAGTGTATCCTATGACATGATCAGCAATGTACGATAAGACAGATCCACCTCTCAATTCAACTTTTTATCTCGTCACACGGCTGTTTATTGTAAGCGGCCCCTAATGGCTTTCGATTGTAATAAATCTATTTGACTGGACGTTTTTATCGTCGACTTCAAGAAGTAGCATCCGTTTCCTAACCAACAAAATTGAAGATATAACTTGTCTTTGAGGTACCGCTTAATAACTTTTTTAGCATCTTCAGGATTTTATGCGACTTTTGACTGCTTATATTGAGGAAGTTACAAATTCTAGTTATGGAAAATTTATTGCTTTAATTAAGATACGCATTTAATAATTTTTTTGTTAAGATTCTATGCCAATACTTTGGTAGTTAATTTTTCAAGGATAATTTTTATGTGGTTAGCCACAAGCGAATGTAATAAATTTACATGTTAGGTATAATAGTACCCGAGTTGCTTATAGCTTTATGAGAAATCAAGACCTTTAAAAATATGAATTTGGTGAGCCAAGCGGAAAATATGACGGATTTTAAATTGTCGCTGATTTAGTACTTTCCCTGTATTTGAGACTTATGATACAACAAAGTAGTGCTATACATTTGTACCTATGCTTGTACTAAGCTGAAACTGTAACTTATTATATTGAGTGGAAATTTATCGTTTATCTTTTATCTTCATGTTCGAATAGCTGCGTGTCCACTGTGCTGTTATGTGTCAGGCATGTTGCTTACCATCAGGCACATGTCCGGATCGTCTCGTTACCATTTATTAAAAAAAAAACTTCTGGAAACAACAATTTTGAAATTGTGAAATTAATCATTACGCAATACTACTCATAGGTTACGATAAAATATATTGATATATTTTATGTGATTTATGTAAATGTAGGCTAAATACCAAGAGTTGGTCATGTTGATGAATAGACCGTGACTCTTTCGGCTCAGCATAGACGTTCTGCATTACCTTGTATAAGCCGTGCCCAAATACACAATGACCTGTGAATGTGAATAAATACAAAATGTACCAATTCGGATCTCGAACAAGCCATGTCGTATTGTATTGTCGTAAATGCTGCGTGGAGTTTCAAGAAACGAACAATGTAGAAATGCAGAAAATTGTAGTCTTTTATCTTTGCTAAGTGTTTTTTCGCAAATACTCTTACAGCAGAAAGGAGTTTGCACCTCTTTGCATAGCCCTTCTTTAGAAATAGTACCTTTTAATTATGCAACCACCAACCATACATTACTGTGTTGCCGTTTGAAGGGCAATGTTTCTAACGAAATTTGTATTGTTTTTATTTATTAAGTGATAATACAGTGACTTGAATATTATAAATTCTAGTACTGCGCCGTCGTGAGTTGGTGCTATTTACCTTTAGGTGCATGCCTTGCTCGTCCCGTCACCCTGCCTTATGAAAAAAATACATTCATTACATGTTAAGCTAAGCTAAGTATGGCTGTACCTCAAAGTTCTATAAAGTATGTAGTATGTATTACAACCACATAACTACTATAAATTATGATTGAATTATCGAGGTAAGCACCCTTGCCAAGAGCAGGCAATAAAGTTTAGTGACGTCACGGCATGGTCTTATCTTTCTCCTTTGTTAGCCAACTGTCAGTAACGTTTACTGCCTGTTACTGCCTGTCAGCTGATTTACAAGGGACTACGAAGGATATTGGCAGAATGTGAAACTTCATTCTGTGTGTCAGGACCCTTTGTCAATCGTCAATTTGTAATCATTTTGTATCTTTGATACTAAACAACTGGTATTGAAGTTTGCATACTTTATTTGCAATTGATTTTCCAATACGTAGGTACATTATTCCAGTTTTAAAATTTGCTTAATTATTTAACCCGTTTTACAAGACTAAACAAAAAAAAAATCTTTACTATCTCTCGCTTTTCGGGGCTTATATAAGTATAAATATATAATTTATATCCCACGTGGTACTAGTTTCATTCTTCTTACTTTTAATTCTCGTTACGCTCAATCTACTTACGATCTACGACAGCGTCATTGAACCAAATATTTTGTACCTTTGCACTACTTGGCCTCTGGAATTTTTATCAGAGGCCTTCTCTTACCTAGTCGATCTTTTCATCAAAAATCTGTTTTTTTTATTAATTTTCTAACCAATTGAAAAAATTTCGAGAATCACGTTAAGTTTTTTTTTTACTTTTACAGGTTTACATTTGACGAGTTACCGCAAGAAATTTAAAATACATATTTGAATGAGGCCAATTCTTTGGCAACAGATCTACACGGACTGGGCGAACCATTACTTGGAGCGCGCGCGGTCGCGGCGTCGCGTCGGCGCCGCGGGCGGCGGGCTTGCCCGGGACTGCGCCGACGGCCTGCTGCTAGCCGACGTGCTGGAAGGAGTCACCGGGCTGAAAGTACCGCGCGCGCATCGAAAGCCCAGGAACCCGCAACAAATGGTACGTTTCTACATTTTCTCTCCCAATTAATCCAACTTCCAGATTTGCACGATCCACCACCACCTTGCCCTTTTTTCTATCGGAATGCTCGTAGCTCGAAAAGGCGACATCGTTTCATGGTTGATGTTCCAAAGACACGAACGAAGAGATTCGACTCTACTTTTGTGACAAGAACGTCTAGGCTGTGGGACGTTGCCTGAGTGGGTTTTCCCCGATGGTTACAATCTTTGTGTCTTGAAATCGAGAGTGAATCGGTTTCTTCTAGGTAAACACGCTCCATCGTAGACCAGCGTTAGCATCAGGCGAGATGGCGGTCAAGTGTAAACCTATAGGTAACAGTTAAAAAATATATAAAATACCTACTAGCCGCGTAGTTCCCGTTATTTTCCCAGGATAAAAAGTAGTCGATGTGGTCTTCTATACTCGTACTACAATCTACCTGTATTCAAAATTTCAGCCCAATCCATACATACGGTACGACGGGATTGAGCAATAAATATCCAAACAACTAAATATCCAAACATCCATGCATTGACATTTAATGTATTAATAGGATAGGATGTAGTATCCGTCTGGGGAAGTATCACGCATTTGTCAGTTATTCAGCCACCAAGCAGTAATACGCAGAAACTGTGTTCTGCGGGTCTACCAACTTACTAAATCTGCTTTGGCTTTGGTATTGATGTCTCTATAATTTCAAGCGAAAAAAAACGAGAGAGCAATTTCAAAGCTAAGACAGTTTTAGTTAGACGGAAGACTTCCTGAAATGAAGAGCAATGTTTCCAGAGAAATTATATGGTAGAGATAAAACATCTCAAGTCTCTGACTAACGAGCGCAGTGCAGTTCTAAGTAATGATTTGGACTCTTCATGTTCCAATAGCTGCGTGACACTGTACTGTTATGAACAGGTGTGTTGCTTACCATCATGCACATGTCCTGCTCGTTCCGTCACTGTATAGATGTATATGTAGTATAGAGGCTATACCATATCTATATATATTATATAAAAGAAAGTCGTGTTAGTTCCACGGATATCCGTGGTTACACCATTTATAACTCAAGAACGGCTGAACCGATTTGGCTGAAAATTTGTGAGGAGGTAGCTCAGGACCAGGAAAAGGACAGGGTTAGAATTTTTATCACGTTCCCGTGAGACGTCAAAAAACGACAAACGACGAATATCCCGTTCGACCGCGTTCCCGTGTGACGGGACATAAAACGTAAACGACAGCTAAACGTCATTTCATCGTCGTCAAGTCAACGGTGACATCACCGAATGGAAGCCAAAAGAAAAATTTGAAGTTGAAGAACCTTATAATCTTTGTTTCTAAATCTGAATTGGTACGACCAATTTCCGTATCCGATCAATATAATGTACTACAGGCGAAGCCGGGGCGGACATCTAGTAGATAGATATGTGACAATGCGGTGCGAAGGCTGGCACAGGATATTTTAGACGCCTTATATTTTGGAAATCATAAATTATTATCGTTTATCCGCCAAAAAAAACAAGAAAGAAAACTTTTCGGCGCGTGACCAGGTTGGCCAGTATGGTGTACAACCTTGATTCTTTACTTGTAATATAAGGCCTCGAACCCCAGCAGTGGGGCCCTAAACTGTTAATACTGCTACAATAATATGGCCTACTTTACTAATACGTTTATTCCCCTGTACCTGTTTAAAACATTCGTGAAATTTTGCAGGGCTGATTGACTAATCACTTTTACCTAAATTTATAAACAAAAACATTCTTTATGAGTTTGTTTAAAGCCCTACACGTGCTGTTTTAGTTTGCGAAACATGTGCGAGGTAAAGTTAGCAAGTAGGTAGTAGGTAGGAATAGTACTTTACTTTTACACATAGCACAGCATATATTAGGCACAGATAAATAGGTAGGTATATAGCGCCGACACGAATTGTAGGCATTTTGCGTAATAGGTCAAAGCATCAGGTAGGCTATGAAAGGTAAGCCTAAAGTCACTTCTACGCTTGCAATTGCATCTGGGTAAAAGGCTTATTACACTTTGCAAAATTTTGGCGCTACTGAGTTCAGTGAACTGCAATTGCATTCAGTAAGCTACAGTCAGAAGCGAGGATTCTTTGCTTCTGATTTTATTTCACTAACCTTGCTTCTGAATTAAGTCGACTAAATTTAGCCAAGTGTAATAAACCCTTTAAAGTGCTAAACCATGTTAGCCTAATGGCTAGAACGTGCGATTCACAATCGTGACGTCGTCGTCGTTCGTTAGTGTTAAAAGTGCTTATACCGTCAAAATTTGCTTATTTTCAAACACAAGTGTGTGTTTTATCATTTATATAAGTATGTTCAATGTGTGCTTCGTTGTAATCAACAATAGAATCAGTTGTAGCAGCGGCTTCCTAATTGCACACAAGTAAAGTATTAAACAAATAGAAATGGCAGTGAGCCGGCTACATCTGTCTCTGACCTGATGATGCACGGTTCTGGAGTAGAGACAGCAAATCGTTAAAAGTAGTGCAGAACGCCCATTGACGATGATGATGATGACGATTGGAAACATAAGACTCAAGATTGGTAATTTTATGATAGAGCCATTTGTGTATGAGCAGTAGACGAGTATGATGACGATGATGAAAGTAATACTTACTTTGAAAGGACGATTACTAGCCACTCTCCCATCATCATCCACAGCCTTTTCTTTCCCACTCACCTCTCTTTTCCCATGCCATCTTCCTCGGTCTTGTGCCAATCGAGTCCAGGTTCGACCCGCTTCAACCACTAACCACTCTCAATAACACACATACGTACGAGTACACATACATATAGGTACACAACACGGGCATAAAACCAATCAAGAAATTGATTTTCGATTTTCACCCTTAATTACGGCAATATCCAGCTCTCCTCCTACCCGGTCTTCTGTCCACCGAAGTGAATTACGCCAGTTACAGCTAAAATAGGTGTCCGACACAGATTCCCCGTTTTACGAGCACCTGCCTCCTTTGTTAGCGCGATTTCCTCTGCTGTCGTTACATAAATTATCATAATTTATTCTTGAATTCTCCACGAAACTAAAAGGGAATGGTGGTTTTGATTTCTGAAAAAGTGCACGTCCGAATTGATTTATTTTTGTCCCTTCATTGTTGACTATCTTTAAAAATGTTTTTTTCGATTTTATTGTTGGACAACTCACACACAACACCATCTGACCCCAAATCAAGCAAAGTACATTTCAACACAATACAACTACTTACACTCCGCGAGGCATAAGCTGAGCTTTGCATTTGTGTGAGTGTACATGGATAGTGTAGGTGTGACGTCGGTAGGGGCACCACTCGTAATGTCGAGTCCGACATAACCCGATCGTTCCAATGGGCAACTCACTAATACCGGTAACACGCAATTTGCATATATTCCTGGATCAACCACGCCCAGGGCAGATACTTAAGTTTATCATCCAATCATCAGTTGGACCGGCAACCGTCTAAGTTGACTTGAAGTCGGTGCTAGTCAAGTCTAAAGGTAGCGGTTCGCCCGGAGACCGAGACACGTGTCGCAAGACATGTGTCGCGCGCTCGGCGCGAACTGGCGCCCATACATATCCATAGCGTCAAGTGCCTGTCTCCGGTCGCGGTCTCGTGTTGCGGTCTCAGCGCGAACTTGCACCTTAACAGGTAGTGGATAGATACTACTTACCTATATCTACTTACATAGTATAAATCTACTAGCTTTTTGACCTGACTCGCACCGACTTCAAATAGATGAGTGAGTAGCGCTTATAATAATGATATTAATTTATTTTTCACTTTTGAGCCTTTTGTGCCTAATTGTGGTTTCGAAGTTGGTTTAATTTTTTGTACGAAAATAGTTTGTGTTAAGTGATAGATTACCTGAACATTCGTATCAAAATCATGCAATATTCACAAATACTGAACGATACTGATTCAATAATCTTAGCTCAGAAGAATGTAGGTACTGTTATCTAAAATCAATACATTAAGATAAGGTACTCGCCACATAAATATCAGCTTGTGATGTAATAAAATTTATGTGGATCGAAGCGAAACTTCTTAATTAGTGTCGTGGGTCGATAGCGGGGCTCCAGTAACTCCCCATTAATTCCTCCACTAAACGTTTTCAATTCGTTACCGATCGGAACGAGATGACTAGGGCTTGTCCGATAATAAAATACTAGAGTTACGCGAGTTTCAGATAGTTCCCGATGACTGGATTTGGTCTCACTTCAATGTCTTGATTGTTCACAAAGTATTCGTTGTAGAACTCCTTTACACAGTCCGTTTGAGAAACACTATACCATTGTCTATTAAAGGCTAGTTTCAGATAGTTATCGTCTAGTCTCCGTGTACCTACCAATAAAGTTATTTTGACATTAAATTGACGGCACAACGAATAATTTGTTTACTCTTATATCGTAATACTTTATTTTTAAAGTTCAGTGCATTTGTTTTCTAAATTAAGGACAATAAAGAGGTAATCTGAATATATAATATACCGTGGCTATTTTGGTGTAGCTAGACGTACTGTAGTGAACAGCCGTGATAGCTTTAAAAACTTAAAATAATGTTCAGATAATTTCTTTATCAATGAAATAAATAAAAGTTTATTCGGAATAAACATGGAGCAAAATTTTTCACACAACACCAACAAACCAAACATTCTTCTAATTATTATAAATGCGAAATGTGGGATGTTTGTAGCTCAATCACGTCGGAACGTATGAAAATGTATTGATCGGGTTGATATTTGGAACAAAGTGTATTTTATATAGTCTGAAATAAAATTAAGACTACTCTGTATCACGGGAAAATAACGGCAACAGAAACAGTGCTGGTGAAACTGCGAGGCACTGCTAGTATGGATATAATTGTAAATACATAGTACTTATTATCACACGTCTATACCCAGACGCAAAACACTTTTTATCACATACATATTGTAGGACTGTTGACCGACTCCGCCTGGACAAGTACCACACCGTTGACAGTTTAGTTGCCAAGCAGCAATGTACAAACATTACTGAGTTTTGAATCCGGTTTGAAGGGCAATGTTTCCAGAGAAAATGCAGGGCTTAGAGATACTCGTCATATCTTAGATCTTTGGGTGATGAGCGCAGTGCAGTGCTAGGTAATGATCCAATAACTGACCAATAGACTCATGTTCCAATAGCTGCATGTCACTGTGCTGTTATGTGGCAGGCATGTAGCTTAACCATCAGGCACATGTCCTGCTCGTCTCGTCGTCTCATTGGTACTACACAAGACAAAATAAACATTTTGATTTACCCCCGACTACCTCGGATTTGTAATCTGTACATCATTCTATTAGTCAATTCAGTCAGTCCTTTCATTTGATACCCATATTGAGAAATAATGAGTAAAAAGAAATGTGTTTCGCCATTTTGTGGTGGTGGCCATCTTAGGTTTGAAATTTGTCATAGTTTATAGTATTCTACTAGGGACTAGGTCAGCGCAATTTATGACTTTTTTGCGTTGGATGTGTATGGAGACTAAGGGTCCGTGGTCTTCCGACATGAAAAGTTTTTCAAAACAACTTTTGAAGCGGTTGATTCTCACCTCAGGGGACCTCAGAGCTGGCACTTACTTCGCCCAAAAATTAGTATTGCAATTCAACGAAGCAACGCAGCGTTCTAGGGACCCTGCCGCGTGGCAGTGATCTCGACGGCGCGTTTGTTTTGCAGGGTGACTTTTTTTTATGTAAATATAAGTAATAGTTATGTAGATAAATAAATAATTTTACTTGTATTTATTTTACCTTCTTATCTTCTGAATAAAAGTTGTTTGTTTCTTTCTGCTTGTATGACAAAAATCTTGGTTCATGCAAGTGCATGATCACAATTCAGTGACGCTACCGTTCATCCTTAGCTATCAGCCAGCTCTAGGCAAACCACAGATTTACATCAGACAATCACGGACTTCCTAAACCAAGTCTCACGTAAAATATTACAAAACCATTCCGTTCCGCTTCCCATAGAATGCGAGTAGTTATCCTAATAGCTGCAACATCTTGCACCAAGGAAATAATGCTCCTATCCATTTCATTCCATCATACTACGAGTACCTAATATTAGAAATACGATGTTTATATGTTTGCTGCTCAATCACGTCGTCGAAGCGTCGGAACGGATCGGGTAAAAATTTTTGAACGCAGTGAGATTATAGTCTGATACAGAACATAGGCTACTTTTTATCCCAAAATACCTACTTATAAGGAGAACGGGAAATACTTGGGTAAAACCACAGGCCACTGATAGTATGCCTATGTACTTATACTTCTAATACTTACTTATATTGTTTGTGGTTTGGAAACATGTTACTATTGAAAATAAAATATAAATAGAGTATATAATAACTTTTTCTCAGAACTGGTTCAATGTTATGAAAAACGTATTGCGAACTTGGGATCCTTAGGGAAAATATACAATTGCTTTACAATGTTGTCCTAGTCTTCGAGCAAATTTTCAGAATTCTGGGAATCCATGCAAGAGTGAATGTCGAAATTAACCGGACTACATGGAGACACACCGGAAGTGTATGTGAAATGAAATGAAATGAAATGAAATTGAAATGAAATGAAATGAAATTTATTTTTTTGGTTCAAGAACACAATTACTTAAAAAAAAACAAGTTAGTATCTACTTAAATCTAAAAACCATATATATTGAGACACAAGTACACTGGTACCCACACTAGGGCAACCTGTGTCGTGGGCACCAGGCATAACGTATACATAAACTTTTTTATATTATTATATCATATGAACAAAAAGCAATTTTTTATAAAGTTACCAAAGTCATACACAATAATAACATAAGTAAGCGCAGAACGACCACTCGGTGCGCCGGCCGGCCAGTGACTGGCGGCGCCGGCGCCGGCGGCCCGGGCCGCGGGTGGGCGGAGTCAAGCGCTCACACTCGCATAGCTATTCTTTGTCCGCCGAGCAGATCTTTACCTGCGCGCATTGCATGACCGTTTTATTATTGGATATATTTTTTACGTTTAATCATTGCGCTCTTTTAAACAACTGTAGACTCAGAACTGTAATAAATTTATTTGAATGCTTTTGTCAATGCTCCGCAAAATTAACTTAATTAAATTACACAGGTATGCCTGTGTTTTACTAATATTTTATTTTTATTTTATTAATACAAAATGAATAACATAGATCTATTTCGAAGCATTGACAACACTATTCTAATCGACAGTTTTAGAGTTGCACTAGTTGAAAATTGCGAGCGGGCTTTGGGTGACTGTGCTCAACAATATATAATTTTAACCCAAAACATTCGCAGTGTAAATGCAAACTTTGACCAATTTTAATATATCTTTCTAGACTACAATTCCTACCCGATATTATTATATTATCGGAAACATGGATAGATGATTCATTTCAGGAATTACTATCCCTAATTACAACTGTCATGCATCCACAGTGTTAAGAAATCAGAATGACGGTTTAATTGTTTTTTCGAAGCAAGGACTTAACGTTGACATATGTGAGCCGGATTTCAACGATGCAAATTGTCTAGTTATTAAAATAGGTTCTGAATTAAGCATTATAGCGCTATATCGTAGTCCTGCTACGCACAATATTAATAACTTTTTAACATCGCTTGAAAAAACCATTACCACAGTCTCTACCTACTCTTGCGTGATTACCGGGGATGTGAACATAGATATAAAACCAACATCTACAGATAAAAAATCAGTCGACTATCTCGAACTTACGGCACATCTGGGTTTCATTCCCGGTCATTCTATGCCTACACGCGGGCATAATTGCTTAGACCATTCGTTAATCAGAACACGAAAAAAGACGCGAGTTTTGGTTAGCGACTCTGATGTCACTGACCACGCTGTGGTTTTAACGGGAGTTGATAGACATTCCCCAAAGAATGCACCTGTGTCCAAAATGATACCAAAAACTAATCTAAATGATGTTGCTTCTGCGCTAGCTGATATAAATTGGGACATCCTATACGATAAGAGTGATGTGAATGTTGCTAGTCAGTTTTTGGTTGAGCAGATAGTTAATACTATTCAAAATTGTACTACCCAAGCTAAATTAAAAAGTTCTCAAGTTATAATAAAACCCTGGATGACCAAAGGTCTATTGAAGTGTGCTAGGCGAAAGGATTATCTACATCTGGAGTACAAAAAACATCCTGACAATCCAAATCTAAAAGAAAAATATAAAAACTATCGTAATTTTTACTTAAAAATTCTTCGCAGCCAAAAAAATAAATATGATTCTGAACAATTACTAGCGCACAAAAACAATAGCAAAAAACTTTGGACCACAGTAAAAGATATTTGTAAAATAAAGGTTGCAAAAGTGAATCGGCAGACCTCCTTAAAATCAAAACCACAGAAATTGACTCTTTGAATTACACAAATGCTTTTTTCGCAACAGTTGGAAATGACCTTGCCCGAAACACCTTGGCAAAACTTAACAAAACTGAACAACAACTGGCTGACGCGATCTCCACCAAAATTACTCCATCAGATTCTTTTTTCTTCACTCCAACGGATATCTACGAGATTAGGAAAATTATTTCAGGGCTAAAATCATCTTCCGCTACCGGGTGTGATGGAATCAGTAACCAGGTCCTTAAAAGAGCTGCTGGAGTACTGGCATCACCCATTGCTCATATTTGCAATTTGAGTTTGATGCAGGGTGTGGTTCAAACTGTCTCAAGTTAGCGGATGTCTGTCCGATCCACAAGGCTGGTTCTTCTGTTGTGGTCTCCAACTTCCGTCCAATCTCACTCTTACCCTCACTCTCCAAAATACTCGAAAAAATTGTAAATAACCGATTGCTGAGCTTCCTAGAGAAAAACAATGTTCTATCAAACAATCAATTTGGCTTTAGACTTGGAAAGTCGACAGAGGATGCTGTGGTATCACTTGTGGATCATGTCACCGCTAATTTAGACCACAAAAAAAGTGTCTGGCCGTATTTTTAGATTTGGCAAAGGCCTTTGATACGGTCAGCTGGCCAATACTTCTAAAGAAACTAGAACTTAATGGGTGCGGTATAGCACTGAATTGGTTTGACTCTTATCTTAGTGATAGAAAACAAAGAGTTCGGATAGCAAATCAATTCAGTGACTACGCACCAGTTTCTTTGGAATTCCGCAAGGCAGTGTGTTAGGCCCGACCCTGTTTTTGATTTACGTGAATGAGCTGTGCAAATTAGATCATAAAAAGGGAAAACGTTCACTTTCGCTGATGACACTGCTCTGGTCTTTCATGGCGACAGCTGGGTGAAGTGGTGGAACTCGCTCACAAGGGTTTTGGCGGAGGTAGCAGAGTGGTTAGAAGTGAACCTATTAACCCTAAATGCTTTAAAAACTAAATGTGTGGCCTTTCGAATAACCCAAAAAACCAGTCCACCACCCATTATACTCAAACTGCATTCTTGTGGATCACAATTAGACTCATCATGTAACTGCCCTGCACTTGAGTGTGTTGACAACATCAAATACCTGGGTATGGTGATTGACCACAGACTGACATTTAATAATCATTTTACCACCTTGCGATGTAGACTACGAAAAATGTTACACATTTTTAAACGCATAGGTAATGTCGCTGATCTTAAAACATTGCGTATGGTTTACATCGCCTTGTGTCAGTCTGTGATCAATTACTGTATTGTCTGTTGGGGCTCTGCTGCGAAAACATGCCTGATAAGTGCAGAACGAGCTCAAAGAGCTATACTGAAAGTCGCATACAATAAGCCATTCAGGTACCCAACGGACGAACTTTACGAGGTGACTGATTGTTTATCAGTACGAAGACTCTTCATTCTCTCAGTCACACTAAGGTTTCACAAAATGTCCTTATTTACTATGACACACTCAAAAAAAGACGGGCATAGACGTAATGCATGGGCACTACCCAAAACAAAAACTAGCTTTGGCCAAAGTACTTTTTCTTTTACCGGCCCATATCTTTACCAACTTATGGACAAGAAGCTGGATATCCTAGAAATGTCACACTATGAATGCAAGAAAAAGGTATCAGCTTGGCTGTCTACCCAGGGCTATGTAGAAACAGAAAGAATAGTGACACCGTTTAAGTAATCTAATTTTCCATAAGTAACTTCAGAAAGTGAGAAAGTGCAACAAGCAGGCAATCCATTTTGGCGAGAAATGGCAGCACTATACAAACATACATATACACATCCACTCATGTACACACATAATACCACACAGTAACTCACATACACACACACACACTCACACACACCCTAATACACATAAATCCCAATATCATTTTCACAACCACACAAATACATACACACCTCTACATTTTACTATTATTTATAGACACATGTCATATTAACATACCATATATATATATGTCTATACACTATATTTCTATATACTTATATTAAATATATATTACCAATGTATATGTAATAATATGTATGCCTAAAAATATATGTGCACGTACATTAAATTAGTAGGCATTACTTACTTACTTTACCTTTAGAATTATACCATCATAGTTATATAATAGAATAAAAGTGTTTGTTTTACATAAGTTTTTCAAAAAAAAAAAAAAAGTTTATGTATACGTTATGCCTGGTGCCCACGACACAGGTTGCCCTAGTGTGGGTACCAGTGTACTAATGTCTCAATATATATGTTTTTTAGATTTAAGTAGATACTAACTTGTTTTTTTTAAGTAATTGTGTTCTTGAACCAAAAAAATAAATTTCATTTCATTTCATTTCAATAAATTTCATTTCATTTCAAGATTTAATTGAGAATGTAGGTCATACCTTACTACATCGTAAACCGAGAATATTATGATCCAACGTAAAATTTTCCCGTTTGGCACTCTTTGTGACGCCATCGCTCTGCACTAATTATTGTAACTACGCATCATTATCGTCATTATCAGTCTGTTATTGTTGAACATGAAAACAGGATAAAATAGTTTATTTTGAGGATAATTGTTTTGCGCTTAACCGCCATCTCACCAGAAACATCACCATCGTCTTCTTACCGTGTCGGTACAATATTTACGTTTTTGGTGTGAAAATTTCTGGATGGATATTTTTTGTCACGACTCTGTTACCGTTATCTATATCTTTGTATTTAAGTACATACTATGTACATAGTATTATAATGTGTTGTTACTTTTGCCAGTTCTCTCGACATGCCACTGCTTTCTTTTATTCGTATATTTCAATATTTTAATTTACGTAGGTCTTCCGTACTTTCTTTCGCTATCATTGATTATACCTCTCTCATTTTCAGCGTCTTTTTATCGTATTTTTGTCTTCCCTTCTTATGATTACACATTTTAAGTTTGTGGTTTTCTATTATTATTTTACTTTTATAGGTTTCCACTTGACCGCCATCTCGCCTGATGTTAAGCGACGATGCGGTCTACGGTGGAGCGTGTTTAGCTAGAAGAATCCAACTTGTTCTAACTATAGATACTGATACTTTAAGGTCTTCTTTAATGTATAGAATATAGAAAATAATTCCTAATTCCTAATTCCATGCATTTACGTCACCGTACACATCTATCTCAACAAAAATCAAAAAGGAAATAATCATACATGTGTAATGTGTATGCAATTTTCTTTTACTGATCCAACAGTTAAAAAATCCTTAATTAGTGGTAACAATAATGGTGATGTCAAAACAAAACTTTCATTGTATCCGGATTATTTTGTTTACACACAGTCGAAAATGAAAGCGTACAGGAAAATGACTCCTAAAAATAGCTATCGGGCACCAATCACTTGTGCAGTTGGCAGTTACTCGATAGGATCCAAAGAAGTGTTTGTGCCACAGTTCAATCAACTTTGTCAGTAGGTTTTTATAAGTTATAATTGATGAATTATCAAAGGTCTATTTTATTGTCGATTAAAACGCACATTTGGAAAACTAAAACTTTTATCTTTGAGCTGTTTGGTGTTGATATATTTATTGGTATCCCTCGGTATCTCGGGTAACGGGTTCGGTTGGTACCTCTTGGTTCGGACCGGTGTGAAGTTGGCAGCCAAAAGTTTCTGCCATATTATCCGACCAAATTGAAATGGTATTTTTTATGAAATTTGCTAAAATCGATAAATCTTATGCTGATGCCTTAAACCAAAAAAGAAAATGGTGAGACGTGATATATAAAACCTTATAATCCTCCGAAACAAACCAAATTAACTATATTAACACACTAACACAGAGGATTGCCAGTAACGCTTTCTTTAGCCGATTACTACCTGCCGGCCCCTAAAATTTAATACACTTGTTTACTAATTTTATTAACAAATGTATGCGTAACAAACTAAACATATTCAGAATGCGGCTAAAAGGTTTCTACACCCAGAAATTGCCATCTGAAATTGCTCGGGTACAGAAATCTTAGGAGGAAAAGTTGGCTGCTGGCTTATCGTGACCTCCCACAGCTGAAACTAGCCAGAAATCTTATCATTTCATCTAGATCTATACATATACTATCCAAATAAATCAACAAAGATAAGGCTTTATACCGCTTTAACCCTAAACCTGCCGCACGAACATGATTGGTGAAAAGCTTGACTCTAAGACGCAACATGCTCGATTACGACCTGTAGGCCCCTGAAATACTGAAGTTTTAGTATTATTCCAATAGAATGATACCTATTCTACCTGAAAAACATAGTGAGAATGTGGCTAAACGATTCCTTAACCTTCAAATCAGTTCATGAAGAATAAACGAAATTTTTATTCGCCAAGTCCACGTTTCTTTCAATACGGCGACCTGACGGCCCCTGAAATTCTGAAATATTGTGTAATATTATTGTAGCCTGTTTCAAGTGTTATCAAATAAACATAGTCAGAATGCGGCTAAAGGTTTCTACACCCAGAAATTGCCATCTGAAATTGCTCGGGTACAGAAATCTTAGGAGGAAAAGTTGGCTGCTGGCTTATCGTGACCTCCCACAGCTGAAACTAGCCAGAAATCTTATCATTTCATCTAGATCTATACATATACTATCCAAATAAGTCAACAAAGATAAGGCTTTATACCGCTTAAACCCTAAACCTGCCGCACGAACATGATTGGTGAAAATGCTTGACTCTAAGACGCACCATGCTCGATTACGACCTGTAGGCCCCTGAAATACTAAAGTTTTTAATATTACTCCAACAGAATGATACCTATTCTACCTTAAAAACATAGTGAGAATGTGGCTAAACGATTCCTTAACCTTCAAATCAGGTCATGAAAAATTAACGAAATTTTTATTCGCCAAGTCCACGTTTCTTTCATTACTGCGACCTGACGGCCCCTGAAATTCTGAAATATTTTGTATTATTATTGTAGCCTGTTTCAAGTGTTATCAAATAAACATAGTCAGAATGCGGCTAAAAGGTTTCTACACCCAGAAATTGCCATCTGAAATTGCTCGGGTACAGAAATCTTAGGAGGAAAAGTAGGCTGCTGGCTTATCGTGACCTCCCACAGCTGAAACTAGCCAGAAATCTTATCATTTCATCTAGATCTATACATATACTATCCAAATAAGTCAACAAAGATAAGGCTTTATACCGCTTTAACCCTAAACCTGCCACATGAACATGATTGGTGAAAATGCTTGACTCTAAGACGCACCATGCTCGATTACGACCTGTAGGCCCTGAAATACTAAAGTTTTTAATTTTATTCCAATAGAATGATACCTATTCTACCTGAATAACATAGTGAGAATGTGGCTAAACGATTCCTTAACCTTCAAATCAGTTCATGAAAAATGAACGAAATTTTTATTCGCCAAGTCCACGTTTCCTTCAATACGGCGACCTGACGGCCCCTGAAATTCTGAAATATTGTGATATATTATTGTAGCCTGTTTCATGTGTTATCAAATAAACGTAGTCAGAATGCGGCTAAAGGTTTCTACACCCAGAAATTGCCATCTGAAATTGCTCGGGTACAGAAATCTTAGGAGGAAAAATGTAGGCTGCTGGCTTATCGTGACCTCCACAGCTGAAACTAGCCAGAAATCTTATCATTTCATCTAGATCTATACATATACTATCTAAATAAGTCAACAAAGATCAGGCTTTATACCGCTTTAACCCTAACCTGCCGCACGAACATTAGTGGTAAAAAGCTTGACTCTAAGACGCAACATGCTCGATTACGACCTGTAGGCCCCTGAAATACTGAAGTTTTTAGTATTATTCCGAAAGAATGATACCTATTCTACCAGAAAAACATAGTGAGAATGTGGCTAAACGATTCCTTAACCTTCAAATCAGGTCATGAAAAATTAACGAAATTTTTATTCGCCAAGTCCACGTTTCTTTCATTACTGCGACCTGACGGCCCCTGAAATTCTAAAATATTTTGTATTATTATTGTAGCCTGTTTCATGCGTTATCAAATAAACATAGTCAGAATGCGGCTAAAAGGTTTCTACACCCAGAAATTGCCATCTGAAATTGCTCGGGTACAGAAATTTTAGAAGGAAAAGTTGGCTGCTGGCTTATCGTGACCTCCCACAGCTGAAACTAGCCAGAAATCTTATCATTTCATCTAGATCTATACATATACTATCCAAATAAGTCAACAAAGATAAGGCTTTATACCGCTTTAACCCTAAACCTGCCGCACGAACATGATTGGTGAAAATGCTTGACTCTAAGACGCACTATGCTCGATTACGACCTGTAGGCCCCTGAAATACTAAAGTTTTTAATATTATTCCAACAGAATGATACCTATTCTACCTGCAAAACATAGTGAGAGTGTTGCTAAACGATTCCTTAACCTTCAAATCAGGTCATGAAAAATTAACGAAATTTTTATTCGCCAAGTCCACGTTTCTTTCAATACTGCGACCTGACGGCTCCTGAAATTATGAAATATTGTGTAATATTATTGTAGCCTGTTTCATGCGCTATCTAAAAAACTTAGTAAGAATGCGGCTAAACGGTTTCTACACCCAGAAATTGCCATCTGAAATTGCTCGGGTACAGAAATCTTAGGAGGAAAAGTTGGCTGCTGGCTTATCGTGACCTCCCACAGCTGAAACTAGCCAGAAATCTTATTATTTCATCTAGATCTATACATATACTATCCAAATTAATCAACAAAGATAAGGCTTTATACCGCTTTAACCCTAAACCTGCCGCACGAACATGATTAGTGAAAAAGCTTGACTCTAAGACGCAACATGCTCGATTACGACTTGTAGGCCCCTGAAATACTAAAGTTTTTAGTATTATTCCAATAGAATGATACCTATTCTACCTTAAAAACATAGTGAGAATGTGGCTTAACGATTCCTTAACCTTCAAATCAGGTCATGAAAAATTAACGAAATTTTTATTCGCCAAGTCCACGTTTCTTTCAATACTGCGACCTGACGGCCCCTGAAATTCTAAAATATTGTGTAATATTATTGTAGCCTGTTTTATGCGCTATCTAAAAAATTTAGAAAAAATGCGGTTAAAAGCTTTCTACACCCAGAAATTGCCATCTGAAACTGCTCGGGTACAGAAATCTTAGGAGGAAAAGTTGGCTGCTGGCTTATCGTGACCTCCCACAGCTGAAACTAGCCAGAAATCTTATCATTTCATCTAGATCTATACATATACTATCCAAATAAGTCAACAAAGATAAGGCTTTATACCGCTTTAACCCTAAACCTGCCGCACGAACCTGATTAGTGAAAAAGCTTGACTCTAAGACGCAACATGCTCAATTATGACCTGTAGGCCCCTGAAATACTGAAGTTTTAGTATTATTCCAATAGAATGATACTTATTCTACCCGAAAAACATAGTGAGAATGTGGCTAAACGATTCCTTAACCTTCAAATCAGTTCATGAAAAATGAACGAAATTTTTATTCGCTAAGTCCACGTTTCCTTCAATACGGCGACCTGACGGCCCCTGAAATTCTGAAATATTGTGATATATTATTGTAGCCTGTTTCATGTGTTATCAAATAAACATAAACAGAATGCGGCTAAAAGGTTTCTACACCCAGAAATTGCCATCTGAAATTGCTCGGGTACAGAAATCTTAGGAGGAAAAGTTGGCTGCTGGCTTATCGTGACCTCCCACAGCTGAAACTAGCTAGAAATCTTATCATTTCATCTAGATCTATACATATACTATCCAAATAAGTCAACAAAGGTAAGGCTTTATACCGCTTTAACCCTAAACCTGCCGCACGAACCTGATTAGTGAAAAAGCTTGACTCTAAGACGCAACATGCTCGATTATGACCTGTGGGCCCCTGAAATACTGAAGTTTTTAGTATTATTCCAATAGAATGATACATAGTCTACCTGAAAAACATAAAAAGAATGTGGCTAAACGATTACTTAACCTTCAAATCAGTTCATAAAAAATAACGAAATTTTTACTCGCCAAGTCCCCGTATCCTTCAATACTGCGACCTGACGGCCCCTGAAATTCTGAAATATTGTGTAATGTTATTGTAGCCTGTTTCATGCGCTATAGAATAAACGTAGTCAGAATGCTGCTAATCAGGGGCCGTCAGGTCGCAGTATTAAAGGAAACGTGGACTAGGCGAATAAAAATTTCGTTTATTCTTCATGAACTGATTTGAAGGTTAAGGAATCGTTTAGCCACATTCTCACTATGTTTTAAGGTAGACTATGTATCATTCTATTGAATAATGCTAAAACTTCAGTATTTCAGGGCCCACAGGTCGTAATCGAGCATGTTGCGTCTTAGAGTCAAGCTTTTCACCAATCATGTTCGTGCGGCAGGTTTAGGGTTAAAGCGGTATAAAGCCTTATCTTTGTTGATTTATTTGGATAGTATATGTATAGGTCTAGATGAAATGATAAGATTTCTGGCTAGTTTCAGCTGTGGAGGTCACGATAAGCCAGCAGCCAACTTTTCTTCCTAAGATTTCTGTACCCGAGCAATTTCAGATGGCAATTTCTGTGTAGAAACCTTTTAGCCGCATTCTGACTATGTTTATTTGATAACACATGAAACAGGCTACAATAATATATCACAATATTTCAGAATTTCAGGGGCCGTCAGGTCGCCGTATTGAAGGAAACGTGGACTTATGAATAAAAATTTCGTTCATTTTTCATGAACTGATTTGAAGGTTAAGGAATCGTTTAGCCACATTCTCACTATGTTTTTCTGGTAGAATAGGTATAATTCTATTGGAATAATACTAAAACTTCAGTATTTCAGGGCCTACAGGTCGTAATCGAGCATGTTGCGTCTTAGAGTCAAGCTTTTTCACCAATCATGTTCGTGCGGCAGGTTTATGGTTAAAGCGGTATAAAGCCTTATCTTTGTTGATTAATTTGGATAGATATATGTATAGATCTAGATGAAATGATAAGATTTCTGGCTAGTTTCAGCTGTGGGAGGTCACGATAAGCCAGCAGCCAACTTTTCCTCCTAAGATTTCTGTACCCGAGCCATTTCAGATGGCAATTTCTGGTGTGTAAACCCTTTAGCCGCAATCTTATTAAGTTTTTCAGATAGCGCATGAAACAGGCTACAATAATAATACAAAATATTTTAGAATTTCAGGGGCCGTCAGGTCGCAGTATTGAAAGAAACGTGGACTTGGCGAATAAAAATTTCGTTAATTTTTCATGACCTGATTTGAAGGTTAAGAAATCGTTTAGCCACATTCTCACTATGTTTTCAGGTAGAATAGGTATCATTCTGTTGGAATAATACTAAAACTTTAGTATTTCAGGGGCCTACAGGTCGTAATCGAGCATGGTGCGTCTTAGAGTCAAGCTTTTTCACCAATCATGTTCGTGCGGCAGGTTTAGGTTAAAGCGGTATAAAGCCTTATCTTTGTTGACTTATTTGGATAGTATATGTATAGATCTAGATGAAATAATAAGATTTCTGGCTAGTTTCAGCTGTGAGAGGTCACGATAAGCCAGCAGCCAACTTTTCCTCCTAAGATTTCTGTACCCGAGCAATTTCAGATGGCAATTTCTGGGTGTAGAAACCTTTAGCCGCATTCTGACTATGTTTATTTGATAACACATGAAACAGGCTACAATAATATATCACAATATTTCAGAATTTCAGGGGCCGTCAGGTCGCCGTATTGAAGGAAACGTGGACTTGGCGAATAAAAATTTCGTTCATTTTTCATGAACTGATTTGAAGGTTAAGGAATCGTTTAGCCACATTCTCACTATGTTTTTAAGGTAGAATAGGTATCATTCTATTGGAATAATACTAAAAACTTCAGTATTTCAGGGGCCTACAGGTCGTAATCGAGCATGTTGCGTCTTAGAGTCAAGCTTTTTCACCAATCATGTTCGTGCGGCAGGTTTAGGGTTAAAGCGGTATAAAGCCTTATCTTTGTTGATTAATTTGGATAGTATATGTATAGATCTAGATGAAATGATAAGATTTCTGGCTAGTTTCAGCTGTGGAGGTCACGATAAGCCAGCAGCCAACTTTTCCTCCTAAGATTTCTGTACCCGAGCAATTTCAGATGGCAATTTCTGGGTGTAGAAACCTTTAGCCGCATTCTGACTATGTTTATTTGATAACACATAAAACAGGCTACAAAATATAACACAATATTTCAGAATTTCAGGGCCGTCAGGTCGCCGTATTGAAGGAAACGTGTACTTATGAATAAAAATTTCGTTCATTTTCATGAACTTATTTGAAGGTTAAGGAATCGTTTAGCCACATTCTCACTATGTTTTTCTGGTAGAATAGGTATCATTCTATTGGAATAATACTAAAACTTCAGTATTTCAGGGGCCTACAGGTCGTAATCGAGCATGTTGCGTCTTAGAGTCAAGCTTTTTCACCACTAATGTTCGTGCGGCAGGTTTAGGGTTAAAGCGGTATAAAGCCTGATCTTTGTTGACTTATTTAGATAGTATTTGTATAGATCTAGATGAAATGATAAGATTTCTGGCTAGTTTCAGCTGTGGAGGTCACGATAAGCCAGCAGCCAACTTTTTCCTCCTAAGATTTCTGTACCCGAGCAATTTCAGATGGCGATTTCTGGGTGTAGAAACCTTTTAGCCGCATTCTTATTAAGTTTTTTAGATAGCGCATGAAACAGGCTACAATAATAATACAAAATATTTTAGAATTTCAGGGGCCGTCAGGTCGCAGTATTGAAAGAAACGTGGACTTGGCGAATAAAAATTTCGTTAATTTTTCATGACCTGATTTGAAGGTTAAGGAATCGTTTAGCCACATTCTCACTATGTTTTTAAGGTACAATAGGTATCATTCTATTGGAATAATACTAAAACTTCAGTATTTCAGGGCCTACAGGTCGTAATCGAGCATAGTGCGTCTTAGAGTCAAGCATTTTCACCAATCATGTTCGTGCGGCAGGTTTAGGGTTAAAGCGGTATAAAGCCTTATCTTTGTTGACTTATTTGGATAGTATATGTATAGATCTAGATGAAATAATAAGATTTCTGGCTAGTTTCAGCTGTGGAGGTCACGATAAGCCAGCAGCCTACTTTTCCTCCTAAGATTTCTGTACCCGTGCAATTTCAGATGGCAATTTCTGGGTGTAGAAACCTTTAGCCGCATTCTGACTACGTTTATTTGATAACACATGAAACAGGCTACAATAATATATCACAATATTTCAGAATTTCAGGGGCCGTCAGGTCGCCGTATTGAAGGAAACGTGGACTTGGCGAATAAAAATTTCGTTAATTTTTCATGAACTGATTTGAAGGTTAAGGAATCGTTTAGCCACATTCTCACTATGTTTTTCAGGTAGAATAGGTATCATTCTGTTGAATAATACTAAAACTTTAGTATTTCAGGGCCTACAGGTCGTAATCGAGCATGGTGCGTCTTAGAGTCAAGCATTTTCACCAATCATGTTCGTGCGGCAGGTTTAGGGTTAAAGCGGTATAAAGCCTTATCTTTGTTGACTTATTTGGATAGTATATGTATAGATCTAGATGAAATAATAAGATTTCTGGCTAGTTTCAGCTGTGGAGGTCACGATAAGCCAGCAGCCTACTTTTCCTCCTAAGATTTCTGTACCCGAGCAATTTCAGATGGCAATTTCTGGGTGTAGAAACCTTTAGCCGCATTCTGACTATGTTTATTTGATAACACATGAAACAGGCTACAATAATAATACAAAATATTTTAGAATTTCAGGGGCCGTCAGGTCGCAGTAATGAAAGAAACGTGGACTTGGCGAATAAAAATTTCGTTAATTTTTCATGACCTGATTTGAAGGTTAAGGAATCGTTTAGCCACATTCTCACTATGTTTTTCAGGTAGAATAGGTATCATTCTATTGAATAATACTAAAACTTCAGTATTTCAGGGGCCTACAGGTCGTAATCGAGCATGTTGCGTCTTAGAGTCAAGCTTTTTCACCAATCATGTTCGTGCGGCAGGTTTAGGGTTAAAGCGGTATAAAGCCTTATCTTTGTTGATTTATTTGGATAGTATATGTATAGATCTAGATGAAGTGATAAGATTTCTGGCTAGTTTAAGCTGTGGGAGGTCACGATAAGCCAGCAGCCAACTTTTCCTCCTAAGATTTCTGTACCCGAGCAATTTCAGATGGCAATTTCTGGGTGTAAACCCTTTAGCCGCATTCTGATTATGTTTAGTTTGTTACGCATACATTTGTTAATAAAATTAGTAAACAAGTGTATTAAATTTTAGGGGCCGGCAGGTAGTAATCGGCTAAAGAAAGCGTTACTGGCAATCCTCTGTGTTAGTGTGTTAATATAGTTAATTTGGTTTGTTTCGGAGGATTATAAGGTTTTATATATCACGTCTCACCATTTTCTTTTTTTGTTTAAGGCATCAGCATAAGATTTATCGATTTTAGCAAATTTCATAAAAAATACCATTTCAATTTGGTCGGATAATATGGCAGAAACTTTTGGCTGCCAACTTCACACCGGTTTGGTTCGGGACCTCATTTTATTTTAAAAATCTTTTCATGACTCGTGGTCGACCCGAAGTATGATCATTTGGAATTGATGACGTTGTTCTAGCTCGACGTATTATAAGCATATTATCCATTTGCGCGGTAAAGCCGCTAGTATGCTGGACACGCTTCTGTACATACAATAACTCAGTAATGTTGTGATCAGTGTAAGTTTTTGATTTGCAATGTAGTTTTTATTACATTTTATCAGCAAAGGTTCTTTACGTGAAAAAGCCAGGGACCGTGCAATACCTTTTATGTTTTATTTCCTAACGTTGCACAAGAAACAACCAAATAGTTGAAAACTAGATATTATGCTGTGAACTACATTAAAATGGTTCATGAACTAGAGTTGGTACTGAGTCCGTATTGCTCTGTGCGACCGGTCTTAGTAAAAAATATTGTGATAGCCCTTTGAATACAATTTCTGTAGTTGCCCCACTGCTTAAACTGTGTTCAACCTACTTCGTAAATGGCTAGCAAGCCTGATAAGTAACACAGAAACCCATGTAAGTGAAGAATGCCAAGTTTCCGGTACTAAGGCTCGCACCTGTGAAAGTGTAATAGAAACTGAATTATTTAAAAATGCAGCTATTTTAATTGCAATGGCTCTGTACTACATAATTCATAACTTCAGGCTAGTAAAAGTAAATTTATTGAAAATTCGAAATTATAATTCCATACTACTGTTACACATTATTGTAATTGAATTTTGGTCAAGGACGATTTGTTACCATTAAATTTTTTCGATTTCTTTTTAAGGTTCTTTTTAAGAATTGGCATATTTCAAACATTTACTTAGGGCTTACGCAAAAAACTTGGTAAAGTTTTTGAAGGCAAGCAAAAAGCGATCAAAAAATCAAAATTTTGTGAGATCAAGCGTTAATTAAGCGTTAATAATAAGTAAATACAATCATATGGCATAAACAATAGAATTCTCCGAATTACTGAGGGAAATATACTCTGGTATGTACTCCGTATGCAGCGTCCCGTATAAAGTCCCTAGAGCAGAGAAGATATAAGGGAGCGCAAATACCCAACACCCTACCAAACACCCTCTTCTTAGTTCACACTCAAGAGGAGAAGGAGACCCTGACAAACCAGGGTTATGGGTCAGGCACCGGGTCACGCATCCTTACCATCCATGAAGCTCAGGGACTAACATACGAGTCGGTAACCGTAATCAAAACCAAGGCAAACATGAAGCTGCACGAGAGCGTGCCCCATGCGGTAGTTGCAATCTCACGGCACACGGGGACCTTCACATACTACGCTGACGACACCGACGATGCCATCGGTCGGTTCGTGCGGCGAGCGTGGGTTGCATCACCGAAGATCATCCGCGATTTCAACCTACAGATGGCTATCAGAGACAGAAATGTGGCCGTTGTGGAGACTCTGGGCCGGGAGGAGGCAGCTTAGGCAAATGGCAAAAGGCAATTAGGCAAACACTCGATGTCGAGTCGATTACTAGCGGAATCCCAACCGGTAGTGATCGGCTCTACAGACGAGCACTAGAATTAGATTTTAAATGTTCCCAACTCCCTCCTCTTCTTCTCCTTATCCAAGATATGTGTAAATAAAAAAAAAACATAATTGTAATGACAAAGATCACGGACCCCGGAGTCTGTAGAGTGGCTAATTATAAATTATAAAAAAACAATAGAATTCGATCCATCACTGACCACGAAGAAAGCTATACAATCACTGAACACGAAGAAAGCTATACATACGTACTAAGAATTAGAGAAAAAGTTTAAGATCTATATTAGATAAGAAGTACAATTAAATCAACATGTGATCAAGTACTCGTATCTATGAAATCTTACATAATATAAACAGTAATAGATACCCAACGTTTTTATTTGCGAAGCTAGAAACATGACACTTTTCTGTGGTGAGGAGGCCAATGGTGGGTAGTGACCACATCCGCGACCCACCAGGGATATCAATTGACTTTACATTTGTCATGTTATAGATCGAAATACTTTAGATATAAAAAACACAGATTAACATTATAATTTTCATGAAAACTACCCTGTCACCTTACTACCCTGTCTCTTTTTTCCAGGTATTGATAACATTCCATCACAAATACCGAAATAACCATGTAAATTAACGAAGTAGGTACCTAATATTGAAAAACTATTACAATACTTCTAACCTACTATACGCCCTACGCAACATATCTAAGCAATAATTATAATGTATCAAAACCACGGATCAAAACAGTGTAAGTTGAACTCACTAAGTTGAAGTTTATTTGTTGTTTGTAAGTGGCTGAAGTTAAGTCTAACTTAAGTGGCTAAAGAGTTAATGTGATTACCTACTTTTCTAAAATTCTACATATTTTGTTGCAAAACCTTGAAGTTCAAATTTGAATTAAACTCATAAAAAAAAATCAGTAGGTAACGGCTGCTTACCTGCATATTCCTATTGATTTTTTAACCCCAACCAAAAAAAGGGGTGTTATAAGTTTGACGTCGATGTCTGTCTGTCTGTCTGTGTGTCTTTGTGTGTGTCTGTCTGTGGCACCGTGGCAGTCAAACAGATAGGCCGATTTCGATGCAGTTTTTTTTATTTGAAGGTTAATAATTAATTAATATCGATTCAAGATGGCCGCCGCCACAAAATGGCGGACTAAATATTTCTTCACAACCTACCTCAATATGGGTATCAAATGAAAGGGCTTGACTAGTAGAATATTGTACAGATGACAAATCTAAGGTAGTCGGGGGTTCAGCAAAAAATTTTAATTTGTTCTTGTTTTCGAATATATTCGAAAAAATCATAAAAATCAAAATTTCTCATGGTTCTAGTCTTATAATAGAGAGGACACCTACTGATAGTATGAGAAACAAATTGCGATGATAAAGGGTTACAAACAAACTGCATATATCCAACAATTCTTGTTAGTAAGTAACACATAAAAACGTCCATAAAAACTTTCTTCGGTAGCCATATTTCACTGTACTAACTTTACAATCGCATAAAACGGGTGGCCACATAACTCAATCCCATTGATTTGTTGCCACACTGACGGAACTGTTGATTTCAGAATCATTCCCATGGCTTATTGCACAGTGACGTACTCAGAACTAATAACATATTTTGCGGCTTTTAGGCTATACGTACATTATTCTGATTTCTGGGCCTGTATAGGTTATATAGGTTGTATAGACTTATAGGTACATAATTCGTTAAAATAAAATCCACGGTGACCCGTTCATAACCATAAGCAGCCCACTACATGTTCCCACTCCTAGGACTCGGGACCTACTCTCGCAAGGAAAGAGTCAAAGCCATAATCCACCACGCTGGCCCAGTGCTGCTTGGTGGATGACACAGGACCTTGAAAGAGTCTAGATACATATCGGTTTCCTCACGATGTTTTCCTTCACCGTTTTTAACTTAGCGTCATAGCGGCAAGAACCACTGTCTTGTGAGTAATGCTGCTACTACTACTGGTTAGTGGGATTCGCCGTTCTCCCGATCAGCCCAGTCGTAACTTAGCCCTTGGCCATTTAGCCGTTGACCCCTTGCTATCAGCTAAATAGGGTTACGATACCGTCGCTATCACCAATCAAACCGGCCCTTCTATCGCCTAACTAAATCGGCTATGGCTTTGCTATTGCTGTCTCTAGCATTTCAAACGAAAAGAAAACACAGAACAATATCAAAGCTAAGACAGTTTTAGTTAGGCGGTAGACCCTAAGGTGGCCAGCAACTAACTAAAGTTGTTATATTATTTCTCTGAAAAACCAAAGAACCGACTTCAAATGTTTCTATAATGTACAATTGTCAGTGAATTAGATTCTCTACAATTTACCTTTCTTAATCGACCAGTGTAAATGTGTTCGACCTACTTGCCGTAACAATTAATTTAAATATAACATATTTAATATAGAATGATCATACCTAACTCATTTAATAAATAATTTACAATAGTAGTCAGAACGTTGATTTGCAAATCTATCGTATAATATAAAAATGAATCGCAAAATGTGTTGGTAAGCGCATAACTCAACAACGCCTGGGCCGATTTGGCCAATTCTTTTAATTAAATGTTCGTTGAAGTCCAAGGATGGTTTTTTACGGTGAGAAAAATTCGAATAATTGCTGGGAAAACCTTAAAACAGCCCTTTTCCTTTTCCCATACAAACGATTCGTAATAATAAGTCAATTTGTACTTTATTACTATACTATAAAGTTCAAGTGTCCGTGGTGTTAGTGGAGAGGTTTCAGGAAGGCAAAACAATTGAGTGACGTTCTGACGTAAGAATCGTATATTGATGTCGATATTTATATGATGGTAAAATGTCACTTGAAATATAAACGTATCTTTGATGTGCATCTATACTAATATTATAAAGCTAAAGAAGTTATTTGTCTGAACACGCTAATCTTGGGAACTACTGGACCGATTTAAAAAAATCTTTCACCGTTCTTTCATACGTACCTAATCATATGCCATAGGTTATATATGTACCACGGGCGAAGCCGGGGCGGGCCTCTAGTATATAAATAAAACTGTTCAAAGTACCATACTCGTAACTCTGTTATAGGTATCCATTTTAATTAATTTGTTAAAATGTTTACTTTATCAGGTATTATCAGGATATATGTATATATTAATCTTAGTTGGTAATTAGGTATGTATTTTGATCGTAATAATGAACAGTTATTTCCAGGTAAATTGATAAATAGGTACAAAAATAACACAAAGACCGCAACAATACATTTTTATATAGCATAGAGTGACGGGACGAGCAGGACATGTGCCTGATGGTAAGCGACATGCCAGGCACATAACAGCACAGTGACACGCAGCTGTTGGAACACGAAGAGTCCTAATAATTACTTAGCACTGCACTACGCTCGTCACCCAGAGATCACATATCTAGATAGTATATCTTTAAGCCCTGTATTTTTTCTTGAAACATTGCCCTTCAAACTGGAACACAATAATGTTTGCACTGTACTGATTGGCGGTAGAATAACTAGCAAAGGTGTGGTATTTCCCCAGGCGGACTCTGACAAGAGTCCTAAAATAATGTGAACTTAGGTGAGTAAAACTCGTTTGAAAATTGGCTCAAGTTCCAATATAAGTTTTTATTTATAGTACAGTGCAGTCAATAGTTTTGATTACATCCCTGGCCAGCCCTATTACCAAGCTAGCGAGTATTTGACCATAACACCGCAAGTTCAAGAATAAGCCGTAAAGTTAAACGATAAGCTGACAGGTTGTTAAACATGAACTAGGAATCAAGGAAATTGTGAAAAGGCTCTAAATCACTTCTTAATGCAATTATAACACAAAACTATTCAGAATTTACTAATTTCTTCTTGTTTCGAAATCTAAACCATTTTAGAAAATTTTAACTCGAAGAACTCAATGTTTTAAACTGGACTATTTGTCTTCAGGAATATTTGAAACTAGACCTTCAAAAAATTATTTATTCACGCGAAATTTTATACAATACTAGATGTCCGCCTCGGCTTCACCCGTGGAACATATATAGCACTCATCGAGATCCCGCACATATCCAACGGTGAAAAAAATTTAGAAATCGGTTCAGTCATTCCTGAGAATATTTCGAGCTTTCAAACAAAACACCTCTTCAGCTACCTGCTACGCCACCTGTTGGTAATTGGTCGTACCAACTCAGAGATTAGCAAAGGTTTTAAATTCAAGAAGTATGTAATTTGTGATATTCAATGACGCAATCTTGACTCATCCTGTCATATTTCATGTCAAAGCACGAAACGTACGAAAACTCTCAAAAAGGAATATTTTTTCCCGAGTTTGTTACATTCTTGATTCATGCTCCGCTTCTGTTAATAGTAGCGTTATTTTCTATAACCTATAGCCTTCCTCGATAAATGGACTATCTAATAGAAAAAGAATCTTTCAATTCGGAGCAGCACTTCCCGAGATCCTAGCGTTCAAACAAACAAGCAAACTCTTCAGCTTTATAATACATCTAATATATAAAATTCTCGTGTCACAGTTTTCGTTGCCAAACTTCTCCGAAACGGCTTGACCGATTTTGATGAAATTTTTTGTGCTTATCCGGTATCTATGAGAATCGGCCAACATCTATTTTTCATCCCCCTAAATGTTAAGGGTAGTCCACCTCAAAAATTTTATTTTTATTTTTTAGACAACATTTTTAATTTCTATTTTTTTATGATACAACATACAAAAATATATACAATCCTCAATTTTCACCCTTCTACGATCAACCCTTATTTTTTAATAGCCATTTTAGTAATTTGATCATTTTTCCTCTCTGGTCGAAAACTGATCAATCGTCATTTAATTAGTTATCCCCGCCAGATGTCTACAGGTGCCACTTCTGACCCAGTAAACAGCACGATAATTTGGGGATCTAAAGTAGCCTATAGTTTATATATAGACTGAACACGCTAATCTCGGGAACTACTGGAACGATTTAAAAAAATCGTTCACCGTTCTTTCATATGTTCGTAATCCTTGAACGCTGTAGGTTATATATATGTACCACGGGCGAAGCCGGGGCGGGCCGCTAGTATTAGTATAGATTCATAAACTATTTTATTACACGACTACAATAATTTGGATTCATAGGAAAAAAATGTACATTTTCGCGAAAAGTATAAATCGAGAATAATTTACATGTATGGGTAAAGTTCTCAAAGTTTTAAATAAGGTTTTGGTGTATTTTCTATACATATACAATAACAACTTTACTTTTTCAGTAAACACATTAGTGAGATCTGTCCAAATAGAACTCTCAAATATCAAGGATTCGCGTAGGAGGTTCCCTTAGTGATTATTTTCCATAACTACTATAGATGCAATTATCCCACTTGGTTATGAATCTCAACCCACTAAAATTACTTTTGTATGAAGTCTATTTGCAGGTTTAATTTGAATTTAAAGTACTAAGGTGTTACGCTGTTACGTCATCTGTAGTAAGCAATGTAAATAATATTATCACTCGTCTTTTTATACATATAAAACTCAGATACCGCTTATAAAAAGTCATTCCCGTTATTCTACCACCAAGCGGTAATGTGCAAATAATACTGTTACGGTTTAAATGGCAATGTTTCCAGATAAACTACAGGCCGATGAAATATACGAGTGATTATTTCAGCTCAGCGGAACGAGAGCTGTATAGTGCTAAGTAATATCATGATATCTACATGTTTAAGTAGCTCAGTGACACTGTTTTTATGTAACCATCCCCATATCAAAGAAATGCTGTGTACCATCAGACGTCAGTTGTGCTCGGCCCGTCACTATATGTATATTACAAAAAAAAATTACTATTAAAATGTGTACTAGATAAGTGAAAAAGATTGCAGCGCACTGCCACGAAAAAGTTCAAATCACTACATGTTTCTAGTTCTAGAAATTAGCAACATTTCTAGAGAACTATAAATATTTCCCTTCAAACTGGAAAATAGTGATATTAGTACGTGGCTGTAGAACAACTGGCAAAGTTGTCGTAATTTACCAGACGGTCTTTGCAAAGAGGTCAACCATTATTGTATAATATTATATGTATTATGAATTATAATTATTATGTAGTAGGTATTGTTAGCTCGACCACAAAAATAATACGATAATGCAACAGGAAAGTTTTATTATGGTTACTAGACTGATGTAACTTAGGTAATTAAGACCGATTTATGTCAGAAAATTGTATGGGTAATAATGTTATGGACTAACTGTGTTTAATTCTTATCAGTTCTGCAAATAATTTATTACATTTACTGGACGAAAGGAATCAAAATTTTAACAGGTTGCAACATATGGTGCTAATCTGCTGATATGGACTCAAATCTAGAGCTAAAGCTCAATCAGCTTGATCATTACAACGTAATAAAACAAGAAATATATAAATATAGGTACACACTTGTTGTATATTATTCGTATCTGCCCGTGACATTTCCTTTTTCGGGATAATGTATTTTTTTTAATGTATATACCTCATGTGCAAGCCTGGTGCATGATTTGTCTCGTAGCTTAGTTGGTAATAAGTCTGCTTGCGGAGCCTGAGGTCGTGGGTTCGATTCTCGCCCAAACCTATGCAATGAATACAAATATTTGCTCTGTGTCTGGGGGTTTCTTATATATGTATTTTTACGATTATTTAAGGTAATAGATATTTTGCTCATATAGTTCAAGATTTGGTTATAATTAGTGTTGTATCAGGAATATGGTCCCATATATATTTAATTACTAGCAGCATTCGGAGATATTACCCCGATAGTTACTGTTCCCGTTATTTTCCCGCATAAAAAGTAGCTTACGCGCTATCCCAGACTATAATGCTATAATCCAACTGTGTTCCAAATTTAAACCCAATCTGTTCAGCCGTTCCGATGTCATTGAGCAACAAACATCCAAACTTTCGCAAATATTAGTGGGGTATTCCAGTTTCACAGAAATCTAAATAATAATTATCTAGAGTTCTGTGGCCAGTTATAGTCTTATAACATTACTCTCAGGCGTATTGTTCCACCTAGCCCATTTCGACATAAAAAGCAGAAATTTCAAAGGTCTCCAAGTCTTTCAAGTTATCGGAAACGTAATGATTTGTTGTAACTATTTCTAATTCCGTAGCATTGTGCGCCGCATTCCAACATTTGTTTGCGTACATAGAACAATGTTTGAGCAAGTGTTGAAGGAGCTACCACACACTTTTCTAGCAGTTGCAAGTTCATTCACGAACCTTATATTTGATTGTTTCGTGTTATTGACCTTTATATTTAAAGTAAGTCGCATAGAGCTGTTAGAAATCACACCTCTATGACATAATGCGGAGGTTTAGAAAGAGGACCAAGAGTGGGAGTTACTCTAATTCGATTCTTTCATCGCTGAATACATCTTTTTAATCCAAATTAAAATGATCATGGGTTTTACTGATTACTCTTCTACTGGAACCCAAAATAAAATGAGTTATAAATGAAGGTCACACTAATGAAGGATATTGCTGCTTGTGTTTCCAAACTTTCATTTAACTTCTGAAGCTTACTTAGGAATCTCTTTTAGGAAATACTACATTTAAGGTTGGTAGGTACCCCTTATACTTCCCGATATGACATTTATAAGAGAAAGTACACATCATATATTTATAAATTCCATCATTAATTGGTCATAAGATAAATTCAATTGGAATTTTTGTCAATTAACAAATAAAAAAAAAACTTTTTATAATTATTCCGTACATAATAATATATATTGGCATTCAGAACGTTTGAAACAAAAAAAAGCATGGAACTAAGTTGAAGAAATGCCATTAAAATTTGGAAACCACAACAACCGCATTCTTTCCCATGTTATTAATTTTCAATAACACTAACCATTCATTTGTTAATTAGGGTCTAAGAGCACCGACCTCCCAGAGCGAACTCTCAACACTTAACAAGGACGCAAAAAATAACCAACTTCCATCGCTTTACACTGTTTTGGTTAAGTGATGGTTTACGTTATTTAATAAATAAAAATCTCATGTCATGGTGCTTATGGTCGTACACCACCGTATTTCATTAGGTCCTCGACTGATTTTATATCTTTTTGTTTTTTTCGTGCCTTTAACTACTAAAAAAACTACATAACTTACTATACAACTTCAATAACTACTTACACTAAGTACATTTGAATTGTCCATAGGCCGATGATGGTCTAAAGATTATCGAGATAATCAAACCCACCACCAATCGGACGCGTGTCTAGCATGCATTACTATACTTAATGGTAATGTTAGGCTTAGTATGTTTATTTCTTGTATATTTTGTACATATGAATTTATGACTATACATAAGTTGGTATTGGTCAATGGTCCCTCCAGCCCCTTTCAATTTTTATCCGGATTTTATTACATTTGTATGAAAAATATCCAAATTATTTAATCGTATTTTATTGACAAGCTGTAATTTAGGTGTATGATGTGTGACGTCATTTTGACATGACTAAAAATGATAGTTGATAATTTGGATGGTTGAACAGTGTCTGCCAGATCAGTTAATTATTTACGATGGTCCTGCATATAAGCATACCCACTAAATAAAAAAATATTTAAGCAATAAAGCGTTTATTTCTTCGTAACATTAAAAAAAAACGAGAAAGCAATTTTTTCACGTGTTTACTCCATTTTTGTAAAATATACAAACATATTACTTTTCATAAATACAAATTAATTTGCAGAATAAAATTGGTGTCTCTGCTGATTTTGCGGTCGCTGTGTGGTTAATTTTATCTAATACTACTATCTATCTACTAAATACTTATCTAAATACGACTTTTTATAACACATTAAATTGATCAAATATATTGTAGATGATAGTTAATTTAATCAGTTGATTAACTTAACCGTAGGACTGACCCGTTTTTTGCGTCCCGCCACCCGTTATAACACAGATCGTTAGTTTAAAATGACTGGTGGCTGACAAACAAACGGATTGTTTGCTTGTCTATAACATAGTGATTTATTGCTTCGCCGCCAGCCGCTAGACGTGAGCAAATAATGTGAAGTTAAACGGTTCAAGATCAATCATTAAACCATCGCTTAATCGACCGTTTTAAATTATACTTCTTTTTATATTAATTGAAAGATAAACGGTGAAACTTTTTTTACTAAATTGATTTAATGAAAATAGGGCCTCTAAAAAGCTACAGTGAGAAACATCTATGAATGAAATGCCGGAATGGTTTTACATAAGATCCGTTTTTATTTCAATAGCTATAAAGACGAAGCTTCGTTGATACATACGTAACCAATCACCTTTATATGATCTCCTTAAAGTAGCCTTTTTGGATTTCTTAGGACGTTCGGTACACGCGTCGGTATTTAACCATTGTATTCGATTATTTATGTATTATCTCTATACTGGTCTAATTTAAAATTTTGATTCTTTAATATAAAATGTGTCTAAATGTCAAGGCTGATTTTGTTAAATTGCGGCGTTTATATAAATTGCGACGCACAAGTAAAATTTAAATTTATGAAAATCTTGTATTCAAAATTCTAAGATGATAAATATATGTATTATGTTACTGTCTGTTCCATACCAATATTACAAAGGGTGATCGCGGATTCTTCCCAGTTGAATTTTATATTAACTCTAAATTACCTTAATTCTAAACTATTGGATGAATATACCTTAAAACCTTTTTAATTTACCTACAGTTGGTCGTAGGTTGGATTATAATAGCCTACCAACTTTCGACAGAACCAGGATGGATCCCTAGTGTTGTTTATTTATTTATGTATTAGTATAGAGTAACAAGACGAGCAGCAGGACATGTGCCTGATGGTAAGCAACACGCTTGCCATATAACAGCACAGTGACACGCAGCTATTGGAACATGAAGAGTCATTACCTAACACTGCACTGCGCTTATTGCCTAGAGGCATAAGACGTTTTATCTCAATGCCCTCACTGGAAACATTGCCCTTCAAACCGGAACAATAAACATACACTTTTTATCATGAATACATCGGTCACTTTAATAATTATAAGGATACGGACTCAAGGGTTGAGATATATGCAAGTTCGACGTCTGCAATTAATGCTGAAATTTTGCAGAACAGAGTAGTTTCTAAATGACACCGAAAATTTACTTTACATGGTGCCTTTTACATTTACATTGTATAAACTGTATTTTTTCGAATGTAAAACCACTATCCTACACAATTGTAGTAGTTTGATACGATCTCTATGGAGGTGCCATATAAAACCAACATACCAACAATACAAAGATCATCCCGCAATGCCTACAGCTGCCGTACTATATCGCCCGGCACGTCAACTCGGTGAAGTCCACCATTCATTCGCGCGTAAGCCTGGCTCAGCGGCGGCTGCGTCTCGATTCGAATGTAACCGATTTCGATAATAACATCGACATTTTAATCGATTTAACGTAAATCGAGCTATTCCCGTAATCGTTTCAATTGATATTTGATCGACATTTTTTAGTGAGTGAAAAGTGAAGTGCGATTTGACATTAATAATTTTTTTCGTGTACTTGTTGATTGGATTAAAGTGTTTTTAAACAGATTGACTTTCGGACAGTAAATTGAGAGGTCGGTATCATTTTGATTGCTAATAATAAGCTTAATCACATTCAATTATTTTATGAACAGGATAAATGTTGCGATTTTATAAAAAAGTATTACAAGGTTTTAATAATCTTACTACCTGGCTTAATTTCTTTTATATCGACTTAACGTATGTTAAATGTTTTTTTTTTTACCTTATCTGTGCTACATTTGATTGATATAGTAGGTAATTGTGCAACTGGGTCATTGATAAAGCCCCGGATTTTGACGATAATTCTTGCAAAGATAAAACTGCAAAAATACTAAATAAAGTAAAAATGTGGGTAGGACACATTATCTTTGGTATCAGTTTGTTTGTAATTTCAATCACCGATGCGTGCGATGTGCATTGATAAGATGGAGCATCGTTTATCGCATTTGGCCAAAATGTTTTTTGCTATCTCTGAAATGAAATAAGAACTATTTTTTCAGCATTGGCGAAATTTACTATTTAAGATACTTAATTAACGATTAAGGAATTACAAATGATTAGTAGTAGTGGATTAGTAAATTATTTATTTTGCCTGCAGAATAAAACGTAGCTCTCACAGATACAGAGAAACCTGATGCGGGATCTAGCGACTAACCAATCTTCAAATCAATCTTACTATCTTCATGGTCCCTAGACTTAGGTATTAAGATTACAACTAATCCAGACTTTCATCTGTCATGTCTAGCTCATTTCATTAACGATGACCTACAGACGCATTCATAAACTTATTAGGCTTTTTCTAAATGATAATCGAAATACATACGATATATTTTTTAATTTTTTTATTATGTACGACCAGCCGGGCGACCCAAGAAGAGATGGCGGACCGAACTCGATACATTTAGGGAAGATTGGTGGACTGTTGCTCGCAACAGGGAAAATTGGAGGGAGGGGAGAGGCCTTTGCTCTGCAATGGGACAATGTATAGGCTGAGATAATAATAAAAAAAAAAAATTCGGGTAAAAACGGAACAAATGTTTTTAAATAAAATGTCAACATCAGACATTTATGAATTATGACTGTTAATTTATGAGTCCTCTTCTATTTCGTATAATGTAGTGGTTTTAATAGATTAATTTTCTGTCAGGATACGAGAAGAACCATGAGAATTGAAGAAAAATGTGAGATATTATGTTGAATTATTTTGTTAGTTCTTCTCGCTGCCTACGAATCGCAAGTGGAAAATCAGTCACCTAGCGCCGGCGTTGAATTATTACAGCCGCACTAGTTTCATTGTCCAATACAATGTAGGGTCGTGCGCCCATTACAAATTTAGCGATAATAGGCTTACGTTTGACTGCCGTATCGGTTGATGTTAGTGAAGCTATCCTAATGTTACCAATATTAATGCATTGTGTTCACAAAATGCATAGGAAGGAATGTTATTGTCAAATTGGATTGCTTTGATAAAACAATTTGAAACAATAATGAACGTAGCTATAAAGGTATTGGATGCCAAAAAGTTGTTCTTAATTTATATCTAAGACATGATTTAAATAGCCATTTAATGAATTTATATTTTTCTATCAAATAATCTTAACTTTATTACTGTTGCTTCCGAAGATTAATTAAAATAAATCATTAAACATTCGTTTAATAGTAACATAAAACATAAGCGAGTGTAAACGCGTCCAATCCCTTATAAATCAATTCTTAGTCGTAAGAGCAGCTGTAAAAATGATCAAATGAAATTACGCTTCTGTCCCTTGTCGATGCGCGAACGCAGGCGCCAGCCATTCTCCTTGAACTGTCACGCCCATTAAAAGAGTGGCAGATTTAACGTCAGTAAGCTGCCTAACTTGCCAATGTGTAAATAGAAGCCAAATGTGTTTCATATCAACTGTGTTTTGTAGCTAAACAATTGATAAATATAAATGAATAAGTATTATAGAATTTAGAAAATTAGAAACAGGGACCTTTCTTTCATGTCAGGTACAGTACTTATTTTATGGCTTATCTCAAAATAATGAACTTTCAACTAAAAATTATAACACACCTTGAACTTACCAATAACCGTTGATGACCTCTACGATAGTAGTCCGTAGTTTGTAGGTATCACGATGATTTATATTGTAAGAACCATTTAGGTTTAGGTATATATTTTCAGATATGTTGGTAGTGAAGCTCAGTGGTTAGAAGGCCTGACTTCAGATTCCGTTTCATAGGTTCAAATTGATGATTATGTTCATAGGTGGTGGTGGATGGAGGTATTTTGTAATAGATATATGTGATATATAGTGACAGTATTTAGATAGAACAAACAAAATAAATCATTAACTATATTCTAATAAAGAAACAAAGAAACATAACAACTAAACTTATATACATAACCATAATTTATACATACATTATAGTATATAAAAAGAAAGAACCTATAAAACTAGCGCTCCGTCGAAATCAATGCCGCGCGGCAGGGCCCCCAGGTATTTTGTTATATTACTTTAATCGTGAAAGAGAACATCTCTTGAAGATATGCTAGTACATTTACCTTTGTATCATCCACCGTAACGTGCGTAGTCAGCGTGGAGGATCATGGCTTCCTCTTTTCCTTAGACTGCTAGTTCCACTAGAGACAACATAACCGTGGACTCTATTTATTTAGTGTTAGTCTTCTAGACTCTGGAAGACTAAAATCTAGAACATTAGCGGCGATGACAGATAGAGCATTTACCAAATGATAAAATACTTGTAAAATATTCATAGTACTTTATTCGCGGTTAAAAGTTAAGTTGAATCGATGAAAGTATTGTCATTTTGTCGTGATTTAAAAGTTGACTTTAATAGCGTAAGCAGGTCAAGCGCTAAAACCGGCTACTGTTCCACAGACATATATTTACCTACTATTTTCTGCGATGACCTCAGTATTATTGATTAACGATGGACCATTATAAAGCGATACAGTTATGCATTTTTGGAAAGCAAATTGCGTAGGTTAAGATATTTTTATAAATAAATCTTGCGTCAAGATTGTTTTGTTTGAATGAATGCGTAGGTAAGTATTATATATTTTGTACTATGAGTATTTTGAATAATAATGTTTATGTTATTTTTTACAAATGATAACACAACCATTTATAAATCACCTAAGAACCATCTATAACCTTCTATATATGTTAGTTAACCCCAAAATCTGAGGTACGGATCTCCGTAGATTTTAAAGGTCTATTACAGGCTACAATTTACCTATGTTTTAAACATGGTTGTCAGTTTACTCGTGAACACGTTGCATGAAACTGCATCGAAATATCGGGAACTCTGTAAATATCCTGTTAGTCCTAATACTACTACTATATTATATATTTTAGATACCTATTTTATTTTCCTTCTCCAGATTTCAATAGAAGCAAGTAATTCAGGCCTACATTTGCGTTAAAATGACTCACAAAGCTGATCTTGTTCAAGTGAGCTCATAAATAATAACAATCATTGAAACGTGTTTTTGCTGAGCACAATTAGAAGGTCCATGGTTCTACGAATCACTGGTAACAACAGTGTGGCTAAACGAATTATCTTTAATTCCTTGAACGTACAGTCAGATGGACCTAAGAATAGATCGGGGTTAATGGGATATTTCGGATGTGTCATACGATTGTATTCATGTTTTATGTAACATTGCAATAAACATCAATAAGCTTTTGAGTAATCATTGTAAAAATTAAAAGGAAATTTTTATTTGTAAGTTATTTATATGAAGATATAGTAATATATCTTGCTGTGGGCTGAGTAAATTACATAGGTATGGGAAATAATGATGCTGATATAAGGAAAGAGACACACAATGCTTTCAACTGGCAGTTTTCTTGAGTATCTTCATTATCTCTAGACTTTCTCGGTCTATGGATAATTCAAATGTGTCTAGTGTAAGTAGTTGTACTTACACTAGAATATACTATTTGAATAAATAATATATAGTGTAGTTGTGATAGTAATTTAGTTGTGTTAATAAAGGCCCTGGCTGAGACATAATCTATCTTAATAAACAAAGCTAGACGTTAATTTCGACATCGCCTGTGTAAATGACGCCATCCATTGAAGTTGCATCGCTAGTCGAACTTTCAAAAATATCGTTCTTAATTTTTTTTTACACTAATTGGTTTGCACTTAAGTATCACTATCTCACCTGATGTTAAGCAACGATGCGGTCTACGATGGAGTCTTCTTATGCATTCCACAGCTTAGATGTTCTTATTACAAAAGTGGGATCAAATTTTCTCGTTCATCAAAGTCATTAATATACTTTATCTTTATAATCAACGCAACTATCACCCTGTAATTTAAATTCGATACGCTTTGCAAAGTACGCTAGGCGTTGTCTATCAGATATCTAGACAGTTACTTAAAATGTAGCCTTTGTAATTCTAGTAATATTATACATGCCAAAACTTTGACGTTTGTTGCTCAAGCACGTCAGAACAACTGAACGGGTCGGGATGAAATTTGAAACACAATTAACATGCAGTCTGGAACAACACATATGCTTGCGTTGTTGAAAAATAGCGGGAACGGGGAAAATCGTAGTGTGATGGTAGTTAATAAATATAAATTAAAACCAAAACATTCTGAAATATTTCATTTACGAAAAACCTCTCTTCAAAATGCACGTTTTTGTACCGCAGCAGCGTGCTAAACACCAACAACTGATAGAGGGTCTCAAAAATACATTAAAGATGACACATGACATATAAAAGGTCTAATATAAATGTAAGTATTTGCGGGGAAGCTTAAGATTTATCGGGAAAACCTCCGGTCGCCAATTTCCTCTGAGATCAGCCCGCCGACGACACGTCTCCGGGACAATTGTCACGTCCGCCAGGATTCCGCCCACGCCGCTCCGGCTGATGCATTACAATGCAGTGCTCTGGCCTCGACGTCCCAGTGACATCTTATACGATTATTTTTTATTAGAGTTTATTTTGTTAGTAGGTAAGTCTCTTAGTTGTATTTTTTTTTTAACTTTTATAGGTTTACACTTGACCGCCATCTCGCCTGATGTTAAGTGACGATGCGGTCTACGATGGAGCGTGTTTACCTAGAAGAAACCGATTCACTCTCGATTTGAAGACACAAAGATTGTAACCATCGGGGAAAACCCACTCAGGCAACGTATTCCACAGCCTAGACGTTCTTATCACAAAAGTAGAGTCAAATCTCTTCGTTCGTGTCTTTGGAACATCAACCATGAAACGATGTCGCTTTTTCGAGCTACGAGCATTCCGATAAAAAAAAGGGCAAGGTGGTATCAGATCATGCAAATCAGTATTGAAATTATTAAATTACACATCATTAAAACAGTACTTAATCGCGATCTAATTATTTAATTACTCCGACGTTTCGGCAACATTATATAGTCGGCTTTAGTCCCAATGATACGCCCTGTAATTTCTTGACCACGGCGGTCGCATTAATACATTATTTAGATCGGAATTTAAACCTGTGCAATGTTTTCAAGATGAGCTCAAATCGCCAAAGTTTAAAAAATTAAACCCTTAGATAATAAAACAAAACCACAACGATAAGTAACAACTGCACTATTTACCCACTTACCACTGTATTCTTTTATATTTACTTAACTTAGCTAGGAACCAAAAATCTGTCAAAAGTCAGATTAATTTAGTAATATTTAACGTTCGCCACATCAAACAAACTCAAAAGTTCAAGAAAAGACATAATAAAACTTAAATCAAGTCATAAAATAGATAAAGTTAAATAAAACTTAACGCCTTACAATCAAACCAATAAAACAATACATAATCAATAAATGAAATTCCTAAAACTTTTCGATCACATCTGGCAATACTTCCATACTAGCAAAAGAAATATAATGCGAATCTTGGATAAACATTAAAACGTAGCACACTATAGCACATTATGACATAAAATATAGAAAATAATGTACTTAGTTAATGTAATAATACGAATTAAGTAAAAAAAGTTATTTGTTATACAAGAGTGCAAAGTTGATTTTTAACCGCGTGCTCAATTTTGATGACCGAGCAAGCGAAGGATTCTAAAATTGAATCACGAGCGTAGCGAGTGATTCAAAATTAGAATCCTGAGCGTAGCAAGGAATCAAAAAGCACAACAAGTGAAAAATTCTTGCACTCGAGTGCAACACGTAACTTTTCATTCCACCTCAGCGAGGAAATCACAGAGGAAGTAACCACTGGAGGAAATGACTAAATGCAAATTTTTAAATGTTTTCGCGCACAGCAAATTAAAAAAAAGTTATTAGGTACACCAAGGAGGTTCCGAGTATGAGTTTTTAACATATTAAAAAAAAATTATGATGCATTCGGCACCAAGGAGGTAGAAATAAATAGGTTGAATTTTGTTTTGAATTCAAAACATAATTCAACCTATTTATTTCTACATTTTATTTTAATATGTTAAAAACTCAGACTCGGAACCTTCTTGGTGTACTCCTTTTTTTTAATTTGCTTAGCGCGAAAACATTTAAAAATTTGCATTTAGTCATTTCCTCGCTGAGGTGGAATGAAAAGTTACGTGTTGCACTCGAGTGCAAAGATTTTTCACCTTGTGCTCTTTTGATTCCCTTGCTACGCTTAGGATTCTAATTTAGAATCACTCGCTGCGCTCGTGATTCAATTTTAGAATCCTTCGCTTGCTCGGTCATCAAAATTGAGCACGCAGTTAAAAATCAACTTTGCACTCTTGTATAACAAATAACTATTTTTTCATTGTTATCACTGCTAGAAGATTCTTTTCATTCGACACTCAATAACTGTCTTGTCAATACAAACCATCTCGAACATTAAACACACACTATATATATATATATGACACTGCCGTTATGAACGCCGTAACTTGTACCACGAAAATTGTGTCTCGATTGTTATCTTGTAGATAGCATCAGAATCTTTTGACCTCACGATTGTACATATATTTGCATAGAAATAGATCATGAGAATAGGTATAACGATTAATGTACCTACGTACTTTCTACTATTAGTTTTGAACCTAATGGGAAGCTTAAAACTGGGATACATCACTGGAATAAATCACATACATACATAATATTATGTGGATGGCATATTATGTAAGATTTTGTTTGTGCGATGATTTGCAAGTTGAAAAGTGAGTGACCACTTAACCACCAAACTTGATTTATCCTCAATCTTGTGTCCTTGGGTTCGTATGACGACGTCACAAATGACGAAAATTGCCATTCTGATTTAATTTATATCAAAAATATTACAGGTTATTGCTACTTATTTTGTTATACTCTATTTAAGGTAATTCAATAGATTTTATTGCATAGCTATTAAGCGTGGTAAAGCCACCAGAATGTAGTATTTAGATAATTCAGGTATGTTTTAGGTAAGTACCCAGTTGGACATATGGTGTAGTTTTCATTGTACTTTCGTTTTGTTAATAAAGGATCTATCTGATCATAGATTTCATCACACAGGTTTAAAAATAAAGCAGTGTGAAAGCAACTTGTTAATTAATAACTTTATTATTTAAACATGATTCAAATTACTTCGTAACATTTCCTAAACAACTAACAAAGCAAATTAGATCCCGCTTATAATAACATTATTTTTTACTCTACATAGAGTATCTCAATAAAGATAACAACTTGATTACAATCATTAATTTCGCCGTCTAACTACAATGTATCAAACAATGCCTTAATTTATGTACAAAAACATCGTTCATTCATTTTATCGATAGACGCTCAGGCATTCCTTTATCCTGTCCAACCAAGCACAGCTGTTGAAATGTAGACGTACTCAGACGGAAATCTAAGCATGTGTTTCATATTATTTAGCATAAGCACCCGACGGATGACCCTGAACTTAGAATAAGTATAGGAGTATCTGGTTATTATAATAACACAGAAGCTTATAAACACACCAGCTCTTTAATATGAAACCGAATAAGTAATGTAATAATACGTTCTGTATTTATTATTTCACAATGTGACTTAAGCTCAATTTTGTTGCTATACATTTTATATTATTTAATATCATAATCGTCAACTCCTATAACAATTCGTCTTTAATGTTTTGGTGGTCCAATTATTCTTTAATGATACAAGCAGGAACTATCTCGTTTTAAAAAACGTGAAACTTACTAAACAAACCCTAAACTTTGGTTCGTAAAACATGAGATTTAGTAAATGGTTTGATGATATTGGTAGTGATGTGATGAGTGATTAGAAGAACTAAATAGCTCTGAATAAATGTCATAAATTAGTCAAAATTATTATTATTTATGTAAACTAACAATGATAAACTGTGTTACTAAATAAAATAGTGTGAAAATTACCTTCAGTCTATATATTTATATTGTTTTGTATAATTTGTTAACACGTATAAATAAAAATAAAAGGGTTTTCAAATACCAGTATTAGAAACTTAAATATGATGTATACTTTAAATTGTTAAATATATAGCTAACATTTGTATACTTCATTCGTAATTTAACTTGACGTTGACTTCTTTGCACGTAATCTATTGAATTCATGTCAATCATTCAACTGATCAAACTTTCACAGAATATTTAGTAGTTACATTGGCGGTTTCGGCTCGTCGACCTTTCATAACAAAGCCGTGTTTCAGAATTCAACGGATGTTTTTATGATCTCCAATAGTTTAAACATTGTTGGTTATCTTAACACTTTTTGTTTGTTGAAGAAATTTCTAGTGATGATTGTTATGATCGCTAATAAAATTAGATTTCCTCATTTATCTGATGTAAATTATCCAAACATAACCTAGTGAAAATGCAAACATATCCAAGTTTGTATATACATACATGTGGAGAGTAGAAGATGATTTATTTTTTTATTTTGTTAAAGCTTACTTATTTAGCTACTCACTTCACTTAAATTCAATTCATCTATAATCACCTCAATTCAGTTCATTGTGTTCACTACTCTCACTCACCGCACTCACTCACTTGACTCAATCATTTCACTCATTCCCTTCACTCGCACAGTTTGTCCAATCACTTCACTCACTCACTCACTCACTTCTTTCACTTAGATTTTGTTGTGTGAAATAAATCTATTTTCGAATAATTCCCATGTGTTCAAAGATTTGCACTTGTAAATGGCTAAATAACTTCCAGAATATTCTATGGTTTTATTTAGACCAGATTTATGTTTTTTTATAGTAAAGAATGACGAGACAGGAGAGAGAGCAGGAGAGGCGCCTGCTGGTAAGCAACATGCCTGCCTATACATTGGAAACACGAAAAGTCCAAATAATTAACTAGCACTCGTCAAGTAGCAATCTGCGCTCGTGACCCAAATATAATTATGTTTTAGTTTATCTCTACGCCCTGTCATTTCACTGGAAACATTTTTCTTCAAACCAGAAAACAGCGATGTTTTCACGTTACTGCTTGGCGGCAGAATAACTGGCAAAGATGTGGTACTTCCCCCAGGCGGACTCTGCAAAGAGTCCTACCACTACTATATATACGTAGTATGATCTCATATATCTAGCCACACGTCAGTGTGGGCAGCCAAGTTTAATATAATATAAATAATATTGGTGGACAATTCATACACAACACCATCTGACCCCAAACTAAGCAAAGCTTGTAATATGGCGGCCAGATATCTGATATAACACTCATATAGTTGTAAATACATACTTATTATACATAGAAACACCCAGAGCAAATATGTGTATATTAACCAGAGTATATTTGTGTGATGAATGGCAATATTTGAATTCATCACACAAATATTTGCAATAGGTGGGAATCGAATCCATGACCCTTGGTTTCTTAAACAGAGTTACTACCCACTAAGCCACGAGGCTATTCAAAACAAGTGTATAAGTATTAAATACATAAATATTTCTTTTGGTGTCGTGGCCGTGAAAATAATCTGGATCAATTGAATAGTACTTAGTTGAGAACAAGCGTCCGTTTCAACCATGTAAATAGACAAGTATTCCATCCTAGGTAATAACTAGTCATTCATAATGATTATAGCATAACATATAATTTATATACATACATAGCCACTTATCTGTGGTATAAATACCTCAGTAATTTCATTATTATGTGGAGTTAAATTGTCGTAATTATTAAAAATGATTTAGTAGGTATTCTGTATACAAAATTATACCTATATAGCAGACTTGGTTTATAAGTTGGTTTGACGGAATTCCTTAACTACAAAGTTAAGGACTGTACTGTAGTACAATAACTTTTTATAATTTATTAAATTTGACTAATGAGTTTGATTGTGCATTTAGGTTGATTATTTAGTTTAATTAATTTATTTAATTTGATTATTTAATTTGCCTATGTATATCCTAAATTGTAATTCTATAAATTGACATGTAAATAACATTTATGAATAAATGAATATGAATATGAATATGAATAAGCATACTATCAGCGCTCCGCATTTTTACCCACGTAGTTCCTCTTTGTTTTCCCGGGATTTTTATTTTTTATTATTTATTTCTGGCTAAAATCAATCAGACTTCTAAATTTTAACCCGCTCTGTTCTGTTATGACGTGATCGAGCAACAATCATCCAGACTATGATAGTTATAGATAATATTAGTAGGATTATCACAAATCATAAATAATTGTACATTTTAGCTATGTCCGATCAACTTGTTATTATAATTCCAACCAACGCAACTGCATGACTGATTTCGGACACATGAGACCTAAAACGATGATGAAAACGGAATCACCGGCCAAGCTATTGTGTTGTTTTTGGTGTGTTATTTTGATTAGGGAGCTATAATCAGTGTAGCATGAAAATCGCTTTATAGACGATTGTGGTTTCGTAAAACATGTTCTAAAGCAATAATTATATACGATATTCAGTTGCTTGTACCAGATGTACCATGATATAATATAACCCGCGGCTTATCATTTATTCACAATAATTTATTTTCGCCACTCTCTTTCATTCTGATTTGTAAGTATCAGCGAAATCCTAAAACATTAATTTCATACGTATACACTAGTTTTTGAGGAAAGAGAAAACATCGTGAAAAAATTGAACTGTATTGATCTTTGGCGGAAATGCGTTGTTAAGCGCCAACCCTCACTTGGCCAGCGTATAGAATTATGACCTCTTATTTTCTCTCTCTCCTTTTGCGATTTTCTCCCAGTCACAGAAGTGCGCACATGGGAATGACTTTCCCACTTATCCTAAATGTCACGTGAATTAAAAAAGTCACATACCTGAAAAAAGGTCGTGTTACAAAAACAATCATTAAAAAATATGTTGAATCGTATATGAGCATGTAATTCATAATATGTAGGTATATGTATTTATCTTTATCACGTTTCAAAACAATGTCACTTAAAGTTGCCCGTGGTGACCTTACCTTTTCTCGGTAAACTATTACTTTAATTTCGTAATTTGACCACTTTTGTTCGATTTAAAACACCTCGGCCGGCCACATATTCCACTAATTATCTTATTTACACCATTTAAGAGTGGAAACAAAAACTCGCGTGTGTTACACCAATTCACAAAAATATTCATATTTATTTTCAAGTATTTTTGTGCTTACCTTGATGAAAAATGCTCTCTCGTTTCTCACGGCACTTGAACCGAATGCCGTACATTGTGTTTGGACAAAACAACTCGCTCATTCCGCGATTTGTAACGCACGTTGAACTAAATCTGCCGAATATTAGACCAAATGCATTTAGGTTTGATATAGACGAGCGGCAAAATTGCAGATTTATTTATATCTAATTTTTTAATGAAGAATATATGACGAGACGAGCAAAACATGGATTTGATGATAAACCACACGTCGCGGCGTAACCATAATAGCACACTGCTTTGCGCCTATTTAAAGTATTGGCATCATAACATAAACATCCCATTTTATCCAAGGGCTGGAACGCGCGGCCTTTTATCTCATGGAGCTTAGCTGTGGATCCAAGTAGAGGGAGCGCAAGGAAATAGTCAAAGCCACCACACTTCATAATGTGGATTAGTGAATGATACATATAGGTATGTCCTTAACATAATTCATGGTTAGAACATACAGGCTTCCTCACGATATGTTCTTCACTGTTAAAGCGGGGAAGACAAAGTCGTACGTATGCATTTGTGAAAAAATAGACAGTGGGCCAGACGTTACTTGAACCTATGATTTCATAACTGTGAAACCAAACGTTCTACGTACTAGGCCACCATTGCAAGGCGTCACACCCTATTTCAAGATATACCTTTTCCTGAAACTTGTTTGATTTGATAGCAAAAGTTCGTAAATGAGCTGAATAAATACTTGAAACTAATCTGATTGATCTAAAGATGTTTTACAAAACATCGTGTGTATTCATTAATAATGGGATCTATAGCAGTTGGTATCGTATGTCAAACTGTTGCCCATCAAACTTTGAAATGTCATTTACGTCGAGCAATGCTTGTTTCTCTATGTGAATGTACGAAACGAACGAATAGGATAGACCTTGAATCATATAATTATTATTAGTGCGAAAACAAGAATTATAGTCGTATAAGTTTCTAAACGTGGCTCCACGTCACCAAAGTCATCATTTGAGATGGTGTCATTTCGATACCTACAAAGCATACAATGCCAACTATAAAATCATAAGTTTTCCAAAAGAAGACTCAGTATTTCTAGAAAAAAAAATAGTTGTATGTAAAGTCTGTTGGTTTACGGACGATGGTATAACGTGACAACATCATAACAAAACATTGATAGATGCAGCGCAAGCGTACAATGAGCGTAACTGGACATAACGGGACACTTTTTCGTGCATGCAGCCGGCGCGGCGTTCATCGATTTATTAGGCGTTGTCACATCAAAAATTGGGTAGTATAGTAAAAGTGAAATAGCAAATATTACTGAAAATGTTATCATGGATTTGCATATTTTAGTAGTATACTAGCGACGAGTTTATTTAAATACTTCTCCTGTAAACCTATGTATGAATTTAAAGTTGGCGTAGTAACCTTAGGAGGTATCGACTGGAAATGTAGGTATCTATTTCTTATTGAGTTGTATTAAGTCGTAGGTTCAAATATGTCACAATAAAGATAGCCGTATCGGCCGAGTCGATGACACGTTTTTTTGTTTTGTTTTGTTACCAGCTGTGTCCAGTCGCTTTGTCCGTTATTTATATTTAATATTTGATGTATAAATTATAAATACCTAACTAATTAAAAATGAAGAAAAAAAAATCGGTTTGATGGATTTGATTCACGTTATTCCTCCAGGCCACGTGGTTCAACTGAGTAGTTCGATCGACTTTTTTTCCCGTTGGTTCGACCACGTGAACTTTTTTCCCGTTGGTTCGATCAATCGGACCACGTGAACTTTTTTCCCGTTGGTTCGACCACGTGAACTTTTTTCCCGTTGGTTCGAACAATCGGACTACGTGAACTTTTTTCCAGTTGGTTTGATTAATCGAACTATGTATTTTTGAGACTCCTGATAGTTCGATTTATCTGCTCTAACGAGACATAACTAAAATCAATCATAGTAAATTATCGCTCTTAGCGATAAGATCGCCCATTGTTACTTTGTTTTAAGGTGTTTCTGTATTTCGTTTTATTATCTAAGTGCAATAAAGAGTTTATCTATCTATCTACAAGAACAAAATTAAAAATTTTGACTAACCCCCGACTACCTCAGATTTGTTATCTTTACAACATTCTACTAGGTAGTCAAGCCTTTTCATTTGATACCCATATCGAGGTAGTTGTGAAAAAGAAATGTATTTCGCCATTTTGTAATAGCGGCCATCTTGGATTTGAAATTTGTGATAGTGCAAAGTATTCTACTAGTTAAGACCTTTCGTTTGATACCCATATTGAGGTAGTAGTGAAAAATTATAATGTAATCAGCCATTTTGTGGTGGCGGCCATCTTGGATTTGAAATTTGTTGTAGTGTATAGTATTCAACTAGTCAAGCCCTTTCATTTGATACCCATATTGAGGTAGGATGTGAAGAAATATTTTGTCCGCCATTTTGTGGAGGCGGCCATTTTGAATCGGTATTAACCAAACATAGCTAAGAACATCCGCACGGATATTAACCTTAAAATAAAAAAAACCGCATCGAAATCGGCTCATCCGTTTGAGCTCTACGGTGCCACAGACAGACACACACACAGACAGACAGACAGACAGACAGACAGACAGACAGACATCGACGTCAAACTTATAACACCCCTTTTTTTTGGTCGGGGGTTAAAAAGGGACGATAAAATGATTTTTCAAACCCAATGTTTAATATGGGATTATTCAATTTTATTAACGTTCTGAACTTGTATTAACAAAATTATAATCAAAAGCATACTGGACTACATGCCTAAGCCTGACACTAATCACATCTGAATTATCGATCAATAAGGACCTAGAGATAATCTAGGAAATCAAGCTCACTACCAGTCGAAGGCTGGCCCAGTATAACCACGCTGAAAGACAATGCTTATACGCAGAACCAAACAAACGTCAGCATTTTGACGTTTAAGTTTTTTTTTTTAATTTTGGTAATATTTATATTAATATTTAATTTAATATAATATCAATAAAACGCCTCTCTTGATTCTAGTTTATCTGGTTTTAGCAAGAATATTTGCTGAAGATATCGAATAATATACAAAAAAAAAAACGCAAACCTCATCATTTTTTAAAATATGTATAGATAAAAACGTTACAGGTTATCAAAAAGCGGAATGAACGTCAATCAGCGCTCGTCTACATAACCTTTACGAGCTAATTTGTTCCATGCGACAGATTTATGACTCCGAAGGTAGCACTTACAATGTGTAATTGAGAGTACCACTGGACGAGTGAAAGTCGTTAATGGGCAATACCCGGACAACCTGAATAATTAATTTCAGTGGCGAAAGCCACAGACAAAATGTTGGAATAGATACCGAAAGCATACAGTGTGGAGATGTAGAGTTGTAGAGGCTTTGACCAATACTAAATTATTTACATTGACTACAGTTTGGAGTAGGTTTTAGTCTTTAGTACGGAGGAATTGTCATTAATCGCTGAATATTGTAAGCAGGATACTTTATATTCCCACTTTTAGGACTTGAAGCGATCTTTGACGATGAGAGAGTCAAGATCTACCATGCTTGACAAATACGGGTTGGCAGACACATATCCTCTAAAGACGTCTTTTTAGGATGTTTTACGTTTTTTTCCTGAACCATTCATTACAGCCAGTCTGAAGACATGTGCGCTGGCAAAATACTCCGAAGTGCAGGCAGCCTTCGAACGCGACCTCGTGCTTGTGAAATTGAACGTTTTTGGCATTAGGCTACCGTGGATAGTACCTACCAACAAAGCTTCACATTACAAAATCAGATAGTATGTCATTTTTTCGGCATTATATTATTATGTTAGAGATTATTCTCACAAAAATGCGTCCAAACTTCTGATACCTTAGATAAAATTCTATCGATAGATCATTTTTTATTCATTTGAATCCATCAAACTGGAGAGATCAAATAATTTTATCCTACTTTAAAATCACAAATGTGAAAGTTTTATGATTGTTGCTTAATCAGGCTGGAAAAACTGATCGAGTCTGACTGAATTTATTATGGACTTAAAGGTTTGCACTTGACCGCACCTTTTCATTATGTTTAAAAAACAAAAAATCTGATAGTACAATACATAATAACAAAAAATTAAATCTCCAGTTTCAGACGAAGTTTCTGTTAGACAAATAGAGATGTTTACTAAATTGAAATATACTAATTTATTGAAAAACAAATGACATAAATTGAAAGCAAAAAAAAATAGCTTGTTTGTTTGAAATAAATTGTCAAACACGGTGTCTATAAATCTCTGTAGGGTAAACCGTCCGTGTCAGTGGGTCGTACACATATGCAAATCGCTGCAGTGTTTCTTGTAAGTATCTAAAAGAATAATAAATAAATTAAATATGTGGCCATCTTGCTTGGGATGCGATTGGATGGCGTAATTTGCTTTTTACTCAAATAACATAATGCTTACGTCAAAGGGTGTGGTGATGGCACCACCTTCTTTGGTTGTACGTTATTACTTATCAAAGCTGTAACTTTAATGTCGGTGGTGTTACGTAATCACTGTAGTGATAGGACTCTTTATAAAGTCTGCCTGGAAAAGTACTCTTTTCCAGTTATTCTACCGCCAACTAGTAATGTGCAAACATTACTGTGTTCTGTTATGAAGGGCAATGTTTTCGAAGAAATTACAGGGAAGAGAATACATCAATTTACTAATATCAATGGGTTACGAGCTATAGTGTTGTGATATACATATTTGGACTCTTAGTGTTCATATATCTGGGACACTGTGCTGTTATGGACAACCGCTTCGGGTCGGGAAGTCTTGCTCGTTGTATCATTAAAAAACAATACAGTAAAGGGCTCTAATATATATTATAAAATAATTATTTAATTATAAAAACGTGAGTTCACCTGAGCGGGTTTATAACCATGTAAACGTTTAATAACGCTAATCTTTCAGACGGAAGTTAAGTAACCTGCTATCTACCGTTATCCAATTGTATTTGGTTTTAATAACGTTTTCCTGAAGTTCAGTTGATAAACTCAAAGCTGAAATTACCCGCAATAACAGTAACTGTTTAACCAGCTTTGAAACCTATAGAAAAGTAAACACAGACGAACTTAATTCGCCTATCACGACCGGCGCAGTCCATTTCTTTGTTATTTTTGCTCTTAACCTCAATAAACGGCCAATGTCTCGTATACCAACGCACGAATGCACACAAAAGCTATATCCACTCTAACTACGTCACGGTCAGAGTAAATTTCAGCGGGACAATGCCCGTAATACCATAGTTATTACACGTCGGACACGTATTTCTATTGCGTCACCGTGGACAGTTGATGCAGTTGAGTAACTTAGAACAGACAATGGAGCTGAATTTTCTTCATGTTCAGGGTTGACGCTCTAAAGACTCGAACGAGGTTTGACTACAGTCTCGTAATGGGAATGTTTAGGCGTTGAATGCGTTGCCTGAGTGGGGTTTTTCCTATGGTTGCAATATTGGTGCCTTCAAAACGAGAGTGAATAAGTTTCTTCTAGGTAAGCAAAATCAGACAACGTGACCACCATCTCGCCAGATTATGATTATTATGTTGGCGGTTAAGTGCAATCCTATCATTATTAAAAGAGAAAAATGTTCATTATTCTATTTCATTTTTGGGTCATAGCGCTGTCATGCAATTTAATCTCATTAAATTATATATATTTCTACGCTAATTGTCAGTCTATGCTCTTGAAAAATATTGATTAGTAATTTTTATATAATTTTTAGGAGTAGCTAAAAATGTTTGGAACTACTAGAATATAACATAATATAATAATAGTATTAAATATTATTTAAGGATATAATATTTTTTAATATTATATACCTACTAGATTAATCATCTTAAAAAAAACTTAACATACGAGTAGTAAACAAATCGATTATAAATTGGCTTTTGAAATAAGAAAACTACGAAAATTGAGTAAAAAATAAATATTTCCGTTGCTTACTTAATTATTACTATACTCGTAGTTAGTATAGTTTTGGTATTTCAATAATTACATATAGCATCTGTCGCAAACTAAATCTTCAAAGGTTGGAAATGCCGTTAGCTCCAGTACTGCAGTTATAAAAATGCATAGTAGTCGCGTGACCACGTCACCTCTGGACAAAATGTACTGTTAAATTGTTATCTAGCCACTTTTCACTTCCCCTTGAAGAGGGGAATGTTATCATGATTTATTACAGCCCATAGCAGGTAAAAAAGCTCGTAGCTACCAGAAAGGCTTTAATAACTTGTGAATGATGTCGTAAACAGACAGCGGTTATATTGTTTTAACGGTACTATTTGTTTTAGTGTTGTCTTTTAAAGTGGTTAAAGTGTGTAAGTGATAACTAACTGTAGGTTACATATGTACATTGGGAGAAATTATGTACTTTGTTTTGGGCGAGTGACATACCTTGTTGAGTTGTTGGTAGTTTTTTATTGGCCTTGGGGAAGCAATCATTAGCTATTATATCTCATTAAAAAAACCGTATGAGAATGAAAAATACTTTTTAATAACAAAAGGAAATTTGAGTTCAATATCTTATGGTTTTAAACCGCAACAGATAATAACATCTAGACTTTGGAATCCATGCCTGATCAGGTATTTCCGAATGGATATTTGTAATCTGAGTGTCCGCAAGTCTAAATGTAATTCGTTTCTTCTAGGTAAGCGTGCACCATCTTCGCTTAACATCACATCGTCGCGTAACATCAGATGAGACGGCGGCCAAAAGCGAGCCTATTTTTTTGCTCAAAAGATATGACCGAAACAATAACTGTGTTTCGACGAGACCAAATAAACATAAACCGTACATTTTTCCTTTTTGACATTTAGCCTTGAGAATTTATTTTAAAAGAAAATAAAGCTATTTATATTTTAATTGAAAAGCTGCTAAACCCCAAGATAATACCTACTAGATATTTTATATAGAAATTGACGCCTCAAGTCGATTCATTTCAGATGCAGAAAACCCGAGAATGCTTACAAGTCTCACAACAAACCTTCAACTACATACTAAAGGCAATTTAAGCTCAACAACATTGGTAGTAACACTCAATTCCCGCGTATCAACATAAAGTTTAATATAATGTTTATTACTCACTCAAAACACGGCAGGTTTTATTCCAATTCAGCCTTTATGGTTGTCAACTTAAGGTATTTTTGTAATTGCAAGAGACATAACAATTTCGTTCGGGTATAAATGTGCAATGTGGAAAAATCAGTGCTTGACATGTGCCGTAAGGTGCGAATGATTGCGTATACGCCGATAAGGCTCGTTCGAGTTTTGCGCAGGGTCGTGACACACTTGCCTGCTAACTGTGAGGACAGTACTTAAACTAATACGTAGGCAATTATTTAAAGATTACTTGATACTACTTTGTATACAAAAGAAATAATCTTCACATCATATTAGTTTCAAAATCAATGAAGCGTTTTCCAGACGCAAAAAGACTTGTCAAAGATAGTTCTAAATATTGCCAAGTGTGGCACGACTGTTGCTTTTTATGAAATTTCTCTAACAAAATAAAACAGTGGCGCAACCTACGGCGAAATTGGGAACTGTCTTTGACAGTTATTTTTGCCTCTTGAAAACGCCCCATTCAAAATGCATTTAGGTACTGAATAAAACTGACAATGACACCCGAATATACATAACGATTGATCGAACTACGCAGTCGAACCACGTGGCCAGGAGGAAGATGATAACTATTCCTTGTAAATCTTTTACCTAGAGGCTAATTAGTGTCATTATGTAGCTTTTAAACTTCACAAAACTTAGTAGTGGAAAGACTCTTTGTTTGTTCCGGTTTGAAGGACAATGTTTCCAGTGAAATTAGAAGGCATAGGGATAAAAGATCTTATATCTCTGGGTGACGAGCGCAGTGCAGTGCTAGGTAATGATTTGGTCTCGTTCATGTTCCAATAGCTGCGTGTCACTGAGCTGTTATGGGCAGGCATGTTGGTTACCATCAGGCACATGTTCTTCTCGTCTCGTCACTCTCTTCATTAAAAAAAAACAACTTGTTGCAGCTTGATTATTCTCAGTTTTACCAAAAATTACATAAAATTAGTATTTTAGAAATAAAATGATGCTACAGGAAAAAAATTTACCTAAAAACCAACATTTATGGAAATCCATACTGCCACTATATTATGCAATAAACAGCAATACATTAAATATACAAAAATTTAATCAGAAATAGGTATACACCAATCATAAAAATATTTAATAAATGAGAAATAATTTTTCGCCTTACTTCTACGGCAATACTTATCAGGTTAGACCAAACATGCCGCGCACCAATGTGTTTGGCGCGGTGTACTTTTCGTACCATAAAGTATTCGGCATCTCCATTAAAGTCCACACTCATTATAATGTGCAATTGTGCATGCATCAAAGGAATCGGTGGAAGCCAATCACTGTTTCGCATTGCCGCCTGTTTCGCGCTTGGCCACACTTGGGCACGCTTGTGGTCGATGCGCCATGACCTAACCCCGAATAACGGGTTGCACTTGACTTTCAGTGCTTCGCTGCCATCTATGACGCTATAAACCTATTTAGCATCGCTATCGGATGGACCTAAGTGGGTGTTTCTGGCTGCAAGTGATACTCGTAATAGCTGTAGATATATGCACATGCTAATAAATATTGATGTTAGCCTTTTGTAGATAACTAAATGCACTAGGGCCACCTAATCATATTTTTATTATGCGAATGCCGAAAAGGGAATGTTTTGGTTTTAGTGTTGATATGTTATGATTATATTGTTTGTTTGCTACTTCTTTCTGGTTAAACAGTTTAATTGGTTTCCATTAATGGGGCTTTTAAAAAAAATAATGGTTTTTTGTTAAAAAAATATATTCGCAATAAGAAATTTCATACTTTCACTTAGGTAAGAAGAGAAAAAATATAAAAACATGACATAAAATTTAACTTCGAATACCTATTAGATATAGGTCATACTACCTAATCGGAACAACCGAAATACTCGTTATAAAAGTATTTAATAAGATTTATAATTTATCCTACTGTACTATTTATAGAAAACCTACAATAGTTCTATTAATTTTAAAGATGATGATAATATCCTCCTAGCCGATTTCGTTTACTGCGACTGTCTTTGTGTTTTTTTACAAACACAAAATCTAACCAACTGTTTGTTATCCTCAAATACTCCCTGTATATTATCAATAAGGAACCAAGTTCTTTTCTGTGGATAAACCAATGACCCCCGTAGGTCGTATACTAAGTCCAATAATACATGCACGCACCCGAACTCACATGGCGTACAGCTCTACCTAGAGTTATTATAGAAGCATACGATTAAAATCTCACATTCCTCCCATATCGCTAAGGTCTATGCTATTTTTAAAGCCGGCCGGTATAATGAGGGCCAAGGCTCCTTATCGTAAAAATGGAAAGTAATCCACCATATCGGGGTGCGGACACGTGCAATCCTGTAACTTGAACTCTACGCCCTTTAGAACCTGATTTCATGTACTTCGCTACTTGATTTTGTAATGTTTGTTGTTGTTTTCTTAAATATTACTCATCCAGATTTGTCTGAGTGAAGAACTTATTATATTAGAAGTACTTGTTAACTCATTTCCCCTCACTTTATTTTCCACAATGATATATGCGATCCGTGTATTCGATTTGTAAAAGGTAGCGCACTCGGCACATATTGATTCGGCATAAATTCGAGATAATTACTAGACAAGATAAATAAATAAAAAACAAACTAAGCATAGCTTGTACTATGGCGGCCAGATAACTGAAATAATACTTGTATAGTATTAGTAAATACATATCTACTTATAAATAGAAACACCCAGACACAGTGCAAACATTTGAATTCATCATACAAATATTTGCACTGAGTGGGAATCGAACCCACGACCCTCGGCTTCGCAGGCAGAGTTACTACCCACTAAGCCACGAGGCCAGATAAGACATATAGGAATTAAGAAATAACAAACAGTGTTATTGGATTGGTGCGAAATCCGCTTCCTAAAAATATCACACTTTCGCCAGTTATTCTACCAGGTTGTAATGCGAAAACATTACTGAGCCGATTTGAAGGGTAATGTTTGCAGAGAAAATACAAGTTAGACAGATAAATCATTTTATGTATCTGGGTGACGAGCGCAGTGTAGTACTAGGCAGTGATTTGCATGGCACTGTGTTTGTAAAGTTACCTACCACAACAGGTGCATGTCTTGAGCGTACTTACCGTCATTCTACGAGTAGGTAGGTATGTAATGAATAAATACACACTATATGCTACAGCAATACTGAGAAATGAAAAATGATCCCTTAAATTTCTGTAAATAAGTTAATTTATATTGAGTGCCACTCAAGTGTCAAGATTTAGCACTGACTCCAATGTAGATTGAAACATCTGGAGTGTATCTTTTTTGTGTAAAGAAAATGTTGTCCTCCAGACATGACATTGTATACCTACATATGCGAATATATTCTAGTGTTTTGTAATTAAAAAGAAAATCTTGAATAATGTTACTGTAAATGTGATTAAGTATATGACAATTAGATGAATAATCGGATAAGATACAAACTAGCCTCGCGGTTTTTAAGTATTTTTTACATAACCACGTATTTTCTGATACCGTTACTTTCCCGGAATAAAAATATTATTGTACATTTAACTCGTATTATAATAGGTAATAGGGAGTTTTTTTTGCAACGTACGGGACCTGGTATTTTTTTTTGGAATATATTGCAGGTTAATGTGATAGAAAATAAAGTTTATTATGAACTAGCTGTACCCTGCCACGCTTCACTGTGGCACATTGTGTTGCCAAAATTAGATAAAAACAATCCTTGATGCGGATAGGCGTTTTTTTCCTTTGTGAAAAGGCGTCTTGAGAAAGTTTTGATAACAAGACTCTTTTATTAAAATCATTTCAGAGGAAGAAGTTTAATAAGACGACTGTAAGCGGTGAAAATCACGTTGAAAGATCCCGTTATTGATATATTCGTAGATACACACATACCATGCACGGTCCGAAGGAGGATGGGGGGTCACAGGATATGCCCCCCCCCCTAAAATTGTATACATAAAACTAAACGTCTAAAAAAAATAAAAATGTCTAATAGTACGTACATAGACTATTCTTTAACGCGGGAAAACAACTGGACCTGCCCTTCTACCGCCTAATTAAATCGGCTTTTGGTTTGCTATTGTTGAGGTCTCTATCATTTCAAGCGGAAAGAAACGAGAGAAATATCAAAGATAAGTCATTTTTCGTTCGGCGGTTGACCCCCGGGAACTGTACGGGTGTAATCGTGGGGCGCTACTAGTAAAATATGTTTTATTCGATTATTTATTGTATTTCTACTGGTGACCCCTCTCAAAACCTGAAACTGTTTACTGGTGACCCCCCCCTCTAATTTCCGAGGCTGGGAACGCGCCTGACACATACCAAGCTAAAATGTAAATCCAGGAGCTCTAGGATTTTAGAATGTCTTTCAACAGTACAGGTCCCCTTTTATGTTTCAATTTGTCACAATTTAGTGTCTAATTGAAATAGCGTCGTGACATAATTGGAGCAATCTTCTCATTCTATTTCTGAACTAAGCCAATTTCAATCCGTAGGTACCTACATAGTTGTTTGTGGCCGCCACTTATCAAAAATCTTCGAAGCGAAAATATTACGAAACATTATTTTAATTGAGATGAAGTTAATATTTTGCCTTTTTTTTAAAATTTTCAAAGCGATTTTAATTTGAGTAAGCTAATTATGATATTAAGAATAGAATGAAAAAACTTCGTACTTAAATAAGTTCAACAAAAAACTGAATCGATCAAAATAAAATACTAACGAGTAAAAATTGGTTGTCTTTAAAGTCGGTTGGTTTACGGACAATAGTTTAACGTGACAACGTAATAACAAAACATTGATAGATGCGGCGCAAGCGTTCAGTGAGCATAACGGGACAATGAGCGTAACGGGACACTGTTTAATATCCGGCATGCAGCCGGCGTTCATCGATATATTAGACGTTGTCACGTCAAGTATACAGCTATAGGGACCTCCTGACTGAATTGAAAACTTATGACATTGAATTTCAGTATTAAACCTGTTTCATGTTTTCCATTACACATTATTTGAAGTAACCCAAAAGCAAGGGATCAGTACCGATGACCTATGCGCTCAGTGGCCAGGACGCCTTGTAAGGGCCGGCGCCGTCGGTGGCGCAACCCGCCGACCACAGAATACACGATAGTACACTCCCAGCTGACTGGACACAGAATATGGACTATGTAAAGGTCACGGTCTAATTGGAAGTTCCTTCGTTAGTTTTGTAGGGATATGGCCTTGTTTACTGTCGTATTTGGGAGCGGGTGAATGTGCCCGAGGTAGATGTCAAGCTGTCAAAATGAATGGTACATATGAAACGCACGTAACGATAAATTGTACTTTGAACTTCGTACCTTTTCTTGCTGTTAATTATTGCCTGGAAGGAATCACTGTCTGCGATAAGGCCACCGATTATGGCACTAGGTAAACGTTTTTTTTTTGGTAGTATGCTTAGTAAAGTAATTCTGACTGACAGTAGTTATCTTACCGTCGTTTTCCGAATATTTACTCCACCAACATAAATTTACCAAAAAGACAACGCGAACCGAAACCGAAACGCGCTCAAATTTTTAAATACCGTTAATTATTTTTCGTGTTATTCCGTTAAAAATCTCAAAACATCAACAATTTTGATATTACTCCCAAAAAGTTTTGTCACCGTTTGACAGTCACGGTTTTAGCGCCATAGCTGGCTAACTATCTAACCAAGGGCGGATCCAGCTTTGGCACCATTTCACATTATCCTGGTCAAGTCACAAGACCGTGCGACGTGCGTATGCGTGCGGTTTAATTAGCAAAGACGTCGAATGTACCAAAAAAAAATCGGAATCAATAAACCCAGAGGTGTCAAACCCCCCATGATTTGTCAGATCCAAAGAAGATCTCCTTGGATCTGACATGCCTGTACCCTACAGTTGGTTTCTTGAAAATTCATTTCTTTCACAGCTTTATTTTGAGAAATCGTAGTAGCATTTTTTTAAACAAAATCGGCTTGACTTGAACACTTCTGATGTTGAACTATATGGATACGACAAAAATTCAGCACGTTTAAACGGAACAGGTTTTCGTTTACGCTGGGTGTCATGCCCAGTTTCTCATTTATAATTAAAACGGCTTTTTAGCCGTTTTACTTCTCTCCGGAGATCGTTTCCACTCGTTTTCTCTCTCTTTAATGTAAATAAACTAAAGTGTACAAGACTGCGTCAAACAAAACGTACACGGAAAACCGTCCTATTTCGTACGATAGGTAAGTACATCGCGTGAATCAGACAGATCGTTAACCTCTGTCAATATTTAGCGAAGCAAGACCAAAGCGTTATCTTTGTAGATAATCAGGAAGACTCACGCAAATGCGCAAATATGTTCTGCAGCACAAAAAATTAATTAACTGTTACTTAAATTTCTTAACGTAAAATAGGACGATTAGTACCAGCAGCCCACTTTATGCACGAGCTACACGAAGCTAGTTTTTAAAGCTAGGATAGCAAGCTAGTGTTAGTAAGCTAGCAAGCTATTCCTTCAGCTTTGTGTAGACAAAACTAGCGTTGTGTAGCGTTTTTTACACGAAGCTAGAAGTAGGTACTAGCCTTCTAGCTTGGAAACTACATATCCGTGTTGGAAATACTAGCTTTCTATCCTAGCTTGGCTTAGCTTGGCTAAAAAACTAACAGTAGCTATACCTGTAACCTGTAACTCGGGCATTATGTTCCCATAGCTGGGGCCTGGGGCTTTTGTCACTTGGATTATGGAACCCATACATGGAAATAATGGCACGTGGCCCAAAATGGGAACGAACACATTCGTCAAGCCAACCAGGGTTGCCGATGCCCGATTTCCCGATGCCCACGCCCTCCTGACAATGTCCTCCACGTGCTATTGTTTCGTGGTACACATATACAAGGTTTGTATGCATATTCACCGCGTTGGCAAAAGTTAGAGCTGGTGGTGTTTATAAATTCATACTTCTGCACGTAGAAAAATACTACTGGGTACGTCCTCGCGAATTAAAATCAGGGTGTTCTGGACACTAGGTCACGTGGGTTTTTATTAAGCCACCATCGCATTTTACGTAAGATTGCAAGTTTTAAACTGACGATCAAACTGAGGTGCGTTTTTTGACAGTTCATAGTAGTAGGCCTCGGGTGATATTTACTACCTACCGGACTTTTCAGTTTGAATGATGTATTTTTTTAACCCAGGCAAAATTCTTTTGCATTTCACCAGCCTGATGGGCGACACCATGGATACGCGTGACTAAAGAGTCAGAAAGAGTCAGTCACTAGAGGTGCACTTCTATCAGACTTCCGACTAAAACCCTGGGGCTATGGGATGTCGCATTCTTCCGCAGCTCCGGCTGCGTGAATCGAGTCAAAGTCAACAGTTGCGGAATTTCCTTCGCCGTACGTATAGATGTCCGCCTTCAAAAATCTCATGGGTCTCCACCCAGCCAACAAACACCCCTTTTCGCCGGTGATGGTGTGATATCTCCGTATAACGCCTAGTGCAAGCGACCTGGCCGTCAAAGTTGACTACTATGGGGTGATTTTGGCAGTGATGGTGACAATTTATATAGATTTATCCAGTTGCATACTTATCATACTTGTTCATGTCATTTAGTACATTTTCTTCCCGTCCATTATCTAAGACATTTGGACCCTCAGAAAATCTTCACCTTCTCCTATCACGTCGAAATCTAGATTATCAGTCACTCAAGTCGAGTAATGTCAAATAGAAATAGATATTTCCGAAGTTTATAACGTTAAAACATCTCAATCCACCGTTTTTAACTTTCCGTAAATTAAATTTTGTCTCATTGAGTTTTTATGACGTTACAGACTTGAAACATTTCTATGCCTATTTCATCTTTTGAGAAAATAGGCAGTATTTTACAAAGCACAAGCCTTGAGGAATCAAGGCTTGTGCTATGTAAAATAAAAAGGTAAGAAATGCGGTTATACCTATATCACTTTTTGTAACATTTCGATTAAGAGTATCTGTGTAGGTACATTGTATCTACATAAAACTTACTTGGACTCTATAATTTTAAACCTGCTAAATGGGCCATAAAATTATATCACCGAGCATAAGTCCATTAGCTAGGCGTAATCTGCCTCTCCCAAATCACGCTATCCGGGCTAGTTGCCTCTCGCTTCCGGTTCATCAACTACCTCACATATATTCAGGTACAGATCAGACGCCCGTTTTTCAAAATCACTCGAATGTGATCGTTTTTATTGCTGTGGATATGAAGTGTAGCTACTGGTATACTACGTATCCCACCTAAAGATTAGGCAGATTACTTGTACTATTTCGAATAGAATAGAGTAAACTCTATATTTTACGGAGCGCTATTATCAACAATAATAAAAAAATGTGTGTTTTTTGAAACCATGCTAAAAGTGAAACTTTTTATCGCATTGCAGACTTTTCCCGTGTTCGTGTTTGATGTGATTTGCATCGTAGTTTTAGCCACTAGATTACCACAACTCCTCAGGTTTTTTCGAAGTTAAATACCTTGAAATATATTTTGTCGAGTGGAATTATTGTACGGAACAAGACACCCTTGTGGCTTACTACAGGTAATCTACATTCCTTTATATATGAATGTCGGCAAGTTGGCAATAGATTTTGAACGATCACATGGAAAAGATAGGTTGACGCTCGCAGGGTGTGAATTAGTCGCATGCTCGCATGACAACAAAATAAGTTACAGGCGATCAAGAGCGAGTGATTTTAAAAATGGGTCCTGGCCTAACTGCGAATAAAAACCGTCTCCCATTGTTTACTAAGTAGCTGCTATAAAAAGATTATAATCAAATAAGTGCACGACGCGAGTACAATGTAAAACGACATTTTTATAAGGAACTATGAATATGCCGCGGTCCTGCCTGCTATTCCTTAGAATAGTTAAATTGATGGAAGTGAAATTCAGTTTAATTAACCAGAGTTTAGTTCGAGTCGTGCAACTTCTTTCGGCATCTTTGTCCAAAGTAGGTATACAACTCTGACGTTAATATTAGGATTTTAGGTATTGCATACCTTTTGTGGGCAAAACTAACACTATCGGACTTGCCAGATATTATCCTGTACACACGTTAAAATTTGTTTGTTAATCTTAACCTTTCTCGAATTCACTTCAACACACAAGAAATGTCATCGGTCCAGATCTGTTGGAGGAGTTTATTTTTACACGCACAAAAGATAAGATTATAAAGATAATCAAGTGAAATAAAAGATATATAGAACAATATTATCATTATTAGTAAAATTATATCTTTAACAACGTCTTCTATACGATATAGACAATATCGACGGGTGATGATGATGAAAATGACTATGAAGGAATTTAAAAACTGCACAAAATTAGTTGTAAATTATGTAACACGGAATCTGAAATGCCGTAAAACCTATAGTGTTCTCCAGACACTTCGATTATCTAATAGAATTATGTGTAGGTACTTATTTTCTCAAGCATGCCATTGACTACTATTCACTACCTAAAAACATAGACCACTGAAGATATTTTTCGAGAAAACAAACTTTTCATATTATTTTTAGTAGAAACAGTATTAGTACAGTAGAAACAGTGCTTAGTAGTGTTTGTATCATCTTTTATCGTAGCCATTTTAAATATAATTAAATCATACGTGAAGCCATGAGCTTTTCAGTAGCTAGAGTCCAAAAGGGATTGACGACAAACAAAAGACAAATTAAACTTTGTAAAAGAAGACTCGACTTCAAACTCCAGGCACAAGCCTTACTCAATCCTGGGTACAGCACCTGATTGGACTATTTTAATGGACACGTATGAAAGGCACTACAAGATCCCAGAGGATGTGGGTGTTTCGTCATCCAGACCGGACATTTTCCTTTTTTCTAGAGCTACGAAACGCATAGTCCTTGTAGAACTTACCGTACCGTGGGAAACTAATATACCTAAAGACCACGCGATGAAACAAAATAAGTATTACGACCTCCTAAACAAATTAACAAAAAACGGCTATGGAGTTAGTTTATACGCTGTAGAAGTGGGAGCGAGAGGTATACCAGCAAAATCTCTCTATAACCTGCTGAAAGACCTTGGCTTATCCAGAAGTGCAGTAAGTTCTATACTAGAACGAGTGTCTAAAGCTGCACTAGGAGACTCATATCAGATTTGGCTGGGCAGGGAGAGAAAAACGAGTAGTGAAGGTGAGTGTTGATGTACGTCAGAAAGGGGCCCTTAAACTTACGCCCGAGTCACAAGTCTCGGGGTCTACTAGGGTTTTCTCTCTCTGCCACACGATGGACCCGGCACCCGCACGGTGAATCCATGGAATGCTAAGAAAATCGTCTCTTACTTATAACAGTATAAAAATATAAAACCGCATTTTTGTTCGACGTCTGTAAATAGATCGGCAAAATAGGTAGAGGTGTAGAATAAAAAAAATACAAACTACTGTTTATTCTGTGTCGCTCCGTCCAATTTTAGGTTCTAAAGCTGTTAGAATAAATTGTTAGTGCATAGGATTTATTTGGTTTCAAGGCCTATCGTGAACTAGCTCATTGAGAACGCAGGTCATGTGAGGATGCGCGTGCTTGTACCACTGTATGTCTTCAATAAACTGAATAGAATGAACACTATAGATTAATCCAGCTACCTGTTTACACTCGATATAATAAGAATTATTATTCACATATCATACAAAAATGATAAAGGCAAAAGTTAGTGTGTATGTTTGTTACTTTTTCACGGCTAAACGACTTTTCTATTCTAATAAAATTTGGTATGGAGTTAGATGACAGGTTAATACAGGTAGGTATTAATACCTTATTTTTATCCCAAAAAATTAACGGGAACAACGGATGCGTAGTTCCCATGCATAAAATTAATGAAACTTACAGAACCTTTCGAAAAAATCTTCAGTCTATCTACATAAGTACTTATTTATTTTAAAAATGCCTCTAAATGGATCACCATTTCAGGGTATCATTTCACACTAGGTGCCATACTTTACTTTTCACATTCCTTTACTTTTCGTCACATTACTTTGGATCAGAATAATACTAATAAATTTATGTAATAGATGACATTGTCTGGATAAGCACTATTGATCCCAAAAAATTGCAAATTCCATAAGTCCTGATTTTTCTCAAAACTCTAGGTCTGTCTGCAATAACTAGGCTGTTATAATCTGCTATAACAGCCTAGTTATTGCAGACAGATATTTTAGTTCAATAATAAATATTAATATATATATAAATGTGGCTTTAACAGAACTTTTCATTCGTTCTAGTTGGAGAACGTGCAGTGCTGCTTGGACTTCCTCCACGGCCAGAAGGTCCAGGGGTTGGAACAAGTCACAGCTGTTGATATCAGAGACGCAAAACTCAAAGCGGTTCTTGCTCTGTTTTTCGCGCTCAGTCGTCACAAACAAGCATCGAAGCAGAGAATAACGCCATCTAGCAGCAATGTGGCGAACTGCGGAAAGAACTCTACCGAGGACGTATCATTAAGCTCCGTGCAGCGTATCACAGGTGGCAGCAGTTGCGATGAAGTTTTAACATCGAGAGACAGTGCTTCTGAAATGACGACGCTAACAGCGAATAGGTAAGTTTGTATTGTGTATTACTTTTAACAATCATAAATTTATTTTAACTACAAAATGTTGATCACATAGGTGTACAAGAGTAATATCAAAATGAACTAGCTTACGGCACACCAGCGCCATCTCACAGTAGTTCTATAGTACTGCTATTTTGCACCAGATGTCGCTTTCAGAATAGTTTGTTTCGTGAGCACTAGATGTCAATTTTTCAAATTTAATTATATATATTTTACTATTGAGTGTTTAAAATAAATACGTAAAATTTGGATTTTTGAAGTGAAAATTTCATTTGGCACCACATGCAAATTTTACACGGGCTGTTAATTGAGCTCAAGCGTCGTGTTCCCAATGAAAGAAATCATTGGGTAAACTCAGGACCATGGCCGCGCCCTCCGGTTTCACCCGCGTAGTTTTCAAAGTGAGTTCAAAGTTGCAATTCTTAGTTATATGTGTTCACTTATATCGGCAGTCGGCAATTCCTATGGCTGCCAATTTTTTTTTTCGCGATTCCAAAGAATTATCAAAAACATTTTTGATCGAAACGAAATTAGATTTGTTAGAATTAATTACCTACCTACATTATTGTAAGTTTTGAAGTTAGCTTTCTAGTTTTACTTATTTTACATAGGTACACATAAACAATAAATATTAACACTGTAATTTTACAAACACAGTATTAGTAAATAAATAGCATGTACTAACAGACTAACATCTGAACTGTTATTACGCTAGCAATAAATATTACGAGATGATCACAACCATGTTTGATCTGTTTCGAATCGAAATGGTATAAGTACCTAAAAGTTTTAGGACTTTGTTGTCGGTCTTTGATCTCTAGGTACAATAATATAATTATACGTACCTATCGAGTTATTAGTACAAACGAAATATTCACAAGCGAAGCAAATCCATATAAAAGGGGAACATCGGAAATGCCTACCGCAGGCAGATCCATAACTCTTGTCTACGAGCGCCAGTGACATGTCTATTTCTGGCATTAACGCCCTCTATTGGCGAGTTGCCGAGCCGAGTTTACTCATATTCTATGTTGGTAAACAAAGAGGCAAAGATTGTGATGAGTGCAGCATGAAACTTGCAGTTTAACTTAGTGCCTAATATAGTGTATACACTGGAATTAAATATCTAGGTACTGATATTTATAGAATTTGACTTAGCTGATGTCCCGTTTGCACTCTCGATTTGAAAACACCAAGATTATACATCATCGGGAAAAACAAACCAACCAGGCAACGCATTCCACAGCCTAAACATTTTATTACACAAACTACCTATTTATGTTTAAATAATTAAACCGACTTCAAAACCACAAATAAGAACTCAAAAGCGAAAAATAATGTCATTATTATGTGTATATTCATTATTAATGTCATTTTTACAAGTACTACTCACTCATCTACTTTGAAGTCGGTGCTAGCCAAGTCTAACAGGTGTGGACTATGCCTACCTTCCACGTCCCTACATAGTATTTTTGGCCTGACTAGCATAGACTTCAAATAGATGAGTAATATACATAATAGGTGAGCACTTGTAATAATGAAATTAAATTATTTTTCGCTGTTGAGTGCCAATTTGTGGTTTTGAAGTCGGTTTAATGTTTTGTACGAAAATAGTTTATTTTACCCTTTGTAGTGCAAAACAAGTTTTTATTTAACGCATTTACCCAATTTCTTAGTGACAGGTTCGAGTTTCATAACTGTTGTGAAATCTACAATTACATCATCCAGAAAATTGTATGCAAATTTTAGATTTTGAATCATATTTCGAAAACCACTTGACCGATTTAGATAAAATTTAAATGGGATCATTCAGAAAGCATACCCATCCGAACATAAAATGAAATTTTAAAATCAGTACAGGGGTTTTCGAGAAATCAGGTAACATACATAAAAAACATAGGGTTCGAATTGATAACCTCCTCCTTTTTGGAAGTCGCTTAAAAATTAGAGTCAAACCTCTTCGTTCGCATCTTTGAAACAATAACTATAAAACGATCTTGCTTCTTCGAGCTACGAGAAGTCCGATAGAAAACAGGGCATGGTGGTATTAGGTAGATACTAGTAGTATACCGATAAGCTAGCATTTTTGCGGCGATGTTCAAGACTTTAAAGTCTTTTTCGCTCTAGAGTGCCGTTGTCTATGAGCCTTTTGGCACGTCTCTTGGTCAATTCCAGAGCCTCAAGCTGATACTTAGCCGATCCATCCCAAAGGTGCGAACAGTACTCCATACGAAGTAACTACTATGCTAGCCAAGAGCGGACTGGTTGACTGTTAACCAAATTGAGCTTAGCTTTGAACAATCTGATTTCAGTAGAAATTTTGATGTAAGTAATTACCTTAAATTACGACGTAAGCGTACCTATGTATTTGCACTATCAACTTTTTTGGGAAGAACGACTATGTACTTACATTTCCCTCTAGTGTAGTTAATAACGACACAATTTTTTTTATAAATGCCATTACAGTGTAAATCCTTCGTAGCTTTAGATCCTAACTTCTAACATACTTTTCTATTAGGATTAAATTTATGGCAGGTGCACAAGTAAATACTGCTGGGTTGGGTGCGAGAAGGAAAAGGAAGACCGAGACATGGTAAAAACCTTTCTACAACAAGACGAAAATAACGGTTACAAAGTGCACGCTATGAATTTAGAAATGCAAAGTGAGTGGTTAACCATAGGTGAGTTCTGTATCCCATTAGCTCTAAAGTGGCGCACCTTGATCTATGACTGGTCTCCTGCCTTATTAAAATTTTATCTAAATGCATTCCAAATGACCCTCCCTGACCAGAGTAACTTGGTAAGGTGGGGAAAAGCCTCTGAAAAATGTTGCTATACTTGTGGAGAGGCGATATGTACAGCAAGGCACATATTGGTGGGATGCAAGGTGCTCCTTGATGGGGGTCATTACTCACGGCGTCATGACAGAGTACTTGAAATCATACGTGAAGCCATGAGCCTTTCAGTAGCTAGAGCCCAAAAGGGATTGACGACAAACAAAAGACAAATTAACTTTGTAAAAGCAGGCTCAACTTCAAACTACATATGAGTCGTTCACGAACGAACGAATCAAATAACCCGGGTCGCGAGAACCATAAGAACCATTGGATCAGTAAGCTTAAAATGATTCGATTACAAGAACAGGTTACGCGTGAAGTTAAGGTCGAATAAGCCGACGAACGGCCCGAACTATATTTGACCGAACCATGAGTTATTTTTTATTATCGTTTATCTTATCTATTGTATGCTGTTTATTTTTTGGCGTCCGAACTGTTCATTTTTTATTTTAATCTATCTCCATTCATTATAGCTACATAACATAAAACCAGTTTGCGTATTAAAAATCTTACTAAGATCAAAATCAGAATTAAATGGTTGCCAAACGATCGTTATGAATCCCGAAACGTAATTCATAAACTGTTATTAGTTTATGTTTATGAACCAATGGTGTGATTGAACGGTGAACGAAACGAAAAGCAACTGAACGTGTAGTTCTATTGACTAACATATGTAGCACTGGCTCAAAAATAACCAATGGTTCGTTTGAACGGGTTGAACGACCCAGGTCTTTTTATCTATGGTTCAGGTGCGATCCGGTTCTCTCAAATTGAACGAACGACACATTCTTACTTCAAACTCCAGGAACAAGCCTTACTCAATCCTGGGTACAGCACCTGATTGGACTATTTTAATGGACACGTATGAAAAGCACTACAAAATCCCAGAGGATGTGGGTGTTTCGTCATCCAGACCGGACATTTTCCTTTTTTCTAGAGCTACGAATCGCATAGTCCTTGTAGAACTTACCGTACCGTGGGAAACTAATATACCTAAAGACCACGCGATGAAACAAAATAAGTATTACGACCTCCTAAACGAATTAACAAAAAACGGCTATGTAGTTAGTTTATACGCTGTAGAAGTGGGAGCGAGAGGTATACCAGCAAAATCTCTATAAACCTACTGAAAGACCTTGGCTTATCCAGAAGTGCAGTAAGTTCTATACTAGAACGAGTATCTAAAGCTGCACTAGTAGGCTCATATCAGATTTGGCTGGGCAGGAGAGAAAAAACGAGTGGTGAAGGTGAGTGTTGATGTACGTCAGAAAGGGGCCCCTTAATCCTACGCCCGAGTCACAAGTCTCGGGAACTACTCGAGTTATTCTCTCTCTGCCACACGATGGACCCGGCACCCGCACGGTGAATCCATGGAATGCTAAGAAGATCATCTCTTTCTGCCTGGCTCAGCATATCGAAACTGTTTTTCCACTGAGCGGATTTATATTATTTTTGCGCAAACTTATAAAGAAATCAACCAAATAGAAATAAATATTTCACTCATACTGAGCAGAACTAGGAATAAATGTACATAACTCTTTATTACAGTTTATTAGAAGACAAAAATATACAAAAACCAAATACAATGAACTAATTGCTTTGCCATAAAAAATATCAACTGATTGAATGAAAATATTTCAAATAGTTTGCGTACTCAAAAGATTTCATAACGTTACGTAAACTAACGTTAAATAATTGTCTGTCATAGGGACTGTCAATGGATATAAAGACTTATAATTTAGAATTTTAATAATTAACATCACTCTAATGCACAATAATCTATCTGTAGGTACAGCTATAGACTATAGATAAACTGCTGTTTCGTATGTCTGTGACCCGAACAAAAAAAAAATTAGGATATAGGTATAAGTATAATACTATATGTACTCAAAACACCATAAAAAATATGCGAGTATGATATATATTTTTTTTGGTTTATTATTACGCAAATCTATTTCAGTCAACCTACACTTTGATCCATCTCCACCTACATCAAACATCACCGAACAAAAAAACAATATGTCAAAATTAAGTCCCTTTTCAGTGTGACAGTGAAAGGGCTATAATTACGACATAGTACACTCAACCCCGGTCAATGGTTCCTGATTACGCACACAAAGCGAGGATGGCACGTCAGACTGAACATGGCTACCGGCGGGTTAACAAGCCATTGTTTGTTGACTGTCACGAGAGGAAAGGCGGATGTGCAGCTATGGGTTAAACGTTAAACCATGAAAAGTGCAAAGCTTAGGTAACCCTTAGGTGTATCGTATCACCGTTTAATTTTAACACAGTCTTTTTATAATAAAGCGGGTGAAATTTTGAACCGATGGTAGGTTAAGTTTGTTTATATATAGTTAGATTATAACCTGACGCTATTACCAATAAATACGGTATCCTAATACTGAGACTAATACTGAGAGTATTAGGTACAGTTTTTGGACTTTGGTAGGTTTTCTTATTCTAGAGGTACATTATTTAATCAGATATTCGAATTCAAAAAATATCCGTGATATTAAAGCCAAAACATCTACAGCAGAAACATAATAAACAGTTGATCATCTATCACAAGGAGAAAGTCAAGGTCATGATCCGCTAGGCTGATCATGACGTCCGGACTAGGTTATTCTACCGCTGAAATGTTACAAAGGGCAATGTTTCGGTTGACGAGCGCAGTGCAGTGCTAGGTAATGATTTGGACTCTTCATGTTCCAATATGCGTGCCACTGTGCTGTTATGTGTCAATGTTGACCATCAGGCACATGTCCTCCGTCTCGACTGTTTATTTAAAAAAAAAAAAAAATATATCCTGGAAAGATGTTTGCTTAGAATAAGCAGATATGTTCCCCACAATGTTTTCCTTCACAGTTAAATCCCATGTTGATGGCAAACTTACACATCGGTATTTGGAAAATATATGGGATCCGAACCTACGACGTCACCTTCATTTAGCCGGTTTATTTGTGGTCCGAATTTCTTTTCATTACAATATTTTCATGGAATCTTAGTAATAACAGAGATATACGTTTGAAATATTGAATCACCCGTTTAACATCATAAAAGATTGAAATCGCAAAAACAAACTAACTTAAATACCATAATACGGAAGCACAAATTGATACGTGGAAAAAATATAGAGTGACGAGACGATCAATGTGCTGATGGTAAACACATACCATATTGGATACATGAAGAGTCAAATCATTACCTAGCACTGATACGTCTAAGATCTTATATCTCTAAGCCCTGTATTGCCCTTCAAAGGTAATGTTTGCACATTAGAATAACTTATTTCCTACCACTCTTTTATCTTATTTCACTCCTCTTTTATCATAGGCAATTCTAAAAGCAAAGTACATTGAAAATATCTAAAAACAAGACACACACACACGGTGCCTAAAACAGTCGAAACCCGAACTCTGATTTAGCGGCATGCACCAGCGGCTACCATTTTAGAATTCCGCAAGTTTTTCTCGAGGGTAACAACCGGTGGCGGCGACGGACAGTACAATGGAACCACTTTCCTTAGAAGGAACCTCCATGTAAGGGCTAGTCAGCTTGGATTCCATAACGTGTCTGGAGAAAGGTTCTGAAGGTGAATACTGAATCAAATGTACAAGACATTTAGTAGAATTTAATTTTTGCTTGTAATAGATTTGGGTTTCACCGTTTCTGTGCGTCTCCTCTCTACGAAAAACGTAATTTCGAAATAAACACGTGACTTTCTTACTCCGGTTCTCCTTCGATCCGTCGTTTTGTCCGTTTAAATGTTCAAAGGCTACTACTCTATGTAATTAAAGTACGTATAGAACATTTAAACATCATACAATGTTCGATCGGACGAAACGAAGTAGGAAAGTCGCGAATTTATTGCAAAATTACGTTTCTTAGATAGAGAGTAGACGATCAGGTCCATGAAACTTAAATCAAGCATTAGTTCTTAGGTTCATTTTATTTTATTAACCGTCTTACAAAAATTGGGGGTTAATAGAGTAGAGATAATCTAATATATAAAATTCTCGTGTCAAATACCTATTAAAAATACCTTTAAAATATGAACATCAGAAAAACCAACCCAGGGAAGAAAATATGAACATCAAAATGACATACGTGTCGTCACCTTAATAATTTATTTTGTCATACCTAATATACCAAACCATTAGGGATGGGGAGTGCAAAATGATATTCTCCAAATGTATCAAGCTTACCGTTTATGTAGCATCATATCAACATCATCATATCATATACCTACATTTTCTTTCCATTTTCGAATATAGAAATCACAATCGAAGATTAATAGAGTAGAGATAATATAACTATAAGGATAACCGATAAGTACCGTAGTTAGTTCCTTGAACGCTTAGGTCATAATATGGCGAAGCCTATGTCGTCTGCACAAGCTCAAAGTTCGTAAGGCAGAGATAATCAGAGGGCAACTGCCATTGGTCCCTTTTAAAAAACATATTTTTAACCGACTTAAAAGAGCAAAGGTTATTCATAAATAACTAGCACACTATCGTTTTTAGGCTTACTACAATGTTATGCCGACGCTTTTATAGCCGAGTTCTTGAGAAAGGATTGCTGTAGCAAATTTTTCATAGACGCAGCTTACAGCTAGCTTGGTGAATAAAAGTACCTACCGCCTGTTATCCAATATTCAACTGCTGTAGGTAGGATATTAAATACGTTCTCAATTTTATTGTCTAAGTCGAGTTCAATAGCTCCAAACGACTTTCCTATTTACGTGCCTCAGTCGATGCACTGTTTACAACATTTTAAGCCACAAACCGCAGGTTTCAAGCCCCTAAGTCGTGCTCGATTGGCACCACAGAATAACCATCAGTGTGTATTAACTGAGCCACAGATAATTCTATAGTTTGTATGGATGTTAAAGTAGATTAATTAGCAGTTAGTGCGGTGCGGTCAGCAGACGGGCCGTGTCACTGGTTGTTTGTTTACGTTCCTCTTTCTACATCAACTATCCATTCTGTCAACAGATATAGCTTTCGAGTTCGAAGCCAAACTTTGCTTCTCATACACAAATAGGGTAAGGAGTGAGTTAAGTGGTCTTAGTGGGAATAAACAAACTGACAGGATTTAAAACTAACTGTGTTCCGTATTTTAATATAGATGGAGAATGATCCGTTCCGATCAATTTATTAAAAAAACTGTTTGAGAAGTTGATAAAATTAATTTTAACTTTATTGTGCTATATTCGATATAGCAGTAAGAATTTATACTCGTGTCTTCAGATAGGTCAATGGCCCAGATGAGATAATAAACTCAATAGGATATTATTTTTAAACTGACATATCAGAAAAAAACCCAGCGCTCGCGCTATTGCCATCGATTTTCCATTAATCGCATTGCACCTTAGGCACTTATGTATTTTTTTATTCACTCAAAACTTCCGCGAGTGAGTACCTACAATTTTAATTTATATTTTTTTATATATTAAACTTTTATCGAGGCTGACCACCAGTGCAGATAGGATTTTGTCACGTTGATCGATCTGTCACTGAAAATAACTTGCCCGTTCAATCAGTATGGGGGTAATAAATAAATTGATATTTTGAGGTGACATAGCTCTAAAATATTATTGGTTTGCACGAACACAATTTAATGAACGAAATAGTTCAATAGATATTGAACACCGGATGTATCCTACTAATTCTACTAATATTAAAAATGCCAATATTTGGATATTTGGATGTTTGTTGCTCATTCACGTCGTAACGTCTGAACGGATCTCGTTGAAATTTGAACAACCTTTATTACCTTATTGAACAACTAGATTTCATCCATTGTTTCACTCCCGTAATATAATGACACATTACATCCAATTAAAAAGTTTGAAATCAATTTTAGCTAATCTTTCTTTATGGTCTGCTTTGTCCAAACAACAGTCTAGTTTTAAGTCTTGACTAGCAGCGTTCTTTTCTGTTCCTTCGTAGCACTAACGTCGTATTACTGTATTTTATTACACCAAAAATATTAGATCATTTTCACTAAAGACTCAAGACTCAGGAGTGGTGGCGCAAATCATACGATCTCCTATCTCAAAGAATAACTTCAACTGGGCGTTATCTGTTAGCATAAGCCTTTAATAGACTTAAATTGATTCAGTTCATACCTGCTAGTCTATAAATAAACGCGATCCAAGTAAGTTCACTACACCCATCATCGAGGGTACAAAAATATAAATCATAATTTCTCACGTTTCTAATATAAATCAGTTTACTTTTAGATGTTCCACGAATAGCAGAATCCGTTAACAAGCATCGGGAAATAGTCGAATCGTTGACGAAACGGAACGGTTCCGCGTTCTCGTAAGTTATTCTTTGAAATAAACCTTACAGATATATTATCTACTTACAATAGATTTCAAATGGATTTATTATGCTTCTAATCTACATATGGAATTTGAATATCTGCTGTGTTTTCTCTGCCGCCATATTTTATAATAAAATATTTAAGTTTTTTTCATTCCTATCAATCCAACGCCAACGCTATTAAAACACCACCCACGTAATAACAATAAGCTATAGGAAAGTATAGAAGGTTTAATAAGTATGAAGTACTTAGAAAAACGAACTTTTATTGTCTAGTACCATAAACCAGTCAAATGCTAGTCGGGCTCTGAATGAGCTTTATTAGAAACTAGATGCCCGCCCCGGCTTCGCCCGTGGTATATTATAGGTTTAACGGTGAAGAATGACTGAAATCGGTTCACTCATTCCTGAGAATATCGATTTCAAACAAAAAACCTCTTCAGCTACCTGCTACGCCACCTGTCGGAAATTAGTCGTACCAACACAGATTTAGAAAAAAAAATTAGCAAAGGTTTATATTCAATGCACAGATTACTGAAATTCAATGACGCAATCTTTGACACATGCTGTCATATGTCATGTCAAAGCACGAAACGTACGAAAACTCTCAAAAGGGGAATATTTTTTCCCGATTTTGTTACATTCTTGTTTCATGCTCCGCTTCGATTAATAGTAGAGTTATTTTCTATAGTCTAAAGCCTTCCTCGATAAATGGACTATCCAATAGAAAAAGAATCTTTCAATTCGGACCAGTACTTCCCGAGATCCTAGCGTTCAAGCAAACAAACAAACAAACAAACAAACAAACTCTTCAGCTTTATAATATTAGTATAGATTGACTTATCCTGTTCTCCATAGGTACGAGTAAGTACAAAAATAATATATAAAAGTAGTAAAAGTTAAAATTTGCAGACTTTGGCTGGATATCACGCTTATCCCAATAATTCTACTGCTAAGTAGTAATGTTTAAAAAATCATTGTATTTCGGTATGAAGAGTAATGTTTCCATAAAAAATACAGGGTAAAGAAAAATTTGTCCTTAGAATTCTTCATGTTCGAATAACTCAGTAGGACTGTGGTTTTATGAACATATCGTTTACCATCAATAAGAGGTCTTGCTCGACCCGTCTCTTGATGTTAACAAAAACAAAGCAATGAAGCATGCAACACACATTTTTAAGTAGGTATTTAAAAAACATGAGGCACTATTCGCAAATGAACTTAAAACACTGGCAGCATACCTCTTTCAAATGCAACTCTAATCTTTTGCAGGTTCAGATAAAGTTAGATTAAAATACGAGTCGGATGGGGACTTATCGCACTTGCCGCGAATTCAACGACGCCAAATCTAACAAAAAAAAAAAAGAAGTGTGGCACTCGGGGACTGCCGCGGTAAAGCTATTGCATGTTGCATGCATTTTTATCAACATAGGCAATTGGGATGTTAAATTTTTTCGAAATTGCTTTTATTTTGATGAGTGACGTTTGTTTACCATAAAAAATATCACGGGAAATCTGTTAAGTTGGCAACACTGCTAAGAGCATTTAGTCTGTAAAGCTGATACAAATAAGATTCAAAGTCGAATGACTGAGTGGGGAGGACGGCGTTACGGTTTTCCATCCCTCTTTCTTGTGAACATAAGAAAGAGATGCACGATCACTAAAATTCGGTCCCCAGGCCCGCGATAAAAGCTATGCAATAGCTTAAAAAGAAACAAGAAAAGCAATACATTTTATTGAATTAATATGTATAACATTCTAGAGTAAATACATTAATGGGTTATTCCAATAAACGGTCCATATATTGGTAAAGTTGATATCGACGTCATTAGCGATAAGTATAAATTCATAGTGACGCAACCACGCACCCTCTCCCTCACTATAACTACAATAGAAGATATTTATTACTATGCGGGAGGTAGCCACGATTGTAAATCTGCAGTTTTTGGCTATTTATTTTGTTTATGGCTTTAGGAAAATTTAGTACCAAGTCTGGAATAACTTGATATATTTTGCAACATCCTTACTTAACGTTGCCAGCCCTTCTTACTTGCATTGTCTGATATGAACGTTATTGCTTTAAAAGTGCGTGCGTAGCTGATTAATCAAGGAATATTGATATATTTTCCGAGTCCAGGTTTGACGCGCAGTTGTCTAGTCTAGATCGTCTATGGGCTATATGGTCATTGGACACGATTGACAAGGGAACAAGACGGATGGCAAAGTAAGAGAAATGCCATACATATAGATAGATAGCAGAGAAATAGAGAAGGTTGTGGATAATGATGCTGATACATATATATTTTTGTTGTGCATTATTTCACGAGTAAGTACATTAAAAGGATGTAAGCAGTATGTTAAGATTACACATTCGCCGCACGCTCTTGCTCTGATATTTTTTTCACAATAAATTGCATTATCGTCATTTGCTTCATTTGTTCTAAGAATTTGTCTTTGTGTATTATATTTCTGTATTGTGAACAACCAAAGAGTATCATTCTATATACATATACTAGCGACCCGTTCCGGATTCGCTCGTATATTGTCATATAAATAATATCAATTGAAATTCAAATCTATCCTATCTTTCAAGTTGGACCAAACTGCACACGTTGCACAAATTTGATTAAAATCGGTTTTAGGTTTAGGATTCCTTCGCTGACAAATAACATGACTCGTAATTTATATAGTATAAAAATACAAATTATTATAAACTGTAGAACAAAAGTTGACGTATATAATGAACTTAACATCCCTTAAAAGGATCCAGGCTGATTCCCAATAAATCTATATGGTATACAGCCAATCCTAAAATCACGGGTTATAAGATATATTACAGGATATAAGATATATTATCTTTTTCGTCTACTATCTCTGGAAACATTGCACTGCGAACCACAACACAGTATTGTGCAAACATTACCGCTTGGCACTAGAATTACTGGCTAGGTAGATTCTAAAAAGTCCTACTATGCTCACTATTCATCTTACAATTGTATAACTTCTAATGAAAAATCAACCCTTCAATTACGAGAAAGATTTAGAGTATCCATACGCAATATTAACGCTCTGAGCGCTCTGAGAGTGACTTTCATTATTTCTAAAATCAAATTACGCACTTCTAATCTTCTCCCGCACGCTATAGTTTCACATGGCTAATCACCCGAAATGATATAAAATTCATGGGTGAACAGTAATTCCTCTCCGACCCTCCTCAAATCGTTGGACCCAAGCGGCTGTAAAATGAATCCTGCTGGAAAGGTATTTCACCTTTACGGTGCTGTTGACCATACGCCTAGTTTGTGGCTCGAGATAACTTACGTACATGTTAAAATAAATTGGAAGTGTTAAATTTAGTAAACACATTGTTTATTTTTGTAAAGTTGGTTTTGAATCTTCTTTTATTCATTTTATTGCTTCTAAATAAATTTTATTTAATCAACTTAGACATTATTAGATTACCTAGTTGTATTGTAATGACAAAAAACATTCGCCCATAGTTTTGAAAAACACATTAAATTGTTGGTTAAAGCTAAAATAATTTTGTAAAACTCTAACATGTAAGTGTTGAAAGAATGTAATAATATAGTTACCAGTCATTCATCTTTAAAAAAACTTGAACTTAAACATCTCTAGAAATTCGTATCACGCCATTACCGTGTAAACGGTTCGCAGGCGAGATAGCCCACGAACCCAAGAGGGAGTGCATAACGTCATCCCGTTAATGCAGGGGTCCCCTTGCGCAGATGGCACCAAAGCCCTCAGTTTTTCATATATCTGTTAGATATTAGGGCTGAACTGCATTAATACAATAGGGATTTTCCACGTTCTTCTCATTGCTTTCATTATCAATATTATCTTCACGTTCAGACCTATCTGAATCTGAAATATAGTTCTAATTGTACATGCAAAAGTAAGATCTAAATATTTTGACTTGGATTATAAATGAAGTTTGTTGAAAATTTAATAGTTACTACATAGTTTATTAGTGTTATAAATGGGCACATCTCATGCAGCGTGGGCGCTGTGACAGCCCTAACTCCGGTATTAGCATTCGCTGCATCTCGCGCGATCAGTGTTTCGGAAGGGGCGAAGGCCCTTCCTTGCGCTTTCGACGACTGTTTGGTCTGTCGTGTGTTCGCGATGGCCGCGCGTGCACGCTCCCGTGCGTTCCCCGTCGCACGCGCCGCCTGATCCAACGCGGAGTGAGTGGAGCCGAACCGCGAGTGTGACAAATTGTGTTAAACATTATTGTTTATGGTGTGCAAAGCTTCCCTATTTATAGCCACTATCGGAGTTCTTCGAGTGGACGGAACGGCTTTCATGTTCTTCCTTTTTAATACCTATTTAAAGTTATTCCGCAGAATCCTCGTTTTGTTTACACGCGTGAATCACGTTTCAAGCTCTGACTTAACACGAGCTTAAGCAAATTAAATTTATATCCAGTTGCATACGTTTTGCCAATTAGAAACCCTTTATCCTGTATCCAAAAAATATAGCATTTGTTTTACAGCATCATAAAAACGGTGAATGACCTATTAGGGATTGACAGTAGACGAAACAGCTGCACTTAAATTAAGAGCTTATTTAATTAAAGTTGTTACAAAATTAATGGATATAAGCTGACTTAGCTTGTAATTTAATGGAACTTGCTTTGAAAGCTATAGGAACGAAGAAGATCGTTAATCTTTTCCGACCAGTCTTCTCGCTTGTTGCTTCGCACCGGACCGAGACTTGCTAAGTTATTGCATCTGTTCGATCGGGCTAGATTTCTGGTTCTACGCCCACGGGCCTAGACAGGTCTTGAGCAAGGACCAATAAAGATCTTTAACAAACCATCTGATGCCTTCAAATGGGCCCCTGCAGCGCACGTAATAGCTTTCTGGGCTTTATCGATGAGAAAAAGACCAATTATTACTATTATTGACTTTGGTGATTTTAATATTACTTTTTATAGGAGTTCATTAAATGATTTAAAAATAAAGTGAACGTAATTCCCTGTATGGACTACGGATATTAATTTGCGACTGGATTTATGTGAAGATTATCTCTGTTTAAGTTAATTGAAAAAAAAAACTTAAACGTTAAATGTGATCATGAAGTAATTGAGGCAGGTAATATTGAATGTGAAAGATGAAACAAATACCTACACTTAGCGAGATGATACATTGATTCTATTGAGAATAAAATAGCAAAATATCTAGTGGGAACTGGTGGAACTTCCAAACAGGTTGGTACGTAAGTTTATTTGTAATAGAACTGAAACTTTCTACTAATAACTCTAACGAAACTATTAGCAATAAAAGTCGAATGCAACATTACTGAGAATAGTATGAGGTGATAGGCCAAAGGATAGATTTATAAAAGCTTAGTTCCTTTAACGAAATTTAAAAATGTTTTTTTTGTGCGAATAAAACACTCTCGCGACGCCATAATTTTAAGCTTTCAAATTTAAATTCTCATTGTCACCTTCATCAATATATACAAATTAGGAGGAAGTGCACCGGTTCTCATATATTTCCATTAGTGAGGAGTACTTGGGTTGCTTGACGCTAAGTCAGATTTATCACGTCACTCACCCTTTTGGCCCTTCTCCGTGTCGCAGCGAAACTTTACTCAGCTGCTTTCAATATTTTTCACTTGGTTTAAGTTTTTTGAAGTGAAAACTTCTTTTGGCGCGCTACAGACAGATTTTTCGTGGGCTGTGAATTAAATTTTAGCGTCACGGTCGAGAATGATAAGACAATTTCTGGTAAACTCGGGACCATGGTCATCCTTATGGTCGCGTCCTCCGGTTTCACCCGCGTAGTTGCCAAAGTAAGCTATCAAATTCTGAGTTATACGTTTTCACTTCTATCGTCAGTTTCTATGACTGTCAATTTTTTTGTGTTTAATTTGGAGCGACAACGAGACGAGCAAGAACACGTAGATGGTAAGCAACTCGTCTGCCCAAAATATCACAGTTTCACGCAGCTATTTGGACATTTAGAGCACAAATCACTGCCTAGCACTGCACGCACATAACTAGCAGGCGGTAGAATAACTGGCAACATTAACTGGTAAAACGTATATTTGGCAAAAAATGCTAATTTTCTTCATTAATAGTATATGAATTGTATCTCCGCGCCATTTTCCCAATTCTCTCTATACCATAAAACATAAATTAGTCAAAAAATTGCTCATTTTGTTCATTAATACGCACCAAACACTAATTGTGTCCCCGCACCATTTTTCCTATCCTCTTTTTTTTGTTATTTCAAAGCATTTACAATATGGTATAGATTATATAGAGGTTGTATAGATAGTTCAGCTTTCTAATGATGAAACGATTATTAAAATCGATTCAGTAATTTTATAGCTAATGCATAGCAAAATATTATTTCATAGTTACTCGTACCATCAGTATTTATAATACGAGTATTATCTAGTTTGTTTAAACTGCCTGTGCTATAATAGTTACGAGTAATATTTAATTAATTCTACGTAAGATTGTGTCGCATAAATCGACGACCTATCTAACTTCATGTTCTCGGCATAATGAATGTGCCCTGATAAAGGTTGTTATTCTTGAGATAATTTCACTCTGCTTCGTTGGAAGGTGTTGGTTTTAGTACTGTATTTCAACTCAAAGGATTATTTATTTTAGTAAAAAAGATATTCTCGTAATTAAAGTTTGAAGTGCCTAAATATTCCAAATTTGAAGAACTTAAAATCTACTTTGAGTTTTTGTAACCGATAGATAAGTATATCATTTTCGTCGTATAAAGCAAGAAACTTGGCTTGTTTAAGGAAAGCTTGCAGTTCAACCTCTTGTTTCCTCAGTAAATTGATAAAAAATATTGTTTTATCTGAATTTAAAAATTGTGAAACATACTAGTCCTGGAATCTATATTTGAATATGTTTACAATCTACAAATATGAGGACGAATTTCGGACGCAAAACATTGTCTATACGATAACGACTACAAAGCGTTAATAAATTAGGTAACAAGTCGAAATCGTAGACATTTTTAAGTTTAGATTTTGTTTTTAAATTCAATTTAAGATTTAATAATTAACTTAAAAATGTTTACAATTTTGATAATAATGCTAATTTCGAATTAAATTTAGGCTACTAAATCATACTTTTTCGGTAATATAAGAATATTATTGAATTTACAAAGTACAATATCATGCTAATTAACAGAAAAAAAGTTTTATTACCTACTTGTAACTTTATTAAAATCTTCAGGTATTATATACTCATCAATTTATTTAATATAATATATTAGTTATTATTTAGTAATATTAAGTAATTTATCATGTTAATTAACAGAAAAAAATACGTAACATTATTCATGTCTTAAACAGAATTAATAATCTTCTAACTGGAGTAAGTTAATAAAATCATTAATTTCATAAGCAACTCGATAAACTGCGGACAACATCGGGTGCTATCGATTATTTCGTGTGAACTATTGTTGAACAGCAGACGGGCGCAGAATCCTTAGGGGAGCCCGCCCCTTCGGAACGGGCGACACAAACAAATATACCACAGCAGTTTGACTTATTTGAACTCTCACAGAGCAAACATTGTAGACTATTCTACTATTTACATTAAAAAATCGTTTACCGTCACATATCTTTTTTTTAAGTCGCGTTAGATGCTTGAAACTACTTAGTGGTGTCCCCACCGCCATAACGCTGACTAAATTCTGAACAATGAATTGTTTCACAACATTAAATGTCTTAGATAAAATAATGTTTATATTTCCATTTTCGACTAGTTAAACTAGTTTTATTAAGTACGGGGTGTTTAACGTGGGCATATTTTGGACTATAGGTAAATATTACCTTGTAAATAATAAATAGTACTGTCTAACCACGGTTGTAGAATCGTGGTTAGTACTAAACCTAATGGCGAAAACGGACGAAAGCGTCAGTTTTCAGAAAAATGAGGTTATAGATTCTAATCCCACTTGTACCTTTCATTATGTATTTTTGCAAGTGCAGACGTACTACGTGTACACACACACAGTAAAACAAGCAATCTATAAAAATCTGCTCAAACTCAGCAATTTCAACAACAATTGGTCTACTGCGATCATTTTCAACGTTTTCTCAAGGAATTTACTAAAACAAAAACAAAATGTAATCTGACTTAAAGCGTTTAATTTGAATGTGTAGGAAGTTTGTCCACATGGTAAATGAGCCGAAAAGTAAAATCAATTAATGAATACTTACTTAGATCATAGAGGTACAAGTAACGACCATTTTTAACCAACTAAACAACTATAAAATGCAACACTATTGTATTCTATCTATTCGTATTTACATAGTTTTATGTAACTTTTCAAACAACAAAACCAAATCGTTGCGTGAAATTGGAAACAAAATATTGCTACAAAACTCGAAACCCGAAAAAACATGCGACGCGTGTCGTAAAATTTGAATACCAAGTATTTTTCGGGTGTTACAGTTTTTATTGTGTTTAGTTTGTGGTTAGCGAAGGGTATTACTACAGAATAATCAGCAGTATGTTGCATACTTCATAAACCAATAGGGGTGGTCTTTGTTTTCCTAAGCGTGACGGAGGATCGTTTGTTTTTAGAGGCACTTACCAGCGGAGACAAATTTAAAGCCGTTGCATAAGTAGCTTACTATTTTAAGGAACATTTTAATTTTTGTCAACATTAGTTAGACAAACTGGCTAGTAATGCAAGAGATTAGGTAATATCTGTATGAATAGGTAAACTGGATACCTTACATGGAGCTGATTACAAAAGTGAAGGGCCGCTATTCAAATCAACGTATTGCAACTTTAGAAAGAAAATTAACATAAAAATTATACTCAATTATGTGACGACGCTGTAGTTTTTGACTTTTTGTTGTTACTTCGCATAATAGCCTCACTTTGTACTTCATATTAATTTTGCTGCCGTTGATAGGGGTATGGAAGAAATCGTTATTAGCTATATGACCGCCATGTATCGGTATAATAGTATAAGTTCTTTTCTTTTGAAATCGCTGACTTTCATGCTTGATAAAGTGTTTTTGACTGTCTGTAAATTTATATTATAATAGAGAAAACTGGATTTCTGTATTTCATAACATTTTTTTTAAATTAAGTAAAAATCTAGAATATTACACAAACAACTGATAACGTAAATTACGTGATTTTTTTATTACCTACTCTGGCGCGTTTAAGTGTGATCATGCGTATCAGTAAATAAAGAATTAAAAACTACCAGAAATTTTGAAAAAAAAAAAAATTATGATTCCGATGATGAAATGAAATGATGATCGATATGTAGGTACCATTTATTAAAATTATTTTGAATCAATTTATGTCTCGTCTGAAAACATCTAATTAAATAGATGCCAAATAAAAAGCGATAATAATTTCATAAATAAAAGTCTTCGCTCAGAAAGAATAACATACCAAAACAAAACCGAAACGAATGAGATAAAAACATGTACCCACACCAAAGTTAACGTAAAGGTACGTGCACTTATTGAAATTTATTCGTGTTGCATTGCAGTCGCGCACCAAGCGCAGAGCCGTACGCCCACTCTGATGGAACTGGTTTAGCGAGATAAACCCACCAACATGCAGTATACACCCGTGCCTATCTACCATCTAAACACCTAACAAGCCAACATTCTATATACCTACTTACATAACAAAAGTCTTACCATCATATTAGAAAACGAGTCTTGCAACTCAGATTCTTTTTAAGTTTCAAACCTACGTTTGACGTCATCAATTTTGAAGATTTCTGTACCGAATTGACTTCGCTAGTCATGAGACAATGTTGGATACTGCTCCGCACACGGGAGCTTGACCAGAAGATTTCATACTCGTATTTCGAAAACTATTGTTTCATATTCGTATTTCGAAAACTATTTATTTATATCTTGTAAAAATTGTCGAATGTGCTGCCTGAATGGGATAATCTCTCAGAAATATCATAATCATAAATCTTACCTCTAATCATCTTAATCGTGAATTCAGGTCGAGAGTGTCATTTTCTTTCTGGATTATCGCGCTCCATAGACCCTGTTGTTATACACATTAGGAGTGATAGTGGTCGTACATATTGACAATAAAAATAAAGTAACCCTAGTAGGTAGCACTAGCAATGTTAAACATTTATAAAAATAATTTAACATTTGATTATAGTTAAACATTTTGAAAATAATTACAATAGTCTCCAAGAGAAGAATGTCTGTAAAATAATTTTGCAAATTTTTTTTCTTCTTGTATTACATAAATACATTGTTGCGAGCGAAGATCTTATCGGCTAACAGGAGAATTAAAAAGTAATGAACAAAATTAAATGCAGACAGCTAATAAATATCGTGCATTTTATTACCCTCGCCGAATGTTTGGCGAATTCCTGTTAAGTTTGTCAAAAGGCTTGCGGAGATTTTTCGCGTAGGGAACGAACAAAAGCTCGTATGCTATTAGCGTGGATGATATTAAATGATTTTTGGCTGAGTAACGCATTCGATAAATGAAAAGCTTACGCGTTTTCAAACGACTTTACAAAATGATGTTTTTAGTGATTCAGAATCTTTTAGATATAATCATAATTTATTCACCGATAACGCGCAGACGATCATTCTATTTCGTTCATGCATTGTTTTTTTCAAAGGGTGTCTCTACAAATTTTATCATTTTAATTTTATCGAAACCTGTGGGGCGGTTTTTTGAAAATAAATAAAAATCTACTTATCTAATAGTTTACTGACTGAAAATATGCACTGACGATATTTACCCCGAAACTTTGCTGTCTTATTGGAATAGTGCATTTATTAGATCAAATCATATTAGGTACAAATATTAATGAAAGTCAGTGGTTAGATTTTTCAGAAAAAAAATGTAAAAATCTCCTTAATAGAAGTTTTAAAAAAGTGAATCGGCATCATTAACTAGAAATAATTTATTCCTATAATTGAATTATGTTTTTTTCTTTTTTAATTTAAAATTTTTGGGGTTTCAGGTACGAGGGTCAAACTGAAAGTTCTTAGAACTGGCCACTTATAAACAATATAATAAAAAAATAATTCTATAATTTGAAAATAGAACTCTTTGCCAATATTACTGAGTATATACTTCATTCATTTGTCATTTGTTTTACGATTTGGCGGCAAATTGAAAATTGTCTGTGTCACGTCAACATGAATTTAACACGAGAAAATTTTCGTGCAATGATTTTTTATGACTTTCGATGTCATTTAAGTCAACAAGAAAGTTATGATAGACTACGATTGGCCTTTCACGATGAAGCCCCATCTCGTGCGACTGTTTACAACTGGTTTAATGAGTTTAAACGTGGTCGCACTAATCTCACTGATGATTTACGTGAGGGACGGCCTTCTACGGCGACGACTGAAGATAACATCTGTGTTGTGCGGCGTATGATAGAGACTGACAAAAGAGTGACCTATCAGCAGATTCGGACAAGCTTAGGCATCGGTATGAGTCAAGTGCACAAAATCCTACACGAACATTTAGCGGTCAGGAAGCTTTGCGCCCGGTGAATACCTCATAATTTGACTGAGGCTCAAAAACTCCATCGTGTGGATTGGTGCCGTAAAATGATTGAAAGATTTAACGGAGGTGACTCAAATGCTGTGTTCGACATACTAACAGGTGACGAAAGCTGGATTTACTGTTATGATCCTGAAACCAAAAGACAATCTGTTCAGTGGGTGTTTCCTTTCGAGGAGTTGCCAACTAAAGTGAAGAGAGATCGAAGTGCGGGGAAAAAAATGGTGGCCTCGTTCTTTGGAAGGATAGGTCATTTCGCAACAATTGTGTTAGAGGATCAAAAAACAGTTTCTGCAGAATGGTACACTACCAATTGTTTGCCACTTGTCTAGGAAAAAGTTCGAGAGAAACGACCTCGCAGTAGGATCCTCCTTTACCACGACAACGCCTCATCGCACACCGCCAAGCGAACGATCGACTATTTGGCGACATCAAACGTTGAATTACTGGGTCACCCGCCGTATAGCCCCGACCTCGCGCCTTGTGATTTTTATTTATTTTCAAAAATTTAAGAAAAACTTAAAGGAAATTTATGAATGCTGAAGAAGCGGTGGCTGCGTATCGCGATGCCATTGAAGAGACCCCTAAGGACGAGTGGGCAAAGTGCTTTTCCCAGTGGTTCCATCGCATGCAGCGGTGTATTGACGTGAATGGACAATATTTTGAAAAGATATAATAAAACTAATAACTGGCTAATGTAATCAGTTTTTGATTTTCTAAGAACTTTCAGTTTGACCCTCGTATCTAGGATAATTTCTAGGATGTCAACAAAAAGTTACTTAACTGAATTTCAATCGTATTACGTTATTTTTATTGGAATAAAAATACGTTATTGCTTCCACACAATTTTGCATCTTGATTTTCAAAGATGTAATAGAAAATGTAATACACTGTAATGTTTACTTTGAAATAATACTAATTTGCAGTGCGCTTGGATATAATGGTCTAATTTCGATATATAACCTATTTTACGCTTCTGCATTAACCGCTCTTTACTTGATCCTGTCTATGGCACAGGATTTCCCGCCAGTTTCCCTCCTACCACAAACAGATACGCAGTACGCAGTTTATATCCCGTCATTGTTTGGGATTAATTAATTTGCTTTCATCCGTTCAGCCAGTATCAACGAGTCATTGGATGATATTTAGTATTTAGTGTAACTTTTGCTTTGTCAGTATTTTTAACGTAGAACAATTCTTTTTGAAAAAATATTATAATTACTTTGTAATACGTTAGTTATAAAGTGAGTAGAAAAATCATCAGTTAAACGCGATATAAAATAAGAACACACATTATATATTAACTACTTATGTAGTTACAAGAAAATTAAAATGATTCCGTTAATCACTTTAACAGCTTTAGCTAATCGAACAAGTGAATTGAATTTAATACTTACTTTTACATCGAAATAGGACTATAACTGTGTATAAAATATACGTACTGTAAAACTTAAAAGTAGACACAATTTGCCCGTTTTGAAATAAACAAGCCCAAGCATTTATATTAGTTTTCAAACTAACCTCACAATACAATATTGCCGTAATTTATACATACGAGTATAAGTTACGATAAAATTGAATATAAATTTAATTAGATGCTTATATAAAAAGAACATAAAGTTTTGCAGAATACGTTGTCTAAACTATATTTGTGTTTTAATTAATCAACAGACGTTTTAGTAAAATATTAATAAATAGTAATTAATAAAATAAACCCATAACAATCAAAATTTTTGAACGTAAAATGTATGAGCTGGTCAAGAACATAATTCCCATGGTTACCTAATGTTTTAACATCATACGATCATAAAAGTAATGACAAAATTGCTAAAAGTATTTCCATGTCTCGTGTTAAACCTTTTCAAGTTTCTAATAACGGGCTTTATAGAGTTCTCGTAAATCTGTCTCCTGCACTTCAGTTAGCTTGCACTTGAATTATTTACTGCCCGTACGTCTGAATGGCTATCCACTAACACTGGGCCATTATTATTGTCTCAGAGAATCAATTTGTTAAGCAAACTTTGTTTCTTTTGTTTTTATCCTTTGCCTGATATAACAAGTTTGACGTATTGCATGTGTCATTGTAGATGTAAAATTAATGGATTGATTTTGAAGCGGTTAATTTTATCTATGAAATTGATGTGATTGTGATGATTCTTAGCAACAATTAATTATTATCAAGAAATACTTACCGCCTTATATGTAAAACCAGATTAATGCTCAAATTTATAGAGTTCTTTTTAGGTTCTTGAGCTTGTTGCTTCTGTTACAAGTTTGACGTATTGCAAATGTCATTATAGATGCTGAACGAATAGAGTGATTTTGAAGCTGTTAATCATCTTTGTAAGCTGACGTGATTGCATAGTTCTTAACAATGGTTTCAGCCGAGATATACTTACCGTCGTTTTTCGAAAACCTGGCTTGTGTTCAAATTTGTAAAGGGCGTTTTAGTTCAATAAGACAGAATTTTCTATACTAATATCATTGAACTTAATTTTTTATTGAGATTTTGTCTCACGCAAGTATTGAGTGAATGTTTGAGATAAAACGATTAAAGTTTAAGATTTTGTTCACATTTTCTGTACATAGATGTCTGATAATAGCCATTCTAGGATCTCCAGAAATCTCATAAAATTGTAGACACGCAAATATCATCAATTGTTTATACAAATTAGCATAAAACAGAATTATTTTTAGCTCTCCGTATATCGTTTCTACGAAAAGCAATTTCACTCGTAATGCGTACAGACAAAGGAGCTTACGAGGTCTTTATTAAGCTCTCGTGATGTATGGCCTGTGCTTAGATACTCACTGTTGATAGAAACCAGATTGCGATTTTACCGTGATGTACGTTTACCTGCTATTTATCTATACGTAAATAACATTTCTCAATTACGTATCTTATCAATATAATTCATACATCTACAGTAGTTAAAAAACTTGGTGATCTAGTGGCTAGAACAACCGCTCTTATCACCGACATTTTATTATAATCTTTAGGTTGTAGGTTCGACACCAGCTTGCACCTGTAATTTGTAGTTTAGCGGAAGAAGTGCGAGTTTGTCCCTACTTCATAAAAAAATTGATAGATACTTTATTTTTACTACTTGTTTTACTTTATAGTATGTACTTCATAGAACCACTCTAAACTCATACATACAGATTATTATACCTATAGTCAGTGATGATTATCGGTCTAGCACTAGCACAACTTTGGTTTAGAATTGTATTATGAGTGTTGAAATTTAATCAATGATAAAAAAGTGAGTAATTTAGTTATATAACTAGAAAAAGTAAAAGTTACATTCCTAACCAAAAATAAATATTTTAGAAAACTAAATATTTTTTTGTAACATTGACAAATTGGTTTTAAATTTTGTGAAGTTTTAAAATGACCAAAAAAACGTTGCAAAAATGATCTATAGATGTACCTATTAATGATGAATAAATATAAAGGTACTTGAGTTTTTCATTTTGGCATGTTTTTTGCACTTAATGAAGCCAAAATTTGGTTAACAGTTAATTCCCGACACAAAGCATAAAGTTAAACTGAGCTGGTTTGGTTAGTCACCAGGTATGGCAGCCAGAAAAATATTCGGAACACAATCGCTCAATTCCAAACCACTCGTTAAAATCGGGGATCTGTGTATTCTCTGACACACAATTCTCAGTAAAACCGATTAACGATGCACAAATGGTAAAACGCGTGACATGCGAAATGTTTCGGTTAAACCGCAGTGCATCATCAAGGATCTAGACGTAAATTAACTGTAACTGGCATGTGACGTCACAGAAACTTTCTTTTGCAATTTGGTAATCTCAAAAAATTCAATTACAGTTACAGAAATATTCAAACGTTAAACTTGTCTTTATTTATCAACAGCCCACTAAATGTTCCCACTGCTGGGACTCGGGGCCTTCTCTCGCACGGAGAGAGTTAAGGCCATAATCCACCACGCTGGCCCAGTGCGGGTTGGTGGATGACACATGACTTCGAAAGATTCTAGGTACACGTCGGTTTCCTCACGATGTTTTCCTTCACCGTTTTAAGTTAGCGGTATTACGCACATGACTTCGAAAAGACAGTGGTGCGATAAAATTGTCTTTATAGTTCTTAAAAAAACTCATTTTGACTTTTGAGAAAAGCCCTTCGTGGAATGAAGAGAAAGATGAGCAGAAAGAGTCTTCAAAATAATAATTAATTACATAAAGTGTTTTTAAAACATAGATACTTAAATGTTTAGGCACTTTAAAAATTTGTGATGTTGAATAAATGAAATTCGGTGTATCAATAATAAAAAACTGTATCTACTTTATGAAAATAATATCTCCAGTAAAAATCATTTTATTGGTAGGTCTGCCGGATGAAACAGTGTTCTCATTTAATGAATAAAAGAAAAGAACAAGAAAATTACAGGGCTTAGAGATTTAACATTTTAGATCTCTGGGTGACGAGCGCAGTGTAGTGCTAGGTAATGATTTGGACTCTTCATGTTCCAATAGCTGCGTGTCACAGTGCTGTTATGTAGTAGGCATCAGGCACATGTCATACTAGTCTCGTCATTCTTTATTTAAAAGAAATAGAAAAAGAAAGAAAAATAAATCCAGAATTTATAAAGAATACTTACCAGCTTGAAGAATAAAGTTTGTAAGTTGTTTTCACGCATTAAGGGCATCAGTTTGAAAGAATAAGTAATGTTGAGGTAGTTTCTAGCTATCATACTAAATTAACAAATAGGATAATTCATGCTGTAATAACTTTCCTGTGGCGAAAGGTAGAGAAACCTGTGTGTTTCTATTATCATAATTCTAAACTAGTTCACCACTGGCATATAGCACTCTTAGAAAATGAACCTCCTATAAGCCTGGCTGGTTTGGTATCACTACACATTCCCAATGCAAAACATTCTACGTAAACTTGGGAGTAAAAGTAGAGTAGTAAAAAATCTTGGGAGGACAGAGACCTATGTACTCCCAAGATACAGCCTAGCAAAGCCCAGTTTAGGGTCCGAAGACAAGTAAACATGTAAAAATGGTTGGTTGATTTTTGCAAGCTTGATTAGCTGTGGTAAGGACTTTTTGGTAGGGTAAGATCTTGTGGCTCAGCGGCATAGCTTCGTTAATCAGCTGTGACGTCACCGACATGGACTTTTGCCGTATTGTGCAACATTAGTGGAAGTAAGATCTTGTGGCTTAGTTAGTAAACCCAAACCCAAAAACAAACCCCACACGCTAGGTCGGTGAAGGAAAACATCGTGAGGAAACCGACATGCACCTAGATGTCAGATGCCCTTTCGAGATCGTGTTGATGATGACTTGATTCTTAGTTGGTAGTAGGTCTGCCCGCGAAGACCGAGATCGTGGATTTGATTCACACACTCTGGACAAACATTGATGTTTTGTATACATAAAAAAATATTCTGTTTTGGGTATTGTATATTTATATGTGTCTTAGGGATAAGAAGATTCTCATCTCTCGGCTATGTAATTTAAAAACTGTTGTATTATTGAAGTTAAATTTAAAAATAATGTATATGATACCCAAAAATATCAAAGCAAGTATGATAAATTTATTTATTCCCAGCTATAACTCAGCTCGTATTAAGATGTATCTACGCAAGTATACTTTTTATTATATCAAGTTTTCTACCCTTGTTTCTTATATCCCTGACACGCTCAGAAGATTGTAAACTATCCTTTCACGCGATTTGTCCATTGTCATTACTGTGGGCGTTATAAGCCTACAGGCGGGTTAAGTGAAGTGCTCATGAATTATTTACTTACCTCTGTATACGTTTACTTACGTTTTAGGACGGAAAATACTGAGTAATGTGGTTACTAGTAAAGAAAGGTGTGATATGATAACGTCTAACTAGTAATCTAGGGTGATTTCCCCGTTCCCGTATGATAGATTAACAAAGAGTTCTAACGTTGAACTTAATTAGATAACAATATATTAAAAATATTTAGCAATTAGCGAATTTATCGCATAACTATAATAAGAACGAAGAGAATCCGTTATTTTTTCCGCACAAAAAATTTGTTCACATGTTATTTCGAACTAACCAACTCAGTACTTTTTGCACGAAAGAGTAACATAATGTATTTTACCTTATGAGTTACAAATTCATCCACAAATTTATGATAGATATTTAGTATAATTTTAGACGATAAAAGTAAAAGTCAGCAGATTTAATAATCTGCAATGTTAAATAAAAATGAAGAATAAAAATGAATTGAATATTGCAAGTAGAAATACATATATTAGTATTGGAATTTTCGTTAGTAGGAATGTTTGCTATGTTAATAAGAACAAAATTAAAAATTTTGATTAACCCCCGACTACCTCGGATTTGTTATCTGTACAACATTCTACTAGTCAAACCCTTTCATTTGATACCCATATCAAGGGGAGTTGTGAAAAAAGAAATGTATTTCGCCATATTGTGGTAGCGGCCATCTTGGATTTTAAATTTGTTATTATGTACATATTGTATTTTACTAGTCAAGCCCTTTTATTTGATACCCATATTGAGGTAGGTTGTGAAGAAATATTTTGTCCGCCATTTTGTGGAGTCGGCCATCTTGAATCGATATTAACCAAACATAGCTAAGAACATCCGCACGGATATTAACCTACAAATAAAAAAAAGCTGCATCGAAATCGGCCAATCCGTTTGAGCTCTACGGTGCCACAGACAGACACACACACAGACAGACAGACAGACAGTCAGACAGACAGACAGACATCGACATCAAACTTATAACACCCCTATTTTTGGTCGGGGGTTAAAAATATATGTAACTAAAAAAATACCAAACATTTGATAATGCTGTACCCGGTAAATAAATTTGACATTAAAAACATATGAAATCATAATTTCATTATGTCAGTTAAAAAAACGTTAACGAATAATTATGAAAGAAGAGAACACGCGAAGTATGATTATCCATCCTAATTTGTGTCTATGCTTTATAGCTTTGAACGTCCGTGTTATCTTATAGTATTTTTGTTTGAAAATGTCATTGAATCTAAAAATAATTATTTAAACTATATTGCGTCGTTCGTCGTTTCGTAAAAAATAATATGTTAAAATACGTTAGTGGTGCAGCAAAAAGATTTACGATATAATACGAGTAAGTATACGCTTGAGTAAGGAGTAACTGACAAGTAATTGTAAAGAGCAATGCCTCCTAGTCTATTGCTATACCTTCCCATTACGATCAGCTCTCGCGAGATGTTTGTGCGCCCTCGGCGATGTCGGTAAACTGTTTTATTATACGACACATATTATATCGTGACTTGGGATTTGGGACATACGTGTCACTTTCAAGGAGCAAAGAATAGACTTTCAGAATTTTTTTTTGTGTTTTCCTCAGTTATTATAGTTATGAGACGTATACAAGGTGCAAATATATTAGTCAAAATTCTCAAACTCGCCATGCGTATGTAAATAAGTATAATCAGCCCACTAAATGTTCCCACTGCTGGGACTCGGGGCCTTCGCTCGCAAGGCGAGAGTTAAGGCCATAATCCACCACGCTGGCCAGGTGCGGGATGGTGGATGACACATGACATCGAAAGATTCTAGGTACATGTCGGTTTCCTCACGATGTTTTCCTTCACCGTTTTTAAGTTAGCGGCATTACGCACATGACTTCGAAAAGGCAGTGGTGCGCGTGGTGGGGTTCTAACCCGGGGGCTCCGGATCGGCAGTCGCCGTTCTCCCGAATAGACCAGCCGTAACTTAAGCGTATGTACGAGTAGTGCCAATTAGAGATATTAGGTATATGATATTTCGGGTCTAGATACGTTTTAGGATAAAATTATCTTGGTTTCGGATACGGTTACGGAAATTTGGATTATCCGTTAGTTTCGGATAGTTTCGTTTACGGATATCAGATTTAATGTACTCGTACTTGTAATAGACAGAACTGAGCAGAGAAAGATTATTTAAAAACTTAAAAACTTTTCAGCCTTACTTCAGGTACTTCAGCCTTCAGACCTGAAAGTCGAATCTATCCGAAACTCTTGAAATAATAATATATACAGTGACAGTTTTGTTTCGGTTACGGAGCTTCATAGCGTACCTGGTACCAATGTATCATTTTGTAAAAACAATATAGCAAAATTAAACATTGGCGACACTTATGCTGAAATCAAGAACTAGCTTTGACAGCTTTATTTGAATCTTGAAAACAATTCTTTACACGAATTCAACCAAAACGGTTTAAAACTACCCAATAATTTTAACAACTATTGACAAGTTCTAGTCTAAAGATAAAGATGATACACAAGAGTCTGGTTACATGGCAGGATCGCTTGTTACGTTTAGGCTTGTGCTTGTGGTACTTGTTCCGAGACGTCCTCTAGTCACTTTACAAGTGTCAAAATAAAAGCTCAAGTAAAACCCACGATCTACGTCTCAATATGCAGACTCACTACCTACTACCTACTTTAAAGCAAGTAAATATTTGTATTTTGGATTGATTCGAATAGTGTCTCATCGAATTGGTAGTCAAAAGGAACTCACACAAATTCGTAGACAATAGTTCGGAAACACGACCTCGACGCACGACTCGTGAATGTAAAACTTCATATTCCACGATTCCCTTTTAGTCTAAGATAGGGTTATCATAAAAATCAGAACTTTTCAGTTTTTTTTTGTTACTTACTAAAACAGTTTTCAATTTCGCCACAGGTGAAGATAGTATATTTCATTTTATTAGATACTTTCTTTAAACTTAAATAAAAGGTAATAAATTTTACCTCTTTGAAAAACTGACTACTTATTAGTACCTACCGAAATTTATTATTTTTGACGTGACAACGTCTTATAAATTGGTTTGCCGGGTGACACTTCAAGAAACTGCGTTACGCTCCGCTCACGTTATGCGCTCACAACGAGAGCGAGTGAGAGGCACGCGTCCCTTCCACTCGGGCATGGTTAGCCCGCCTAAGAGCGAGAGAGACAGACATAAAAAGTGAAAGGCAAGCGTCCCTTCCGTAAAATTATTTTACCACTCAAAGTCGTTGTCACGTAAAACTTTCGCCCGTATACCGACTTTACAGGCAACCAATTTTTTTAAGTGAAAACTTCGTTTGGCGCACGACACACAGGTTTTTCGTGGACTGTGAATTAAGTTCAAGTGTCACACTCGCTCGTATATGAAAGTAACTTCGGGTGAATTCGGGACCATCCAGAAATGCGTTAGGTAGAAGCATGGCCGTCTAGTATTACGGCTTAGACGACTTATTATTTAGACTTAATAATCTTATTATAATGCTTTGAAGATTTATTCCAGACTAGCAGCGGCCTTCCGGTTTCACCCGCGTAGTTTCCAAAGTGAGCTAACAAATTCTGAGTTATACGTTTTCACTTCTATCGGTAGTCTCTATGACTGCAATTTTTTTGTTTTGTAAAAATGTCACTTGCGTTTGTCAAACATGGAATCGTAAGTGAAATGTTTGTATGCATAATAATAAGACTCAATGTAAAAAAAGTTACAATGAAGAAAACAAATCGAATAAACAACAAAAACACTTTTTTCAAATCAAGTAAAGTATTCTTTATTTCAGATACTTACTATAATTTATCTTTTACCTGTTCTTGTCAAACTTGTATTAAAATATAGTTTTCTTTGAAAATTCTATCAAAGATGTTCACCATGTCTACTGTCACTTGAATGCATGTTGTCCAGAACCATAGAGATTTATGAGTTTAAAAAAAGAATACGGAACCGCGGCAAAGCTCACCAACTCCTGTCAACCCTTGTTCCGAATCGAAGTCACGTGCCGTCAATGTAGGTGTCGCCACTAGTCGTGCATTTCAATCGTCCTATTTATAGGATTTAATATCACGTATTGGGCCATATAGAAAAATATTCAAGCTGAATCGTGGTGTTGAAACGCTGATGTAGAATTGATGACATTTTAAGAGCTCGCAATAGGTCAGATAGATATCTAAATGTGGATCAGTTGATTTTAGAAAAACAGTATAAAAGCAACATTCGCTGTAAGTGAAACATTAGGTACAGAATATTAGAAATTGTGTGTTGTAACTATGTTATTAATTATATAAATAACTTCAAAATATTTTATTGGCACTGCAAAGTTGACACTAAATAATATAAAACAACAACACATAAAGGGCACCCAATGCAAGCTTATCGCTAAAAGCGATCTCTTGCAGATAACCCTTTGCTTGTAACGAATCCATTTATAATATTTTAGGCGGGCGCGGCTAAGTATAATGAACTGTTGTTTCACGGTTGATCATAGAAATCTTGAAAATTTCACTTAAAATCCTTTATTACCTAGCTGATTTCAAATCGGAACATAACATTTTTTTAAACAAAAGTGTCCTATTTTCATTGTCTAACTGATTATTTATATTTATCGAAATAAAACTTTAGGACAGTAAAATCTTTTGTGGTAGATTTTTTAGTACGATCATACGCTTGATAAGATCGTTAATTCAAGTATAAAGGCTCGTTACTTGATTAAAAAATAAAGTAACATACTTAAATACCTACCTTACTAGTCTAGGCTAGTCTACCTTAATAAAGTCTAATATAATGAACACGTCTTTGTATTAATTACGGACCTTATCTATACTTCTATACTAATTTTATAAAGCTGAAGAGTTTGTTTGTTTGTTTGAACGCTAGGATCTCGGGAAGTACTGGTCCGGATTGAAAGATTCTTTTTCTATTGGATAGCCCATTTATCGTGGAAGGCTATAGGCTATAGAAAATAACGCTACTATTAATAGAAGCGGAGCATGAGTCAAGAATGTAACAAAATCGGGAAAAAAATATTCCTTATTGAGAGTTTTCGTACGTTTCGTTCTTTGACTTGACACATGACAGCATGTGTCTAAGATTGCGTCATTGAATATCACCGATTATATACCTCTTGAATATAAAACCTTTGCTAATCAATTTTCTTTCTAAATCTGAGTTGGTACAACCAATTTCCGACAGGTGGCGTAGCAGGTAGCTGAAGAGGTGTTTTGTTTGAAAGCGATATTCTCAGGAATGACTGAACCGATTTCAGTCATTCTTTCACCGTTGTACATGTACGGGATCCTGATGAGTACTATATAATGTACCACGGGCAACGCCGGGGCGGACATCTAGTCTTCTATAAAATCTTAAAGTATTTCAAATTCAGTTAACTAAAATTACTATTGGCAACCTTCTCAATTTGCCCGCTACATGAATATTCATTGACAAAATTCGATTACGTATCCCTTGGCGTAATATTATTATCTGAGCAGTTCAAAATAACAGCATTATAAACTGGTTAATACATTGAACAGGAGTGGCCAAGTTATTTAAATAGCTAGCCAAATAAGGGAACCGAAATCTTTCACGGAAGCCAAAGGTTTAGTTTTAGTAATATTAGGTCTTAAGAGCCATGATTAAGTATAGGTGCCTAGTAGTTTCAGTATGTGAACACTGTATAAAAAGTATGCAGCCTTTTTTACAAAATGTATACATAGAAAAAGTATACATAAATTAAAAGTTGGCAAACATTTTCACATTCAACTTTTTTAGTGCTTCTGCTATGAAATTCCTAAAATCACCATTTGGTTTTGATTTTTGCAAGAAGAAACAAACATTGTTCCAGAACTTCTAAGAATCTATCTGAATCAAACAACATATCAATTACCTTAAGAAAAAGTCTGTATTATATTTTTGTAAAAAATTGACCATTTATCGCTGAGTAATAAACCTCAAAAATTTAAATTTACATACTTAATGTGTACCGTCATGAGTGCATCTTTTTGGTCGTTACAATGCAAACAAAATACTATAGTAGCTCCCCTATTCAACTTCCAACATGAGTTGGTAGCACTGAAATAGCGTAATAAGCCTGTGAATACTCTGCACGCTCCAGCAGGCGAACGCTGCGCCCGCTATGATAATGCCGATAATGCACTTGAAACACTACGCTGTTCTAGTTACTGGGACAATAGACTATCTAAAGGGAATGTGGCTTTGTGTGATACTATGTTTACTTATTCGAATATTTGTATTTTAAAGTACTCTAGCCGCCGTATTGCAACACTTGAGTTTAGCTCTGTTTGCCTCTTTGAGTTCGGTCTATGTCTTAAACATCACAGTCTTCTTTAGATTTGAGTTTGTTATTTTTTTTTAAGATTTTTAAAGTATGATCGATTTTTTTTTCACACATCACAGCACCTAGCCTTAAACTAAATAAAGTTTGTTCTATGAAAGCCAGATAAAAGAAAAAAGAGATTCGCAAACATTACGTAAAACTAAGTAATATTACAATTATTTTAGAATTGTGCAATCAAATGAACAAAATAAACCTACACTAGATCAATTTATGTCGTCGGATCCACGCTTGCAGGCTCATTTAATGAAAATAATATAATTATAAATAACAACATAAAATTATGTATGATAGATACATAGATACACCCCAATCCATGCATAGAACACGGCAGTTAGTTTTTCAACTGACCCTGTGGCTCAGTTCGTTGCAATCTAAACTAAATGTAAACTTGTGGATGGGTTGGGATTTCCAGGCAAGATAAATATAAAAAAAAACATTTTCTTGTTTGTCCACTCAACCTGTTTTTATAATCGGAAAATCATTTTTATGAGAAAAAAATTAAAATTTTAAAATTTAATTTTTACATAGTTTCAATACCTCGTCTCATCCATTATTCCGCAACGCCGTACAAAAATCATGCGACAAGGAGAAATTATCGAGGGCTAGAACCACCTCTTCAATAGCACTCAGTTGGACAGTTTACAAGTGACGGCATAGTGCTAAATCTTATTACTTTATACCTTTCTATCATCCTACATAGGTCTCCTGGTGGTCCATTTGACCCACAAATTTTGTTCACGGGCCTGTAGTCTAATATTTATCTAGTCATAGTCATAACACGTTGTCATACATTATTAAAAAAAAATACACGAAATATAATTACAAAAACAAACCTACGATTCAAAGTAATTTAACTAATTAAATTAAGGTCCTCTGTAATAATATGTCCGAAACTAATTATGTATTTTGGATACCTAGCTTTTTGGTTACCCTAAGTTAGGTAGTAAGCTTGGTATACATTTTTCTTTTGTAAATGTATAAATGGGTTACTTATATTATGCTACGATAGCAAACCTTTGCAATTACCATAATATTAGCCTCCAGCTAACTTCTTCTCAGAAGCCGTACAATTTTCGTACTAATAAATTAATAATCAGGGATAGTAGGATGAATAAAGTACTTATTATTTTGTAAGAAAATGAAGTTCTAGGTATCTTTGGATCGAGTGTGAGTTTCTTTCTTCTGGGTTCTATCATGGGTTTCGAAAACGGTCAAACCTTATAACCTAAGTTTTATACAAAATTTTATATAATTACAAGGATATCTATATTTTGAGAAGTAGCTTCAAAGATAGACCTTCAATATTTACTTTATAACAATAATAATTTGCGTATAATTTTATTTACATCCAACTTTTTCTTGTTTTTGTAAACGTTGAGCTACAAAGTTAAGTTTAAATCTTTTTGTTTGCAGACTACCTATTAATTTTCCGTCTAACTTTTTCTACAGTTTTATTTGTTTCCACTTTGTAACTGCAATAAATAGGTCGGTGACCCGATAGCAAGCGACACGTTGCAATTAGGGACATTTTTCCATTGTCCTGGGTTCTACGAACCCTGAGACAATAACGAGTGTAATCGACCGCCCCTCTCTCTGTCCCGCTATTAACTTAATTGACGACTGTTAAAGATCAAATTTTGTGGTAATTTGTATAGATTTCACTGAAACCTTTTTAAAAGGGCGGCAAAGAAATAAAGCTCGACTTTGTATACTATACAATTGGTACAAGTGTACCTACCTAGTTGAAAAGTCAAATATTGCAACACTCCATACACGGCTGTCTCATTTACTTACCTTAAAACACTTTTAAAATTACAGTTAAGACAAAGTCTTCTTATACTGTCACCCTTGCAATGATAAATTGAAGGTACTTCAAATGTACCGTATTTTCATCAAACCTTATTCATCTTATCAAAACAAAATCAAGTTTTAAATTTAACGAAACAGCGATTACAATCAATAAGTATACATTCACGACCCAACCGCAATTTAAAACGAAATAAATAACGTTAAACATTACACAGAGATAATAAATAAAAATTAAGTTTAAACATAAAAGGTACGCATACCCGAAAGCCGCAGGCTTGGTGAAATTGTAAATACCTACCGTGATTATGTGACCTGATTATGGTAAAAAGTGTGAGATTATAAATATATCGTAAGTTTAGTTGTAAAGACCTACATACCTACCATCCTTTTAAAATCTAATTTTGTGGGATTATATACTGTCAATTACTGCAATTTCACGGTGACATTTGCAAAATCTATCTACACCTAGGTACACAACCAAAAATTTTTATTCCCTAAAGTGTGAATTATATGCAATCAAGAGGGTCTACTGGTATTATAAATGCGAAATATTGGATGTTTGCTTGCATGCTCAATCATAACGGCTCTACGGGTCGGTTTGGAACATAATTATAAGTAATATTGTCTGGAATAGCACATACGCTACTTTGTATCCCGGGAAAATAAAGGGAGTGGAACCACCACCTAGCTATTATTAAAATATTACTTACACTCCAATACAACATTGACGAGTCAAATGTTAGAAAAGTATTATTAGAACGGATTCCATGAAATTTGGAACATTTCTGCGTATTCCGTATTTGCGCCAAGGTGGTCACGGGTTGAGAGTTATGAGACGGCTGGTGACCGCTCCGCGTTCTGACCTTTGTAATGCCATCCCAGTAATGTTCGTGATCGACCCAGCATCGGAATTCGCTGTCAGTTTGAATGGGGCATTTACCGGTATTTAGGCCCTACAATGGCTTAAGGAGTGACAATTATTACGACAAACACTTTGGATCAGTAGTTTTTTTGGAGTAACAACCGGGTTTTAGCCTTTTCTGTAAGTAAATGGAGATGTACTTAGGTTTTATGGGTTTTGAAAAACACGAAATGACTGCAAAGCCAACAACGTTTTTAAGTTACAATTCAATTTAGCATCTAGAACTATTAATATTCAAAGACATTCCGTTATTTTTGAACTGGTAGGTAGAATTCTTTATTACCAAAACTAAATTACAAATGAAAAATGTAGTGTATTATTCATTTGTAATTTAGTTTTTTACTACATATCTAACTTACTATATTTATACTAAACACATCTGAATTATCTGTAGGCCGATGTAGGTCTAAAGATAATCAAACTGAACAGAAGCCCAGTATCAGTTAAGATTTGTTTTCGAATAACTTCGATAGTGTCCACAAGAAAAATGACAGATACTTACAATAGCATCAAGAATGTGTCAAACATAACAAACTGCGCCAACAATGGCATTCATAGCGAGCTTAACAAAGTGATGGTGAAGTTAGTGTGAAGTAACGATGGGGAACACCAACTCTGGCCATGGCCACCATCGGCAAAACAGCAAGAGCAGGAAGTCCCGGAGCCTGCCCACTTCACCAGAAGTCAGGAGGTAAGTGAGACTCGATGAGACAAAATCTTAGTACCAAGAAAAGTTATTTTTATGGAAATTATGATGTATTTTATAGACATGATAGTGAATGAGATCTATATACGATCCACACCACACGTGCCATCTTTGAAATCCTAAACTAACTTAGAAGAAATATAACCCTTCAGAACAAACCCCTTACGAATATTTTATCCAACCAAAAAACCTGTTTCCGTAAGAATGTTTTCGTTGATTTACATCAAACAAACCAGTATCAGTTAACCCTACAGAATTTGCTTTTGTCCTCATGTCCAAAATATTGTGACGATTGCCATCTCTCGTCACAACTATTATGACACTACAACAGTTCGTTTCAACCGTATTATGAACTTCACATGACAGTGTTCAACGTCAAAACAGTTGGATAACATCACAAACCACTTAAAATCAATCACCAGAAGCCTTTTAAAAACTGATTATGAAAATAATGAACATTGTTAGGTTAAAATCATCGCTTGCGCAATATTTTCTTCGCAATACAAATATTTTTGAAGTAAAATCTTCTTTAAGCCCGTTGAACACTTTAACAAAAGTCGTTGGAATCGCGTCATCGTCACTTAACACTTTAAGAAAACATTTTTTGCTTCTATACAGCGCTATTTTCGTTTTTAGCAAAGAACAACGTTAAGTGATCTATCACATTCTAAGTTATAAGTTTTTTCTTCTATCACGTCCCTATGACTGCCATTTTTTTAAAATAATTAGTGCGGTATACCAGTGATGAACTATTGTGGCAATCCTAAAACTACAAAAGTATTTTTCAAGAACACTTTTCCGCCCCCCTCAAAGGCCGTCTACATAGTTTAGTATCAAATACATTCGTGTACTCTTTATAGGTCCCAGAGCCAATAAACTCAAATGTTGCTTAGGCTACTAAAAGCTCGATACAAACTACATTATTGCCTTACAATACATTAATCCTATAGATACCTACGTACAACACAAAGCTGGAGTCTGAAAAAGGTATTGTGTGTCTTACTGAAACACATTGAGGTCGAAAGTCAAAAGACAGGAATAGGTGTTCTGAAAACATATTGTTCAACACACTCGTTCTAATATAAAACAGAATCGGCAATAGCGAAACTTTCACTTCATTGTACTTTACGAAGAACATGACTCAATTTTACAGCGCCAAGTTCTCTTTGTTCTTAGTTCAAGTCTTATTTGGAATCACTTACTTCGTTGGTTATAAATATCTCTAGCAACAGTTGCCGGCTCTAGCCAGTTACTGGCTCCGAGTCACGATCGCATCGTTTACGGCTAACATTTCATCAATATCGTAAAAGTAAAATAAGAGAGATAATCTTTGATCTGCCTGATGCCTCTTGCATGTGTAGGCGTAAACAATGAGGGTTGCTTTTGAAGCTCTCTTTGGATTAAGAGACATGGTTTCGATTCAGTTATTGAATCAGCAAACTACGAGTATTGTATAATTTTAAATTAATCTATTTAGAAGCAAAAGTATTATTTTAATATTATATTGCCCCATAGAAAGTATGTTGCTTATCATCGAATGCGCTTCTTGCTCGTCTCATCACTCTATATTGAAAAAAAAAAACAGAAATGACAATCACAGAGCTGTGCTTTTATGCTAAAGACTGTGGCTTGCCATAGGCACCCCGTCTTACTCTTCAATCTATTTCCATTACATATTTTTGATTAATGGCAATTCTAGGTTTAAAAGGTCATAAATAGGCATGCTCACGTGAATTTGACATAAATAGGCCTGTAAGCCCGACAGCCTCCATTTCCTGTAGGAAACTGGCACGCCGGAATCGGTCGCGTGTCACATGCCCACAACCTCAATGCCGAACTGCTGATATCAATCCAGCTTTGGTGACAACACTTTGTGGCTACCCTTACTCTGCCTTTATTCCACGTATGTAATGGATAAAATATTTTTCGAAGTTACTTGTGTAGAATCATCGACAAGTAAAACAATATTTGATATAAATGTAAATATGAACACTTTCTGAACGACTACCTGACAGTGTTTTGTTAATATTTTGAAGAACCCTCACAGTCTTCCGCCTCATTCACTTACTTACTCTTTAAATTATGATATTATTAATAAATTAAATTTCTCTAACAAAATGAAACGTTGTCGCTACCTATCGTGGATTTGAGAACTGTCTTTGATATATATATTTGTACCTTGAAACTCTATCATTACTCATTCAACTCATTTATTCACATCATAGGATACAGTTGTAATTTGGTAGCGTCACATCCGAGTAGTACATAATCCAAAACTTTTCATTACGTCATTTTAATATATATATATATATATAGAATATAGATATATTGAACTACTACTACACTTTATTGAACGCATGAAATAGAAATAATTTACAAGTCGAAAATGTTTATACTATTTTATAGCTAGTTCAACGATCGGTGGCCTTGTCGCTAAGAGCGATCTCTTCCAGTCAAACTTAGGGTAATTAGTACCAAAAATAATATTTTAAGCGACTGTAAAGATGCCTTATCAAGTATTTCAGCTGTAGAACCCTTTTCGTGTTAATAAAATTATATTCTACAAATTTTCGAGAATGATTGTAAAATAATGTATGAAATATGAAACTACTTAGGAATAATCATACTTGAAAATGTTTAGCAGTAGTATTCACGGAAACTGATAACCGAAACACAGATTAGACCCGGTATATATTGACCTCAGGCGGTGCGAAATGATTTCAAATTCATAAGAAATAAGTAATTGCAAAAGTTCAAGTTATACTAGAAAACACATGTTCTGTTTGCTGGTCATCTTGAATTGCACCACCGTAAGTTAGGTAGATGAAAAAAAAACTAAAACTATATAGGTATATGAAACATGTGTTTCACTTCCGATCTATGAAAGGCTTCGTAGATAGGAAGTCTAGTTCCTGTCTCATATGCTTCAATGGTTTAGTTATCAATTTCGATAGACATTTTTTTGTCCGCTTTAGCAATAAGTCTTATTATTAGTAGACAAACTCAGTGAATTTGAACCTAAACTGTAATAAATTGAAAACTGGCTGACAGTAACACGTATAGAAATACGATTAAAAATAGTTCCACAAAAAATATTGTTAGTACCTATCTGTTATGTATAAATGAACTAGCTTTGACGGTAGATAAATCATGAAAATAACATTGTTAGTAAAAATCAATCTGGAATACATCTCCATCGTCGTAAAAGTACAGACAGGTTATGTTTGTAAAAAATAAATACACTTTTATCGAAATTGAAGTGAATAAAATAGACTAAAAGAACTCAGAAGTCGATTGCGCCAAGAATTACAAATAACACGAATATTATTGATTCCGAGCCCTTATTTGCGATCAAAGCTTGTCTGATAATGAGGGCGATATCAAAACAATGAACATCTGGCTATTGGTGTATGCTTCGTGCGTACACGCAACGTTACGTAGGGTTGCCACAAAGCCTTTGTTTATTACTTTTTACCGAAGGCGTAGAAGAGATAGATTATCCGAGTGCGACCGCAGTGCAGTGATTAAAAAACGTAATAAAACTATTCGTGTTCATATAAGTATGTGGCAGTGTGTTATAATCAGTGTTGCTTATCGTCAGGCACACGTCGTGCGTATCCTGTCACTATTATCATATAAAAATATACCAGGGGTAAGTTTTGGGGCTGTGATTCCACAACGAACACTAAAAAGTTTTTCCTGCATGAATACGTGACATACTTATCTATATTTTCCGTTAAAACATTAATACAGCTTAGTGATAGAAGTGTGCGTTTCATATAAAATTGCGTAGGGCTGCCGCAGATGATTTATACACTTCTTTTCATATTAGAACGTATTCTGAAAAGATGTATGAGTTTTTAAACATGCATGTGTGTTTATAATTAGCCTGCCCAAATATATGAGTAAAATTAATTCTTGTAATAATCATCTGGCTTATGTCCTCTATTTCATGCAACGCTTCAAAGCTAGATTTTTTTATAGTACCTATAGACTCTTTACTATCGAGTGACGAGACGACCAGGTTATGTGCCTGTGCCTGGTGGTAAGTAACATGCCAGCTTTTTGAACATGAGGAGTCCAAATCACTACATAGTACTGCACTGCGTTCATCACCCACAGAAATAAGAAAAATTATCTATATGCCAAGTAATTAAACTGGAAACATTGCCCTTCAAACCAGAACACAGTATTTTCACATTACTGCTTTGCGGTAGAATAACTGTGGGACTACTCCAGGTGAACTCTGCAAAGAGTCATACCACTACAAAATTGCCACTTATTAGTAAATGTCATATCAAAAAATTCAATTTATTGCATGTGCTGTCACTAGATATACTGTTAAATGCAGGAATGTTCCCTATTATCCGAAATACCATGCTGAACGTATTGCTTCACCCACCATTGCATATATTACTGAACAAACAACCACAAACGTAGTATAACCAAATAAGGATATTGCAATTTATGGACTTTACATATATAGTATTTGTATCAAATGTAAATTATTCATTTATAACGGGGAGAACACTATTGACTATAAGCGCGCATCCCCAATTTACAAAATCGATTTTTTTTTATCGGTCAACTCGATTCTCTTGTCGCTTTTGATGTAATCTAGGTCCACCCTAAAAACTTGAACGCGTTATGACACGTGACGGCGTTGGGACCCTATTGTCAACATGCATTTGATATGCGCACACGCAGAAGCGAGAACACGACACGAGCGTGTATCAAACAGTATCGGTTAACGCTTGCCTGCTCTTGATGTGCTCATAAATCTACGCGGCCATCTATAAAGGCTTTTGTTCAGGGAACACTGAAAGCTTTGTTTTGCCTTATTAGGTAGAGCCGGTACTTAAGAATTTTATTTTATCTGTAGTCATTTTCATAAATATCCATAGAGATTGATAGAACACTCTTTTTAGCGTGACACTAGGAAACATAAATGATACATTAAAGCACTTATGAACTTTTAGAGATTTCTTTCCGGCAACCGGCATAAAAAAATTGATTACATTCTAGCAATTTTGGGGTTGTACTTACACAATTAATTATGTGATAAATACAGTACCATAAAATTAATTAATTGACACATGTTTATAAACAATTTACCTAGGTACGAAATAATAAATAATATTACATTATAAAAACGTAGGTAAATGTAGTGGTAGAATTTATGGCAGAGTTGATTTAGCAAATTACGACACATTCGTTAGATGTTCCAGGGCTAACCAGTAGTAATATTTATTCATACCTAAGTATTTTCAGCTTTGAAAAAAGTAGCTGGGCTAAGAAAGCCAAATAATATTTGATTAGCTAACTTATTTACTATACCCCGTCTAATCCACGAAAAAAAATGTGTTTTATCTATCAAACAACAAAAAGAAACCTATAACTACGTAACTGCTATAAATGTTATTCATCCACGTGTATTTCAGATATACTCGCTGCAATACAGTGAATCCTTTATGTAGCGCCATCTTGTAGCGAATAGTGGAACCGTTCAATTTTATATACCTACAGCTTTTTTTTTCAAATCATTTAATTTTTGTGAACTCTAAAAAAGTAAAAACTAAAACAAAACACTGTAACCATATTTGTTTGCCAGTTTGCAACGAAATTCGTGAAATATTTCGTAAGTATAGAGCCGGAACATCAAAAATTACTTCACTCGGGTGGTAATAGTTGTACCCGCGTCTAATCGTCTAGTCGGTAGTTGTTTATTGCCGGCTCGTGACTCGTGCGTCCATTTAATCCCTCTAATGGGACGTTTCGCACCCATAGTGTCGGACTTGTGTCTGACAACGTGCAGGATGGTGTGATATGGCAGGGACCTTTTTGTTCGTTGCGAAATTACTGAGAATATTCTCCTTGATAGAAGATTTAAGGGGTTGTTCGTTAAAAACCGTAAGTTTCTTCTATTTTAAATTTTTTAATATTGACGCATAAATAAAATATTGAACGACATCACATCATCACACAACGCTATCTAACCTCAAACTAAGCAAAGGTCATATTCCTAGGTACAAAGGCAAATACTATGGGATCACGAAAAAAAAATGTCTAAACTATCACAAACATGTGAAATATTAGGTAGGATTCGTACAGCATCCCATGCAGATGCAAAAGGAACTATTATTGTTGTTGTTTATTGTTGTTTATTGTTTAATTGCACATATACAACATATTTAAAATACTTGTACAAACCCTGCATTAAGGGTGTTGCAAACAGTAGTTTCTCTTAAATCTAGGTAGTTTGACAAAGTTACAGTTATAAGAAACTTAACAATTAAGGTCTTTAAATATTTGGTTTGCATAAATTATTATTACAAGAATCTATATTAAGTATTCGACTTGTTTACAACATACTTAGTATTAACAATATAAAATCTAGTAGTTCTTATCCTCAATGACATAATAAGCAAAGCAAAGTTAGGTCTAAATATCGCGTGAAAAAAAATCTTTTAGATCATAGTAACATTGTTGTACTAGAAAGTGATGTAGTTTATTTTGGAAGTTAGTGTTACTTGTTTCTTTCCTTATGACTACTGGAATATTATTGTAGATTTTAATTGACGTGTATAAAGGACCATTTTGTACATTTCGAGACGTGGTTCTGGTAATTTTAGGTTGTATTGTCTGCGTGGATTTGTTTCGGGTGTATATAGATCAGGATTTTGTCTCACAAATTTCGCGGTTTCGTAGATGTGTATACATGGCAATGTCAGTAATTATTCTTTTTTGAAGAATGGTTTGCAGCTTGTTCGTTTATTTATGTTAGCGATAATCCGAATGCACTTTTTTGCATTATTAGAGCCTACCGGCATCGACACTATTTCCCCTAAAAATTACTCCATAACGGAGCCACGAGTATGCATAAGCATAGTATGCAGCCAGAGCTGTCTGTGAGTTTGTGTTAACTTTTAAAATTGCTAGAGCATAAATAAATTGTGATAGTTTCGATTTTACTTTTTCAATATGATGTTTCCATGTAAGGTGAGTGTCTAGGTTGATACCTAATACAGTGCATTCGTTAATTTCTTTAATGTTCAGATTTTCCGCAAGGATTTCAAGACATAATGTTTTTTCTGGGGTGGTATAAATTGAATTAGTTTTGTTTTATCTTCGTTAACTTCTAAATTACAGAGATGTAGGTTTACTTTAAAATCTTTAAAAGTGTTTTCTATGTATTGAAGTGAAGCAGAGTCTTGTGTACATTTGAACAGCAACGAAATGTCATGGGCAAATAAAATACAGGTTGATTTTGTAATTTTAGGAATATTGTTAATATAAATCAGGGAAAGGATGCAACCTAGCACACTTCCTTGGGGTATAGACCAATTTGTTGTTCGTATGTCAGATTGTATAAGTTCTATTAAACCTGTGTCATGATGGTAGTGCTGTATTTGGACTAACTGTTTTCTGTTTGCTAAGTATGAGATTAGCCAGTTAAGTGGTTTACCTCTAATGCCGATTGCTGAAAGTTTCTGTACTAGAATATCGTGTGAGACCCTGTCATAGGCCTTTGACATATCTAGCAATAATCCGACAGAATGATGTTTATCGCGCATATTATTTAAGATTTCCTGTACGTAGTTAAATAATGCTAATGTAGTCGAAGATTTTTTTCCGAAAGCCGAACTGGTTTTTGTCTAGTAGTTTATATTTTTCTAGGAAACTGTATAGGCGATCTGACATTGCACGTTCAAAAATTTTTGATATAGCTGGGAGTAATGAGGTCTATAGTTGTTTACGCTGGAGGACTTTCCGTTCTTTTTTAAGATTGGTTTAATTTTTGCTATTTTAAGGAGATCTGGAAAAAGATTCCTCTTCAATTGATTTATTTATCAGTATTGTTAAAATTGGGGTGAGTTCTTGTGCACAGGATTAAATTATTATTCATGCTAACGTTTATAAAAATGCTTTTATTTATATGTGTTATTATATGTCGCCTACCTACAGCTCGTGACTTTAGCAACATTGTTTTAAAAGTTATTATCTTCCCATGAATGTAACTTGATATCCCCATTCAGACAGCTTCCAGCTAGTCGTGGGTCACGACTTCCAGTCCACTGCTGGTTAAGGAAGCTATCGTAACAGCTAAATAGGATTTCTGTGTCCTATTATTAACTTAACTTGATAGGTTATTGTGTAAGTACTTTTTATCCATAAATGGCCGCGCGATCCATATTTTAAGAAACATTATCTACATGCATGTTTTTCTCTCGTAGAGCTTAGTAAATGTCATTATAGTTATGAAATTGCCCCTTACCCTAATTTTTTGATTAATGTTTTTGTACATTCTTTAGTTGCTTGAAAGGTATCATTTAGTGAAATAGTCGTAATTTCCTTTACTAATTTTAAGAATTTATATATCACGTAGTGTTTATTTTTATATTGTAGACAATAGGTAAATACCGTCGGAATCGTACGAACAAAAATTTGTTGCATGTTTTTCACTAAAATTTGATTATTCTTACGTTCTCAAATACGAGTAAAAACGAAGTATCTACAGTGTCATTTGACTTGAAGAGAAAACAAAATACTAATACGCAATAAACTTCATACATTATTCTGCTCGTTCGTCCCGCAGAGACGAACCATAATGTGGTAGAGTCGTTGGAGAAGCTACGGTAGATGTCCCGGTGCGGTGTTGCCAGCCTTTCACACTTTTATCTATGCTTAGGGGAAACAGTACACAACAACGGTATAGGTGAAATGGAATAATATTTAACCTATCGTAGAAAATAAAGATCCTATACTTATCAAAATAGTGGATAGTAGACAGTAAGGCTACTTATGGCGAGTAGTCATAAGTCCTGTAAATTTAAAAATGAAACTAACCTAAACCCACATTATTTATTGTATTATCAACTTAGTAGTTTAAGCAAATACGTTAAAAAAATGACGTTTTCTTTGAAAAATAAATGTAACTACATATAATAACTAAATATTACACTTTTAGCATAATTTAAACCCTACTCTATATTCTTAGTTGAAGTCATCAATATTAAATTTATTCTTATGAGCCTTAGTAGAGAACTAAATTTTGAAAGTAAAGTGTAACGTTGAAACATCGTGAGGAAACCGGCGTGTTCAAAGAAAAAAACTTTCGGGAAACAGGAAATAAGTCATCTGCGAATCCATACTTGGTCCTCATGGTGGATTATATCTCTTAGACGCTTTCTTTGTGATAGAACGCACCCGAAACCCATCAGTGGGTACACATCGGGGGGCGCTTGCTTCACTTATTGCGCTTATTTCATAGAAATTTTGTACAAACCATGATCAGCATAAATATAAATATTACATATGTATGAAGGAAGGTATATTGGTGATTTAGGTTAGTAGGTGATAAATTTTAAACGAAATACCACACAGCTCCCTATGCAAGGAAATTTCAAGAGACACGCCTCTTGTAACACTCATATCAACTCGATAGCGCTGTCTCGTCGTGATATTTCCTTTTCTTTATAGAGAACTGTGTGGTATTCCGTTTAAAATATATCACCTACTTACCTATATCACCAATATACCTCCCTCCACCCTACCAATAAAATAATTAAACAGTTAAAAACTCACAATCTAGCTATGTTACTTAACTTCATTAAAATTAAAAACTTCTGTGACATCATAGAAACAGTAGATCTACAGTGGAAGCTATGAGCCTAGCTACACTTTGGAGTCTGTAGAATCAGTTACGGTACTAGCTTGGGGATATTTAATCCCTGGAGAGCGGAGTCGTTGTCACTCTCTCTGTTATGTTAGGAATTGAAAGGACAGAGGCTTATATGGAAGGTTCCGGAATTTAACGGTCTTTGTATTAAGAAGCAATAATACTATCACAATCTGCATGTATGTTTTATTACTATGCCTATGTTTTGACCAAAACTTGGTCATAGTTTGGCCATTCCTAGCCACTTCAGGGTATTTTTACTAGTACACCTTTGAGACTCTCTATTTTACGGCGCTGATATAAGTATGCTTTGCAAAAAGCTTTAGTTGGCTGATTTAGCATAATTTTGAAGTAAACTAACTACTCAAATACTTGCAATAAACAAGTGTTTCAATAATGTGGCCCCTTCAGAATATTTACCAAATTAAAAACTGTGTTTCACCTTTCACCGGAACGTATTTTTTTCATCAACGACATTAATTTCTACAGCATTTTTTTGTCAGAACTATCTAAAGTACTAAGGCTAACAAATAAACACACGCATTTACTTCTAAGTTTTCTGCAGATACAGCACAGACAAAGATACATTTCTCACGACTTCTATTTCATAATTTAATTAACATTTTAATTTGCGTTGTTAAGTTTATCTACTTGTAGTTGTAATTATATTCTTTTGCTAAGTTGTGAAATGAACCGAAATCCCCATAATTCAAGTTCGAGAATATTTCCCCAAATACCGGCCGGCAATATCGCCTAATTGGTAAACGGGAGCGGAAAGTCCTTGACTCACCTGCTGGCTCCCAAGGTGAGGAAATACCGTTAGGGATGTACAAAAAACGAACAGAATAATTAAAAAAAAAAACATTGTAATAAATTCGGTTTAATGTTTAATCTTTCAGGACGTTCCCAGGGAAGTAATTTTAATTACATTTAGATGGCGAATATTTCTATTTTAATGTCATCAATATTGGCTAAGAAGATTAACGATCGCTAAGTCAGATAAGAGAATTGCAGTGTTAAACCTACTTGTCACATAGTATTATGTCCAAAAATTGCGCTCAAACTAATATAAATAAATATTGAATAAAAATTAATATTCCTGTAAAATTTGATTATTTAGTAGAAAAATTTGCACATTACTTTCGACTTCCTTCTTTGCATCAAATGTTAACTATTAGCTAACACAACTATCATGTTTTCAAGCTGAGTTGAGCTCTAATTGGAATATACGAGTATTTGTAGACTCAAGGGCAGACTTTGAAAGTACTTAACAGCAAAGTCATATTTTAATTGTGACAAGGGGCATAGCGTGACATAAGTCTAAAATCAATGTTGGAAGACAAATTTTGACAGCCCTAACTAATCCCTTAATTAAAATTCCTCCGGAACGCCGACCTTTGTTTTTGACGCAAATTTTATAATGAAGAAAGATAGATGTTGTTTAGAACTGTGAAATTAACTCACCTACTTGGTAAGAAATATAACTTCAATTAATATTAAAACTATAAATATAAAAAATTTAATAGCTTATTTAAGAAGTTGTTTAAGTATTTGAAGAAACGAAACTTGAATTCTTTGAATGTATTTCAGATCATTCACACATACTCCATAAGCATATGGCATTGTAAAATTGACAACATCGTCAGATTATTATCTGACGCATGATATTATAATCTTACATAGTTTCATATATTACTGCACTCATGTATCGACACGCCATTCATTTTCAAATTTCTGTTTTCCCCTCTTTCTAGGTCAACCTGACTTTCTTAAACTTTTAGCTTTCAGGACCTAAAACGGGAAACAATTAGGCTTTATGAGTACTGAATATTACGGATATGTAATTAATATATTGATTGTTTTGTACACAGACAAGTGTCGGTTCTGCAGACGTCGATCCCGTTGCCGGCATCGGCTGCGGCGGTGCGTCGCGCTCCACCGGACAAGCGACCTCTCCCAGCCACCCCTATCCATACAGGTACATATACACATTTCCTGGTTATTCTAACTCTAAACTGTAATGTAAAACATCCCTGTGTAACGGTTTGAAGGACAATGTTTCCAGATAAATTACAGAGGGGATAATGGGACTTTTAAAATATATATTACAATAGCTGCATAACACTGTGCTGTTCTGGGCAGGCATGGTTCTGATCATGAGGCACATATCCGTATCGTCTCGTCACTCTATAAAGAAACCTACTTCATATTTTCACAGTAAGTAAAAGTAAAGAGAATGTAATAGCCTGTGATATTATCATGTCTAAAACAAAACGCGATTCACTGCTCGGCTTGCGGCGCTCCTTAATAATAGGGTATTATAATTTTACAGCGAATAGAACGTCTCTCAGGTCGTTTTATGGTACTTCTGAATATTTCTACGACAAGGTTTTCTGCCATTTTTTGCCTGTAAAGCTAGTGACAATGAAACACTTGTACATTTTTTCTGGGAAAATCCTAAATAAGGTATCCACTGAATCTTTTCCCAAGACTTATATTTTGAACCCACACCTTTCGCTTAAATGCTTGCGTTCTACTTTGCACAGAGATAGATTTTCTTTTCGGAATCCGTATTGCTCTCATAGCTCCGTCTTATAATTTCTTTTTCATCCCACCAGTTTGGAAAGAGTACTTTTGCTCCTCGATATCAGGGCGTAAAAGTCGTTTTTACCCTCTAGAGGTTAAAGTAAATTTGAATTTAGAACATCGTGTGTACTGAGGTTTTGAATTCAAAACATAATTCAACCTATTTATTTCTACCTCCTTGGTGCCGAATGCATCATACATTTTTTTTTATATGTTAAAAACTTAGACTCGGAACCTCCTTGGTGTACTTACTTTTTTTTAATTTGCTTAGCGCGAAAACATTTAAAAATTTGCATTTAGTAATTTCCTCGCTGAGGTGGAATGAAAAGTTACGTGTTGCACTACTTGCACTCGAGTGCATAGATTTTTCACCTTGTGCTCTTTTGATTCCCTTGCTACGCCCAGGATTCTATATCTTTTTTGTGATTTGTGATTTTGAATTAATTATTAATTAATAATTAATTTTAGAATCCTTCGCTTGCTCGGTCATCAAAATTGAGCACGCGGTTAAAAATCAACTTTGCTCTCTTGTATAACAAATAACTATTGTCGATAAAGCACTGGAACGCTTCATAGAAATTCACAAATATCTAAGGCCCTGACCAATTACTTAGACGCTCTGCCTAGAAAATATCACTCTTCAGTCCTCTGCTCAAAAGGATAGAACGGGACAGATAGTGGTTATATAGGACATATAAGTATGTTATCGGTGAGCAAGTCTTCGCAATCGTAATATTAGTCAGCGTACTTTCTGCCATCTGTCTCGTTATTCACACGGTTGGTTTATCTGGCGACTTCGCGCCAATCATATCATATTAGGAGTGTTTACATTGATATAACAAAATGTTAGAGTTCCTTACTTTGCTTACTATTTTGTGATACGGCAAAGGATACCGAAAAGTTTTGATTTCAAAATCTTTACTCATACTCATACTCATACTCTTTTATTGATAACGAGTAGTTACATGTTATATTAAAGGATATTAAAATTCATTACAATTCAATAGTAAATTCTAGCTAGGTACATACAATACATACATGTCATTTCAATAAGATTAAATTAAATTCCAAAATTACATGTCAAATAAATTATGATACAATTAAAATTCAAAATTAATGTCAACAGGGTACAATTAATCAATACTTAAATATTACACAGGTACACATTTATATTATTATTTATGAATTTAACTTGCAACAAAGGCTTTGGAATAAGTTTTTAATAACTAACTTTGGTTTTGCCCTATTTTGCTTCTAAAATCAATTAGTACTAGATTTTTGCATCTAGTATTAATTGAAACGAACCTGAAAAAGTAAGCAATTGTTATTTGAAATAGGATTAATCGACTTCTCGATAATAATCAGAGATCAATTTATATCGGCTAGTGATATTTACATATATTAATAGACCTATGATTGTAAAGAATCACGAGAGCTGGGGTTATGGTAAACCAGAGATGCTCGTCGTCTAGTTCACCGTCCAATTTACTTATTCATGATCCACAAGCTTGACCTAAGCCTTTTCTATTTCTCTTCACTCAGCCGCATCCTCGCCGTTTAGTTTTCAACTACTAACCCTTACCTATATCGTATCTGTAATATCTGTTTAAATGATTAATCTAAGAAATGTTCGTGAAATAATTGCGATTAAATTCTGCGATAATATCTAGTTTTCTTGTTGTAGTTTCTTCGCACTATTTTTTTCGTCTAAACTCTAAAAGAGCTAATATACGATGGTTGTTTATGGATAATCAAAAACAATCAAACTCAGATAGGAATTTCATAAGAAAAAGCTTCACTTTTATGACTATTTCCGCCGTATTCCAAACATTTCCTGATGATTCCGCGAACTTATGTTGCCAAAATATTGAGTAAAGTCAAATGGGGGTTTTATTAGAACTTTTCAACCTTTGTGACGTCGAGGAAAGTCAAAAAAAATAAATAATTAAAGTAGGTAATTAATTGGATCACAAAAATAAATGATAGGTCACAATTTTTTAACATTTATCCATTTTGACAGACTAATTAACTATCCATAGAGGATCACTTTTAAATCTTTATAGAATCTGTTTTTTTATTATATTAAAGAGTTACAGGACAAGCAAGAAATGATTATGATAGTAAGCAACATGCTCGCTCAAAAAACATAGAAATGATGTAGGCTTTTGCTCAATACTCTGCCTTCGTGTTTCATGGTTGGAATACATTCCGTTCAATATTTTGCCTTCATGCGAAGAAGCTTTACTAAAAGGTTTAGTCTATTCCGCTCTCCACTAGCATAAGTTGAATCAGCATCGATTCCCTCTAATAATAATCCACTCAACCGTTTACTTAGCCAATGTAAACGAACCAGATACAATAATATCGCTAAGTATCGAAGTGATGAATGCAGATGCATCCTTTCTTCAGTTGTCGGGGATCACTCAACGGGTGCGCTTCTCTACAAATTACTGTTTTATCATATCGTAGGCTTACAAAAAATTGTGCTCCTAAAATGTGTGTGTTATAAAATAAAGAGTCGTGAAAAAAATATTTAAAAAATTAAATGAATTGAGTATGGGTTTTTTGGAAATAGTGTGCTGTGAATTTATCAAGAGCAACTTCAGGAAATTCAAAAAACTTGCCTGTACTGACATTTTTCTTCGGATATCACGAATAGTATAAGGTTGGTTTAATAAAATAACATTGTTATAAATGAGTAATTATTATGTATCCTACTAATATTATAAATGTCAATGCATGGATGTTGGATGTTTGTTGCTCAATCACGTCGTAACGTATGAACGGATCGGGCTGAAATTTGTAAAACAGGTAGATTATTATAAAACAAAACTACCTAAACTAATTGGAGTTAAGTGATTCTGTCGAAAAAACTATAGTGATGTCAGTAATCTAGAGCTTTTCAGTTTAAAATGTATGGAGTATTCACTACTTTTCGCGTGTTTGATGCATGCAGTTACCTATACGTGTACCTATATGAACTTATATCTATACCTACATCAATACTATACCAATAATTTTAAGGTTTCATAATCTTAATGACATACATTTTAAAATACCTATTCAGTATTCACGTTAAAAACATAACAAAATATGCAATAACATTATTTAGGTTATTATTGCGTGACCTCACGATAACATTGATAAAGCTGCATCTGACCCGCAGTCTCTAAAAAATCGTAGGTTATCTTTGAAACGACATAAAATATTATAACTCGTATTTTGCCAAATCGGTATCAACATTTGTGGTGCTTTTGTGATTGTAAGTAGCTAAGTGGCGTCCTATCCTAAGCAATGTATAGGTAATCCACAGTAAAAAAAAACAATTCGATCATCATTACATCTAACTGAGCTATTTATCCATAGTTTACCTATTCATAGTTTCATTATCCATCAATTTACACAGATTATTTTAATTTGTCGTGTATTATGTGCTTATTGTTTCATAGCTATCGCTTTTGGAAATCGCAAAACAAGAGTCATAAAATATAACAATACTGTCGTTTTTTGAGTAGTTTTATTACTAGCTTTAGTACTGATTTTGTCAAAGGTCTTCGAAAAGATCCAAGAAATGCTCTCGTCATGATTTCAAGCAAAAATTTAGCTATTATAACGTCTCAACTCACCCCTAGAGTTATTGGAGAGTTTTGTTTGTTATTCCTCTTTACATATAAACAAAATTGAAAAAAAACGCACTGATTAGGTACTCTGTTATGAATCAAATTGATTTATTTTATTATTTTAAGTTGTCTGTAATCTATGAGAAGTTTGAAAAAACACGCCGAAAAAACAGTTACCGTACTCATTTCCGATTAAATAGCTCCAGGCTTTTACCTACATTTTGAATAATCATGGTCACCTGGAAGAGATTGCTATTAGCAAATCTTTTTTCGTTTAATCTTCAATAAGGCGCTAGTTTATAATTGTTTTATTATAATATTTCTATTTGTGTAACAATATATAGTATTCTATCTATCTCTCGTACCTTCAAAATTTTTATCTTGTGGTAATATTTTGTTCTAAACTGTCTTACTTTTCTTCATGTCCAAGAATATTTTTTCTGAACTTTAAAAACGGACAGGAAGATATCGTAATAAAGTGATTGCACGATTCGCAAGGCCAATACAAATAAGTGGCTATTCCTTTGATTGGCTACTGTGTATTGTAACTGCAAGATTACTGACGTCATCAATTGCCCACCACATTTACGGGCAGAGATGGACTTCCTTAAGTGATGGATAGCCCAGTCTGGAGTCGGCGGATGTGGCGAGATGCTGATTGTCAGTCTACTACTATATATACAGTATACATATAGAGGTACTGTCCTCAATTAATCGACCAATGAACGCTTACCTTTACTTTGCTTAAAAACTCAGAGCTTTGATTTTGTCTACGTTTTCCGTTCAATCCCAATGAAAAATCTATATAATATCTATAAATAATTTTAATTTAATTATTATAATTTTTTCGTGTTCATATAATGATGAAAACTTTAAAACAATTCAATAGTTTTTATTTCCATTTCACAACTTATTTCTAACGGTTATTGATTTAATTTTGATACATTATCATGAGTACAGAACTGACGGATCAGCGATAAAGTTTTAATTATCTCATAATTTGTCACCCTTAGAAGTTCTAAAACAGGAGAAAAAATCAAAATGGGTTCGTAATTGACATAATGTCATAGAATACAAAAAAATATGAATAACCAGCCCTTTTCTCGAAGTCGATTAAAAAGTAGTAGTGAAATTACGTCATTCTGTATGGGGAATAAGCAATGAAAAGATGTGTTGCGAAGGCCGAGGATGCAAATTACTAAACATTATTGTGTTGGAAGAGCATGCATTCTAAGAAGCGCCTACGCCACACGAATAGACTCGCCAAGTATCATAACAGTTGCTAAATAACGAAAACAAACCACAATGGGAGCTATAATGTTCGCGTTCATGTCAGACAACTATCGACTCATTACCATGTCGTGTTTAGGGTTACCTACATTATGCACACGCATTCATTTTCCCAAAAGAACACCAGTGACGTCATAAATTGTAATATTAATCGTTATGGCATCGATCGATACTGCTAACCAACTTATCTAGACCCATAACATTGCCCAAGCAATCTACACACTGTACCTTTTTAAAAGGGTGTGCAGCTCTAAATACAATTGTCAGATTTGATTTCAATGCAATGGTCTGGCATGGCGATCAGTCGCCCGCGCACTGTCGGCCACCCGTGCCGTTTTATGATAAAAAGCTCGAACTTATCGGAGTGAATGTTGTCTGATAATGATAATATTTACTCAGCTTGAGGTATGAGATATCGTCATGAGAACAGACTCAATGAGATTTGTTTAATCGCCTTATCTTTGTTTATAAAGCACTTTAAAAAGTTAGTTCTAAAATTGTTGTTGTAAAGCTAGTGCTAAATGAAGTGTTTTTGTCGCAGGTGGCAAGAGTGGCCTCTCAGCCTGTTCCAGCCGTTCCACGAGTCCTTTGGGTCAAGGAGCCGTCAGTTTTATACCGAGAGCGCCGTCGTCGTCTGGGTAAGATTTCTCATTAGTTACTATAATGTACTGAAATTATATTTTTGTCGTAATAGAATGTTGGCATTAAAATAGCCGTAGCGTTTAGTAGTAGAACCTATGTCAATAATAAGTGGACACTAGATTTTAAAAAAACCGCATTATGTTCAAATCATTTGCACAGTTTACGTTTACTTAATTCAACTAAAGACTTATTTGTAAACCAAGATTTCTTTTGCAAAATAAATGGACAGTTAGAAAAGTAAAATTATTACTCCGTTTTGTTACAGGTCCCGACCTAATTCATCTTTATTAGCACCTGGAAGTAAAATACCTTCAACACTATCCACCCCAAGCCAGCAACACTCCCAAACACCAACCAGTCATAATGGAACGCCAACGAAACACTCCATGCTCGATAAGTTGAAACTTTTCAACAAAGAAAAAATCAGCAATGAGAAACAACAAACCAAGACTACAGCAGTATCGAAACGTACTAGCTCATCCAGTGGATTTTCCTCAGCAAAGAGTGAGAGATCCGACTCTAGTTTAAGCCTTAACGAATCCTCTAACGCACAAAATACACATATCAAATCTAATTTAATTGGACCTAAAGCAATACGACAACAGAACGATACATTATCAAAAGACAAATCAGGTAAAAATGTGAAGCCGAAGTTAATTAATTCAAAAGCTCCGAAAGATTCATCTTCGAATCTGAGCAAAGCTAGCGGTAAAACAAGTAGTAGTGATAAATCTAGAAACAGTCCAAAACTGCCCGGGCGAGATAAGGAATCCAAACTGGCAACTCCAAAGTCAGTTAGTAATACCAAATTGAATCAAATCGATGATAATCCAAGAAACCAGAGATCAAAATTGGAGTCAAAAATGGTGAAATTATCAGGAAGTCAAATTAAATTAAGCGAACAACGAAATGAAATCAACCCCGAGAATAGAAATCAAGAAAATACAGTGACTAAAAATCAATCAAACCAACCTCAATTACCGCCAAGTGGGCAAAATTTTGCCTCGCCAAGTCAAACTGGAATTCCGAAACCTACTGCGGCAGTCAAAGGAACGTTCAAGATTTCAAAAGAAGATAGGCATATTATAAACAAAAGTACAAATAGTCAATTAAGCCCTATACAAAGCAATTCTAGTTTAAATTCTACTAATAACGTAAGTGCACTTCCATTTAGTAGAGAGCAATCTAATTTAAGTAAAGATATAACTCAAAAGCAAACATTGGCTGTATCCCCTATGCCAGTAAATCAAGGACATCAAAATCAGACTTCACAGATGTCAGAGAGTTCGCATTCTAATTCCACCCACAGTACAACTGGCCAGCATTCAAATTCGAGTGATAGTAGTAGCGTAATTTACCGTCCGTCTAGTGAATCTGGTTCAGATGTTTCAAAGACTGCTAGCAATATTATGCCAAACAAGAGGCTTAATATGAATACGACATACATAAACGAGGTTATTAACGAAGCTGAGATATCTGAAAAAGAAGCTTCACAGAATAGAATCAATTTGCAATCGAAGTCATCCTTCGACCCTAATAAGACCCTGACAGAAATAAACAGGAAACGTGAAACTGACAGTCGGTCTAGTACTCCATCACATTGCCGTGAAAATTCGTTAGGCGAAGATGAAAATCCAATGATGAACGTTTTACCGATGCGGCCATTATTACGAGGGTATAACAGTCACTTAACTCTACCAATGAGAACGTCTGGTTTGGCGCAGAAAAATCTCCCCGGATATCCGCATCATGCAAATACAGTAAAAGCCAATTTCGGCCGTGAAAATGCAGGGATGAGAGATCGAATTAACTATGGCCCAGGTTTTTCAAACCCGGATTATTGCGATCTTGATATTGCATCTGGTTACATGTCTGATGGCGATTGTTTGCGAAGGATTAACATTGGTGAAATGGAGTGTGGACGGAACAACGATATGATGGATGGTTACATGTCTGAAGGCGGTGCATCGCTATATGGACGTCGTATGAACTATCAGCCGTCGCAACTTCAACAGCTCGACGAAAGGTACGTATTTAGCGTTACTCAGATTTGCTTTTCCTTTTGCAGTGTTGGTGACTGTAGTACCGTAATAAAACTCAAATTAAAACACTCCCTTAGGGCGTGAGATTCATTGCCGTGATGGGATTGCGCCGGTAATGGTTGCGCTTTTTCGAGGCAACGGGGGTCGCGCTGGCATTCAGCTGAATAAAAAACCATTTTTTTTTCAATTTCTCTATTTCAATTATGAATTTTTGCAACCAACACTCTGCGGGCTATAATTTTTGATGATTTGTTAGTATAATTTCTTGGGTCTTGTTACCGAACTACCGCTTCTTGGATGATATAGGCGTGAACGCGCGTAGAAAAATTGTGTACCAAAGGCAGGCAATCATTTATTCCTGTTTATACTCGTAAATATGTATTTCGCATTTTTATATGTATGAAACAATCTAAGACGATCACAATTTTGTTTTAATTTAGTTTTGTAGTTTTTAATTATTATTATATTCCTGGTTATTTCAATAAATAATAAGAAATGGCAAAAATTTAAAGTTAATGAAATTAAAATTAATACTCTTTATTTTATTTGATAGTATAATCAAAACTTAAATTTTTTTTTGCTTGCAAACATTCTGTATTAATTTTTAGTTAACTTTATAGAAACAGTGTGTATTATTTTAATTAGTGAGTAAAACAATTAATACATATTTTGCATTGGAAGAACCAAAAAGAGTCCACGCCAGAAATTATCACAGTTTTATCAATTATTCTTTTTAACAATAATATGCAAACAAGGACTATTATTCGAGTTAAATTACTTTTTCTTTATAGTAAGTCTAGAGTATAGAGTAACAGCGTCACGCAGCCATGTGGACGTGAAAAGAACAAAGAAAATTAAATAAGTCTCAGTGACCTCATCACAAAAATAAAAATTTCACATTTGATTTGTGTGTCCCTATTATTTAAATTATACTTGATAATTTTATTGACAAGCATAACAATAATCGTTAATAATAAATATCCACAATGAATTCTTATTAATGACCATAATTAATTCATATTTTAGTTATTATGGGAAAATGCGGAAGAATTCAGTAGTACGCGAAACTATTTTCCAGTTCCGTTGGTTGAGCCTCTCAAATCCACAAGTGGCCATATACAATAATAAAAAATATTATAGTCGTACCTTTACCTACGAATTCTCGCTATTCAAGATATATACATATTTATTCTTGCTAACGTACTCGCGATATTCAAGTAAATGTAGTAGTAACCAACACTACAGTAATTTCATTAGACATCCAATAATTCTTCTATTAGTGCTGATGTGTTATCCGGTTTGTTTACGGCGTGAAAGCCAACGTAATTAAACACACTCACTCGGATACGTAGAGCAAACAACGAACCCCAAGACGTACTTAGGAGAAAGGGGAGGACGAATCGTAGGTAAGATTGCATTACCCTATGTACATGCAGATTGCATATACCCAATTGCTCATAGTAAAGTTTTGTCTGATGATCAACTCGTGATGTCATCATAGTCTGCCGTGAGAGATAGCAGACAGACGGCAAATATTTCGCCCGTGGTATTTTGTAAACGTCGGCTGGGGGTGTGAATAAGCTTTTGTCCAACGCCTCTGTATATTCGGACCATAGTTCGGAACGTGGCAGTCTCCCAGTGAGGACTCGTACGGCGCACTCACACCGTCGCAACGCTAGGGGAGGGCGGGGTGATGAAAATCGATATTCCTACGTCTCATACCCCCTCACTCCGCGCCCCTCACCATCGCCTCGACCCTAACCGCCCCTAACAGTAAAACACCATTCGGGACCTTAACCGTCTCAATATAAAATCGTACTTCGTCCATTTAGATATGGTATTTTACGCTTCACGACATGTTTTGACGATTATTCCGATAGTTGGGTTTTGACTTGCATAGCGTTATAATGTCTAATGTCTGAATGTTTATTAGCAGTAGCTGTAGTAAGTTTCATTGCCGGTTTTGAAACTAAGGGATTGTTTAAACGTCAAAGTGAGCAAGGAGCGTACGGCGGCGTCGCGGTGTCGGCGTCGTCGGCAGGGCGGGCGGCCGGTAGTCGGCACTCGGCGGCGCGCACTGTCGGCGTGCGGGCGCGCCGTACTAGCCGCCCGATCCACACGCACGTGGCAAACTTTCCCCGATTTCCTCCTCGGAAAATGTAAATCTGTTGCCGGCATCGATCGCTCGTGTCGGCAGACGCGCGCTCGAACCGAGCTGCCGGTCACAGCTGACGCCATGGACCTTAACAAAGGATCGCTAAGAAACGATCGCGCTCGAACCTAATCTCGTGGACTGAAATCGTACGACTCTTTATTGGTGTTAGTTAAGTGCTAGACATGTAGTGGACCATTCGCGTTGTGCCTTCCGCATGGTCTCGGGTCGACAATACTTGATTTGCTGTAATTTTTATACGCTAAATAGTTCCGCGGAAGTAATGTAATCAGTGTTGCCTTGCTATGTGTCTTTGCTTCGCGTTAGACATTGTAGGCTTACGTACGGTGCTTTAGATTACATAAACTTTTGTAACGTTATAGTGTATGTTTTCGTAAGAGATGGAAATTGGATTGACGAAATTGGTGAGACTTCAGTTTTATTAACAGCGTTAAATGAACTAATTACCGTCTATTTCATTGTCCAGGAGGCAATAACCTTGCTAACATCTGGCTGTTGGCAAGGCGATGTTTTGTAATGCGACATGTGGTCACCATTCCTGGCACAATACCGCATTTATATCACTGTATTGTTCAACTTATAAAAGTATTTGAAAGTTTGAATTGTAACGTCTCAAAAAGCACTTTGTCGCTATAACAATCTAATGAATTGATTATACTTTGACAAAAAAAAAACCTACTGAATATCATTAATTAGCCCCTAAGTTATTGATATCTTTGTGATATGATTAAAATCCGTGTAATACTGAGTTATCTGTTACAATAGAAATAAACTCATTGTTTGTTGTGTTGGGCGATCAGTTGTAACGTTAAGACATCAAAGTTATAAACGAAACAAAAACAAATTTATATCTAATTTTTTTTTAAAAATAAAAAGATAGTTCAGTGGTTCAGGATTGAATATTTAACAAAATAAAATATTGATAAGAAAATTTAAAAACAATCAAAGAGATAATGGAAAGAGCGTTAAGATGATAAAAGATAAAAATGTTGATGAAACAGATTTGTAGTTGTCACAAGATGGGCGAGTCAGTGGTTGATGATGGTCAATATTTATACGTATGTAGCCGTACGCAATCACAACCAAAACATTAAAAAAAAAGAGATAATCTGGACTATCAATCGGAGTAGAATGAAAACAGTAATTTCTGTGCAGATTCCATATTTAGCATGGAAAAGAAGCAAATAGACCGAAACGAATAGACTATTTTCTAATAGCCTCTAGGAAGAAAGCGTGACAATAATATCATGTATTTGTAGACAAAATCCTACGAGCATTGCCTACTGATCTAAAGAAGTAACTGACTTGTGAAATACTTTTGTAGAATTTTCATTCCAAAGAAGACGTCTTAATTTGTTACAAAACATTCGTTGAAAATCTGTTCCATTTTGTAAGTAAGCCTATAAGCCTTCACAAAATATCACAATGTAATCAATTACGCAGCCACTGATCCAAGCTGATAGGGTCTTTCAGTAATAACTTGACCCAAGTTGACAAAACATCGACAGCCCTAAGGATATTACTTCGTATTGGCCCTATAAGATAGGGGCGGGATCCGATCCCGGTCTTCAATTTGTTTGAATTCGGAATATTATTAAAGATTCAAGTAGAGGCCGTATTTTCTCGCGTTAGCCTGAATAATATCGCTGAATAATAAAATAGGAGTAATAGGATGTTTACCCGTTTTTTAGGAAAACGTATAGCTAGTAGATATAGTAGTAGTATTTACTCCTCACAACACACACATATGGGGTTTTGTTATGATTTATTGTTGTATGAGGGATATTACGCAATAAATTGAGTAAGGAAGTCCATGGAAATCAAAATAAGCATTTGGCTTCCTGCACCCATTGCGAGGTCTTCTGTCCAATGGAGTTAGTCAAAGCTAATCCGCCCGCTGGCCAAGAATGACGTATGTCCTAGAAAAATGTGATTCTTTGAAAAGGTCGTTTGTTTCGAATATTATAGTTTTCTTCACCGTTAAAACCCGTGGCGATGAAAATGTATGCATTTGCACTTGGAAAAATACTTAGAGATGCAGACGGGATTAGAAACCAGCACTAACGATTATGAAGAGTATTGTATTCATCACTAGACCACTACGGCATCTCATTCAAATGGATCTGTTACATAACTGTACAAGCCATCAGCTCGAAGGACTAAAATAAGGCATCATTTAAAATTCTTCAATATCAATACTTCAAAAACATTCGATTAATTTGTAAATGATCTGAAAAAAGATATGTTTAAAAAATAATAATATCAAATATTTGAATGCAAAACAATATAATGTTGATATTGTTATTATCAATGAAGGTAATAAAAGAGTGCTTACGATTTTATATTTTACTATTTCATGTACGTAGATAAGAGAACATCAAAATACGGAAACGTAAAGGTTTTAATTCGGTACATTAAACTTTGTCCCCTAAACGTAAACCACCCGACCAAATCGCGTGTATCATACATTCGTGTTACACACGGTACGAAACAAAGCTTATTATAGTTGGGTAAGGTTGAAAATAGGAATATTGTTACCAAGTGTTTGTGCCACAACAAAATAAATATCGGGAAACCATAATGATCAGGTACTTATTTTCAAAAGATTGTACAGAATACAGAATATTGAGGTAAACAATAATGAAAAGCGAATAACAATACTGAATATTGTGGTAAACAATTATCAAACAAAAATATAGTGTTTAGTAAAACACTAATAATAAATTCAATTAAAGAAAATACATTCAAGCAAATGTCAATGGAGTGATAGTTATTTGAACGAAAGCCACTTTGATCCGTCATTGGTTGTAGAACTAAATGAACTAAATTGTAGAAGCAAATATTTTATGTGTAGATTTTTAAGTAGAAGATGTACAAGCAGATGTGCATGAGTAGTGAGGTATCTTCTAGGCTAGCCCGATGTTCGGTAGGTAGAGGTTCAGTAGAGGGCAATTACCATAATAATAATAATAAATAAATACTTTTAAACTAAATAGTTTTTATAGGTAGTATACCATTCTGCTTGTTTTAATAGTATTTTTTTGTAACTATGAACATAAAATAAGAACTCAGAATAAAGAAACTAGCCCCTGCATTTTGTTATTATACGAGTATGAAGACTATTCCAAAGATGTTTCAATAATATTATCTTATATATATATATTACTTATATATATATATTACTTACATATATATATTACTATATATAAGTAATATATATATATATAATTTGTTTGAAAGCGATATTCTCAGGAATGACTGAACCGATTTCCGACAATCTTTCACCGTTGTGTATGTACGGAATCCTGATAAGTACTATATTATGTACCACGGGCAACGCCGGGGCGGGCATCTAGTAATATATATATTGAAAGCGATATTCTCAGGAATGACTGAACCGATTTCCGACAATCTTTCACCGTTGTGTATGTACGGAATCCTGATAAGTACTATATTATGTACCACGGGCAACGCCGGGGCGGGCATCTAGTAATATATATATATATGTTTGAAAGCGATATTCTCAGGAATGACTGAACCGATTTCCGACAATCTTTCACCGTTGTGTATGTACGGAATCCTGATAAGTACTATATTATGTACCACGGGCAACGCCGGGGCGGGCATCTAGTAATATATATATATATATTACCACGGGCAACGCCGGGGCGGGCATCTAGTAATATATATATATATTACTAGATGCCCGCCCCGGCGTTGCCCGTGGTACATAATATAGTACTTATCAGGATTCCGTACATACACAACGGTGAAAGATTGTCGGAAATCGGTTCAGTCATTCCTGAGAATATCGCTTTCAAACAAAACACTTCTTTAGCTACCTGCTACGCCACCTGTCGGAACTTGGTTGTACCAACTCAGATTTAGAAAAAAAAATGATTAGCAAAGGTTTTATATTCAAGAGGTATGTAATCTGTGATATTCAATGACGCAATCTTAGACACATGCTGTCATGTGTCATGTCAAAGCACGAAACGTACGAAAACTCTCAAAAAGAAATATTTTTTCCCGATTTTGTTACATTCTTGATTCATGCTCCGCTTCTATTAATAGTGGCGTTATGTTCTATAGCCTAAAGCCTTCTTCGATAAATGGGCTATCCAATAGAAAAATAATCTTTCAATTCGGACCAGTACTTCCCGAGATCCTAGCGTTCAAACAAACAAACTCTTCAGCTTTATAATATTAGTATAGATTTAAAGGGGTCTACATATATGTAGACCCCTTTAAAACAGAGAATAAAGAAAACAGAGAAAATAAAACTTGTGATGGCAAAATAGTAGACTGCTGCAGTAGGTTGAACCTGCAGAACTAGGCATTTTATCTGGCCTTTTTAAGCGCAAAATATAATATATTTAAAATGCCTCATCCGAAAATATCATAGGAACGTCAACGTTAAAAGACAGTATATTTAGCAACTCACCATCTCATGTAATAATGCAAATCGGTACTCGACATATTTACCTCAGTAGTTCCACCAATAAATAAGATTTTTTATTTTCAAAACATTTCAAATTAATACCAAATTTATTAGTACGTCGGAGTTAACTACAGTCGGAGTAGTTTGGAAGTATGTAAATGTGATAGGGCAATCGATTTGACAATGCGCTTGAAAGGATTCCCTGTGATTCATAATAATGTGGTATACAAGCTAGATGATTCCTGCTTTACGGCGAAACAGGCTATTGATAGACTGGAATAAAATACCTAGCTACTCTTCATAGTTAGAAAAAAAGCTGCGGATTTATCTAGTATTGCTTGAATTAAAACTTGAATTAGCTATAGTTATAGATAATTTCGATGCTAGTTTGACAAACTTCTGATTCAATTCAATACGAATGTCTGTTACTTACACTGTAATAGGTGATAGAAATGATATCCCCGTAGTAGAGTGCATTCCGTATTCCACGTCCGTGTGGCAACTCTGGCACTTAGAGACTCTTGTTTGTCTTATGAAAGAAATTTATAATATGAATGTTGAGTTATTCTGTTTGCATCGCATACAAAAAGATAACGACTGTTTGACAAATCTCAAAGCATTCTTTTTCGCCTAAAACTTCGATTGCCCCGACATAATTATGTAAGTAGCTATAGGTAGTGTTACTTTTAAACTAAATAGTTTTTATAGCTGGTATACCATTCTGCTTGTTTTAAAATAGTTTTTTTTTTGTAACTATGTACATAAAATAAGAACTCTGAATAAAGAAACTAGCCCCTGCATTTTGTTGTTATGTGAAGACTATTCCAAAGATGTTTCAACAATATGATCTTGGACAAATGATCTTGTGCCACAGTTCCAGCTAATAAAATAGATTGACCCACTGCATCCGCTGTCTCAGTAATCTCGGCCACAGAATACGTAATACATATTTATCAGGATCAATGCATCTCGATTGCAGATTGCCATGATTGATCCCCATTAGCCGCATTCAGACCACAAGAATTGTGATTGGACACTGTACAGTGCTCTCGGCTGATTTACAAATGTAGATTGAATTTCATTCATGAATAATATTCACGATATTTGTCTATCCCCATAGAGATACTTACAGTCTATTTTCATTCACGACGTAACGGAGACGGTATAGGTATGCGTTTAGGGCGAGAGGATGTTTGTGCAAATAACCTATGAATTTAAAATACAATCGCATTCTTCGCCTTGCTAAATACTGCAGTATTTTTTCAGTTAAAAGGGTTCTCTAATGGATTCTGAAAGTTATCCATCATCTTCTATATATATAAAACTCAAAGGTGACTGACTGACTGACTGACTGACTGACTGACATAGTGATCTATCAACACACAGCCCAAACCACTGGAGGGATCAGGCTGAAATTTGGCACACAAGTAGATGTTATGACATAGGCATCCGCTAAGAAAGGATTTTGATAAATTCTACCCCCGAGGGGGTGAAATAGGGGATGAAAAATTGTATGAAACTTTTTATTCTTTTGGCATATTTGCATGAACTTTCATATAAATTGAGTTCGGCTAAAATCATGGGATACGTATTACAGTGTTTATCGAAATTCAACCCTCAAAGGGGTGAAATAAGGGATGAAAGTTTGTATAGAAACGTTTTATTCCTTGGGCATATTTGCAAGAAATTTCATATAAATTGAGTTTGGCTAAAATCATGAGGTACGTATTACAGCTTTTATCAAAATTCAACCCTCAAAGGGGTGAAATAAGGGATGAAAGTTTGTATAGAAACTTTTTATTCCTTGGGGATATTTGCATGAAATTTCATATAAGGTGAGTTCAGTTAAAATCATGAGGTACGTATTACAGGGTTTATCGAAATTCAACCCTCAAAGGGGAGAAATAAGGGATGAAATTTTGTATCGTAACGTTTTATTCCTTGGGCATATTTGCATGAAATTTCATGTAAATAGAGTTTGGCTAAAATCATGAGGTAAGTATTAATGCGTTTATCGAAATTCAACCAAGGGATGAAAGTTTGTATAGAAACTTTTTATTTCTTGGGCATATTTGCATGACATTTTATATAAGGTGAGTTCAGTTAAAATCATGAGATACATATTACAGCGTTTCTGGAAATTCAATCCTCAAAGGGGTGAAATAAGGGATGAAAGTTTGTAGAGAAACTTTTTATTCCTTGGACATATTTACACTAAATTTCGTAGGTATTTAGTGTGGCCAAAATAATGAGTTATGGATCATATTTTTTTTCAAAATTCAACCTCTAAAACGGGTTAAATAGGGGATGAACGTTTTATAAATATCAACGCGCCGGACAAGCCCTTAGGACATACTTAATTTTTTCACACACGTATTATTTTTATTACGTAGGCAGTAACTTTGAGAAATCCTCCCTTGGTGGCTGCCTACCAAGGGAGGATTTCTCAAAGTTCAAACCCTAAAGAGATGAAATAGGGATGAAAGTTTGCATGAAACTTATTATTCCTAAGACATAATTGCATGAAATTTCATAAAATTAAGTTTGGGGAATATCATGCGGTATGTATTACAGTGTTTATTAAAATTCAACCGTGAAAGGGTGAAATAAGGTTTGACAGTTTGTATGAAACTTTTATTCCTTGGACATATTAGCATCAAATTTTGTAAGAGCTGAGTACGGCCATAATAATGACTTACGTAGTACATTTTTTTTCAATTCAGACCCTAGGCTTAAAGTAGGGGATGAAAGTTTTATGATAACGCACAGGATGTACCCTTAAGACATACTTAAAATTGATGACGTAGACAAATTCACTAAGGACGGATTTCTCAAAATTCAACGCCTAAAGAAAATATGTATGAAAGTGTGTATTATGAAACTTTTATTCCTTGGACATATTTTTTTTTTTTCAAATACAGCGTCTAATGTAGTAAAATAAGAGAAGAAAGTTTGTGTGAACATTTTTATTTCTTGCGACATATTTGCTTTAAACTTTGTAGGATATGAGTAAGGAAAAATAATGAGCTATGTAAAACAGAGTTTTCCTAAATTTAATCCCAAAGTAAGTGTATGAAAAGAGGGTATGAAAATTTTATATTATGAAGCAAACAAGAAAGAAGGATATTTTTCAAATTCATACTAGGTACGTAATAGTGGATAAAATTTTGTACTAACTTTTTACCCCTTGGACATGTTCTAAAGACTATAACGAAGAGCTTTGACGGACTACTTTTGTTACAATAACGCTTAGGCTGTGAAAAGCGTTCACAGACTAAGTGGAGAGATACTCTAAGACGTTGCCTGAATGGATTTTTCATGATGATTACAACGCTGGTGTATCCAAATTGAGACTGAATCGGTTTCTTCTAGGATAGCAAGCTCTACCGTAGATCACATCATCACTTAACTTTAGTCGACATTGCGGTCAAGAGTAAACCTATAGCAGTTAAAACATTTATTTGCATGAACATTAAAAATAATGAGCGTATTAGTTTTCCAAACTTCAACCCCTAAGATGGTAAAATAGGGAATTAAAATACATAATAACGCATAAACTACCCTTAGGTCTATTATAGACGAGCATTAGTTATGTTATTATTTGACGCTCATGCTATCCAAGTAGGAATCTACAATAAAAAACTTACTGAACGCGAGCGAAGCCGCGGGTTAAAGCTAGTCATATATGTATTTATTTTTCTCTGTATGCATTGTTAATAGCTCAAAACATTATTTCAAGTTTAGTGTAAGTGAGGTATTCAAAGAAATATTTTTTCATTCAAAAGAATTCGCTGACAAAACAATAAAACATAATTTAACTATAAAACTAGGGAAACAAATTATTTACAAGAATCAACGTTTACCAGCCACGTCGTTTGGAGCTTGCACGTAAGTTAGAGGAAATTAAATTCAGCTACGTGTCAGAATTTTTGTCGGACGCGAGTCTAGCGTGCTATGTAAACGGCAGTTGCAAAAAAACGCTAAAAACCAGACAATATGGAAACTGCTGGAAAAAACTTTTTAAATTCCTGTTCGGATATTGCAGTACAGGCTTTCTGTCTGCTGTTTGTACTGCGCTGAAATTTTAATGAACAAACTGGAGCTTCTGCATTGAAAATGCATTCCTCGTTGTCTTACTAGAATATTTACTCGTGTTTAATTTTGCTAATTGCGTTCTATAAATTTACCAATTATTATTGTGTACTGGATTTATTTTCTTAAACTCTATGTAGAACAATGATAGGCAAGCAATGAAAGTGGTTTTTAACCGACTTCAAAAAAGGAGGTTTCTCAATTCGACCGTATGTATGTTCCTTTTTTTTTTTTAATGTGTGTTCGCGGATAACTTCGTCGTTTATGAACCGATTTTGATGATTCTTTTTTTGTTGTAAAGGAGATATTCCAAGGGTGGTACCATGATAAGGAAACCAGGATCTGATGATGGTATCCTAGAGAAATCGAGGATAACTTTCGAAAATTGTAAAGATGACTAGTGCGTTAGTTAAGTTTTTGCTTGAGTATTTTAAAGCAGTATAGTTTAAAGATGGTCTGGAGTCGATCTGATGAGGGAACGGGAAGACGGTCGAGGGAACTCCTCGACGGTACATAGTAGTTACCTTGTGTTTGGGCTCGATGAATTTGTATTGATGAGAACTTTTTACATAGATGGGTTGTGACTATCATTAGTGGTCTGATGATGAAGATAAAGGACAGTCAAGGGAATTTCTTAACGGTTTACAGGAACTACCCAGTGTTTGGGTTTAATTCATGTATTGAGATCTCAACACGAAATCGTGTAAATGCATTAGTGAAAACTTGTTTAGCACTAAAAAGGGTAAAATAAACTATTTTTTACAAAAAAATAAACCGACTTCAACACCACAAATAGGCACTCAAAAGCGAAAAATAATTTAATATAGGTAATTATTATAACCTCTACTCACTCATCTATATGAAGTCGGTGCCAGCCAAATCTAACAGGTAGTAGATAGATACTACTTACCTATGCCTACTTACTTACTACCTCGTACATAATATATCTACTAACTTTTTAACTAGCCTGGCACCGACTTCATATGGATGAGTGAGTAGAGGTTATAATAATTACCTATATTAAATTATTTTTCGCTTTTGAGTGCCTATTTGTGGTGTTGAATTCGGTTTAATTTTTTGTAAAAAATAGTTTATTGCAAAAACCTTTTAACTTAATTTAGGCAATTAATTTATTGAAGCCATATTTCGCGCCACATCTTTAGACATTTTGGTACTTATTATTGATCACAGTAGTGTGTTTTTATTTCTTAAAAAACTGAGTGGCTGGACGAGTAAGTCGTTTTCATAGTGATAAGGCGAAAATACCAAATAAATACCTACCTACCTAAGTATAATTCACTACCGTATCAGTTGGTTTAATTGAGAATATTAATTTATCAAAGTTATTTTAAAAACTATTGCTTTATAACATTGTAACCAATATTTTTTCTGACAATGTTGTCCTTCAATTTGGAACATAAAAATGGAACTATTTATGTATTTACTCACTCTACTATTTGATAAAAGCTGTCACATAAGAACATCACAAGCAAGCTTATACTCTCAAGATTATTTTTCCCGGTAAAACTATAGGCTTTCATCTGTAGGAAGCTCTGTAAGTTTGACGAGGGTAAAACGTCTTGGGGCGTCGATGCAGCATGGATTCTCGCTTTGCCATCCAATAGAATTAATGAAGCGACTTCGATACGAAGTTTTCTTCTTGAGATGCCCATTTTGTTCTGAGACTCGTAACTTGGGTGAACAAGTTGGAATTAAGTTTGTTGTTGCTTGAAATTGTCGTTTTTGGGACACTGTTTTATTTCTTTGAGGATTAAACCTGTGTTAAATTAAATTCCAAGTTCGGGGTTCTTTATTTGTCGGAAAATGACACTGAAAGTTTTAATCATACCCAAGACTAACTTACTGATTGAAGGCAGTAATTGACGAATGGATCAAATGTTTTCTTGCTATACTTACTCGTACCTTGCTTATAGTAGGTAAAAAGTAGTATTAAATTTAAATGCGGTGTTCCGAATTATCTTACATTTAGTGTTTCAATAGCACCTGAAACATCTTCTCTGGCCTGGCCTGGTGGCTTAGTTGGTAGTAAGTCTGCCTGCGAAGCCGTGGGTCGTGGGTTCGATCCCCACCCAGTGCAAATGTTTGTGTGATTCCTTCAAATATTTGTACTGTGCCTGGGTGCTTTCTATGTATAATAAGTATGTATTTAAAATATATAAGTTTTATATCAGCTATCTAGCTTCCATATTACAAGCTTTGCTTAGTTGTCAGGTGGCGTTGTGTGTGAAATGTCCACCAATATATTTTTTTTAATTGGTGCAAAACAATGCTGGATTTAATGCAATGACGACACTTATAGGAGTATAAAAGAAAAAGGTGTCAGATATATACATAATCTCCTTGATATTCACTATGACTAAACTATTTAGTGACTTGAACAAAAACAGGCAAAACTAATACCAAAACCGATTCTGCATAGAAATCATTGCAGCTCGCAAAATATATAGTCTAGTTACGTATATTTTCCCTGCATTCAATTCTCAAAGGTACTCCTATACAAGTTGGTATCACGGAACGTCAATGCCTCGCCGCGAGCCAGCGCTTCGATGATAACAAAGTGTATTCAAGTTAAAATGCTGCAGTATCCGGATACCGGAATAGCTTTTGCCATTCGGTCGGGAGTACCTGCTGTCTGGATTTCTTCAATATTCGATAAGATTGAGTTAAATAACTGCAGTTACAAAGTTTTTGGATTTGCTATCATTTTGAAAAGATATTTTAATATTCTTCGATAACGTTGATGGTTTTTGTATGTTTGTTGGTTGGTGGGTATTGTCCCGATATCCGTGGTATTGTCGCAATTGATTATATATTTACCATGTTTTTAAATTAATTGCTTTATCGGCGTGTAGTTTTTATTGAATGTAAGAGAAGAATAATGAAAACATCATGAACTAAATTACTAAGCGTAAATACAGTTAAGGGTTTAAATAAAAAAAAAGTTAACTTGCATTTATTTTTACAGATGTACATACAGCCATGCCTAAATCCTCAAAGATACAGCCCAATAAATCAATAGTTATTGGGAAATTGTTTTTTTGTAAGTTATTGGCAAATACGTAACGGTTGGAAACTTATTAAATTGGTTGTGTTGCAATAGACACCATAATTGAGTTCAATTTAAATGTACTACGTATGTATAAATGGTCCTTTATCTTAATAAAATTCATAGATTTATCACTAACATAGACTAAATACGTAGATACGTGTTTAATATTGTTAGTGATAATATCTATAGATTGATGTGCCCTGAGCATGTTAAAATTGTTAACAAACAAGCATCGTCTGTGTATGTTGCGTGATTGGTTTACACAACTACCGATCTACTTGACCCCTAGAATCGCTAGCGGCGAGGTATGTTGTGGTTCTACTTGTTTTGGTTGTTGACAACGATTAGTGATAGGTAAAAACGTCTGGCATTTACCACTTCCTACAACCGCCTAGAACGGAAAGAGTGAGTTCACTCTTCTCAACGATAACAATTACGTACGCCTGAAATTTGGGAGGGCACATCCATTGATTTATATCGACGAATATATTGCTCTTCGAAACGTTCCAGGGACCAGAGTCTTTTTAATTTCCACTCGTATTTTCAAGTTATTTACATTCAGTCCACATTCGTCAGGCTTGTTTACTCCCGTAATTCATTCAATTCTCGTCGTGCCTCAAATCCGTATTGTCGACGGTCTCACGTCGAAATATGACAAAAAGCCTATTCATCATTGAGCGAAAATAATGAGACAGGGAGAGAGGGCTCCCAGATAATGAGGAACTAGGCTGCTCCTTTCAGGAGATTCATCATTAGGACCAGGCTGGAGGCGCTCAGTTTTCATTAACACTCCGATGTTTCAAATGACAACCGAGTCGGAAAGACGGGGCTGGATTGTGCACCTTACGATTTGCTTCCCATATACATATAAGTAGGTACTCCGTGAAATAGACAAGGTACACGTACCTTATAACCGGAAAATGAAAAGCCAACGTCAAAAAAGCAACGGTTCAATAAAAGTGAGTTCAAGTAGTTTTTTTTATGTGTGGCTTTATTGTCCTCCGGCAAGGGTCGGAGTCGTTTATCAGCTAAACACAGTTGCTTAACATCGTGTGATATCAAACATCAACGATGATGCTCAAGTAGTTAGTTAGGTATGTAGTGTAGTTTTGTAGTGGTAGAGCGCTTTGCAGAGTCCACCTGGGGAAGTACCACACCTTTACCAGGTTTTCTGCCGCCAAGCAGTAGTGTGCATTTCTTTTTTCCGTTTTGAAGGGAAATGATTCCAGAGATACTGAGTTAAGAGAGAAAAAATACCTTATATCTCCGGGTCACTCGTAGGTAATGATTTACACTCTTCATGTTTCAATAGCTGCATGATGCTTACCATCAGGCACATGACCGTAGATTGAACCCCGCCTATCATATCTCTAAGTATTTTACAAAGTCTACTAAAAGGACGCATTAATTTTTTTTACAATTCCCTCAATATGGGTATCAAATGAAAAGGTTTGAGTTTTAAAATACTATAACAAATTTCAAATCCAAGGTAGTCGAGGGTAAATCAAAATGTTTAATTTTGTTTTTGTTGATACAATCTTGTATGATATAATGTAAAACCTTGAATGAATAATCTAATTACATAATACAGGACATAATTCGTAAAATACATACTATATTCTTCTAAATAGGGCAATATAAAAAGCTAGTAATTTGAGTATAACTAAGTTTCAGACACTAATTATTAATTTATAATTTCAAATTATGCAGTAAAATTTACATAATAAGTAAACTTAAAGTTATGCGACAGAACAATAAAACTGTTGGCGTTATTTCGGCTGGCATCGTGAAAGGTAAACAGGAGGTAACAAGGGTGGCAATCTGCCAAGTTATTCATCATGGGCATGTTTCAGCAAACGGCTTTGAAACTTGGCTAATTTCTAAAAGGAACAGATAACAGCTTCTAAACTAGCTAGCCAGTACCTACTTAATTAGATGAGAGATGTTGAGATATTATTTGATACCTATCAGCCAAATTAAATGTGTGCTTAATAAATAATCCTAGAATATTTAAGTTGTTACTTGAAAGTTTCAAATTATGATCAGTCCTTGGAAATATTTCAAACTCAAAATTCTTAAGTGACTCAAGTTTTTTTAAAGCGTCAGTACTTGCATTAATTTAATTAAAAAAAAGAAGTGTGGCACTCGGGGTCTGCCGCGGTAAAGCTATTGCATGTTGCATGCATTTTTATCAACATAAGCAATTTTTCGGAATTGCTTTTATTTTGAAGAGTGACATTTGTTTACCATAAAAAAAATGCAGAGAAGTATACAATCTAGTCAGTCTTCGACAGTTAAGAGACAGCATTTAGTCTGTTAAAATAATACAAATAAGATTCAAAGTCGAATGAACGAGTGGGGAGGACGGCGTTACGGTCTTCCGTCCCTCTTTCTTGTGAACATAAGAAAGAGATGCACGATCACTAAAATTCCGTCCCCAGGCCCGCGATAAAAGCTATGCAATAGCTTAAAATCAGCTTAGGTAATTCATTACAGGCATGAACGGCGTGAGAAAGTAAAAATAACTTTTTTATTAAATTTGGGTGCTTATGAAAAATATTTAGGAAAAACTTTTAATAAATTATAAATTTTTGTTTACTTTATCAGTAATAGTTAAGTGGTTCATGATTTTCCAGGTAATTATGTATTGATATTGCAGTCTCATTTGCTCCTCAACAGCTTCTTTGCCCTCTTTCCACCTATCTCGTTCTAAAGCTATTCAGTCTTTACGGTTTTAAAATGATTGAATAATTTATGTAGTGCTCTTGTGATATATCTTACCATTCAACATTAATTTATTAGGTAACAACCAGAAACTTGGCACTCATTCAAAAAAATGTTGCAGCCCACGTCCGCTTTGCTAGTATAAAATTCAAACAAAAAAAGAGATGCAGTGCGATACAGATTGCATCTCATTCGCCATAGCCATGAAATGGAGCACTGCGGTTTTCATACCGCAAAGTTGTGTACTGTAATTTGTTACTGTGTGCTTAACCCCGAGCCTTAGAGAAAAGGTGTAGTTTTTCTTAACTTGTAGAAATATTCTTCTTTCAAAGTACTTCGACTGCTACCTATTTTATTAAGCTGAACAACTTGACGTAAACTAAGCATTGGTCTATGCTACAAATATACGTTTCAGTTCTATGCTAATGTACATAGATAGGTAGAAAACTCTTTATTGTGACACAAACAAATAGGAATATTGCCGTAAAACACTTATAAACTAATGTCACATAAATGGCGGCCTTATTGCTGAGAGCAATCCCTTGATGGCAACTAGAAACAAAACATCTTTATAAACTAATTACTTTTAATGTGTTTGAAATAAAACTATATAAACCTTGTTGTATAAATAAATGGACATCGATAAACGTGTTGGTATATATTTGTCGTATCGTACCACTCAAACAACCAAAAGACGATTTTGTTAACTGAAAGCAGATAATATGATCAAGATGATCCTTTCAAAGCAACACAACTAATTTTTCTGACGTTTCTTTATTATTAATCCTAAAGCTGCACAAAACATATCTTTCGGTGTTTTTTTATTAAATATATCTCGTATCACGGTGGTTATGGTTCTTCTTCTTGTCGTGTCAGCGATTCAATTTGGACTACATCAATTTTTTTTAAATTATTTTATAAACATTTTAAAATTTTGACTTTTGTTTTTAATTTTATGTTGTTTCTTTTTTTTCTTCATGTAGTTTCTAAATACTACGCAGTTTCTGACCAGTGAGAGGCTTCAGAAAATTTGCAAATTCGCAGGGTTTGATTCGCACAGATCGCTCAGTAGACTATACATTTGATAATTATAAAATTGGTTCCTCGGCGCAACTGAATTTAATGTTATTTTTTAAATATTCCACAATTCAGAGAATATCTCGCAAAACATCTAATTAATTAGTTTTTGTATAAATACCCGAAAATTCCAGTACTGTCCGACATGGAGTAATCTAAATGAAGTGTCCTTAGATTTTTCAAAGTAACGTTAGATTTTTTTTGTAAAGTGATTTGGTAGATCAACGTTTGGCATGTTTGGTATATTAGTACCTGATGAAGCAAATTAAAATAAATTAGTTGAAACGGCTTTCGCAAGTTTAGCTTGACATCTTTCGTAAGTAAACATTCAAACAAACAACTTACGAAAGCCACCAACGTACCATTAATTTTTATAAGGATTCATCAGGTAAAACCGTGCTTTTATTTTTTTCTCTCTGGTAAATGATGAAATGTTGTGAAATATTTCACAAACTTCTATTTTCACGAAGGGACGCGTTTTTCACTCCATGTACCTAATTGTAGTACTTTACCTAAGCGAAGCAGCGGACCGGGAAAGTTAAAAAGTTTACGTACTTTCCCATCTTATCGTAATCTTTATGGCGGGTGAGAATTTTTCCACTTTGCTCTTTTTGTGGAGGAAAATGCTTTGTTCAAGTCGGTTTTGTTTGGGAGAAGGCATTTAAATTTTTTCGCTTCGATATTTACTGGCTATTTTTTATTTCAAAGCTTGTCGTCTACGTTAAGTAGGGCCACGTGTGTGTCTCGACAATGGTTATGATTGTAAATGTTGACATTCCCTTCAAGTGTTGTACACGTGTTTACATTCCATGATATTGAATGTCAGCTAAGAAGAATAGGTTAAATTTCTGTGCAAGTTATAATAGTGAAAAATGGGTAATTTATTTACGCGAACGTAAATGTATGATCTCCAACTCGTTTGGTCAGAAGCGACTAGACAAGTTGGAGGTTTGTATGATCGAAGATGAAGCACCCGAACGTATATAGCTGATTGAAGGCTAGGGTAAGGTTTTTATAGTGGTAGGACTCTTGGCAGAGTCCGCCTGGGGAAGTACCACACCTTTGCCAGTTATTCTGCCGTCAAGCAGTAATGTGCAAACATTACTGTGTTCCGGTTTGAAGGGCAATGTTTCCAGAGAAATTACAGGGCTTATATACATAACATCTTAGATCTCTGGGTGACGAGCGCAGTGCAGTGCTAGGTAATGATTTGGACTTTTCATGTTCCAATAGCTGCGTGTCACTGTGCTGTTATGTGGCAGGCATGTTGCTTACCATCAGGCACATGTCCTGGACGTCTCGTCACTCTTTACTTAAAAAAAAAGGTAAATAGAATTCTTCTAAATCAATGTAGGAAATCATCCTTCAAAAGTATTACAAATCAACAAAAGAATTGGTTTTCTGTAAAGTGGGTTGGTTTATGGATGATAGTTTAACGTGACAACGTCATAAAAACACATTGATAGATACGGCGCAAGTGTGCAATGAGCGTAACAGGACAATGAGCGTAACGGGACATAACGGGACACTTTTTCGTGCATGCAGCCGGCGATTATCGATTTATTAGACGTTGTCACGTCAAAAAAAAACTGGCCGAATTGATAACCTCGTCCCGTTTGAACTCGGTTTAAAAACAAATAACGCGGTGACGCATAATGAACAATTAATATCTCGCCTTTACACAAAAAACAGTTTATTTTTTATACTTAATCAGTATACTACACTATACTTATGTATTAATAACCAGGGGTTATACGTCACGTTAATATAATTCTGATAGTCTATTACAATGTTTTCAATTCAGAGTGTTCCTTATGGATATGCCTAACTAACAACATTTGATAACGAAATGAAGTTTCCTTTAAAAATATCAGATAGAGTAGGCAAAGTGGAACAATATCGAAATTTATGAACAATACGTTTTTTTTCGTTCGCTTGGGACGCTGCTCTAAACACGAAGAAGAATGAGATACACTTACTACCGTTTATGCTACTTTACAGTAAGCTACGTTAAGTAGTATCCTTTCCTCCCCTACAGGGTCTAGAATATCAATTTTAGGAATGTTAAAATAGCACTAGCAAAGAAAACACTCTTTTCTTTGCTAGTGCTATTTCAGCAATCCAGTAAGCGTCGTATTTAAAAAGTTTACTCAACTAGAACGTTATCAAACAAACCAGAATAGCAACCTCCTTACAGTGCTCCGAAATAAATGAGGCCTATTCTTCATCATAAAGACTCCATTGATGTCTCGAATGAGTGCAATATGAAGTGATTAATGTTGCTCAGGAATAGTCTTGTATCGATAAAAATATCGATATCTTTCGTAACATGTTTAATACAACTTTTTTTCAACACTACTATTAGTATTACTTACACTAGAATCATCCATCTTTAAAACTGCTGAAACTTACTAAAATAATTCCGCACTATTAACTTTAGTAGTGATAGGACTTCTACCAGAGTCCGCCTGGGGAAGTACCACACCTTTGCCAGTTATTCTACCGCCAAGCAGTAATGTGAAAACGTTACTGTGTTCCGGTTTGAAGGGCAATGTTTCCAGAGAAAATACAGGGCTTAGGGCATATATAACATCTTAAATCTCTGGGTGATGAGCGCAGTGCAGTGCTAGGTAATGATTTGGACTCTTCATGTTCCAATAGCTGCGTGCCACTGTGCTGATAAGCTGATATGTGGCAGGCATGTTGCTTACTACTGATAGTAAGCAACATGCACACGAGCAGGATATGTGCCTGAGCACAGTGTCCTGCTCGTCTCGTCACTCTTTATTTAAAAAAAACTTGATATTAAAAAACTTAAGTATTAGGTAGGTATAACGTTTAAATAGATATACCTAAATATGCTGCAACTAAGAGTAGGTCGGAACATAAATTAAGATTATGCGGCTAAGCCACGGGTAAACTAAGATTTGAATCAACTAACCTAACTTTAATTTTATCCGGCTGAGTTTAGTTTCACAAATGCGGACCTACTTTAAACATACCTACCTAAATGTATGCACCTAAATGCCTTGTCCATTTCAGTTTTAGAGTACCTACATTAAGTAACGGTAAAGCTATTATTTATGAGAATCTGACTGGTTTTGCTTTTTATCCTAAAATGAATTATATTATACCATTATTCTTTAAATTTATTGATTAGGTAGTAATATAATGGTTATGAAAACTACTATTTTTAACTCGACTATTTTCAGTAACACATAAATATGTTCATTAAAGGGTAATACTTAAATTGTTTTGCCCAATTTCTGATAACCAAGGTCAGAAGTCACCTTCCTGTGACGCTCGAAAAATATTCGTGCATTTGTGTACAGGCAGGTTCTCTTATACTTACTAGGTTAAAAGTATTTATTTGCTTTATGACCGCGATTCGTCTCATTTGGTATAAGCATTTTTTTCGCTGAATTTCATGTTTAGGGTGCATAATAAAGTGTTTCTCTCTAATAAATTTCTAAAAAATGTCAATAAAAGTATTCTATACGTAATATTCTAGACTATAACATAAGTTCTTTACGGACACTTATTAATTATTGGGCTCTATGGGATTATTAATTGCCATCTAGTAATAATACTAGTGAGTGAATACTGAAAAACAAAAATGTAGCTTAAGCGCCTTTTCTAGAAAAAATATAATTCAAAGGTTTGAATTTCAATGAAATATTATCGCTAAGTCTTTCACGTTTCAACTCAACTCTACTGAGTTTTGAATAGCTCCTTTATTTAACGAAATTAACTGCTCTGCTCGCAATTATTTATTAACGTTAGTAGTTATGCACCATTTTGTTTATAATGTTATCGGGCACTATTCAATAAATAAGTAAGATAAATAAAAACAATGAACAACAGAGTTCGTTGGCCTATTTTCAAAGATTTACGCTTTGTTTACAAAGTTCGGAACATTTTGAGGTACTTAATATGTTACATTTGTTTACTTTGGCCACCTTCTGGAAACAAGCCTACGTTAGGCATTTTTAGGGTTCCGTAGCCAAATGACAAATTACGGGACCCTTATAGATTCGTCATGTCTGTCTGTATGTCTGTCTGTCCGTCCGTATGTCACAGCCACTTTTCTCCGAAACTATAAAAGCTATACTGTTGAAACTTGGTAAGTAGATAAAATCTGTAAACCGCGTTAAGATTTTGATACAAAAAATAGACAAAACAACAATAAAAAATAGGGGCGTCCCAAACTTAGAACTGAAACCCAAAAATTTTTTTTTGATCAAAACCATACGTGTGGTGTATCTATGGATAGGTCATCAAAAATGATATTAAGGTTCCAAACATATTTTTTTCTTAGCTGAATAGTTTGTGCGAGGAACTCTTTCAAAGTGGTGAAAAGTGTCCCCCCCTCCTGTAACTTCTAAAATAAGATAATGACAAAAATAAAAAAAAGTGTATGATGTACGTTATCATGTAAACTATCAACGAAAATTGGTTTGAACGATATCTAGTAAGTAGTTTTATTTTAATACGTCAAAATTGACTATTGTTGAAACACTGATTAAAGTAACAACGAAGAACAAGAACTTTTGTATTATGTTACTTGTTGCTAGGTTGCTACGGAAGCCTTCATGGGCAAGTCCGACTCGCACTTGACCACTTATATTTATTTGAGATGTTTCCAGAGAAATTACGGAGCTTAGTGATATAACATCTTAGATCTTTGAGTGACGAGCTCAGTGCAGTGCTAGGTAATGATTTGGACTCTTCATGTTCTAATAGCTGCGTGTCACTGTTTTGTTATATGACAGACATGTTGTTTACCATCAGGCACATGTCCTGCACGTCTCGTCCCTCTTTATTTAATCCAAAAAATTGAACTTGCGAATACCGATGTATAATATTTTTTAGTATGAAATTTCTTTAATCACGTCGTTTCTTGATCCTATGTCTCTAAAATATTGTTAATTTATTGGTGTTGTTTTTTTGTAGGATACTGAGTATTTTTTTAAATATTTTATGAAGCTTATTATTGGGATTACTTGATTGCTAATTCATTGAAGTAATGTTTTTGTTTTTGAAACCCATAAGGGTTGATTAGTATTATTTTTTGTTGTTGTGTGTGGGTAACTTACACATACAATATCCTGATCCATATCAGTATCCTTCAAAGACAGGTCGCTTTCGTGCTCATAAATCGAGAGATTTGCTTAATCGTTTGATCGCGATATCCTCACCTACGAAACTGGGTCAAAGAGACATGTTGCGCCGAGGGCTTTGAGTCTGTCCCCTATATCACCCGGCATCAATTGAAGGCCTTTGTTCAGTCAAGCCTAGGCTTTTCAAACCCCTGTGTTTAATCTCCTTTGATCTGAGGGCTGATATAACTGAGGTCCAAGGACATATACAAAACGGAGATTAGCAATTGTATGGAATATTGCATAACATCCCTAGCAAAAAGAGCAACATTTTTTGGTAGATAATCTGAATGTGCCAATGTAACGTTGCTCACGTTACATAAGCACAAAAGCCTAAGGGCGAGAACGACCGATTTAACAACCGTATCGTCGCAAGTTTGAATCCCGCTGGACCTCAATACTTTTTTATTTTGTATGATAACAATGTATGAAGATGTACCTACCTGTTGGCTTGTCACTAAACACTATCACTAGTTTTTTAACATTAACCTTTTGCGGGCATACGTCATCCACTAAGCCCCACTTGGCCAGCCTGGTGGATCATCAAGGGCAAGGCTGTTATAGCCTTGGTCTTGATGATCTTTCGTTATGAGAGATAGCTCAGTGTTTTAACTGTGAGAACATCAAAAGAGCTGCTTACGCTAATAATAAAAATTCATTAGCAAAAGTAGCCTTCTTAATGTTCCCGTTAGTGGATAGGGGCCTTCTCTTTAGAGAGGTAGTCATACTATGCACCAAGCTCGTCCAGTATCCTCTATATGGTCAATATAACCTAGTTAGGTAATATTCCTAATGCCGGACAGATATGGATTTATGATCATTGAGCGTCGTTTCAAGATGGGTTCAAATCTATATATATAAAACTCAAAGGTGACTGACTGACTGACTGACTGACTGACATAGTGATCTATCAACGCACAGCCCAAACCACTGGAGGGATCAGGCTGAAATTTGGTACACAAGTAGATGTTATGACGTAGGCATCCGCTAAGAAAGGATTTTGATAAATTCTACCCCCAAGGGGGTGAAATAGGGGATGAACGATTGTATGAAACTTTTTATTCCATGGGCATATTTGCATGAAATTTCATATAAATTGAGTTCGGCTAAAATCATGAGGTATTTAATACAGAGTTTATCGAAATTCAACCCTCAAAGGGGTGAAATAAGGGATGAAAGTTTGTATAGCAACGTTTTATTCCTTGGGCATATTTCCATGAAATTTCATATAAATTGAATTCGGCTAAAATCATGAGGTACGTAATACAGAGTTTATTGAAATCCAACCCTCAAAGGGGTGAAATAAGGGATAATAGTTTGTATAGAAACGTTTTATCCCTTGGGCATATTTGCATGAAATTTCATATAAATTGAGTTTGACTAAAATTATGAGGTACGTATTAAAGCGTTTGTCGAAATTCAACCTTCAAAGGGGTGAAATAAGGGATGAAAGTTAGTTTAGAAACTTTTTATTCCTTGCGCATATTTGCATAACATTTCATATAAGGTGAGTTCGGTTAAAATCGTGAGGTACATATTACAGCGTTTATCGAAATTAAATCCTCAAAGGGGTGAAATAAGGGATGAAAGTTTGTAGAAAAACTTTTTATTTCTTGGACATATTTGCATAAAATTTTGTAGATATTGAGAATAACACAATAATGAGTTATGTAGAACATTTACTTCCAAAATGTAACGCCTAAGAGGGTAACATTCTTAAATTGTCACATACGTATTCTTTTTATGACGTACCTAGACATATTCACTAAGGATGGATTTCTCAAAATTCAACGCCTAAAGAAAGTAGGGAATTAAAGTGTGTATGAAACTTTTTATTCCTTGGACAAATTTGAATGAAATGTCGTATAAATTGAGTACGGCTAATATGTATTATAATGAGTTTTGTGTTTCGTGTTTTTTTTTTCAAAATACAGCGTCTAATGGAGTAAAATAAAGAAAGAAAGTTTGTGTGAACATTTTTATTTCTGGCGACATATTTGCTTTAAACTTTGTAGGATATGAGTACGGGAAAAATAATGAGCTATGTAATACAGAGTTTTCCTAAATTTAATCCCAAAGAAAGTATAATAGGGGATGAAAATATTATATTAACGCACATGAGATAGGTACTTACATTTTCGCACATGTATTTATTTTATGAAGCAAGCAAGAAAGAAGGATATTTTTCAAATTCATACTACGTAATAGTGGATAAAATTTTGTACGAACTTTTTACCCTTGGACATGCTCTAAAGACTATGACGAAGAGCTTTGACGGACTACTTTTGTTATAACAACGTCTAGGCTGAGCAAGGCGTTCACAGTTAAGGCGTTGCTTGAATGGATTTTTCATGATGAATACAACGCTGGTGTATACAAATTGAGACTGAATCGTTTTTTTCTAGGATAGCAAGCTCTACCGTAGACCGCATCATCACTTAACTTCAGGCGACATTGCGGTCAAGAGTAAACATATAGCAGTTAAAACATTTATTTGCATGAAAATTAAATTAATTAACCATGGCAAATGAGCGTATTAGTTTTCCAAAATTCAACCCCTGAGATAGTAAAATAGGGAATTAAAAATACAGATTAACGCATAAGCTACTCTTAGGCCAATTATAGACGAGCATTATTTATGTTATTATTTGACGCTCACGCTATCCAAGTAGGAATCTGAAATAAAAAACTTACTGAACGCGAGCGAAGCCGCGGGTTAAAGCTAGTAATATATATAATTTAAAAAAAACATTTTTTTTTAAACCTATTTTTATTTCTATGATAATATTTCTCGAAATAAAGTTGACGAACTAAACATCGATTTTAAATTTATCAAAATCCACCAGCTGAGTAAAACTGATTTTCCATGTTGCAAGAAAAGTTTCAGGAATAGCGCAGCCTGTATTATCGTAATACTTTTACGTGAATACTATTTTCCTGTAAATATGTGTCCTTGGCTTGTCATATTATACAACACGGTGATGTATGCTAATCACGTTCGTGTACTGTTTCATTATTCCTTTGAACTAACATACGAATACCTACGGAAAGTTTGAAAAGCTATGTTCTTGGCGCATAGCTATTTTTCAACCTTTATCTAGGAAGTAAATAATTTGAAGGCACAAACGGTCGTACATTTCATTACTTAAATCAGGCATGATCGTCGTCAATGTTTAAAACACAGTTTTTTAGACTCTGCTATGGCTATTTATATTGTGTAGGTACATCTATCATTACGCGTCTGTGTTACTTAACCTACATATAGAGCAAATTAGGTTATCACATGCAGAATCTTTCAAATTCTCAAGTTATTATTGCATTCATATTATGAAGTCTCCATCATCGTACAGATTCCTAAAAGGAAAATTGGAACTCGGGACTACCACAGTAAGGCAGTTAGGTATGGTTTAACTAGTAAAAAGGTAGAGTGCCTTCTTTTTTGTATTATCAAAATTATATACCCTTATAAATGACTCAGTACGCTGCTGTGTGGTAGTGCAGAAATATTCCCTACGGCACTACTGGTAAAACATTTGTGAACATAGTAGTGTCGATGGGAACGAAGACGTAAAGACCTTTAGAAATTCCTCATGAAACTACTGGCTAGTAGTGCAGAAGGGAAACAAATTCCCCACGACAATACCAGTAGTGCAGCTTGGTAGTGGCGTGCTGGAACAAGAGGATTAGAAAAGTTTTTTGAATTGTCTTGTTCAAAAAAAGATAAGCTCCAATGTAGTGTAGGACTGTAGGACATCTAATTAGTCCGAGGCTACGGGGTGGAGGAAAATTAAAACCCACTGGTCGCACGATTAAGAACGATTACCACGGTTAGCGAACGGATCGATTTATTTATATCCCTTGACTCATCCTAGATTTTGATTTTGTCTTTGTTTATTTTGAATATAAGTACTTAGGAGTTGTATTAACCAATTCGTCATCCTTATCATCATTCCGTCTTTGCTACTGCACGTTGAAGCGTTTGGATTTGAAATATCAATAACTTTTTAAAGGATTTCTTCTATATGGAAATGGTTTTAACACATTTATAAAAACTCAGACAAAAAGCTTACAGACTTTAAAATTCGTAATAAGTATGACATTCAGTCCAAACAGACCGGAACCTGTTCGTACCTTTTATATGCTTCATGTGCGCTCCTGGCCAAGCTAGATTCTACCGCCTAAAATTGTTTGATTGCTATTGATAGGTACCTACGCCTTTAATTTATTTTCCAATCATCAAGATCGAGGGTAGGCTAGTACCTAAGTGAAGTACCTATACATGTACTAAAATAAGACTAAGTACAAATATAAGAATCCTCTGATCTAAAAAAGACTTCTTGTGCTCCCAATTTCAACCATGAAATTTCAAAATACTTAGAATCGGTTACATGGTTTCTAAATTTCATCCTTGTTGTCCTGTAGTAAAAATGTTCAAAATCAAATCAAAAAAGCTTTATTTGAACAGTTTACATGGCATTTGCTACAATAGTTAGGACGTAATACAAAGCAAACTAATCAGGTGTGAACTCTGTCTCCCACACTAGGTCGGTCCTGTGACGTGGGAGACAGCATTTAATAATTTATTTTATACAATACTAAAATGATTCAATGTTGATCTTATAGTTCGTCATAGTGGCAAATAAAGGATAGGTACTATACTCGCAATCTAATACACCTACATTTATATTTCTGCAAGATATTGGCTTTTTAGAACGCCTGCGACAAATGGTTTTACCGAACTGCTACGCTGACTCACATTTTAAGCGGGGGAAGTAAGTTACAGGAAGGAAGTCGAACCCCTTTGTAATTTGTCTAACTTACTGAACATCTATCCTTTTCTTACACTTGTAATACCTACGTCTATGTGACAAACCCGAAGAGTTTACAAAGGCAAACAATTTAAACATAAGATGGAATTATCTGATTATAATTGCGATTTTTTTCTAATAGCGTAAATTAATATGAAAGTGTACACGGTAGGTACCTACTGACATAAAAAAAAGAAATTATCTGTATGTTTGTTCCTGCTTGTATGAAACAGCCTCGCTGATTTTAACAAAACTTTCACTGGCAGATAGCTGATGTTGTATGCATTAACTTAAGCTACTTTTATTTTACAAAAATAAAATTACTTATTTTCGATATTTTAGTACCTAAGACTAGAAGATTTTTTAAGCTTTTGGTTTTATAAACAAATATGAAATTCTTTGAAAATTTAATTCTATGAGGTTTGAAATATTGTTTTGCCCTTGATTCGTATTTGGCGACAATACATTATCGTGAAAAGTCGCTGGTAAGCCAACCGTTACACCCCAGAGCGCAGCTAATCCTAAATGGGAAATTGGAATGTAAATATGTTTAGATGTGGATATTTTTAGTTTCAGTCTTTCAAGCAAAAACTATCGAAGGATTCTGAATAAAATTTGGTACGTAAATAAATAATAGTCTGGAATAACACATAGCTCCTTTTCATCCCGGGAAAATGCCAGAAACGGGAACTAGGCTATTGGCTAGGCTAGGCTAACATATTTCTAATTCCTTGATCAACTGCTACTGGTTGCCTGCAAGAGATTACTTTCAGCAATAAGGCTGTCATTTATGGTGCTAATTCATAAGTGTTTTTTACTGTATTTTTTCTGTTCTTTGTGTCACAATAAAAACTTATCTATCTATCAATCAACAGACGTAGCGGTGGCCGCAACAGAGGTATGGAAGGCGGCAGCGGAGTGGTGTACCGAGTGGTGGGTCGTACGAGGAGCAAGGCTGACTGCGGACAGCAGACAGAACGGCCACCGCCTAATCCTCGGCAAGACACCACGTGGAAGAAGTACACGGATTCACCGGGAGTCGGTGCGCCGGTTAGTATTCACATCAAATCTTGTACTTTTAGTACAGAGGTTCTTGAAGTAAAAACTTCTTTTTGAGTTTTGCGTTTGCGTTTGCGTTGGGCACTTTTTTAACTTCTAAAGTTTATAGGTTTACACTTACTGTCTGTATACCAATCTGTGGTGGAACGAACGATTCTCTGGTATCTGACACAACAACACAATTTTGTGATAACCTAGTTTCACAGACGAATAATCGAATAAAAGTATCATTGAAGTATCATTACTTGACCGCCATCTCACGTGGTGTTAAGCGACGATGTTGTCCACGATGGAGCGTGCTTACCTAGGAGTAACCAACTTACTCTCGATTTGAAGACACTAACCATCGGGAAAAACACTTACCCAAATCATTCCAAAACTAAGACACGTTCTTATAATAAAAGTAGAGTCGAGCCTTTTCTATCAACACTTACTTTTTTGTAAAAGAAAAATCTTATGGGATCGCGTCACCGACATGATAATGTAGCGTTGGAGCGGCGGCAGAGTAGCTGAGCGAGACATCTGCGTTAGACGCTTTTTGGATGGGTAGCAGTATATCTGTATCTATAGAGGTGTCGTATTGTGCAACATTAGTGCTGTTTTAAGGTCTGCGCCGACTTATACGACTCGGCTATCACCTAACAAATAATATATCTACACTCAACTATGGGTTTTATGCAATGCACGTTAAGATACAGTTTACATTGGCATCACAAATTAGCTGCTGCGTCCAAAGTTGTAACAAACAACGACCGTCCTTAGTGACCGTTTGTCAAGAATGTTCTTGACAAACGGTCACGGTTGTTTGTAATTGTAGCTACTATTTAAATAATGTTGCAGTTATTAAAAAAAAACAAACAATGTCCAATTCTACAGAACCAGCCTGCGCCGGCGCCGCCTAGCCCGTCTCACGGGCGCAAAAGCGAACGACGAACGGGCCACCATTCTCCACAGCACCATAAGCGAGAGAAACTCACGGCGGCCCAACAACTCGGAATCGCACCACACCCTCAGGTAGCTTATTTAGCCATTGAATGCGTTTGCCAATGATACTTTTGGAATATCCAAATAGACCTGTCATATATTTGTTTTCAATTTATCATTTCAGTTTCATTTTGTGACAACATTTCTCCAATAAAATGAAACTGGGGTCATCTATGGCGAAATTGAGAACGTTTTTGATAGGTCTATTATTTGCATCTCAAAAAGATTACAGAGCAAAGAGATAAGTAAAACATAAATATTGTATGTCTGAATGATGAGTGCAGTGTAGTAGTAGATAGTATGCAGGGCAGTGATTTGGATTCTTGTCCTCCAAATAGGTGCTTAGCTCTGTATTGTTATGGGTATCAGACGCAGATCTTGCGCGCCCCGTCACTCTAAATGTAAATGTCTAAATGTCTACAAATTATTAGAGAAATTTACTTGGGTTACAGTGCTAATTTGTTTTTGATTAGATACACGATGGTCTTTGAAGTTGAATATCTATCCACGTCCTACCTACCTACTATCTTCTTCGCTAAGTTCGATCCTTATAAGAAGTGATTTCATAGTCAGCTGTGCACTAAAATACGTGGTTGAAAACCACTTTTGGAAGCTACTTTTTGTTCATGTACTTACAAAAAATATTTTTACATAGTTAGGTAGGTAATTATTTTTTTTACATTTCAGTACGCTGCTAACTCATCCGGTCAACATTCGTCAAGGAGTGGTGGAGCACAGGTGAGCTCATAATCTGACTAAGCACGAGTGCCTAGCAAGAAAGCATCCATCACGAAACGTTTAAATATAATAACGAAAAAATTGTATGGGGAAGCAGACGTATATACCTGAGAGTACCTAGAACATACCTACTCGTATTTTCATAATTTTGCATGCACTCTTGCTATGGTTGAGAGTTGCATCCCCGATTCCCAGATGCAACTGGTAGGTAACCTATAATACCAAATGCACATAACATTTGCATGCATAATATATGGACTTGTGCTGTTTCTTTTTTATGTAGGTAAATTTAGATAAGGCCTTTTCAGGATGCTAATACATCTGTCGCAAATAGTTCTCAATTTTGCCATAGGTGGCGCTAATGTTTCATTTTGTCAGATAAATTTCGTCACCACCTAAGGCGAAAATAATAACTAACTTTGACGGGAATATTTAATTTAATTTTGCGTCTCTAAAACGCTCCATTGGCGTTGATACGTAAATTAATAGGCACATTTCACACACCATAATTAAAATGATTAATTTAGTTTATGTTTTTTCCACAGCTCCAGTCACCAGGTGGTTCTCAGTCGAGGCCATCGAGCGTATCCAGCGGTGGGAACGGTAGCAGTTGCTCTTCAGGCAAGGCCAAGGTTCCTCAGAGCTTCGGATATGTGAAAAGGCAAAATGGGGCTCAGCAGCAACCTTCGCCGCAATCGAACGGCTCGGCTCAACATAGCCAGGGGCACAGTAAGTTGAAATATTTTTTGGTTTCCTCGCGTGTTCATATGTTTTTTGACGTGACAACGTCTTATAAATTGGTTTGCCGGGTGACACTTCAAGAAACTGCGTTACGCTCCGCTCACGTTATGCGCTCACAACGAGAGCGAGTGAGAGGCACGCGTCCCTTCCACTCGGGCATGGTTAGCCCGCCTAAGAGCGAGAGAGACAGACATAAAAAGTGAAAGGCACGCGTCCCTTCCGTAAAATTATTTTACCACTCAAAGTCGTTGTTACGTAAAACTTTCGCCCGTATACCGACTTTACAGGCAACCAATTTTTTTTATTACCGCTTGCTGTACTTACAATATAATATTATTAAAATAATGAGCGATGAGACATCGATTGAAATGAAGGGAGTAAAATATGTTAAGGTAGTAACGCTTATCCCACTTAGAAAAGCACAAAACGATTTTGATGTTTATTTATTACAAAACTCTGGCAAAATAATAATTATCACACATACAACGCAAAAACAGAAAAAGCAATAGACAAACAAAAATCTACGAAAGAAATGTCAAATGTCAGTAGATCAGTTCAGCTGGTCTGTATATTTGTTTGTTTACTTTTGTATTTTGTATTGTTTCGCCGATTCTTAAATAACTAAATTGTCAAATTGTTATGTATTCGTTACATACAATACATTTTGATTAATTCTAGGTGGAAGAACAGCACAAGTATCGGCAGTTCCAAGAACAAAGGTGAAAGTGTCTGGAGGAACCCAAACATGTACACAAGATCTTCAAAATCTGCAAATCCACAGTGAGTATACGGTTATATCTCAGTATAAAGAATAACTAAGTACTATTAAACTATAATTACCTATATTATGTTAGGTACGAAAGTGCAAGAAGTTACCCACTATGTCTGTCGGGATAACCATCTTCCTTACCTACTTCCAGCATTTGACTTTTGATCAAACTTTCTAGCAAAAAACTCTTATTGTTATTAAGTTCATATTACAACAATCACGACCATCATCTCTTCTGAATTCCAAGGAACATTATTACAATTATTTTTTTCACTTTACAGAGAATGGCATTGGTCCAAAATCGTTCTCCCTTGGTGGTACGGCTGCTGCACAGCTGTCTGCTTCTGTCAGAGAGAGGCTTCTGGGCTCCCAGTCACTACCTAAACCTGGCACCCACGAATTTGCTGCATTATTCCATCATCACAGGTTAGAAAATCATACCAATAGTTCATGAATGTTCTTACAGCAAGTGATACATCATACCTTCTGATAACATCTGATCCTTAAGAATGTGTAAATTGTGAGGATCCTAACCTGCCTGCAACTTTGTACAAGTTTGTCATTATGATGAATCCAATCAAATAATTTACTTATTTTGTAGTCTTGTGACATAATTCTTGTTACATAGAGATAATAACAGGATTCTCCAAATCATGCCTGTTAGGATGCAAGTTAAATGTGATGTAATAATATATTAGTAAAGACTAAACACCTACCTACATGAAATTCAAAATTAAGGATAACCTATCTATTAACTAAATCATAATCAGAATCATTTATTACAAAACTGTGTACAAAGGTGATGTTATAAATAAGAGATATAGAAACAACAGTTCTACCCTTTACAGGCATGCAAAAATAAAGCCTCATTGGCATGAGGTTACAAAATATCAGAATGATTTACACAAATAATAATACATTATAACAAAATTTGGAACTAATTAGAATTGTTTTGGAACTAATAGAAATCTAAATGTTCTATTGATTAAATTAAGTTGCAAAATCAAAATTATGTTATAAGAATTTCAGCAAGTATGGCAGAGTTTACAGAGAAGCAACCTAGGATCTAATTGAATGAAAAAACCAGGGAACACAGTAATTTTTATCTCAAACTGTTGTACAAATCAGGAACCCAAGAATGTGTGTGGCAAAATATTCAATTCACAAAATCACCTGATATATAAAAGTACACAAAGGGTCATGTATGTGTGATACCTAACTACATCACATAATTCTTGTTTCTCATCATTTAGTGCCTTACCCAAAGCTCACACTCTAATTACTATCAGCTGATTCTATACTACATTCTTAAATTGGTCCTTGACAGTCATTGGCTCAACTGTTATTGCACTGTGATGTTAATTAATCTCATTTAACGTGAAAGAGACAAATCAATTACATCTGTATTGTTCTTTGTCTTATAAAGTAGATGTTATAATCCTTATAAAATGTTATTAATGAATTATATTTGCATTGTGTGTTGTGTTAGTGATGTTTACATAGTCAACTGTCCCTTATTGATAAAATGAATTGAGTAATTCTGTTGGCTTATTCCTACTCAATTTTAAACATTGTGCATGAAGATACAAGTTAATTACTGACATTGTTTAAGAACATGCCATGGTGTTAAGACGTTGCGATTGAATTTTTAAGTGTGACTCAGAGACTAAAAAGTTTTGGTGTAATGGATTAGTGTCTATTTGTATTATGATGTCCCATACTTTTAGGTAAATACTCAAGAAAACCATAATAGTTTGAAACGTAAAACATCATTTTCACTGATATTGTTTGTTTATGTACTGAATGTTTTTGCAACTTGATTTTAAGCCTAGCCTAATAAATAGCTTTCAGTAATAATTTATTAACATATAAAATACTGTGCAGTAACTATATAATTGATGTCTCCTATTTATAGGTGTCACACTTCACATGATGATAAAAAATCATGTGACAGTCTTAGTTTTTGTACTTCTCTGAAACAGTTCAATCAGATTTAATGATTTTTTTATATATATTTTTATATGTAGTATATAACAGTATTTTTCACACTCTTACTCCCACTCTTCATGCCTTAATTTAATTATTTTATATATACAAAGAGTTGTGCTAAATCATCTTTTTATTTGATAATAATAATTTATAAGTCAGAAAAATAACATTTGCGGGTTAAGCTAGCAAATTTAAAAAATCTTTTTACATCATATTTACATTGTTTTTTTTTTAATATTTACACGTAGAGACTTTATTACTTAATCTTTTTTTAAGTTTATTAGAAATCAACATAACAAGTAAAATAGTAGGTACAAGGTACAACCACCTTGTTTGAAAACATAGTTGATTTTCAACATTCGTTGATGTAGTAGTAGTAGTTGATTTTAACAAATCAGCATGTCAGTTTATCAGGTTTTGGTCAACATCTTTATCAATTTTCAAATAATTCAAGAATCAGTTAGGCGTGGGAACTGCTGTCAGTTATAAGTGATGTTTGGTGCTGATCACACTAATCTATACTTTTATTTGAATATTATAAGAGGTAAAGTTTGTGAGTTTGTGAAGTTATAGGAGGTATCTCTTTTGACTTTGAACATTATTTTACCTATAGAATTGCACATTATTTGGTTGAGTGTCATAAGAGAAATATTACTCCAACAAAGTAGATACTGATCAGTTAGTATTGCATAAATCAATGACATCCTTATACATTTAAAGAGAGTTATTTTAGACCATAAAATCTGCTTGTTATATTTTACTGATAACTGAATGCTCGTCAATAGGATTACTATATATAGTGAAATTAAAACGTGAAAGAGGATTACTATATAAGTTAAAGTCAAATGGTGGTGGTATAAATTGAAATAAGAAGTACAAATTTATTTGAATTGATATTTGTGTATTAATTTATATGTCAATTATTTATGTGAAAAAATATATGCAGGATGGCGTTAACTCAATTATTAATTGATATTTTGAAATATTACTACATACTTTATAAATATAATATTTACTAAAATACTCAAATTATTTATTTTATTTTTCATGCTCTCATTCCAGGATTCCTCCTAGAGGCGGTATGAAGATCAGCGATGGCAGCCTGTCTGACACTCAGACATACTCAGAAGTTAAATCTGATTATGGGATACCTTATGCTCCTTGGCTAAGGCACAGGTACGTAAATGATTGTTATGTATTGTCCATGGGTGTTGAATGTTCAGTGATGTGAATGTGACGTTTTGGGTGAGTTGCACAATCTCCGCAGATATATTAGTTATTCCTATGGTAATAAAGGAAAAGTAGAACATGAAAATTATGTTTATTTGTATTGAGTCTTATTTGAAATGAAACTACAACAAAAGAAATTGATAATAGGTATATTATATTACATTTGCTTATCTGAAAACATTCCTGGTTGGCACACATTTAAAGTTAGGAAAAGGATTCAGCCAAATTAAGTCGGCCATATCATGCGTGAGTACCACTAATATCAAGTAAAATAAAAAATCTATGGGTCACATAAAGAGAAATTGAATTCAGATGTGTATATATGTTCATCGTGACTCCACGATAATACACCATTATAAATTTCTCACTTTTTAATTATTTCGTCGTTTTAGATAAGAACAAAAAAGTCGAAAGACTGACTATATTTTTGATTTTACTAAAGTACTTAAGTACTTTGTAAATTTTTTGTAGCTTTTTGGATGCTATACATAATATTATGTTATCCAGCATTTGGTATGGAAAGTTTATACTTACATATTTGGGGTCACTGAATTTTTTTCTACTACCTGATCAGTAGTAAAGTTAACCAGAGGTTGTGCAACCCATCCTGATGTGAATATAAAATACTTAATGTTTGATTCATAGCATTGTCATAATCATGCCATATTTCTAATCATTCCAAACATGAAACCAACTTATCTGTACAAAAGTGTAATGATGAAACCGCTATAGAATTATCTTTTCAACATCAACATGTAAGGCTGATGGCAATGCTTAGTTCCTCATTAACAAATAAGTTGGTTAATGTATCTTTGTATGCCCTACTGCATACTGTCGCGTTCTCTAATTCCTTCCAATGTATATGAGCCTTTGAATGTTATCTTCTTATATGTGCATTGTTTGAATCAAAATCATAGCTTTCGATTCCTGTTTCTGTTGACCAGCTGTACTAGGAAGTAAAAAATTGGTTGTTAGAGAAAATAAAAATAAAAAAACAATTCAATACCTACCTATACAAAAACTTCTACAACAAACTAAAACATTTCGTTAAGTAATACTTTATACGTTATTTGTAAAATACTGTTATGTATTCAGTAAGGATTATTGTCTGCAACCTGATATCTGTTCAGTTGTCTGCAACATGCTTAGACCAGTTGATTACATCAGATAAGTACAATAGGCAAAATAGGCGAAAAGAGGTGGACTTTTACTTTATATAGTGGCTTAAAATAGGGAGCTCTTATATAAGCTGCTAATTAATAGTTTAAATAGCCTTTTGCATGGGGTGACTTGCGATATAATATTTAAAAAGTGCTTGGCGAGCGCAACCGATGCTGACAGGTTTTGTCGTTCACGAATACGTTAAGGCCGTCTATAATTAAGTTTTAGTAATAGTGATTGAAGTATCTACTGACTTACCTACCAGAAAATATGATACAATAGCCGCGCAAAGCAGAGGTAATGTAGATGTTTTAGCTGTCACTGAACTGTGGCAAATGATAGGTTAATTATTGTAGGATACGATAATTTAATTTCGAAACAACATCTATTGAAGGGTGAGAAATAGATGGATTTCTCTAGTATCCAGGGACTTTACTATACCTAAAACAGAACAGATAAATATAATAGATGTCATCTCTTTATTGATAACGTCCGGACATGGGACAGTCCTAAGAAATCGGGCAGTAGGGCCACTTGGTCGCCTTACTTTTTAGAATCGACTCGCAGATCAGTAAATTCTTTACCATAGGTTGTGAAAATCATTCAGCGCAAGAATTTTCTTAGTACAACAGTCGGGGATCCTTCTAAGAGCCAAAGAAATACTTAACCTGCGGAACATTTTCCATTTAACATCACCAACGTCCTCGGCACGTATTTACAAAATCAATATAGACGACTAGAGGTCCGCCCCGGCTTCGCTCGTGGTACATATAAAATATAGCCATATAACATTCAGGGATTCCGTGCATATTCAACATTGAAAGAATATTTGAAATTGGCGCAGCAGTTCGTGAGATCCGCGCGTTCAAATAAAAACTCTTCCGCTTTACAATATTAGTTATACATGATATTAAATCGAGACAAAATGGGGATTAAGGGTAAACCTGAAATATAAAAAATCCTTAAATCTTATCTAAGGTGAACAATCACTCCTAAACTGATTAGTTCTCTACACACGGTTCAGCAAATATCAATACAAAATAGCAAGCTCCTGTGATAAAATATCAAGTAGAACGTTGTTTAGCATTAGATGAAATGGTGGTTAAAAGCAAACTTATCATTGTTAAAAGAAGAGCAGTAGAGCTGGTCAACTCCCCTCATCACGTGTCCCCATTTCAGCAACACATACTCTGCCAGCGGCCGCCTGTCGGAAGGCGAGTCTATGGAGTCGCTAACGTCGCTGCACTCAGCGCAGGCGCACAACCACACATCCTCACCTAACTCACACCATCGCAGCTCACTCACACACAATAAGCTCATCATGCACCGGGACGCACAGGGCTCCAGGCTCAACCGGAGCAACAGTATTAGGTAGGTCTTGCAGTATCAGCTTCATGTTTGTACTATTAGTTGTGTGTTCAGGTTTTCGGTCTTTAATGGTGTGGGAGTTTGGTGAGCTGTAAATATACTGTCCAATATAACATACATTTAGCTAGATTAGTTGATAGAACTTAATGAAATTAACGTGTCGTTCCGTACCATTCGCTTTTATTGTGATCATTTTTGTATACCATTTATTCGCTATACACCAAACATTGAGACTAAATGAAATCGAAAAATAATTCTAATTTATGTATGTATGCCTTCAATACGTAATTACGAGTAATTCGGTTTCATAATTAATAAGTAATACAGGTATGGAAAAGCATTTGTAGATTGGGATCCCATTTGAATTGACAGTTGTTGCCAAATTATTGTTGTGTAGCTCTACGGAAAAATGTTAGATAATGTAGAAATTATCAACCGTAATAAAATGTGTCATCCTTGTCAAATAGGTTATCTGTAGGTATTCATTCTATCTCTATTTTATTACCCGCTTTCTTTTGTTCTATTAGTTTTAGTTTTCCTTATCAATTTGAGCTTTATTCCTGAGTGATAAAGACCAGATTGGTGTATTGAACTGTAAACTCAAATATTGTCTTCTAATCCATGACATACTCTCTATCGCGCTTCTATTGAATGTATTGTCTTATCCACACGCATACCATTATGTAATATTATGTATTTATTGTTATTTAACACAATGTAAAGTACTGAATGTTGATATTTTTAGCTACCTCAGAGATAGGACGTTCCCAAGGTATGCCACAAAAATGGAGATTTAAGGTCATCGCACATTACATCGACTCGAACGCCTATTCAACCAGACTCAACTCTCTGACATCGTAGATTTTAAATGTAATGTTTTAATGTTTATGACATTTCATTTAAATACATTTTAATACATTTTCAATACACAATTTAATGACGTGGTTTGTTCGTGGGCTGTGCCAGGTGGATGCACCTCGTTCATTACTATTTTATTGAATTAATTAGTTGAGTTGAAGTGCAGTGTCTTGTTGATGTACCTAATGTGTTATGACCTTCACTAAGTTTGGCTTCGATGTGGCACGCTTCTCAACAAATATGCATGTAACGGCACGGCTTTCTTTTCATTTACTCATTTGGTAGGCACTCGTCATATGAAATAGTACAACAAGACGTAAAATACTTTTACATGCGTTAATATTTATAAATATTGAGTTCAATTCGATAATACTATTTATGGAATATTTACTGACATTTAATAATGTTTTTTTGATGGAAAGTGCACCGAAATACCAGGGAACCATTACACCATATTTACCACAGTAAAAATATCTTATAATAAATAAAACGTGTGTTGTAAACAACCTCGATAACTTAAAATAACATTCATTATGATAATTCACTATTTTTTTCGTAATATTTTGGGTTTAATAATTAATGCACATTATGTCCAAATAATTCATAACGATCATCTGATAAGTACTGGATTATATTTTATTGAACAATAGTAACATCTACTTGACAATTTAATTACTGTACAGGTATTATACAATAAATTATAATCTAACCAAATATCTGATACATTACGTGTATTTTCAAATTCAATAAAAAAAAACTGTCTTTGTGTCAATTGTAGTTCCATTCGTGTTATTCTATAGAAAATATCTTTTGATATAACTAACATGTTATTATATAATATGTTGTACCTACTTATAAAATTAAAAACAAGCTAATTTGAATAAAAACGTCTACTTCATTAGAATATTTCGCAGTATCGTTAAACGCTTTCAAACAAACAATATATATCGTCATTCACGATTTTCATTTGACCTTTCCTTTGTTTTAAGACAGCCATGCTTACCAATAAGTTGTGCCGTGCCAAAACAGAGGCCGGTCGCATACAAATAGCAGAAGAGCTATCAATATATTTCAAGTCTATAGGCTTTTGTCGTACACACGCTAAATGTATACCTACTTCAGGGTTGCCAACATTCAGTTACAATTTATATTTTTGCTTTTAGGGCTGATGGTTAATAATCCAAAAGGCTAATATGAAATAAACAGTGCGCGACATTTTATCGTATGAAAAATTTTATACATAAACTATTTTCATACAAAAAATTAACCGACTTCAAAACCACAAATAGGCACTCAAAAGCGAAAAATAAACTAAAATCATTATTTTAAGCGCTACTCACTCATCTATTTGAAGTCGGTGCCAGCCAAATGTTACAGGTAGTGGATAGATACTACTTACCTGTGCCTACTTACCATGTAGCACCAAAAACAGTTTTCATTAATTCTTTACACAATTTCGTATTGACAGGATCGAGTTTCATAACTTTAGTGAAATCTACAACTACGTCATTCAGAAAATTGTACGCAAATTTTAGTTTATGGTTCATATTTCAAAAACCACCCCACCGATTTCTACAAGATTTATATGGGAAGCATACCCATCCGAACACAAAAATACATTTTAAAATCGTTATGGGGTTCTCGAGAAATCAGGTTACATACATAAAAAAACATAGGGGTCGAATTGATAAACTTCCTCCTTTTTGGAAGTCGGTTAAAATGAGGTCTAATTCACATTAACAGAAAAACTTGCAGATTTATTCAAAAAGATGTTCATGCCTAGGTGTGGTCTAAATAATGGCTCTACATAATTACTTGTAACGCTATGTTATCGGGTAAGAAGAGTTGGCAACCCTGCAAAACCGTGTCGTAATGTAAACCCAAGGCTTTCTCACAACATACCGTAGATACTTGTAGTTTTACTTTTAACCAGCTGTATAGAAACTGTTTTATTTAAATAACTTAGTTTTTCGAGTAAATATGAAAATGAAATGAGTAAGTAAATTTTCACGGTCTGCTATCGGGATTGTATATTTATGAGGGTCTTAAGTGAGTTCAATTTCTTATTATAACAGCTACGCGGTAGATTGTGCCATAACATTTTTATCCCGAAACCACGGAAAAAAGATGAGTTGCTGCTGTGCATACAAAATTATAACGAAATTGAAAGTTTTCGTCTTTACGTATTCGTAGTTCGTATTAATAAATCTATGGTATTCTGTGAAAAAGCCTTGTAGCCTATGTTATTTTCAGACATAAATAAATTTAGCATCAAGTTAGGCAAATGTCTTCCATGAGTTATGTTTACAGGTCAACAAAGTCTGAGAAACTGTACCCGTCGATGCTGCAGAGATCTTCGGAGAGCGATTATGAGCCTTACTACTGTCTACCAGTGCAGTACGGACCAGGAGGTCAAGGTGAGTTTTACTAGAATATATTAAAGTCATTTACAGTTTGCGCGTTAAAAGCTGTATACCAGACTGGTTTTTTCTCATTTTGGCGATATATAGGCATCACCATCATCATTGTCAGCCCATGTTCGTCCACTACTGGACATAAGCCTTTCCAATACTGTGCCACCAAATCCGGTCCTCTATATTACCACCCAAATTCTCCCAAAAAAGCGACCACTGCGATCTATTCACTTTAACTTAAATCTAGTTAATTTAGGACACCCAAACAACTGTTTGGGTCATTCATATCTGAAGTTAGCTCTTGGATATGCGAGTTGTGGACTTTGGGTACACACCTATTTACTTTCTAAAATATTATATTGTGCTACAAGATACGACGCATTTACTTAATTTATGGATGCCCCCTATCAAAATACTTTAGAAAATCGAGTGAATTTCAATGCATTTTTCAGTTTTTCTGAATAAGCGGCGGCGATAACCTGATCACCGCTTACTAAAATTATCGCTGTGGCACTATTTTAAAATTACCAAATTGTTAGTTCTACTCCAAACCTCTTCTTCTAAGACATAGAGTATTATTTTACGTGCAGGTCTGAACTACGGCGTTTCGAGCCACCATCGCCATCCCCTCGGTCGGCACTCAGCCCAACCCATCAGCCCAACGTAATGCACACGCCGAGACACTCACACCACTATCCTAAGAAAAACGACGACGGTGAGTACAATATGGAAAGATATCTCTATACCCCCGACACCGTAACATCTTCTACATAAATATAAATTTTATGTATCTTCAATTATTATCGGCCTATCCGAGTCCACTACTGTATATAAATAAGCCTCTATGCCCACGGTCGCTCTTACACTACTATTTATTAACTTTTTCATTTAATTAGGTATGGTATTTTACACCAAATGATACTCATAACTATGTAATTCCATAACTTTCGCATTTTGAACTCATAGTGAAAATATATACAGGACTTGCTGTAAGATAAACGTCGGGAGAAATTTAGAACAAAAATATATTCTCCTAATTTAGATGAATTAATTAATTAAGACCTGCGTACCTACTCAATTTTCAATCGTTATAATTTTGTGTTTTCATGAAGTAAAATTCTTAATGATAAATAAAAAGTGAAGTTCTTAATGACAAGTATCCATACAAGTCATTAAGAACTTCACTTCATAAAAACAACATAAGTTCTTAATGTTTAAAATCAATAAAATAAAACGAGTCTTGTATGCAACTCACATCATAGTTAATTTGAACCAAACACCAAAATAAACTATCATATTTCCTCATCAATACGATAGTCTTTCCTACCCCTGACAAATAAAAATTTAATAAACTGTCATCATAATCGAGTGTCCTACTTCGGTTTGGGAACAGATGCTTCGGTACATAGTTACCAATTGTTAAATGTTCAGAATCAACCAAGTTGAGAGAACAGTTGCAGTTGCATCGACCGGTTTCAGAATAAAACAGACTAGTAGCTCCCTCAATAAGCTGCGTTTTACAAAATCGAATCTTCGGCATCTTTACCGCAAACATGTGGGATGCGTCTGCATTCGGTTGCATTAAATTTCACTAATGACACTGGGAATTAAGGCAAAGCATTTCATGAAATGATTATAATTATCTGATGTGCACGTTTTCACAGTAAAAAGATAATTACACGCCGAAAAGCGCTCCCCGTACAAACATCGCGCGTAATTATTTGCAAGGTGTTGAATTTTTCATAAGAAAAAATTGCGAATCGCAAATATTGCCCCGAGGTTGTGATCAACTAATTAGTTCTCCGAAATCCAAGGTCTTTCGTTTAAAATTATTTCTTTTGCAAAAATGTAAAAACAATTTGTGCTATCGAATGCGTCGCTAAGCAAGTAAAAAAAGTAAAACTTTTGTGGAAATATGGATACCCATTATGTCCGTACAATATAAAGGGTAAATTAGAAAGTGGGAAACATAATGGTAAATTCCAGAATAATCAATGGCTTATATAATGGCTTAATACTTACCGTTTGAAATATTTGTGTTAATTTGGTACGTAAGGATATAAATTAGGGGAAGGACGTAAAAAAAAAAATGTTATCTCCATAAGACCATTTCAATTTTAAAACTGGATGACATAAATATATTGCTTATACTTATCGTTTTCATAAATTAAAATTGGCAGTCATGTGGGCTACCGATATATTGGTGGACAATTCACACACAACACCACCTGACCCCAAACTAAGCAAAGCTTGTAATATGGCGGCTAGATAGCTGATATAATACTTATATAGTTCTAAATACATACTTATTATACATAGAAACACCCTTTGGTGCAAACATTTGAATTCACCACACAAATATTTGCACTGGGTGAATCGAACCCACGAAGGCAGAGTTACTACCCACTAAGCCACGAGGCCAGTCAAAGTAGTAAGTATAAGTGAAAACTTACAACTTAGAATTTGATAGCACACTTTGGAAATTACGAGGTTGAATCCGGAAGGCGTAGCCATGTCTATGGTCATGGTCCCGAGTTTACTCGAAGATTTCTTTCATTAACGAACGTAACGCTTGAGCTAGCAATTCACATCCCACGAAAAATCTATCTGCTGCGCCAAAAGAAGTTATCACTTCAAAAATGCACTGCTGCGTAACACATACCTCTCTCAGGGTCAGGCCTGTTCCATGATAGGGGTTTTCCATTGGAGTGCTAATTTTGATACATCATTATTGCCTAAATGTTTTTTTGAAATTAGTCAAAACGTATAATTGCCGGCAAACAAGTCGACCCAATGTGTTGTTAGCTGTGCACGGCTGCTCAGAAACGTTTTTAACCCCGACCAAATAAAGGGATGTTATAAGTTTGACGTCGATGTCTGTCTGTCTGTCTGTCTGTCTGTCTGTCTGTCTGTTTGTGGCACCGTAGAGCTCAAACGGATGGACCGATTTTTATGCGGTTTTTTTATTTGAAGTTTAATATCCGTGCGGATGTTCTTAGCTATGTTTGGTTAATGTCGATTCAAAATGGTCGCCTCCACAAAATGGCGGACAAAATATTTCTTCACAACCTACCTCAGTATGGGTATCAAACAAAAGGGCTTGACCAGTAGAATACTATACACTAAAAAAAAACAAATTCAAGAATGGCGGATTATATTATATTTTTCACTACTACCTCAATATGGGTATCAAACGAAAGGGCTTGACTAGTAGAATACTTTGCACAATGACAAATTTCAAATCCAAGATGAGGTTGTAGATTCGAATCCAGCCTTCATATCTATTTGTTGTTATATGGTGACATCACTAATTACGTCGCGATGACAAATTTAATGTATAAACAGGCCTTTTGTTATATGAAGACGTTGATAATATCTTTCTTTTTAACAGTTCATGGTTCAACCGCTTCCTTGGTTTCGACCGCTTCGTCTCTAGCCGCGGGGGCAGGCTCTGAAGAAAGACAGGCGCATGAAGTAAGTAATGTAAAACTCAATAAAGTTGTTGACGTTTTTTATCCATAAGAACAAGAATAAGATATTCCTAAAAAGTTTATGTCTTAACGATTGTTCTCTTCAAACAACTACAACATATTTAATCGTAATAGCTATTTAAAGTGCACAGCTTCTCTTTTGTGCTTATTTTGTCTACTCGTATAACAACTTACTCTCTATTTCTTAAACTCTATTTTTTGTACATTCAGATTTCGTCTCCATAAAAATAGCCTCAAGACATGTTGTTTGTGACTTAGAAGTTGGTGGTTTAGTGTAATTTATTTTACAAGTTTGCTAATTATAATTTTCTGTTCATAGGTACGAAAACTGAGGAGAGAACTCGCTGACGCCAAAGAAAAAGTACATACGCTTACGACGCAGCTAACAACTAATGTGAGTACCCACATTAGTAATTACTATAACTGTTCTAAGTCATAAAAATATATAATAACACTTAAATTAGAATTAAAATAACACTTCAAACTCGTGGATTGTTTCTGAGGTCCTTCATGAGGTTTTTGCTAGTAGGTACGTCTTGCTCAAGTTTGTCGAAGTTGAATGAGGCGTTTTCTGAAGAAAAAACGAGTTCCAAATCACATATTACATGACGGTAGTACCTACTATTTTTTTTTTTAGATGTATTGCCAATTTGCCAAGAACAATGTTTAATTATTTTAAATTATGTAAAAATCCATCAATTTCACGTTTGCCATAGATTGTTCTATGCCTTTGTAGTTAAATGTGATGATGCCTAAAAAGGTCAAGGAGGAATAAAAATACACAATCAACCACGTCAAAACGTCAGTGTTTCAAGATACGTACTTTGTTAAAATTTTGTTAAAGTATTTGTCAATTAGGCAATTGACTTCGACAGCATTTTAGATTTTGAAAATACATTTTTTAATACTTGTTAGACGCCAATTTTTTTCCACAATCTAATTTTTGTCAATTCTAAATATTATTATTTATTATTTATTACGAAACCGACAACAAAAATCTAACTTAGATTATGAACAAAAAAGCACTATCCTTTTGGAGTCCCTTTTCGAACACGATATTAAAAACGTGTCAAGTTTAGCTAGCTTTCATAATAAATCTATTGACAACATTCAAGGAACTCAATGAAAACAAACGAAACTCGATATGTGTGCTATCCAATGTCATAAGTAGCTATCGAGATGCGTGAGCAACCCGCATCTTGGAAACCTGACGCCATCTTACCCACGACGCACACGAGATGTCAGCGACAATTTTATTGCAAAATGTCGCTGTGGAATCGCCAACTATAATTTAATTTTTTTTTTTTGTCGTTTGCGAAAATGGTCACAAAAAGAATTAGTAATGAAATATGTAAACAAAACTCAATAGTCGTCCTTTAGATATTTTTTTTACTTTATAATCAACTATTAGCATTTGACCGCGAATTGCCTGATTGATGTTAAGCTATACAGTGACCAAGAATACAATCGTACAAATCTGAGAAGATATATGGGACACATTAAATATTTAAAAGGTAGCCATGATGTCTATACTTGTTTATTCTATTTATTTGAATGCATTGTGTCAATTGTGTCAGTGAAGGTTCCTAGTATTCGTGGTTTCTGTATGACCCTTTCAAAGATTTATGAAAAACATGACCCCCTATTGTTTAACAGCATATTGTGAGGAAGAAAGGAAACGATTCACATTTTTTTGTAACGGTTTAAACAGCAATAATTATAATCTTAGCTTCTGGTTTTACCTTGCCAAATTCCATTGTTGCGAATCTCGCTCAAAACACTTGCTAATGAAAAGCGACGATAAACAAATTGTGTGGAGAATAAAGGTATTGAGGTGTTACTAAAGTATAGAAATTCGATCCGAGCAATTAGTGTCATATACAAAGCACTGAAAGGTAGCGTGTTGAACTGGGCTAGGTTTTGATTGACAGTCCCCAGTCACCACTTTCCAGTCCAGAGTACAGTTGAGTTTTGCGGCCAGTGTACGGCGAGCCTTATTGGAACCAATCTCATACAACCTTGTAAAGCTATCAATGTAATGATGTGCTCAAAGTCCCTGCAGAGTGTTTATTTTGTTTAGCATTGGAGTTAGAAGGTACTAGATGCAGAGATATGATGTTTACTGTAAAAGCGATACTATCCCTAAGAAATGGTATGGAAATATAAGTTAAACTTGTGTGAAAATTCCCTAGAATTCTGTACACGCCTATACTCGTAACAGTCCCGAGAAATATGTACGCTTACTCGTATGTAAATCGAGTATTTGTAAAGTTACGTTTAAACTTCCTCGCCTAGAGATATTCGACCAGTTGGGACCTATTCAGTACATTTAATTAATGTTACGTCGAGCCTAGCATTGCCGGATATTGCCTAGAGTTGCCGGATAGGCAACTGCCTATCCGGAGACTCTAGTTAACATCTTACGCGCACCACTTTCTTTGAAAGTAATTTATGTAATGATGCTAAGTTAAAAACTGTTAAAGAATACTGGAAAGCGAACTGTTCTATCCTTGCGATCAGAACACTCCCACGGTCCGTCACTGAAAGCGTGATAGATTAGGCTTTAATATTTAGCAAACCCTGCATAATCTGAACTGCATTAAATAAATTAAATGAAAAAAGAATGTATCCGAAAGGTTATATTCTATGAACTCGAAGTAGTATAACTTACCGTAAAATTTATAAACATCTAATATTTCTTAATACACATTTTGCGGTCTGCGGATGTTCTTGACACCGTAGTCCTGTAGTCTTACTTTCACCATGGCATTTGACTCGAAGGACCATGCACAAAGAAAATGTTCAACAAATAAATGTATGATATTAAAACACATTATATTTCATGCTCGTGAGAAAATCTGTTCGCTCAACTGAAGTAGGGTCAAACGAATGGGCAATGTTTACATTATTTATAGCATTGCTATTGACGTGGTCATGTGAAAATGAACTAAGGTTGACAACTTTGAGTAGTAAATTTGCCAATATTACTTCTATTTACAATTGCGTGGCGCCACTGTAAGCTATTATAACTTTTGTCTTATTGTCGGTGGTTTCTAACGAGACGTGTCAAGTAAATCATTTTATGAATATAATTATACCCATAAGTTTGGGGTTTAACTCATCGTTATCATATATTGAGATGTTAAGCCATTTAAAAATAAATTTGATGTAGTAATGAAAATTTATTATTGATCCGTTGTTGCAATGTTGCTTTAACGTAAAAGACAGACGTATGTCTAATCACAATTTAAACACAGTTCAATCTCAAATTCGGAGTCTTGACAGCACAAACGCCAAATTGTTGCAGTTTAAAACAGACTATACGGCACTTAACAACCCTTGTCTTGACTTTATTAGACGATCGGTTGGCGATTCTCTGAGACAACCGGCTGCGTTGCATCTGCATATTGGTTCACCAACTCGCTTGCTCGTACTCCTATGTGAGCATATGACGAACGATGTCTTATAATTTAAAAGGTAACCATTCACTTTGATCTGTAAATAAATCTAAGTTTAAACTTAAAAAAACCAACCTAACCGGCAATTTATTCTTTGGCTGTGCAGATAAGAAACGTGACTAATACTTTATGTACGTAGCGGAAATAGTAAATTAAATATTGCGGCAAAAAATACAAACACGATCTTTAACCCCCGACCAAAAAAGGGGTGTTTTAAGTTTGACGTCGATGTCTGTCTGTCTGTCTGTGTCTGTCTGTAGCACCGTAGAGCTCAAACGGATGGAGCGATTTCGATGCGGTTTTTTTTATTTGAAGGTTAATTAATATCCGTGCGGATGTTCTTAGCTATGTTTGGTTAATATCGATTCAAGATAGCCGCCTCCACAAAATGGCGGACAAAATATTTTTTCACAACCTACCTCAATATGGGTATCAAATGAAAGGCCTTGACTAGTAAACACAATACATAATAAGAAGTTTCAAATCCAAGATGGCCGCTACCACAAAATGGCGAATTATATTATTTTTTTCACTACCACCAGAATATGGGTATCAAATGAAAGGGATTGACTAGTAGACTACTTTGCACTATGACAAATTTCAAATCCAAGATGGCCGCTACCACAAAATGACGAAATACATTTCTTTTTTCACAACTCCCCTTAATATGGGTATCAAATGAAAGGGCTTGACTAGTAGAATGTTGTACAGATAACAAATCCGAGGCAGTCGAGGGTTAATCAAAATTTTTAATTTTGTTCTTGTTTACATTACTTCAACAAATTAGTTTTAGTCAATTCACTTACATTTTGCTAAAATTGATGCTAGGTAAATATATCAAGAGGTAACTTCAATGCACTTATCTACTACCAGTAGGCAGTAAATAAACTAAACAGATTCCCATCTATCGTACACAAGATCCAATTGACATATTTGGTGACGTACTCCATATCGGCTCGCTGATAAGCCCAGGGATCGTGGAAATGTCACCCGGGGTCGTTGAATAATGCCGTAGGTCCGTCCGTGAGACATGCGGTCGCCCGTTGTGCCTCCATATCTGGCTGGAGGAATGTGTGCCAAACGCCAACTGTCAGCCACTGTACGCTATAAAACAACGAGCTAGTTTACCAACCGAGGGAACCACTACTGCATTTTCTCGAAGCTACGAGCTAACTCTATAAATTGATAGTTCCAGCATATTATCAAACTAAATTGGTTGCTAGCGACCTCGCTATCTCGTTAGATGCCAAAGTAAAACTGCAATTAAACTTGCTTGAGTAAACAAATGCGTAAATCACGTTAGGGACTTTGTTTTTTAATCACCAAGCGATGGTTAGATCGGCTTGAATTTTCTTTCTTTGATATCGGTGCAATTGGCTAGGCATCTTGCTTGACTGATGTGTGCAGTGTGAGAGATTGTTTTTGTTATATGTTTTGCTGTTATGTTTATTGAGTTATATTCCGCATTAATACAATTGATAAATATTTTAGATTTATATTTCAAAAGTAGATCTTCGTAATATGTTATGTCATCTTCATGCTAAGAATAGCATTTTCTATCGCTTATTCACTCATGCGTAATTGCGGTAGAATATAGTATCTTACTATGCTAACATCTATCGTTAAACCGGTAGCAATCCCTTCGTGTATTGCTTTGTGCACATACGCTATGCAAAATATACTTACAGATTCATTACTGTGACGAATTACACTAATTTTACATTTTACATTCCGTGGCCAACTATGAAAAACTGCGTTGTGCGAACATGCAGACATCCCATCAATTGATTTAAATAATCACGTTTAAATATATCCCACAAGTATAAAATAATAAATATTCATTGCTTCAGGTAACTCATACAACCTCTATCATTAATTTATGCTCACCGATATACTCAGTATTTGAGTGGAATTCTAATGAAGATCAATGTGTTTGATAGTGAAATTAAAAGCATCGTTGTCGGCTTTTCACACGGTCCAATAGGTGTTTAATTTTAATTTCGGTTGATAAAGACGACATTGAATTATATGTGTATTAAGTATATGTACTATTAAATCAATAAAAAAAAATTTAATTAGAAAGTTTTTTTTTCTCTTATAGGTACCGTAGTACCTACTAGGTACTTACCTACAGTGAACAATAGGGAGTATATAGGAAGTATTTTTGTTTTAATCTCATATTATATACGAGTACGATTATTTTGAAAATATTTCATTTTAAGTGTAATTTGATTATAGCATTAATGTAAATCAAAGTAGCGGGCGTAAGACTAACTGAAATAAAAACAACACCGCCAAATAATCAAGGTGTTCAAACAAACATTGAAAAAAAAGTTTGTTTACATAAATCTGATGAAATATTAAATTAAGTTTATCCCACTACCTTTATGTAGCGGACTCTTTGCAGAGTCCGCCTGGGGAAGTACCACACTTTTGCCAGTTATTCTGTTTCAATGTTTCCAGAGAAATTACCGGGCTAAGAGATAAAACCCCTTATATCTCCCGGGTGACGAGCGCAATGCGGTGCTAGGTAATGATATGGACTCTTCATGTTCCAATAGCTGCGTCTCGCTGTGCTGTTGGCATATGCTGTATGAGCAGGCATGTTGGCCTGCCCGTCTCTCTAATCTATTTAAAAAAATGTATACTTAGTTAAAAATTTCTATCTCAAAATAATCATTCTTTTAACTAAATGTCGAAGCAAAACACAGACTTTACAGTTTGTTTACTAAACAGTCTTAGATAATCCCATCCCCGTTTATCAAGATTGGCAAAAAGAACATACGACATCCGTTGTTGAGTATACATTATACGTTATCGATTTCGTTGCCACACGATTTGATTCTTCAGGACAAAGGGAAGCCTCAAGTTTAGAATGAACCTCAGTCGTTTAATGTTTTGTTCCCTAATCGTCGATACAAATCATCCATCTTTGAATCTTTACGTGGCCACTGACGTTTATTTCGACTCCATCGATACATCATTCTTTGAATCAGAGTCTATTTCTGCTTGAACTGATTTACACCATATGAAGCGTGATCTGGATAGCTATTTCTTTCTTGATTTTAAATCGATTGGCTGGCGTTCTCGATCGATATAGTGCTTTTGATCTCGTTTGTACGTACAAGTTTTTGTTTCTCCGTATCAATATCAAGCGACAATTTAATGGTTATACACTGCTTACCAATTGGTCTCAATGGCGATTTAATTTGACATATTGATCACACTTGCCCCCTCATCGTTTCTACTTGGGCCCTTGGCACGAGTATTTGCTCATGTTTCGATCCTTTGATAAATTGCCGTAAAATTCGTTCCTGATTTTCGTAGTTGAAGCGAGTATGATTTGTGCGATGACCTATAAACAGTACCTATACATTTTGATTTTGGACTACCCAATTTGGGATTAAGCTAAAAGAGAGACAATCTAAAATAACTTCCTAGCTGTACACAATTTCTCATACTTGATATTCTTGATTTTCTGTCTTATGTTATTTTATGTGTCGACTATTATTACCTGGTCTACCTTTTATGAAATGTCATTTCGATATTACCATTATTATGTTTCCGTTGGCTTTTGTCTTTGTACGTTCATAATTATAACAAAATTATAACCTTATTACTTTGTTCTATTATGCAATTTGTTTTTTTCATCGACGTAAATGATATACGCGAATAAAATGTATAGTAACTGTTTGATAAATTGCCTTGCCTTATTAGTTTTTTACTTGGCCATGTGCCAGCACTACCAACATAGCACACAAAGAACAACCGCACCAGACAGTTATGATTTGTTGCTAATACACTCAAATAGTATGTAGAAGTACTGCAAAATGACTCATTGGTAGTTAATAAACAGTGATGCATGTCTTGATTGATTTCAAATGTTCAATTTCGATTTAATTGGATACAAGGCACACGGTGCATCGACCGATAGTATCTCAGTTAAATTATTGGTATGGCTTTTAGTAGGTATTGATAAAATTTGTAGATTACAGAACTGTACGGCACAGAAGTAATGACTACCGAGAAATATTAACGTGAATAGTGAAGTTGCTTAAACTTTATCGCGTCTAACATCTATGTCAGCTTTGTTAGTATCATTGAGCGTATAATATTCTAATATTGTCCAGTATATAGTCACACCTCTTCGGATACAATCTGTTGTCTTTTGTTTATTTAGTAGAAGTTTACACATCTTTATATCTCGCCGCGTGCGAGAGACGTTATCAACTGTAACGCGAGCTCGCGGCCCATAAATCGACCAAAGTGCCCGTTGCGCTTGCGCAACAAGTGCCTCGCGTACGATAATAGGCTTCGTTCCTATTTTTTTGCTTCATCTACTTACTACGATCACATCGTTTAAATTCTTACAACATTCAATTAATTTGACGTTTCTATGATTCCCACAAATAAAACGGCCTTCAAAATCATGTGGCTCTACGTAGTTTTATTGTCAGTACGCTCCCCACACCGTTATTACCCCTGTCCCTATCCTGTCTGTAATCAATAGTTAGTCGGTAGTTTGATCGGTGATCCGGGTTTCTGGGGTTCCGTGATTCAGTCTGTAACCGGGTGCATTCACCAACCCGGCACCATCAGTCGCACCCAGCCCCAGTCGAGCAGCCAGTGTGTACTCAGCCTTGTCGGAGGGCAGACGCGCGTTCGCCGCGAACTCACAACTTGCACGTTGATACCACTATACGTTATAAACAAACTTACTTGTGAATTAAACCGTGATTCGCGTGAAAAAGTTTCAGTGTATTTAGTGATGCAGTGTTGATACAACAAGAATTGGTATCTTTCGATACAACATGTGTAGTATTCGATCTCTGTACGAGTAAAACAAGTTTGATTGTAGTTTGTTGTTTTGTTACTAAGACATCCGGGTGTAATTTTGTTGTTAGTTCCCCGTTTGGTCGATAAAACGATTATGTATTTCATGGTGTTTCGGTTAAAGTATTCTAATGTAACTATAATTATGTGTAGTTAATGAAAAACATAGCTGGCTTGACATCTGTAATTCTACAAATAAGACTGTTATTTTCTACAGTTTTAAAGCGTTGAATAGTATAATCTATTATTTATATATAGCTTGTTACGTTAAATATATATGCTCTTAAACATTATTATTCTTTCTCACTCTACTTTCTTACTTGAGTGTCGGTAAGGGAGCAGGTAACTTCGTCCATTTTTTTACCGACGTTTGTAAGTCCCCCATTATTGGCAGGTCCGGGCTCGAAACCGGGAACAATTGTTACTGCTTTTGTAAAAAACTATTATAAGTGGAAACTTGTCACAGTCACTTTACGCTATTTTGGATACAACATCGTTATTGCCAGGAAACGCTAACCAGACTGTAATAATAAAAGTATATTTTAGGGGCGTCCGTCCCTGCTTCTAAAGTAAACCATTAGATCAATATACAGGATGACCGGTCAGTTTTATGAATAAAATATAAACAATCAAAAATCTAGATTTAGGAAACAATCCGCACTAGTTACCAGTAATTACGGTAGTTTTATGTTGGGCCGAGTCCTCGATATTTCGATTCAATTTTATACACTTTAAGGGTAAACATGTTGAAATTTCCGTTTCATTTAATCACATATGTCGCAATTAATAATACTAGAGTAATAAACAACCAAACTAGTTGTAAACCATATTATCAAATAAAACACTTAAAACGATAATGTTCGTCAATGTCCGATTTAGTTTAAACAGTCGTGAAGAATTAAAAGAATGATTGACAATAAATCAAGAAATTTACAATAAAGTTAATTGAAATGAACTATACCAATTTAGCATAAACAATAAACAGCATGTTGATATCCATATTGGCACTGGCATTTAACGAGCAGCTGTAAAACATCAAACGGCATTAGGATGTCAATGAAACTTGTCAATTGGAAGAGCTGCGCACACGCATGTGTCCCATCACAAGCGATAAAGGCGGACATCAAAAGCAACACAACCAAAATCTGTTTACTGCCGGGACTGGTTTAATTTGGGGTCAAACGTTTGATATCAATCTCGTTTGATGCATTTTATGGTTTCACTAACCCAGCAGTTTTTAAACTAGTCGCGCTTTACCTACAACAAAATCGTTTACGTAGTTTTTCACAACTCTTCCTGATTATCTGGACGATATTTTCGTTTGATGTCTTTTAATACTTTTTGTAGAGGTAGGATTCTTTGCAGAGAAGCCCTATATTTACAATATAGACTAGTAGCGCTTTGCGGTTACACCCGCGTTGTTCCCGACGCCATTATTTTCCAGGGATAAAAAGTCTATGTGTTCACCTACAATATAAACTATTTATTTTCCAAATTTCAACCACATCCGTTCAGACGTGCCGACGTGATTGAGCAACAAACATCCAACTATCCAAACACTTACATTATAATATTAGTATGTATGTAGTATACTAGCAACGGCCTTTTATTTTACCCGCGTAGTTCCCATCCCCGTTATTTTGCTGGAATGACAAGTAGCCTATGTGTTATTCCAGACCCTAAACTATCTCTATTTCAAATTTAAACCAGATCCATTCAGCCATTCCGACGTGATTGAACAACAAACATTCTAACTTTGATGTTCATAATATTAGAGGGACAATGTAAAGTTAAAAAAAAACTAGACATCTTTTGTTTTATTCCATTTCTTTTAGAGTAAACATTTTGTTTTAAAGTTACCACACACAAATCGATATTGTAATCAATTTGATAGAAAACCCCTTTACAGTATGTCAAAGTGGCAGTAAATCATTATCTTTACGGCATCGCACACGTAAGCGATGGCCTTGCTAGGTACCCATATCTAATACTTTTGTATTGATACTTATTTCTTTGTATTTCCAAGAAGTATTATGGATGTTGTAAATCAATCGCTCTTAAGAACAATGTGAATGAAAGAGTGAGACTCAATGTTGTTAAAGTTGTGTTCTGTGATTTTAGCGTATGATTTCATAGATTTTTTGTTTAACAATAATAGGTTTGCACTTGATCGCCATCGTGTTTGATGTCAAGCGTCGATGCGGTCTATGATGCAGCGTGGTTATAGAAACCAATTCACTCTTGGCTGAAACTTGAAGACACCAAGATTGAATCCATCGGGGAAAACTCATCTATTCCAAATTCACACCTACACTTATTCACTAAATTCCAAAGACTAGAAGTAATTGTTACGAAAGTGGTCGAAACCTCCAGTTTCGATTTCTTTTAGTTGTTTATAATCAAAATTACATCCTTTCACGTATAACACATCTGTGTTTATTTTCTATTTGCGTTCTTGCTTCTTGAAAGGGAACGGGACCAAGTGGACAGTAATAGTTCTCCTTGTTTGTTAGTGACGATCACTTGTCGTTGTCGCACAGTTGAACGACTACGAACCACGTCCTATTTACGCAATGCGCGTCGGACGCTACCTTTTTAGTAATTTGAGCTCTAATGTAAATATTACTTCTGCTCTACTTATCATATCATCTACATCGAAGATTACAATTCCGAGAAAACTGTGAACGTTAAAACGATGCTTGTCTTAACTGGCGGACGACTGCAGTTAAAGTGTTAAAATATTTTAATTTTCTGCTGCTCCGTCACAGCTCATACTTCTCAGCTTTAAATCTCTTGACTGCTCTTTGACGGCTACTTAGCAAGAAACTCGAGACAAGTCTTGTGTATTGACAAGACAACCAATGTTACCGAATTAGTTCTACTGTCACTTATTTGTGTGTACATACATATATAAAATGTTATTATCGTTTCAAATTATCTGCTGATAAAATAGTCCAGATATCTACAATACACTCCTAGCTTTAATCTTTATCGAATGGTATTCGTTAGTCTTACTGTTCTAGTCGTTAACGTGTTGTTACTAATATAACTTAAATCGATGAAGGTAGTAGTACTATTTGCGTCGCGTATGAAAGCATGATTTCCTACTAATATTATAAATGAAAAAGTTTGTGTGGATGAATGATGGATTTTGTTACTCTTGCATGCAAAGAGTACTGAATGAATCTGATTTAAATTTGGGTGAAAGACAGATTATATATAACCTGAAATAACATAAACTGTGGGGGAAAATTACGACAATGGGAACTACGCGGGTTACATGGGGAGCTTCACTAGTAATGTATAAAATAAACGAATTTGGCGAAATTGTTTAATCACGCCTGTCATCTTGATTACTGTCTCAATTTTGAATATAGAATAGCCATTTGCGGCCACAAATAGTAATATTCACGTCGAAATAACGTCGAAAGGGGCATTTACTGGTTGTTAGAATACAGTGTGTTCAATCAGCAGAGCGCCTTGTCGACTCTGTCAATTGAGGTTAATTCGTATGGAGACTGGCCAGGGATCCTTAGATAGCGCCCCTGCATTATTTATTTGTTCAATAAGCTAAATGGCCTAGTAAATAGTCCATGCATCTGAAAATAAATTATGTACGTAAAATTACTTATTTCTCGCTTAAACGATAAGGAGTTACAACTACTGGTAATAACTATACTGACTTTCTATTTTATATCCTGTCGAGTAATAAATGTTACTTAACTCTGGTAATTACACGTAATTCGTTGTTTAACTGTCGGAACTACAAAGGTATTAGTGCTAATAAATGAGTTATAACTATATTTCATTGGCAATAGTTGCGTTAATTGTTGTTTGTTAAATTAATTAACACACGTACGTTAATTCAATAATAATGCCATTACCGCGAATTTCATGGTTCCGTAGCTAATCATCGTGTCTAACATTTTCTTAACGTACAACGTACAATCGAACATGAACTCCAATGTTTATTGGGTTTGGGCGCAGTCAAAACTGAAAATAGTGTTTACAGAGAGACAACGAACTCATAAAATACACATAAAGGCTACGCTTTCAGGTGTCAGCACCTAACAATAGCGTCTCGTGCTACCAACACTAGCATAGTTTTTGTTACAAACATTCCATCAATTCAACTAAAATTGCGAAATCATTCTTGTTGCCTTTGAAAAAACGTAATCGCATTAGGTGTAGTCAAGTAGGTACTTAATCATACGTATTACCTTACATGTGAAGTGATGTGTGACGTTCTCACAACCAATAGGTAGGTAGGTTTCAACCACTAAATAAATAGCAGGAAGCGGTCCGGACAAGTTAATTGTAAGCTACTTAATTAATTTCGTCCGCAAACAAGTTTACCGGTTATAAACGCACAAAATTTTAAATGTCTTTACGTAACTTTGGTGTTAGCAAAAACAACAAAAAGGATAGAACTCATCAAATACCTTATTAGCTAACGTTTTTATGTATGATCGCAGAATATGTAATAGTTTGTGATCCAAGCACTCTCTGGTTTATTATTGTTTGAGCTAAGTGTATTATGTAAAGAATGAACGTGGATGTGATATCTGTCTTGCCCTTATCTGCGTAACTCGGGTTACATTTTGTAGACTCGGGTCTCACATAATCTGACGTTAAGTCCTTATCATGTCTAACAACTAAATCCATGTTCAGAAGTATTAATGTTTGTAAGTTATTTCTTATATTAACATCGTAATGTTCTAAATTATTTTCGCCGTACCTACAAAATATATTCCTTAGTTTGCAGTATGACAAACATTAGGTACGCCTTGAACTCGTCCAAAGTCATACAAATTGACGTGATCTATAACTTTGGTATCTATTTTGTATGCTATTAACTTTTTATCGTTTTGTATTTGCATAATACGAATCGAATCAATAGGCACCTTCCAAGTCTATTGTATCGCAAGTAGACTTAATTGATACCTACCAGTAAGTACGTTGTCGTGTCACGTGTATACAGTTAATTAGTAATTTATACTGTATACGATTGTTTAATCAAGTATAACTTGCCTTAAATAGCGATTTGATCAGACAATTGTACACTTATACATCCATGATATTTCGGCTCGAATATTTTGCTCTGATGTAGTCCGCACGCGCCGTCGTACGACCTTGTTTGTATAATTTTAAATGCACTAAAGGTGAATAAGTAATGTTCTTCGCTTAAAATCATACTTATTTTTAACGCTTGACATTTTGACCTGGCCGAGACAGTAGATTTATCAATGAAATGTGTATACATAAAACCTGTCCAACGATCATTGCGTCACCACCAACCGCCGTGTAACCGACCTTGACAGGATGACCACTGATCAACCATCTCAAAAACACATGACTTATTTCAACGTGGGCGGGTAATATATTTTCGGTCTCGTATAAAAACTGTAATATGACGTCGTAAATGTACCACAAACCCACGTGCGGTAAGAAATGTAAGTAAATCGCATAAAATATCATCCGGTCTGGGGGTTATCTCACCATGTAGGTGCAACTTCCCTAAGTGGTCTATATGCCGCGGAAGGAAGCTCTACATGATGGGATCGTGCCGTATCTACTCAGGAAGCGCTGGTAGCTAGCTATATGAAAGTGGATAATCCAAGGATCATACTCAAGTTACAATGAACTATAAACAAAGCTCTTAAATACACAGACGCAGCGCATACACTGTTCTGCTAGTGTAGCTTATATGCCAGTCGGTGGTCCCTGACTCAACTGAAAGTAAAAAGATAACGCTGGCGACAACCGGTGGCTATTATGACTCAACTTTTTGTTCTACCTTAATGACCGGTGTTTTATCAGTTTTAGTAAAGAGGACACCCATAACAATATCTCCGGTTCGCACTAATTGTACCAAGCATTTATTGACATAAGTTTAATTTCGTCACAGTCGAGTTCCGCAAGCGATTATCATTAGCATGACAATAGCCCGGTATGGAGGTCGGAGGTCACGCCGGTGCTCCTAAAATCAAACTCTACCCAGACAATAGCCCAACCCATGTGGCTTACCGGCTTCTTTATATACTCTTCATGAACTGCGAAACTCGCTCGACCGTCACATGTCTGCTCAATTCGCAAGCAGTAATATTTTACCAAGAGAAATTCGTTCTGATCCACTTCATTTCATTTCGTTCTGGTGATACAAATTTTAGAGACCATCACACTAATTTAGTTCAAGACACCAATAAAACTTCTAAACAAGTGTAATTGTGTGCTTTGTGATAACTATCGTTTCATTACGCCACTAGTAGTTTGGAGTAACGTGATATCACGAAGCTTTACCATGTGATTTTGAAATGTTTGTTCAACCCACTTTAACAGATTAAACACTTCTAATTTTTAAGCGATAGTGTGCGCACACAATATCCATCTTCCAGTTCCTTGACCGAAATTGTGCATATGATTAAGAAAAATACGAATATGACGTAGTTTTTTGGGTTCACCTCGTGTTGGTGTCAAATGTCTTCCCATTGAGTGCGTTGCTTCTTGCTTCTTGAGCCATGTGCACGACAGATGCTCCCCTTCGGCCTTTAGTTCCGAACCGTCGCTCGATCTTTGTTTTGGCTCACTGCTCAAGTATGTAATATCAAACTGTCCTCAATAATTCGTAACATATTTGCGCAACTCCAGTTCTATTACTTCGAAGTTAATAACATTTATGTTACAAACATTTCCATGTTATTAATGTGTTGGATATAACGTATATATTTTTCTAGTTTTATTCAATCTTAAATTGACCTTAGAACCAAGGAATCTATCATGATATGCGGAGAATACATAAGTACATATTGCGACTTCATTCCGTTGAGATCATCACTATTTAAAATACATAACGTACACATGTACCCATTTGCGCATCGGGTACGAGGAGATTTACGAGCTAACATAAAATTCGGTATCAAAATTTAAATCCATATAAAGTGTAAAATTATTCAGATATTCTAACGAAATTAAATAATATGGTACCTTTGGACGGTTCTATTAACGTGATATTTATTTCAAAATCGTCTTCTGTCTCATCTATTAGATAATAATAAACTTGTACAAATTAAAACATGGTAGGTTTAAACCAGTTTTATACTTTCTTTCGAGGAAAGATTGCATTCATAAACTTTGGAACTACTTAATTCCGGTAGGTAGGTACCTAGAAACATACACCCATACAACATATACACTTGTTTATATGATTACTTTAATATTATACTTAATAGCGATAACTTGGGGTTATCTGCAGATTGTGCGTATTATGAGAGTTGTTTGAATTATCTTAATAATATAATGTTATTTTTCCTCCAGTTCTTATATGAATAGACACATGCATATCTAGCATGCAGTAGATAGATACTCTTTATTGTCCACAGTACAAAAAACAATATACAAAACGATATATCCTTAAAGCTAGTGAAACAAGTGGCGACCTTATCGCTAAAAGCGATCTCTTCCAGGCAACCGAAGGATGGAGAAAAAAGATGAAATAGAGTTAGACGGGGTTAGGGTACAGTGTGACTTAAGGTATTTTATAAACTTACATATTAATAATCATACATTCTAATACTTGGAATACTTAGTTCCTATAATAATACATTAATAAATACAAAACATAAATAATCATCATCATCATCAGCCTATCTTAGTCCACTGCTGGACATAGGCCTCTCCCGTGGCTCGCCACTCAGCCTCAGCCTCAGCTATACGTCTCCATCCACTGCCTGCTGTCTTCCGTATATCGTCACTCCATCTAGTCTCAGGGTGTCCTACACTACGTTTGCCGATTCGTGGTCTCCACTCAAGAACACGTCTACTCCAACGGTTCTGCGACAGATATGACCGGCCCATTGCCACTTCAGTTTGCTAATGCGTTGAGCTATGTCGGTTACCTTGGTTCTCTGACGGATCACTTCGTTCCGAATACGATCCCTCAGAGAAACTCCAAGTATATCTCTCTCCATAGCTCGCTGCGCGACTTTAAAAAAACATAAATAATATACATACTTAAATACATAAAATAACAACAAAAACAAAATGAATATTTGATAAGAATAATTAATTTCAGTGCAGTACTCTAAAATGAGATAATGTAGACTTATAATACTAGGTTAGATGTAAAATTTGATCAAATTACTACTTAACTACCTCACTACACGATACCGGTAACCTATGTTTTGAGATTAACATTAATGATAATAAAATTACTCTTAAATTTAGAAGTCGACTGTAACCTGATTTCTCGTGTTTTGCTTCTCTTCACAATAAATTAATACAAACATTTTTAATATATATAATAAGTAATCAGTTTATATTTATAGTACATTCATAATTATTAGTATGTAGGTAAAAACTGGTACTGCTTCAAGGAATCCAAGTTTCTCGTTTTAATTGCACGTAATCTGAGCCAAGCAATTTCTCATACATTATTAAGGTCACGCAGTTCCTACAATATCGGTTTCCTTTAAGAAGTCGAGAACAGTTAATAATCACTCTGTTATTGGTAGTCTAAACAATCGATTCTCATATGATCACGGCGATTCATGCTGAGAGCCGTGGAGCAACCGTTAGGGTCGTGATCTCTTTAACACACGTGTCTTTCTTGTGGAGATACAAACTTGCAACTGTTTCTTGACCTATACTTGGTATTGAGTGTAATTTTCGAGAATACATGCAAGTTGCATTCTTTTTACGACCGTCTCATGTCTTTTATTTGATTTACAAATTTTGAGTTTATGTTTAATGTTGTACGTTAGTAAAGTTTAGTCATATCATAATCACACTATCAGCATAGCAGAACTAGTCCACTGTACGTTCTTGCTGTTAGGGCTCGGGGTCTTATCTTACTAAGGAGAAAGTCAAGATCATACACCACCACGCTGGCCAAGTACGATGTGGCGAATGATACATGTCTTCGAAATACATATTTCCTGGAACAAGTCGATTACTTCACGATGTTTCTATGTCCTCTATTATAGACTACAGGCCCGTGAACAAAATGTATGGGTCATATTATACAGCAGGAGACCTATGTAGGGTGATAGAAGGGTATAAAAATAAGATTCAGCACTATACCGGCATTTGAAAGCTGTCCAACTGAAAGCAAATTAATGAGGGGGTTGCGACCCTCGCTCTTTCCTTCTTGTCGCATGATTTTTGTACGGCATTGCGGAATAATGGATTAGAACAGGTACGCACTTGAAACATACTCAGAGGTGTAAATGAGATTCGAGTTTACGACCTTACGATAGTGAAATCTGACAATCTACCCACTGGGCCAGCGCGACTATACAATAAAACTATATCGCTAAGTATTTATCAAAACCATAATTGCAACTACATAGTATACAAGCCGTCTCAAATGACTAACCATGTTTATTTTCATATACCCAATCAGAGAACACCAACGTAGGGTTATTGAAATGTTACGAAATGACCGTGAAATGGAAATATGTTCATAATATTATGGTGAGTGCACACTGTTACAACGGCCTCGGTGAGCTAAGGCTGCACAAACAGGTCGTTGATACGCGAACAAGATGCGTGCGCGCATTAGTGCAACAGAGAAAGGTATATAAACACTATCGAACCCACTCTTCTACAAACGTCACGGGTTCTCAAATTGAATGCGGTTGTGGTGCGATTCTCAAAACCTCTATATTCATTGAAGTTCTTCATTTCTCGGTATGGGGAAGAAAATATGAGTTCGGTTTCGAAATCATTGATTTTTTCAACTTTTTTGGATACTTTACGTTTGTTTGATTAAAATCCACAGCGACAAATTTAACGCTTGTTTTCTTAGTAATCGTACGTCTGATCTATTGTTTCTAGTATATCCTGAAGTTTATATGATATAAAGACGTGCGTTTTCATTAAATGTATAACTTCATAAAATTACTATTTAACAACTTTCTAATATTGTCATATACTATAACATATTTAACAATTATTATCTCATCAGATGAACGAAACTTTCTTTGAGCAAGAGTTGACTTAATAAACTTGGTATCATCAACTTTGAGAATCCACGAAAAAAGACAAAGAGCCGTAGGGTTTATTTCTCAACCTCCCATTACTCGGTTCCATAGATTAAATACTAGTTCGTACTGTAACGTTTGTCTGGACGCTAACACAACATGCCCCTTTAAGAACGACCTTACTATACCCGCATTACATGGCTACCTATTGTTTGGCTACCAGCCATCCGCCAACACAAGCAAAGCTCTACTTTCGTCCTATGATTGAATATTGTTTCGTATTATCGTACCGGTTACTTAGAAATAGACGATAGTTGATTTATGAAGCCAAATCAATGTGGAGAATATTCAATCAGATAGTAATGATTTAGTGTTTGAGTGGTTCGATCGTGAAGCGAAAATGCCATATAGATAGAGATTGAAAATTTGTAAATAGCGTTGTTAAAATACTGAAATTATTAATGTCATAGTTTCTAAACACCACATCAGTACATCACAATGTAGTTGTTTAAAAATTCAACTAATATAGATACGTATTGTTTTTATAAATTAACATAAAAAGTTACAAATAAATATTTATCCCGTAAAGTATCCTCATATTTAGTTTTGTCTTTATATATGTTTATCGGTGCAAAACAGGGCGAGTTGCTAGTGTGCCAATAACAATGGCATAACTGTGACTAAAGGAATACCAAAAACTCAAGACAATAGTAGGTACTTACTAAATAAAAAATTTACACCTTTCTTCGGATGATGGACAGTCGTATGGTCATTGATCAAGACTACAATTTATTCATTGACCCGTTTACGAAGCCGGTTGTACCATTGTGCAGTGCGTTGCAGATGAATAATGCAGACCTCGTAACTCTCGGTTTTACGAGTCGACTTATCGCCTATAAATCAAACAGCTATGGTGTCATTAATCCCAAATTGTTCGGCGTTAAAGTTCAAGAGCATTCTGACTGACACATGTTTTCACCATAAACCTTGTCTATTATGATGTTTTCAACTTCCAACGACTCTTTCGTTTATTTAGTCGCGTAAATTTTTAAAATATCGGAAAATCGATAAAATAAAAAATGTCGATGTAAATAATTTAATGTCCTTTAATTTTGGTAATCTCACAGGAAATTAATGGTATTTTTAGCAAACCAACCAAATAAAAAGACTACCTAAGGAAATTCGCAAAAATGTTGATTTTTTTATGACTTACGTGATTTATGGGTATACATAGTTGAGTACATAGTTTGTCCTAGAGTTTAGGCAATACATTTTATTATGTAACAAAACTGCAGGTACCAAGTATAAATTATTCAAACAGATCGAGATTTATTGTGAGTATTATTTATTGCACAAAACCTATATTGTTGCCATAATGGTGTCGTAAACTTTTTCCGTGGAAGATTTAACGACGCCCAATTTTGAGAAAACGATGAATATTAGAGTAAGCCACAACCTTGGTTTAAAGTGGAAATGTAACGGCTTCGGTGGCAATAAACGTAAAATTCTGTAGTAACATGAGGCAAAATGAGTCATAGCTAACCGACCTTAAGTCGAACACATTATATAACACTCTTATTACAAAGGTACAAAGCTTCTAGTTCATCGACTTTAAAAAGGACTTCGAGAAAACCGCCATACGTCTGCGCGTTCGGCCATTGACTGGAATAAAATTGCCGTTGGCAACTTTGCATATTTAAATCGTAGACTTGGATTTGATCTATGTGCTTTATTGTTGTACTCCATGTTTTAAATAAAACATTCCGAGAATCGCGTTATTTAAATGTCTAAATTCTGCTGTGTTAAAACAAATGCAAAATAAAATTTAAGCTAGCTGTTATGCAGCAAGTTCTATTTGTTTTCATTAATTAAAAACATGCGGACTGCGAAATTGAATCTCACGATAGAAACTGAATGTACTAATGACATATAGTGTAATTAAACGGATGTCAATTGCTGAATTAGAAAGTTCATATCACCGCATAAAGATACGGCTATGGAGCATGGCATAAAGCCTATCTTATATATAAATATAATGTAATACACGTTTTGTATTTAGTAAGTCAAATAAAATAAAGTATCTAAAGCTTTCTGACACATGCATCTAAAAAGTAAAGAATAGATATGGGATCGTAAATCAACACAAATCATATTTTCTGCCAGTGTTTGACCTAAACCTATAGCAGCAAAATCTTTTACTCAAATAAAACTTCATAAACATCAACGGCCCTGTTGGATTAACTCGTTTAATTCTTAGAATACAAATTTACCTACATATGAATCACTTGAGATTTTGTAAGAGGCAGCAAAAGATAATAAAAATGGACGTTACGTTTCTTCAAGTGGTTAATCTAGTAAACTTTTATAGACCATGTGTCGATGCAGACACACTAAACTAAAATAAGCCTCTTCTAGTTCCGACTACCGACTTAAACTTTTAAACGGGTCAAGAGCTTGAAATGGATATTGGCTTACACTAAGTAAAAATAAAATCTTAAATTGCTGTACCTACAGATATATAGATACTCTTTATTGACACACCAAAAAAAAGGATACATATACCTATATACTTATTTTTATGATGTTTTCTTTTTATATATTCGAGGTGTTTTAAAACCTTCTTGCCAGCTGTGTTTTTCGATACGTTGAGTAAAACTTGAATTGATGTCTTTGTAATTAACAATACCAAAGTCCGTATTTGATGTTTAAAATTTTCGTTAGGTTGCCAGCAAAATGTTCAAGCTATGGATTATTTCCGCAGTCGCGATAGTGAAAAATACTAGTGCAATATCATAAAATGCCAGAAATGGCTGTGACTACATCTCATACTTATCACGGATCGCCAATTCATGATGGATTTGCAACTATTCGCGCGCCAAGAAGTCGAATTAAAATAAGGAACTTAGTTGATCCAAGTCAGAATTCTGCTGTCACTATACCCCAAAGACACTCGGAGTATTTCACTTTAAATAGAACATCTAAACCCAATTTCTTAGAAGGTTGTGGAGTGCAGTATGTCTCAAATGCTCTGCCAAAACAGAAGTATCAAGAAAAACGATTAAGTTTTACGGAACCCATCTATGCAAAAGTTACTCCGCCGCAGTCGAAAAGCTGTTCTCCAGTAAATTATTTTAATGATAGACAAGAAATTCATTACGATTCTATAGACACAAAACCACGAAGGCGTTTACGGAGCTTGGACTTATCGGGAGAGCAGGACACAAGAATAAGAGAAAAGAATGGTAACGCTGTTTTCAGTAACGGTGAACGGTTGTCGCTCAACCAACACGCTGCCGGCTACCAAGATAGTACGGAGCAACATTCCGTGCGAACGGATGTTACCGGCTCGTCTGGCGACTGTAGAAGAAGCCATAGCGATCGAGATAATTGCTCGGAATCCTCTTCCTACCTCACTGATAACGACAGACCTATTTCCAGTTACAGCGATAATTCGACGATACCATCGACCGACACGGAAGACGTTCTCAAAGATTTGCCAAACAAGTCCAAATTTCACAGATCTCCACAAAAATTTGCCACTCTCAACATGCGTAGGCCAAAATTTATAGACCTTAAACCACCGAGTATCCAAGAAAATTCTTATGGTACCTTGCAGCGAAATCGAATAGGTTACCATTCCGAACCTAACACACCTCTTAATGAATACGGCGGTCTAAATGACGACCCTCCTATTCTGAGTGAAGTGCAGCAAATACCCAGAATGCCATTGCAGAACAATAGAAATGGATTCAAGAGATCAGTGAGCGAAACGAACGGTTTCTCGAAACGACTGAACTATCGTCATTCCTTCAGCGCTGACTTTAGACCGCAAACAATGCCGAAAAGGCCCCATAAATGTTGCGAATGTGTAACTGGCATTCCTGTCGACGAAGCGTCTGAAGAATCGTTATCTCGACCGTCCTCAAGAACTCTAGGAACATTGTATGAATCTCAAGATCCAAAAATTGGCTGTCAAACAATACTTCGTTCTAAACCTCCGGTTCCGTGGTGGGATCTAGCAATAAGAAAATCACGATACAAGAGCTGTCCTATCCTGGAAGAGGTAAGCATACATCAGTTTTTTCTTCCACAACATGACTAATGGATAAGGACAATTAATACATAATGCAACTTATTGTATCTCAACTATTTTTATCCTACGTAGCATTCGAATCACGTATCACATCATGAAGATGCCATCCACTGCACATGCACTATTGTTTTCTAATAGTCTCAACCTTCTCATATATGGGTGCAGTACTTAAATTGTATGCTTTTATACTTTTTACTAGTAAGAACACATCATCTTAAGGTTTTGCTTTGATATTTTCCTGGCTTAATGTTTGTACATTTTCATTAAAGGAACTCACCACACCTTACACACCTTCGATTCCCCCCTCAGTTGAGTTATGGTTAAACCGAAAACAAATGTTTTATCAAATCGAAACATCAGTGAGGGGAGGATACAATAACATCGTCGCGTGTTCATTTAAATATGCTTACGAAATTTGTTTTCTTTTTTTTTCATGTACTTAAACATTACAATTGTTCGAATTTACCTCGAATTTACCTTTATAACTCTTATTGTAAGTACTTAGTAGTTCAAACTTTCTATCATAATGCTCATCATCATATCTGAAAGCATGACGTTAGCAACTTTTGTAAGAAAATATATATACGTACATATTACACAATTAGTTTTGCTTTCCCATTCGTGTTCTCGCAGACCCTACAGGTGTACAAATCTTTAAAATCATCGCCTTTATTACAAATAGAAAAGTTCGCTCCCATAAAACTAATGCGCAGTATATTATAAAAGCAAAACCATTGTAAAAAAACTTTTACCTGTCCGACTACCAAAAAAGTTTAACCTTTTATATTTCTGGTCAGGTGTTGACTTTATCTTCCTTGAGAAATAACATTGATCTGTGTGATTATTCAATATCCTTTCCCACGGTAATAAAAGGAAATACATAATCTCATTGAACATTGAGATAACCGCGTCTCTTCTAATTTATTATCGTTATAATATAATAACTAAAGCATTTCTCTTTAGCCTACAGGTGTTTATACAGTTGTTCATGAACCCACTAACCAATATTTAACTGGTTCTTTGCTGACTTACGACGCTATTCTAAACGGAATGCACAGTAGGCGATCTTGTATAACGAACGAGACTCGTTTTGCAATTCCTCTGATAAAAGCATTGCTTGTAGATTCTATATCATCTATACAATATGTTATATTGTCATGGCGTGCGTGGGCGAATGGCCTCCGTCGCCTAACCATTGTTACCGCCGCAAGGGACACCTTTGAACTTGAGCAATCGCTCCTGAGTTTCGGAAACTGGTCAAATATGTACATTTCCCAGTGCGTGCGTGGAAACGTTCGAGGGATATTGAAACTGTAAATTGAAGACTTATGTCTGTTATGCCACTCATACCTTGTATTTTTCAAACGTAACTCAATTAGTGCAGGGATACACGATTAGGAGTTCTTTGCCAAACAAATGCAACTCACACCTTCTATCAGATACTTCCTAGAGTTTTCGAAGTCTAGATTTTTTTTCAATATATTTTCGCACTTAATGGGCGTGGAACAGACCGGAGGCTCATTAACACGGTTGCCCGTCTCGGTGGTCTGCGAAGTGGGATCACGTATAAGTATATTGGGATCGCACGTGAGATAACTATCATTCTATAGCTGCGCGGCTCGCTCTATCTTTCCGAAGGTGGCGAGTTCGACCACGGCACACTTTCCTAACGCAGCCGCATCCGCTTATACCATTACTCGTAGGGCTTGTTTTATGTGAGCATTGTTTCCAGAAAAGTTGCGCTACCGTTTCTAAACGTGTTCCGTACATAACTCATTAGTCGGATTTATCATTTGCTGTCAGCGGACTTTCTTTGTAAAAACGTGTTGAGAATACTCGTAACGCAACCAATGAGCTGTGTCATAATTTGTACTTCTTTCAAATAATGGCGCTTGAGGCCGTAACAAGTTTTTACGCAGCAATCATAAATCATTACAATAACAACTACGAATTAGACGTCCTACCGACTGAGTCAATAAAACCCTCAAATCGAGAGTCTTATTAATTTTTGACGTGTCTTATTGCGTCGTTATTCCATAAGGCGTGTTCATAAATAATAATTGACCGTAGACGTGCAGCACAGTTAGTCGCCCGAATAAGGAAGAGTGCACTTGAACAAATAATCTTGTTCATTGCTTCGTTCGTGAAATACTCCAGTGGGTTTCGTTCGAGTGGGTTATAAGAATGAAGAATACATGTAACTCCTACTCGACCTGGATGTTATCGATTTCTCTTGTTACGCATATTTTGATTACTCAGGTATCTTTATCGCCTACAACGTCTTTATTTAGTAACTTTATGTACCGAATAAAATGTAGGAGGCTCTCAGTTATTTTATAAAAGCTTTAGCTTTCTATATTTTCACTGGAATATCTGCTAACAAATATGTACCTTTCGACTCACCATTGAATATGCATTGAACAAATATACGGTGTGTCAACCGGTAAGTTTGTTTTCTATTTACAAACAATATTGCGTGTTTGATTGGTCAATACTAACACAAAACGAAAAAACTGATTTCGAACAGGTGGAAAGTATAAGTTCTTAACATCTGACGTGCAACTGACGTTCTAAAACTTTTTTATCAAAAGACGTAAGTAAGTAATTATACTGTCCCGAGATAAGATCTTGAGTTGAACGCCCTACGACGCCCTACGATGCACGAACCCAAATCTATTGACCAGATAACAACACGTTCTTCATTCTAGTTAACACATCTAACGGCTCTGTCGTTTCATAGTGCATATTATGCGCAAGCGCATGTTTTGAAACCCGAGGGCATATTAGTTTTCTGCTCTGTTTAAAACATTGGGACATTTATTTTAATGACAGGCAATTATTCTCATCCCGTTATTATAAATACACTTACGAGTAAAGACTGTCGCATGGTTACAATAAATATTTTGAAATAAAAACATGCAACCGCACAGTTGCATATCTTTCTTGGAGAAGTTGTTATGGACTAGGAATTATTTGGATCGTTAAGCTTTTAAAGCACTACTTTCTGCAGCTGTTGATTAATAATTATATCGCCCACCTGTCTTGTCAATTCATGCACTTTTGGGATTCCGTAGCGGTGATGAAAAACCACTGGGTATTGTCCAGGTGGTCACCGATAATGAGCTGGAACCACTGAATTTCTGTAAAATACCCATTCATGTGCTGCAAGGCATCAACTAGTTTCGAAAACTGCAATCCGATATCATGATTAGCCAATTTACTAGCTATATTTTAGTTGTCCAAATATTTCTATGATCATGGAATGCAGCTGTACTACCTTGCGCTGAAATCTGGAGATAGAATCCCACGAAACAGGTCTCACAAGACTTCTGTCGAAACCTTTATAATAATTGAGCGGAACCACTTCACTCGCCGTTATGGTGTAACCTGTTTACTGGGGCACGCGCAAAAGGTGTCCCGGGGGAGATCTATCAATGACGCCCGGACACCATAATTGGCTAAGCAAGCTGTACAGGTGAATTACAACTATTAAAAAGATGCCTGCTCAAATTAGTTGGAAATAGCAGCACGGAATAATGTAATTACAAAAATGCCGGTATTTTGTTCCTTCCAGTGTGGCAATGCAGCACGCACTGGTAGACTGGTACCTACGCATGCTTGTACAGGGTCGTTACCCTCAATTTTAATTTTGCTAAGAGCCTTCCTGTGACGTGGCAAACAAAGGGCCCCTGTCCAGTGACTCCCACCAACGCTATTACGTGTTTATAAAGCAATTTATTTCGGTGAGTCACAGCTACAACGCGTCAGAAGCTCGCAGCCAATATTTATAATCCCGTTAAAGTTACATCGATATATCGTAATTATTTCGTTCATTCAAGGTTTTAGACCGGTTCGTTGTGAGCAATTTAACTCGTCAAACATCGAGAGACGTAGCTGGTCATCGAGTAATATTATCATGCCATATCTGAAGCTAAAGCGAGATCCGTGTCGGTCTGTGGTCTTCTCTGATTACTTGAACCGAATAGAAATCACAGTTATGTTGGTCGACCAGAAAGAAGCCTGTTAACAGTATTAATTCATTGTGAAAGCCTACGTATTAAGTTCGTGTTATGTCTAACTCGGAGTCGTTCAAGCTTAATTGAATCATGAAAGACTCAGGCTTTCTACGACTTCGCGAAATCATCATACCTAACTGGCAAGCTTTACAAGTTGTAAAGTTTTACAACTTTGATAATATGATGGATGATAACAAATGGCATCTTTAGCTAGTAGGTAATACTTGAAGAAAAAAAATTTTGCCTGATTGAAATCTAAACGCTAGAGCCATGTAACACATATCTCGTATATAATCTACCCTAGAGTTTAGGATTCAACACAAAATAAAAAACTAAATGCTCACCAAAATTATCATTGCCGTACATTTTGTGTTTTTGTAATTACCAGACATTTATCTCCATAATATTATGTGTCGATCTCTCGTCATTTGCATTATGCGTCTACCAGAGATTCATGATTGTACAGTTATTATTATATGTTTTAATTGTTAATTTGGCATGTTATCCTCGCTCAACGTAGCGCTTAGTCGAAAATGTTGTTCGGCTAGCCCTTTTCAAATTCCCTAGTTTTCCTATACTATAATTTATTAGTTTCTGTCCACCGTTCACTGACAGTCTCACTCTTTTCAAATCAATCTTCACCGATGTATGTAACTTTTTTTAATAAAGACTGTCGAGATGAGCAGGACACGTGCCATGGTAAGCAACATGCCTGCCACAAAACAGCACAACTATAGGAACATGAAGAGTCCAAATAATTATCTAGCATTGCACTGCGCTCGTCACCCAGAGATCTAAGATGTTATATCTCTAAGCCCTATAATTTCTGTGGAAACAAACTTATAATCAAAACAGTTTTTCAATAATTTCTCATTGTTGCAGGCACACGTCGTATCGGCGTTTGAGCAGAGTTTATCCAACATGACCAGTAGGCTTCAGCAGCTAACAGCGACCGCCGAGAGAAAGGTAATAAACACTTTAAGTACGTGTTACAAAGAAACCAATCAAATAAAATCCCATAAGCAGTCAATTGGTTTCTTCTATTACAGTATTACAAAATTTCGATTCAAATCCTCTATCGTGAACTATTGGCCCTGCCATACGTCCACGTAGCAGTTATAACAAGAAACTGATTTTAAGTTAAATCACCAAACAATTCGATTGATGCTCGTTTCTTGATAAATTTTTGACGTGATACAAATGCACGACAATCTCTGAATTAAAACCCGATAAAAATACAGCGGGTAAAAGCTTTTTACTCTTCTTTTTGATTGCGTACGGCAAAAACGGACACTCGCAAAATAAATAAATAAATATTAATAAATAAATATCGGTAGACAATTCACACATTGTATGATTAAATTGTATGATTAAAAATGTATGATTAAATTTATTTACACCATTTTTGGTCAGTTCAAGGCACTGAAAAAGACGATGACTCTTTATTTTCTGCTGAACCTTAAATTTTGTTATGGCATTCTGAATATGTCTTATTAATTATTATTATTCAGTGTCTTAGTCTGTGCGGTTTTCGCGAACTCCACTTGACCTTAATAAGCTCAAAACAAGTTCATTCGTAGTGCATTCAGTGCTGAGTGATATGAGCGGAAAATTGGCTTGCACTGCAACTGCTGGTTACTCGATCACTCGGTACAATATTGCTACTTCGATGCGATGATTACTTGATAAGCTCGACTCCCTCTCAATTCCGCCGTCGACAACGACCGAAAGTCATACTGAGCGACCCATACAATTCTACTTACTAGCCACCGCTACACTGGCAACTGAGCCCTCAGTTCTTGGTAATCACAAATACGCCATTTTTGGTATAGGTTACTAACGGCAACCCCGTCAACTACGCCGGCGAGGTAGACGACCTCAGGCTCTATCATTACTAGCACCTGTCTTTCAAATAGGCTCGACTTATTTTTTAAACCCCTCGACAGTAATAAATCAGACGACAACATACGAGTATATCTTCCTACCAACAATCAGTTAGCCTACACTAGAAATATCTTGATAATAAGTCAGCCGACATCAGCTGGAAAATAAAAATCGTTCAACTGACACTTGCATGACAAAACAGTAATCAGCCGGCTGATTCAGTTACGTCTTTTGCATCACAATCTCCAATTAGTAAGTCAGTCGATATTAGATGAAAAAAATAGTAATTTGGATCTGTGTATCGCTTACACGTCAGCAGTTGCCAGATCTTCTCCCCCAGTATTTTTTATAATAAGTAGTTTACAGAAAAACCAACATACAACATTTAATTACGATTTAGATTAACAAAAGCAAAAATATTTATGTAGGTGAGTATACATATTATACTGGTGGACATATCACACACAACATTAAGAAAAAAATTGATTAATTAAGAATCAGTCTAGATTCCTTTTTAACCGACTTCAAAAAAGGAGGTTTCTCAATTCGACCGTATGTATGTTCCTTTTTTTTTTTTTTATGTGTGTTCGCGGATAACTTCGTCGTTTATGAACCGATTTTGATGATTCTTTTTGTTGTAAAGGAGATATTCCAGGGTGGTACCATGATAAGGAAACCAGGATCTGATGATGGTATCCTAGAGAAATCGAGGATAACTTTCGAAAATTGTAAAGATGACTAGTGCGTTAGTTAAGTTTTTGCTTGAGCATTTTAAAGCAGTATAGTTTAATGGTCTGGAGTCGATCTGATGAGGAACGGGAAGACGGTCGAGGGAACTCCTCGACGGTACATAGTAGTTACCTTGTGTTTGGGCTCGATGAATTTGTATTGATGAGAACTTTTTACATAGATGGGTTGTGACTATCATTAGTGGTCTGATGATGAAGATAAAGGACAGTCAAGGGAATTTCTTAACGGTTTACAGGAACTACCCAGTGTTTGGGTTTAATTCATGTATTGAGATCTCAACACGAAATCGTGTAAATGCATTAGTGAAAACTTGTTTAGCACTAAAAAAGGGTAAAATAAACTATTTTTTACAAAAAATTAAACCGACTTCAACACCACAAATAGGCACTCAAAAGCGAAAAATAATTTAATATAGGTAATTATTATAACCTCTACTCACTCATCCATATGAAGTCGGTGCCAGGCTAGTTAAAAAGTTAGTAGATATATTATGTACGAGGTAGTAAGTAAGTAGGCATAGGTAAGTAGTATCTATCTACTACCTGTTAGATTTGGCTGGCACCGACTTCATATAGATGAGTGAGTAGAGGTTATAATAATTACCTATATTAAATTATTTTTCGCTTTTGAGTGCCTATTTGTGGTGTTGAAGTCGGTTTAATTTTTTGTAAAAAATAGTTTATTTCCATTCGGCATCAATTTACAATCATTTGTATAGTAATAAATAATTCGACGAGCATTAGACTTCTTACTAATAAATACACAGTCATGGTATTAAATGAATGTTAAAAGATCATGTTGTCTTGTTTATCACTTAACTAGCAGCGCCTAGCGGTTTTACTCGCGTAGTTTGGATTTCCGTAATTTTCCCCGCGATAAAAAGTAGCTATGTTCTGTTCTATGCTATAGTCAGTGTTCCAAATTTCAACCCGATGCGTTCAGCCGTTCCGACGTGATTGAACAACAAACCAAACGTTTACATTACTACTAGAAGGATAAAAAAAGCAAACATGACCTTAGTGTATCGTCAAAATAAAGACGAAGTCAATTTACGAATCACATTCACAGAGATATGGGATAGCGCACTATTCACTCTTGTCTGATGAATTGTGGAACATTTCATTAGAATCAATTTGATGGTCAGATGTTTGATACTTTTCACTTTTTGAACGATTGTGCCAATACTGCATTAGGATTAATTAACACTTTTGAAATGTACTCTTTCTTTGCATGTCACGCAACGCTTGTCAGAGGCAATGCGTGTGAACGCCCCAAGTGACTCGCTGGACCAGTCCCGACGGATGCAAATTACTTTCTTTTAATCACTGTTTCTTTTTGTTTCATGTTTGTTTTTAGGACTCGGAGCTAACGGAGCTCAGACAGACGATTGAGCTGCTGAGGAAGCAGTCGATTCAAGCCGGGCTGACGACGGCGCATATGCAGTCTATGGGCATTCGTACGGATGGCGTTAACATCACTGGCCAGGTTAGTTGCATCTACGAAACTTGTCAATAAAAAAAAATGGCTGTCATAGGGACTGGCGATAGAAGTGAAATCTTATAACTCAGAATTTCATAGCACTCTTTGGTAACTACGCGGGTGAAACCGGAGGGCACTGCCAGTCTGGAATACATTTTCAAAGCATTGTCGCCTAAATAAGTCATCTAATATAGACATCTGCACTAGATGGTCATGATTAGATGTGTAAATGGGAACACGCCGAGTTCACCCGAAGATTTCTTTCATTCACGAGCTCAAGCTCAATTCACAGTCCATGAAAAATCTGTGTGGTGCGCCAAAAGAAGTACTCGTATTCACTTCAATAAATGTAACTTTCCCTCTAGAGGGAAAAAATCTGTTTTGTTATATTTTATGTTCATAAATTATTGAACACGAATCGATCGATCAATACAAAACTTGTGAAATGAAATGTTAATACGGTTGTAAACCGAAACAAATGAAACGAAATAAACATCTCGTTATCCTCGTGCTTAGTCAAAACCGCAAAATTAGGTACATAAGTACCCTTGGATGATTTTTGTTGAGGTTAGGCATGAAATTAAGGTTTGACGTGACCTTGACGTGTAGACACGATGTGTAAATTATTAAAATTGCCGCCGAATATTTACTTCTCGAGACTCGAATCCTCACAAATTCTCTCAAAATCATTTTATATTTTTACAACATGCAAAATCATCGTTTTTTTTTTGTTTTGAGAACTTTTTACTCATGTTTTCTAAGAACTATTCTAATCATTTTGCAGCGAAGTATCCTCTGAGTCTTAATTTCGATACCCCTTTGCGTTAGATAAGGTACAAAGCTTGCAGTTGTAGCTTTCTTCGTGTTCCGTGACTTGAACAAGGCAATAGCACTGTTATAGAGACAGCTTTTCTAGTTACAAATTCGACATGGTTTTACCTTCATAATAGCAACACGAGTACTAAATTGATTACCTGAATGCACTTGTAAAGCTATTTGGTAATGAAAACAGCGATATGATCGGCTGTGGCCTAACAATGAAGGGGCAGCACGATTTTTTTTTCTATGGGGAGTGATTTTTTACATTTTAGTTAGTAGATTGGACTGCTAGTTAGTAAACGGGAACCGTAGTTGCATAACTGATGCATTTTGGGTTTGGTGTTTTTATTGGTTCGAACTAATAGTAAAACTTTAGTAGAGAGTAATACTCACATAACAATTTCAAAGACAATATTAATTTATCTTATACCTTTAAACGACCAATTCTTGTAGGTATATATATATATATATATATATATAGAATCTGAATCTCGGAAACGGCTCGAACGATTTTCATGAAATTATGTATACAGGGGGTTTCGGGGACGATAAATCGATCTAGCTAGGTTTTATTTTTAAAAACATCATTTTATGCGCGTTTTTAGACAATGAAAAACTCCTACAATGTCATTAGAATACGATAACTTATTTCGCCACTGTTCTTTAAGTCTAAATGGCTCAGACGGAATATGCTCGCCCCGGAGTCAACATGCCCCGGTTCGAATCCTGATGGTTACATTCGGGTTTTTCCTTTTTGTTCTTTTTTTCTGAGTTTTTTTTTTACTTAGAGCCCTTTATAAACGCATTTAAACTGAGCAAAGCTCGGTCAACCAGGTACTTTGCTATTAAACAGGAGAGAATATGTAGGTATTGTGTGTGAATATGTTTATGTCGAAATTTCATTCGTTTCGTTTCGTAGTTTCATTCCAACAGTTTAGGTTCTATTTTTCACCGACTTGCAAAAAAGAGGTTTTCAATTCGGGAGTATGTTTTTTTGTATGTTCGAGTATGTTACGCTATTGGGCCGTTAATTATGAATCAATTTTGATGGTTCTTTTTTTGTTTGGTACATCATAGTTTAGAGGTCCCATATAAATTTTATCAAATCGGTGTAGCGGTTTTAGAAATATGAATAAATATAGCTAAAATTTACCTCGATGCCTGCTCGATGCGTGATTGCTTACTTTTGAATATGGCGAAATGATGGTGTTTTAGTTTTTTTGAATAAAATGTATTATTTTCAGCCAAATTGTTCTATGAGTAGATTTCAAAGGTTGTATGTTGTATTCAATCGAAAAAATAACTGTAAAACTACTGCATGTACAGCGCGTGCTGTGACAAATGCACAATAAAGTTCATATTACACAATATCGTGGGAATTTTAAAGCACTTCCGATAAAAAATCGGTCAGAATGTAAATTCAAATTCAACGGGTAGTCGTTCCACAAACGAGAAAGGTGTACATGAAATATTGGGGCACACGATCTCATGCATATGCTAGGGTCTCTGGAAGGGCACGTAGCCAAACGTAGATATTACTTACATCATTTTGAACTACTTAAAGCTGATAGTTGTACCTACCAACTTACATTAAATGGAATAAGTATAAATAATATATGGAAAGTATAATATATGGAAGAAGGCTTATGTGTCCTTTAGACCTGTGCGAGACAACTAACCTCACTAGAAAAATATCCATTAAACCATGACACTTTACCATTTATGGATATTTAAATCTAGGACCGCTTAGCTGCTCAGCCCAAATGATACTGAACAAAGCAGAACTGCCATTGATTTTTTTTGCAATAGAATTCAACATTACTCTCGTAGATATAGTCGAGAATCTAAAATTGATGCAAACTAGTACCCCAAAACGGACAAATAATAAGAACATAGATTATAGTAATTTTATTGAATCTGGTAGACGCAACTTGAGTACATGATCCTTAGCGATACCATTTCATATAAGATCACATAATCTATTAAACATCTTAGCACATGAAGTTAGTAAATTTCGCATTCTTATATAATACTAGCTGTACCCGCCACGCTTTGCTGTGGCACATTGTGATGCAAAAAATAGATAAAACAATCTTATATATCATTTTAAAATTTCAGCTCGATCAGAGAACTATTTGAGTTTTGACTAACATTTATATAGAGACTAACTCTGTAAACGGTCAGTCCTTTGAAGCCTCACTGTTTGTGTCCAGCCCCGTATAAATTATCATGACATAACGAGGCCGACATGAAGTACTTCATTAAAATGAAATCCCTCGAAAGCCTTTAATTTTATCTCAATTAGTATTCAAGCGAGGAAACGCTGATAACTCGGTCACTCTGATCCACCATCAATCATAGTAGACATTAGACACGTAATGAGATCAAGTCCATCACCGTTTTTACACTAACCGGAACTTTGTGATGATCTAATCTCTAATGACTTACAATTGAAGACATAATTATTTTACTAAACCGACTTCAAAAAAGGAGGTAATCGCGTAATACGCGCATGTAGCCTTGTGCTAGAAGTGATAAACATACCTAGTGATAAAAAAAACTTGGCAACATACTAGGTTAGCATAATCAGCCTGTTTATTTTGCCACTGCTGGGACTCAGAACCTTACTCACAAGGAGAGAGTGAAGGTCATAATACACCATGCTGGCAAATTGAAGACATGTCCTCGAAAGATGTCTTACTTGCAACATGTCGGTTTCCTTACGATGTATTCCTTTACCGTCAATGCCAGTGGTGAGTTGTTATCATCACTAGTATAACACACACAAACATGTAACTACGCTTGCACCTGAAAATATTGGATTCGAACCTACGGCCTTACGATTCAAACGTTTTCGCCACTACGTCACCAAGGCTTGTGGTTAACGTATATAGTTCAATATCCTATATTAAGTCATTCATGGAGAATGCGGATAAAGATGGCAGTAGTTGTAAATAGCGTATTAAATTAGTTTAGGAGGTTCAATTTTAAAAAAACATGTACTTGGCCTTAGTCCATAAAATCCGTAAAGCATCACTTAGTTTCGAACCTAAATAGCCTATAACAAATCAATTTCCAAATATCCACTAAACTTGTACCATTTAAATTGTATGTGTTTAAACATTAGAATTCGACGTCCAATAAATACGAACCGTATAAGGCGCGGTAGCATTTGCATTAAATTAGCCATCGATTGATTTGTCCCCGTTCTACATATTCCATCGGAGGAACCGACATCTGAAGTAAAATATTTTGCTCTTTGACTATGTGTTTACATATTACTCAAATCAGGGATATTTCAGAATATTGTAATACCCACATAGCATTCTACTAGTATTGTGAATGTCAAAGTTTGGATGTTTGTTGTTCAACGGATCAACCGATCGGGTTCAAATTTGAAACTCAGTTTATTATAGTCTGGAAAACTATAGGTTATTTTTTATCGCGGGAAAAGTAACTTCTTCTTTCTTGTAGTGGAATAAATTTATATGAACACATTACACACATATTTATTTCTTCCTGGTAAGAGGCACTTGGCCATTATAACCCTACGTTTGTGTGTGGGTATAATCGTAGTTAGTAAGTGTAGGTTAGTAGGATCTTGCGGATTAGAAGTACTTTTGAATACTCAGTTTTACCATAAACGGCCAAAGCAAGAAATATCGACACCTGATGGCGGGAACTTCATAAATCAAGTCAAAATTGTAAAAGAGAAAGTTCTGATATTTTGTACTGGCTGAAAGTGATGATAAACTTTACAGTGGAGATAAGGTTGATAAACATGTCTATTACTCAGGATAGAAGTAAGAGCATTTTGAAACATTACTTCCTTAGATTACTTAAATTACATCCGTACCTATTTCACGGATAAATGAGCGTGAATATATAACTTTAGCAAATACTCGATGTCATTGCATTAAATATACCGTATGAGTTTTTTTAATTTGTGTTTTCTCCTAATCTTAGGGTAAATAAGACGATAGCTTGTTTTTGGCTGCTACAATAAACATTTTCAACAATTTTTCACTGTTCTATACCTAGTTTATTTTATTTTTGTTTTACTAAAAGTAAGTATCAGATCACAGTATGTACTCGTAAGTTTGAATAGGAGGAACTTTGAATAGGGAAATAGTAGAACTTTGAATAGGGAAATAGTGGAACTTTGAATAGGCACGGTAAACTATTTTAATTTAGTGTGAAGGCCCGGTTTCAAACATTTTCCAATGGCGAGTAAAATTTCACCGGATCTCAGTTATGAGTTAGTTGTAAAACATAACCAGTAGCCACTTTCGATCTCTCGCCATATTTTCGTAGCTCGTATTTCATCTTACTAATTTAAATCTACATTTTCTTATCAGCAACAGAGTAGTGATTATAATTAACACGACTGTTTGGTATAATTTTTGAAAATTAAATTAAAATGTACGCCTAGCTATTTTACCGGTAACATCAAACACTTCAAAAATTTAGACAAAAGCGTTTTGGTCATCTAGTAGTTAAAATGAAGAATAAAAATGATAAAATATGAATAACTCCGTCAGATTAGAATTAAAAAAAGTTTTTTTTTCTTCAGCAGGATCCCAATACAACTCAAACGCAGTCGTCGCCCCAAAGGACGCTACAGACGGGCAATGGTGCAATCACGAGACATCTTTCTACCGACAGCGTGTCTAGTATTAACAGTCTCAGCAGTGGCTCGTCTGTACCTCACGACAAGAAGCACAAGAAGAAAGGCTGGGTATGTATTATTTTTCATTATCATCTCTGTTACCGAAAAAAAACTGATTCATTCTCAATTTAAAAACACCTAGCTTGTGTCCGCCGAGAAAACTCCACTACTATAATTTCCTCCGCGGTCTAGCTGTTCTAATGATTTCCATTTATTACTCCATTTCAATGTTGATTTTATGGTATTTCCATTATGTGGCATGGAAACTGTGCCGAGTCTAATCCAATAAAGGTAAAGACCTCGTTTTAGCTTAAATTATTCAAATTTGTTAGGTTATCTAGATATCAATCTACGAAACTTCAAATGATTTCAAATACTACGTAAAACCAATTTCTGTGAGTACGAAAATCGAACAAACTAATCGATACATAAATCTACACGTTCGTTAAATCGAAAAAGACCAAAAGTGAGTAATTTATAAATTGATGTCTCAATTTAACCTGGCCAAGTTATCCTTGGTCGATAAACCGCCCACCAGCAATCAGCAGACAGCGTGGCGGGGCCATTCGGTGCTCTTCACACTTGTTAAGACGATGATAAATTTGTCTTGCTGTCTCGCTACCACGTTATTTTTTTGAAATTTTAAAATTGGCCCTCCGAAACTTTCATAATGTAAAAATGAATGTAAAATATTTTTGGTATTAGAACTAGACGAAATTTAAATTTGATAAGGTAACGAATATTCACAATATTTTTAGATATGAGTAGATAGAAAACTCTTCATAGTGCACCAACAAAAGAACCCAACTGCTTAACAATTATGACGTTATTTCATAAGTCATCGGTATGACCTTATTTTCGAGAGCAATCTCTTCCAGGCAACCAGCATAAAATAACCACTAAACAAAAAAACGTATAGTAGTAGCGTAATACAATACAATACAATACAATACAATACAAAAACACTTTAATCTGTAATTTAAAAGGTAATTTAAAAGTAGTTTTGGATTAAACAGATGTAACATACAAAATAAATATTTGTTTCTTACTTGATGAGAAATGAATTGAATGCGAACACATTATATGTCAATCTTTACACAGGCAGGAGACAGATACCTAAGGCCTTACAAAAATGTTACTTCATACGTCTCGTCGAGGTCTAGTAATGTCTAAGAATAGGATTTGCGTAATATCGGGATTGGATTACAATGCTACAGTTACACTAATGAACATCTGTGCTAACAGTTTGTGAACGTAAATGTATTACTCGAAGGTACTGGATTAAATTTGATGTCCACATTTCAGTAATACATTGATATGACACAATTTTGCTAAATATGATTTTTATTGAAATATAATAGCCGTGTGTGCTCACTGAATCTTTTTAAGGGAATGTTTTTTTCATGTGTACTTTACTTATCCTTCCTTATTTTTACCATTTTATAAGCTTTGACTTTGCCATTTACCTCAATGTCATACCAACGAGCCTACGACAATGATTAAGTATTAGGCGCTCCAAAACGTTGCTGTTTCAAATAACACCAGCATCAACAACAATAGTTAATTTAAACTCATTTCTTTGTTTTTGAGTTCATCATAAATGTCGAAAATTTGTTAGTAAAATATTTGGAATACGAAGATTAGTCTGACAAATTGACGTGATCACGTTTTCTCCGTGAATGGTAAACCCTGCGTTTACTATAATCTCACTGAACAAAATTTACTTGACTTTGGTACTAAACAAATGTAATTGTTGCAGCTTCGCTCATCATTCACCAAAGCATTCTCACGGAACGCCAAGATATCCAAGACTGCTAAGCATTCCTCCCTCGGGCAGCTGTCGTCACAAGACAGCTCGTCCGGGTCACATCACTACGATGACCCCCACACAATAAGGGAAGGAAGCAACGAGAACAGTCTAGAACATTCCCATGAGGTGCTGCCCGATGTTAAGGACAAGCCTCCCCGCCTCCGGCCAAGACTGAGGAACAGACCAAAGGTGAGGTTATACCGACGATCAGATATAAACATGAATAAAACTATACAAAACTTGATTATTCGAAACATCAATATTTTCCAGTTTAATAAAACAAAACTTACCAAATATGAGCTTTTTTTATAATATACAGACGGGACGAGCATAACAACATGGTAAGCAACGCGCAACTTCATAATAGCACAGCGCCACACAGTTATTTAATCATTTAGAATCAAAATTACGACCTGCAAACATTGCCTTACAAACCGAAGAAAATAATAACACAAGACTGCTAGAATAACTGCCAAAAGTGTGGTATTTCAGACATGCAGGTATTATATGCAGACTCTGTAAAGAGTTCTACCACTACAAAAAGTCTATACTTTTCCATAAAATTTCACGAATGTTTTACAATGTTAAGATTAATATCTATGGATAATGGATACATTATATTCTTTTTTTTATATTTAAATAAAGATACTATGTAAAGATTTTGTACAAAAATCGTAGTGCTATTGCGTCAATAATTACGTTGATTTTATATTACGAAATGTTCTTGACAAGTCTTATGAAAAGGTGAATTTATTATATCTCTCAAATATTAATATTCATTCAGTCCTACTAACTAGATATTAGAAATTCATTGCCTCGCTAAACAATACCTGACAGACACCGCGTTTCGTAAATTAGGCTCTGGAGAAAGCCCTGGGCGCTATTCTCGTACATTCGAGATTATTTCCTTTAGTCTTTCTTCAAGTATAATTAGTATTTTGAAAGCCTCGCTCCCTTGGGGCTTATACCTATTAATTTCTTTATCTGTTTTTTTCTAGTAAGTATCAAATTTCGTAACACGGAACAAATGTAGTTCATCCCACTGCATGAAATGGGCCCATTCATTTCGTAGTGGTTGAACTCTTTTCAGGCTCCACCTTTTGAAATGCTAAAATCTTTTCATGTTAATTTACCGCCAAGCAGTAATTTGCAGATATTATTTTTTCGACTTGAAGGGCAATGATTGCAGATAAATTGCAGTGCAAAGAGCGAAATCATCTTATATGTACCTGTGGGTGACGAACGCAGTGCATTGATTTGGACTCTTATGTTCAATTAGCTGCGTAACACTGCTGTAGGCAAGTGTATTGCTTACTATCAGCCGCAAGTTTTGCTCGTTGCATTACATAATAAAAAAAATATTAAAGCATCTTTTCATCTTTAACAGATAAAAAATCAGGGCTTAAATATTTATTAATAACCATACTTTTACATTAATTAAATTGTTGCATTATCTTTTTTTGTATCCATATTATTGGAAAGTGGCGTCGGTATCAATTTCCATTAATTTCTGTAGTGGCTTTTAGCTCCTGTTAAAATTAATAAATAACAAGGTGCATTGATCCTGTTTTCCAATTTATTATTATTATTGTTCGATCCTAACGACGTTCCTCATTCTGTGTACTGTTGTTGGTTATTACACATGAATAAGGTTCACGATTGCATTATAAATGTTTTGATTTTACTATTTCGCAAGTTATAGTAAGAAATCGCAGTACAGGGACAGGGCGAGAGTCTAGTAAAAGACGAGGGCAAGGTAGACCGTGCGAGAATAGTTTGAAGTCTAGGAGGCAATCCGTCACAAGCTTGCATTAGGTATCCCTAGTTATTGCCTCACGGCCATTTGAGTTATTGTTTTAAACGAGAATGAAAATTCAATTAACCATAAACGCCGGTTTAGATCTCTAGTGTAGTCTAGTCTCAGTGGGCGTGAACAAATTGCTCATTCGTCTGCGATTTAACTTCTATTCTATTGGCAAAGAGCTCATAGATATAATTGCGAGACACCGTTTAACTTTACTGCGGTTAATGATCGTCGTCTTTAGACATGATGTCTTGTACAATACGTACAATTATATACATGTAATACTAATCTAGGTACTCCGTGGTCATCAGTCTGTATTGACTGAATAAACATGACTTGAAAGTTTTGAAATTGCTCGTATTTTTAATACTTTAATATATATTAAAAATAGTTTAATTTTCATTGCAGTAAAGTTTGTTATTCTACGAGAAAATATCAGAATTAATATGAATCTCTCGGATTCTATTTGATCCAAAACATTTTTAGAAAATAGTGAATAATCTTCTCTTTATAAGAAGTAAATTACATCACACACACCACAGTGAGCGAATAACTACAGAACTACACACTGCATAGTTTATCGTTAAAACACCTCAAAACAAAGTAATAAAATAGATAAAGTTTCATTAATCAAGAAACTAAACTAAAATCTGTAACATTGTTATATTTGGCTCAATTCCGCTAAGAAAGAAATGCGCTTTGGCGTAATTTGGACTTAGCGGAATATTCATCAAAGTGCATATTGTTACAGAGAAAGATGAATCGCATTTAGTCGACGAGCTGAAGCGGCAACTGCGGGAAAAAGACTTGGTGCTAACCGATATAAGACTGGAGGCTTTGAGCTCAGCGCATCAACTGGAGAGTCTTAAAGACACCGTTATTAAAATGAGGGTAAGTCTATTACTCCATTCAGATGTTGGTAGAAACTTCATGAAAGTGGAAGGCTTCTCTGCTGTTTACTTTCGGACTGCCTTATGGTGTTCCGTAGGAAAGACCTACGCTCAATTTTCTGCAGTATACTGTTTGAAACACTGATAGATAACTTAGGATTTACAATACTGTGACTCATCGTAGGTACAGCGTCGTGCTATTGAGACTATTCCTTTATGTATGTTAGTGTAATGGAGTGGTCGCCAAAGCACAGTACCTGTAGCTGTTGGCCTCAGAGATTTACTGCCTAGCGCAGAAGGTGCAGAATCCTATGTTTAAAAAGCGTGAACAACAGAAGAGTTAGGAGTGTGCTGGTAAACATTGCTTGCAAGCTTCCTTGTCCATAATAGCACAGTTCTATGCAACTATTTGAACAAGAAGAGTTCCAGTAACTATCCAACACCACATTGCAACATCTAAACACACTGACTCATGATTTACAAACATCCAAGAGTTAAGATGCGGAGCGTATTATTATAGTAGATAACGGGGTTCAAAAGTAAACTTGCAGGGGCTGTGTATGCTAGGTTTTAAGCGTAAATAATGTATTTTCCTCTTAAATTATTCAATTTGTTTTTAGCCCGTTCATAACGGTGATAAGAGTGTGATATACCTCTATTGTTTTATTTAAATAATTGAGATGGATTGGAATGACGGCTTCACCAGTATTTTGGCAATAATTTAGAACTTTCAATCAACATTTCATTCTGAGGTCTTAATATGCTCAGTGACAAAATTCGATTCATGTGTTTGTAAAGGTCAAACTGTCGACGTACATTAGTAAAGTTTTAGAAGTTTTCAATAACAACGTTGACCCTTGTCGACCCTCGTTACCCGAAAATACTTTCGTGCGGGTAACTTTACGGCCAGATTAGTATTGATAACTTCGCCGATAAACTGTGATTTTGTTCTGTATCTGTGATGTATTGCAACCTTTGTTATGTACGCTAGTGTGCCTTTGGGAGTAGGAATAGAGAGCAAAACTTTTAACCATTTCCTGCTGATAAACATAGATTTATCAAGTCCAAAAAACAGGTTATTTTAAAAGGCTCTAGAATGACCGCAAGTCCAGGGCGGTACAAACCATTTAAGTTTAAAAATGGCATTCGTACTTGACCTTTCGTTCAGAGTAATGAACTATTTTAATCGTGGGGTGAGGATAATGTTAAAAATCGCGAAAAAATTATGCACCATTGCATGCGTTACCCTGTTTATTCAGATTATTTTCGAATTGTGCTACATTTATTCTCTGTCTATTGATTTTTTTCTTAAGTCTCGTTCTTATAATTGATTATTATTTATTGGTCTCAGGTATTTACTGCCTATATCGAGCGTAAGGTCTTAAAGCCGAGTCACACAGGGGCGGGAGCCGCGAGAAAGCGATCGCGATCCGGGACGGGAATTTCGTATTATTCGAATTTGTATGCTGGGAGCGATCCGGCGCGATGCGATTTCCCGCGCGACAAGATCGAGACGACAAACAAGAGATCGCTTCGCCATACTTCGCGGGAAGGACGCGCGGCGGACGGCCGGCGCGGGCGCTGTATTCTACGGTAGTCAGTACAAGCTGTCACACAGGACAGATTGTTTATCCGATCTCACGAGTTGTATTTTTACAACGGTCGTGAGCAATTTGATCGCTTTTGGTGTCACACCGGCTGTACTCGCCTGCCCGCCCGCGCGGGCTGCGGGCAGTATCTCTGTGTGACATGATACGGACCGCTATCGCTTTGCACTCGATCGCTATCGGATCGCTTTCTCGCGGCTCCCGCCTCTGTGTGGCCCGGCTTTTAGAACCTACATAATATATAGACATGCATCAACGAGAATAGCAAAAAGCATGCGCAAAGACAATGCCGTACTTACTTACTACACTGTGAGCCACCTTTGAAGTATATTAGCGGAATTATCAAACCACATTACTTTAATTCTCACATTTTCGTTTATCACAATCGCTTACTTCAGGGGTCAACAGTACTGTAACACCAGTCATCAATGGTCAAGAGTTGGACGCGGGATCTAATAGTACAAATTGTTATGCAAACTATTTCTCTTCTAGAACGAAATGCTGAACCTGAAACAGAACAACGAACGCCTGCAGCGACTGGTGACGTCGCGCTCGCTAGCCGGCAGCCAGAGCTCGCTGGGCACCGGCGGCTCCGCCGTCGAGGACCCTCGCCGGTTCAGCTTGGCAGACCAGGCTACTATGCACCAGGTACTTTTATCACTTACTTAGAAAACCTATCACATCTGTTAAATAACCTCAACTTTTGACTAAATTCGTCAAAATGTCGTACCTACTTGACAAATGTCCAAATCTGCAATATGTTAAATTTCACAAAAAAATATACATATTTTGTAAAATCTACACTACCAGCGGCTCGTAGTTCTACCCATTTAGTTCCCGTTCCCGTCATATTCTCGCAATACAAACTCTATGTGCTATTCCAGACTAAATAACAAAATAACCTGTGTTCCAAATTTAAACCCGATTCGTTCAGCCATTCCGACGTGATTGAACAATAAACATCAAAACTTTGATTGTATGTATATAAAATTAGCTAGTTACGATTATGCAATATCTGTATCACAAAATGTCACTTATGGTTAGAATATGATGTTTATATAAGGGTTATATTAAATCGGATCAGGTCAACTTTAACTCTCTCGAACCTTCCTTCCTTAAAAATAACACATGAAACTAAAATCTAATCCTACAAAAACATAAAAATTAATCGATTTGTTAATCGATTAAGTTTACTTTTACTACTAATATAAAGTACACAGGAACTACATCTAACATTATTCCTGCAGGCGGCGATCGACATCCACTCCCAGCCTCTCGACTTAGACTTCAACTGTATATCGTCCACCCCCACCATTGACTTCTCAAAGAAGGGTTCGCCTAAGTCCACAATGGTCGAGCCAATCTATGGGAACAAAGCCGTGGAGCTAAACGAGAACAGTGAGGCGTTGTTGGGAGCTCTGAATGGGGCTAGCGATTTGTTTGCAAATGGACTAGCGGGCGATCGGCTTAGTGGAGACTACGATATCAATAGTGTGTTGCCGCCGCCGAAAAGTCGAGAGCTTGCTATTGGGGAAAGCTATTCTGATATTGGTAAGTTTTATCGTTCTATTTGTCTCATTTCATTATTTTTTATTGATTGTAGAAAATTTCCTAAGGTTGTGCGATTTTGTGATATGCCTAATATTTGTCATAAATCACTATAAATAAATAAATTAACTACTGGCAACGAAAACTAAATTTGTTGTGTGAATATGAAATTTGAACAGATTCTAAAGGTATTATCAAATTGTATTTATTTGGGAAGAAACTTTATCTAATTTCAAACAAAGCGTATTTTTATCATTATTACTGTGCCTTATGGGTTACCAGTTCAGTAGATGTTATTTTAAACATAATAAAGTAAGACCTCAGAGTAATTTGTATAATCCTAAGGTTGACTATTACACATTTCTGAAAGTTTCGGATTACACGCATATTACAAAGAGGAAACGAAGATTGTAGGAATCACTGTATTCTATCTCATTTTCTTGTAGGCTAAATACTATACTTACTGTGGAATATTGTTAAATCATTTTAGGGTCGCTTTTTTGTTTCAACGAATTTTCGATAAAATTGGCGCTAAAAAGTTTCACTTAAAAATAAATTTGAAAGTTTGTGTTTTTTCACGCATGTACCTACTCAATCATCGTCTTCTATTATGCAGAGTAATTACGTCTCGTTAGTACGTTTATTTTAATTCAAAACTATTTCATACGATTTAATGGTCCAATTCTCTATAATAAAATAGAAACTAAAATCGTAATAGAGCCGGAAACTGTTAGAATAAAGAAATAACATAATAAGTGCGAACCTGAGTTTTCGATCGATCGTATCTATCGTAAAACGAAATCTGGTGAAGGGAACTTTTTCCATAAAAATAATGGTCAATAAATGAACGCCCACCAAGTTGTAATTGATTTATCGACGTGAAGTTTAAGTGCGGGTCAAACTACCGTGTTTTTAAACGATTAAATTGCTACTTAAATTATGTTATTACTTACTATTATGCAGTTTATATTAGGAATGGTCGGATGTACGTTGGATCTATTTTATTTCGTAATATACCAGACCAATAACCCAGACCCAGACATACAAACTTTGTCACTGTATTCTAAATATTTACTCAAGGCTTCCGCGAATCAAACACGTATCAAATTTTGCAGCATTGCACATTGGTATAGAGATTTCTGAAGTTTGTAACATCAAACAAACTAAAAAAAAAAACGATATCCGTCTTCTCTGAAAATCATCGATCGAAGATTCTATAATCTAAAGAAAATAATGAGGCGAAAATTTGTTTAAAAATTTTAAAACTGAATTGTCAGCGAACGTACACAACTCGATGCTGAGACTAAATAGTCACCTTTTTGCATCGCCATGACAAATTATAACTTCGATGCTGAAAATAGTATTTTTTAATGTCAAATTATAACTTGAAATGATTATGTAAGGTCTATTGTCTGACACCCTTCTCATAAAAACAATTGTTTGTATATTTTTTTAAAGGCAACGTTATTTTTTTCCCAAATAAGGAAGAAATCTGTAAAAAAACTTCTTTGTTTCAGGCGTAGCGGATAGCCAAGGCGACACAACAGACGGAAAGAAAATAGCTATAGCAGTATACCTGGGTCAGCCAGAAACATTCCAAAGATACTTCGAAGAAGTCCAAGATACGCTCACAGAGTCCGAATGCAGATTCTACGCGAAACAATCCTCTAGCTCCTACAACCACTTCGAAAAACAATCGAGCTTCGATTCCCCACGGATGTCGCAAAACCACAGCCCGGAGACAGAAACTCAAGAGTACCCACCCATCAATAAATCCAACACAAACAGCCTCAAAAGCAACAAGTCGACACACAGCAGTTCCTATAAAAACGTATACAACAGTGATTCCACAATAAACTGCAATGAATTCACAATAGCGTACACTTACATCTCGGGGAAAACGACGTGGCAGAACTTAGATTACATAGTTAGAAAAACGTTCAAAGACTACCTGTCTAGAATAGACTTAGGGACGAATCTAGGGTTGAATACCGATTCTGTGACGTCGTATCACCTAGGTGAAGCTACTAGAGGGCCAGAAATTGGGTTCCCGGAATTACTACCCTGTGGATATATAATAGGAACTGTTAATACGTTGTATATCTGCCTCCAAGGAGTGGGAAGCTTGGCGTTCGATAGCCTTATACCAAAAAATATTGTTTATAGGTAAGTTATAGTTTTATTAAGGTTGTTGGCTTTGAGTGTTTTTGTTATGTCTATTAAATTTTATAGCCTAGGGGCAGTGCTTGATAGAACGTTATATTTTGGGTCAATGGCCGCAATAAATCCTTGAAAGGCTGCTTAATCGAATTACTTCAAAACAAGGCACTAACATTTTATGTGTATTATGATTTAAATTTTGCACACAAATAGATGAATAAACTCAATTGCATGGTAATGCACTAAACAAAATAAAATGAAAGTTATAGTAAGTACCTACACTTATTTTTGAAGAAAAAATTTACAGCCATAAGTACGAATAGCGTCTAGATGTGAAAACTTAGATCATAGAATTTTAATAATAACCAGCACTAATGTAAACAATACCAGTATAGAATGTAGCACAATACCAGTATAGATATACTGCTAAACATAAGTCAGTTACGCAAACTTAAGATATCATTCATCCAAAAATATATTTTAATGTAACCTCTTTAAGGTATGTTTTATAAAATGTGCAATATTTTCCCAGATACGTATCATTATTGACGGAGCACCGGCGTGTGATCCTCTGCGGCCCCAGTGGCACGGGCAAGTCGTATTTGGCAGCGAAACTGGCCGAGTTCTACGTGCAGAAAACGCAGAGGAGAGGCAACCCTGCCGAAGCTGTAGCTACTTTCAAGTGAGTATCTAAAGCTCTGTTTGACTTGGGAATCTTGCATCATATTAACCACGGATTGCGACACTTTCGGCGTTTTTGCTGTCGCCAATAAACTACAGTAATGTGCATACATCACTGTGTTCCAGTTTAAAGGTCTGTTTTTCCAGAGAAATTACAGGGTTTAAAGATAAATCAGCTTATATCTCCGGGTGAAGATCGCAGTTCTAACTAATAGACTTTGATGTATCAAGCTGCGTGACACTGTGCTGTTATGGGCAGGCGTGTTGCTCACCATTTGGCACATGTGCTACTCGTCCTGTCCTTGTTCATCCTATAAAATAAAGAGTTTTATGGTTCGTAAGGTGTGTTACATCGGTGAAAGCTAATTCATGCTCGTCCTTTCACAAACTAATACAATACTCATAATAAAAAAAGTTGGCAGTCATAGGAAGTGCCGATAGAAGTGAAAACTTATTACTCAAAATTTGATAGCTTACTTTGGAAACTACGTGAGCGAAACCGGAGGGCGTGGCCATGGCCAATAGCCATGGTCCCGAGTTTACTCGAAAATGTCTTATCATTACCGAGCGTGACGGTAGAATTCAATTCACAGCCCACGAAAAATCTGTTTGTGGTGCGCCAAAAGAAGCTTTAACTTCAAAAATTTCAATGTTCTAAAATAAAATGGGTAACTTCGATGTAAAAGAGAGAGTTCATTTAAAAAATATATATTGTTAACATTATTTAACCAATGTCTTGCAACAAATTGCGCGATCTATCTAAAATATGGTCCAATAATTATAAAAAAATAACAAGTTTCTCAAATAAAATAGCTAACTTAGAAGCAAAAGGGAGAGTTCATTGTAAAAATATATTATTGCAAGCGTTATTTAACTTATCAATGTTTTCAGCGTCGATCGCAAGTCGTGCAACGAACTGCGCGATCTATCTAAAACATAGTCGAATAATTATAAAAAAAATACAAGTTTCTTAAATAATAACTTAGATGTAAAACACCTCTGTTTTTATTGTAAAAAAAAAACAATATTATTGCAATCAATTATATGATATAATTATGTAATTGTTATTAACGAATGTACGTTTTCAGCGTGGACCGCAAGTCGTGCAACGAACTGCGCGCGTACCTGGGGAACATCGCCGAGCAGTGCAGCGCCGCGGCGTCCGGCGAGGAGGCGCCTCTGCCCTCCGTCGTGGTGCTCGACAACCTGCAGCACGCCTCGGCGCTCGGCGACGCCTTCGCCGGCCTGCTGCCTCCCGACAACAGAAACATGCCCGTTATCATCGGTAAGATTCGTGTCATTTGTGCGAATACTTAGTAACTATTCATGCAACTTAATATACAGGTATACAAATACAAAAATCTTTATTGCTGTTTGTAGGTAAGATAAGATGATAATTACGAAAGCTGCAGACGGAGGGTTCGAAAGGAAACTAGAATTACTTAGAACGAACTTTACTATTTTAAATTCACATTAAAATATATTAATACTATTTAACCTAGACGCGAATGCGTTCGATATGAGAACGACACTTACATCTTAGGATATTAAGCCTATCTAACTTAGGTGCGAATGCCTTCGACGATCGAACGACACTGACTTCTTTATTGAAATCAGCTTTGATGAAGGGTCATCTAGGTCACAATTTAATGAGATGAGCATCAGCGAATTGTAGTTGGCACGAGGCAGATCATTCCTACTGCCGAGTTCTGTTGAAATTGCTGACTTGAACCTCGTGCTGGAATGCAGCTCACGTTGTGCAGACATGTGTAGGTACTGGTACGTAACACCTCCCCCTTCAGAACAGCGACTATTTTAGAACTTTGGGATAAAACATCGCTGGTACGGAGCTCCTGGCTCTGGATTTCTTAAGATACTGAACTTGATATAGGATTGTCGTCTTTTTTTTATCGTGATTTCATGTCATTTGCTCTCAATGCTGGAAATAGGAATATTCTCTTAGTCTATTACTTAGTGTAGCGTATCTTGCGGACTTGATGGTGTAGATGTATTTTTCATTAGTCTCCATTCCTTGGAATTGTACTTTGCTTCTGAGTCACAGAGTAGATGTATTTGTGCTTGCAGTGCAGATATTTAATAGTTGCTGTGGTTCCAGCAATTTTACAATTAATTCGAAGTATTTGCTTGTAGTGCACATACTTGATAATTGCCGTGCTTGCAGTAATTTTTCAATTAATTCAAAGTATTTGCTTGTGGTGCAGACACTTGGTAATTGCCGTTCTTCTAATGATTTTACAATTAATTGCACATTTCCGGGACGCCGAGCCGTGGGATCCCCGATTTTCAAATCTTGCTTAGTAGTACAGAAATTTGATATTTCCTTTGATGCTAGTAATTTTGCTATACATTTGAAATTTCGTGTTCTTACTCGCAAAATCGCATTTTTCACTGATTTTTAATGCATGCAATTGCTTTTGAATTTTCATATTGTGCGTTTCTGGGTCCCCAAGTTCTCTGGGATTGGTACATCTTCCGTCGTCACATGTTTTTGGATGTTGCGCGATGCTGAGGATAGTTTGTCCCTTTCCATGTTCATTTTTTGTTTATCAATTTAATTTCTTACTTTACTTGATTATATTCTATATTCTGATTCCTCTTGCGTTATCAATTTCTGGATAACCCCCGCTGGAGCTTCACGTAGATTCTGGATGCCCGGTTCGACGTTGAAAGTCTATCAACGTTGTTGCCGCGGTCTGGAGGCGAAGTTGGCGATCCCGAAGCGCGACGCGTTAACCTGAGACATCCTACCGACTGCGCCAATTACGAAAGCTGCAGACGGAGGGTTCGAAAGGAAACTAGAATTACTTAGAACGAACTTTACTATTTTAAATTCACATTAAAATATATTAATACTATTTAACCTAGACGCGAATGCGTTCGATATGAGAACGACACTTACATCTTAGGATATTAAGCCTATCTAACTTAGGTGCGAATGCCTTCGACGATCGAACGACACTGACTTCTTTATTGAAATCAGCTTTGATGAAGGGTCATCTAGGTCACAATTTAATGAGATGAGCATCAGCGAATTGTAGTTAACACGAGGCAGATCATTCCTACTGCCGAGTTCTGTTGAAATTGCTGACTTGAACCTCGTGCTGGAATGCAGCTCACGTTGTGCAGACATGTGTAGGTACTGGTACGTAACATGATACAAAACATTTTAAAAGTTGCCCCATACAAACTGGCCTCTGCGAGAGGCATGCAATATGTCTGGCAAGAAAATTTGTTAGTAATTTATAAATAAAAAAAATTTAATAATTAAATAATAGTCAGCTGATTAAAGTCTTCTTCTTCCTCATCTTCTATTAATTTCTGGTTTTTATTTATGTCATCTGATTCTTCATCTTAGATTAATTTCTGGCTTCTATTTGGTTGTGATATATATTTGTGTGAGATAAATGTTTGGTGAGCACAATTTCGCCAACGTCTTGTGTTTCATATACAGACTTAATATTACAATACGAGAGCCGTTGCTGTGATCTTCAAATAATAAAAGGCGTTATCTATTCGGCAACGCCTGGCAGCTCAGGACCGGTTAAAGTGGAGGGAATTGGAAGAAACTTTTTTTTTATAAATGTAGAGTGACGAGACGAGCAAGATATGTACCTACAGTAAGCAACATGCCTGCCACATAACAGTTCAGTGACACACAGCTATCGGAACATGAAGAGTCCAAATCATTTCCTAGCACTGCAATGCGCTCGTCACCCAGAGATCTAAGATGTTATGTCTTTAAGGCCTGTAATTTCTCTGGAAACATTGCCCTTCAAACCGGAACACAGTAATTTTTGCACATTACTGCTTGGCGGTAGAATAACCTTTGCCCAGAAGTGGGACAACTGAAGTTAATTACAAAAAATATCTTTAGCCACGACATGCAGACATAAGGGTCCATGCTCTTTGTCAGGATTAACATTTTTATATGAGTTACGTTAAACATTTTGAATGAAACCAAAAATTTTGTTATTGTCGATAGATATTTTCGTAAATAAAATATATATTTGTTACAGGTACAATGTCTCAAGCGACATGCAACACCACCAACCTGCAGTTACATCATAACTTCAGGTGGCTGCTCACTGCCAATCACATGGAGCCCGTCAAGGGATTCTTAGCTAGGTATGGTTATTACAAGAATTTTTAACCCCCAACCAAAAAAGGGGTGTTATAAGTTTGACGTCGATGTCTGTATGTCTGTCTGTCTGTGTGTATGTCTGTCTGTGGCACCGTAGAGCTCAAACGGATGGGCCGATTTCGATGCAGTATTTTTCATTTGAAGATTAATATCCGTGCGGATGTTCTTAGCTATGTTTGGTTAATATCGTTTCAAGATGGCCGCCTCCACAATATGGCGGACAAAATATTTCTTCACAACGTACCTCAATATGGGTATCAAATGAAAGGTCTTGACTAGTAGAACACTTTACACTATAACAAATTTCAAATCCAAGATGGCCGCCACCATAAAATAGCGAATTACATAAATTTTTCGCTACTACCTCAATATGGGTAACAAACGAAAGGGCTTAACTAGTAGAATACTTTGCACTATGACAAATTTCAAATCCAATATGGCCGCTACCACAAAATGGCGAAATACATTTCTTTTTTCACAACTCCCCTTAATATGGGTATCAAATGAAAGGGATTGACTAGTAGAATGCTGTACAGATAACAAATATGAGGTAGTCGGGGTTAATCAAAAAATTAATTTTGTTCTTGTTAAAATATCAACAAAAAACTTACATTTTCTTACCTCTATTGGGACGACCGACAAAAAATATACAATTTTGTCGAGTGTCTTGAGTTTAATTTAAGCTAGTTCTGTTTTTTTCGGTGAAAATTATCAATACTAAATAAATATCTATATTATTATAAAGCTAAAGAGTTTATTTGTTCGTACGCGCTGATCTCACGAACTACGGGACCGATTTCAATATTTCTTTCACCTTTGGATTTGTTCCTGATCCCTGACTGCTATAGGCTACATATGTACGCCGGACGAAGTCAGGGCGGACCACTAGTGTACAAATATATGAACTTAGAAAACCTTGTACGCAGATATCTCCGTCGCAAGCTGTTCTCGATGGAGCTTCGCCTCGGTCGACGCGACCCTGCCCTCGCGGCGGTGTTGGAGTGGCTGCCGGGGGTGTGGTCTACGCTGAACGCCTTCCTCGAGGCGCATTCCTCGAGCGACGTCACCGTGGGCCCGAGGCTGTTCCTCGCTTGCCCTATGGATCTGGAGGCTAGTCAGGTATGTTCATTTCTGACTGTTTGGAGTGAAAACTGCGTTGAGTATCTACCGACACGTACCTAGAATCTTTCGTAGTCATGTGTCATCCGCCAACCCGCATTTAATCATAATCATATTTACTCATAAACAATATTACAAGTCACAAAATTCAATATAAAAATTACACAAAATGTAATTAATTAAGAATATAACACCCATGTGAAAAAAAAAACAAAATGTCAGACAATAATTCAAATCACTATGTCAATTCAAATAGTTCATTCATTCATAAAATACAATTAATTATTAAAATTACAATGTTATAAGTACTGTAAATACACATAGCACACTAAGTACACTTGGCCAGCACGGTGTATTATGGCCTTGACTCTTGCCTTACGAGAGAAGGCCCCGAGTCCCAGCAGTGGAAGTATTTAGTGACTTGCTTATATGGTGAAAAGTCCATCAAATATTGAGTGATGTTTTTGTTACACAGGCGTGGTTCGCGGACGTGTGGAACTACAGCATCGTTCCGTACGCGTCGGAGGCGGTCCGCGAGGGCATCGCGCTGTACGGCCGGCGGCGGCACGCGGCCACCGACCCGCTGCAGCACGTGAAGGCGACCTACCCGTGGAGAGAGCCCAACCACTCACACGTAAGGACATAATTATACCACCTATACCACAGTAGAAAAACTACCAGGAGAACGACATCTTTGAACTTGCGATAAATGCCGACTACGCACGAGAATCGTGTAGGGCTGTGACGATTGAGTGATTGTTGTTTAACATCAGACGAGATAACGGTCAAGTGTAAACATATAAAAATTAAGAAAAAAAAGATCAAGAGTTCTGACCGCCCTAAGCTAAAGTTTTTGGTTTTTTTTTTCAGACTTTGCGAGCGATTACAGTCGAAGAAATTGGAATCGAAGAATCTAATCCTGAACAAAACACGAACAACAATCAGGATCCATTGGTAAATAATAAATTATTAATTGATTCATTACGTATGTACGTACGATTTTTTTTTCTTAACATTTTATTGAAGCACACAGCGGCACGCACAGAATAAATACATTTCACAGAGCTAGCCTGCTACCGCACGGCCATCGCGGGTGCCATGGCGGCACCGACGCGACTCTAAATTAGTATTTAGAGTATATATATAATCCATCTCTATAGACAGTGGATACAGACCTCCACAGAGCTCCTTTGTGGTATTTACCCTATGCAAATGCAAAGGGTGCCATATGTACCTATATCATATTTACGGCTGGCCTACGGTTTTATAAGTGATGACACTGGCCGTATCGTGAGAACGGCAACTGCCAATTCGTGATCCTTGGCAGCTCACGCACACCACTATATTTTCGAAATCAAGTACAAAATGTCACTAACTAAAAAGCGGCGAAGGGAATATATTGTGAGGTAGCCTGCTTGTCGGAGAAGATACTCTGTCTCTCTCTCTCTCTATAACTCGTCGAAGACAAGTCTGCCAACCCACATATTGGCCAGCGTGTTGGACTATGGTCTAAACCTTCCTCCTTGGTATGGGGGAGACCCCATGCCCTAGCAGTAGGGATTCTACGGGACGGTAAAAGTATATTTCATCCAATTAAGTTATAATGAGAATATTTTTTCCACAGTTGAATATGCTGATGAGGCTACAAGAAGCTGCAAACTACAGCGGAAACCAAAGCCAAGATTCGGACAATGCCAGCATGGACTCGAATCTCACACACGACAGCTCAATGGGAAACGAAATATAACTTCTGCCTTCTATGTATTACTAGACTTGATGGAATTAGGCCGTGCCCACAGTCATAGCGATTAGCGAGGCGGCAGCGGAAGCGTGACGTAATCTCACTATACTTATTTTCGCTGTAGTGGACTCTTTGTTGAGTTCGGCTGGGACAGTGCCAGTTACTTGTAACGACAAGCAGTAATGTGCAAACTTGCAATGATTCCAAAAAGTTTCCTTTTCACGACAAAAAGAAAACAACATTAAATAAATAAATCGCGCCTATTTCCGATCCGCTCATCGCTGTGATAGTGGACTGACCCTAACAACTGTTTGTTTCAAGTCACCAGCTAAACTATTTGGTTAGACTTGGATTCGTATGCGTGGATAGAATATTACACGTGACAAATACGACACTATAAAGCCAAATATTTGCCATACTGTTTATATATAATTTATTTTTGTACACTAAGTGTAAAATTGATTTTGTTTGTTTATTACTGTAAGAATCATTATTCAGCAAAAGGATATCAGTTTACGCATAACTAGAATATGACATCTGAAATAATACTTAAGATGGGCAAAGAGGAATAGATATTTACCGACGGGAACGCTGTTATAGCTTGGATTAATATTACAAATTATAAATATATGATATGAATAATCAGTTTTTTTTTAAATGACACGGACACACTTCCAATAGCTTGTTTAGAATAACGCTGTAGACGTTTAGAATAACGTTTAGAATCTGTGGAACTCTCTTATGTGTTTGTATTTCATATCATATATTTATAATTTGTAAGTAATATTAATCCAAGCTATAACAGCGTTCCCGTCGGTAAATATCTATTCCTCTTTGCCCATCTTAAAACAAACAAATATGGCGCTGAGCTATCAAACACATTTCGTAATTTTACATAAACTTCGGACGGCCTGTGATTGGTTGTCAGTCCGCCATTGTTATTTTTTTATCTTTCACGTCAAGCCACGGTGAATGTAATAAAATACTACATACTTGGAAAATTTTGGTATAAATTCAGTGAATTAATTACTATTTATCATATTCTAGTTATGCGTGATATATTCAGTAATTTTATTAGCGAAATATAATTTTTGTTCTCAACGAAAGGATAGTACTCTGCAGTATTTGTTACAATGATCAAATATTTAAAGTGAGAGTATTTTACCTTTCCCAAATTTGTTTCCAAAATTATAATATATGTTACATTACAGTATTTCTCTTCTGGTAGTCACGACTATGAATGAGAATATAATGACAGTGCCTGGAGCGATATTTTTTCCACTTTTATAAAAAAATCATACTATGTAGGACTGTTACTGTTTATATAAAGCATTGTGGCTTTTAACTATGTATTGTTATATTTTTTCATAGTTAGGATACGAACCGCATTTGTATTAACTGTACGCGTATATGAAAATGTAATTTTTATACCATTTTCATATTAAACTCATGTACCTACTAAAGATATTTAGGTGTAAATATGTTTAATATATTTTTTTTCTATGCTACTATAGTAACTAACCGCTATTATGCCATAATATTAATTTTGTATAGAAATATGTAACAACTAACTTACAGTTGTACTTGTTCGATATGGATTGACTTGTGTGCATATGAAACGTGATATCTACAATCTATGCTTTACAGAAATTGTGAAATAAAAAATTGATTATAAAAATACTTGGTTGTTTCATATTTTTTTTAACAGAACACAGTTATTTTATAAAACAAAGTAGACCTGTGTATATCTGCAAAAAAATAAAATAGTGCAGGCCAGCTATACTGTGCGACATGCGACCGGGTCTTCAAGACGAAGTTTGGATTTGCCAGCCACATTTGAGCGCACGCCAAAAACTAACCAAAGTCGTCATCGTCGGGCAAGACGCGGATGACATTATCGTCATCATATCTTCAGATTTTTATGTGAACGAGGTACAACAGTTAATGAAATATTCATGAAGTTACAGAATTACATAAAACACGCTCTAGTTATTATTTTTGTCTGACATACTTATCTCATTATAGTCATTTCATTTCTTAGTAAAATATTTAAAGACCAGAGCAAAAAACTCCAAAATCAGTGTTATATCAAGGCAATAAATTCCCCTGTTGGAGCGTTATTTAGGTCAAAAGAAATTTTAGATAACACTAACCATTTTCTTTGACACTAACTGCATCCCACACACAACCACTCGATTTAACAGGATAAAAAGTAGTCTGTTATTCCAGGTACCTAATGTGCTTGCCACGTAAGTAATTTCCTTCGTCTTCGCAAAAGATACTATGGTGACTTAAAATAAAAATTTGGCAGTCATAGGAACTGCCGAAAGTGAAAACTTACTACTCAGAATTTGATAGCTAACTTTGAACTTACTACGCGGATTTGAAACCGGAGGCCGTGGCTATGAATATAAACATGGACATCTAGAAATCCGTCAGCCAACGCGTCAGGGAAATGCTCATAGTATTTTAGATATGGCCTTATTATAATGGCCGTATTTTTAGATGTCCAATGGCCATGGTCCCGAGTTTACCTCGAAGACCAAAGATTTCTTATCATTCCCGAGCGTGACGCTAGAATTCAATTCACAGCCCTCGAAAAATCTGTCTGTGCCGCGTCAAAAGAAGTTATCACTTCAAAAATTAAGTAGCTTTGTCTAATTAGAAACAAACCTTCTTTCTTTTGTTTCACAAACAATAAATAACGAAGATACAGTGCTTAGGAGTTTCGTGTGACGTGACGTCTTAGATATTATCTATCTAGACGTGACAAGCCCCTACTCCGCAAGTTGGAAGATCTATCTTTGTCGATTTTTTATAATTTGATAAAACAAAAAAATATGTCCCTTTTTCCAGAATCTACAAGGCGGACAAATTAGAATGGTAGGTATATTTTTGACTCAAATCATCATCCCAATTATACACACAAACTTTCGCCTTTAGCAAAAGTACCCATGTGAAAAAAATAGATGAGCATCGGAAATGTGTGCTTTTAGAAAACATGGGCTGTGTTTAAGCTACATATAGGTAAGATACGAAAAGGAAACTAATCTATACATTAAAATACAGAAAATTATCAAATTAAGTTTATTGACAGATTATGCTATGCTCACACAGCCAAGTGAACCCTGTATTAAGATATGCACTATCTCTTTCGCACTCGTCGACATTGCGTCAAAGTGACAAAGCAAGCAGAGTTAACGTGACCGTGTTGACACATCGTACTCATCAGAAACAGTTGGTGACAATGGAGCAATTTGGACGGAACCAGTTTGTAAATAGGACTAGAATATAGACTGATTATCAAAGGAACATCAACTTATTCAATTCTAGAGAAATTAAGGCACAACCGTTTCAGTTGACACTAAACATCAGAAAATACTATTAGCTAATGACTACACTTTTCCCCTCAGAATCGTATAGAACTGGTCGGAGATTTTAATGGAACAATTTTTTAGATCTAATGGCGCTTTCCAGATTTTGTTCAAATACTCACACAGTTTTTTTCACCTCAAGCAGAAGCGTCTCTCGCCCATATCGCGACTGTGCCGCTATGCTGTAATGTTTACGATCATTGCCGAGAATAATCATTAAAGAGCGCGGTCAAAATATAAATTAAAAAAGGTCGACTTAGATCACCTGATCGGTCAGTTTGTATAGAGAGACAATTTGAAGGTTTATTTCGCGTTGAAATAAAATTTATAATTTTGTAAGAGCCGAGGCGCATATTGTTTTGCTGTCACTGGACACTTATATGCGGATATGTAAAATGGAGCTCTTTTTACGTGGGGTAGTTTTAACGCCGGGCGTCACAACACGGGGTTCCATAAAAGTGGCGAGGTCAGAGCGCCCGACTACAGCTGCGCCCGAGTGCAAAAGACAGTCTGACTGCACCATAGGTAAATCCGCCTGAAGCCATTTCCATTGAGGGGTGTGATCATTGCTTTTATTAATTACTTTCGATAATCAATTGATCAATAAAATGTTACTCAGCTACTGTGCCCATGCCAGTGACTAGCATCTACTTTTTTCAAATTTAATTTCTTAAATTTACAGACAAAACAGTACACATAATAAATGCAAATCATTGGAGTTCTTAGTTTTATCTAGTGGGGTACATAGATTTGCAGCACTCATGTACAAAAAAAGAGCTGTATAAGTAATATCATAATAATATTATGGTAATACACCATTACCAATTTCTATTACCTTATTTCAAATGTAGAGATTTCTTTACAGCTTTGAACAGTTTTAAAAAACACTGAAGTGAGCAGATTTTACTTTTACACAATTCCCTGTGAGCAAATCTATATAGCACAAACAACCATAATATAGTAATTTTAAAATTGATGGAAAAATTAATGGATTTTTTTAACATTTGTTTTAATAATTAATTTGGTATGTGGTGAAAGACAACACACCATAATGTGGTTGTGGTATGGGTGGAATCTATGATTATACACCAGGCCGACACTACATCTCTGTGCTGTAGTGTTGTAACTCTGCTTTAACATTTCTTATAATATTCAGTATACCTCACCCAGATAGCAAATTTAAATTTTGTTGTAGTCACATTCACATACATTTCAAATTAAATCTTGATCTAAACTGGACAAGCTTGATCTTATGACTGGGTAGGTAAAGTAAAAACATTTAAATCTATACAGGCTGAATTCTTAATTAGAAATAATACTTTAAATATGGATTGAGATGAAAGCATTGTGATGTTCCTAATTACATTTTTTTTAATCATGATTATCTCAAAAAATAATTTAGTATCAACCTAATTTGTTACACTCAAATAATGAAATGATGTGTATAATATGTATTTAGTAAGTAACTTGTAACCATTATTTTTAACATAAAAAATGTGGCTTTATCAGATATCGGATGACCAAAATCTACCCAAAATATTACTCAATCTTTTCAAGACACAAAAAGATCTGTCAAATATAAATCTTTATTTTGCCATAGGTGGCGTAAAACATAGGCATGTTTCATGTTGTTAGAGGAATTTCACAAAATGAAACATTGGCGCCATATTTGGAGAGATGGAAAAATATCTTTGACAGTTCTATTTGTGTCCTGAACTTGTGTCAACTGATTGTGTCACAGCTAAAATTTGATAGGTACATGTCATGTTTATAATTTGATATAATATTTATCACATGGCTCACATCTCATACTAAAAACACCTAATTATAATTGAGACAAAGATTCTGAAATTACAATTATCTTCTAATTGGCGTTTTTTTTTTAAATTATGCATCTAGCAAGTCTAAAATCTACTCCCCATCACTTAGCAAAAAGGTAAAGTTATATTATTGTTAATTCAAGTTTATAAATTTATAATGAATTGTGATTGACATATAGACATCATGCCTCTTTATCCTTTAAGCCAAATATGGGCAAAGTAAGTAAGTTCACTATTGATTTGTACCAATTAATTCTTCACCCTATAATTCTAAAATTATCACTGCTTTTAAATTTTATCTAATTTTAAAAAGGAACTGCTTTACTTGTAATGCTTAATAGGTATACGGTTTCAGTTACATGAGAGTAACTATAATCTGTAAATATTGGATATTTTACAAATATACATTGCTGATTTGTTGTTTTGCGTTCAAAAATGGTATTGTTGACCCTGCAAAAAATATTTTTTAATAGAGTCCATAAGTAGACTTTTACAAATCACCAACACTTTACTAAAATAGTGTGTTCACCAAACAGAACAGAATTTGTGGAATGTTATGCATACAGTTATATAACCGTGTCAGATGTTTATAGATATCTATGTAACTAGATATTTAAGTAGGTAAAATTAGTGAGAAAGGAATTATACTGTCTTATATATTTTTTTCAAAGCTACTATTAGCTTGCTTGATGTTAGGCAATGATATGGTCTAGGACAAGATACTCATACCTTAAATCACTTTTCATTTAAAGTATATATGAAATAGCTGTCTTTTTTTTCTTACTAATTTAATAGACTAAGTAATTATGAATTAGTTTTTTTAATATGCTGAGACACTCAAGTTTTTATCTAGAATTGGTGTAGTGATAATTAGACAATGTTTTGGATGCAATCCTTATTTATTACTGAAATAGTACTGTTTTATGTTTATTACTGTATTAGACCATCAACTCGCCCATGTTGCTTTATATTTGTAACAGATTTTATACATTACATTTTACTAAACAATTTTTTTTAAAACATCAATCAGAATGAATATCCAAGCTTAGGTTTGATAAAGAAGGAACTGGCGACACAGTATAATCTCCAGAATCATCACTACTTAATAATTTAATGCTCACACGCGGAGACTTTTTTGAATTGCTACTTAGTTTATTCGTTTTATCTAGGGATTTTTCATTATTGCTTTGATTACCAAATGAAGAACTTTTTTCACTTAGTAAATCTGCTACATCTGATATGGAAACTGAGCTGTGTGAATTTTGGTGCGGACTTGCTATAGGAGAGGTTTTATTCAGATCAATAGTTAGATCTTTAGGTGAATTCGGGGATAGATTTTTGTCTGAATTGTGTAAAGACTTGCGCGAAACAGAAAAATCATAACTGTAGTCTGCTGATTCACCATCTGATTTTGCAGATTCTCTCGCTGACTTTTTAGATGTGTCTGATTTTTTATTATCATTTTTTTATTGATAGAGATGACACACTACTCAAAGTTGCAGACTTAACCGAATCCGTTTTAAAGTTTTCACTGTTCGTTTTAGGACTAAGCTCATGTTGTTGTTCTATATTCGTAGTTGGCAGGCCTGAGGTGTTAAGCATCTTCTCATCAATAGCACTAAATGGCTTCAGCTCTACATATGATGTTGAATCACTGCTAGTGTTTCCAGCAACTTTGGTGAAGTAATTAGGTAAATTTAACTCTTGTTGAGGAGATATGTCTTTTATAATTGATGGATTTCTTGGAGAATGATTGTTGGTTGATTCCTTGAGAATATGCTCACTTGGTATATATTCTGATGCACTTTTTCCTCTTGATGAATCTGTTGATGAGTCGGTGTCTGAGTTATCTAAATGAAGCCTTAAATGTAGTTTATTTTTGTCATCTAAAGAGTTATCAGATTGGGAAGTACTTGTAGTACTACTTTGCGAATCTTCATGTACAATATAGGAACTATTTTGATCATCTTTAAAAACATTGTCTCCACAATCTCGCTGTTTAATATGTATCATTTCGCTCTGAATAGGCTTTATAGCATTCTTGATAAGAGTCAACAATACAGGTTCTTTGTCGTTTCCCTGTTTGCCGAGGTTTAATTTATCGCGTAAACCTTTTCTTCCGTCGTACTTGTAATCTTTTCCTTGCCGTGACTCAGATTTGTACACAAACAGTGTGTTCTTTAGGTTACAAAATTCCAGAAACTCGTGGATAACAGAAAGCGCATAAATACCGTCAGGTACTTTTAATATAGAGTCTAAGCTCATATTGTGCCTTAAATTCTCGCATTCCTCCTCGAATGCAAGAAAAATATTCGCACGTAGCAATGCACGGATTTTTGCAAGAGAACCGTTCTTTTCAAGAGCTTCTATCACCATATCTCTTAATTCAGTGTCTTCTGTTTGAGCCATATTAGTTCTCACAAAGAATCCTAACTATCACAACAAAACAAATAAAAACACAAAATGCATTCCGGAATGCAAACACGCTTTGATATTGATATTGATACAAACTTGTTTTGAGTTTTGATACAGCAAACTGTGTAAGATGTCAAAGTCATGTCAAGATATTTTAAACATCAATTGTCAATGCCATTAAATGGATGATATTTTTTTCCACTTGGATCACCTTCTTGTTGTGGAATCTTGAATCACGCCGCTTGAATCCTTAAATCACACTTTGTTACGCCGCGCCTAATTGTTTAATACAAATACCTAAGATAAATCCTCAAATACTAATAACCTATAAAGGAAGACACCCAAAGACAAATACGGACTAAGAAGATAAGTAGGTAACAAGAGAACACTATGGGGCTTGTATATTTACAATAGGTAGTACTCAGGGTAAGTAGGAATTAATTTTTTTAAGAGCGAACGGACTATGATTTTTCTTGGATTTTGAACAGTTTTTTAGTTCAAAGTAAACTTAAAAATATCAAATCTTCGATTGGGTAAAACTTTGGTAAGTAGTTCATTCATTAGTACAATTTTGTTAGGTCAATCTTGTAAAAATAAAAATCGTCATTTCGATTCATTCAAACTTCAAGAGCAATTTTATTGGAAAATTAGAACTACTTGCTATTAAAAAACTTGTAGGCGTGTAAATGAATGTAGACTTGTAGCTCGTAGACGTAGCAGTAATGTGCTACAAATTCCAAGCCTAACAAATCGGAAAAAACTGTGTTACAATCGTGTAATTTGTACAATTATACTTACCTATGTAAGTTGATATTAAATTAACCTCGTATTAGTCTATCTTATTATTTATTTTATTATCTAATAACGATTACTTTTATACAGTTGTCAACTAAAATATCGTTCAAAAACACATTCAAATCAAAACGGCGAGATACATACGGGGCCTCCAGATTCCATTTTATCTCCGCGGGCGTGCTCGATTACAGGGATGAAGGCTTGCGCCGGGAAAACTGTGGGAAACTCAGTCAGTCGGGGCGAGTCAGTGCGCGAGGTAGCCGCTCTGTCCGGTGCGCCGCAGCCTAATAACCAAAGTTTCAGCCTGTTTTCTAACCAAACACTTACAAAAACTCATCCAAAACGGCCCAAACCGGTGATCTGTGACGAAAAAATCCATACAGTGAGGAAAAATTGAGCGAATGGCCGAATATGTGTTGAAATACTAGTGGCGGGAAACCGTTTTGATATCTCGCTTGACGTGTTGTGTCCTATGTGTACTTAGAACGCGGGAGGAGCCGTCTGCTCGCTCTAGAGGGCGACGGACATGCTGGATTCGCCGTGAATCGATATTTTTGGAACGCTGAGGACAGACCATGAGGTTCGGAGCTCAATAAAGGTACGACAGGTGATGTTATTAATAGTGGCCGTGCAGTGGCCTCGGAGTTTCAGCTCGATAACGCCCCGGCCACACGGTGGGCGCCACTATTGCCAGGGTGCCTCTTCCCCGAGTTAGAGGTTAAGCGCAGGTCTTGAGCCCCTGACAGTATTTGTTTTTCAGGTCTTGCTAGTTAAAAAGATGGTGAAGTGTATATTATATTATGAGAGGCTTTTACTTCGTTTATTTCCTATGAGAACTGAATTTGTTTGCTGGTGATTATAAAATATTTTAAAATTGAGACTTAGCTTAATCTTAATCTTTCTTCTTATCTGAATTAACATATTTTTTAAACCATGCTCTACACTATGAGTTTGATTCTACCTTTATGATAAGAACGTCTTGGCTGAGGAATGCGTCACCTGAGTAGGTTTTTTCTGATGGTAAAACTCTTCGTATCTTCAAATCGAGAATGAATGGGCTTACTCTAGGTAAGCACGTTACATCATGGACCGCATCGTTGCTTAACATCAGGTGAGGTTACCGTCAAGGGTAATCTTATAATAGCAAAAAAAATACTAATCATGTCTGTTATGATTTTAATTTCAAAAGTAGAGCTGTTTTCATCCAACTTGTGGCAGACTAGATATTTGACTGGTTATTATGTTTGACTGTTAATACATAATGTATCGTAATATAATTTTTTTAATATTGTCATTTATATAATATATTATATCTATGAAAAAATCAGTTAATCTAATTAATGTAAAAATAATTCTTACTCTACCTCATCAGCAGCGGTGTTTATGAAAAATGACTTCTTTCTCCACCTCACTAGAAGGTTCTTAGCGATGATCAGATACCGAAATTGCTCGTTGGCCACTTTGAAAAACATGTTGCCACTTAAAATAATAAATGAAACTAATACATTAACGGTAAAGAAATATTATTATCAGCTGTTACTGTCCTGACAGGTCAGCCTTACTTTGCATTCTGGCATTGCTTAGGTATCATTAGCCGCATGTCTTAGACATTTTTTAAACTTATCTGATTTAAGGACACTGTAATGATAAAGTAACTCACGGTGATGAAATGGATGGAGGCGTAGTATTGTTAAAGCACGTCTTCGATACAAATTACTAAATATAGTTAAATAACATCTCGTTCTTTGCCAGCTTGAAATGCTTATAAAAATCAGCCCATTCTTTTAAGAGCTACGCTAACACAGAACGACGCCTTCAAACACAACGAAATAGCCACGTTAAACTTATAACACATTTCGTACTAATTCAAGTTAAAAAAATTTACGTACTAAGTAAGTACTACTTATTTACCACTAGCAGCGCTCTGCGGTGTCACCTGCGTAGTTCCCGTTCTCGTTATTTTTCAGGGATAAAAGGTATGTTCTTCCAGACTATAATCTGTGTTTCAAATTTCAGCCCGATCCGTTCATACGTTACTACGTGATTGAGCAACGAACACCAAATATACAAATTTATTAAAATTAATAAATAACTGAATCATTATTATTTTTATTCATTTTGCTTAATTCCTAAGTTTTCACAGTAGGCGTAAAAACCTATACCTATAGGTACATTACCGCCAGCAGCGGGGCTGGGTCCAAGCTACCGGTGGTTAGTGCTGCTGACTAAAACCCTCTACACACGACCCTAAAATCAGAGGAAATTACGTAAAACTAGTGGGAGGACCCTACATCGCACCATAAATTACCAATCATATGGTGCGATGTAGGCTCCTCCCACTACTTTTACGTCATTTCCTCTGACTTCTGGGCTCGTTTGTAGAGGGTTTAGGAACCTTCTGACGATGCGCGCTGTGTCGAGGATGACCGCCTTCGTATCTGACCTGTAAATATTATTATTATAAAAATATATACCATCACGATATTTTCATTTTGCTACAAATCTTTTGGACTACTCAGAAATGGGGCCGAGTGAAACCGAGACAAACAGCTAGTGACATAATTAATGAAAGTCAAGTATGAACTAAGTTGGCGCGACGTAATCATCATCACATCACATGAAATGAATTAGGAGGGAGTTAGGAACAAACACTTTGTTTTAGATTAATTAACAGATAACATTCTTTGCTCAGGTTGTGGTTATTTAATATTCACCCTTTTGTTAAAAACGTCGACTTGCAAAGAGAAGGGTTACAGGAAAATCGTTTGAGAAAATGGAAAAATGTTGTATATATCTACTTAATATTTTATTTAAAAACGGGGATTTTCACTTACCAAGTTTTTCTTTTGATGTTGTTTGGATTAAGATATACTTTTAATAGGAATCTTGGACATGATGTAGGTATTTTTTGTAAAGGCATTGTTAGTCGCGAATAGAAAGTGGTCCACTGGTGCTGCATCCCTGTTTTAGTGGCCAAGTCTGACGGCAATAAAAAATATGGTAGCATAGTTGTAGGTGAGATATGTCGTATAAAAAAAACAACAATAAAAAAACAAACAAAACAAAATGACAACTTAAGAAACATTACACTAACGAATCACAACTGTTAACATAGCAATAATAATCTATGCAGCAGCTATTAAGCAACATAGGTAAACAACTTACACCTATTATGTTCTCTCTGCTAGGACTCAGGACTCAGAAGAAGAAAGTTTCCTTAATCCACCAAGGCTGGCCTAGTGCAGGATGGTTGTAATAGCACATGTTCTCGAAATCAATCAAAAGCAAAAAGTTACAATCATTTTCTGAAAGTTTTTGAAGCAAAACAAAATCAATCTAAGTCCAGTCTAATTGACTAACTAAAATCTTGATAGATATCTTGTATTAAGTTTGGAGGCAAAACGGAAATACACGTTATTTAATGTACTTGGTTCATTATGTCCACAGTCTCTATATTATAGAGTATGTAGAGTGGAGAAATGTTTAAGAAAAGGATTACATTTTGGACCTTGGCCATTTAAGTCACGTCAATTTCCAGGAGACAATAATAATGCACTTTTATTTTCATTAACAAATGTTCACTGTCAAAATTTTAAAAACTAAACCGCGTTAAAAATTTAGCATAAAAATATAACATATTATCCGCCTCTTTATAATCTTTTTGAATGGCCCTCCACATCAATCATGTCTTATTTTTTCCCTCTCAAGACTTGAATATTTTCTTAATATTATTAAAGGGCTAATTTGTAGTGGAGCTGGGAAAATAAAACATAGTTATCGATTCACAATAAAATTGACGGAATAATCGACAGATAAAATCACAATAAAATTATGTTCATTAAAATCGTATATCACAAAAAGCGATATCGTTTCCTGTTCGAAGTTCCAAAGATTCGAGCAAAGAAATTTGAGTCTATTTGTGATAAGAACGTATAGACTGTAGAATGTGTTGCCTGAATGGGATTTTCCCGATTGTTACAAACTTGGTGTCTTAAAATCGAGAGTTAATCGATTTCTTCTAGGTAACCACGTTCTATCGTAGACCGCATTGTCGCTTAACATGAGGCAATGTGGCGGTCAAGTATAAACATATAAAAGTTAAAAAAATAGTGAAAGTGAATAGGAGTGAAAACTTATAACTCAGAATTTAATAGCTTACTTTGGAAATTACGCGGGCGAATCCAGAGGGCGTGGCCATGAGCATTGCCCTCTAGAAATGCTGATGAATTTCTAGATGGCCAATGGCCAAGTTTACCCGAAGATTTCTTATCATTCCCAAGCGTGACGTTAGAATTCAATTCACAGCCCACGAAAAATCTGTCAAAAGAAGTTTTCACAGAAAGGTATTTAATTCAGCGGGTACTGTCGTGTATTTAATTTGACGTTACAGGTGTATTCATATCAACCGTAGGAGTCCTCCTTGCGCTAGTCGCCTTAGGAGATGTAGTGCCTCCTAATTGAGTACGGTACGAAGAGGTTAGTAAGGCCATGTGCCATCTATGCTACCCCCATAATTTGGTAGGCCTTAGAGATCTCTTGAGGCCAACTAATATAGGATCCTTTAAAAAAAGGAAAGAGTTACACCTAGAAATGGTTTACAACCATCGAGCAACTCGATTTTCCGCGCAAGCACGAAAGGGAGGGAGAAGGGAGGAGGAGAGAGCCTTAGCTAAAAAATATTGTTCAAATTAGTATAGTTAGTATTCTTTCTGTCATTTCTTGCGGGAGGGGAAAGTTGCACACTAGCGCAAAACCGCACTTACATACAAAACATACTTGTACCAATCCATTGCCGATCATACTCACACAGCCAAATCACTAACACATAAAAAATAAAGCACCATTCACAAATCTAGCCCCGCCCCCAGCCACAGTATATTATCAAACTCCATGGTCCACGCGGACTTGTACTTTGACAGAGGGGAAACGCTGTGTATGCCTACTCCCTTCCGTGTTGCTCGCTGTCTACAGCAGGGGTCGGCATAGCGCGGCCCTCCTACCTCCTTGCGGCTCGCGACGGACGCAAAGAAAATGAAAGAGATGATGAAATGCAATTTTAGAAGTGCGGCCCGCTTTTATCTACTTGTCACCATGCGGCCCTTGGCTCCAAAATGTTGCCGACCCCTGGTCTACAGAGGTATATAAAGATGCGTAAGTAAAAGAACAGTAGGTAGGTATTATCAATTAAAAATTATATCTTAAGCAGGTTTTATTTGTTATGACAAGAAAGTTACCTGTAGGTACTTACCTATATTTATAGAATTCTCAGTGCTAGCTTTTATTTATAACTAATTCTGAGATTTCAGAAGTCTATTCTGGTTCATAGGTGAAAATATAAGAAAAGTATACCAACAAACATTGAGTATTTCCATGAAGAAACTTTCTCCCTGGTTTTTATTACACTGACGTAATATCTCCTCGAACATTTAGCGAAGGGTGGGGTTTTTCTTACTTCTGTACTTTTAAATGGGCCAACTCGGACAAGATAAATTCACGCTTATGTAAAAAGTAGATCCTTATTTATGGTTTTAGACTATGAGGTAAGATCATAAATCTTGAATCGGTAAAAAGTTGTTATTGTAAAATTAAAATGACCTGAACGAATTAATGAAATCCTGACCGAAAAAGAACAATATCCCATGAAAATGGTGCAGGAAACTGCACCGTAATATCGGGTACTTTCAACAAATAAAACTATGGTAACTATACCGTAATTGGTATTAGTAGTGCAAAAAGAGAAGGCGCATATTCTACGAAACAAAAGTACCGATGCTCGCTTCTTATTTGCTAAGCGTATTAGTGTTGCCATTCGACGTAGTAATTGGGCCAGCCTTTTGGGCACATTTCCTAATGGTAGCAACTTTTTAGATTAAATAAAACTTTGAATGTCCTAGTGGCTTAGTTGGATGTAAGTCTGCCTGCTCCAGAGGCGTAGTTTCGATTGACAGTCAGGGCAAATATTTGTTCGATGAATATACGACTATTGCGTATCATGTGGAATAAGTACCTATACGTATGTACAATAATTGTATAAGTATGTAGGTAATTTATCAGCTCTCTGGCTCAAGCCTATCATAGTTTGGGGCAGTTAGTGTTAACTTACGTTATGTAAAATATAGTACGTAAAACGTGGTGAGGGTAATCGGAGTTAAACAAAAACCTCTTCAGCTAATTATGTAAAAACATTTAACAGCAGAAACATAACAATTTGAAATTCGTGTCGAAGTTCACAGTTGCTTAGGATTTAATTGTCGTATTTTTTTATTTCTAAAACCTATATCTTATTCTCATCGTAAAGACCTTTACAAATAAACTTATGAAACATTTTTAACAATTTGAAAAATTATTTGATTAGAATTTAATGTCACCGTTTGATTAAAATCTAACCAAACCTTTCCTAAGTTTGTAATCCTACGCGTTATATTGTAAGCTGACAGTGTTTTCAACTTTACGGTAACACATATAACGTATTCGCAAACACTAGTAGCAGTATATTATATAAACTCTTTGCTCGTGGCGCTTTACAATGTAGATTCATGCTACAAGGATAGGTTTCAACAACTCGACCAAAGTGTGGCCAACGCCGGGCAAGCATCCAAGCTTCGTCACTTTGTAAGAATAACTCAGCTATAACAAGGATCAATGGTGACACGAATTTGTATTCATGTATTGGATTATCTTTCCAACGTCTGCTTATCTAAGTATATCACGTTTTAATTTTGAAAGCAGTTTCATTGAAGATTTAAAATACATTAAATGAGGGATTTAAAAAAATGTGTGTATGTGTTATTTTCTAAGAGTTTAGAGATAGAGAGACGATTTTCTTAGCACTCCATGGATTCACCGTGCGGGTGCCGGGTCCATCGTGTGGCAGAGAGAGAAAACCCGAGTAGACCCCGAGACTTGTGACTCCGGCGTAGGTTCAAGGGGCCCCTTTCTGACGTACATCAACAGTAACCTTCACTACTCGTTTTTCTCTCCCTGCCCAGCCAAATCTGATATGAGTCTACTAGTGCAGCTTTAGATACTCGTTCTAGTATAGAACTTACTGCACTACTGGATAAACCAAGGTCTTTCAGCAGGTTATAGAGAGATTTTGCTGTTATACCTCTCGCTCCCACTTCTACAGCGTATAAACTAACTACATAGCCGTTTTATGTTAATAATTCGTTTAGGAGGTCGTAATACTTATTTTGTTTCATCGCGTGGTCTTTAGGTATATTAGTTTCCCACGGTACGGTAAGTTCTACAAGGACTATGCGTTTCGTAGCTCTAGAAAAAAGGAAAATGTCCGGTCTGGATGACGAAACACCCACATCCTCTGGGATCCTGTAGTGCCTTTCATACGTGTCCATTAAAATAGTTCAATCAGGTGCTGTCCCCAGGATTGAGTAAGGCTTGTGCCTGAAGTTTGAAGTTGAGCCTTCTTTTACAAAGTTAATTTGTCTTTTGTTTGTCGTCAATCCCTTTTGGGCTCTAGCTACTGAAAGGCTCATGGCTTCACGTATGATTTCAAGTACTCTATCATGGCGCCGCGAGTAATGACCCCCATTAAGGAGCACCTTGCATCCCACCAATATGTGCCTTGCTGTACATATCGCCTCTCCACAAGTATAGAAACATTTTTCAGAGGCTTTTCCCCACCTTACCAAGTTACTCTGGTCAGGGAGGGTCATTTGGAATGCATTTAGATAAAATTTTAATAAGGCAGGAGACCAGTCATAGATCAAGGTGCGCAACTTTAGAGCTAATGGGATACAGAACTCACCCATGGTTAACCACTCACTTTGCATTTCTAAATTCATAGCGTGCACTTTGTAACCGTCATTTTCGTCTTGTTGTAGAAAGGTTTTTACCATGTCTCGGTCTTCCCTTTTCTTTCTCGCACCCAACCCAGCAGTATTTACTTGTGCATCTGCCAAAATTGTTTATGGGAAAACCATAAAATATGAAAAAAATCAAAAAAAAACATGGATTTGTGTCAAATATTGGCCTTCAAAAGGTTCACTGAAAAATTACGAAACTTTATTATCGCAGCATCAAGAGATTTGCCCTACTTATTATTATTAACGAATCACGAGATTAGCACTTAAAAACAAATGAAAAAATATGTATTGCTGTTTGCAGGTAAGACAAGATGATACAAAATATTTTAAAAGTTGACCCACATCCAAACTGGCTTCTTTTTCTAGAGACATACAATGTCTAGCAAAACAATTTCTTTAGTAAAAAGAGAATACTTAAGTGAACTGAAGTCGGTTAAAAATAATAGTCAGCTGAATTGAGTTTTCTTCTTCTTCGTCTTCTATTCATATCTGGCTTTTATTCGGTTGTGTTATCTAGTACCAATTCCCAGATATCCGTCCTTAAGTACCAGCAATTGCCGGGTCCAAGCTCCCACTCAAGCTTTATTTAATTGAGTAGGTACCTATCGAGACTCGCCATGGACCAGGTGGGCAGGTTTTGTCAGCGTGCACTAGATCAAACACTAAGGATAATGGAGCAGAATAGTTAGCAAATAATGTATTTTATCAATAAATTTAATAAGTGTTGGAAATACAGTAGTTACTGCGGTGCCCAAGAAACGGTCGCAAACTCTGGCCCAGTAACAACCACACCAGAAACCAAATCCTGTACGACTCAATTTTGTTTTGGACCGTACGTACCTACTTACAAAATCTCTTAACGGTTATTGAATTGGATTTTCCAATAAAAGAGAAAGAATTCTCAGGGTATTTTATTGTGCTGAGAGACCACGTGGGTATGACGATTCTATCAAACTTCTTCGGATTACGAGAAGTACGATAGAAAAAAGGGCAAGGTGGTATTAGATCATGCAGATCAGTTGCACACTATCCGAAGTATATCCTATAAAAAAACTGATGAGCTAGCAATTTTGCGGCGATAATAATTATAATATGACGGTGTTTACAGTTTTATGGTGACATAATAAGTATACATGGCAGAAACCACCAGGTTTACGAGATACAGTACAGTAAAATATATGGAATATGTATTTGAAATTTGAACATATATTTTGCCACTTTTACGACAAATAAATGTTTCTTATTTCTGGGTGCCTAACATAGTATATTGGTAAGCACGAAGCAGTATTTTTTTGTACTTTCATATTAAAGTACTCCGTGGTATTATGCTACGTACAATAAATAGGCAGGTGTGGCCTGGAGGAGGTGTTTATGTAATGTAATTAATGTAATTCTATTCATTCACCACTACCATTTTCCCTTGGAATTGTAATAGAATTTCTCAATGTAGTAAGATTTAAGTCAGAATTTGATACTAATAAACATTATTGTCATATTATTGTCAAACATATTATAGATGTATTTTAGGGTAAAATATCTTCTTGTATGAAAGTGAGACATAACATTTAAAAATTTAAAAAAGAAAACCCCAATTAAACTTTTCTGAATAAGACGATAAAACAAATAAAAAAAATACTTTACTAACTCAGCTAATTAATGTCGAACTTTTAACGATCTACTAGCAATACGTTCAAAATGAACCGGTTCGAAAACTATTACCAAGTTGTTAAGCCCAGCTAACTACCAGTTAGTCAAGTGGTAGCTAATTCGCCTTTATCTACTTTTGAACGTTGCTAGTGAATGCAAATGTTAGTGATTTTGAACGAGTAAATGTTTTAAAACGTGATGGCTAAAATCTTAACTTTTCGGTCTCTTTAAAACGGTTGTTGTTGCAGCGAATGCAGGTAACATTCGCGAATTAAACTAAGTTTGTTTGTTCATTATAATTTCAAACAAGAATTAATTGCACCTACTCTAGTTGTGTTTATTCCTTCTGACGTTTTAGTTACAATACAGCATTTTTCTCGTGACCACTGCCGTTTTACGAGTCAAACCGTCGGGATGCAATAAAAAATTTAATATATTGAAATCGTACACATTATATAGCTATATGAATTGAAGAATTATAGGTCAGGCAAAAAAAAAATGGACTACCATATAATTCTGTCATGTCTCTATAGTACACTACAAATTACCATCACAAAAAAGGTTATCAATTTACGTCGATTTTTTCACTTGCTAAGAATTAAATCGGTTCCGAAAGTATGTTTATTGGTTTGCATTTAGCCGCTATCTCGCCTAATATTAATCGCCAATGAAAGCTACGATATAGTGCGCCTACCTAGAAGAAACCAATTCACTCTACATTCGGAGACACCCAGATTAAATCCATCAGAAATACCTACTAAAACATCGATGTTTACAGATATTTAATCTCAGACAAAATAAATTACTTACATACGAAGTACAGAAATCTAAGTTTTTTACCGGTTAATATTATTGGTTTAAAGAAAATAAAATTAGCAGTCATACGTCATAGGAGTGCGGCTAGAAGTGAAATGTTAAAACTTGGGATTTTAGCATGAAGCACGACCAATATTGCGCAGTATATCGCAAAGGTAAAGCTACATAATTATATACTAACTTTTATGTATGTCGGCGACGCGAGCTGAAAAGATTTTATCCTTACAAAAGCATCTAACACGGACAGCACACGGCCAACTAAATGTTATTTGTACGTATATATGTTTATGAATTCGTGTGCACAGACCGTTGAAAATTACCCATTATGCTGTACATATGCTGTATATAGTATGCCAGTAACTATGCTGGCATCATAGCAGTGCTATTTATTTATGTATACAATTTAAGCATGAAACTTACTTATAGTTGTAGATACGAACACATTACATGCTTGAGCTTATATAGACAAATACTTCGGCCTTTAAATTGCCCAATTTGTCAAAGAAAATATCAAAATCTGGTTTTTGAGTGAGTGAGTGTGCCGTTCAAAAGTTCAACAAATCGCGACGTGGGCGCGTTGTAGCCGCGCGCGGTCCGCGGCCCGCGGGTAGCGGCAAGGCGCGAGCGCGACCAGCCCGCACCGGCCGACACAATGCACCGCCAGCCGTACCTCGCTCAATGTATCAGGATTGTTCAGTTTGCTATTCAGCATTAATAAATAGTGAGTTGCTGCATCTTGCGCCTCAGTTCCAAACTGTACAATCCTACCACTCGATAGACAAATAGTGATGGATACATATGTGGATAGTAGGCGTACCTTTTTAAAAAATAAAATCGCGCTATAGATTCTCCTCGACACCACTGGCCAGTAGTGCAGAAGGAAAAAAAATCCCCACGGCACTACCAGTAATGCGGCTTGGTAGTGCCGTGGGGAATAAGCCGATATAACAAACCTACATATAGATAAACATATAGGTAATAACAAACCTACATATAGGTAAATTTAACGCTGCTAAAAAAGTTGGCTTCACTTTAATTTCACCTTTATTGCATTCGGTATACCATTCTAATTTTTATGTATTTGACGTCGGTACAGGAACTTTCTAAAAATATTACCCCAAAAACCATATAAAGTCTCTATTTTAAAGGCAACTTTACTACAGAAACACAAAAATAGATAAACACAGAGCTCCATATGAGTGGCTCGTCCGTTCAGGGCTCCGTTTATTCTTGGAGACAATCGATACTAGCGTCTGCATATTTAAATCTGTGACGGGTTGAACGGCTGGCTCGTGTGGTGACGTCTGCGTATCTGATGAGACTGATTGGACGATAAAATAATGCATGTATTATGATACGTCCATTAGACGTACCGATGTTAAATTATAGCACTTGAAGAAGAGTTGTATATAGACAAGAGTTAACGAGAAGTAGAGTGAATTGCAATTAAGACGCTCGTTCTAGCACAGTTTGTCGTGCTTTTTCTGAACTGTAAAACATATTTTTTATAACATACCTCTAGAGTAACAGGGCGAACAAGCCCTGTGCTTGTTAGTAAGCAATATGCCTGCCCAGAATAGCACAGTGCCATACCGGTATTTGAAAATGAAGACGAACACTGCCTAGCACTTCGCTGCACTCATCACCCAAAGATGATTTATCTGTTTAACACGTAATTTTTCTGGAAACATTGCCCTTCGAACCAAAATACTACCTAATGTTTGCACGTTATTGCTTGGCTGTCGAATAACTGGGTGGTACTTTGGCAACTGGATTCTACAAAGAGTTCAAACATTACAAACATGTGTTATATAGGTATATCCATTATTTCACATCCATACACCCTAAAATAAACAATTATTATACTATGAGAGTCAGATAGCTGCAATAATACTTATTATACATAAAAACACCCATACATAGAACAATTATTTGTATTCCTCACACAAATATTTGCACTGGTTGGGAATTAATCCCACCCACAACAACCAACAAACACTACGGTTTTATAATTTCTCTTTCACAGTTTATGCCTCCACTCCTGTATAGGTCAATCTACTAGCAGCCTCTGACGTAATAACCAATAATACATTTAGCAGAAGCGAAACGACACCTATAATTTCTGTGAACCTCAATTAGGCATATTTAGGTCAGTCTGGCACACTAACTCAAAGTGGGTCTTGGTCTCCACATTCACCAAATGCTCTATTTCGGTACCGGGTCCGCTATCTCTCATAAATTCATGGGGCATACTTAAAAATGTGGATAATGGAAATTTTTCAGGTTAAAAGATGATTTATTCCTAGTTATAAGATTAAAAAAAGCCGTGGTGAACCAGTGGCTAGATCGTGGTGTACACAATCCTGAAGTACTTAATACGTTTGAAATTTGAATCCCGGATGCACCCCTTAGTATTTTTACACGTGCAGCTATACAATTTATCAGCACTAGTTTTGAAGGTAATGGAATAATTGAGGAACCGACATGTTTCGAGAAGCTTCCGAGCTCGTACGGCTAAAAGTGAATGAAAATGTATGTCCGAATCAGGCTTGTGTTTCGCAATACGGTGAGGAGTGTAACGACTAGCCGTGACAATGATCAGCTCAGTGGCTCGAGGTTATGGTCCAGTGATCGGTAGTCGGTTGTGCACTAACAGACCGCTTCCGATTAACGGCCCGGAAGTAATCGTTGATTAAGGATTTGCAGCTGACCGCGCAGTGTAGATTGGTGCAGAGGCAGTGACGTTCATAATTTGCTGCTGCATTCCAGGTTTCATTGCAGACTATAAAATATATATAGATACATCTTTTGAACGTTTGGTTTTTTAAATTATTTAATATTTTAAAACCCTTGTGAAATGACCGTGAGGTAACTAGGGAATGACACGCTATAACCCGTGTCATTTAATACATACGCTTATTCGATATCTCGAAGCATTTCAACGAAGATACTCGTCTCTCCAACAAGTCAGGAACATCTCAAACAATCTGATTACACCCAAATCTAGTACAGTGTCTGCAAAACATAAAATTTCTCACCTGACACGTGTGTTATTACGAGATACATTTAATTACCATTTCCAGCGATGATGCTAACTTATGGCCTTATAGTGAGTACGTCCGATTCATAATCATAGGTTGTTTATGATTCGAATCTTGCTTGCACACCTGAATATTTTTCCGAGTGCTGATGTACCTACCTACAAGTTTGTTATCGCCACTTAACGGTGAAGGAAAACTGAACCAAACAACTAAATCGTAATGTTACAAAAACAAAAAAAGTTTTTAAAGGACCTCCTTAAAGGTGTCATTCACCAGGCCTTATCAGTGGCCGGTGGTGGGTTATTGTCTTGATTTTTCTCCTCGTGAGAGAACGCCTGGAGTCCTAGAATTGGTAACGTAAAGTGCTGCTTATGCTTATGTAATAACATTTAAATTGAATTGTACAATGTAAGTTCCTAATCGAACCCCGACGTCACAGTCATATGAATGACCATAGCGCCATTGCTAATGGAGAGCTTTCGTGGCTCACATATTCCTATTCGTGCGTCAGAGTTGCGTCACAAATACGTTAATATATAGGTCGAGGTTTTAAGGACGCAAGATTATGTCAAAGGCAATCAGAAAAAAATTGACTTACTAAAGTTATTGATCCGTGATCGTAAGAAGTGATTGTGTTCTATTATTAGGTATTTCTATTATGCTTACGAAATATTTTAAGGAAAACCTAAATAATTTTAAAGTTGTACTTAATAATAGGAATCATTGGAAATCACACAATTGAAAATAATACTTCAAAACAACTAAAAACATGCTTTCCTTTGATCCAATGTGATCTATCTTGAACAAATCCTAACTATAAAGGAGTCTCAATTGACTCTATATTTTGGGTGTAGGCTAGTGTAGGTCGCAGACTGCGTAAGAAACGTCCGCAAGTGGTTCCCTCCTTGTTGAGATCCACTATAGATGCCAACACCACGCCTAGTCAGCCCAGCCCCGTTTGAGTCGCCTCTCATCCTTTTTTCGTTGGATTTTCGTATTTAGGACTCGATCTCTCAAAGGCATTACAGTAAAATTACAATAATTAATTACGTGGGGCTTAAACCTCCGAGATATAAGCATTTAAAAGGCTTCACCATATACCAGTTTTAATCATGTTATAATTTAACAACAGAAGTTTTTTTATTATTCACGTTAGTTCGTACGTAAATTAATAACTTTCCCCTGGAAACATAAGTCCTAGCTTAGTCCTTAATCCTGTGTGTTTCAAATATGTTTCAGTTTACGGCATAATCTTCGCGTTTCATGTAGCTTTTACCACGTTTTTAAGCTGTTGATTAGAAATAAAGCTATCTATAATTACGTAGTTAGGCTTTTACAAGTATCTTAAATTGAGCGTTTCGTTTTACAAATACAAAAATATCAAGAACATATGTAATAGAACTTAGGTGTTTTACCAGCAGCAGTTGAATTTTTCAAAATTAGTAGAGTAGGTAGTTAATTTATGAATCCAACTGCTTTGACTAACTTGGTTCGGTGATGGTCAACCAAACATCCTTCAAAACTAGAAATAAGTACGGTGATCAAATTTATCTCTGAATATGTTTGTTTCTTTAAAGTCTATTTAGTTACATTATAATACTAAAAAAACATCCAGCCAAATAGAGAACCTCCTCTTGTTTGAAGTCGGTTAATAAATAAATGTTGACCAAAATAAAGGTAGATTACTTTCTTTCTATTAATTTTATCAATCAGATATATTTTGCTAGGTAAACTCTAGGCTACCTTTTGATACGAGTACTACTGAATCCGAAAAATCTGTCATAAATTAACGGATTCTAACGAACGATTTTGACGATTCTGTTTTCGTTCGGTAGATCATTCATACTTACTTCCATAAAGAAAAATAATATTCAATATTTAATATTTGTCCACCAATATTTATTTATATCAATATCAAATAGGCCTACCAATACATATTATTTGGGTACACAAAGTTAATTCAAATAAATTCAGTGTCAATTTTAAAAAGCCTCAATAATTATGATAATTCGGATTTGACTTTGCTCAAAAACTTGTCAAGTTAATGCCTCACGCAAGCTTCAAGCAAATGTTGGGAATACATCAGTAAGAAGACTAAAGTCAATATCTATTGAACTATTGACTAAAGTGGGCGTAGTCTATGTACTTACGTCGTTCATTATTCATTTCTCTAATTTTCTGTCGTCAGGCTATGAGTATTTGTCATGGCCCTCAAGAGCTCTACATGAAATATGGATTCGTGAAATCGTAATAAAATCCGTTGAATGGGCGTTTTGGAGAAACTGAAACTTTTCGCTTTTCAACTGCAATACAATGAGGTCGCTGATTTATTACGGTCGTACACGTGAAATGAGCTTGCATGAGAAATATTTTAAAATTTTAATATCACTTTTTTATACGGTCACCCAAAAAGGAGTATTATGTTTTTAGGTTTCCTGTGTAATACGTAATACCAAACGTATTCCAATGATTTTGGTTGGTATTCAAAACATTTAATTTTCTCCGAAATTACAAAAACTGACTTCAGTTAGATATTTTTTTTACTTTTATAGGTTTGCATTAGACCGCAATCTCGCCCGATGTTAAGTGATGATGCGGTCTACGATGGAGCGTGCTTACCTAGAAAAAACCGATTCACTCTCGATTTGAAGACACAAAGATTGTAACCATTGGAGAAACCCCACTCAGGCCACGTATTCCACAGCCTAGTTAGTTAGTTAGTTCCACAGATTAATTTTTACAAAGTTTTTGAAAGAAACTACTAAACACTCGGTGCCAATGAGACAGCGAAAAAGGATGAAGACATCATCGGGGTAATGTTGATGTTTGATGATAATTACAAAAACAGCTATAAAAAATATATCGCAATCGGCGGACCTATCACATAAGAAACATACGAAACATACAACCGAATTGTGAACAACCCCCCTTTTTAGAAGTCGGTTAAAACTAGTCCATGGTGCTAGAAACATTTATCAAAATAACTTTGGAAATATAATTTGTACTCTTAAGTACATATGTGTGTGATAGCTAAATTCTAGTATATTTATTCGTAAAACTTCCACAATAATGTATATAGACAGGACCTTAAAGTTCGCTGTCATGTCAAGAAGGTTCTTGCATATTTATTCATAAGGACCCAGGAAGGCAGCCCTCAAGAGCTCGCTAAACACCTTGTAACATCCTCGAGCAACCCTTTTGACGGGACAGTTACGTTATTCAAGATAATGCCCCTTAAGTGCGATCGCGCCAAAATTCAAATTCTCTCCAGTTAATGACACCAATACACAAGGTGGAAACAACTTACACATGAATATATAATTGTGTGCTCGAAGTGTGAATATTTAATGGCACACGACACGTCTCCTGCGCGACTGGGATGCGCGTGTTAGAAGAACAGTAATTATGTAGTTCTCTATAGAAGCTAGAATAATTTTTGATTGCTATAAATAATAAGTAGCAGTGTTCCCATGGTTTCATTCCCGTTCCCGTATTTTATAATCAAGATAAAATTTATGTGTCATTCCAGATTGTTATCTATATTTATTTCAAATTTCTTAGAGATCCCTTCAGATCGTTTAGAATAAAAAAACTTCCATAAATACTCTCCAATTTTCGCAATCGTAACATATTATGCAGATGAGACTAGTCCGAACCCTTTTTTTTTCCATTTTTTAGCCCCCGACCAAAAAAAGGGGTGTTATAAGTTTGACGTCGACGTCTGTCTGTCTGTCTGTCTGTCTGTGTGTGTGTGTCTGTCTGTGGCGCCGTAGAGCTCAAACGGATCGGTCGATTTCGATGCGGTTTTTTTTATTTGAATGTTAATTACCGTGCGGATGTTCTTAGCTATGTTTGGCAAATATCGATTCAAGATGGCCGCCTCCACAAAATGGCGGATAAAATATTTCTTCACAACCTACCTCAATATGGGTATCAAATAAAAGGGCTAGTAGTATAACTAAGTAGTAGACTATACAGTATAACAAATTTCAAATCCAAGATGGCCGCCACCACAAAATGGCTAATTACATAATTTTTTTCACTACATGGGTATCAAATGAAAGGGCTTAACTGGTAGAATACTATGCACTATGACGATTTTCAAATCCAAGATGTCCGCCACCACAAAATAGCGAAGTACATTTCTTTTTTCACTACTCGCTCAATATGGGTATCAAATGAAAGGGCTTGACTAGTAGAATGTTGTACAAATTACAAATCCGAGGTAGTCGGGGGTTAATCAAAATTTTTATTTTTGTTCTTGTCTTTATGGTGCATGGACACTTAAATCAGCAGACCGCGGACGTATTGATGCCTTTGAGATGTGGTGTTGGAGAAGAATGATACCTTGGACAGCGCGTCGGAGTGCTAGAGTACTTTGAGCATATAGCCAGGAAGGAAGGTCACAACCCGGAGAAGCTGACAGCCACTGGGAAAGTTGACGGTAAAAGAACAAGAGGCCGCAGTCCGATGCGTTGGTCAGATTAGATTCGCACCACTTTAGACACATCAGTCTACGATGCCATACAGGTTGCCGGTGATAGAGGGAGATGGCGTAGTTTCATCTTTGAGAAGTCGTTGAGACGTGGTGGTCACGACCCTCAGACATGAGGAGTACGTCTCTAGGAGGAGGAGGAACATATTAGCAGTGCTCCGCGGTATCGCCCGTGCGCTGAGCCTTAATCTGAATCTCGGAAACGGCTCCAACGATTTTTATGATTAAGCAGCGGGTTTCGGGGGCTATAAATCGATCTAGCTAGGTTTATTTTATTTAAAACGTCGATTAAACAATGTTTAAAACGATCAAAGCACGGTCATCCAGGTATTAAGTTTTAGCGGTACGAGCAACTTTTCTGAGTAAAGTCAAATAAAACAACACAGTTAAAGTAAAGTCAAATTAAGTAAAACATTTCAGCGTTTGTATGTCAAACAAACTTATAGAGTCACAATTGGTTTTAATACGATGTAAACGACATTTGTACGTTAAATTATGTTTTCTTGCGCAGACTCAAGACAATTAAGTTTTGACTTGTTGATAGAACAAGGTTAACTATGACAATTTTGCAGTTCCTAAATAACAAAAAATCCAACCTACTAGTATTATAAATGCAATAGTTTGTAAGAATGTTTGTTTGTTGCTCTTTCACACAAAAACTACTAAAGGGATTTGGATAAAATTTTGTGCATAGATAGATAATGGTATAGAATAGCACATAAGTTATTTTTTATACCGGCAAAATAACGGGATCGGGAACTATGCGGATGAAACCGCAGGATGCTGCTAGTATTGATATAGTTTTTTAAGTTTCGCGATTATAACTCATACAGAAAACATAGACAGATCGATTTTATGTGCCAAGATATGTTCCTTTTTTTTAAGTGAAAATTTCTTTTGGCGCGTCACAGACAGAGTGGGCTTCGTGTTCGAGCTTTCGTGGGCTGTGAATTGAATTCTAGCGTCACGCTCGGGAATGTAAATGCTTCGGGTAAACTCGGGACCACGCCATTGGCTATCTAGAAATGATGACGCATTTCCATGCTCAAAGAAAGATATCAAATTCCGAGTTATACGTTTTCACTTCTATCGGCAGTTCCTATGACTGCCAATTTTTCGCATTAATTTCTACTAAGTATTTGGTGGAAAATGGGCATGCTGAGCAACGGTGCGGAAACGCTATTATGATGCCGTCCAACCATCCGAGGTGGAAACTTTAGTCGTTGATTTCCAACTGGGCTACATTTGAAACATCGAGAATTTCAAAACGAGAAAAGATACGAATCCCGCCACATTCGTTCGAGACACGTGCCAAAAGGCTCGTAGGCAACGATACCTTTTTTCGAAAAATATTTCAAAGACTTGGACGTTGCTGTGAAATTGCTAACTTATGGTTTTATATCGGATCCATTTCAGCGAAAGTGCATCTGATTTGTATGAAACCATATTGCCTTCTTTCCCATCGGACTACTCGTGGCTTGCAAAAATGATAAAAATATCGCCTTATGGATGCAGTTACAAAGATTTGAACGAAGAAATAGTACGGAATTTTCTGCCTGAGTGTTTTTCTCGATAGATATAATCTTGGTGTCTTCGAAGTTAAAACATCGTGAGAAAACTGTCGTTTTTCAAGAACCTTTCATGGATATGTGTCATCCTCAACCCTCACTAGGCCAGCAAGGTGGATTAAGACCTTAACTCCTCCTTGTGAGAGAGAACACTCCGAGTTCCAGCAGAGGGCTGTTTATGTTATGAAGCAGTAATGTTATATCTGTCTTTTTCGCCCAGTTCTATGTGAGAGAAAATCGATACATCTGATAGAATAGTGCTTAGGGAAAGTTATAACCCTACAAGTTGGTTGTAAGTACCTATAGATTGAGAGGTTATTGTGCCCCATATAGCGGTGAAACTTTCGTAATAACGTACTCGTATCAATAGCAGACTTTTTCGTAATTCCTTCTTTTGGCGTTCTTGTTTACATTCCATCCGGACTTAGGATAAAGTGTTAGGTTTATTTATTCTGAAATCACGATACCCCGTCGTTTTTGCTTTGAAATTTCTTCGTAGAATAAGAATCTGTTTTTTTGTAAATACTTGTACATAGATGGTAGATAAATACACAAAGCTTTCATCAGCTTCGTCCGCACGAACAAACAATAATTGCCTATATATATTTATTTATATCCTATTTTTCCGTAATACATACTCTAAATTGGCGTTGATAACGACTAGCGTAATATGCGTACCTAAGTATATGTTTTAATATTAAATAGTTTTACTTATAAACTTTTAATAATATTCTAATAACACGGTTGATGTTGCAAAGCCACGAACGAAGAGATTTGATTCTACTTTTGTGATAAGAACGTCTAGGCTGTGGAATACGTTAGCTGAGTGGGTTTTTCTCCCGATGGTTACAATCTTTAAAGAAGAGTGAATCGGTTTTTTCTGGGTAAACACGCTCCATCGTAGACTGCAACGTCGCTTAACAACTTAACATCAGGCTAGATGGCGGTCAAGTTAAACCAAGTATAAAAGTTAAAAAAATACAAGTAATTACACAAGATTTAAGTTAATTTAATTAATTAATTTATATTAATAATATATTATATAAAATAATTAATAATTATATATATAATTAATTAATATTAAACAAAAATTAAAACCAGTTTTACGTCTGTGGCTAATTAAGTTTAATTCCAGTGAGTAGAAAGATTGTTTTCCACCGTAATGGAATAAACACACATTCGAATTACAGTAACCTGAACAGACGTTGCAGATAATGGCGGTTTCCCCTGTTCGCAGTTACTACGGCAACCTTAGGTAATGCCTCTACGTGAATAGAGAAATGCGATAAAACAACGCTACGCGATGAGATAGCAGCCATTTAAAAATAATTATTTTAAACTATCTAGTTGTCTCTAAAATTAGAGAACATTTAACGCTTACCAATACATATTTATGCATAATTAAAAACTTTGCATTCTTGTTTGTTTGTGAGTGCAATATTTTGATACTGTAGGTACAGTTTCGGGAACTATTACGAAAACTTTTGTGAAATATCTCTATAATATATAAAAATGTTATATTGGTTTGTGTACGCTTCAAAAACTCAAAAAGTTCTGCACCGATCGAGCTAAAATTTTACAATGATATATAATCCGCATCAAGGATTGTTGTTATCTTATTTTTGCATCACAATGTGCTACAGCGAAGCGTGGCAGGGTACAGCTAGTTTTATATAAAAAAAAAAATATCGGGTGTAGGTCCGCGTTTGACCACCAACTCGCCTGATGGTAAGCGACGGTGTGGTCGAAGATGACGCACCTAGAAAGTACCTATTCACTCTAACCTTAAAAAGTTCTAGATTATATTTCTCATAATTCTTGTAATCTCATATAATTATCTGAGAATTATCATAAAATATTAATGATTCATGTTCACGAGCATTAGCACTTTAAGAACGAACTCACATACTTTACTACTCGTAGGTTCCCCTCTGGACTTAGCTCTGTGGGACGTGGGACTAGAATACAATGATTTGAGTCTAGTACACCATGGAATGTTTTTAATTATCTTGCTTCATTTGCATGTATGGGAATTTAGAATTTCCAACAAAACTAAAATAGTAACAGCAGCTTAAATAATATCTGATTATGACACTTCCATAGAAGGGACGAGATGGGTTAGGTAGTTGCTTAATGATTACCAAAATGCTTGCCCATAACAACATACACTTTACTGAATAGAACTAAACACAAAAACGTTAACAACGTTTTATATTATAGCCACGCTTTCTGATGCTCATTGAGTAGGCCCGTTGCCTACGTTCTAATCTGTTTTCCGGTCACGTGCGAATTGAAAAATGGAAGGGTAGTTGTGTGTCTCCGCGTGTCGAATAACAAACGATCTGAGACGCTATACGTTGTGGGTTTCATAAATGTGCAGGAACAAAAATAATGGGGTTGGATGAACTTTATTGTACGAAAAATACTGATAATTTAGCCTACATATTCCTTAAGAACAGTTTTGGCGTTTTATATTGAAGTCGACGATTTTCTGTACTTACCTATTTGATTTAACTCTAAAATTTTAATGAATGAAAATGTTAGAAAAGAGTAACCATAATATGTCGTTGATTTCTGACTGATACTGAAACTAGGGCAAATTATTGTTCACTATTTGAACAGTAATATATGTCTATATAAATGTAAACAACGTATCATTTTTTAAAGTCAATTTGATAAACATGCTTACTCGAATTATATTATATCATTATCATTATAGCGCTCGTCATTGCGGTCACAATATTGACATTTAATGTTATTTATTATAACTTACTAATTTAGTAAATTTGCAATTGGTAGGAAATTCCCACCAGGCTATAAAAGGGGTCAATCAAAGAGATTACATATACTACATTATAGAGTTGGCACAAAAGCTTTACACCGAAAGCACGCGTAGCATCTTTCTTGCCTTGTCGCTCTTTATTGGAAGTATCATACTTTTGTCGCGGCACATCATTCTGTTGCCATAGAAAATATGCACGTCATCTGCTTACGATTGACACAAAAGAACCGTGCGGAAAACTCTATACGTAGTATATGTAAACTCTTTGGGTTTAATCAAATAGTAACTTTGATGGCTTGTAGTTTTTGTCTTTCTAAAATTTAGTAATAGAAACAAAACAATACGCAAGTTATCCAATTGTAACTTGGGAAGAAAATTGTAGTTTGTAAGCGTGTTTGCGTGCTTGGCCTCGAATTTTGTTTGTTCATCCCTAATTTCATTACACTGCGGGATTTTGTAAGGATTCCGGCCTATCAGCTTCTTAATCTTTAGCAAAATTATATTGTGGTGCTTGGAAACAAGTGGTCCCCGGAATTTAATTATCTCGCCAGTGAACGAGGCATCGTAAAGGCTTTCATTAGCGGTGATTACAGACCGAAATTGTGAAGGCGGTAGAATAACACTGTCTTATTTTGTATTTTTAGACCGAAGTCGCTCGAGACGAATTATGAGGTCAATTTTGAAATTTTTGCAAAAATGAAATCTAGCTGCAAAACATTTTATTTGTATCGACTATGTATATATGAAATAGAAAATCGCGAATAACGTTTTCAATCTCAAAGATCGCTCCATTCACATAAAGTTTTAGATTTGTTATCAAATGCAATAAATAAAAAGAGTACATATAAAACATAAAAAGAGGTCATTTATAAGTCTTATATATATGTGACAAAATTTGTATATATTATTGTCTTTAACACATAAAAATATGTAATGATGTTAATCCATTTTCAATAATTCGTATGCGTTTCTGCACTTAATTTATCATGGAATCGATTGACTTCGAAACTTGTAATGAATGCTTTCAATAAGTACTATTGGTTCAAATCGCGTAAATTTTAAAACTATAGAAGTGTTGTATTGGATCTTTATGGAATCGTAGAAATAAATGACCACAAAAACAGTCGCCTAATATTTTATGTTCTGTAACAGAAACCCTAATTAATATAAAATATACTTTTTTTTAATAAATGGTGACGAGACGATCCGGACATGTACCTTATGGTAAACAACATGTCTGACACATAACAGCACAGCGACACGCAGCTATTGGAACATGAAGAGTCCAAATCATTACCTAGCACTGCACTGCGCTCGTCACCCAGAGATCTAAGATCTTATATCTCTAAGCCCTGTAATTACATTTTTCCTTTGTGGGTTATCTATTCTATTTTATGATTACACGTACATTTTTGTATGTTAAACTTCACTCAACCTACTTTTTCTCTTTTAAACATAAAGTTTCCATTTATTTAACCGTTAATATAAAGGTACAACTGAAATGATTTAAGTAGACCAATTACCAGTAAATCCATTGAATGGAATGATACAAGTCCGACTAAATAAAATATTAAGTCATCATTAATTAGAACGGAGTTGTGGAGCCTCATTATGCGACGTTCGTTGGACCGTATTTCATATAATTACTGCCTATAATTTACGTTTTGTTACGAGGGTGTGTTTTGAATTTCTTCTCTGAGTATTGACTTCATTGGAATAAAATAACTCACCCGTGATTTATTGGGCATCCAGTCATTCAAAATCGGTTAGCGAAATAGTATAATAAGATAATTAACTACATCAACTATGAATTTTCCTAAGTCAGCAAAATATTGGGTTTAATTTTTTTAAATGAATAGACAGTAAATAAACCCAGAATGTTGTTTTTTGTTACTAAAATAAACTGGAAATATCGTTTTCCTCCTTCTCCGAGAATATTTTTTTATCGTCATGTTTTTAAGTCAATGGGCTGAAAATCTTCAGATTATTTTCTCTATCCTATTATTTAGGTATCAAATAAGAAATACGTTAACTTTTCTATGGACAAAAAATATGAATTACACTTTTCTATCATTGTCATCATCATCAGCCTATGATAGTTCACTACTAGACATACGCCTCTCCCATGATATAGCTACTTAGCCCTATCCTCAGATTTTCTTCTTTAGCCGCTTTCGACCAGCTGTTTTACGTATATCATCACTTAATCGAGTGAGGGCATTCTTTGTTACCTTTCACGGTTTCACGGTTCTACCTCTGCAAAAAAGTTTATTATAACACTTTTTATAAAAACGCTTTCTATCTTGTTTGTCCTGCTCGTCTCGATACAAAAATATCATTGCCCAATACTACACTGCGCTCATCACCCAGATTTACATGTATTGTTAGATGATTCGTCTTCTAGCCCCTCACTTTTTCTGGAAACATTGCCATTCAAACCGGGACACAGTGGTGTTTGGACATTACTGCTTGGCGTTAAGAGTATCTAGCAAAGGTATGGTACTGCCCCAGGTAGACTTTGCAAAGAGTCCTGCCACTACGCTATTCTATAAAAACAATTTATCATTATAACACCTATCCATTTCAGTCAGTCTGTTCGGCACAAATTATAGGTTTCCCTACACCTCTTCCATCCATCATGACGCAGACTGAAGGAACAGAATTAAATTACAGGCCTCGAAGATTTGCTATGAGTACAATAAATCAAAATCTAACAAAGAACTGTAAATAGGGCCTCATTTTTATGCAAATTTGAACAAGAAAGCGGCGTTTTTTATTGAACTAAATATTTTTGCTGCAATTCTCTTTATTATTTTACTAGCTGAACCCGCTACTTCGTTCGCGTAAGCAGATATTACTGACTTATAGGTACCTTAGTTGGAAGTATCGTACGTCAAAATATTTGCATAATGTAATCATTGAAAAACCGAATTTGTTTTTCCACACAAAAATGTATTAAATTTTATCATCTTTATTCTTCTTTTTTTAAACAAAATCAAACATACTTATTAAGGTTTCGTAGTATCGAACATAGCCGCAAGTGTTAAAATTTGTAAGATTTTTATAGGATACATTATGAAAAGTACGACTGCATGTTCTAAATAAATAAAAATTTGTAGCTGATGTACATGATCTGATTACCTACTTATCTCTTTTTATCCGCAAGCTGTTTTCTAGTTGTTACCCGCGACTTCGCCCGCGTAAAATTTTGAACGAAGCCTGTGTGGAATCAAAATGATTAAAATTTTGAGTTTTAATGATAGGTACTCAAGCAAGTTGAAACCGTAAATCTAAGCCAAGTCTTAGTGAAATGTTAATGTATGAATTTAATTGTAACACAGAAAAAAAAATCCAAGAACGAAAGAAAAAGAATCCAAATTCGGCATCAAAATCCTTTTAGCAGCAAAAATTTATTAGTACAATTTAGAATACCAGTAACGCCACCTAGTGATGAAAGAAAAAATACCTTTAGTGCTTTTAGATTTAAACTGGCATTAGCGCCATCTAATGAGAATATAATGTTGCTTGTTATTTTGATTGTGAACGCAAATCACCTGTATTATCTACGCCAAAACGGGAGCATTTATTTTTAATTTTTGGCTTTTACCTTACCAACACCTCAAGTGCCTTACGAAAATATATACTTAGATTAATACGGAGTTAAACGAAAATATAGACTTATTAGCCCATGTGAAATTTTAGACTCTAAACTATCTGTGTTTCGTATGTCAACCCAATTCGTGGTGCCGTTTTGACGTGATAGTTAATATTTGTTTCCTTAGGGCCCATGCTTCTTTTCAGGTTAATAGGTAGTACATACATGTGGTATTTCATTTCTTAGTCTTTCCGACGTCACATTAACCTATAAGTAACCGATTTGCTATTTCTGAGTACAAACAACGTGTGTTTCGAATTCCCTCCAAATATGTTCAGCCGCTCCAACGTTGTCCTGTACATACTCGTATTATGAATGCCAATGTTTGGATTTTTGTTACTTAATCATAGTGGAACGTATCAAGTGATCGGGTTGAAATTTGAAATACAATTAGGTAGATCATAGTCTGGAAGAACACATAGGCTAAACATTGCCTATGTATAGTTACTTATCTATATGTCCCTAAAGTGTTACTTAAGCTAAGTCAAGAATATGTTTCAAATTTTAACTCGATACATTCAGCCATTCCAACGTAATTGAGCAGCAAAAATTTAAATATTGACATATTTATATAATATTAGGAAAGGATAGGAAATTACAAAAGTTTTGAAAAAATAAAACCGGTCAAATGCCAGTGGGACTCGCGTGCGAAGGGTTCTGAACCATTAGCAAATAAAAAGATTATATTGTATGGAAGCCCCCTTAAAAATTTATTTGATTTTAATTAATTACATTTAAAGAGAACATAAAACTAAATATTATGTGAATAGTGAAAGCGTCAACCTGTGACAGGTACGTTATTAGTATCGAGCAAGAAACGGTAAAAAAATCAAGTTTGTTGTATGACACTGGCCAGCGTGGTAGATTATAACCTTGTCTCTCTCCTTGCGAGAGAAGGCCCCGACGCCCAGCAGTGGGAACATTTAATGGGTTGTTTATGCTGCTACTTATTATGCTGATATGTTTTCTCAAAAGAACAAAAATTTACTTCAATGACAGGTAATTTAATTCTGTCGTTCGACTAAATTGTATACGAAGCTATGACTACGTTGTACAGATAAATTTAAGCTGGTTTTAGTTTTTTGTTGATATTTGAAAAACTACCTCCCTGTTTTCGATATATAAGATCACCTCTGAAGTATTTTCTACCAAACAAAAAAATAATTATCAAAATCAACTCACAATTATTAGCGGAGTTATCGTGTAAAATAAAACCAAATAAAAAAAACATGCAACCCGATTGAGAACATCCTCCTTGTATGAAGGAGGATGTTCTCATCCCCCTCCTTTTTCCACACAAAAATATTTTTTTGACAATTATTTTGTCATTCAAGACGACGCGACGCGATCACGTGGGCACGTTCTAGAATCTAGAATCTAGATATTCTGTGGATCGTCTGTGATACACAGAATACTTAGAAGTTAGTATGTACCGAACGCGCCGTGCGTGTCGCTATTATTTAATGTTTGTGTAATTTCCGAACCACCAGACCGATAATGTTCAAATTTTGACGGGAGAGTATAAAAAATGTGTTCTTTCTAACAAAAAAAGAATTAATGAAATTAAACAACGCAAACATGAGTTACAACCTCATGACTTTCACCCCCTCCCGCAAGAAAACCGATCAGAATTTGGGGATCAAAAGTAGCCTACCAGCAATGTCCTTATTATAAACTAAAATCATGCCAAGTTTCAGCTGAATTGAATTAGTAGTTTCGGCGTGATGCGTGATCCCTATACAGAAAGACAGACAGACATGAAAGAAAAAAAATGCAGTTTCGCCATAAGTATCGACTATGGAGTGCCCCAAAAAAAAATTTTTCAAAATATCTTCAATGTACAGAATTCTACTCGTTACAGTTTTATTATAAGTATAAGTATAGATTTACTCATAGACTGTTTGAAATTCTTTATTGTTCAATTACATACGTGTTTATTGCAAAAATATAAATTATTATCATTATGTTAGCAGCGCCCCTCGGTGTTACCCGCGTAGCCCCCGGTGTTGCCGGGATAAAAAACAGCCTATGTATTTTTCCAGACTATAATCAACCTGTATTTCACATGTGTCAGCCTGATCCGTTCCGAAGTTATAACGTGATTGAGTAATAAACATACATACATAGACATTTAATGACATAATTAGACATTAATATATTATAATAGGATTATTTATTTCGTGTATTCCTGGAAGTGATCGCTTTTAGCGAAGAAGCTAACAATGACAAAATTTGTAGATTTTTCTTAAGAAGTTTTTGTTTCATTTTCCTTCCAAACATTAATTGATTATGTTAGATTGACTCGAACCAATAAGCAGTCAAATTATTAAATAAAATCAAATCACATTGGCCTAGAAATGATTCACGTTTGGAATTTCATTAGAAATAATAGAGACAAAATTTTTGCTTGAAATTTTTTGGAATATTCGTATTCCAGCTTATTCAAACGGTCGAGTGGAAATTTATTTTCGATTATAAATATTTTATTTCGCGACACCGGTGTTAATGTACAGTGTCGTAACGGCGTAACTTCGGAGCGTCTTGAGAGGAAACTTGTGAGTTTGCATTACCCCGTCACCAACATACTTAAAAAACAATATTTATATCGTACGGGGCTTAATCACGATATAATTCATTGTTTCATTACTTCGACGTTTCGGCAGCGTTACAACAGCCGTGATCATGAGAAGACTGAAGAAATTGCGGGTCGTCTCATTGCGAAATGAAGGGACCTCGATCAAAAAATCGATTTTCAAAAAATCGCAGGGTTACCAACATGACACATGACACTAACTGTATCACCAGGCTTCTCCAAACTCACTTTGCGATGCGTACATCTATTTATGACAGCTTTCTACGACGCCGATAACCGAAAACCATCCTCCCGGTTGAAATTACGATGTTTTTTTTAATTTCTAAGGATTCCTGAACTATTCTTGCGTAGTAATGACGTTCAGTGGAGAGAATCTTCGGGTCGTGGAGCTCGATCCAATGACCGGTTTTCGCATCAATCAAATACCTATTCGGCAATCGCAGATTTCTGTGTCTGGCGATTTTTCACAGCGGCGATGTGTTCCTTGATCCTTTCAGCAATTGTACGCTTTGTTTAACCGATATAAGAACCACCACAGCTGCAACCAACCTTAACCAAGTTAAGCCCTGGTGTACAATATAAACATTATACTTAATATCAGTATAATTGTAGCCAACAGGTGACGTCAACTGACCACGGACCACGTTTTGTGCACCATTAGTAATCAATACTGTTTGATACTAAAGTTCTGAGTTATAAAAGTTCCTACATCGCAGTTCTTATGACTGCCATTTTTTTCTAAATATCTCATTTTGCAAATATCAGAGGTGTGTTGCCAGCATCATTCCGGGCAAGAAAGTAAAATGTAAACAAACAATTTTCCTATTTCACTGAGCAGACTTTTCCAGTGATCTGTATTCAGTTCGACCCGAGCGGGACACGTGTCGACTGGGACCCAATAACGTGGAATTACCTACACTCGCGCCTACTCCGTGCTACAAGGTTGCCAGGTCTGTTGTCGCAAAAAAGTTTACAAAATTACAGTCAGCGTTCTGTACTCTCGAGTGCAACTTTTGACTGTCAGACAATAATTGAGTGTCAGATTTTACGATAGTTCTCGAGAACAGCAATGCTAGTATCTATACTTCTATACTAATATTATAAAGCTGAAGAGTTTGTTTGTTTGTTTGTTTGCTTGAACGCTAGGATCTCGGGAAGTACTGGTCCGAATTGAAAGATTCTTTTTCTATTGGATAGTCCATTTATCGAGGAAGGCTTTAGGCTATAGAAAATAACTCTACTATTAATTGAAGCGGAGCATGAAACAAGAATGTAACAAAATCGGGAAAAAATTTTCCCCATTTGAGAGTTTTCGTACGTTTCGTGCTTTGACATGACACATGACAGCATGTGTCAAAGATTGCGTCTTTTATTTCAGTAATCTGTGCCTTGAATATAAACCTTTGCTATTTTTTTTTCTAAATCTGAGTTGGTACGACCAATTTCCGACAGGTGGTGTAGCAGGTTGCTGAAGAGGTTTTTTGTTTGAAATCGATATTCTAAGGAATGAGTGAACCGATTTCAGTCATTCTTTCACCGTTGGATATGTACGGGATCCCGATGGGTGCTATATAATATACCACGGGCGAAGCCGGGGCGGGCATCTAGTTTTTTATAAAGAAAGCACTGTTACAATATTGTTCGAAACTTAACTGTCAAAACCAGTAGATATCAGTAGTTTTCTTTATTAGTTTATTGCAAAAATATTCTTAAATGCATTCACCCTACGTAAAGGATGGGTGTAGCAATTTCCCTCCAACTATTATTTTTACTATACGTATCTATCTATAGAGCGCAGCGCTAACTATGGAGATTTTTCAAAAGTCGTTATACTCCTGGTATAAGTCGAATCATATTAAAAAATTCTGAACTTGTTTAAATGTCCAGTGTATGGCAACACTCTAACGTATCCTTTCATATACCACTCGATTGATCGCACTAACCTCTAGCGTAAGCTATGAATATTTCGTGCAGTTTTACATCTGTACTGGGGTCAGATTTTGTGACGGTACGTGTTTTATAAAACTAGGTATTTTTGTTACTTAGGTAGGTATCTAATCTTTGTCGCAAATCTTGGAGTTGTATGAACACATTTTCCAATCACCATCAACCGCCTAAATTAATATCGGCTTAGGATGAAGCTTGGGGCTTGTGTCATAAGTTCGAATTTCTTCTGCATCTCTGAATCTTTTTTCATGTTCTAGATCTATAAATTTGTAAACACTCTGCCCTGGGGTAGGTACCATGTTGACTACCATGGTGCCGAGTCTGACATACCCCACCATGTCCCTGCATGGTGGGCATACCTAAAAGTTTTCCCCCATAAAAAGGTACCCAACGGTAAGCTCTGTAGTGTACCCGTAAGCATGGTGCATGAAACAGTATTAAAATATAGAGGGCTAGTGAGTTGATTCACTTTAAATTTTTTACATTTAAACAACGTTTTCATTCATTCATTAACTTTCACTATAACGGATAAAATATGTAATTTTAACTGTAAAATTATTGTAAATTAAAAAAAGAGTGCATAGAAAAAAACCTTTTTTACTTAGGGTGCGTGTACGCATGTAAGAAGGTAATACTTCTCTTAATTCCTCGTGCTAAGAATTTTAATTTCACCATTATTATAATAGAAAATAATATTTCATCAACGTAAGAAATATTAACCTGTTAAGTTAGAAACTTAGATAACGAATAAGTAAATAGATCAGGTTTTTCCCCACTGTTCTTTTGCTCTAATCATAAGCAGATGAAGTGTATGTTAGCTATGGCGATATAGTGATGTGTCGCAACAAAAGTATGACACTTCCATGAGAGCGACAACACAAGAGCGATGAGGCCCCGCCTAACTAAATCGGCTTTAGCTTTGCTATTGCCATATCTATCATTTCAAACGAATATAAAAGAGAGAAACATAAGCTACGACAGTTTTCGTTCGGCGGTAGCCCCCCGTGCCTTCGGTGTAAAGCGTTTGTTCTAACTCTATGCGTAGCATATGTAAACTCTTTGGTTACAAAGTTACAATGTTTACTAAAATGTTGATTAGATAACTACAGGGTGTCGGTTTATCGAGACCAAAGGGTATGTAGATCGAGACGGTGAGCGTGCGGGTCGTAAAAATGTACTCTCATAATTTTCCCATGACGAGCCAAAAGAAGTATAACTTCAAATATTGGATAACAAGCAGTGCCCCGCGGTTCATCCACGAAGTTCCCATTGCCAGTTTTTTGGGATAAAAAGTAACCTATGTGTTCTTCCAGATTCCAGTTCTTCTATAATATATCTATGTACCAAATTTCAAGTAGCTCAGTAGTTTTTACGTGAAAGAGTAACAAACATTCATCCATACATACATACAAAAAACTTTCGCGTTTCTAATATTAGTAGGTTACGATGGGTACATAAAAACACATTTTATTGTTTCGAATGGAACGAAAAACTCTTTCTACAAATATCCTTGTTATTTCATTTCTTCAACCATTCAATTCAATTCAATTCAATTCATTTATTCATACCATAAATTCATAAGAACACTTGGTAACGTCATTTACAAAAAGGCAAAGAATCTGTGTACATAATATGATAAAATAACAACGTCAAAAAGAATAAAGCAGCTGTAAAGGGGCCTAGTCAATTACATGCAGCTGTAAAAAGGCTTTGTCGAAGACAATATAACAAATAATCAATACACACAGTATACAGATACTACATTAGTACAAACAATGTAACATCAAAAGTCTTAAAATCTATTATTTTACCTTATTACAAGATTCTAATTTCGACACATTTCTCTTCCATACGTTACTATCTTTAACAAAGTCGTCTATATTATAATATGCCTTGCTCAATAGGTAGCTTTTATTTCATTTTTAAACTTGGTTTCATTGAGGCCTTCCACTTGTACAGGGATTGCATTATAGAAGCGAATACCATTACATTTGAAAGAGTTATTTGTTTTCTGAAGTCTGCACTTAGGAAATACAATTTTGTGTTTATGGTGCGCTTTTGGATTCAGATCAGTTAATTTCTGCAGACGACTTCGATTTTTCTTACATACATTATACATTCATAAATATACAATGAAGGGACTGTTAATATGTTAATAGTTTTGAACATCTCCCGTACTGATTCTCTAGGTGATAAATTATATAGACCACGGATTGCTCTTTTTGCAATACGAAAACAGAGTTTCTGTCCGCAGCCGAACCCCATAATAAGATCCCGTAGGACATAATACTGTGAAAGTAGCCAAAATAAACAAGCCTAGCTGTTGCAACGTCTGATATTTTTTAATTTGACGAACTGCGTGGGCAGCTGAACTGAGTCGATCAGCAGCTAGTCTCTCTATGTGAGGACCCCATTGAAGCTTTGAATCTACTGAAATACCCAGAAAACAAGTAGATTGTACAGGTTCGATAAGTTCATCCTTCAGTCTTATATCAAGTTTACCGCACATTACATTGCAGAGTGTGAACTTTATACATTTCGTTTTAGTTGGATTAAGTACTAGATTATTTGCATCAAACCATTTGTACGCAATGTCCAAAAGTACGTTTATTTCAGTGAAATCGTTTATTCCTCTCTTAATTTTGAATAGAAGTGATGTATCATCGGCGAACATAACTATTTCTATATTTTTATGTTTCTTTATCATAAAAGGTAGATCATTAACGTATATAAGAAACAAGAAAGGTCCAAGTATGGAACCTTGTGGTACACCCATTCTTATAGGCGACTCATTTGATTGCACACCGTCAACATCGACTATTTGTACACGGTCTTTAAGATATGAAGAAATGAAATTTAGAGCTGGTTTCGAAACCCCATAAAACTGCAGTTTCTTTAAAAGAGTGTCATGATGAACACAGTCGAAAGCTTTTGATAAGTCACAAAATACTCCCAGAACGTCATGATGATCTTCCCAGGCTTTCAATATATAATTAGTTAGTTCAATACCTGCATCGGTAGTGGAACGTCCTTTTGTGAATCAAATTGGTTACTATGTAATAGATTATTAATATTAAAGTAAGATAAAAGTTGCTGGAGAACAAGTTTCTCGAATATTTTGCTGATGCAAGGCAAAACCGAGATGGGTCTGTAGTTTCCAAGTTCGTTTTGTCTCCAGATTTAAACAGAGGTATCACTTTACTATATTTCATCATGTCAGGAAATGTACCATTTTTATACATTCGTTAAATAATTCTGCTAAATATGGGGCAATGTTATTAATAATCCCTCAAGTACCTTAACAGATAATCCCCATAAGTCCTCTGTATTCTTAACTTTAATATCTTTGAACGTTTTTAGTATTGCAGTGGCAGTAACATGATGAAATTCAAATGTAGATGAAGGACAATCAACATTTTCTGTCAACAATTTTTCTGCAAGAGAGGAGACGAAGTTAGATGTTTAGTTGTCTCTAATGGAATATCAGCAAAATAAACCTTGAAGGCATCTACTATGTCCGATTTTTCGTAGTGACTTTTCGCCAATCCGAAGTGCGCTCATCATTTCACGACTTTTAATTTTCCAGACTCATTGTTTATTATCTTCCACGTGCTTTTTATCATATTATTGGAGTTTTTAATTTGATCCCGTATAAATATTGCTTTTGCTCGAATACATACATTTCTAAAAATACTTGAATATCTCTTAACATATAGTTTTGTGGCATCATCGTTGCAGTATGTCTTTAGTTTGTATAAATTGTAAAGATTGCTTCGACTTTTAATAAGACCTGGTGTTGCCCATTCGGCAAACTTCGGTTTTGCGTTAATATTAACAAATTTGGTATGGAAAATATTATTAAATTGTGTACTCAGCATTTTAAAAAACTCAGAATAATTATGATTAGGATCATCATTTGTCATAATGCAAAATTTGTTGGAAAATGATTAGTTATCGCGGTATTTAAAGCTGACATGCGGGACAATGTAATGGGTCTAACAAGAACTTTCTCTTCCGCCCTTTTCATACAGGCAGGAAGAGAAATGCTCAAGCCCCTATGGTCCGAACGCAAACAATCCAGGACCTCAGAATGAAAGTATTCACAGTTTACAAAAACATTATCAATGCAGGTTGCAGAACAACCTTTCTTAGTTACTGCGACCCTAGTGGGTTCAGTGAACACTTTTGTCAAATTAAAAGATTGACATAACATTAATATGTTGCTCTTGTTACGAGATTCCGAAAGTATATCTGTGTTGAAGTCTCACACATCACAATCTGTTTACTTTTCTCAGAAATTCTACTCAATGCTTCTTCTAAAGTAGTTAAGAAGATCTCAATTTCGGCACTAGGTGGTTTATAAACACATAAAACAACATATCGATCCAATTCTACGCAAGCTAGTTCACAATGTCGTTCAACAGTTATATTTTCTACATCTTTTCGAGACTTATATTTCACATTATTGCTAACAAAATTATGCAACCACCTCCTATTGCCAATTTCCTACAGTATATACTACCTATTGAATAATTATTTAGGCTAAAGTTCAATTCACATTTCGATAGCCACGTCTCAGTGAAACAAATTACATCGTATTTGTGTGAGCTTTCCAAGAATAGCTCTATTTCTTCTAGTTTACCTAACAGCCTGTTTATATTCTGGTATAAAATATAAACGGTGCTCTTTTGAACCATCTGAATAACATTATTTGTTCGTTTATTGCAAGGGGGGCCTAGTTTGTTACGACGCTTTGTTGTAACACAATGAGGCCTCTCTGTTGTCAAGGATTTCAGTTTAAACAGACACTGTTGGTTGTCACAATATTTGTCAAGTTTTGAAATTTCCTTGTTCGCTCGTTTGACAATGTAAAAACAATCAGTTTAGCAATTTTAACTTTTAAGTGTCGGGCTAAGAACTGTTTTCCATTAAACAATACAAAATTGTGTATAAAATTATTAATATCAAATAATATAAAGTCACCGCCTTTGTTTGAAATAAGGTTGTGTAAAATAACATTCAAAGAATATATTTTTTGGTTTTGTCTATCACTCAAAGATGTTGAATAAGGAAATGTACATAATACAATTTTGCCAACTTTACCGGAACTGTGAAAATCCACTAATGATTCTATACAATTTATAAGATCTCTTTTTTGTGGTACTCAATGAGTTACCCATCATTATTACAACATTATTATCCTCCCCAAGCCTCGGCACAGGTTTTCTAATTAAATACCACTCAATAAAGGGGTAATCGATGCCTTGTTAGCTCCAAGCCTCGGTTACCGGCTTACTTTGTTATACGTCACTAGCGTAGTTTATCTATTTGGCGAATATGTAAAATAGTTACATTCCGTGACTTTATGCAAGTAGTTCCCGTTCTCATTATTTCTGACCAATAAAAAGTATCCCATGTATTATTCTAGACTGATATAAAATAATAGTTTCATACCTATTTGAACATGTAGTTTTTTAACCCTATTAGCGTTATTTACCCTTTACCGAAATCTCGCCTGATGTAAAGCGACGATATGATCTAAGATGGAGCGTGCTTACCTAGAAAAAACCGATTCACTCTCCATTTGAAGACACCAAGATTGTAACCATCAGGGAAAGCCCACTCAGGCAGCGCATTCCACAGCCTAGACGTTTTTATCTCAAAAGTAGATTCAAACCTCTTCGCTCGAGTTTTTGAACCGTCACGACTGAACGTACCATGAGACGATGTTGCTTTTGCGAGCTACAAGCAGCCCGGTGGAAAAAAGTGCAAAGTTTTGTTTGACTATAGAGCATTAGACTATAGAGCAAGGTTGTATTAGACTATAGAGCATTATAGATTATCAGTCGCACTTTTACCGAAAAATATCCGATAAAAAACCGATAATCTATCAATTTTGCGGCGATATTCAAGACTTTGAAGATTCAATAACACTACCAAGCTCTGTACTGCGATCGTCACTCAGAGATATAAGATGATTGACCTCATTGCCATATCATTTATCTGAAAATGTTACCCTTCGAACTGGAATACACATAGGTATTATATAATATTTGCACATTACCGCTTGGCAGCGAAGTAACCGTAATATAAGTAACAATCGCAGTGTAGTGTTAGGTAATGATTTGGACTTTACCGGCTTAAATCGCTGCTAAGCACTATGCTCGGGCACAGGTAGCACTGTACAACCTACTAAGTATTTGTTCCTACTCCTGGGACTCGGGGTCTTTTATCACACGAAGATAGTCAAGGTCATAATTCACCGTGGCCAAATGCAAGTTGACAGATGGCGAAGATGGTGACAGATATCTTCAAAATATGTCTTTATTGGAACATACCGGTTTCCTCGCGATAATTTCCCCCACCGTCAAATCGAGAGGCCATGATTACTTTGTAATTTACTTGAAAAAATACATAGGTGCAGGCGGGATTCGAACGTACAACTTCACGTTTGTGAAATCGGATGTTCTCACTACCAGGGTTCCCCGCCCAACGTCGAAGTCTGCCAAAGTTATTGTATCTTAACATGGCTGCTTGATCCATTGATGCTGCTTCTTGATGATGTTTTTTGTGCTATAATTGACTTGAATTGCGGAATCAAATAAGCATCCAATCGAAAACTTAAAGTTGAGCAACCTTGATTGAACCTCTTTAACTTTGAAATACAAAAATACATCGCCTGCATTGATCCTTTCGCTACTGGATTATGGTCTCAACGAAAATGGCACCGCTTAGCTAAACAAAGACTATTCCAGAAAGCCAACTGCTAAGCTCTAAGATATTAAATCTGAAATCAAAACATTCAATCTGCAGACTCCACTTCCTTTATAAAGAGCTTATATTCGACCCGTCCAGAGATTCAAAGATCAGCTTAGTCAGAGTATAAAGTTTATTTTTGTATTTTCAAAGACTTCTTCAATCCTTTTGTGTTTGATCTTTGGAAGAAAATATTACGCTTATTGTGAAACGAGTGGAAAGTTCAGATACGGATTGTGTAAGTAAAATATTCTGGTACTCGTGTTATTTTATACCTAGCCTACATTTCTGCTTAGTCGCGTCTTATGTTATCTTATGTTACATTTGTTATTTCTTCTTGGCTTATGCTTTTACGGTTAATAAATATGTAAATCAGACAGTATAATATTTGAGACGGGTATTTTACGATTTTAATAAATGTAACAAATCTCTGCTTTGTAGTATTACAATTATCTCTAATAAAAGAAAAAATAGGATATACAAATAAAATGAGAACATGGGTCCAAATGTAGAAATGCTCGCTTCAGGAAAACATTGCGGTAATGCTGTACTACTCGCATTGCTGTGTATAAACTAAAATCATGCCAAGTTTCAGCTGAATTGAATCAGTAGTTTCGGCGTGATGCGTGATCCCTATACAGAAAGACAGACAGACAGACAGACAGACAGACAGACAGACATGAAGGAAAAATTTGAAATTCCTACATTTTTTTGAGAAAAAACTTGTCATATTCATCCCTAATATTTATGATATTAAACTCAACATAAATATAGAAACCAAAACGATATTTTTTTTGCAAATAAAGTACCAAATTGTAAAAAATACCCCAAGCAAACCATAAACACAAAAAACATATTTGTAGATCAATCATTGCATGAAAATATTTACATAATTAATTACACATACAAGAGCGGACTGAATAAGTTTTTCATGGACGTACAATCTATCTTAGACCACATTGCCGCTTGCTGTACGGCGAGTCGTAGGTACTCGAATATTTACCAACTTCGATATACATTTTATTAAATTTATCAGTTTTTACTCTTTATTCCGTTTTTGGACTAATAGTAAAACCAGAGTATATCTTTCATGCTTCTTAACTGGCTTAGTTAGTAGCTTAGATAGTAGTTAATCTGCCTGCGAAACCGTGGGTCGTGGGTTCAATTTTGACACAGTTGCGAAACATTGTTCCAAATTATTGCCGTTGTTCATTACCCCAGTAACAGTTGGGCTATTTACTGTGGTTTTATGGCGGAGCGAGACTCTGATATTTGAATGCAGTTTTATGTACCACGTTTATCGGCACCTATACTGTAATAGTTTACCAGCGAACGTGGTGAATGAAACTATGTGTAGAATGGTGGAATAGAAACTCGGATAAAAGACACAAGGTATCTTGCCTAGGAAGTTGGGTCGGTCCCTAGTGTGGGACGCAATTAGCGTTGATATTCTGGCACCATCACATCTTCCAGAGACATAGTAGGGCCGGTACAGCGGCTAATTCAACTGAGCATCTCAAACGGCGGAAATGTGCGACCCTTGGAAGTGGTTACATATTTGAGCCCTATGGGGTTGAGACATTGGGCGCATGGGGGTCGGGAGCTCACCTAAAAAAGCCTTTCCGAGCGCTTGGTCGACGCGACGCGTGGCCTAATTGCTGGTGTTTATTTGTCTCAACGCATAAGGATCGCTATTCAGCGTGGTTATGCCGCCAGTATGCTGGGTACGCTTCCAACTGGTAGTGGGCTTGAACACCTTGGCTATCTGTAGACCTTCATTGGTCTATGGATAATTGCTTAGTGTCAGTAGTTAGTTAGGTACGTAGCGTAGTGTAGTTCTCATTGTATTTTGGTTTTAGTTTCGTTTTGTTAATAAAGGCTCTGAACGTAAAATAAAGACACAGGTATCGTGGCCAAAAACTAATAGTAGTTATTGAAAATTCAGAAAATTTAAATTCTACCAAAGCTGTTTCCGTTCAATATACTTGTTGCAAAAGTTATATAAGAGCAGTTACGTACGCCATTTGCGTTTCTGACGCAAAAATATCGAAATTCACGATGTTTACGACTAGTTAAGTAGATTCGTGAACAGATTAGAAAATATTGAAAGTTCTTAATGAGAATAAAAAATCTTCGCCAACTTTGTTAATTTCATTTGCCGATGTTGTTGACTTCCTGTTAGGGGCAGAACCACATTGGGATCTGAAATATTTTAATGATTCGCTTACCCATGTTAAACTTTTACCCCAGGACGGTTTTAAATTGTTCTTTACTTTGCCTAATGGCCACTTAATTAGGGCGTCGAGAAACTTTTAATTTATGAAGGTTTCTCATACAGTCATACACGTACATTATATTGTCTGTGTGCGCTGGGACCAGCTTACTTTGCGGTTTTAATCTACTCGTATGCGGCGGTACTTTCGTACGATATTACGTTAATATTGGTTTAATTTGAAGTCGCTATTCATCAGTTTATAATTTGATTGTTTTTTAAACGTTATTGTGTTCTCTAATTTGATATTGTCACCATAGAAATATCAAGGTAAACAATGTAATGCTAACAAAGGTAGAATGAGCATAGTGCACTTTTATGCATTGATTGGTGATCTTAGCATGTTCAAATAGACGCGTGATACTGTAATGTTATACAGTGCATATCCTCCTCGTCTCTAAACATAAATAAGCCTTTCCTTTCTTCCTTTTACAAAGTTTAAGATAGTTTAGATACATACACTGTGGAAGTATATATTTATGAAATAATATAGATATAATTGAGTGTATTGATGATTGTGTAGATTTTCTAGAATTCAATTTTTTTTAATAAGAAGTGACGAGACGAGCAATACGTGTGCCTGATGGTAAGCAACATGCTTGCCACATAACAGCACAGGGATACGCAGCTATTGGAACGTGAAGAGTCCAAATCATCACTGCATTGCGCTCATCACCCAGAGATCTAAGATGTTATATCTCCAAGCCCTGTAATTTCTCTGGAAACATTACCCTTCAAACCGGAACACAGTAATGTTTTCACATTACTGTTTGGCAGTATAATAACTGGCAAAGGTGTAGTATTTCACCAGGTGGACTCTGCTTGGAGTCCTACCACTACTAAATAGAATTGTTGCAAGTATGTTCAGTTTTCAAGAACCCCTAGTTGGGTAAAGGCCTCCTCCAAAGATGCTCATGCCTCTCTATCTTGTGCTTTGTCTCTCCAGTTCGGGTCAGCCGTCCGTTTGAGGTCATCTTCCCATCTGGTAAGTGGTCTCCCTCTGCGTCTCTTGCTCTCATCACTCTGATACATTAAATAAATATAGCTAACCACAGAAGTTAATGTGTACATTGTTACATACATTGTTGACTGGATTCGTGGCTTAGTGGGTAGTAACTCTGCCTACGAAGCCAAGTCTCGCGGGTTCGATTCCCACCCAGTGCAAATGTTTGTGTGATGAATTCAAATATTTGTACATTGTCTGGGTATTTCTATGTATAATAAGTATGTATTTACAACTATATAAGTATTAATATCAGCCATTTGGCCGCCATATTACAAGCTTTGCTTCGTTTGAGGTCAGATGGTGAAATGATCTACGGTAAGATTGAATTTCCACCTCTAGGCATGGTGTATTTTTAGCCACACTGACCCCTGTCCTTATACCTCCAGTACCATAGTTATAGATTCGAAAGTATAGTCAAGTCCAATCAATCGAACTTAGAAGTTGTTGGAGTTTTCCAGAAGTTTGGTGAGTAAAAGGAACAGTACATTTCAGCGCTTAAACTCTCAAGTGATTTTTATTGAGTTTTGGAAAAAAAGGTTTCAAAATTGGTAATCATAGGGACTGCCCATGGAAATAAACTTTACTTAAGTATAACTTAGAATTTTAGTATTAAACAATACTTACTAATGTTGCACACAGATGACGACATGTATAGCAACAGATTTTAGATATAGAATAAGTAAATAGATAATGTTTTCCGTACGGTTCCTTTTTACCAATCGTAAGCAGATAATATTATTAAAATTAACGTGGTTGTTACACATATTTAATTGGATAACGGGACACTCACGTATATACGGTCGGTCAATCCGACTCGAGTTTCGGCCGCTTCCGGCGGCCTCTTTCAAGGTGAGTTCAAGTGCCAAACGGGCAGCCGTCGCGCGCGTGCACTCTCCTTGAAAAAGGCTGCCGAACGCGGCCGAAACTCGAGTCAGATTGACCGACCGTATATACGTGAGTGTCCCGTTACCCAATTAAATAAGCAGATAATATGTTTGTTAGCTATGGCAACATAGTGATGTGCCGCGATAAAAGTATGACAGTTACACAAGAGCGACAAGGCAAGAAAGATGCTACCCGTGCTTTCGGTGTAAAGCGTTTGTGCCAACTCTATACGTAGTATATGCAAAATTCTTTGCTACAGATATACTAAAATTACGCATTTCAGTTACGCTAAAAGATTTTATATTTTTTATAAGTTTTTCAAAATTTTGTTTGTATATTCCATAACCCTTGGTACCCATGCGACACATGTTGCTAGTCTGGGCACCAGTGTACATTTGTCTAAATACCGTTGTGTTTATGATTTATGTAGATATTAACCTGTTTTTCAGTAACTGTGTTCTTGAACCAAATAAATTTCATTTCACACATCCAAAAGTATCTTACAAGTCTTGCTTCGCTGTTCTGCCACCGCTCCAACGCTACATTGGCATGTCGGTTACGCGAATCTATACGATTTTCTTCTATCAAAATTGATCAGTTAAGAAGACTTTGCTTCCAAAATTACGTTAGTTTAGTAGCACTTAGTGAAAAAATACTCCTGCCTTAATATTGATACGGTTTACCAAATAAAAATAGGATGTACTTTGGATAATTTACATTGCAGTCACGCATTAAATTGCATTCACAGGTGGTTGCATAACGTAAAGCGGGTAATACTTACGGGTGCCTTTCCAATTCTCCCCCTTGTGAATGGAGCTAGAATCCGTAATACTGGCACTAAGATATGCAGCTAATACCTATACATAAAAATGTTATGTTGGTTTGTGTACGCTTCAAAAACTCAAAAAGTTCTGCACCGATCGAGGTGAAATTTTACAATGATATACAATCCGCATCAAGGATTGTTTTTTTATCTAATTTTTACATCACAATGTGCTACAGTGAAGCGTGGCAGGGTACTGCTAGTTAAAAATAAAAGTGAAAAATTAAACTAAAATGGCGGAAAAGTGGAATAACTCTAGAACCAAACAGAGCAAATAAAACTACAGTATTATTAAAAAAAAAGATGTAAATGAATAAAAATTGTTGGAAGTTTCTACTACTTCGTGCTAACTAGCCCAATCTATTATTTAAATTCATTTTTTGTCCTGGTAGGACTAGTGCGCTCCTTGTGCTTATTACTGTACCTATTATCTTAGTGTTGCATTTTTTACATGTGTTCAATCATGGCTGGCAAGTTATGCAGTGTACCTATAAACAAGTCAACGGCAACGGCGAACGCATTTACACGTTTCAGTCGTATCTCTGGCAAATGCCTTGGAGCTTTCCATCAGGGCCAGAACCGACGTCCCAACTAGATCTGATACGCTGAATATTTCAAGGGTCGAATAAATTTAAGGTTAACCATTAACTAGCTAAGGCGTGGTTGCTGACCCTGTGAAAGGAAATCATAATCTTCCATTTATAACTAGTATTACTCACATTTTTGCTTGGAACAGATATTATTTAAGTATTAGGTAAGTGATAACTTCTTTAGCCACGCTGATAACTTTTTTATAGTATAGAGTGACGTGACGAGATGGACATATGACAGATGGTTAGCAACATGCCTGCCACATAACATCACAGTGACACGCAGCTATTAAAACATGAATAATACAAATCATTACCTAGCACTGCTCTACGCTCGTCACCCAGAGATATAAGAAGTTTTATCTCTATGCCCTGTAATTTCACTCGAGACATTGCCCTTCAAAGCGGAACACATGTTGAACAGACATTTGCACATTGCTGCTTGGCGGTAGAATAATTGGCAAAGGTGTGGTACTTCCCCAGACAGACTCTGCAAAGAGTCCTACCATTACAGGAAACTATTTGATACAGGAACATCTAATGGGTTCGCTTTAGTGACGTGGTAATGTAGCGGTGTAGCATTGGAGCGGCGGTGGAGCAACGGACCTGCGCGTGCTCATTGGACACTTATTGGTTGGACGAAATTTTGAGAGTTCGTTTCACCGAATTAGATCTGCTCCCTCCCACCCGACAAATAAAATACACTCAAATATGTCATGCCTGCTAAGATATTTTATACGTAGCTTATTATACTTATGTTATCTTACTTACTTATCTTATGTTTCTAATGTACGTATTTTATACGTACATTGGAAACATAAATTAGCAGACGGCTGTCAGCAATTTACTAATTAATGTTGCCAATATAATCTGTATCTTAACCTGCGTGACATAAAGCCCATATTTGAGTGTATTTTATTTGTCGCGTGGTAGCCGCGGCGCAGACCTCTCTATACAGCTATTATCAGTATATCTGTAGCTTTACAAGTCAAGTATTGTGGAATGTTTCACACTAAAATTCTAACTTATAAATTTATACGTCTATCGGCAGTTACTATAACTGCCAAGTTTTTTTTCTCAAATCTTCATGTTTTAACTATGTTTGCTCAATATAGTAAAAGGGCTCGTTTTAGAGTCTACTTTTGCGTAATTCATGTAGTTATGAATATTTCATGACAATAAAAGTTATTACTTAGGTATACAGGTTCAATGTATGTACATTCATAAAATAATATTTGTTACTTACCTACGTAGCAATTTATGGAATAATTTGCGGATTTGATATACATTGTTAGCAAAAATATACTTCTTACATCACAGAGTTACGTAAGTATCCAAATGCAAAAAAATTGACTAAAGAAAAAGAATATTTTAAAATAAAATAAAATAATATTTTGAAAGAAAAAGAAATATTTTAAAGGCTAAAAACATTGATCAGTCGGTTTGAAACCTGAAGGAAGAAGGTTCGAGAGTTCTTTAGCCGTAGGTCCTTACAGAGCCCTAAATAAGATTCCCCCTTTCACTTCAAAGGATAACAAAATTTCTATGTTAATTCAGATCGGTGAAAGGGATTTTGAATAAATACTAACATAAAATACTGTTATTTGTTAATAGAGTATGTTACAAATATTTTTTCTATGAGAAATTATTTCTACCTATGTTTGTAAAACAAAAATAAAATATTAAAAACCTTTTGCAAAATTTTGTTCTTTAGATGGAGCTTTACATATAGCTAGTATAGTCTAGTTTGGTATTGCTTGCGCAAGTTGGATTGCTTGTAATCTCATGTTTAACTTCTTTTGGCACTCAAACTCTCCTTGAAAACGGCCGCTGGACGCGGCCGAAACTTGAGTCAGGCTGGACTGGACTGACTATGAAACCTGAGTCACTCGTGTATTCAGTTAAAATATAAAATAACCACACTAGTTTTCCTGTAAAAATCCTACTAATGTTATACATTCGAAATGGTAGAGTTTTGGATGTTTATTGCTCAATTACGTTCACGCACTAGCCGTTTCGATATGATATTTGATAAAAAATGTAGGCTACATTTAGGTTTTTATCCCGGGTAATGTCTGGTTCTTAGGGGAATAAATAAATGCTGCTAGAGCCGTTGATTCAAGTTATGAAAAACTTATTTTCTGATTTAGAATTCTGCATTTGTAGCATTGCGATTAAGAGACCAATCTCTACAAACCTTTTGCAACATTGGGGTCGCATTCAGTCGCAGGTAATAGCTAGCATAATTGGTAAACCTTTATTACAAGTCTTTGGACAATATGTATGCGTTTAGAGTAGTTAGATGTGTCGTTTAGTATTCATTGTGGTAATTGTTTTGTTAGGATCTGCCGCTTGTAAAGAGACATGGATATCAATTTGTGGTTTAAATACTGGTCTCGCAGGTTTACGACATAAAATCATAAAAATATCTAGCAATAAATTACTCAGCTAAATGGACGTTGTCGGTATTTCCATCACTGACCGCGACTATTCCACCGCTCCGGAGGGTTCATTAGCGGAATCCACGGCTTAATTGAAATGTCCCGGGAACTTATCCGAACTTTGATTTGGAGGTAGTAAAAGTCAACTGACAAACCGGGAAATGGCAGCATAACTACTGTTTGTTATCGCGTAGTCATCATCATCTCATCTGCTTGTTGCCGGGTGAAAATTTTGTTAGTCCTATTTCCGTATGATTTTTAATACTTACAATTAGCCTAAGTCTTACTACTTAACGTTACAAATGTTAAAGTTTGGATGTTTTTCTTCAATCACGCCGGAACGGATGAACAAACCACCGATTTAAAATTAGGAATACAATTAAAATATGTCTTGAAATAACACATCGCCATTTTTTTTTTGAAGATTTTGATACGGGAATTATGTTCATAAAACCGTGGAGCAGTGCAACTAATGTATAGATATATTACAACTTTAGTAGATATCATTAGTAATGTGTGGTAATATTTCAAAGTACAGTTTCATTAATAAATTCCTTTAACGTTAAATAACTGGATTACTCATAAACGATTAAAATTAGGATATAGGAGGATAAAGAGCTTGATTTTCTGTATATTGCAATAATATATAATGTCTATGGCCTATGTCTATGGCGGTTTAGTGACAAGGACGTCCCAATTCGTAATCATTGATTTTTATTTATATGTTATTTATATATAGAGTAATGAGACGAGCAGGACATGTGTCTGATGGTAAGCAACATGCCTGCCACATAACAGCACAGTGACACGCAGCTATTGGAAGAGAAGAGTCCAAATCATTACCTAGCACTACACTGCGTTCGTCACCTAGAGATATAAGATAGTATATATCTAAGCCCTATAATTTCTCTGAAAACATTGCCCTTCAAACCGGAACACAGTAATATTTGGACATTACTGTTTGGCCGTAGAATATTTTCTTTATTATAATTCCAAAGGTGAGGTACTTCCCCAGGCGCGCTCTGCCAAGAGTCCTACCACTACAGAATAGATTCGCAAAACCCGCCTGCTGCTGTAATTTTTCCAATATAGTCACCTAGTAACCTGTGTCATCAACCAACCTGCACTTGGTTAAAGTTGTGGATTATGGTGTGGCCTATCTCCGTGTAAGAGCTAACTCCAAGCCTCAGCAGTGGAAATATTAAAGTAAACAGCTTATGCAACAGGTTTTTAGAAGATCTCAGTTCCCATTTAACTTTCCTAGCACTTCTCCAATAAAATAAATACGTAAATGTAATTTTATGAAATGAAATCGTCTAAAAAGAACTTCAGAATAACTAAATAACAGTTCTCTATAAGCAGTTTTTCTCAAGTAGGTAATGAAGCCACATCCTAGCAGAGGTAGAAGAAAATTCTAAGTATTCCCTAAATTCGCATAAACGAGCGAGAAATACAAAGAGAATTTATTCAACAAAGGCACATCAAGCAAAATTCCAGGAGTGTACTCTTAGAATAACTTTACATAACGTTTTTATTTTAATAAACTTACCAGTTCAGAACTAAGTTATTAGAGCGAATGACTAACTTGGAACTAACTAGTATTTCCTAGCAAATTTACCTTAAGCTTCGCTATTAATTGAAAATTAACATTACTTACTTAAAGTAAAATAGTAATTTAATTACTTAATTTGTGGCCTAGTGGTTATAGTAGTATTGGTTGTGGTAGTAGTGTGGTGGTGGTGGTAGTGGTGGTGATGGTGGTGGTAGTGGTGGTGATGGTGGTGGTAGTAGTATTGGTGGCAGTAATTATAATGGGGGCTAGTACGTCGATTCGTACTGCTGGGACACTAGGCCTTTTCTCGCAAGGAGAGAGTCAACATCAAATCTACCACGTTGGCCAATTGCGTGTAGGCGGATGACACATGTTCACGATAGATGTATATTTTTTGGGACACGCTGGTTTCCTCACGATGTTTTCCTTCATCGTTAAGTCAAGTGGTGGTGATTGTGCAGGCGGGATTAAGCCTATGACCTATGGCTCCGCGGGCACGTTTACCACCAGGCATCCTAGGGATTCACCTAGCATCAACGTCACTTAACGGTTAACGCTCTTTGTAGTCAGTTTTCTAAATTGAGCTCGTTATTGTTAGGCAGCCAATAGAAAAAAATGTGTTTGAACATCTAATATATAAAATTCTCGTGTCACAGTTTTCGTTGCCAATGTTTTAATGAAATTTTTGTGCTTATCCGGTATCTATGAAAATCGGCCAACATCTATGATATACAACATACAAAAATACATACAATCCTCAATTTTCACCCTTCTACCATCAAAACTTATTTTTTAATAGCCATTTTAGTAATTTAATCATTTTTCCTCTCCGGTCGAAAACTGATCAATCGTCATTGTGACAGGTGTCACTTCTGACCCAGTAAACAGCACGATAATTTGGGGATCAAAGGTAGCCTATAGATATATATAAACACGCTAATCTCGAACTACTGGACCGATTTAAAAAATCGTTTACCGTTATTTCATATGTTCGTAATCCTTGACCGCTGTATATTCATCTCCACGGGCGAAGCCGGGGCGGGCCGCTAGTGCATATATAAGTAATCGGGTAATAACAAAAAGTATATTCATCTCCAGCCGAATAAAAATCAAAAATCATTTACCTAATCTAAAATAAGTATCGGAAGTCAATAAATATTCTTTTGGCCCTTGATTTGTTGACTAGGTATCAAAGAAAAAATACCGTTAGGGAAAATCATTATTTTGCGATTAAATGGACTGTAATATAATTTAGGGCCAAAACCAAACAATTTAAGACTCATTATCAAATACACCCAACATTACTTCCATGGGTCTCCTTAAATACCCCCACTTAAACACAAACAATGCGATTTGTCGCGTAGGTGGCCATAACCAGCAACTGTATAACGTTTTAATTAAAATTTTGGGAATTCCAAAGGGTCGTTTGGTTCCTGACTGCTTTTCGGTTGACGGGCTCTGAAAACAGGGCTTTTAGGGCGTAGGAAAAATGTACCAGTGGGGTTGACTCACTTTAGTTGCTAAACAGAACTAAATATATTTTTATTTTAGTAGTATAAAATCATCGCAGGTTTTTATTCAAATTTTATAGGCTTAACTTTGAACCATCGGGAAAAAATCCACTCACGAAACGCATTCCATTTCACAGCCATGAGAAATAGATATGTTCTACAACAGCAATGTTCCAAACTTTGAAGTATTTTTCAAACAAGGATGTCATCGCCTATGTAATAATATTTAACGCCTAATGAGTCGTTTGACGTGTTTCTCGATTGAATCTTTAGAGATCATAGTCGGTATATCAAAACAAATTTTGAATTATTAACATTTTAACAAAATATAATACTAAATCATGACTATAATGTAATATTTGGTAATATTTCAGGCTAGCACCATGCATATTTTACGGATTAAAAAATAAAACAACCACGTAATAACGTTTTAACATTTTTTACTAAAATTAAAATCGTTAAAGATTTTTGAATTTACGGATCGATGTCTAAAAAATTAATTAATAGAAATAAAATTGAATTAGAAGACAATAATTGACAAAGTGTTACATACTAAGTCCATTTATAACAATTATTATTCATGAATCATCATTTTTATTGGTCTGCGGCACAAGGTTTTAAATGTATGCATAATATAGGTGCTTATTTATCACATTTATTTGTAAATAGTTTTTTTTTTAAAGAGTGACTAGGTGAGCAGGACATATGCCTGATGGTAAGTAACATGCCTGCCGCATAACAGCACAGTGACATGCAGCTATTGGAACATGAAAAGTCAAAATCAACAAAATCAAAATAACTAGCACTGCACTGCGTTCTTCATCAAGAGATCTATGATTTTATACCTCTAAGCCCTGTAATTTCTCTGGAAACATTGCCCTTCAAACCGAAACACAGAAATATTTGCACATTACTGCCTGGCGGTAGAATAACTGGCAAAGGTGTACTACTTCCCTAGGCGGACTCTAAATGAAATAAATCATCTAGCTCCCACTTGGAAATGCATGCAGACAACAGGTGTATGAAGTTATATTCTAACAATACTGGGAAGTAATACACGATAATATACTGAATTTTACCTACTGCTCTTTCGACACCGTCAAAGGCCAAGCGAACAGCGAGGCGGGAGGGTGCGTTAAATTACAATTATCATGTTTACTACCCTTGCTCCATCGCGTGGAAGACTTGATTCCAAGACCGCGGCCATTTTATGGTTGGAGATAGGCTTCTACTATTCGTGATCTCGTTAGTGATGGAATTTTTACTCCGCTGGTAATTGATGACTGCAGGAAAGGTTTCAAGCATCAGGGTGAAAATTCTTATTATGATGAGAACAATTTTACTAGAAGAAAACGGGTTGTTAATAAATAATCAAAATAAACTAAGACACAAATTAGGTAACATTGTTACCTAATTTGTGTATATTGGAAAACATCTAAAAAAAACAAGCGTGAGGGATATATGGACCCCCATTCGGAACGAAGTAAGATGAAGAAGTTTAGTAAGTGGCGGAAAAGGTATTTTAGATCCATCCAATCAGAGAGTGTAATACGCGTGCACAAAAATAACAATAAAAGTGTGTCTAAACAAGGGGCAAAATGAGATAATATTGACTAGATGTTCTAGTCAATGTTCCTGTTTTGGTAATTTTGATTTAAATTAATAAATAAATGAATCCTAGAAAACAACGTTAAACATGTTTCAAATATTTGTATTCAAATAAATCTAATACGCACTTAAAATAACTTTTTATATCAATTATCCGTCAATAATCACTATTGCTGGGTAGTTCTTTTATTTTACTAATCAGTACAGAATTGTATAATTGGCTACTTAGTTTTTTTTTTCTATTTTGAGTTTGTATACTGGCTACTACTGAGCAAAAGCTGTAAAATTTTACTCCGTCACAGGGATGCTAGCTTAATAAATAAACGATATAAGTTATCGTTTATTTACTATCGTTATGTTACTATAATAATATGCCAACACTCTATTTGATAAAAGTCGGAAATGAATTTCTAATGCAAATTTTTGACCTTTTTTATTTTTAGCTTTATTATGAGTTATTTGATGTTGTTGACAACCTTAGTCCTTACTTAATTACCTTTGAAGTGTCGTCGCATCCAATTCGAGAAATGTAAAAGAAATTAATTCTACTGAGAGATGATCAAAGAGCATTTACGATTTAATTATGGAATGAAAACGCATAGGAGTTAATTGAGTAAAATGTGATAGCGACGAGTTTCTAATGAACGTGTCATTTTATACCTATTCAATTTTTCAAAGAGTTTGAAACTGCGAAGTTTTCTACAAATTCATCAACGCGACCCCTGACTTTAATGAGTTGAGCGGCGGCGGAACCACGACGCTGGTTGTCACCCGCGACCGAAAAATATTTGTTGTTTTAAAAAGTTTGTTAATTAAAACGAGTTTCAGTTACAAGCGACATAATAACGTTCATCTCTGGGGACGCGGTTTTAAGGAAAACTTCCTAACTCGGGAGAGATTAATGGAAATTCTAAACTAAGCTGGAATCGCAGTGGTCATAATAAATGTGCTACTTCAACCACATAAGTGTTTTTAGAATTGATGTGATGCCTCCTTTATGATACGAACGGCGGAGAACATTTAAGCGACACTCACCGTAGCTAGGTACGGTATTCTGTAGCCATATCCATGAATGGTCTGTTTATGCCAAAACTAAACTAGGTACCTATATTACGAGTATATATATTTGATAGCAAATTTACATGCTATTTAATAAATAGGTGAAGAGTAAGTAAAAGTTAAAATATAAATGGAATAGAATTAATCTAAAAACAGTACACACACTGTCGTTATTGTTTGTATTATATTAGTTTACAAGGAATTAATATTTGAAGAAGAATATAACGACGCCCGATCAAAATGGCGCGCTTCTCAGTTTCAGTTGCACACTGTTCAATTTGTGAGCGAAAGTTTGGGAAATGATCCAATTAAAGACAAAGTAAACACCCCACGAACTAACCAAAGCCATGTTCTCGTGTTCAATTTAATTATAGGCTATGTTCCCTTAGTCTTGTTATAGCAACAATACATTTAAAGGTTGTTCATATCGACACATGTTGGATTGTGCTTAAATAGGTAATTAGGCAGTGTAAATGTTGTGTAATGCTTTGATTTGCTTTATTACCAAAACTAAATTATAATGAAAACTGCCTTATTCTACCTATATCTATGGTTCCATACATAAATAGGTTCACTAAACACATTTCACACTGATTTGCTTAGTTTGGGGTCAGGTAGTGTTGCGTGTGAATTGTCCACCAATATTTATTTATTTAGTTCTAAAGATAAACAAGATGATCAAGAAAGCATGTTTAGCATGCTGGCGGCATTCCCACTCCGAATGGAAATGCTTATACGTCAAGTCAAATATTCGCATTTTTGTCATGCGATGTGTCCTTCTGAAAATACGATAAGCCTGACCTGAAAATAAGAGACCAAACTGACCAACACCAAACTGTTTATAATGTGTAATCGCTTCTAAGGTTTTCTTATTTTCGTTTCGTTCCCTTTGATATGCTCAGCAGAATTAACCACTTCATCAGGCCTACTATGTGGCTCTGGATGATATGATGATGAAAGTATGAATATATAGTAACAGTGAGCAAAAATCTACGTCAAAAAATTACAATATACTAGTAGTTTTTGTAGTGGTAACTCTTTGCAGACTCGGCCTGTGGAAGTATAACCTGTGCCAGTTACTCTATCGATCAGCAGGAATGAGCAAACTTTACAGTGTTCCGGTTTAAAGCGCAATGGGATCTAGAGAAATCTCAGTGTAAAAATTTGAGAAAGAAATAATTTGGAATCTTGATGTTAAAATAACTGTGTGGTACTGCGTTGTAATAGATAGTGTATTGCTTGGCAACATGCACATGGCTTCCTCATTTATTTGAAAATTAAACTACGTGTTTTGACCCACAAAATGCGCTCAGTTGAAAATTTCACTCCAGTTATCCATCCGAAAACTAACTATAACTTCAGCAATTGCTCAGAGATTTATGAACGCTTGAACTTCACTTGATGTAGGTATACTTATGTGATCATCTCTATCTTTGTCCTATTAATTATAAACATAACGCTTTTGAGAATTGGTTACCCGGATTTATGTATGAGCTGCAGTATTAGTTAAGTAGGGTCTGTATGGGAGATATTTAGAATGCTTTTAGGTATGGTTCCGAGTATCCTTCACGTATGGTTTTCAGTATGTAATTATACGTATGTATGTATGTACGTCATGTTATTAAAAAGTGGTTAGTAGATTCATGTAACTTCCGTGCTAGCCCAAAGTATGATAGGCGGTGGACTATCTTAGACCAACTGCCGTAAGCCTATTTTTTTTAAAGAGTTGATTTTACGAAAATAACAATAGTAATTTATTATAACATTTGTGTTAGTTCTTTGACTAAAATAAATAAATTTACTATTTTATTTGTATACAAAGAACGTGGTTCATACACATTTCTAATTAATTGACGGTACCCACACGTGTTAGTGCTAAACGGAATTCGGTCACGCGCGCACTCTATGCATAAATAATCCGCAGAATGCGGTTAAAACTTAAGTCGCGTGGGATTTATAATATTACACACATATAAAAAACATCAATTAATTCAAAAATACATTTAATATGTGAATGAAAATGCAAAACACGATTAGTTAGTTACCGCAACCACAAGGCTCACAGCACTCACAGTTGTCCAACTGTGAGTTATATGTGCTATAGACCATACTTACCTCTCGAGCCTTACTTATACTAAGTAGAAACGACATAAAAGCTCTATTACATTATTTACATACACACTAATCCAGTGGAAGTGCTAAACTCGGTATTCCCCTTTTGGGACTGCGGTCTCTCTAGTTTGTTCACACTGTGACGTCACATCTGCCAGAGACCGTAATGAAGGGAAAATGTTGGAATAAGGTGGTTTGGAGTTTAAACACGTCTTATTTGACTTTACGGTGAATTAAATGTCACGTAATAATTTTTATGAATGTGAGTTCAGAACGGAGGTAGAAATGTAAATATTAACTTCCTTTCGTCGCACAGTTTGTAAATAAAGAAAACAGGATATAATGTAATTACAACGGGTTTGAGGCACTTACTTTTCGAGCAGAATTTACTTTTGAAGCGGAATGTTCTTTTGAAACAGGATGAGATGTACCTATATTTTTCAAGACGAACACTTTATTCTAAGCGGTTTTTTTGTAATAATTTTTATATTATCACGAAACGAGCATTTTATGCGCCTGGTCGTAAGTAACACGCTTGCCAATAACAGGGCTACGAAGCTATTTCAATATGAGGAGTCCAAATCACTGCCTAATAATGTACTGCGGTAGACGTCTCGAGATATGATATGATTATCTCTTTGTACCGTAATATATGATCACAATACAATACAAAGATTCCACATTAAAGCTTAGCAGTACTTACCTATAATACTGGCAAAGGCACTTCTCCAGGCAGACTACAGAGTCGCAGTAGAATTCGCTTGAGTCCTACTACTACAAACTAGTGGAACTGTTTTTTCCCAGTTTAAATTAAATACTCAAATGTCGCGTAATTTTTTCTCACTTATATTGCCTGTTGTTAACCAACATACGGTTCATAATCGAATGTCGTTTATTTTAATATGAAATATTAAATGAAATGTAATGACCGTAAATCCCAGACCATTTAACTGATAAATCGTTTCGTTCTATCAGCTTTTACAATCTCTTTTGATAAACTTTAATTCTAAAAGATTGGAGGGTTGTCTCATCACAAAAGTACCTAGAGAAGAGACTAATGCCATAAAATGTCGCAAAAGACGTCGTTAGTAATGAGACGGTTCAACGTAACGAAAACAAATTGCTTTAGGCGCAATTCTCCCGATGGAAACCTTAATGGGGCTTTCACACGATGCAAGTTGCTGGAAACCGCAAGAGAGTGAATATAGTTTCCAAAACTTTGTAACACGCATTATGTGAAAAAAATCCAGAAAATGGTTGTGAGATTTGTGATTTTAGTCGCAAAGTTGAAAGCACCTACAAATCTCTCAAAAAATAACAAATGATATGCATTTGAAAAACCAGGTCACGACCCGATACATTTTGTTGTTCACCAAAGTCTATCTATCCCTATTAATGGGATATTTTACCTGGTTTTTATGATTGTGAATATGTCAAATAGCTACATTGAATTGTCGTAAGTCTATTAATCTTATAAATTTTAATTTGTTGTCCGCGTTAGGGTACAGCCTGGAAAATCACAGAGTCTTATCCCAAAAAAATTACCGGAACGGAAAATTCGCGGGTAAAATTGCAATAGGGAATATGCATGTGGTTTAAATAGGCTTGATTTTTTTTCGTAGAATCCTTAATGTCCCGCCATTATGCCAAAACAATTATTTTATTATTTAGTTAGTTATTAATTTAAAAAAATATTGTTTTAAAAGTGCAAAATAGGCGCGGGAAATTCAAGTTTGCGAAACGCATCATTATCTGTGGAAACCAAATGTGACGTCACATGGCATGTTTTCTGCTTTAACAGTGTCGATATTCGTACTGAGCTAGTAGTGTTAGAGAGAAAAGTCGTGTTCTCCATCGTTTGATTAGCTAGCACAACTCAAAAATCGGTACAAAGTAACTGCAACACTTGTAGTAAACAAACACAGGTCGTGGCCTGTGACGTCATGCAGGCGCGGGAAAGATGGCGGCGTTTAAACTGGTCAAATTATATCGATATTTTAAATATTAATTTAAAAATCAATTTGTACATTTACAAGAGTGTTTATATTTTTTATTGTGTTATAATAATGTAAAAAGTGAATTAAAAATATAAAAAAATGCATGCATATCCTATTATTGCAAATGCAATAAACAGTGCAATATAGTAGTTAAAATAATTTAAATATTTATATAGTCAATTTTAAGCATTTTGTCATATCATAGCTAGTGGTTGATGATTAAGGTTGATTTTCTCATTTTTTCTTTCGCAATGTTCATTAATTTGATTCAACAATAATAGGCATGGCCCGATCTTTACTACTACAAGTCGTCGTTGATGTGTTGAGTCTCAACAGGTACATTTTACTCAATCTGTGTATAACCAGCTTTATTGTGTTACAATAAAGGTAGTTAATCCCCTGGGTCACTTGACGACACAAATGTGCGTTTACTTTATGAAACGGTAATGACGTGACTTCTTCATGCAGCCAATTGTTTTCTAAAACCTTCTCAGGCTTGAATTTTACTCTTAAAGCATTTATTTTACTACAATATTTAAGTATTTTTAAATTCTTTTTGTGGTTTCCTGTGAGCGTGCTAGTGTCAAGTTATATGTATTCATTCAGGATGTTAGTGGCCTGTATTCTTTTAAAAACGGTATCGACCAAAGAGTTTAACTTTATCTAAGGTACTGAACAATGTGCAACAAGACAGCTACCTCTGGAGAGCAAAGAAGCTGCCTCACCATTACAACTCAGAAAATACTCAGAAGTATAGATGGGATTCGAACCTACTACCACGCGATAGCGAATTGCATGTTCTCGTACTAGTAATCAATAGGTTTTTTTAATAAATAAAGACGAGCAGGACATGATGTGCTTGATGGCAAGCAACATGCCTGCTACATAACAGCTCAATGACACGCAGCTATCGGAACATGGAGAGCCTAAATCCTTGACTTGACCGTGAGCTTGTTGGAAAAAAAAAACTTTTCAGAGACAAAAAAAATGAAGTCTACCATTCCGCGAATTGGTCAGCGTGGTGGAATATGCCCTAAGCATCTCTATTTGGTTAGGAGGAGAACCGTGCCTCAGTAGTTCACACTTTATGGGTTGACTTTGTTGGTTGGTTACAGTAATCAAACAAAATGTTGCTCTGCTTGCAAACCATTTGAACTCCTAGTTTCATGAACAATAGATATTTTTGTTCAAAATTTTCAGTTAAGCTTCTAAAACGTTCATAATAACAAGTACTCGTATAACGACCTAAGGAAAGCGAAAGCCATTTGCCGCGCGAGGCGATCACGAAGGTGAAACGAAAAATTTTCATGGACGTTTCATGTCGACCATAACTATCGAGCAACCCTGACCTAGAACTGACGTCTTTCATGATCGAAGAAGGTGGCAGGCGACGTGACTGTCGACATCTTACCGCCGTTTCACAAAACCTGACTTGGAGTTTATTTGACTCAACGCTAGTCTGCCGGATACTCTCACAAAAATACTAGCTAGCAAGTCTCTTTGTGAAAGAAACTTTCAAATTTTAGCAATGGGAATATGAAGTAAGCTACTTAAGCTCACTGAAACAACTCATTTAACGTGGTAACACAACGTGGACAATTCTTAATGGTAGTGGGCTTGATCGTTTTGATCTGTAGTTTCGTTGTGGTAGGAATGTTTGCAGAGTTCTTTAGGAAATGACGACACTTTTACCTGTTATTCTCGCACCAAGCAATTACCAAAGCAAGAGCAGCCGTAAGAATTACTCCATAAAGTGTAATTTCCTCTGGTCGACTCTACAAAGACTACCAATATAAAAGCTGAGATTTGAAAATGGAGATTTTCCATAAGCAACAAAATGATCTCTACTTCGGTAATCTGACGGTGATTGACTGCACAACAAGCAGTAGCTACTAGCTCCTTTGACTGCGCTCCGATTTGCATAATTTTATTCCGGTTTAACCTGCTGGTAAATGAACTTTCAAAAATTAATTTTCCGCCGCGGCGGCGCACCGAGCGCTCTCACTATTATTTTACGGTAGAGTTCTGTAACGAGGTGAGTATAAAGTCAATATTTTCGCGAAAATTACCTAGTGAAGTAAATGAGTTTTTGATGAAGGTATCCGTGGACATAAATAGGTGAAATGATTCGTTTAACTTATTTTCAGATAACTAGATATTACAATTTATGTTATTATCATTATAGAGAGCGCTGATTTTGATTTGAATTTAAAAGTTTAAGATTATCTCCGGAACAGTAAACCTTTTAAATATGATATACCTACCTATCAGCTGTCTGGTTTTCATAGTACAAGCTTTGCTTAGTTTGGAGATAGATATAAATGTTATGTTGAAAAATGTCACTAAATAAATATTAATTTATTGGAAAAAAGATTTAACAAATTTAATATTAGATACAGGAATAAAAATTATTGAACATATGCAAAACACAAAACAATGGGTAGGTACATATATTATACCTGCGTATATAAAATGTATTTAAGTAAACATAGGTATGTATCTAGACATTGTAAGCCTTGCAGCTACGGCTAAAAGGTTTAGATCTAAGGTTTCCTCAAAAATGTTTATTGCTACTCATTCGCAGTGTTCGCTTGGGAAAGCACCACACACAGGAAGGTATAAAAATACCTTCCTTCTACTCGACACCACCAAAACGACACCATCCGTGGTATCGTATGGAATCTCTAGCCCATACGACACCACCCTAGTGATGTGCTGTTCCGCCATTAGTTTTTATGTATTTTATGTCGTCAGTATTAGTATCCATGTCCATTGTGAAAGATTAAAATATTCGGACGGAAAGACAATAATATGAAAATTGCAATGAACAATGTCAAAATGATTATTTGAGTGACAGATAAATATAAACTTTATCAATTGACATACCTCATTAATGAAACTGCTTGAACTTGATTGGAGTTTTCATATCAACAACTTTGTATGTAGGTATTACTCGGTGGTGTCGTATGGACTAGTGATTCCATACGACACCACCGATGGTGTCATTTTGGTGGTGTCGAGTGGAAGGAAGGCTTTTATACACACCACTTATTCTACCGTCAAATAGTAACGTGAAAACATCACTATGTTCCGGTTTGAAGGTCAATGTTTTCAGAGAAGTTACAGGACATAGAGATAAAATATCTAAAATCTCTGGGTGACAAGCACAGTGCAGCGCTAGGTAATGATTTGGACAGGCATATTGGTTACCGTCAGGCACATGTACTGCTCATCTCGTCCCTTTATACTATAAAAAAAAGAATGCTAACAATACCCTAGTTGCTGTGGTGGCAAGCCATTACTAGTCATTATAAAATAAAATAAGAACTTAACCAAGATCAACGATTGTTTAAAGAAACATAACTTGTGAGAACATTTGAGCCAAAATCAATAGTAGATAACTTCGGCATCCCCTTTTATTAATCAGGAAACTTTGGACATTTTGTCTCAAAGTAAGATGTTGGAGATCAAACAACAGATATAACTCATCTTTCCGAAAACGTGTTTACGGAACTCGATCAAGGTGTATCGGGAAATGAACAAAGTTTATAATTGTGGGCGGATTTGTTAGAAATAATGAGTAAATGTTTTAACCTATAAGATTAAATTTCATATTTACTTTATACGATGAAATCTGTGGTGGCCAAGTCAATGGAACGATAATATGTTATTGTAAATAAATGTATGATGATATTTTGTAGTGGTAGGACTCTTGCCAGAGTCCGCCTGGGGAAGTACCACACCTTTGCCAGTTATTCTACCGCCAAGCACTAATGTGCAAACATTACTGTGTTCCGGTTTGAAGGGTTTAGTTTGTTTCCAGAGAAATTACAGGGCTTAGAGATATAACATCTTAGATCTCTGGGTGACGAGCGCAGTGCAGTGCTAGGTAATGATTTGGACTATTCATGTTCCAATAGCTGCATGTCACTGTGTTGTTATGTGGCAGGCATGTTGTTTACCATCAGGCACACGTCCTGCTCGTCTCGTTACTTTTTATTAAAAAAAAAATTAGGATCGTGTGGTCGTCGGTTTTAATCTATGAATAGGTATATTTTCAAGTGCGGTTTGTTATCATTATAAGCTTTAATGGCGATCGAAAACATCGTGAAGAAAGCGGCATGTTCCCTGAAGGGCATATTTCGAGGACATGCGTCATCTGCCAACCCACTCTTGGTCAGCGTGGTGAAGTTATAACCTTGGCTCTCTCTTTGTGAAAAAACCCCTAGTCTCATCGTCAGTGGAAAATAAATTGGGTTGCTTATGCTTATTTTGGAATGTTATTTTAGGAATGGGTATAGAGTATCAGCGTTTCGCGGTTTAATCCGTGTAGTTCCCGATTACTTTATTTTACTAGGATACGGGTAAACAATCGCCTTTAATGCGGACCATTACCTCTCTATGTACCGACTTTCATGCAAATTTCTTAAGTAGGCTAGATATAATGGATAAATTAACTATTTATTCCACTTAATTTCCAAAAAAAAGTTACTCGTAACAAACCAAAATACTAAAGTAAAGTAATAAAGCAAATAAAGTAGCAATTGGTGACTTTACCACTAAAAGCGATCTCTTCCAGGCAACCATAGGAGGGAAAGAGAGATTTTAGAATAAGTAGGAGGAGAAGTACAAAAAGGAGTGGTAAATACTTCTACAATTAAACAATAAAATAGATTTTAAAATCTAAAATACCAAATAATATATTGACATTCTTACACATTAATTATACATCCTAATACATAAATACAAACAAAATAACATATAAAATATACATAAAAATAATTTGTTATAATGTATAAATAAATATTAAACATTGTGATTTTAACTAGAATTTCAGATAAATAGCTTTTGCGTGAAGAGTAACAAGCAAACATAAATACGCACAAACTAAACTTTATAGTATTAGTAGTGGTTCGTTCGTGTCATAAACTACTAATTTGCAATAAAAAGTTATTGAGGTATAATAGGAATAAATAATAATTATATGAGAATATTTATTTTAAGTTGAACCAAATAACATACATAGGTATATAAAATTTTGTGAATATTCATTATTTAATCATTTGTTTCAGTAAAGACCATAATATACAATATGATGAAACTAATATATTTTCTTCAAAAAAAACGACATCAATTTGACATTTAATTCAGGTATTTCACCATTTTGAAATGTTAGTAATCACTGTGACAGCGAGGTAAATTTTAGATGTTTTTGTTCATATTTTCAAAACCACTACACCGATTTCAATAAAATTCATATGAGACCACCTCTGTTGGGTTGACACCTATAATCTACTAAACAAAAAAGAAAGATTAAAAATCGATTCATAATTGACGGCGCTATCACGTAATCGTAAAACATACACCCAAATTGATAACCTCCTTTTGGAAGTCGGTTAAAAATTACTCGTACAATAGAGAAAAATGTCACACAAATTAATTACATTTTTAAACTGATTATTAAAAACATTCAAGACAACAACGACAGATACAAATGTCACAACTTACGTCCTAAAATAACATTCATCCATTTGTTTTGAATGGGGCAATCCAGAGGAAAGTGTATCGCAGACAATTTCTTATTTGGAAAATACGTTATTTTTCTCTCCAGACTAATTCGAAAAACGATATTTATCGGCCAATGAACGTTATGGACGTTTCGCCCGTTGAAAATAGAACAAAATGGATACCACGAAACACAATCGGTCGGTTGATGACACAAAAACTGTCCAATCAGTGTCGGTCGGGATGAACGAAACGCCAGATTAGTTCAACCGACCGATTGTGTTTCGTGGTATAAAACGTCCATAACTTCGGCCGATATATCGTTTATCGGACTTCGTAGTTGACCTGCAGGATACTGTTGATACTAACTCGCACTCGCTGTCGTAGAGAGGCGACTTTCTTGCGGATAACCGCGTAAAATTCTTTTTTTTACTTTTTATAGGCTTACACTTTACCGCCATCTCGCCTGATGTTAAGCGACGATGCGGTCTACGATGGAGCATGTTTACCTAGGGGAAACCGATTCACTCTCGATTGCAGACACAAAGATTGTAACCATCGGGGAAACGACTCAGGCAAAGTATTCCACAGCCTCGACGTTCTTATCACAAAAGTAGAGTCAAATCTCTGCGTTCGTGTTTTGGAACATCTACCATGAAAAGATGTCGCTTTTTCGAGATACGAGCATTCCGATAGAAAAAAGGCAAGGTGGTAAGATAAGATAAGAAAACTCTTTATTAAAAGCCATAATACAATAGAAAAACAATTAACTTAACTAAATATAAAAATGACATTTCAATTGGCGGCCTTATCGCTTAGAGCGATCTCTTCCAGGCAACCGTGTACGGATTAGAAACAACAGATAGTAACATGGCCCGTTTTTAATACATTTCATTTATCAACAACATTATTAGTACTAATCACAACAGAAAAAAATAATAACATACTATTTAAAATATAAATAAACTTACACATACTAATTAAAATACAATAAAAATAAACATTAACCTAATATGTTATATAATAATGTACTACATATAGGTACGAAAATAAAAAATATGAAATAAAAATCATAAATAGCATAAATTAGTGGAATTAATTAGATCATGCAAATCAGTAGCACGCTCTCCGAAATGTATCCGATAAAAAAAAACCGATCCGTGTGTGCTTCAGCAAACATCAAAGATACGCTGCACCAGCGAGGCAGCCGCATAAGCCGAATATCGGTTGACTTAGTGAAGAGTTCACCAATATCATAATTTTAAATATTTTTGTTTATTATCATTTCAGTATGTAAACTAACGTGGTTATAACACATTTCAAATTAATGTACCGGTAACTCACGTCATTTGCCAAACGAGCAGCGGTCGCGCGCGTGCCCACTCCTTGAAAAAGGTCGCCGGACGCGGGCGAAACTTAAATCTGAAATAGACTGACTGTATGTCACGTGAGTTACCCGTATATTCATTTAAAAATAAAATAAGATACTAAATAGATACAGATTTTGCAAAACGAAATAACTGACTACAGCGACGGCATTACATGTTACGTAAATACTAATCATAAATGTAATCCTGTGAAATAGTTTTTTATCACAAAAATAAATCCAACGTACCCGACAAAGTGGATGAATTGCCGTAGCCAATAAGAAATAAAATAGACATAAAGACAGTGACTTCAGTAAAAACGTTTCCATTAATTTCATTTCCCCAGATCTAGAACTTGGAACTGACCTTTGCTCGTAGATGGTGTTTTTCTTCCCAACAGTATCTCAGCTCAGCCCCTATGAGAGCAAACTTTTCTGATAAGGCAAAGTAGCTAACCACAAACTAACGTGGAGGCTAAACGAACTTAGCCGTAATGGCGGCAGAAGCTGTATCTACTTGGCCTTAATTGAGTCTCGCGTTAAGTATCAATTTTGGGGTAAGAAAGTTTTAGAGACTGAGAAAGGTGCGCGAATGTTCTATTGACCTCAATAAATCAAATATAACTGGGTGATCTAATTTATTTATAGGCCTTTATAACAGTTCCTGGGATTTTAGAACTTGAATTAAAGTTTTCGAACGGAATTTGCTTTGTAATACGTTTAATAAAGTTGTTTGCGAGATAAACATTGTTTAGAGTGTTTACGGCACAAAATTAGGACAGCCATTATTTATAAGTACACTAACATTACCCCGTGGTTTTACCCGCGTAGTTCCTTTAACCGTAATTTTCCAAAGATAAATATTAGGTTGTTAATTTTGTAAATTGGCTAGCTGTACCGATAATTTCATCCGGATAAAATGTAAGAGTTCCTAATGCAATAACCAATAATACACGAACGAAGTACTTACAGCAATTTATTGGGCTTAAATTGAAACAACTATGAGCAGATTTTGAACATAAACATAGCATAATCAATATGCCATAAACATGAACCGTCAGAAAATTAAACGGGTTTCACAGACTTTTCAAATATCAGAGGCTCGTGTATACGTTCTTGAATTTATGTTTCATAAAATGTTGAGTTCTCTTGCTCGATTTTAGCGTATGCATAGCCCCAAATGTATAGAGGCTAAGAAAAAATCTCCAATATTACGAGTATACCGGGATATTCCATCAAAACCGGTGCGCAAGTGTTCATCAATCTTGTCATAGGTGAAGAGATACTTGTATTTTATATCAGCGTTACAAGCTAATCTTCATAGGTGAAATTCCGACCAGGCACGATGAGAGGTGAATAATCCTCACGAAATATTAGACTGACATATAAAAAGCGTTTTCTATAAATATGCCAAAATCCAGAATAATTCGATTTTGTGATTTATTTTTGCCAATTGAATACAAAAATGGTTTGTAGCAGGATATTTACTTGTACCACCGGAATTTGTGACATCATTGTAAAGTGCATTGTATGAGAAAATCCAACTAATAATATAAATGCGAAAGTGTGGGCTTGTGTGAGGCTTAAGCGGATTAAAGAAAATTACGCTAAATGGTACTACGAAGGTAAAACCTTCGGGCGCTACTAGTTTATTTCATTTGTTTCTATTCTAAATTACTTGAAAAACAAACAATGAATTTAGTTATGCGAGAACTGTGAAAAATATTTATTATTTTATAATATAGTTTTAATACCTACTAGCTAAACCCTGCGCCCAGATTTAGAACAAATTTAATTAGCTGAGGTTATAATGACGTAAACTAAAAAAAGATGTATACACCTGCCGTCACGGACTTCAGCGCACGTTAGCGCGCGCATCTAAAGTTGTCGAAAATATTTTTCCCGATCTTGTTACGAGTACAAACATTCTTATAAGCCTTCCTCGATAAATGGACTATCCAACAGAAAAATAATCTTTCAATGCGGACCAGTATCTACCGAGATGCTAGCGTTCAAATAAACAAATAATCAAACTCTTTAGATTTGTAATATTAGTATAGATAAGATGTACCTACGAGTAAATTACGTTTTAGATTTACGAGTATTAGATTTAAAAAAAAAAATTTTTTTCTAGTAATTACCGACCGACCGATTGTGTTTCGTGGTATAAAACGTCCATATCTTCGGCCGATATATCGTTTATCGGACTTCGTAGTAGACCTTGCAGTTTTTCGTACACGAGTATGTTACGCGATAGTTCCGCTTACTGTAAATTTTGATGATTTTTTTTTTGTTTAAAATACTTAGTGTGATCCCATATAAATTTTAACGAAATCAGTATTTACTTACATTTATCTGGACGACTTTTTTTATGGAATTTAGTGCCGTGTCTTAATATGATTTTAAATTGAAGTCAGTTTTTTCGGAGCAATACTTTATTTGTTTACTTAGCTAAGATCCTACGACCTCCGATTCTGAATTGCACCTTCTAGCTACACGGCACCACAGCTTGAGTCTCATATGACGATGTAATAAATATGAAAAGCTATTACAATTCCAACCATTATTTACACGACGATAAAGAAATTTCAAAATGGAATTCGAAAATTGATTATAACGTCCTTTGCTAGACTTTGAACGATCGGATAGGGGACATCTTACTATACACGTAGATACTCTCTATTCTCTATATACCTCTATAAACACTCTATAGGTTGTATAACTACCCATCATGCCCACACGTTAGTCTAGCCCCACATTCGTACCTTCATTTATCCACATCACGCAACTTTCCGTGACCGCCACTTTTTAATTAGTATTTTGTCACTCAAGTAAAGAACTCCCTAACGAGGTTCTGTCTTCCTTCCCGCATTCGTGACGGAAACGGGACCGACAAAAACTTGGTAATTACGGAAAGACAACACTATACAGAGCTCTTTTCATCCCTTTATCTGGTAAATCTGAGCTGCGGAAATCCTTTATTCTATTATCTAGTCTAAAAATGTTGAGAGCGCAGTTTGGAAAATACTACGTTTTGTTGGGTACCTTTATATTCTATAGTTTTTCATATTTGCTTACTAATGTATGTACTTAGTTCTTAATAACACATAATAGCACAAAGAGAATATTAAGCCTTTGGGTTCAAATAATTTCGGCAATAAAACTGACACCTGGATTATTGTAGGTTATAAATCTTCATTCGCCTTTAAGCAATTCAGATATGTTTTATTTAGGTAGTTAGTTTAGATTGGTGTGTAGCGTAGTGTAGTTTTAGTAACTTGACAAAATTTTAATTTAGTTTTGATGATAAAGGCTCTACTTCTTACAAAAACAAACGTCTCATGGATCATTAGCGAGTAATGATACGAAAAGTATCGAGGTAGATGCATACAATACCTCAACCTAACCCTAGTTACTTTACTTATATTTACTGTTACTTCTAAATAATTTCACACAAACAAGCTGTGGTAGCTTTGTGGAGAGAAGTGAGATTTTTACAAACTTGACTTGTACTAGCACATTTATTGTGTTTAACGTTAGGTTACGTTAATGCCTTATTCACATTATTACATCCCAGCGATCGAATCCAGCGCTGGAGTTCTAACTGGAACAAGAACAAAATTAAAAATGTTGACTAACCCCCGACTACCTCAGATTTTTAATCTGTACAACATTCTACTAGTCAAGCCCTTTCATTTGATACCCATATTAAGGGAGTTGTGAAAAAAGAAATGCATTTCCCCATTTTGTGGACCAAGCGGCCATCTTGGATTTGAAATTTGTCATAGTGCAATGTGTTCTACTAGTCAAGCCCTTTCGTTTGATACCCATATCGATGTAGTAGTGAAAAAAAATATATAATTTGCCATTTTGTGGTGGCGGCCATCTTGGATTTGATTTTTTTATAGTGTACAGTATTGTACTAGTCAAGACCTTTCATTTGATACCCATATTGAGGTAGGTTGTGAAGAAATATTTTGTCCGCCATTTTGTGGCGGCGGCCATCTTGAATCGATATTAACCAAACATAGCTAAGAACATCCGCACTGATATTAACTTTCAAATAAAAAAACCGCATCGAAATCGGTTCATCCGTTTGAGCTCTACGGTACCACAGACATACACACACACAGACAGACAGACAGACAGACATCGACGTCAAACTTATAACACCCCTTTTTTTGGTCGAGGGTTAAAAATGAAAACCGGCACTGAAAAGCAATAAATTCAGGTAGCAGTCTATTCTGCCGGTTCACATTTTTCCAGCAAGCAATCCAGCGCTGGATTCGATTGCTCGACTGGAATAATGTAAACCGTGCATAAGTGTACCTATGTCAAATTTCACGGCATATTGCGACCTCGTTCAATATTTTTTCCTGTGCCCAAATTTTATAGCAAAAATTGCGAATTAATAAACTATATAAATATGCATGTTCTCCATCAATTTTATTTGCAAAATCAAACAAAAATCTTTATTGTTTCAAGGAAATGGCAGCCATTACTACATAATAGCCGAGGGCCCGATCGCTTGTAATAACGATACAACTTTGATCAAACTTCTGATACTTAGCCCGTATAGGCAGTTAAAAGTTTGACGTAACCTTGTCTACACTTTTATAGGGGATTTTATTGTTTTTATATCGTAATGGAACAAAATAAGTGGGCTTAGGTACGTGCTCTTGGTTCGCTTTTATTGTCTTTAATGAAAGGGTAGTTATCGTTATGTATTAGATAGAAATTTACTTTAAATTTACTTCGGTATTTTGATGAGACAGTTATTGGTTGTCATCCCTACTTTCCTACTAATAGTTTAAACTCTCGGTTTTACTCGCGTAGTTACCGTTCCCGTTACTTTCCAGGGGAAAAAAAGTAGTTAGTAAGTAGTTTTCCAAAAAGTAGCTTACGTTTTTATAAACTATAATTTAACTGTGTTCCAAATTTCAATCTGATCTGTTGAGGTATCTGAAGTGATTTACCTAAATGCCGGCGTTTATTTGGCCCAGCGCATAAGCATTTCCATTCAGCGTTATGCGCGTAATGCCGCCAGCATGTTGGGTACGCTTCCGATTGGTAATGGGCTTGAACATCTTGATTATCTATAGACATTCATTGGACTATGGATAATTAAGGTGTGCTTAGTGTAAGTAGTTGGGTATGTAGCGTTGTGTAGTTCTAATTGTATTTTGGTTTTGTTAATAAAGGCTCTGCCCTTTAAAAAAATATATCAACTTTGACATTTATATGCAATAGGATGTTATTATGGTTCGGTACGTTCATATATGTTAACAAATACATATTATGTTTATTTATTTCTTGAATCACTACCATACCTGCAAACACATCATTATCGCTTCTTGCCATTAAATGATATACAACAGCAGTGTGTGGCAGGGTACAGTTTGCATTTACATAAAGCAATATAGGTTACCTACATTTGACAATAATTCAGGTGTCCCTTCAAGAATCAACAATCATTAATCTATTATAAAACATGAAATAATGGTTAAAATACTGTTGTTTTGTATAGCACACACAAAAAGTGTCTCCTTGTATTTTCGGTGTCACTTAAGAGTGACTTGGGTCAGATGAGAATTTTCCATTTCCTGCCATTGGACTCTCATTTACGTGAAAAATATCTATACTCAGTCAAGTTTACGTAAGTCATCCCGGCTACCCCATCCCAACCTGTTTCGATAACCACACTAGGTCGCCACCGCCGGGATAAGCGGGAGATAAAATCACATTTGACCTTTTTCATAAGAAAGGGCAAGAGAGGGTCATGAAAAGAGGAAATCGCATCGATTTGAGAAACTTCACCTTATTGCATTAAATTGGACCCTTGTGATCGACCCTCTAACTGATAAACAAAACGTAAATCATTATTTAACTATTGTCGAGAAATCTAAAGGGATAGAAAGGACGGGAAATTGAATGAAACGAAAACGCCGCGTTTGAATATTTTTTGTGGCATCAAACGATTAATGTTCATGATAAAGTCGTTTGGCTCCACTTCTCTATTTCAGCTGAATGTTTGATGTTTTACGAAGGTTTTAGTTTGTCGTTTTTACAGAATATTAGTCGCGTTTTAGGTGCTTGGGAACCAAACATGTCAAATATAGAATTTCACTTAACACACACTTACTACCTATTCCGAACATTAAACATTAATTGATTCTCCTATTAACTTATTAAGCACAATCATATTGGCATATACATTTTTGATGTCAGTGACATCTAACTAATGTAAACAGATAATATTGAGCTTAAGTCATCTTATACCTTTAAACGAGCAATTCTTGTAGGTATATGTATATAGAATCTGAATCTCGGAAACGGCTCGAACAATTTTCATGAAATTATGTATGCAGGGGAATTCGGGGACGATAAATCGATCTGGCTAGGGTTTATTTTTTAAAAACATCATTTTATGCGGGTTTTTAGACGATGAAAAACTCCTACAATGTTATTAGAATACGATAATTTATTTCGCCTCTGTTCTAAATGGCTCAGACGGAATATGCTCGCCATCAGAGTCAACAGGCCCCGGTTCGAAGCCTGAGGGTTACACTCGGGTCTTTTCTTTTTGTTTTTTTTTTTCTGAGAAAATCTTTTACTTAGAGCCCTTTATAAACGCATTTAAACCGAACAAAGCTCGGTCAACCAGGTACTGTTTTGTAATAAGGCGATTAATTGTATGATTGTTTATATCACGAACTGTGCTTAACGTGGCTTAATCAACAATGATTATATTATATATAGAGGTAGCAAGCACATAGTATAATATGTAAGCTCTTAGATCTGCCCACTCATTTTATGTAAGTTTCCTACCTACTCAGGACCAATATTTGTGGATGTGGTTTGTTCTGTATTCTGTGGTTCTATGTGTTCTAAGTGTTTATTTTAACTGCACAATATTGATATTACCTATTTATTATAGTTCCCACAAACTTTGCGTAGTTTTGTTAGAGATTAGTGTGAAAATTTCCCAAACAAATTATTACATTATTATTTTCTTATCCAGTTGAGTTACATTTGCTATCCTGGTAATATTTCGGTACAAGCTAAGCGTCATTAAATAAACATTTAACCTGCTATGACATGCACTAAATATCTTGAAGAATATTATGCTAATGAAGGCTTCTTCCCGCCCCTGTTCAACTTCATTGTTCTTTACAACAAAGTTTGTACTTAATTTTCTGGTTTATGACAAACTCTCAAGGAATACTAATAGCTCTAAGATCCGCCTGAAGCATAAACAAAGTTATGAACCTAGTCTTTGGGAAAGCAACTTAGAAACAGGTACTTTGTTGTTCACTTCTGAAGTGTTTGATGTAATCTTTGCCTATTACGTCAGTATTTCTAACTAGGTCAAAGTTACACAGTTGCCAGATACCTAGTTGTAGTTTGTAGTTATCTTTTTTTACACAGTTTCGTATTTCTCGACCGTAGTTCGTAGCATTCGCGTAGATTCATTACGCTGTAGAGGAAAATTTTACTCGTGAGAATATCTAAGCTAAGAATTATTTGTAAAATTATTCTAATTTTTTCACAAACTAAGTCTGTAAATACTTTGCTAATGTTTTTAACCGACTTCCAAAAAGCAGGAGGCTATCAATTCGACCCCTATGTTTTTTAAAAAATTTGTATTACCTGATTTCTCGAGAACCTCTGTACCGATTTTTAAATGTCTTTTTATGTTCGGATGGGTATGCTTCCCGAATGGTCCCATAAAAATCTTATCGAAATCGGTCAAGTGATTTTTGAAATATGAACCAAAAACTAAAATTTGCATACAATATTCTGGATGACGTAATAAATAGTAAATTATACAAAAGTTATGAAGCTCGAACCTGTCACTACGAAATTGGGTAAATGCGTTAATAAAAACTAAAAAAGGTTTAAAATATACTATTTGCGTACAAAAATTAAACCAAGTTTAAAACCACACATAGGCACTCAAAAGCGAAAAGTAAATTAAAATCATTATTACAAGTGCTACTCACTCATCTATTTGAAGTCTGTGCTAGTGAAGTCTAACAGGTAGTGGATACGCCTACCTAGCACGTGCCTACATATTTTTGGCCTGACTGGCACCGACTTCAAATAGATGAGTGAGTAGGACTTGTAATAATGATATTAATTTATTTTTCGCTTTTGAGTGCTTATTTGTGGTTTTGAAGTCGGTTTAATTTTTTGTACGAAAATAGTTAATCAATTTAAGTATTATATCGATTTTAAACTTTAAATGAAATTACAGACAGACTTTTGGGCGATTAAAAATTTTTATTTATAAAAAAATACGCTGTTATATCTTATTCGTAACAATTATTAGATGAAAAAGTTAAATGAAATAATAATGATAATGATTATTTAACACACAAAACGATGAAAGTTCGATATTTTTACAGATTGAAAATAAAATGTTGACAGAGTAAGAAGAGTTACATAATATAGTACTTGTACAAAATAGTTATATTTGCCAAATATTACCTATATTAGCAGACTTTAAAACTTACTAAAACCATGAAATACCGACAGGTACCAAGTGAAGGTGTTGTATTTACATAGTTTTGAGTAGACAGATTTGTAATAACAAAATCTATTTGAATACGTACAACAAAATTGAAAATATTATATTTGAAAGTTTCTGCCTCTACATTCACCCATACATTTTTGTACCTAACCTAGGGCAAGATATCTCCTTACATTCTTGTAGGGTATTCTTATCGAGAAACTCACGAAGGCGATGGCATACTTTAGCTGTAAACCTTATCTCTGTGGTCGTAAAAATATTTTTCTCGTAAAGTAACACTGCACGCACACACGTAGATGAATAATGTCATTAAGTAAGTGCGTGTTGAGTCTCAATTTGCTTTCACTTTAAGGTTTAAGGTTTCGTACACATACATCTGTCTAATCAACACAGTGATATCGAAATGAGTAAAGTAACGTACTCTACGAGTATGTGAACATACAATCGGTTTAGTTAAATTTAAATATGTATTTCAAGATAGTCAAAAATTCCCCTTCGGCCGTGTACGTAATTGTAGTTTCGTAATTGATTTCGAAGTAAGAATAATTATTCTTTGTACGAAACTGATTTCGAACAGAGAAGTATTTTCCGTATTTGTAATCGCGGTTTCGTAGCAGGAAAAACTTTTGCTGAAGTACATAATTTCGAAAGCGGAATTTCTATTCTTTACACGTAACTATATAGCGAAGTATGTACTTGTTGAAAAAGACTGAATGCTTGATATGAAACCTTCATGAAACACTTCAGTCAAATAGCCATTTAATGTATTAAATTGTCAGCTAGAGTATTTTGTTTTCTCATTCTTACCAAGTATATTGTACAAGGATTTTGTATTCTCTTTGATTCTGGCACTAGGTTGTCATCATAATTTATCAGATTTAATTTTAAAACGTAGTTATTATATGCTCTTTGAATTTTAAATTGATTTAATATTTGATTATTTTCCGAAAATGAGTGCGACGGAAATGGCTTTTGTAGATACTCGTCGTGGAGGGGTTTCTGTGTTGTGCGATGGTCGGCGATATCATCGAAAAAATATTTATAAAAATAAAGATACATTTTGGCTGTGCTACAATAGTACCAGATGTGGTTGTAAAGGAAGTATTACATTAAACGAAAGAAATGTAATAGTGAAAAGCAAATCACACGATTCAACTTGCAAACAAGATTTTGCACAAAACAATATACTAAGGGAACTTGACTCTTTAAAACCAAGACCAGTACCAACTTCGAATCTATCCAGAAGCAATATGAAGCAATGGTTTTTAATCTTGAAAGTGTTGGTTTTAACTTCGTTCAACAAATTCCCCAATTTAACAATATAAAAACTGGCCTATATAATGCACGTAATAAAGTATTAGGTGCTCCAAAGCTACGATACACATCGGCATCTTCAGTTGTTATCCCAGGAAAGTTTCAAGATTTCCTTTTAGCTGATTTTAATGATGAAGAGAATGATACAAGAATAATTCTATTTTGCAACAAAAAGGCTAAAAAATTAGTAGCAGGATTCAAGCATATTTTATGCGATGGGACATTTTCGTCTTGCCCGTGTTCATTTAAACAGTTGTATACAATTCACGGATTTGACGATACAACATCGGCAGTTTATCCCTTAATTTATTGTTTTCTACCCAATAAAAGTGCAAAAACTTATGAAACACTTTTTAGACCGATTGAATCACTTTTCCCAAACTGGCGACCAGTAAAAGTGACTATAGATTTTGAGTTGGCTGCAATGAAAGGTATCAAAAGAGTTTTTCCGAACATTACCGTAAAAGGTTGTTTTTTTTCATTACAACAGATGTCTAATACGAAAAGCAAAGTTATTAAAGATGAACACAACAGTAAAACGAAGGCACGTGGCAAGGTGTGCAGGATTGGCTCGATTACCTGAAGAATACGTTCAAAGAGGGTACAAGTATATTATGAACAGAAGTCCTAATGGCAATAATATAAAAAAAATTAATAAGTATTTCACTGAACAATGGATGGAAAAAACTGATTTTACAAAAGTATGTTGTTGCGAAAAAGAAAAAATCCGCACGACTAATAATCTTGAAGGCTGGCACAGTAGGATCAACCGATTTGTTGGACGTAGAAATCCCACTTTAGCCCAGCTACTCGATACTTTGGTCAAAGAAACTAAAGTGATTGATATTTTCAAAAAGCAAACTAAAAGAAGTCAAAATTATTTAGAGATTGACTCTGAAATTGATGGTGCCATTAAAGATTTAAAAGACAAAAAAATCACATTAGGGCATTGCCTAGAAATAATTTCCCCATTTTCATTTAAATTTAAATTTAATTTTAAGCTTGTATTTTAAGTTCAGAATAGGATTGTTTGTTTATTTTGTAATTTTATTTTGTCTGTTATATTCAATTATAATTGACAAAACAACAGATTTTTTGTTTCTCTTAACGTCATCAGTTCAGGAAAATTTGAAATATTCAATTTCGTCCAAAGAATAATAATTATTACTTTGAAATCAATTACGAAACTAAAAAACTAAAAACCGCGATTACAAATACGGAATAATACTTCTCTGTTCGAAATCAGTTTCGTACAAAGAATAATTATTCTTACTTCGAAATCAATTACGAAACCACAATTACGTACACGGCCGAAGGGAAAAAATCCGATTGCGTTGAGAAACCAATACGGTGCCGAAACCCTATCGTGTTGTCGGTAGTGCGGTGAATACTTGTTATTGACTAGCAACGGGGTTTTAGCGCAGTTCCCGTTTCCGTTATTTTCCCGCAAATTTCAATCCGATCCGTTCAGATACCGACGTGAATGAGCAACACACATCCAAACTTTGACTTCGTCAATAATTTGTAATATTAATAGGATTTCGGATGCAATGCGTAGGTAGACATAACGAATATTTATGCTATGGTCGCATCAAATTTTATCGTGTTGAATTGTGACCGAATTAGACCGAATTGTGGTTTACTCGACATCCGAACACCGCGTGATCAGATGTCCCGGTACAAAGATAAAGATTCAACAACAAAAACGTTCATGGCTTTTTGAGTATTTTTTTCTTGTCCTATCGTAACTTTCTAATTAAGGCCGATATTTTTTCTAATTTTATCTGAAAGACCTCATATGGCAAAGGAGTCAAAATCGATTCAAAAATACATTAGCAGGAAAGCAATAGTTTTTCAGAAACAAAAATTACCAGGTTAAATCCGACTCAGATTGATTTGATTACTTTTGTAATGGAAGTGTAGGTAATATACAAACTTTGACAAATTTTGTGGCGTTTGAGAATAAATAAAGCCAAACGCAAAACGTGTTAACACGCTGAGAGCACAGGAATGACTGAAGTGCGATCGAGTTATTTAAGACAAGTGTCACTTAACATCGTAACAAACAGTACAGCGTCCTGATTGCACCATATTTGACTCAGATTGAAAACCTCATATTTGAGCTCTATTAATATTTTGATAGTTTAAATACGCCAGCTATGTCAACGTCAAGTCACGGCGATTAGACACGTCAAGGTCAGTGAGTTGACAGGTGTTTGTGAAGTAACAGTTTTAAGTTTCAAATAGAACAGAATATACCTGTAGGTAGATATACGTTTCGGTTTTGTGAGGAACCAACGTTGCGTAATTAAAATTAGTTGATCATTAGAAGTGAATTATAATATGTTTTAAGAAGAACAATTTCTAATCACCTTTTTATAAAACTTGACTTACAATAAATCTCTCCGAGTACGATTACAAATGCCGAATAGATAGGTTATCATCGATTTGACGTTTTAAGTTTTCTAGCTGTAGGTAATCTAATTATTCCAAGATCCCAGAGCCGCCAGACGTCACGTATTTTCTGATGAACGAAATGTGGACGATTTAATAGAGTTAGTACGTACTAAGAACACATACTTACCCGCTAACTTGCTTAGACGGCAATTTTGAGATATGTGGTCCAGACGACACATTGCTTACTTCACGTATTTTCTAATTACTGTTTTTCACTATGTTATAGGCAATATCTTTAAAAATAGGACCCCAATACTCCCAGACACTTTCCGGCGGCAGGATTACATAATTAAAAATACAAAGATGGAATTCTCAAGTTACGAATTTCAAGTGAGTGAAAATCATGCCAAAAAAAAACAAATATTTAAAATCTACTTAGTGAAATCTTTAAACATTTTAGACCTTTCATTTTTTCTTCACATTTTTTCTGATCATCGGCTTAACGTTGACGTGAACATGTTGTGTGTGTGTGAACTCTTATTAGTTCTACATTTTTGCACAAGGTTTGAAGGTTTTGTTAGAGGATCGATGGAACTTCTTGTCACCTTGAAAGCGCCATTTCATAGAATCAACTGTCATAATGCTTGCAGCATTGCAACGAATTGAAAACTAAGTTGGTCAGTAGGACAGTGTTGATAGAATATTCTGTTACTGCAGTAACTGATGTAGCAGTGTAATTACAGTATTAGGGTGAATCGATTTATGTACAGAATTACACAGATACTATAAATTAACCCGAAATCGATGGGTTGTAGCTAGCAAGCTAGCATTGTGATTAATTTTGACTATAGGGATGAATAATGATTTTAGTTTATTTTTCGCTTTTGAGTGCCTATTTGTGGTTTTGAAGTCGGTTAAATTTTTTGTACGAAAATAATTTATTTTAGCCTTATTAATGCAAAACAAGTTTTTATTAATCCATTTACAGAATTTCGTATTGACAGGCTCGAGTTTCATAACTTTTGTGAAATGTACAACTACGTCATCCAGAAAATTGTACGCATAATTTTAGTTTATGGTTCATATTTTAAATACCCATTCCATTTCAGACCATTCAGAAAGCATACCCTTTCGAACACAAAAATAAATTTTAAAATCGGTGCGGGGATTTTCCAGAAATCAGGTAACATACATTAGAAAAAAAACATAGGGTTAAATCCTCTTCCTTTTTGGAAGTCGGTTAAAAACAGGTAACATTTTAAGTACAGCGGGCATCTGACCTATGAAATAAATTTTAACTTTGGTTTTCCTCAAATCTATGAGTACCTACCGAAATAATTACAATCGACTATGATCTTTGAAAAGTTAGAATTATGAATATGCATTCGCTAGCTATCCCGGCTTTGCCTGTGGTATTCAATTATTATATTAGCACTAAGAGGTCAGATACAGATCGAACGATGATATAATTGGAAATCGGTCGTGAAGTTCCAGATATTTTCGCTATCAAACAAACAAATTCTTCCGCGTTATGATATTATAAATACCTGTAAGGTAAAATTACTCATTGATAACATTATCCAAACATTTTGCTTGTATTTTTCACTGTTTATTTATTTTGAATACATTTTATTAACCTTTCAAGCTTAAAAGCAAAACGAATATATTTTAAACGAAGCCTTCAAAACTGATATAAAACATATAAGCAGCTTCTAAATATTCTCACTGCTGGGTCTAGGGGGTCTTCCCTCACCTTTCTTTTCGATAAATTAATCACTATTCTAATAGCCCGTGAAGAAAAAAATTCAGAATGCTGCAAGCTTTTCCACCCAGTGTCGTGGGGCTTAGTTTCTGAATAAAAAAAAACATACAGCCAAATTGAGAAACTCCTCCTTTTTTTAAGTCGGTTAAAAATATGCTTGCATTACAATCACGGGTCATACTCGTATCCATCAAGGGAATGATCAGATCTCTATTAAACTATAATAAAACTTTGTCAAGTCACAGAACATGAATTTTTTTTTGTTTAAATAGAAAATTAAAAACATTAAAAAATGTTAAAAAGTTTTTGAATTTAGGAGTAATATATTAAATATAACGTACAATCTACGAAAGTACTTTTAATCTAGCAAAACAGTATAAAAAAGGTTCAAAAGATAACGGGGCTGCGGCTTTCCTTGAGAAAATGTTGAAGGAGTGCGGTCATGGTGAAGTAATTTAGCTTTCCAGAAAGCCCTTTCGGGGCCCATGTGTATAAACTTACTTTGACTTTGATTAAACCCTTATCCAATTAAATTCGTATGTACTCTGCTCATGTATGCCTTATGCAGACGATACAATGTTGTATCTCAAGCTCTTACATCTGTTACATAAATTCCCACCGCTGGGAATCGCTGGTGAAGTGCAAGGTCAGCAAAGTAGCAAATGTATTATGTCCTCGAAATTTGTTTTCTTGAAACATGTTTATTTCCTTACGATATTTTCACAGATATACTCGTATAGCTAATGGCCACCAATGATATCACACTTCAGCGCTTATTAGACTACGCGTTATTCATCATCATCATCATCATCAGCCGCAAGACGTCCACTGCTGAACATAGGCCTCCCCCTAGATTTCCACAACGAACGGTCCTGCGCAACCTGCAACCAGCGGTTTCCAGCGACCTTTGTGAGGTCATCTGTCCATCTAGTGGGAGGTCGTCCAACACTGCGTCTTCCGGTTCGTGGTGGCGACCACGACCACTCGAGAACCTTTCTTCCCCATCGGTTGTCGGTTCTGCGAGCGATGTGGCCTGCCCATTGCCACTTCAGCTTGCTTACTCTTTGAGCTATGTCGGCCACTTTCGTTCTTTTGCGAATATCCTCATTACGGATTCTGTCGCGCAAAAAATACTCCGAGCATAGCTCTCTCCATAGCTCGCTGTGTGACTTTGACCTTCGTTATGAGGCCCACAGTGAAGGACCACATCTCAGTTCCATAAGACATCACTGGCAACACGCACTGGTTAAGCGTTATTAAGCACTCGTTATTCAGACTGTCTTAGAGTCTAATTTTTCGGCTCGATATTACACCAGTCTGAAAAAAGCGTGCTCTCGCGCTTACGCGATACAACTCTAGGACTTTTTAAAAGTACTTATTTTTCTTTACTGCACGCTATTACGGTATTTATTCATTTAAATCAATGAAAAGAATTTTAAGTATATAAAACAAGTATAATAACAGCGAGATCAAAAATAAAATTATGGCATTCGAACTCCGAATACCCAAAACATAAAAACAAAAATTACCGCGAATATCAATGAACCAATCACGAACTAATGAAATGATATTTTAAGACTATGTCAATGTCAGTGTCATATATTTGTCGGTCTAACTGTATTTGCCTTATTACACTACTCGTTATTCATATTCAGACTGTAAGCTAGTAAGACTCGTCGAACCCGATATTGCTGTCTGAAGTCAGGGTCTAACCAGTCTGACGCTTATTACACCACGCTACTTAGCGTTAACAAGTCTTTAGTTGTTCGCATTAGGCTAGTAAATTAGTCTAGTAGAGAGTAATTTAGTAGCTAAAATACTCGCTACTATTTAAAAATCGTTCGCACCGTGCTTTAGTCCAGTTCACAAGTGAGTAACGCTTCGCAACATGAAGATCCTACAACGCAATAAAATAAATGAATGAATAAGCTAATCTTATCGAATCGTAATGGCTATTTTAGAAGAGGTGAATGAGGAAATTTGTGTGATCAATAAAATAAGTTATTCCACAGACAATTTCGTGGTATTTGGAAAATTGTTTGAAGTTATTGTTCGAAATTCTTCTAATTCGACAAGTTCGAACCTGTTTAGTCGGCGAGCCAATGAGCGCACCGCTCGCAACTAACGCGTGGTGGGGTTGCTACTCACCCGTTGAAAATAGAACAAAATGGATTGACTCGACCAAATCACTTCCTAAACTACTCGACTAAATTTTCAGTGTTCAGACACATTTAGTCACTAAATTACTCGCTACTAGACTAATGTACTAACCTAATGCGAACAAGGCTTTAAGACTGTCTGAATAACGAGTGGTGTAATAACGCCTTTATACAATAGGTAACTCTCGCTACATGGATGTCATAAGTACGCTAGCCAGCTAGCCAGACCGCTAGTTCTAATTAAAATAATTTTAAATAGTTGTTCAATCTTTTATAAAACGCAATATGACAGTTTCACGCAACATACATATATAGTTTTGACACACCTCTTGTGTCAAAATATCATGTATTCGTTTCATAAAATAAACACGCTAAATATTAATAAATTTTTGCAAATGTTTACATTTTCAAATTACTTTCCATCGGTTTTACCTTTTAATCAATACATTCTCACAAATTTCAAGCTTGTACGTTTTGTCTTTAGTCTATCGATACCCCTACAGGTTTTCTGGTTGTCCGTCACTCATAAAAATATTGTGTATACCTTTGCGGTTAAACATGTTTGTTCGTACCATTGTGGTAATTATTATTCCATTGTGAGCCGTGTTATTTAACAAATGATAGTGACAGCTCCTAACACCTTCATAAAATAAATAAAGATAAATATGGTGTCACGGAACACCTGGTAGGAACCATGGTCCCTCGGATAACATAGAAGCAACACAATTCATCATCTGAAAAATAAAGTTGATAACACTGGCCACGGCCAGGACAGTTTATGGGATACGCGACTGAATTCCTCCGTTCCGCTTAACTACACCGCTCTGCTCCGCTTCAGCGGAAACCCTCACCACTTTTCACTGCTCTTCTGTGCTCCTCTCTGCCCAGTTCTGCATCAGCAGAAACGCAGCTTTATATCTGTGTCAACCAATACTGTCGCAACCGGATGCTGTTGCAGTATGAAAATGCAAGGTAAGCAACAAAAATAGCTTTTAGTGCAGAAAAGTTTGCGTTTGACCAACTCGCTCGTTGGTAAGTTACGACGAAGTGGAAGATGAAGCACGTATCTAGAAAATGTCTACCAACGCCAGAATTCGCAGCAATATTGAGGGTTTTATTTCTTCTTTTCTCTTCGATAAGTTACCGTTTGCAACCGAACATAATGGTATTTTAATGGAGGGTAATTTAAAAGTTTTGCATAGATATAATCTGACCTTGGTATTGATTAGGTTCACAGTGAATTAGAAATAGATTAGGTTTGTTTTAGTGATGAAATAAAATAGAATAGCTATTTATAACTGGAGCGAAACATTTTTGAAAAAAAAAAAATTAGGCAGGTTATCAATTTAGCTTACTGTGATATTTTGCCGAAGCTTATCGATTTGCCATAGATGTAGGTACCTACTTTGATATTTTGAGGTTTACTCGTTATTGTCATATAAATTGTGATTTTATATAACTTTAGCTTTGTGCAACCTTAAATGATTTCTAATAAAACAACAAGACAAGGTTATTTTGTTATTGTTTGTAGTTTTATTTTTTATATTGTTTTGTTATTTTGTTTTATAATATTTAGTTTTATTTTTCAGATGCGTTTTTCCTTCGATACATTAAGCACTGTTAGTCGAAGCCAGTTCGGACGTTTTGCGGCCGCCCCAATATTCAGTTCCGACCGCCTGTCATGTGGTCCACCACTACTCCCCATCCAATACAGACGGTTTCACACAAATGCATACTTATGCAGCGTACCTACAAATATAGCCACATAAAATGCAAATGAAACGCTTCATTTTTCATTTGAACCATAATTATTTTTTAGATTTAATTTATTACTAATAACTTAGTATCAATTGTTAAAATTGATCAATAGATACCTGGATTGGTTGGTATCTTGCATTAATAATTTTGACTTACACATAGTTTAGCGTGGTTTTGTCCTTTTGATACTTATGTACAGAGTTATTAATACTAAACATTTATGTAGGTAGGTTTTTATTATTTCATTTAGTTCATTTAACTTAGCTTGAATAAATGTTTCGAATAAGGATATTATTATACCGCTTTATAAAATATAAAATGTCTTCCCCTATATAAAATACTCATCTAAAAAAGGTTTGGCTTTGTGGCTAAGTCGATAGAAGGTCAGCTCTCTAAGTCTTAGGTTCGATATAACTCAACTCGGAACTAATATGATGAAATCAATACGGATTACGGATACGGATGCAGAACAAACGTTCTGCATCTGTAGACTGTTTATATAGTAAATAGTACGATAGTATGTATAAATATTACATGAACTGTCCGGTTTCCATAGTTTATGCTTTGCGTTACATTCATTCATAATTTAAGAGCGACGCTCTTGTCGGTGGAGTTCCTTCCATGTACTTCTACACTCCGCCTTCTCCTTGACTTCCTGATACGACACTACATTTATCTTCTCCTTCACTTGGTTCATGCAACTTCTCCTAGGTCTACCTATCTTCCTCCTCCCTTCTAATTTACCTTCCATTATTGTTCTAATGAAGTTGTCGTGTCGTATCAGTGCGTTACATAAAATGACAATATTTAAATTTTCATAGTTCAAATCATGGAGTTCAAATATAAAAATGTACGGAGAAAGAATTTTTCTCAGCGATCATACTTTTGACGAAAATAAGTTTGATTAAGAGCGAGCACGTACTCGACTAAGTTATATTCACCTAGTTATTGTGATTAAGTTGTTTTCCACTACCGACCAAAACACTTAGAAAAACTAAGGAAAAATCAACTCACGGAAATGTTTCGGCTTGGCTTCCCACAGAAAACGGATATTTTTCTCTAACAAATGTTACCGCCTATAACTCAGGGCGTAGTTACTGACTGATGCTCTTACCCTCATATAAACAAAATTCTTATAGTGGCCTTGTAGATCAGGAGCTACTGTTAGTTTTTATTACTGCAGAGTTTAAAAACATCTAAGGGTCCCGTTGATAGTATTAGGGTAGTTCTTCAAAGACAAAATTTTGGAGTTCTATGGGCTTATTTCCGAAACTAACTAACGAAATGGCGTGTTGTTTATTTTCTATACAGTTTAACTTTAACTCTAACTGGGACAAGCGATATTTTTCAAATAATTGCAGTCTAAGTATAAATTAAAAATATTTGAAGTCTGTTCTTCTGATTCATATGGCGCGTCCGCTCGCCATTTTCCGGAAGAAAAGAGTCGCTACCGCATTTTCCCTTTGATAAATCATTATGAATTATAATTATATCACAAAGAAATGAATTGCGCTTTAATAAAAACATATTTTATTAGTTATACCTACCTTAGTTTGTTTATAAATAGGCAAATAAAAAGTGTCCGGCGTACAATACTGATTAATCTGGCATAAGCTGCGCTTGACCGTGCTGGGTCGGATGATAATAATGAGTGCCTGACTTCCCCCATGGGGGAAGCCAGTCGTGTAACGGATGCACCAGAAGGTGGACATGGGGCTGGTTGACTTGGATCTCGGAGTTATAAAGGTAAATATCTGATTCATCTGCGCTTGGTGATCCAAGCGCAGATGAATCAGATATTTACGTTTGATCAAGATCATTGATAATTTTAGTCATAAGTAAAAAATATTTTATGTGTGTGAATATGATATTTTCGTCAATAAAGAGCCAAATTACATAAAGTTTTTAATTTTTACTTCGGATTCTGATCGTCTGTAATACAAATTCTGATTCATCTGGGCACAAAATATTTGAACGTAGATATCTTGAAAACTACTTTATAAAAACAAGTCCCTCATTGAAATATATGTTCTTTAGTTACCTTTTTTACATATAAACATGTGTGGCAGAGCTGAAAGTGAAATAAAATTTTGCCCAGATGAATCAGTCGAATAATGAAATTTCTAAGAAGTACCCATTATTACGATTTAACTAATTATTTTTTGTTAATATTCAGTTATTCCACTGCTGAGTAAAGGTCGCCTCCACATTTAATCCGGACCTAAGCCTTCATTCCCAAATGTTTTATAACATCAAATGAGCAGAATTCACCCTGTTCGGTAGGACAGGGTTTCTATATGTAGGACATCACTGATAATTCGGTCCTAGAATAAACTTATTAAGTTCTTAGAGTCAATTTTATAAGAGTTTGCCAAAAGGGCAGCCGTAGCGCGTGCACTCTCCTTGAAAAAGGCCGCCGGACGCGGCCAAAACTCGAGTCGGATTGACCGACCGTATATACGTGAGTGTCTCGTTATCCAATTAAATAAGTTCTTTTTAAAATTTTGTGTAAGCTTAAGGAATTAAAAATTTGATATTATTATAATGGTGAAAATATTGATATTTGGCTGTGTGCTCCAAAACCACGTAGTGTTAAGAATTGAAGAGATTGTGGTTGAAAATTGGGACTTAAAATGTGTACTTCAGAATAACACAAAATCCTTTCCAAAGGTTTACACTTTCAAAAATTGTATGTCGGGAAAGTTTTACGCAGCTACTAGTCATATTACAATAGGGAATATGCATGTAGTTTAAATTGGCTTGATTTTTTTTCGTAGAATTCTTAACGTCCCGCCATTTTGCTAAAACAATTTTATTATTATTTAGTTAGTTATTAATTATAAAAAATGTTATTTGAAAAGTGCAAAATAGGCGCGGGAAATTCAAGTTTGCGAAACGCATTACTATTAGTCGAAATCAAATGTGACGTCACATGACATGTTTTCTGCTTTAACGGTGTCGACATTCGTACTGAGCTAGTAGTGTTAGAGAGAAAAGTCGTGTTCTCCATCGTTTGATTAGCTAGCACAACTCAAAAATCGGTAATCTGTAACTGCAACACTTGTAGTAAACAAACACAGGTCGTGGCCTGTAACGTCATGCAGGCGTGGGAAAGATGGCGGCGTTTAAACTGGTCAAATTATATCGATATTTTAAATATTATTTTGAAAATCAATTTGTACATTCACAAGAGTATTTATATTTTTTATTGTGTTATAATAATGTAAAAAAAAAATTGACATATAATTAACATTTAAACAATTTTAATGTTATAACATTATGATATTTTTTTAGTAATCATCGTTAAATTATGAATACTATACATGTTATAATTTTATCGTAGTTTGAGTAGTCGTAAGTCGTAGTTAAACTTGATAGGTAGTATTTCATCACAGACTTTTTAACAAAGACAAAAAATATTAACAAGTGAACTTTTAAGTGATAAAATCTGCCAGCGTGTTCGATCTATGCAAGGACCCCAAGACGTAAGGTACCCTATTCCGGTACTTTTATTTCTTCAGGGCTGGTGTAAATAATGAGAGAGGTCCCGAATACAAATCTGCGCATTTGTAATGTGCACAGACGTAATAATACCAGATCTTTTCGCGGGATAAAAAATCATGTTACGTCAACAAGCAGGGATTATTGTTTTCGTTTCTTTTTTGGCATCATATTCTTTACTTCTTTTAATTTTGACATTTATTTGTGACTGGCAGCACCTTGTGGTATTATCCACATAGTTTTCGATCCTGTTATTTTAAGTAGCCTATTTGATATTGCTGACTATAATTAACTATGTTTCTCAACTCAATCCGTTCAGACCTATTATTGATGTGATTGAGTAACAAATACCCAAACTTTTGCATTTATAATAGGTAATTAGTATGATAATGAAACGAAATTAATACTGATGAAGCTAAATGTGTAACGTAGAATGTATGCAGACTCTTTTGAATCGAATTTGGTCTTAATATTTTCGTATTGAGTCTTGAAAATTTAGGAATAGTTTGTCAGAGAATATTGAGTCAGAGATCGCGAAAAAATCTGCTGTCTCATTCATTTTAGCGACGGTGCTTTCATTCCGTCCCGGCTTTTCGTCAGCCAGGTCTGCACCTCTATGTTGGGGTATAATAAATAGGAGAAGTAGGTATCTGACAAGTTTTCATCTTGCCTCAAATATGTATGCCAGCTATTAATATTATAATACTTAGTAAGAATATAATAATATGAATATTATTTAATAATATCAGTTACTTTCATTAACTTATTTTTTTGCTACTTTGTAATTGGTTCTGAAAAAATCATACATGATGAACTAAAGAGTATGAAATAGCTTACTAAAATAACTAATTTTACTGGATATGAGTAAATTTCAATTATTCGGCAATGGTTTGGTAATGATATAACTGTGAAAATATAAACGATTATAATTTGATATTCGTTCTATTGTATGATTCTTCTTATTCAAATAATGTAAGTAGAACTAAGTATAATAAAAATATCTGTCGTTCGGTATCCGCAATGTCGCGTATTCCACCGTTTATGTTTTTACTGTCCAATAAATGTTTAAAAATTTTACTGGTGCAAAAATTCAGTGTCGCCTTCACATCTCTTTACATTCCGGCTGTATTTATATTCTCATTTCGCGAAGTAAATCGCTAGATTTTCCTTGACATTTCGTAAATTAAATTTACATAACATTCATTTTAAAAGCCTCGTGGAATAAAATGCATCTGTATTTTTATTTCGATAACTAGCTGGGGCCCGCGTTGTAGCCCGCGGCTTACGTAAATTATTGAATGAAATAAAATATATATTTAGTTTGTTTTCGCTGAACTTGTATTTTATCTTAAATAAAAGTAGTCTAAGTTTCTCTTTATAACATCAACTATCTGTGACTAGTGAATGTTAGTTGAAACAAACAGATTGAACCTTGACTGAACTGCCATTCATAGATGGCGGTTTAAAGTTTTATACACAGATATACAATCTTAAAAAATCACCTAATGCTCAAAACTGACGACACACGTATTCGTTTTTTAGGGTTCCGTACCCAAAGGTTAAAAACGGGACCCTATTACTGGGACTTCATTGTCCGTCCGTCCGTCCGTCTGTCACCAGGCTGTATCTCAAGAACGGTGATACGAGAGAGTTGAAAATTTCACAGATGATGTATTTTTATTGCCGCTATATCAACTAATATTAAAAATAAAGCTATATCAACTAATATTAAAATTAAAAGAGGGCTCCTACACAAAAAAAAACTTGATTTTTTACCGTTTCTTGCTCGATACTAATAACGGTAATAGGTAGACGCTACTACTAAGTATTACTATTTAAATATAATTAACTAGCTGTACCCTGCCACGCCTCTCACTGCCTTTGTAATGCAAAAAATAAATAAAAACAATCCTTGATGCGTTTTATACATCATTCTAAAATTTCAGCTCGATCGATGCAGAATTTTTTGAGTTTTTGAAGCGTACACAAACTAACATAACATTTTTATATATAGAAGATTAAAATAAATTAAATAATTAAGGCGAAACCCTCTTTTATTGTATGGGAGCCCATACAATAAAAGTGGGTTTCGCCGTTTATTTGCTAATGGAACGGAACTTGGCCGGTTTTATTTATTGATGTGTGTTACAGTGAAAGTTAAGCGAAACAAACAGATATACAGACAGAAAGAAAAAAAAACTAAAAAAATTGTGTAATGATTAAAACTGATGACATCCGTATTCATTTTATTATTTAAGTGCGTTCAAATAATGTGTACGTAAAGATTGTTCAAATAATTTAGTAGGTAATTAATATTTCAAGAATCATTTTCAGAGAAAATGTTCAAAAATAGCTTACATACATCTAGTTTTAAATAAAAAGTATACCTACGTGTTTCTTTATGTAATATAATACTAATAATATAAAGGCAAAAGTTTATGGGTTTGTAAAGGTGTATACATACGTGCGTGTTTGTTAAATAAGATTCAGTCCATGGCGTAAGTACATTTTATTACCAAGTACCTACATAGTATTAGCACGATTTAAGATACATTTATATCGCGTTGAAATTTGTGGTATTTTAATGAAATGATTTGCGTGATCCATTTTTGGCCAAAATGAGCGAGACATTTTCAGAAGAAAAAAGATTAATTCCAAATTAGCTAGGTACTAGATTGGGTTAGGTTAGGTTAGGTTAGGTTAGGTTAACTAAATAACATCCATCAACCATTTTCTTGTATAGGTACATGTAAATTTCACTGTATAGTGCTTATGTGTGTGTGATGCGTAAAAATAGAAACAATGCGTGGAGTCCCTCCGCGGGGAAGAAGTGAAACTTTTCACTCTCGCTCTGTCTCTTTCTATTCCCCTCCCCGCAACAGAGCTTTCATACCCATGGTAGCGTTAAACGTTTCACGCAAACTTGGAAGTCGCTGAAGTTTCACTTCAAATATATATGTTTAACAAATCAATAAAACTTTAAATAAGAATAAAATGTGTTAATTATAAGCTACGCACCATGTGTTAAAAAATTTGTTTGTAGGTATCAATTCTTTGTTTAGAAACGGGTATTCTGCTTATTGTAGTGAAAATACTGTCTCTCATGTTACTATAACTTGTATTTTCATCTATGAAATCCATCAACTAAAGAATATCATAACAACTAATGTATACCTATTTTGCAAATGTTTCTGTTCCAGAAAATGAAATAATCAAAGTTTGGTTCACGTATTTCATACAGTTGTTAAACTATAAAACAGGAACCCACCTAATTCACATGATGAATAGGCGAGGTGTTTGCGTGACTGCCCGCTAACTACACCAATATATTTGTTAACTGGAGCCTGTCTTATACCATTTGCCTGCTCGTACTTTAAACGGTGAAATAGTTTAATGAGTGTTTGTTAGTAAACTGATAGAAATACTTACTGCAGCTCAGGCGATGTAGTCATTATGCTCCCTATCATATGGAAACATATGAGCTTTACCAATTGAATATTTTTTGAAGGGAAAACTTCTATCTATACTTTTATACTAATATTATAAAACTGAAGAGTTTGTTTGTTTGAACGATAAGATCTCGGGAAGTACTGGTCCGTATTGAAAAATTATTATTCTATTGGATAGTCCATTTATCGAGGAAGGCTATAGAACATAACTCTCTACTCAAGAATGTAACAAAATCGGGAAAAAATATTCCCTTTTGAGAGTTTTCGTAGCGTGATTTGATATGACAGCATGTGTCTAAGATTGCGTCATTGAATATAAATCATTGATTACCCCCCGCTGACTCTCGCCGATACCAAGCTGGAACGAGTACATGAGTTCAAGTACCTCGGCCATGTTATAACTGAGGATTTGTCAGACCACGCCGATATGGAGCGACAGAAGAGGGCTATAGCGGTGCGCGGTAACATGCTGTCGAGGCGATTCGCTCGCTGCACCGACTCCGTAAAAGCTGTTTATCAGCTTCTGTAGCAGCGTGTACACGGTGGAGCTGTGGACTAACTACACGAAGGCTGTCATGAGCGAGGTGCGCGTGCAGTACAACGATGCGTGGCGCGCGATGTTCCGGCTGCCGCGGTGGAGCAGCGCCAGCGGCATGTTCACGGCGGGCCGCGCGCCCGGCTGGCCGGCGCTGCTGCGGAGCCGCGCGGCCGCCGCGCGCGCCGCCCTGCACCGCTCCGACAACTCGCTGGTGGTAGCCGTCAGGGACTGGGTGAATAGTCCACTCCATAAAACGTGGAGGGCATATCATAAGCCCATATCATAATTTATTCATCTTTATTCTATTATTATTATTGAATTGCTAATTTATTTATGTTTATTCTATTATTAACATTGAATTGCTAATTTATTTATTTATGCTAATTTTGAATTTTGATTAATGGATGTAAATCTGGAAATAAACTAGTTCATTTCATTTCATAAACCTTTGCTAATCAAATTTGTTTCTAAATCTGAGTTGGTACGACCAATTTCTGACAGGTGGTGTAGCAGGTAGCTGAAGAGGTTTTTGTTTGAAAGCGATATTAGGAACGACTGAATCTATTTTAGTCATTCTTTTACCGTTGGATATGTACGGGATCCCGATGAGTGCTACAAAATGTTCCACTGGCAAAACCGGGGCGGTATCTAGTATACTATATACTTTTAGACAAATTTTACGTGGGCTGTGAATCGCATTCTAGAGGCACTAGTTATTCCAAACAGTAATCTATAAGTATTCTAAATTACAACCGTATCAGTTCAGGCGTTCCGACGTGACTGAGCAACAAACATCCAAACTCTATAATATTAGTATCTAGGATATCTGTGGGAAATGTTATAGATAATCCTCCGATTGCGCAATTTTCGAAAAAAGGGGCACAAAGTTGTTGTTTCGATTAATTTATTATATAGGTGAACGGATCGGGTAGAAATTTGGAACACAGTTAGATTAAAATCTGTAAGAACACAAAGGCTTTTTGTCCCGGGAAAATAACGGGAACTACGCGGGTAAAACCGAGGCTCCTGCTAGTATACATGCATACATTCGTTTATACGAATACATATTTTTGCAAAATGCACTCCAATAGCTTTTCTGAACGCCACCCAACTTATGTGACTGCAGTAAATAACACACCTATGCCAATACATTCCCAACAACTTCTAACTCGTAAAAAACAACTCAGAATATAAAGATAAACTTTTCGCCTCAGTATATTCTGTTAGAATATACGCAGCGTGCGAACTTCTGAACGTTATGAAAGCTTTTATTCTTGCTTAAATAAGGAAGTAGATTATGTTACTATATGTCATAGTAACATAATATTTTTATATTTTATTATTCCAGACTGCGAAATTTGTGTGCTGAACCACAATCTTTCTATTTCGATATATGCACCGCACGTGGATTGTCAACGGCGCATAATGTATTATTTCAAACGCCACACATGTCAAATAGTAAAGAGAACGCAATAAAAGTAATAGGTACGTAATAATTTATTTTCTCCGAAAAAGAAATAGACTTTACAATCTGACATTCCACCAAATTTCATAAGAAGTCATCACTATATATCACTATATAGTAATCCAGATAAATGAAAGTAAGTTTTTTGTTCATATCCCTATTAAAACGGCCACGCCGATTTCGATAAAATTTATATGGGCACCTCTGAACAAAATGATCTACCAACAAAAACATAGTTAAAAATTCTGATTTACCCCCGACTACCTCGGATTTGTAATTTGTATATTCTACTAGTCAAGCCCTTTCATTTGATACCCATTATTGAGGTAGTAGTGAAAAATTTAATGTTATTCGCCATTTTGTAGTGGCTGCCATCTTGGATTTGACATTTGTCATAATGTATAGTATTCTACTAGTCAAGTTCTTTCATTTGATACCCATATTGAGGTAGGTTGTAAAAAAATGTTTTGTCCGCCATTTTGTGGAGACGGGTATCTTGAATCGATATTAACCCAACATAGCTTTCGCATTCGCTTTCGTCGGAATGCTCATATTTTGTCCCTTACATATAACGTGTTGTTTAACCCATTGTCTCCGCATTATTTACAACACCTTTTCACTTTCTGCAGCGATGCGCACTCTCGGCCTCTTTGATCGAAAAACAATTTGTTGCTGCAAATACCATCCGCACGTAGTGAAATGTTCTACGGCAAGTCGTTTGCATTTCAGGCAGCTTAGCTGTGGAACGCTTTGCCTGTGACCATTAGACAAGCTCAATCGCACGTTGTTTTTAAGAACCAAGTAAAAGAAATATACTTATCGCAGTCATCACCCAATTGAAGCTGATATTCTAGTTAAAATCACAATGTTTAATATATATATATTTTTTTTTTTATCATATCTAATTATTTGTATGTATTAGTATATTATTTAATTCGTATTTATGTATTAGGATGTATAATTACTGTGTAAGTATATCAATATATTATTTGGTATTTTAGGTTTTAAAATCTATTTTATTGTCTAATTGTAGAAGTATTAATCACTCCTTTTTGTACTTCCCCTCCTCCTTATTCTCAAATTTCTCTTTCCATCCTATGGTTGCCTGGAAGAGATCGCTTTTAGTGATATGGTCGCCAATTGCTACTTTATTTTGTTTGTTATAAGTAACTTTTGTTGGTTTTATATTAAGTGCAATAAATAGTTAATCTATCTATCTATAGCTAAGAACATCCGCACGAAAATTAACCTTCAAATAACAAAAACCGCATCGAAATCGGCCCATCCGTTTGAGCTCCACAGACAGACATATAGAAAGACATCTTCCTCAAACTTATAACACCATTTTTTCCAAGAATTATTCAAATTTTTCAACATCGTACTCACACAATAGGTACTTAAGTAAGCAACGCCCGTTCACAAATTAAGACACATGCGCCAGCCAACGCCCTCTTCGGCTATGTTTTAGGGCGGAAAGTCACAATTAAGTTTTAACTATGGCCAAAATTGAATAAGTTTGTTACAATGTACCAACTAGTAATTAATTATTCAGTTCTTAGAAATGTTGACTATAATTAATTAACTTTAAAGGTATCTTTGTTATAGTAGGAGATCCCGCTATACAACGACCTTCACCGAGCTGTTTATTTGGATGAAAAGTGTTTTATATGTAATTTAATATGTCAACAAATATATTGCAAATAAAATAATAAAAGTTGCCTAAAAAATTTCAGTCCATAATTAACAATTAAAAAATATTTTTTTAAATATTTCACTTAAATTGATTGAATTTTAGAAAAAACTATGTAACATAACTAATTATTTTGGCTTTACTCAGTGCTTACGAAACATCATTACGAAATTCAACCCCTAACTAAGGGTGTAAAAAACTGGATGGAACTTTGTGTGAAACATTTTATTCCTTTAACGTATTCGCATACTATTTCGCACGAATTGAGCATGATCAAAATAATGAATTATGTATTGCAGTATTTTTCAAAACTCTACCTTCAAAGGGGTGAAAAAAGGGATGAAAGTTTGTTTGAAAGATAAGATAATTCTTTATTGCATAACATGGGTACATAATATAGATGTTGGTACAGTAATCTTAGGTCGCCATATTTAGCCTTACGGCATGCAAATGTTACAGTTGACACGGAACAGGAACATGTCAAGCAAAACAATCTTAAGTCAAATCCATATAAAATTATATTTACATTACAATACAATGTCAATTTAAAAAAATGTCAGGACTAAAAAATAAATAAATAGAAATGTACTTTTTGCCACATTATAAATGTCTATGTCAAAAATTTGTTATATTATGAAAAGCATTATTAATGCATTAGAATTTATCACTTAGGTAAATAGTCCTTGACAGAGTAATATGCCTTTTCTATAAGAAACACCTTTAATTTGCGTGTAAACAAATGTTTCTCATCTACCTTTATTATTTCCTTTGGCAAGTGTTATACACCATTGGAGCCATGCATAAAACACTATTGCTGAGTAATGTTGTTTTACGATCAGGTACCTTTAGTTTATATCTAAGTCTTTCTGATTTCAAATTAGTAAACAAGTTTAAGTTACTTCGAACAAACATTACACACTCATAGATAGACAAACACGGTAACGTAAGAATTTGCAATTTTTGAAAGTATGTTTTGCAGCTGGTTCTTTGACGCAGCTTGCAAATGGCCCTGATACATTTCTTCTGTGCTCTGAACACTCTTTCCTTCTTTGTGCTGTTCCCCCCAAAATATAACGCCATAACGAAGCAATGACGCAACACTACCATTATAAGATGTCAAGACTGTGCTTTCAATGGCTGATTTGGATAGCATGGAAAGCGCATACGAAGGTTGGTTGATTCTTGTACAGAGGTTGCACTGAAGAAGAGGTTGCACTGAGGAAGCACTGAGTAAAGCCAAAATAATAAGTTATGTTATATAGTTTCTTCTTAAATTAAATCAATTTAAGTGGAATATGTAAAAAAAATATTTTTTAATTGTTAATTATGGACTGAAATTTATTAGGCAACCCATTTGCATTATATTTGTTGACATATTAAATTACATATAAAACAATTTTCATCCAATAAGCAGCTCGGTGAAGGTCGTTGTATAGCGGGATCTTAGACTATTAAGAATATGCTTGAGTAGAGTCTGGCCAACGAAAGTAGATACTGGATTTTTTTGCAAACTTTTTACATGACAACACTTAAGTGTTCCTACCAACGGGTATTTACCCTACGAATTGGGATATTTTAAACAGAAAATACTTAGGGACATTTTTTTTCCAAAAATGCATTTTAAAACAAACTGATTTAAACATTATAATAAATAAGTTGTAACAATTCGTACGTGTTCTAAAATTGTATTCATCAAAAATTAGTACGACGTACATATGTACGTTTTGGTGATTATTTCAAGAGCAACATTAAGCCTTTAGTTGTCCTAATGAATATATTCATGAATTACGCTATTTAATAGAGAAAAGCTTGTGCAATTTCATTTTTAAGAAATTAATTTTCGGCTATTATCCGAAAGATTTGGTAGAATCAGAATCAGTGTATGGTATTCCCTATCTCTGACGCAACAAAATGGCGTGTTTTTAAGGTTTCGTAGTACCTGGCATGTGTTTATTTTTGACGAGATTTTCAGTTTAGGGATGCCATGCTGATATATTTTAAATTTGCCGCGCTTTGTCAGTATCAACTTTCGTTAGCCAGACTACAAAAATATCTTAACCATAAAATGAAATGGTCTTTAAAATAATTAAAGCTTTAAATTGAACAGTGGAACCTTAATGAAATGCAGGTAAATTTACCGACCGTAATTAAAAAGATGGTCTCGTTTCTTCTATAAAAAGGCTTAGCAGGAAAATCCTTATTAGGTGTAAGGGTTCCGTTTTTGCATTCTAAGAAAGGAACCGTATTAAAATGAAAGGATTGCTAATGAATTCACGAGAAGACGGAAATATTAAAAAGAGTTGGCTATTAACAATATCCTCCGTTTCTTTTCTCTTATGCGCTACAACTTTCATTTAACAGATAAGGAAAAAGTGTATTAAAATATTAATCGTTACGTTTTAATTAAAAAGGGTTAGAATTCAAATTGCAGGCGTGTGTACACATTGAGTATGTTAGTCCGTCATATTGTAGAAGTTCTATGAGACCTAACTTTCATAAAGAAATGCTTACAGAATCATAGCAGAAAGCCCGCGGTAAGGTAAAATAAATATTAATTAAAAAAAAACTAAATTATTAACTAATAGTATCAATAAATTATATTTAAACATAATCAGCCCACTTTATGGTCCCATTTGAGTGACTCGTAGCTTTCGTGGTGGCCTGGCCAAGTGAGTTGGAGAACGGAACATTTCCTAAAAATATGTCCTTCTGAGAATACGTATGTTGTTTTTTTTCAACGGTCAAAACCACTGATGGGTACTTCTTCAAAGACAACATTTTGGACGTCTATGGGGTTATTTCTGAAACTAACTAACAAAATGGCGTGTTTAATTTTTTTATACAGATTAGTTTTAGATCTAACTAGGACAAGTAATATTTTTCAAATAATTGCAGTCTGAGTATAAATTAAAAATATTTGAAGTTTGTTCTTCTGATTCATATGGCGCGTCCATTTGCCATTTTCCGGAAGAAAAGAGTCTATACCGCATTTACCCTTTGATAGATCATTATGAATTGTAATTATATCACAAGGAAATGAATTGCCCTTTTAAAAAAAAAATTTTATACCTACTTAGTATGTTTATAAATAGGCAAATAAGAAGTGTCCGGCATATAATACTGATTAATCTGGCATAAGCTGCGCTTGACCGTGCTGGGTCGGGTGATAATAATGAGAGCCTGACTTCCCCCATGGGGGTAAGCCAGTCGTGTAACGGATGCACCAGAAGGTGGACATGGGGCTGGTTCACTTGGATCTCGGAGTTACAAAGGTAAATATCTGATTCATCTGCGCTTGGATCACCAAGCGTAGATGAATCAGATATTTACGTTTGATCAAGATCATTGATAATTGTTGTCATAAATAAAATATATTTTATGTGTGTGAATATGACATTTTCGTCAATAAAGAGCCAAATTACATAAAGTTTTTTATTTTTACTTCGGATTGTGAATCATCTGTAATACAAATTCTGATTCATCTGGGAACAAAATATTTGAACGTAGATATCTTGAAAACTACTTTATAAAAACAAGTCCCTCATTGAAATATATGTTCTTTAGTTCCCTTTTTACATATGAACATGTGTGGCAGAGCTGAAAGTGAAATAAAATTTTGGCCAGATGAATCAGTCGAAGAATGAAATTTCGAAGAAGTACCCCGATGACAAATTTGTCTATAAATATGCAGTTGTAAAAACAACCAGAGGTGCAAACACTTGTTGGAGGTGCTTTTGCCGTAGTAGTGAGGTATATTATCAGCATATCTTATGATTTTGGAAATCAAAGCATCCGCAGAGTATGTTCTAGAGAGCATTGCTATTTATAAAATGGTTAGGAGAGTATAATATTATCAAAAAATGATCACTTCCCAATTCAATTCCCGACTCAATGTAACCTTTTTCAATATATTAAGAACGGTGAGAAACGTCGTATATTGGCCAAAAAAACTTGGAAAAAAGATTCGGCAATTGACTACTCCACTACCTCATTAAATTTATACTAACAGTAGTTTTAGGTACCTACACATATACTTATGAAATGGGTTGTTTTTCTAAATTATTTTTTGATTCCCATCTTGCTGCATATTAAAATTTACAATACATATGTTTGTTATAATATCATGGTGTTAATATAATAACAAAATACAAATGTATGTGTTCTATCTGATTTGTGTAGTTTTTATCTATCATCGATAGCATTTGTTTACATTAGCGTCAAATAAGATCAATCAAGACCAGCTTGTTTTGCTGAAAACATTCCTTCAAAATCATCTTATAGACTGCAGGCCCGTGAACAAAATTTATGGGTCATCTGATCCAGCAGGAGACCTATGTAGGATGATAAAAGGGTATAAAGTAATAAGATTGAGCACTATGCCGTCACTTGTAAGCTGTCCAACTGAGTGCAGTTGAAGAGGGGGGGTTCTAAACCTCGATCATTTCTCCTTGTCGCATGATTTTTGTACGGCATTGCGAAATAATGTATTAGAAGAGGTATTGAAACTGTATGGAACCAATGTCGTACATAATCAAATGACTAAACTTACTCTGTAAATCGTCAGAAAATCATGAATTTTTTTCACAAACTAACAATGAGAATTTTAAATTTAAATTTTTTTGTTTCAATACCTCTTCTAATATATTATTCCGCAACGCCGTACAAAAATCATGCGACAAGGAGAAATGATCGAGGTTTAGAACCCCCTCTCTTCAACTGCACTCAGTTGGACAGCTTACAAGTAACGGCATAGTGCTCAATCTTATTACTTTATACCCTTCTATCATCCTACATAGGTCTCCTGCTGTATCAGATGACCCATAAATTTTGTTCACGGGCTTGCAGTCTATTATGTTATACTAAGGTAATAAGTTATTTTTTCTACATCACTCATAAGTATATTAATAAACCATGAAATATATTATGGTATCGAATAAATGAATTACAATAGTTATATTACACGTATATCATTTGAAATAAAACAACCATTTTCTTAACCAGTTCAGAATAGCGATTGTGAAACGAGTCGGGTTGATCTCGATACGGAATCACGACGAAGATTGTCATTCCGGCTTGGAGTCGTTCATATTGCGTACAGAATCAGTAGGTACCCAAGTGTTTTTTAAGTAATCGGTAAAAATACATAATTAAAATACATTTTGACAAATTGAAAATGTTCTTTTTTCAAAGCTATTAAAAATGACAACATGCTTACATAGCATAGAATTTTCATTATTTACACCGTTCAAAAATGGGATAAAATGGTCCACATTTTTTAGAAATTGATGTTTTCGTGCTATTATCCTGTTCGATCCAGACTGTTTTCCTCTGAACGGGTGGCCTTTAACCCGTCAACTGACCCGTAGTCTTTGATTAACGTCTGCCTTTTCAGCCACGAAGGCAGCGCCCGTCCGTGAAACGAAGCACTGATCACCATTTCCATATTTATGAAATATGACGTCATGCCTATTACTTTATCAGTTTAAACATGTATATTTACGTGGCAATTTTTATTCAGTTCCTATAACAATAGTGTACAACCATGGTGCTTGACTGACTTGTTTTGTTAAACTGAAATCCAACGCAGAACTATAGTTCGAAAAGTTTCTTTGGTGGTCACGAAGCTAAAGTGAAGTTGGGCAAAATATGTTGCTAGGAGCCAAGATAGTGGGGTAAGATGCTTGAGTGGTAGTCGAGGAAAGGTAAGCGGAGCGGCAGGCATACACTGGCAAGATGAATCGATGATATAGTCAAAATAGTTATAGCCACGAGTCGACCCTAATCTCGATTGGCTTTCGATAGGACCGCGGGCAGGTGGTAAAGTAGCTGAGAGGCGTACGAGTATCTACACATGGGATCAGAACAGCTGCTAATGATGACAACTCTTTCCTTCATGTTGACACACATGTGGGCTTGTCAGTATAATATGCGGACAACTATATTTACAGCAACACAATAGTACATGCATTTGTGCTAATATGCTAACTAATTTATTTCGGCATTTAATTATTAGTTTGCCTAAGAATGCGGTACCTGCCTTTACGAAAAAAGTCAACTGACAGTAATCAGTGCTTCTTTTGTGTTTATATGCGTATTTAGAGTCACGTGGCATTGAAAATAAGATGATTTGCGTTAAAGTAAATCAAAATACTTAATGTGTTTGTACTTTACTTAAATTTATTCGTAATATTTACGTAATTTTATCATCTACTTTGTTTTCCTGCATGACGAAAAGCGTTCTAATTTAGCATAATCTCTATCGCCTTCTCAGCTTTCTCCGCATTACTTTGAATTTTCTTGGAACGAAATCATTGCCCAGAGACCGTGCTTCTAAAAATACTGTTATAAGGACGTTAATCGCGGAATCATCTGTTAGAATAGTCTATAATGAAATTTGACATTGAAAAAAATTGTTACAAAGGTGAAATTTCATTGGCCCATTTTCACTGATGAGTCTTACCGCTATTTTCCAAAACTTCATCCCCGTAACACCCAATGGAATCCCCACTGACTGCAGGGATACGGCTCTCCGCCTAACTTAGGCGGTAGGTTTGAGCCATAGTCTATCACGCTGGCCAATTTACGATTTGACAAAGTTTATTTGTCTTTGAAGAGTGTTCTTTGACAAGTAGGTTTCCTTACGATGTCCTTTACCGTTTTCAAAATCACCGCATTACGCAAATGGCTTCAAATATACAGTGGTGGTGAGATCCGAGCCAGGGGTTCCGGATCCGCTGTTCTTATTAGTTTTTATTTGACGTCACAACTGTTAAAAATTTGTATTGCTATTTAAATAATTTTCAAAGTGTTCGATCGCTGAAGAGTTAATTTTTAAAATGTGGCTGTCATATAATAACGGTCTATTGAAACTCTGAAACTCCAGCTTCTACGAACGTTCATCAAAACGCTATGACACGAATATAATATCCATATTTATGAATTGACTTACCACAATCAATGTCTCAGGATTTATCGCGTAGCACCCCGCTGGATTTTCCTTATTGAGTCATTTTCAACGAGATTTATTTTTATTGAGATGTACAAGTAAGAGTATTCGACGAGGAAAGAATTAGAATTTGTATTATTCAATAATTTTGGAACCGGATTGAATTCTTATTTATAAGGTTCAACATCACGAGATTATTCTATCTCTTAGTAGTCTACTGACTTACTGGCTGCTTGTGTAACCTGGGTAACACAGAAAACCGTATAAGCTGAAAGTATAACTTTCTAAACTACTTGTACTCTGGACAATCCCTAAGGAGCCTAGGAGTCTGGACAGTCCCTAGACTAAGGAGTATCACGACTCTAGTTTGGTAGGCTTTCATATTGCACATTGCACAACATTCTCATATTATAATATTTTTATTGATCAATACTTATCATTTTTAATGTGTTAAAATCAAGGTTTAAACGCGATTTTTATCATGATCATCGTTGAGCTATCTTCGTTTAAATGAAATTATTTCATGAATGATTTGATTAATAAATAAGCTTGCGACCGTGCCTACCATTTTCGGCAATTAAATTATAATTGCGACGAGTGTCTGCTAGTTCATTTAACGTTCGTGTCTGCCATTACATTTTTGCACCAAATTTTCCTTGATTTTTCTAATTTTCCTTGATTCCATTCCTTGATGTTGTAAGCGCGGTCTTCTGAAGCTAGCTCTCAACCAGCCACCGCAATGCTGAAACCAGACAAGTAGCGTTTAGTACTGGAGATAAATGTTTGGGAAATTGTCCCTGTGTGTGTGTTTTTATGCTTAAACCAAACATATTCTAATCCTTACGGAACACGAAACTGTAATATTGTTAATGGAAGGTCAAATATTACAGCCTTGAAAAACAAATAAAGCAGTCAGCATTGAACGGAAATGAGGTCAAGGCGACGTCAGGTTTTCGATTACAAACATCTTTCCTTTTACTACGGTTTTATTTTTAGTGTTTGAATGTTTGGAGTAGAAACGACTGTTTTAATGGACTAACCGCCTGTTAAACGAACTGTTCCGTGTTACGAGGTTCAACTATTGATGTTTGACTTTATGGAGCTTAAAACGATGAAATTAGAAAAGTTTCGTATAAAATTGTGTTTACTATTATTATAAATCCACAGCGAAGAAACAGAGGCTGAAACTATTCAGTTATTTATGGACATTTTATGGAAAAGTCTCGAATAACCACTCAAATGTTCGTAGTTTTATCGCATTTTGCAATAATAATCCTAGCATATTAGCAATATTTTTATAATAATTTAATAAAATAGACATAGTACAAAGCATATTTAGTTGTAATTAGCGGAGCGTTTGGTACTAATCGTAATATAGGTAAATAACTAAAGAGGATAGAATTTGGGTAGAACTGGATAGGTTGAAAAAACACATGTATTTGGTCATACTGGATCTGTGGGATGGTAACAGGATGTTTGGAAGTTAAGCCTGGAAAGCAAAACTATCGCAATCTGACGCTATTCACTGTGACTATTGTAATGTAATGGTTTTGTTATATACATTTTCATTTTGTAGTAAGTTTTGTTAATTTATGATACCTTATATGTATACTGATGCAAAAACGGACACCATACCTACTTTCCCTACAGAAATTATGCACAATCTATTACAAAGTTTTGACACTGTTTGGATATTTGTATCTCGGTTGTGTTACAATAAAAACTGCTAGCTAGCAAGCAAGCAACTCATGCAAACTTTGAGTGAATTCTGTTAACTTAGGTCTCGCTGGACTGTGGCCGATTCTCTTTGCAAATCTCTTTTATATGCTATCTTAAACTTTGAATTTAGTTTTCAGTTGGTAAGCTGTTTCCCACACTCGCTGTCATTTATTTTAGCAAGGATTTTCAACGAATAGTTTAGATGGAAATGAAAGAGGTTTTGAAGTTTCTTGAATTTCAAATTTGCATGCAACATTTTGGATTAGGTATATTAAGCAGTGGTAGAAGACTATTCGTAGGTTTTCTTTTTTAACTGATTTCGTATGTATTGGACGTCGATGTCGTAGTTAGTTGCGAACCGATATTTATGATATTTTTTATATTCTATATAGAAGGCACGTTTTAGACTTTGTCTTAAAGCTAAAAGAAGAACAGAAAATAAGATATAAAGTAAGATTACAGAAGTATAACGCATATTGTACGAAACTGTAAGGCGGAACGCACTCCGGCTTAGTTATTAGTATAGAATTATAATAGCTGTAGAATTTGATATTTTTCTGTCAATTTCTATTGAATACGTGGAATTAAATTACGAAAAACTTGAACTTTTGACTTTGACTGTAAAAAGTAGCCTATGATAGACTCTAATCAAAATCTTTTTCCATTAAAACTATCGCAATTATAATTTTGATAGACAATCCAAAACAGGCTAGCGCTTGACCGCCATTTCACGCTTCTGACGCCTACGATGAACCAGCCATTCCAACGTTTAACAATAGGTAGTATTTACAAAACGTAAATGCTTTCAGCCTCGGCGAGGAAATCTGAAGTTCTCCTTTCATTTCGGGAAACTCACAATGAGCGTTAAATCTCTCCAACAAGAGGTATCCGTCAACGACAAGACGATTAATGGCGTCGCAAACGCGGCACACAATGCAGACATTGCCACAACCGACACAAAACTCCTTTCTAGTTTCATTTCGTCCGTCACCAGTTATTCAAATCTTATTATTTTGCCGCTATGCAAAAACTGTAATAAAGTACGCACCTCATATTTTCGAGACAAAGGCAAACGCGTCACGCCTCCCGCGATACGACGTAAATTAAATTGTGTCGAAAGGGAAAACCTCAAACAGAATTCCAACATGACTTACATAGGTATAGGCCCAACATTCTACCGCTTGGTTTCGATTTTTCAATAGTGCTCGTAATGGAACAAAGCTGCATTTCCCCGCTGTTTTTCTAAACGGAAAAAGCCCGGTTTTTCCAATAAGATACGATCGAAATGTAACAAAACACACAACAGTGAGTGCATAAAATACTAGAGCAGTGTTACGTGCATAAAAACGGGGCTTGATAAAGGTAGTATGCGGGGTATGCCGTGAGACTAGCACGCGTATGGGGCACGCCAGAGCGTAGCATGTAGCCCTGGCACGCCACCTACGTCACACTTACCATTATGAAAATTATAGACTCGCACTCGCGACAGTCGGAGGCTCACCGCCGTCTGAAATGAAAATTATATGCGAATAAATTTATTTACGTGCAAACCCGAGGATTTCCGAGGAAAATTGCTGCCAATTGTGCCGGGAGCGTTCGACGCGACCGCTTCTTTTATAATAACGCTGTAGTCCCGAAGCTCCCGGAAAGTTAAAGAAACGCAGAGAGCTCTGAATAAATAATGGAGCGGCGCGCCAAAACTTTTACAGATATTGGCTTTGTTTCGCAACGGGAAAATATTAACGTTAGCAGCTGTGACACGTCCCGCACACTCGAGTTAAGCTGCCCACTTCCCCGCCAGGCAAACATTATCTCTGATGCCAGCACTTCACTAGGCGTATTTGTATAGCTATATCGCTGTATTTGGGCAAATATTTAATGCATTCACAAATACAACAAACTCGCCAACCAGACATTGAGTTATAATTTTTTTTGTTGTATTTGGGTTATTTTCCGCATGTGGCAAACATAATATATATAAATACATAAAAATAAAAATGTGGCCTCCTATATATTTTATACAAATGTATAAAAAGTAAATTTATAAATAAATCACGTCATTGAGATTGCCACAGCAAGCAAACTTTCCTGAATGCTGGCAGCGTTGTCCTTTTGTATTGCTCTCTATAGACTTAAGGTTTAGGTAAAGACAAGACAATTTCGGAATTAAATATATAGAAATAGGGCTGAGTTTTTGGCTGTGTATCAATAGCAATATATCAATGCCAAGTGAAAAGCCGCCGTTGCCAACGGACACTTATGGCTGCCATATCTTAAAATGTACGAAATTTTCTTGATTATTGCTATCTTTGATCTGTAGGTACTCGTATAATATAACAGCCACTTAACGCATGATTTTTTGAGAGTGTAGCCGCGTAAAAAAGATAATATGGTTCTCTTTAAAGTCACCATAAATAAGTACCTATACCTAAATGAAATCTAAAACCCACCGGTTTATTTACTTGACCTCATGTATTGTTAGTATTTGAGTATTGTTTATCCCACGCAATTGTCAAAAAGACTAAACAATTACATTTAGACAATTTAGTAATGTTTACGACTTAATTTTAACTAATTAAATTAATTTAAAAAGATTTAATATTTTTTTTTAATTAACAATTAACACATATATTTACACTGGGTGGGTTCGATCCCCACCCAGTGCAAATATTTGTGTGATGAATTCAAATGTTTGCACTGTGTCTGGGTGTTTCTATGTATTATAAGTATGTATTTAAAACTATATAAGTATTATATCAGCTATCTGGCTGCCATCACACAAGCTTTGCTTAGTTTGGGGTCAGATGGTGTTGTGTGTGGATTGTCCACCAATATTATATATTATATTATTATATAAACACATCCCTGTGCTATTATTTATTTATGGAATGTTAATTGTGTCTGATAATGTAATTGTAATTTTTTGTAATATACTCGTAGTAGAGGGTATGACGGGGTTAGTCGGCTGGTAAGTACAAGCATAAGCAGCCCACTAAATGTTCCCACTGCTGGGACTCGGGGCCTTCTCTCGCAAGGAGAGAGTTTAAGGTCATGATCCACCACGCTGGCAAAGTGCGGGTTGGTAGATAACACATGACCTCGAAAGATTCTAGGTATATGTCGGTTTCCTCACGAGGTTTTCCTTCACCGTATTTAAGTTAGTGGCATTACGCATATGACTTCGAAAAGATATTGGTTCGCGTGGTGGGATTCGAACCCGGGGGCTCCGGATCGGCAGTCGCCGTTCAGTTATTTGACCATGACACGAGACGTGTGACGTGTGACATGTGACGAGACGATCAGGACATGTGCCTGATGGTAAGCAACATGCCTGACACATAACAGCACAGTGACACGCAGCTATTGAAACATGAAGTGTTCGAATCATTACCTAGCACTGCACTGCGCTCGTCACCCAGAGATCTAAGATCTTATATCTCTAAGCCCTGTAATTTCTCTGGATTTACTCAAATCAACTATTGAGCGCACTGGACTTAATTTAGACAATTAAACATTTTGACTTTGTTTGTTAATTTAGCTAGTAGGCAGAATTTAATGAAAGAATCTAGGACGCGCCACAACCATTTCTCTTGTGCGGTTGTGGTAACATTGTTTTGCTGCAAGAAATACGCTCCACGATCAAATAAATTGAACGTAGAGTCCGTTTAATCGAGCCCGGGATTAGAGACGAGTGAACAAACAGACTTTACGAGAAGACTTTAGTGTAATTATAGGTTAGGTAACCGCCGTTGAGGTCGACGGCGCGGCGACGGTAAGCGCGGTTAAAATATTGAGGAAGCTATCTAAGTAATTAGGTAGTATTGATCTGTTTTTTGTTAATGTGGGTTTGTACAAATTTGTTATCAAAAACAAAGAAATGGTTTATGTTTACCACTATCTACCTAGTTACTTTATTCTTATGACCTACGGAAGATCGTTTCTGAATAAAAACTTTTGCTCCAGAGTTAGTCCGTCAAAGACTAGCCTGCGAAATTAGCTCAAAAAAATTTAAAGAGAAAATGTTACATACAATAGGCATATTACATTTATTAATACACTGGCAAATTGGGACGTTTCTCAAAGTAGGTTAATTTGCAAAGTCCTACTGGGCTTTAATGAAAAATAATCAAGTCAAAGTTTAAAATTTCGTTTACGTAGTTCTAACGAAATGTTTGTATTACATCAAAACACTCCGAGTTCCGAATTTTCTGTCTGACGTCTCTAAAAAGGACATTCGGAAAGTTCATGTTTCGCCCAAATTTGAGCCTCGGCTTTGAGGCTGCTTTCCGGAGATTTGATTTGGGTTATTTCACTAACGAAGGCCCTTGAAGCCTGCCTAGCCTCCTGCAGATACAAACTTCTTCTTTCAGAGGTAAATATACACTACACGGGTTGTAAAATGTTTTCCTGTAATTTATCGGTTATTTACAATGCTATTTATAATTTCTGGAGTAGTCATTGTAAGAAATATTAAATTAAAAATATTTGTGGGCACAAATAGGTTTGTACTTTTCGAATAATTAATTTCAAATAAAATATGTATTTATTAAGATTAAGTAATTTTTGGAGTATGTATTTCCTTCTAAAATATTTTTTTTAAAAGTCTCCAACGTCGCTTAGGATGATAATTTACAATCAATTTAATTACTAAAAAACCACCAATTTTTTTTTATTTTTTCTGGTTGCCTGTAAGAGATCGCTCTTAGCGATAAGGCCGCCATTTGTTTCACTAGATTTAAGAATTTATCTTTTTGTTTATTCATTTTTGTTTCTGTGTTATGAATAATAAAGTGTTTCTATCTATCGTTTTTTCATTCGTTAAAATTGCTCTGTAAATGAAACTAAATATGCCTTCAATTGTTGAAGACAGTTTTTTCATACGAAGAAGAAATAGGTCATTCTTATGACTAGATTCATATGTAATTTACATAATATCCAATTAAGTAGCATTGACTTAAATGCGCAAAATTCTGTATATGTAAAGTTTTATGATTTAACACCTCATGTAAAATCGTCAAAGCAGGTCCTTAGTTATAATCACATTATGTAAGGTTACACTTTGCATTTTCATTTGACTTCACTACTTTGCGTCGACTTTGAGCATTTTACGAGTACCAGACAGCCAGGCTCATTTGCAAAATAATCTGTGGGTTTTAGAGACCAATTCAATTATTTCTGATGGCTTTATATTTGTCTTATTTGGTTAATGTACTAGCACTCTATAATAATTTCTTTTTGTCAAATTTATCTTGTTAACTTGTTATACATTATTTGTCGGTTTTTTTAATTTTTTTGAGTATAATACATATTATTAGAGATAACCTGTGGTTCTTAAGAATTTCTATATTCTTAGTATTTGACATAATTAATCCATGGACCTATTTTATGATTTTCTAATTATCATTACAACCTGGTTGCTATAGAGCACGGATATCCGTGCTATAGAGACTATAGATGATAGACGTAAATGGATTCAAATCGACAAATGAAGGAAGTCAAAGCCAATATTAAATACAATTATCGACAGAAAATTCGTTTTCGATTTATCAGTAACCCTGAGCCAGTCTGATCTTCAGATCAGTCAAGATTCACTTCAGTGAAAAAACTCAAAGTTTTGTCTTAGAAAAAAAAATGGAAAAAAACTCAAAGTATGCCTAAGCATAGGAAATATTGTTAACAAGATTTTTTAATCTTTAAGTTTTACATTTTTTGACCTCATAGTGTCCCCGGTTTCAGCCGGCTGAAACAAAATTGAATGTTTATCTTTATCTAAGTTAACCCCAATGCACTAATTCAAGAAATATGGGACTATTAGGAATAGCTATAAAATTTGATGTAAACTTTTAGCCTACTCATATTATTAATGTGAAGGTTTGAATGTTCGATTGTTAGATGTTTGGGTATTTGGATGTTTGTTGTACGTTTGGATGTTTGGGTGTTTGAATGTTTGGATGCTGTAATGTTCGGGTGTATGGATTTTTGGATGTTTGGGTGTTTGAATGTGTTAATGTTTTGGATATGGGTGTTTGGATGTATGAATTTTTGGTTATTTGGAGGTTTGTGAGATTTAGATAGTTACAATTAGGTATACTTAAGCTGAAAATATTAGTCTAAAATTTGGAATTTGGATACACTACCGTGCGTTATCGCATAAATCACTTTTTATCTCGAACATCATCGTTTTTCTAAACTCTACGCTATCAAAACCCCGTGCAGAAGCTAGTTATAACATAAAATTAATTTCAGATGCCTATTCCTTTGGTTTTGCAAGTCAAATGTTTCCTATAATAATTCGAGTTTGAATTACAAACTTCGTAAAATTTTACTGGGACGGATTAAGACAGGGGACCGAAGTTGGAAAAGCAATTTAAAGTGCAAGTACGTTTACCGAACGGGATTGCAATGGTTCGTGGTTGGGATAATGGCTTTGCTATTCTTGAATTTATCGAGGATCGGCTCTTCGATTTCTGTTGATTTAGATACGTGGTACATAAAATATTAATTTTATTTGGAAATATGAACAACGTTTGTTTAGATTACGGCTATCGGTGTATTGAATTTTGAATGATTCATTCATTACATTTCAAGTGTGTTAAAATTATGATGAAAGTAGTTTTAAAAATAATCAACTTTTTAAACTTGACATTGACGTTACAGTACAGTTTTTAACTTGGGTGAAGTTATGTTGCCTATATTTAAGAAATTATTTGAATTAAGCACAGATTAAACACCTCGAATTAAGATAATCCGCGTAAAACCAAATAAATTCTTGAATTTGCATTTTTTTCGGAGAGCAAAAATCATAGATTTAACTTTTGCTTGTGTTTCAGTAATTTCATCATTTAGTAAAAACCGTTTCTAAATTCATCATAATCATGTATGTATTATCATCATGTATCGTTATATGGTGTATCATGGGTTTCTTCCATGAGACACGATTAAGATTCTTGGTTTGTATTCTGCAAGTTATTGTAAATTGTAACTGCAACTGTAAGCAGCCCTCTTTATGTTCACAATGCTGGGACTTGGGGCCTAGACAAGGAGACAGTCAAAGTCATAATCCGCCCCATTTTGTGGGTTGATGGATGACACTTTTTCTTCAAAGATATCTTTCTAAGAACACCCTAATTTTGTCGCTATGTTTTCTTTCACTGTTTAAGACAGCGGTGATGACAATCTCGTAAATTACAAATATACATAACAAAAGCTCCTATAGAAAGATTTGCAGGTAAGATTTGAACCTAAGACCTTGCGATTGTACCTTAAAATATAACGTTCCAAACACTAGGCTATCAGTACTTTTCCAACTAAACACCAATGTGATTACGCATCCAATTCAATTTTGTCGCAGTTCATCTACTCTCAATAGTTTTCTAACTGTGTGATGGCAATCTTATTTCATTTATTTTGACTATTCTAGTTCACAACAAAACATCAAACAAAATCGCAGAGCCATCATTTATTTGTAGATGTCCATCTGCCCTGGTCTGCGTTAGTAGGGTATGAAACAGAATCCTCCACGTAATCCGGGAACAAAGCCGGGGCAAATGGATAATCGATGGAGCCTTCACACGTATCCACTTTTAAATAATGAGGGAAAAACGCCCGGGAAAATAGACGAGATAAATTGATATTGTGTTACGTAGACGAGTGTCGAGTGTAAGGGAGCGACAGTGGGAGAATCTAATCACTGGACGTTGACCAATTTCGGAGCGTTTATCTTTGGTCTTGTGAGTGGACTCTGAATTTTCTGTGGATTATTCTAAGGGTAGTTATGGGTTCTCTATGCAACTGTGTACTTTGTAATGAGCTGTTTTCAGACGAAACAAAATATGGATTCTAAAGTTACTGTTTGTTTTAAAAGTGACTGCTGATAGAAATGAAAATCCATAACATAGAATATTAGTACTAAACACAAACACCTCTAATATTAGACAATACGTCGTCACCTATACATATTTATTATGTACAGATTGATTATAACAGTACCTACGTACTGTTATCACGCCTGTCGGTGAAGGGAACTCACAAAATATCATCCATCCAAAAATCGTCATAAATGCATGTCCCGCTCCGACGCTATACCGCTACATTAGTGTCATTTCTAATGATTTAAATCTAATTTCTAATAGCATTAAGTCTATTTTTGTTTAACTGTTTTTTCTTACCTCTTTGGTTGAGAAGTTGTAATTAGTCCCACCACTCAGTCCTCGCCTAAGTCCGGTAGATATATAGAATATCATCTAGCTCACTTTTGGCGCGATAAAGGATTACAAGATTGGGAGGCGGAGCTTACCTGATTCGAAAGTAAAACAATACCTACTCGGACCTAATGAAATTTCGCCGCCCTTTGGCTGAGTGAATTTGTTCCGTTTATGTTGCTCTCTATTTCAATTTCGTTGACGCGAGTTGCGAGTTATATTTCTAGCTGAAATATACCCGTGTCTCATAAATTTTGTGTTCATAATAGCAGCAGCCCACAAAACTGAGTGTTAAACGAGATGCAATCACGCGCGTGCACTCTCCTTGAAAAAGGCCGCCGGACGCGATCGAAACTTAAGTGGAAATAGACTGACTATATCAAACGTGAATTACCCGTTTTTTATTTAAAAAGCCCACTAAACGTTACCTTAGCTGGGGCTTGAACCATTATCTTCCAACGAGAGAGTCAGGACCAGAACACAGTATTGTGTAAATAATAGTGTGTTCTGGATCAGACTAGTTTGAAGGAACATTATTTCAGACAAATTACAGTGTAAAGAGATAAATTTTATTATTTCTTCGAGTGACGAGCGCAGTGCAGTGTTAGACAGTTATTTGTGCTTTTGTTCTAATAGCTGTGTTGTAATGAGCAGGGACATTGATTACCATCAGACGCAATGTTTATTCTGCTCTTCCCGTTACTCTGTACTATTTCAATAAAAAAATACAAAACACTATTACCTCTCCTGACTTCGTGTGCGTATGATTGAGTAAATTAATATTTTGGATCTGATTTTTTTCGGGATGTAAAGTAAATCAATATGATATTCGCGGTCTTTTTTCAAATCTCAGCTTGATTTCTTCAATTCCGGATTTATGATTGACAAGTGTCGTATTCTCGAATGGGTGCTGCTTGTATAATTTAAACTAGCATCTAAGGTTTCCTTCAAAATGTTTATTGTTAAACGTAAATTCTGACACAGCGCACGGTCTCTAGTCTATGGTGGCTAAAACTACAACATATAAAAAAATCTCGTAGATAATATAAACATCCATATATATAAAAATGTTATGTTGGTTTGTGTACGCTTCAAAAACTCAAAAAGTTCTGCACCGATCGAGCTGAAATTTTACAATGATATATAATCCGCATCAAGGATTGTTTTTATCTAATTTTTACATTACAATATGCCACAGCGAAGCGTGGCAGGGTACAGCTAGTATATAATATAAGTAGAATAGCATCTACTAAAAATAAGGAATAATTTCTATTAAAATCTACTTCTCTTCAGTTCTACATTATATTAAAGGTCACGAAATCTCATATTTGAACCACAAGAACATCGTCGCCGCTTCAACAAACCCGTGCTAGATTAAATATGAAAAGTAATATCATATAATTAAACTAAGTTCCCTAACTTTCTACGTGAGAATCGCTGTAATACTACCCAGACGTCTTCAGAACTTGCCCCTTAATATTTTAGTTAAACAAGTTAGACGAACTTCGCTATTACTTAATTAAGGGGTTGCTTCAATTTCCTACTACGTAACTAAATTACAATTTCTTGGGGATGCGGTGTGCAAAATATGTGTTCTTACTAAACTCCACTTCTGAAGACTTCGCTGATGAGAGGGCATGTAACGTTTGCTCAAGGAATTACGCTGTTTTCATTTAATTATGTCGAATTCAACATAATTAAATGAAAACAGCAAGAAATATATCTAATTTTTATTTAAAACATTGTATTGTACCATTGAATTTATCTAAAATAAAATAAAAAGTTTAATGTGCCAATAACAAAACATATTCGTGAAACAAAAACATACATTTTCTTATGTTTTGAAAATTTTTGCAGAAATTTTTCACCATTTTTAGCAAAATGTATACTTTTATTGTATTTGTTGAAGGCTTACTATTAGAAAAAAATAAATAATTACCTAATTTTATTCACACACTATAAAATAATACAGAATTTAAATTGTCAGAGGGTTAGAAATTTATTGAAATGAGACATTATCGATTAATTATGCTACTTGAACATAATTCAACATTCTATTGGGGAAATAATTTTGGAAATCAGTCCAATAGTTGTTGAGTTCATCCATTGCCAACAACAACGTTTTTTCATCTTTAATAAAGTAAATAACTATTGGTGGGCATTTCTCACACAACACTATAATAGGTATTAGTGTGGATAGAAAAAACGCATAAGTCTTTTGAAAAACTTTTGACTATTTTGGGCCCAACAATAAAATAAATTTATGCTCTAACCGCTATTAAGAAAATAGGATAGAAGATGGGATCTCGTATCTTCAAGTCGGCGAGGGTGGTCTAAAGTATGAAAGAATGCTAAAAAATCACCACCACTGAAATTCAATGAGCGGTGCGATGGAGAAGCATAAAATCTGACACAATACCTTAGCCGCGAGGATTCTGCAAAAGGACCTCGAATCTTTATGATCATAAGTCGTGGGACCCGCGTTTGGGACGGCCATAAATAAAATAGGATGATTGACCCTCTAGATTTATGAATCAGGAATTTTGAGCAGGTATCCACGCAATATTTCAGTATCTACGTATTCATTAAATAACGGTAAATTGTACTTGTAACCGTATTCAAAATTTGTTGATGGAGCTTACAAAACACAATATTTTTTCTCGAAACCGTTCCATGAATTTAACAAATTCGGTTATTAGTTTGGTAACGTAGTAAAAAAGAATAACATTTTTTAAAGGGACTTATGGCAGTTAGTTGGCCTATTGCAATGTGTTTTGTACTGACTATAATACAATACAAAAACACTGCATTATACCACATTAACATTACAAAGAAAAATTGTGATTAGACTACCAAAATTTGGGCTGCGTAGAAGATGCAGAGTCCTACTAGCCCAATCATACCATCTTTAACGAGTTCCACATCTCGTATGATAATTAGCGCAAGGACACTTCAAACGCCACTACCTTGGCTTGGGCTGCCGCCGAATTTTCACTAGCTCTCAATAATATTGAAATGAAATAAATAATAAAAATGTTCTTTCAATGCTTGTCTTCTAATAATTTCTGTATCGAAGTAGCCATGTTATATTCATTTTACTGTGCCATTATTTAAATGTCTTTCTTTAAATTATCGTTTTGTTTTTTACAGAAAAATCTGAGTGTTACAAAATCATTTTCAAAACAAATAAATACTCGTACCACGAATCGTAAGTAGAAAAAAGGAAACGTTGCAGTTAAAGCTTCATTGGTAAGTACATTAGGATCATATCCGGTCAACATGTCGCACAAAGCGAACAGAGCGGATAGATTAGCGAAGTGATGTTGGGTTAATCTTATCTTCAGCGATACGGGGCCTAAACATGCGACCCCGACCCTCGGCCTTTGTAACATTTTGGCTTCACAAGCTCCTTGACTGTTCATTTCCTTATTGAATGTGTAATTTCCTACGGGATGCTTGCTAATAATTACAGAATACGAAACATATACTAGGACCGTGTTTACTCATATAACTGGATTTGTTTTAGTCGAACTCATGATGAGACGGGCCTATGTCCGTACTCATAAGAATAAAATATCACTTTTTTTGCAGAAATAAATAGTATTTTATAAATAGAGGCATATATAAATATGCTCAAAACCTGCCTATCTACCTACCTACTGACTAGTAAAAAAAATCTATTGGTCTTTATTTTTGTAGAGTTTGAAATATTATCTGACCCCAAACTAAGCAAAGCTTGTAATTTGGCGGCCAGATAGCTGATATAATACTTATATAGTTGTAAATACATACTTATTATACATATCAGCTATCTGGCTTCCATAGTACAAGCTTTGCTTAGTTTGGGGTCAGATGGTGTTGTGTGTGAATTGTCCAACAATATTTATTTATTTATAGAAACACCCAGACACAGTGCAAATACTCATAAATGGAGTATCAATATGATTTTTTAAAACTTCTTATTTTAGTCTCACGTTGTTTGATTTTTATGTTTTATAGTAAGATCTGGAAGCTAATTCTTCATCATATTGCGAAGATGCACCTCAAAAGAACTATATTAGTTGCAGTCACTCATTCACATGATTTGTACCTACTCTAGATGACATAATATATAACGTAAATAATAATGTGGAATCTAAATTTCTGATGCGTTACTTAGTTTTGGAAAATACACATACGTAAAGAAATTATTGATTTTTACAGATAGGATATGTATGTACTACAGCAGTCCAATAAAGGTTTTGTATCTCCATTTTGATGTTCTTGTTTTAAAGTTAACGGTGCTTCTCGCCAGTTTACTTGGTTTACCACATTATCGTGTGTCTAGACTTAGGATATGAATAAAAATATGAGTCTCAATTTAATTTTCCATGTTAACAAATGTTTTATGGTCATATTCTGTCACTTCCCTAATCTATTTTTGTTCGTTTACTAAATTTTCACTTTAATATCAGGCTCTTGAATCCGGACAAAGCTTTATTTGACTAGAGAATTCGGTGTATTTATATTATCCACACATTTTAGCAAAAAAGGTAAACTTCTGAACCAATCTCACCTGCACGGTTTTCTCATTTATAAAACACACCTAGAAAATACAAAGCATTTCCTCTTGGCAGACGAAATTTACCTCGAGTTAGCAAAATTGGCTCGCATGCAAACACTTATTTGCACATACGCTGTTTAGTATTTATCCATTGCAAACTCTTCTGCTTCAAGTTAAACTCTTTGCGCACTCGTTTGTTTACAATTACAATCTCGAAAACGGCGATTTTGGTTATACTTCTCGGCAACTGCTTGACTGATTTCCTGAAAACTGTGTTTGGTGGCGATAAAAGTTTAGCTATAAAATGTTTTTTTTCACTTTTAACTTGTATTTTTAATATTTTCGGCTTGTTTTTTAAATCGTTGTAGGTATGAGCAATATTCATTATGTACAAGTACATATTTATAACATTTTGATTGACCTGATTTAATTTATATCAAATGAAGCGCCACTTTAACGTTTATTTTATTGTTTCTGTCACCTGATGTTAAAGGACGACGCGATCTACGATGGAGCTTACTTATACAAAAATAAAAGTAGTCAAGTGTGAGTCGGACTCGCCCATGAAGGCTTCCGTAGCAGCAAGTAACATAATATAAAAGTTCTTGTAGTTCATTGTTACTTTAATCAGTGTTTGAAAATCATATCAGTATTTGAAATAAAACCTCAATATCATTTTTGATGACCTATCCATAAATAAACCACACGTATGTATGGGGTTGATCAAAAAAAGATTTTGAGTTTAAATTCTAAGTATGGGAGACCCCTAAAACATTTTGTTTTATTTTTCTATTTTTTGTATCAAAATCTTGATGCGGTTCACAGATTTCATCTACTTATTAAGTTTCAAGAGTATAGTTCATATAGTTTCGGAGAAAAGTGGCTGTGACATACGGACGGACAGACAGACATGACGAATCTATAAAGGTCCCGTATTTTGCCATTTGGCTACGGAACCTTAAAAACAACTTTCTCTAATTTCAAAACACCAAGGTTGTAGGTATCCAACGAAAATAAAACACACTCGAGCAACGCATTCCACTGTCCAGTCGTTCTCATTACGAAATTTAATTTAGTACTAAAATTTTAGGTTTTTTTTTATTTAGTGCAATGAAGTGTTTATCTATATATCGTACAACACGCGAGGAGAGAGACATTCTCGTAACATACGCAACGCCGACAAGTTGGATGTTATACCACACTCTCTCACGAGGTCACAGAAGTTGACTCACATCATGGGACCGGAAGTTTATAACACTCTTCCGAATATAGTTATATCGGCCCCAAGTTTTGGCAGCTTCAAAAACAGATTAAAGTGCTGGCTTATCGATCAAGCTTTTTATAGTTACAGCGAATTTTTAGAGAGTGATGGCAAATTTCCCATAAAAATGTAAAGAAATAAATTTGACATGGGTCAGTACAATTGTATTTAAACCATATTATACTCGTATAATGCTTGACAGTTTTCTGTACAATATTTATTAAAATTCAGCAAAGTAGTAATTTCAAACTTTGAAAATGTATACAATTTGTATGCTCTTTCTTTTGTTTTTTTTTATTAATTGACGTGTAAATTGTACATTTATGAATAAAGTACTTTGACTTTGACTTTCATGCTTTGAAGTTATTTCATAACAAAACTTGTCGATGACAATCAGAATAATAGTGCAGTCTGTCCTATTAATTGAATCAAATTAGCCGTGTGATTTAACTTAGTGTGTGATTATACCTAGTGATTGGTAAGCGCGATTCACATTCATGAGATCGTAAATTCAAATCCCGCCTAAATTTTTCCCAAATGCGTACAAGTTTGTTTACTTAGCTTTAGCGGTGAAGGAAGGCATTATGATAAAATGGCGGCGTGTTTCTAGAATGTTTCAAGACCATGGCTCATCCATCAACCCGCACTGGGCCAGCATGGTAGATTATGACCTTGACTCTCTCCTTGTGGGAAAACTAATGATGAAACGACACACTAACACCGTCGTCAGTTTTTAAGAGAAAAGATAAAAATAACTCTCAATCATTTGCCAGTTATCTTAAACCTAATGCCGAGAGATACACGAGAACCTATTATTCATTCACGGTTCATTACTCACATTACCTACAACCAAATTCTGTGTAAACATAAGAACAGCGAAGCAAGATTCATTTGGATCTTTGTTTTATATTTAAATACAATTTTCCTTAATTAGACGAGGAATATTTCTGAAAGAATAATGCGAGAGCCCTGTACCGAACGGTGAGAGCCCCGGGCTCGCTTAATACGAACTTAACGCTTAATAAATATTCCGTAAGTGGACAGTTTAAAAGCGAAACTTGAACTTTATTGTTATGAAGCTGGTGAAAAGTATCACGTTATAAACTGCTACAGGATTAGCTTCGTGTACTCGTGTAACAGTTTGCAAGTTTGCTCGCAGAGCTGGAAGCCCTCAGTTTGATTCCCACCCAGGGAAAATATTTGTTTCATGAATAATTCGTGAAGCAAAAGTTTTGTACTTGTTACGAGACGAGACAGTATAACATTATTTCATACACTCATACTGTATATAGAGGTAGAGGTAAAATAAATTAAATTCGGGGTTGTAACCTGTATGATGGTATACCAAGGCTCTCCAATGGTTTTACCATTGAGTGTAAACAAATCTCTAAAAATTAAACAAAATTGAAAATAAGAGTAAAAGGAATGCAAAGAACATTGTTGATTTGGACTTTGAACTTTGGGCTAATCGTGGACATTTATTTTGACTGATATCATAAATTAAACTTAACAGATACTAGCAATAGGTATCAGAATATTTGCATTTGGTAGTAGTAGAAAGACTACTTACGCATATTTCCCATGAATAAAGCGAATATTGACGTGATTATTTTTAAACCAAACTATTGTTTATTGTTCCATTTTGTACATTTTGTATTTTGTAGGGCCAGAGTCGTCATGACAGGATGCCGTCGATATCCAAAGGCAAGCTAAAGCTATGGGTCCTAAGAATGCATTTTCATCAACCGATTACAAAAAAACATAACATAATTTTCAAATACGAACCACACAAACACGTGACACAAGAAAGCATAGTTGACAGCTACGCATTTAGTTTCGATGTACGCTGTTCTGCTATTGTAAAAATATCTTAGTATCGATCTAAAAGAATCGATTATGATCGTGTTGGTAAAATCGATATTATTATATTATGGTGGACATTCTCTAAAATAATAACTAAAACATTCACAAGTTTGTGGTCAAAATGAGTAGACTTAGTAGCTTATTCATGCTGTTCTACGGAAATATTGTTTATTATTAGTAGAAGATGCATTTTTTGCTTCTCGTGGAATTATGAAGTGAAAGCAGGTGCAATGAAAACCATTACACAAAAAAGCCTAGCTACAATGATGCTGAAAAAAAACTTAAACCCGATATTAACGGTTTAATTCACGCGTAAATGTCAAAATGTGACTTTTTGCATCAATTTAAAGATTAAATTGGCAAAATTGATATTATTAGCTTATAGACTGGCAGTATAATTGTATGAGGGGCGGAAATAATGATTAAAATACTTAAATAATTAACTTTTAGTTTATTAATCTGGATACTAAAATAATGCTATTTCTTTACAAAAATAAATAGATATTTTGACAAAATCAAATTATCAAGATCATGTTGTCCACGGATAGTCCAGTTTGAACAATGTCCTTTAGATACTGAACAAATCACGCTTTAATAACAATAATAAAATAAAATATTTGATTTTATAAATGCTTAACTTAAACATAATAAAGTGTTATGTGTTTAGTCTATCATTTTTAGGGGAAGGAGGAGGAAATCATGTCAATTAAAAAAAACGTTACACACTACCATGTTTGCATACTGCTGTGAGTGCTGTGCGACTGTGCACAGTGATTGACCAACCAGTAGTAAACATTTATTGTATGTCTGAATATTTATCTACTCGTAGATATTTGTATTATATATATGCATGTATGTACAACCACATAACTAATTATATTATCTTACTTTTTTTAAGTTATAAATTTTGCTTATCTTCGGGATAATTAGGTAAGTATTGTTATGTGAACAATATCCAAAAATATTAAATTTAGAGTATCTAAAACGTTCAAGAAGAAAGTTCTCTGCCCGTGGCTGGGTATTACTTAATTTGTTTGGTAAATAAGCTACAAATTTCGCATCACACAATTAGTTAACCTCTAATGTAATTTGAGTTTTGGTACAATGTAATGTTGACAAAGAGCTCCGATATTTGCAGAGTAACGTTATGTTAGGAACATAACATACCTACCGTTGTTTGATGACTTTCAAGAAAAGCAAAGGTATGGTATACTAAGAAACTTGATAACTATGATGTAACAAAACATATATTTTCTTGTCGATAGAACGCATTTTTATGAAGAATTCATTTTAAAATACATTGCAAACAAACAAAATAAACACTGCGTAAAAACAGTACACTTTTGGATATGCTTATTTATTAGATTATAGGATAGGATTATTTGTACGAGCTTGATCATCTTTAGACCTTCATTGATCTATAGGCAGATAATTCAGATGTGTCCTATATTGTAAGTAGTTACGTATGTAGAGTGTAGTTATCATTGTAGTTTGAACATTGTTTTAGCTTCTACTATTGCTAACTACAATGGTATTATCAACTTATCTATTTGTCCGTTTACCCGTGAACATGACGAATGAAAATATATGGGACTCGTTCTATCATTAAACCACGGAAAATATACTGTGGTCATCGTGGGTTAGGGTATTGTGGCTTAGTTGTGTTAAAAAATACTCTTATCGTTAAACAATGGAAATACTTACTTATCTAAAACATTTCTTCACTAGATAAAGAGAGAATAGTAGATAGTAAAGATAAAAAAAATATAGATAGACATTACAGAATCAGAAAAAAAAATTACGCATACAAACTTAATGCGAACACAAAAACGGAAACACACAGTCACAGATAATGGAACAGGTACATGTGAACAACGTGTGTCAAATCAGTTTACTGTCTATATAATATGTTATATTTAATTGGATTTATAAAAAAAATGATTAGGTTCGCGGACGAGTGCGCTGTGCGTCCCCCATTTCCCCAGAAAGCGGCAAAGATGGAACTTCGTGAAGGTTTTAGTCATGTCCGAACGTGGTGTCGAATCCAACCTAATCCTAACTATGCTCCGTTCCTCCACGTAAAAAAGTCTATATGCATGAATGATAATTTGTGTAAAAAATATATGTGATTTAATAAGTTAGTAATTTTTAGCTATTTTGACAGAACAATTCACATTGCATTTGGATTTGATCTTACGACAAAATAAATTGTAAATTAATAGTGTACACCAAACAAAACAAAACATAAACTATGGACGTCATATAGCTGAAATGACTTCCTAAGCACGACCTACTGACTATATTTCACAGATTCATAAATAGGTTTCATGTACTTATATATAGGTAGCGTATCTGGGGATAAATCCATCAAACGTCAAGTTACGTGTTATGTTCTAATTAGTTCGGCTCAAAGACTTATGCCTGCCGATATCTGTTTAGTTATTCTACCACCTACCTAATATCGTACCTTTATAGATAAGACAAATAACAGTAAGAGTACTTGGAGAAATAACTTGGATAAAAAAAATGCCGTTTTCTCACAAAAATTGCCTATCAAGGTTATTCTCTACAATAAAGTATTATTAATTCCATAAACATTACTTCATGGTTTGACAGATATTTTTTAAAATGTAGAGTATTTTTAAAGTTCTTCGGACTATTATTACCTTCACTTGTGTTTTCATTAAGGTTTAAAGCAAATTCAGGATAACGCAACGTACTTAATTTGCATCGTGAACTCCTATATTTCGAACTCATTTTAATCGCGGTGATTAAAATGAGTTAGAATTTTCGTTAAATTCGAAACATTTTTGCAAGGGTTACACAAGCCATTACTATTCATTTTCTTAGAAATTTTCGAGGTTTATGACTAAGTCAAACATTTAGTGATACGGGGATAAGAAATGAAATAGAAATACCGACGCTCTTTCATAATAACATGAAGTTGACAATAATATGAAACATAATATCCTGTGAATTTTGGTTCGGAGTTAAAAAAAGCTTATACAAAAAGTTAAAAAAATAACGTAAAAATGATTTTATTTGTTGAAGCATTGTTTTTTTATTCTCGATTGTATTTTCACCTGTCTATACAAAACATTTTTAGCTACGACTTCTCGACACAACATTTCGACAAGTCTGAAAGTTTCAATGTACATAATATAAATAATTCATCGGCATAATCGTTAAATTTTGAGATAGTATAACAAGAAAATGATGTATGGTACCTAAGTATCCATACTGTCGTACCTACTCAGTAAATGGCAATACCACCTAGCTGTAAATGAACCGTACTTAATGTTACTAACTACTGGCTCAACCGAAGCGGAACGAGATCGATGAGCATTGAACAGATACAACTTCTCATCTGGCTCAAGAACGACGAAGCGCCGAACGAGTTCATCGATGAGCATTGAACATTTCTCGAGGACCTAACAAAATTTCTTTTTGTGTTCGGATCATCCCATATAAATCATTTTGAAATCCACAAAATATTGAAAAATTGCGATCTGGAGAACGACGAAGCGCCGTAACCCCTGACCAAAAAGGGGTAGTGACTCAACTTGGAAGAGACAAACAGATTTTCGAAATATTTCTGTTCTTAGCTAGTCTGGTTATTTTCAAGATGGCCGCCTCCAAAAATGGCTGTATCAATTGAAACATTTACTAGTAGTTAACAAATTTCAAATCAAAATGGCCACCACGACAAAATGGCGAATTATATTATATTTTCATTACTACCTCAATTTGGGTATCAAACGAAAGAGCTTGACTAGTAGAATACTTTTCACTATGAAAAATTCAAATCCAAGATGGCCCTTCCCGAGGAAATACAAATGAAAGGGCTTGCCATTGCCAATTATTCAAAATTTTTAATTTTGTTGACAAAAAAGCAGTAGTGTTAAAACCACAAATAGGCACTCAAAGCGAAAAATAAACTAAAATCATTATTATAAGCGCTACTTACTCATCTATTTGAAGTCGGTGCATTACCTGTTAGATTTAGCTGGCACCGACTTCAAATAGATGAGTGAGTAGCGCTATAATAATGATTTTAGTTTATTTTTCGCTTTGAGTGCCTATTTGTGGTTTTGTTCATCTAAACTGTACTGAAACATTTCAGTTTGAAGGACAATGTTTTCATGTTTTCAGAGAAATCGCTGGGCTAGGAAACACGCCTTATATCTTATATCTCTAGGCGAGCGCAATGCTGTCCTAGGTAATGTTTCAATTTACACACTTCATTGGGATATCGCGGTGGGCTAAACAGTAAAAGTTATTCACAAACATGTTCGTGTAGCCTTGTCACTATCAAAAATGTTCAAGAAGGAAAATAACATTAAAATCTATACTAATATTATAAAGCTGAAGAGGTTTTTTGTTTGAACGCGTAAATCTTAGGAACTAAGTAATGGGTCGATTTCAAAAATTCTTTTACCGTTGGATATGTGCGTGATACCTGGGTGTTATAGGTTATTACCTATATTATGAAGCTGGGACGGGTGCTAATTAGATTAAATGTATACTAGTCCATATTTTCTAAATATCCGGTAATTGCATGGAAGAGATTTTTCTGAGCAATAAGGCCGCCACTTGTAGCTCTAGTTCATTGTTTTTACTATAATATTGAAGTGAAAACTTATTTTGACGATCCCAGAATTTTTCACGTTGCTACGCCACCTGTCGATAATTTGTCGCACCAACTCAGATTTCCTTAGAACAAATTTGGTTTCTTCAAATTTCAAAATTTCTACAAATTCTCAAGATTGTTGAGAATATTCATCAATATAATTATTATAGTGGCACATTAAACAATATTATTGAAATTTATCTAAATAAAATCAGACTCACTCGCTCTGTACCTAGATTTGTGTGACCTCATTTAATATAATGGATGTGAAGAAAAAAGTCGTCGCACTGAGTATTGCATTAATTCGTAATATTTTACCCAAATATTAAATATTGCCGCGGGCACACGATAATATTATTGACAATACCCATGCCTCCCCCCGATATTGACGATAAAAATCAAATTTTCTGGATATCAACAATATTATTGAACAATACCGCAATACAGACCGTACACACTACACTTACAATATTATTGATAATACGTTCTTTATTGTCAATATGATTGCGTGTGTGCGGCCAGCCATAGATCTAAATATAAGAACGAAGGTCGTCTGAGGTTTGCGCTGACATCCATCGAAGGACAAGAATCTGATCGATCCAAGTGGCTCCCCATTAAGACACAGCTTAGAGCCGCAAGCTCGCACAGTGCCCTTAATGGCAGTTACCGGAAACGCTTATACGACAAAATGGTGATTCGGATATAAATCGAGTATTATAAAACCTTAGTAATTCTCGATAATTCGGATCGTCCCTTTGAATATATTACGTATTAACGACACCTAAGAGGCTTACGAAAAGTTCGAAACTGGATGGGGCTATTCGCATTGTGGGGTTTCTCGAACTGTGTGGAGTCAAGTTATATATTGTGCTCATTGCTCTTGGAAGGACTTAGGCTGGCTTACTTCTAACTCTAATGGGGTATTACTTAAACGTATTAACTATGTACCTATTGTATAACAAATAAGTATTCGGCTAAAAAGTTTAATTTAGTCAATTGAAATGTAAAATAAAAAATGAAATCTTTCTTAAATTCTTCCATAGCAGAAGGATTTAATATGTGATAATTAATTTCATGATACGTATACGTATAATAAATCAATACTTTAAGATATAAGATTTTTGATGAAACTTAAAAACATTAATTATAAATACCTTTCTACTTAATTGTTTAAGGACAGTGATGAGCTCCTTGTTTATTCTAATTCACGCATATAACGTGTCGGTATAGCAGTTGTTAGTTATATTTTTCAATATAAACTCAGCAAAACAAATACTTTTAGGTAGTTTGATAATTATACGATTCTACTCTTGAAGAAAAATATTTATGTTCAAATAGTCCATCAAACATATTTTACGTAGATATTATGATAGTCCAGCTACCAAATTTGGTTGGGATAGGATGTCAACTTGTAACACAATCAGCACACGCTGATACCCTGACACCGGAGGGCTGATTGTCGGCATGCCGATCTGTCATGCATACTAATTCTAAATGTTTACGGTTGGCAGCAACATTTTTGTTCTCATTTATACATAAAAATATGTTAACAGTTAACTACTAACTAAAATGTATCTTTTGCAGCATAGGTATCAATCTCATTGAAAGTGAGGCGGGTGTTTTACTTTAGCGCAGTTTGTTTTTTTTTATTCATTGTTCTACGAGAATGAGCGCCTTTCAAGGATGGAACGTCAAGTGTTATTGCGGACATAAACCAATCTTTAAAAAAAACGATATCAAATTGTCTAGATTATGTTCCGAAAATAATGAATTTTATAGTGTGCTATTTATTCATTTATGTTGGTGCTTGGTGAAAAGGGAGATAAACCAGTGAAATCGTGCATAAAGACGAAGGGGAATAATTTCGATTTCATACACAAACAGAATTCAATCGTTGACTTATTATTAAGCGTTGCGTTGGCTAAGATGCTTCATGAAGCTGTGGAGTTAAGATAAAGATAATTTTATTGGACAGAAATAGTACATAAGCCTACCATTGAATGACGTATAGATGAAGACTACTCTTGAAAACTTGTGGGATTTCGTGTACTTAGTAAATTACCTATTGTAACTTAAGTCATAATTACAATAATAATAAAAGCATTTGCACATTTTAAATGTAAGCGAGTAAAGCAACTGTTTTTTACCGCTTGATACACCGGCGTGTAATATAGTACCCAAAAACTTGGTTGATGACGACAACAAACAAACTTATATTTGCGTTTTGGGTTTTGGCGGGAATTTTTTTTTTCCAATTTTTATTTGGGAAGGTATACCGATAAATTTGTGTTTAATGGTATACTTGAACCGGTCTTTATTTTGATATAACCCACATTAAAATTAGAGTTCATTTACATAGACAAATCGTAAAATTAAAAAAAAACAAAAATCAAAATTTTTGACGGGAAAATGGTCCCGACGTATGGAAAAAAAAAATTAATTTGTGCAATCGAATACAGTTTTTTTGGTGTTTCGAGTTTGTTATTTCGTATACAACACATTTAACCCATAAAACCCACTGTCTCCCTTATAAATTATTAAAGTAATAGTTGTTAGACTACTTAAGAAATCGCGAAAATTTTTACTCAAGTGTCAAAAATGTTAGTTTACAATTTAAGTACATTAATTATAAATAAATGATACCGCTAGAAGCGTCTTGAAACGCTCTTGAGAGTAAATGGCTCAAACGGGTAAAAGTAAGGCGCCACTTCATATGCCGAAGCATAAACACCGCACTTATGTAACCTGACACCCGTTTTCCCGCCAAATTTGTAAACGCGAAAAACGGCCAGTGTATCAAGCGGATAATAAAGTGTTTTGGCCAGCAAGCAACATAATTAGCATAATCAGCCCACTTATTAGTCCTCAAGGCCAGGGACTCAGGATTTTTTCTCAAAAAGAGAGAGTCAAGGCAAGAGAGAAAAGTCTCCACCACGCTGTTTAAGTGTGGCAAGGATTACTCATATCCCAAAGATGTATTTTAGGAACACGTTAGCTTTCTAGCGATATTTTCATTCACTGTTATAGGCGGTTTAAAAAAAACACGTACATTTCTATTATATTTCTAAAAAACTCAAAGAAATAGGTAGATGTATTAAGCTACGATCTTACGATTGAATTAAAAAAAAGATTGACGAGATGAGCAGGACATGTCCCTGATAGTAAGCAACATGCTGCTACATAACAGCACAGTGGCACGCAGCTATTGGAACATGAAAAGTCCAAATCATTACCTAGCACTGCACTGCGCTCGTCACCCAGAGATCTAAACATGTTATATCTGTAATTTCTCTGAAAATATTGCCCTTCAAACCGGAACAAAGTATTGTTTGCACATTACTGTTTGGCGGTAGAATAACTGGCAAAGGTTCACCCCAGGCGGACTCTGCCAAGAGTCCTACCACTACAGCCAACATTCTAGCCGTTATTTAGGCCACTGCGTTACCAAGCAGGCTTTGGCTTAAATTCTAAGCTCTACTGCACCACTACTTCACTTCATACCAAAGTGAACGTAAGCCGTCATCTAATGTACTCAATATAGTGGAGTAGGAAACTAGCCGGTTGCCATACAGTAATTAGTGCCTGCAACTCCGCCATAATATGGATCGGATGTCAGAAACGACGTCAGTACATAAATTTCAGTTTGCAAAAGGCGCTAACGATGTGTGCCTCGAAGCAGAAAAGCTATATAAATGAAACATTTATTAGGCATAATAATAGCATTGTTCTACAAAATAAATATCCTTGAATAAATGATGTTTCATGATAAAATATTCACAATAGCTAATTTCTTCGCGTATACAACATGGTGGACTTATCCGCAACAATATTTTAACAGTCTATTGTTACACTGATGTAGACTTCATCACCCAAGGTTTCCCTTCCCCTCAGCACAGTAGATCACGAGATAATCGAGTCAAAGTTTGACGTAAACTTCCCACCAAATCAGCGACAGGCACTTGACTCTATAGAATTGTATGGACGCCAGTTCGCGCCGAGACCGCGACACATGTCTCGCGACACGTGTCTCGGTCTCCTGTCGCGGTCTCGGCACGAACTGGCGTCGGCGGCAAGGTCGTTTGTCACCTGTACATGCGTTAAGGTACAACTTCGCCCGGAGACCGCGACCGGAGACCGCGACAGGCACTTGACTCTATGGAATTGTATGGACGCCAGTTCGCGCCGAGACCGCGACAGGAGACCGAGACACGTGTCGTGAGACATGTGTCGTCGAGACATGTGCCTGTCGCGGTCTCGCGTCGCGGTCTCCGGGCGAAGTTGTACCTTAACGCATGTACATGTGACAAACGACCTTGCCGCCGACGCGACGCCGCGACGTCAAACAAATATCCGTGCTGAGTGAGATCAACCAAACAAACAAAAAAATATTATTTTTATGGAAAAAAAATTGATCTTTCATGTCTAATTTTCACATATATGATTAAAAACTTAATAAATGTAACTTCATAAACGTAGATGAACTACCATAAATATTGTTGCACCTTTCTGCAACACCTTGTATAATTGTCAACAAAATTAGTCTCGATCTATAATTATATTGTTCAAAAAAGTATTTTTGAGCGGATAAGCTACTACTTTCGAGGTTTACGATGCTTTTGACTGTACCTACAAACAAACCTCGTAGGTACCAACTAGTGATGCTAATTAGACGGTGTCTGATGACGGCGTCGCTTTTATGGACTACATTTTCAGTCCATGAAGTAAATCTCTCAATAACAATGTTCCTAAAATTCCTACTCCATGTATTTTGTAATCACTTTTATGACAAACTGTTTCTGCTATTTTCCTGGACTAAAAAGTTGCCTATGTGTTCCTCCATACTATAAATCTAATCTGTGTTCCAAATTTCACGTGAATAACCAACAAGCATCCAAAAAATCCAAACATTGACATTTATAATATTAGCAAGATTAATTAGTTGAGTATTTGTTTTTTTTTTGTATTGTGGCTTTATCTATTTTAAACTGTAATAGTTATGTGGGAACATGTAAATACCCTACTGCTTACTGCAATTAGTAATACTGCTAAATCTAAGAGTTCCCGGGAAATGTAAAGCTTCCGATCACAATTATACAGTATGCTAACTACTGTATGAGCAGCTAATTTAACTTCAGTATTTCCCTAATGAAAACGGTGACCACGTCCGATACCGTTATTATTGGCTAACTGCCGCACACAGACCGACAAATCCAATTAACGGCAAAACTAGATTTGATTTCAACTCAAATGTTTCACTTCGCTGGCTTGACTTCCCGATAAAATTAAGAGAAGAGGAAATACGTCTACGCACGTACATATTCATAACTTCATTTCCAATTACTTGCCTGAATTTATCCAATTTGTGGAAGACTAAAAAACCAGATCAAAAGCTACGGCTAGATGGAATTGTTGTTTTACTCTTCGTATTACCTATGTCATCCACCAACCCGCACTGGGCCAGCGTGGTGGATTATGGCCTTATCTCTCTCCCTTGCGAGAGAAGGCCCCGAGTCCCAGCAGTGGGAACATTTAGTGGGCTGTTGATGATGATGTTGATGATTACCTATGTATGTTAGAATAAAATCATAACTTTAATTGCGATTAAGTTTTGTGTTTTCAATGTAAATATAATAATTACAGTTTGAAATCAAGGCTGGCTGGCTGGCTGGCTGGCAAACGTTGGTTTTTTGAGAAAAGTTTATACAGCTGTCACTAATGTATTAAAGATAAAAGTTAGATACCAACTTATTATTTAACCACTGTATTACAATACTTAATTACCTACGCCTTATTCGAAGGTTGAAACGAACTAAAAACCTACCAAATATAATATATGGGCAAAGTACGGTACACTAATTTTTGACGCGTGTCACTCAACTTAACTTAAATTTATATTAAGTACTTGTGTCAAGTATTGTAAAACGCTGATTAAGCTCTATTTTGTCACTTAGATCCCGTTTGCCATCAAAAATGTCGCAAACGCAATACTAGTCTGATTTTGTTAAAAAAAACAAGTTATTGGCTTACGTAGGCCTTAACCACTCAAGCCTTATTTATTTTAATTGCTTAGAATGTTTTTAGCTGGCCTAAAATGTTTGGAATAAACATACAGTGGCATATAATATTTTATATTGATTGTGAGACAAAATTGGCAACCTTATAATACGAGAACCTCATGACGACTCTGTAGTACCTACTGAAATATGTTTCCCAATTACAGAATACGTAGAAAAGAAAAGATATTTTCAGAATACACTCGCCATCTCATCATTATCCATTGTCCGGGTAACAATGTAATGATTATAATAAAAAATAATAAGACTAGCTACAAATACAATGAAAGAGTTACGGTTTCGAGAGCCAAAACACCTGCTTCAGGGTAAACCCGCTCCAAATCGTAAAATTGTTTCGCGTTTGTGTTCCGACCCGTTTTCAACCCTTTGAAAGTAGCTGTCATCAACAAATGCCTTCACAGAGATCATTTCACCGTTTATACAGGGTGGGTGGACGTCGGAACATACTTTTTGGTTTACGGGAGTACGTGATATTAAACTAAAAATGTAATTGGAATTGGTTCTTTATTGTCGATCTTTATGTTTTTTTTTTTTGTTTGTTTTTTTTTCAGTTTGTAATATTTATTATTGTTTTCTTCTGGAAGTATTCAATTGATTGATATGTATCACGATCACAATACATGTTTTAAAAGATGTCTTTCAGCCAAACGCTCTAAAATAATTCACACGTATGTGATTCTTAATATAACAGAAATAAGTGGGTTACATTGAGTGAAAAATCTTTTTACAGCTCATGCCCATTATTAGATCTATATGGACTCTTTACCATGATAACAGCATTATTTTTACCAGCATTATCCGCGATTTTAACTGTTTGTTCCCGTTTGTCTTATTTTTTCCGAGAAAAAAGTAAACTATTTGCTATTCCAGACGCTATCCAATCTACTGTGCTCCAGGTTTCAATCCGATCCGTTTAAAACTTCCGACGTCATTGAGCAACAAACATCCAAACTTTCGCATCTATAATATTAGTAGGATATAAATACTATTTTTTAAATTAAAAATCTTGAGTATTTAGTTTCTATATACATACATACCTATGTATAGTAAAACGTATATACACAAATGTATTATATAAATTGGAATTTTATTAACAGAGCCAGTCTAATAACACAGAAAGACACTTAAAAAATCACCATACCAAAAGGTCTACACCAAACATATTTTTAAAATAATTTTCATGAATAAAAATAAACCGTTTCATCTTCTTAAAATTAAATAAGGATAAGAAGATTATCATGATTTTCAAAATTGTATCATTGAAGGTGACATTGAACTATTGAGTGGATAAGTGCATAAATTATGTCTTCGCATACTATTACTGTGAGGCCATCATACATATGTATTACGTCATATTACGTCATATAATGTTGAGTTTCGTGCTTCGTTGTGTTATGTCATGGGCAATTTAAGGGCGAAAGTGACTGTTTATGAGGCAGTAAACCCTATTACCCTTCGGGATAGGTAATACATTACAAATGACGTTATGTTACTGACGCTTACACAATAAGAGTCACTTGGGATGTCAATGAATACAACGAAGCTATGCTGTAAGTTTATTGCAAGTCTTTCTATAAGAAATGGTAAATTAGATTTTGAATTTATTGGTGAGTTTTTCAAGTTGATCAAGCCTACAGCTTTTATTATGTGCCATTAAGGATGGCGATTTTTTCCTCGTCTTGGGGTTTCCTAAAAATATAATTCGAGCATCTGCAACACTAAAGTACAAGGGTTCCTCATAGGCATGCGTGCTCTATCTTAGCTAACATTGTGGCTTTCTATCGGTTCAGTTGTGGTGATACGCACATAAAAAATATCCAGTGCCTATATAGACACAAAAATTATCCAGTTTCTTATAATTTCTGAAGAGTTTGTTTTCATAGAATAAAAATGTGTTTTCATTAACCATATGTAGCGTTGAAATTTCGGGTAAACACCGCCAGTATTACGGTGTTCCACTCTCCCTGCCCACCGCCGCCGTGGTCTTGACAGGTTGCCGTCGTTATATGGCGAACGCGGTGGGGCTACAAGGGAAGAAGAGTGCTGGTATTGCAGTGCGCTGCTCTGCCTATCCTCTGCAGCCGAAAGGTAGTAGGTGACGAGACCACGGACCTTACCGGTCGCGGTGGACCGAGGGTGTCCAGACACGGGGGTGTCTGGAACCAACTTACTGGTTGGTCTTCAAGGTGGTCACAGTGTCTTTTAGGTTCAGATACTCTGGTGACAGGGGTATGTCCCATAGGATGGCACCTAGACGGGTAAGCCAGCAAGCAAGCAAGAACCATGCGTGCGTGTGAATGTGTGTGATTCTTAATTCAGATTTCAAAGGTTCAAAGATTTGTTGAACTACATTATAATTTCGGTAAGCAAAAGTTGGCCGTTTGCAAAACTATATTTAAAAATTTCTTTATTTATTTCAGGTATGGATTCGTCAGTACTACATCAATACATTATCTGCAGTGAAAGTGAGTTATACTGTACAAAGCTATTACCTAAATATTTAACGTGCTCCACCTTAACGTTTAAATTCTTCAAGCATTCCAAGTTTTTTATTGCATACCTACGAACTGTGAGCACTTTACTGCCTCTACTATGTTACGAGTACTATTCCTTCCGAAATATTTTAAGTATTAATGTAGAAACGGATGCTACGCAGACTGCACTAGATTATGTTTCCTTTGTGTTAATATTTGAAATGAATCTGCATCAGAGTTCATGTCTGTAGAAGGAAAAGAGCTGAAACTTCGCGCTGAAATAAGATCTCGTATATTTGATCCAATTTCGGAAGTTAGTTTGTTGCCGTGAAAGGATTAACAGATATTGTAGTGTAATTTGTTTGATTCATTGTCCCAATGCTTGTCAATCATTATTAACAGTCTATTTGATCTCCTGTGGAGTTGGTTTTCATGGAAATTTACCAAGAGGCACGATTCATACTGGTAGTGACCTTGATTATTTTTGTAGTGGTAGGACTCTTGGCAGAGTCCGCCTAGGGAAGTACCACCCACACCTTTGCCAGTTATTCTACCGCCAAGTAGTAATGTGCAAACATTACTGTGTTCCGGTTTGAAGGGCAATGTTTCCAGAGAAATTACAGGGCTTAGAGATGTAACATATTAGATCTCAGGGTGACGGGCGCAGTGCTATGCTAGGTAATGATTTGGACGCTTCATGTTCCAATAGCTACGTGTCACTGTGCTGTTATGAAGTTGGCATGTTGCTTACCATCAGGCACATGTCCTGCTCGTATCGTCACTTTATATTTAAAAAAATAACTTTTAATGGTCTATGGGTAATTTTGTTGAATTTTGTGTACGTAGTTAGGTATGTAGCGTAGTATATAGTTCTAATTGTATTTTAATTTTGTTAAGAAAGGTTCAAACCGTTTTTTTGACGTGACTACGTCTAATAAATCGATGAAGGCCGGCTACATGCACGAAAAAGTGTCCCGTTGTGTCCCGTTACGTTCATTGTACGCTTGCGCCGCATCTATCAATGTTTTGTTATGACGTCATCACGTTAAACTATCCTCCGTAAACTAATCGACTTTACAGACAACCATTTCTTTTGTAACTTTTAATGTGTGTATAGTTGTGCAGTGTACTAAATATTAATTTCCAAATAATGTTCAAATAACATTATTAGGACCAAAAGTAAAATATACATAATTATTTACTCGTATGTGCGCAAGTTTAGGTTTGTGAATCTCTTCTGCGCTGGTAGCTAAAGCCGTAGTAGCCTTATGTCCAGAATATCCAGAATTTTTTTTCAAGTGCATGTGTATTACAAGTTTTCGTCATCTCTGGCTTTAACGGAGAAGGAAAATCTAATGAGAAAACTGCATGTCTCAAAAAGTACACTTTGAGAACATGTGTAATCAGCCAACCTGCACTTGTCCTGCGTGGTAGTTATGGCCTTGGATGTCTCGTTATGAGAGTAAGTCCCAAGTTTGTGCTAGTCCAAACTTCAGTAGGCCTATATATACTATATACAGGTCGTTTTAAGGCGCGTCTTTTGCTCGGGGCAAAAGTATTCTGCCCTTATTTTCTATATTTTATAAACTACTAGCTGAACTGAGCTGAAATTTAAACTTAATACTCAAACGGTAAGCCTTCATTTTAATAACTTTGATCTGAATATTGTTCATTTCGCTGCTGTGTTGGTTTGTGAGTAAATACTTCACGTTATTAACATTTCCACTTTCGTCTTCCACGAACATTCACAATGTAACTCTTATTTAATACCGGTATTACAAAGGTGATTACATACGAAATTGGATTTTATACAAGTACATAAATTATGGAAGTAATTACAGATTTACCTAGTTTGAATTACCTCGCGTTCCCGTTTTCGTTTTCATTCCAATATATACACATGACAGAAACAAAATTACATTTAGTTACAAAAAATAAAGCTGTCATTTTGGAGTAGGTATTATGAACAGATAATTTTAGCTAAGCACTAAGGAAACTGGTGGCCCTGGAATCGATCGAGAGACGTGCCAAAAGGCTCATAGGCAACGGCACTCTTGCGCGAAAAAAACTACCAAGTTTTGATCATCGCCGTAAAATTTCCAGCCTATCGGTTTTTTATCGGATACACTTTGGAGAGTGTGCGACTGATTTGCATAATCTGATACCACCTTGCCCTTTTTTCTAGGGGAATGCTCGTAGCTCGAAAAAGTGACATCGTTTCATGGTTGATGCCCCAAAGATACGAATGAAGAGATTTGACTCTATTTTTTTAATAAGAACGTCAAGACTGTGGAATACGTTGCCTGAGTGGGGTTTCCCCGATGGTTACAATCTTTGTGTCTTCAAATCGAGAGTGAATCGGTTTCTTCTAGATAAACATGCTCCATCGTAGACCGCATCGTCGCTTAACATCAGGCGAGATGGCGGTCAAGTGTAAACCTATAAAAGTTAAAAAAAAAGCTCTTACATAGAGACTTCGTACTAGTAGATATCAGTAAGAACTACCTCCGTTATGTACCATAGTGAATTTTCAAGATGAGGTGGCGATGATTGGTAAAATCTTGCATAAGACCGATACTATTAAAATTTATCTCTACATGTTCTGGAGTACACCATGAATTGAACAATGTTGCGTGGGATACCGTGTGACTTAACAGAGTGACGATAAACGTATGACATTGATCACTATCATGGACATTGTCCACAAACTGCTCTATATGTAAAGAGAGCTTTTAGAAGCATACAATTCTTAAAGATAACCAATATACCTAGATTATTCCGAACTATAATTTATTCAACATTATACAACAGATTATGTAACATATATTATTATACAACACATTTCGACTTGATCCCTTCAGTTAGTAAGTCGTGATTGAATAACAAACATTGTTATAATATTAGTAGTATTAATTCAAAACACAAATTATAATAATATTCACACAAAACCTAAAATGTAGAGATCCTATACGTATCCTTAGCTTCGCAAAACCTGAGCTCCTCGTTCGTGCCTCCGCGCTCCAAATAAACCGAGTAACAAATTACACAATCCTTTATAAACAATGGCCGGTTAGAACACCTGTAGAGAAAACCGGCTCAGGTAATTTTTATCCGCAGGTATGTTTGTGGAAAACGCGGTGTGTGCTTTGCATTACGAAGAAATGCGCAGAGAAAATCCGACATCCAACCGCGACGCCACCCGTAGCGTCAATTTATTTGGACGATTGCTACAAAAAGGTTACTGTTATATGTTTAAATAAACATGACGGCCTTTTTTGATTGCTTCAATTCAGATTCCTTAAAAGTTATGGAGATGATAACATATCCTACTTATATTAAAATGTGGAATTTGAATACTAGGTATTTGTTTGTACTCGTAGCTAAAACATGTCAAAATTAGTTCAAATTTAGAACACGATTAGATTATAGTCTGAAAGAAAATAACAGGAACGGGAACCACGCGGGTAATCCAACAGCGAGTTGTTAGCAATAATAATAAACTCTTTATTAAAGTACTTGAAAATAAACCTTAAAAATTTACAAACTACCTGACAAGTTAATAACCAGCTTTATGGAAATCATTAGGTTTATCCTACTAATATTATAGATGCGAAAGTTTGTGAGGATGGATGGATGGATCTGATGGGCTGCCACTGAATCCTCGATTAAATTCCGTATATAAAATAGGCTAAAAAAACATAATGGTACTCGTAACTTTTTATTCCGAAATAAGTGTACTTTGAAGAAAAAAAAATGGAATGGGGATAATATTTACGTTCCAACCCTTTTTAATTTGGAACCATGCACACCATGGTGACGGAATTACCGCACTGAATGTCAATGTTTAAACTAGGTAGAAATATTAATCTAAAATGATTATCGTTTGTTGTAGTCGTTATTATCCAAACCACGAATCCACCCGCAAAGTTATTACTGTCACGCGTAAATTTAAATTAAACAAACCTCTTTGATGAGGGAATAATACGATGATCGTTAGTAAGCTCGGTTCAAAGTGGAGTATATTTATCTAGATCTAAAATATTAAACGATTTAGAGTAGCCAATCTACATAAACGGTTAAACTATCAGCTGTACCGCTGTATAGTTTTATACATGAACTAGCTGTACCCTGCCACGCTTCGCTGTGCCACATTGTGATGCAAACATTAGATAAAAACAATCATTGATGCGGATTATATGTCATTGTAAAATTTCAGCTCGATCGGTGCAGAACTTTTTGAGTTTTTGAAGCGTACACAAACCAACGTAGCATTTTACATATCGAGATGGATAAATATATTAAAAAGGTCATATTGAATGAAAATTACACATTGTGATTTGATTAGATTTTTAAAGTGAAAACTTCTTCTTCTTCTGGTGGACCACATAAAAAAATTTCGTGGGCTGAAAATTGAATTCTAGTGTCACGCTCTGGAATTATAAGACATTTTCTGGTCAACTTGGGACCATGACAACGCTGACACATTTCTAGATGGCCAAAGGCCTATCGTCTATCATCATCATCAACACCATCATCAGCCCGTGTTCGTCCACTGCTGGACATAGGCCTCTCCTATAATACGCCACTCAGCCCCATCTTCGGTCTTCCGTTTCCAACCTCCACCAGCCGTCTTTCGTTTATCTTCACTCAATCTAGTCTTAGGGCGTCCTACACTACGTTTACCAATTCGTGGTCTCCACTCCAGAACCCTCTATCGTCTACGGCCATGGTCATGACAACGCCCTCCGGTTTCACCCGTATAGTTTCCAAAGTTAGCTATCAAATTCTAAGTTATAAGTTTTCACTTCTATCGCCAATTCCTATGACTACCAATTTATTTATTTTCCGATCCGTGTTTTGCCATCAACACTGACCTTAAAGGTTGTAAATTGTACCGCTCAAGGAATAATGAAGCTGGCGAATTATTCCACTCCAAAGCTATACATTTTAGAAAGAAATTTTTGTTTTGATGAGGTTTACTTACTCATATTTCACCTACCTAACGATAAACACTAGTTGAGTGTTAGTTTTGGGAAGAAAACTAGTCTATGTTTTATTCCGGACTATAATCTATTTAATTTCCAAATTTTAGCTTTGATTCTTTCAGTTCTTACAACGTAATTGAGCGTTAGCCATCCAAACAAATATTTGTAATTTCATATTTATAATATTAGTGGCATTTACCTACAACGTAGACTATATTGGCGGTGTATTTCTCTAGATCCTCTGGATAGTGTAGTTTGATAGATGTCCATCAATATTTAACTCCAGTAGTTACCTAACATTTTACTAAGTATATATCCTACCAGAATTGTAAATGCCAAAGTTTGAATGTTTCCTGCTCAATCACGTCGGAATTATGATTTGGAATAGCGCATGGAAATTGTATTCCAAAAAAATAATTAGAACGGGGACTACGCGGGTAAGCCGCGGGGCATTGCTTATTATATAGTATAGTAATAAATAAATCCACAAAAAAGACAAAGAAAATAAAAGTGGCTCGTATTCGCTGTTATCGTTCACCTGTTACCGAATACGTAGCCTAACTTGGTACTGTACGATAGACAAGCGACCGTATTTTGTTGTGTGCTCATCCCAAAACAAGGTAAGCGGCACAGGATCCATTTTGCATGAGCTGCCTCAGCAGGGGCGACGTACGACGCAATGCGGATTTAAAAACGCACACGGTCATCAAAATTCGTGAAAAAGGTCGTTTCAATGTGGGCGAACAAATATTGCCGTGGCTCGTGACTCGCTGGAATCAGCGATCAATGTGTGGAGCATAATATTTTAACAACTCAGATGAACTTGGTATTTATTTTTTGACTATCAACATATATCAACATGCCAGTTACATAACAACACAGTGACACACAGCTATTGGAACATAAAAAGACCAAATCATTACCTAGCTCTCTAAGCCCTGTAGTTTCTATGGAAACATTGACCTTCAGACACATACATGTCCTGATCATCTCGTCACACTTTATTAAAAAAACGAATAAAAATCATAATTGGTTTTTGAAATTCATGTAAACCTCCATACGGAAATGATTAAAAACTTAGTAGTAGATAATTAACAGCTAACAAAAGACGGCGAAATAAAACAAAACACTTTGAGCACCTGAACGGAACTGACTCCGACTTTGATAAGTAGCGCTCGACGTTAAACGCTCCACACACGAGCCCTAAAATCAGATGATATGACGTAAAAGTAGTGGGGAGGAGCCTACATCGCACCATGTGATTGTTGATTTATGGTGCGATGTAGGGTCCTCCTCACTAGTTTTACGTAATTTCCCTCTGATTGTAGGGCTCGTGTGTAGAGGGTTTTAGTCTAATTAGACATCCTAAGTCAAAGAGCTTACATATACTACGTATAGAGTTGGATTTTCCGCATGGTTCATTTGTGTCCATCGTAAACAGATGACGTGCACTCTTTCTACGGCAACAGAGTGACGTGCTGCGACAAAAGTATGACATTTCCATAAGAGCATCAATGCAAGAGCGATCAGACCCGTGTGCTTTCGGTGTAAAGCGTTTGTTCTAACTCTATATGTAGTAAATGTAAACTCTTTGGTAGTAGGTAATCAGCAGCTAACAAAAGACGTTGAAATAAAACAAAACACTCTGAGTACCTGAACGGAACTGACTCCGACTTTGATAAGTAGCGCTTGACGTTAGTCTAATTAGACATCCTAAGTCCTTACTATAACACAAAAACAAACTTACCCGTTTAGTTGGGCAGGGGCGCCACCACCGAATTTAGTTTGTTAGATGAAAGGTTTACAAACTCAACATACTCTGTCATTATAAAACCGAATTGGTTGAAACAAACATGCTTAATTGTTACCTGTAGGAAAAGTTTATTACAGAAGAAAATATCAAAATCAGTCATTCGGTAGAAAACGAAATGTCACGGTTATTACAGCTGAAAATATCATACATTACCGCTGAAGTAAATTACGTTTTAGTTAATGGTTTTAGAAGACGTACCAATTATGAGTCACTAGAAATAATTACGGTTTTGTATAAATGAACAGTATAGAGGTTTTACCCGCGTAGCTTCCGTTCCATTTGTTTTCCCGTAATAAAAAGTAGCCTACCTACGTACTATTTGAGACTATAATCTAACTGTGTTTCAAGTTTCAACTCGATCCGTGCAGAGGTTCTGACGTGATTGAGCAACAAACATCCAAACTTTGACATCATATTAATAGGATTTAGGCATTATTTCAAAGCAAATAATTAGTAGTAAGTAATAAATGCCTACACTTATCTAAATATTTATGGCAAGATCTATACGAGTTAAAAATCCTTTAAATTCATTGGTTGAAGCGGTATAGATATTTTTGATGATTGAAAAGTTAAACGAGCTCAACAATGTAGTAGTAATTATCCATAAAAATATGTAACATAATATTTTATATTATGTAATATAAATCTAATACAAATATCTAACATATACTAATACCACAGTATAAAGAATACGATTTACTAGACTATACAATCCAGTACCTAATACAATACAATAATAGGTATAATACGGTGGTTTGTTCTTGCATAAGGCCATCTTAAGGAACACTCGGGTCGTAGCTACGCTTCTGTGAACGGTAGGACATAAGCTTTGTGACCAAGCAACTGAACAACCATCGCCTGTATTCGAGACCCGAAATAGAATACCAAAGTAGATTGGAGAACTAAACTGTTGCTAACGGAATGGTTTACTGTGGATGTGGCAAAATAAGTGACTATATTTCTTTTACTGGTACACATATTTAATGAAGTAAAAACTTCTTTAGACGCATTCTATTTATGAGGCATGTTTCGAGAAAAAGAAATTAAACTCGCGACATTGCAACCATTGCCAACAACACTATAAATGTATAAGTTTTTTTTTATCATTTATAGGTTTACACTTGACCGCCATCTTGCCTGATGTAAAGCGACTCTCGATTTGAAGACACCAAGTTTGTAACCATCTGATTGATATTATTACGTATCTATTTTATTTCATTCAAATCCGTTTAGCCGTCACAAAGACAGGTGGGAACAAATAAACACGCTTACGTGCCTACTTGCAAACTCAAACTGCCGCTTTTATATTATTGTTATCATCACAATGTCGTTTAACAGTAGGCCAATCGCAGCAAATGTTTGCAAAATTCTGAATTTCGAACAATAAAAAAGTTCTTTAAAAACGTAAGCCCTATCCCATCGTTTGCACAGTAAGCCTTATGCAAGCTCGAGAATGTCTACCGAATATTTTTTTACCATCGCGTGGTGTGACGTCATCGTATGCTCTTTTGGCCACGTTCGGATAAAACGCTCTTTTTGCTGTAAACAAAAGTAGAATGCGGTCGTAAAACCGTGTGTAAATTGAAACTCAACTCGCGTCCGCTGTAAAGATAAATTCATACCTCTTGACCTTTCTCGTAATTGAATAGACATGAGACAGCAGGTCCTTTGTCGGGTGACCGGCCAGTTGCAATTTGAAGGCGTAATAGCGGCTCTTTGTCCTGTCGCCACCCTGAGATATATGACTTGGTCGATGCAGATACCGCCTGTTTTAGTGAAGAGTCCAAATTTGCAGACCAATTTTTTATCGGAATTTTTATTTAGTGTAAATGTAAATGTAAAATGTTTTTTAAGATTTTTTACTGAAGAATGTAGACTTTTTGGGTATAACTATGATCCAAAGCTCAAGTTGATATCCCACAGGACTAGTACATAAATAAATAGGTTTAAAAAATCATAAATCAAGTCAACCTACATTTTTGTTAATACTTTTAAAAGACAGTTTTTAGCTATTACTTAGTTAACAAAAACAATCGCGCATTTGTAATTTACCAAACTTTAAGTATGTATTAAACTTAACAATTAGTTACACATCCAATTGAGCCAACTTTGTCTACAAAACACAATACAATTCTTCATGTGGTCAATTCTCTCTTCTCTCTATTGTCATGTGGTCAGTTTCTAAAGCTCCAAAAAGATAACGAGCCCCGAGCCAAATTTAGCAACGTCATGCCTTAACGAACTATTTATAAGCTGTTTGCATCTCAAGACACAAAACACCATGATTAATAGCCCCTCAAATGACATCGCGGTCTCCGCAACGACGTAAACAACAAAGTTTTACTTAAATCGCTGCTACACTAACTGCTGAGCACCCCCCTTAATTGCTACGAGTCAATTTTGACAGCTGACTGCAGAGAAACAAATGCAAAGTAAACGTGGTCATTATGGCACCAAAACGGCCATAAAACGCGACCTATTTAGCACCCCTTAAATCGAAAACAATGTCTCTTGCATTAAAATAACGATGAAACCCATAGATATTGTATTTCGATATTAAAATGTACAGTTTTATACAGTAAAAACAGTTTATAAACTGGCCTTAATATCCGAGAAAAGTATAAGAGGAGAGGGGACTTTGATATGTTTAATATTAAAAAATACAATGAAAACTACACTACACTTACTACCTACCTGCGTAAATACGTTAAAATATCAAACTATGACTGCCCTCGTGGCTTAGTGGGTAGTAACTCTGCCTACGAAGTCGAGGGTCGTGGGTTCGATTCCCACCCAGTGCAAATATTCGTGTGATGAAGTCAAATCTTTGTCCTGTGTCTGGATGTTTCTTGGTATAATAAGTATGTTAATACAACCTTTGCTTAGTTTGAGTTTAGGTGGTGTTGTGTGTGAATTTTCATCATTATTTGTTTATTTATTTAATTAAATTAAAAAAACACCTTGGATCTTGGATTAAAAATTTGCCATAGTGAATACAGTAGGTATATAGATTATATAGCCCGTATGTGTATCGTATACCTAGTTATAGTATTCTAAAAATTAAGTCCTTTCATTTGATACAAATATTGAGGGAGTTGTGAAAAAACAATGTAACAAACATTTTGTGGTGGTGTGGTTTATTTTTATATATTTTTGATAACAATAGTAATTTGCACATATACTGTGAAATCATAAGATTTTTTCAAATAAAATAAATGTATTATATGACAGAAAAATTGACGTTGAGGCAATCTGCTGACAATTTTGAGCAAGTTGCCAGAAAAGGACGATTTAAGTAATAGTAATAGGTTCAGTGAGTGAGTTTATAGTAATAGGTTCAGCAAATGAAATTTAGTTAGATTAGCTTTAGATTTTGGATGAATATTATAGTTATGAAAAGTACAACCCATTTAAAAACGACAAATGTTGTAAGTAGGTAACAAGAAACGTGCATTTTATTGGTCCGGTATTATAATTATTACAACAAGCTTAATAAAATCTAAATAAAACTCAACAATAAAATATTTGTTTTGTGTAACCAATTCATGACTAATTGTGTCCTAACTCTAAACTACTCGTAGAAAACTAAAATTCTTATTCTATCTGGCCAAGTTTGCGGTTTCAGGATTCCATCAGTCAATATGAAGATATATTTACAGGAAATTGATTATACTCATACAAATGTACCAATACGGTCCTTGACAGGTTGCTTGGGAAAATAGATCGATTACAGATATTGTATGACCACTTAACGTTAAGTTATCTCAATTCATCCGCTAAACTGCGATGTAGTATGGGTGAGTTATATATAGCCTTGAATTAAAAGGCTCCTGCTAATTATCGTTGAATATTACATAATAATAAGTACTGTAAATCGTATTATTTTTAACTATTATAGGTTTAGGCAGACTTCGTCGCCATCTCTCCTGATGTTGAGTGACGACGCGGTCTAGAAAGACCGTGCTTACCTAGAAGAAACCGATTCACTCTCAATTTGAAGACATCAAGATTGTAACCATCGGGAAACCCCCCACTCAGGCAATTCATTCCGCAGCCTTCTACTACCACAAAAGTAGGGTCAGGCCTCTTCGTCGTATTCTTTGTATTAAACATATGAATTTAAACTTATATTTCTTTTTCAATTATCCTTGTTATCGTTAAGCTTACGCCATAGAATAACAGTTTTACTTACCAAAACAATTTCGACAAAAACAGAGTGTTCAAGATAAGAAATTCAATTTGTTCCAATCGTTGCAGAAATCCCCGAGGATTACTGCCCACGTCGTACATAACTTTAACCTTTCGTGGATCTACCTGCGAGATTGAGACCACTCGTGAACTTGTGACATTATGAATTAAGCACTTCTATTATGAAGAACTCAAACTCAAATGTCACAAGTCACCCACACGTTTTTTAAATTGTGTTTTACGAACGATATTGTAATGGCTCTTCATAATATTATTAAATTACAGGCTCTACGCGGTTTTACTCTCGTAGTTTGCGTTCACGTTTTTTTTTCAGCTATAAAAAGTATCTTATGTGATAATCGGTCCATAATTGTGCATAAAAAGTATTAAGTTTTTATTCGCTAAGACTTTTTTTCGTATATTCTCGTTTTTTTTGTCCTAACAGCTAAAAAACCTTACATATTTTTTTTTACTTTTATAGGTTTACATTTGAACGCCTTCTCGCCTGATGTTAAACGATGATGTTGTCGACAATGGAGCGTGTTTACCTAGAAGAAACCGAGTATTAAAATACATTTATAGTAAAGTCATTATTAGTGGTTTCAGTTCCACTAAAACACTATAAAATCTCTAGACAAATTTCAAAACGAGATCTACGTTGTTGCTTGAACTGAAAAGGCCCTTTCTTATTCATTTTTCTCTTTTATGATCATAATTCGCAAATTTGGCTAAAACTAGGCCACCACGATTTATTTAAACAAACTTAAAAACAAGAAAAAAATTGAATTCAATAACTCGCCAACATTCCTTGTCAAGAAATGATTCAATAGAACTCATTTGTGATGTTTGAAACTCGAAAAACGCACTTTGTTGCCGGTCAACCCCTACGGGAAAACCGAGGAATGAAAACTCGGTATTTTGTTCGAAAAAGTTTTTATTTACTTTATTTGTAACAAGAAAAAGTTCCTTGATTTTTTTTTTTGAAATAAAGTCGTGCAATGCAATTTTACCCGTTATACCAAAAAATATTAGGGTTTCGTTACGTACAAACAACGGGATCGTGTTGTAAAACAATGTTTGTCTATTTAGCTCTTTCTCCTATTTTGGGCTGCATTCTTGAAATCGTAATAGATAACTAGTTTAATTTCCACAGACTATGTATTAAAGCCAAGTTATGAGAACTTTCGATTTCATAATAGAGAGGTCGTAGGTTTAAAACCCAGTTGCACTACTGATACAAGTCTGCAGTGTATTGAACTGCAGAAATACAAGTTTGTGATTACAAGTAACTTTAACGGCGTATAAAATATCGTGAGAAAACCGGTATGCTCCGAGGTGACTTTCGAGGAAATGCGGATAATCCGCAATGCGTGGATAATGCGAGATTATGGTCTTAACTCCCTCCTTATGAGGCAAAATAGGTCCCCAGTCTCAGAAGGAAAAACACAAACTGTGTTGATAAAGCTGCTTTTTCTTGATATGTATTGTAACGGCAAATAAAATGAAGTCGGTGCCAGTCAGGTCAAAAAGTTTGTAGATTGATGCTACGTAGATATGGTAAGTAGGCACAGGTAAGTAGTATCTATCCTAACCTTACCTGTTAGATTTGGCTGGCACCGACTTCAAATAGATGAGTGAGTAGCGCTTATAATAATGATTTTACGATTTGATTCGATTGATTCGATTTGAGTACGCGTCGTGCACGCCTAGCGTACGCATCGCTATCATCGCGCTTTGACCACAATGTCTAAGTGTGATTCGTGTAACGTTATTATTAACGAGCTTCTGGCCTTCGTCCAGAATAAGATGGAGGTGATGGACGACGAGAGCATCGTCATGATCTGCAGCCGTAGCTTCAGCGCATCGGAAGTTGTCGCCGCCAAAACCCTCCTTTACGAAGTCGTGCCTACTGACCAACGCCTTCGGACACGGAGGAACGACGGGAGGTCCCAACGAGATCTAGAAGACATAGTAGGATTGATGAAAACCGCGGAACCCAAAGAAACTCCAGTTTTCGTAGCCCGTGATCTCAGCAGACTACCCCCTGTTACCTGGGATCATGTCGATGTGACGCGGTTATTGAAAGATATCGTTGCTTTAAAACAAGATGTCGCATCGTTGCGTTACAGCACAGCCACCAAAGATGAATTCGAGACACTCCAGCAGGAAATAGCACGGTGTAAAACACAACAACCGCATCTACCTTCAATGTTAGATTATACAGAAAAAGGCGCTCAGTTTCTGGAAAACAGTGGCCCTATAGGTTTAAGTGGAGTTATCTCCCCTAAAGACACACAGCAGATAAAATGCCTATTATTGTCAAGACTCCAATATCAACGGCAGCGGTACGTCAGTGTGATAATAACATTGAGCTGACCAATAATTCCAGTCAACTACAGTTGCTCAACAAACGGCGCGCATCTAAGCCTAAGCTAGTCGTCAGTGATAATGTTGAAGATGGCTTTCAGATAGTAACACATAAAAAACAGCGACGTAAAAACCGTAATATAATAGGTACTTCTTTAGCTACCTCCAACTGCAAAATAAAAGCAGCACCGCGCAAAGCTTATGTCTATGTTGCTAACCTGGACAGCTCTGTCACCGTTCAGGACATAACCGATCACATGAAGGACATCGGAGAAATCGCACTTGAAATACAAAGATTACCCGATAGTAAAAAGTGTCATTTAGTGAATATAAAATAACAATACAGTGGGACAGGTTATCAAATGTAATTAGTAAAGAAAAGTGGCCACCGGGTGTAATTGTTGGTCGATATCACGAAAGTACTGCTAGCAATAGCACCAGTAACCGTAAACAGAGATGAGTACACGTTTAAAAATCACTTCTGTTAATTGCAAGTCTGTACGAAACAAGACGCATTTTATTGAAAAACTGTGTGATGAAAATGAAATTATACTTCTGCAAGAAACATGGCTTCTGCCTACTGACTTGCATTTTCTTAATGATATTCATGTCGACTTCAACGCCATAGGAACCTCTGCAGTCGACATGACTAGAACCCTAATTGGCCGACCTCACGGTGGACTCGGAATTTTATACAATAAATCGCTAAATTGTATACCTATAGAATGCGATACTCCTAGGCTTTGCGCCATAGAACTGTGCACTCAGAATAGTACTCTGATAATTATAAATGTATATATGCCATGCTACACTACAGATGAAAGGAATTTACCTGAATTTTGCGAATTATTGGGCAAAATACACTCAATAGTAGAAGATAGCGAAGGGACAGACTGCCTCATACTCGGCGATTTCAATGCAGATCCAACCTATCGATTTGGCACTGAATTAGAACACTTTTGCACGGAATACAATTACAAGTATGTTGATAAACATTTGTTACCGAAAACATCATACACATTCGTTAGCGACGCACATCATACAACTAGCTGGCTTGATCACTGCCTCGCCACTGAGAATGCATTCCGAACAGTGAAAAGTATGACCATAGACCTAACAGCGGACTGGACGGACCACAGGCCACTATCGGTGGAATTAGAAATCCAAAACTAACAACCACAAAAATTCCTCTAAATCATCTCGAAGCCGTGGTTTTGGAAACCGAAATCATGGGTCGATGTCGAAAGATACACGGCGTCAGTAACACATGAAATAAACAAATTAATGTCTCATAACAATAATAATATAACGAATGCGACTGCTATTGACTCGATGTATTATTCTATAATTAAAATTACTCAGACATGTGCAACACAATGTTTTCAAATAAATCGAAGAAAACACATAAAAATAATACAGTTCCGGGATGGAATAGATTTGTAGCCGATAAATATGCCGCGTCTCAGCAATCACTACATCTGTGGCAGAGGGCGGGCGTCCCACCACCGGCCCGGTGCTGGAGGAACGTAAACAACACCGCGCGGCTTTTAAGCGCGCGTTAAAATCTTGTCTTCAAAATAAAGAACAAATTATAATGGACCAATTAGCCCTGGATAAGAATCATAAGAACTTTGGAAAATTTTGGCATAACGTTAATAAAATCATTAAACCTAAATCGAGCTATCCTTCACATATCGACGGGGAATCGAGCAACAAAACTATTGCAGACAATTTCAACACTGTGTTTTGTCAAAGTTCACCCGTCAAACAGCATTATTTAGAAATACCGGTAGACTCACACGAGACAGATATACATATATCTATGCAGGACATCGCAGAAATAGTGAAACAAACAGCTGGCGGTAAATCGCCGGGATTGGATGGACTGACTATTGAGCATATTAGACACGGCGGTACGAGTATGTACTACGCGCTGTCGCTCTTATTCACTGCCATAGTGAGGACTGGTCATCTTCCGACGGCACTCACCGATACTCTTATAATTCCGATATGTAAAACAGACGGAAGAATATATCTAGCTCTGGAAATTATCGGCCGATAGCCCTGGCTAATATGATCGCCAGATTGCTCGAGAAAGTTTTATATAAACTTGCCGCGCCTTTCATGGAAACATATGATTGCCAATATGGTTTCAAGAGCAATGTGTCCACTGGTACGGCTATATATGTGCTTAAACAAGTAGTAGGCTATTATAAATCTAAAGGAACATCAGTTATAGCCTGCTACCTAGACCTCAGTAAAGCATTTGATCGGGTCAATCATAGTATGCTATGGCAGAAGTTATATGATCGCAATGTACCTAATCAAGTCGTTCAAGTTCTAGAGAATTGGTACCGCCAGCAGAAAAATTGTGTGAGATGGGGTAATGAGTATTCTGTACCGTTGTAACTCAAATGTGGCGTGAGACAAGGCGGGAGTATGTCCCACCCCTTTTAATTTGTATATGGACAAATTATCTGAACAGCTCACGCAAACCGGAATCGGATGCTCCATCAATGGCACTGTGACTAATCATATATCCTATGCGGATGATATGGTCCTGCTAGCGCCATCTATGTCTGCGATGCGGAAGCTCCTGGCACTGTGTGAGAAGTACGCCGAAGATCACAACATGCAATATAATCCGGACAAGTCAGTCTACATGATTTTTAAAGCCCGAAATTATCATGAAAATTTACCCCCGCTGACTCTCGCCGATACCAAACTGGAACGAGTACATGAGGTCAAGTACCTCGGCCATGTTATAACTGAGGAATTGTCAGACCACGCCGATATGGAGCGACAGAGGAGGGCTATAGCGGTGCGCGGTAACATGCTGTCGAGGCGATTCGCTCGCTGCAGCGACTCCGTAAAATCTCAGCTATTTATCAGCTTCTGTACCAGCGTGTACACGGTGGAGCTGTGGACTAACTACACGAAGGCTGTCATGAGCGAGGTGCGCGTGCAGTACAACGACGCGTGGCGCGCGATGTTCCGGCTGCCGCGGTGGAGCAGCGCCAGCGGCATGTTCGCGGCCGGCCGCGCGCCCGGCTGGCCGGCGCTGCTGCGGAGCCGCGCGGCCGCCGCGCGCGCCGCCCTGCACCGCTCCGACAACTCGCTGGTGGTAGCCGTCAGGGACTGGGTGAATAGTCCACTCCATAAAACGTGGAGGGCATATCATAATTTATTCATCTTTATTCTATTATTATTATTGCATTGCTAATTTATTTATTTATGTTTATTCTATTATTAATATTGAATTGCTAATTTATTTATTTATGCTAATTTTGAATTTTGATTAATGGATGTAAATCTGGAAAATAAGCTATTTCATTTCATTTCATTTCATTTCATTTCATTTCATTTCATTTCATTTCATTTCATTTCATTTCATTTCATTTCATTTCATTTCATTTCATTTCATTTCATTTCATTTCATTTCATTTCATTTCATTTCATTTCATTTCATTTCATTTCATTTCATTTCATTTCATTTCATTTCATTTCTTTTCATTTCATTTCATTTCATTTCATTTCATTTCATTTCATTTCATTTCATTTCATTTCATTTCATTTCATTTCATTTCATTTCATTTCATTTCATTTCATTTCATTTCATTTCATTTCATTTCATTTCATTTCATTTCATTTCATTTCATTTCATTTCATTTCATTTCATTTCATTTCATTTCATTTCATTTCATTTCATTTCATTTCATTTCATTTCATTTCATTTCATTTCATTTCATTTCATTTCATTTCATTTCATTTCATTTCATTCATTTCATTTCATTTCATTTCATTTCATTTCATTTCATTTCATTTCATTTCATTTCATTTCATTTCATTTCATTTCATTTCATTTCATTTCATTTCATTTCATTTCATTTCATTTCATTTAGTTTATTTTTCGCTTTTGATTGCCTATTTGTGGTTTTGAAGTCGGTTTAATTTCTTGTACGAAAATAGATTATTTTACCCTTTTTAGTGTCGAAGAAGAAAATTAAAAATTTTGATTAACCCCTGACCAGCTCGGATTTTTTATCTGTACAAGATTCTACTAGTCAAGCCCTTTCATTTGATACCCATATAAGGGAGTTGTGAAAAAGAAATGTATTTTGGCATTTTGTGGTAGCGGCCATCTTGGACTTGAAATTTGTTATAGTGCAAAGTATTCTACTAGTCAAGCTCTTTCATTTGATACCCATATTGAGGTAGGTTGTGAAGAAATATTTGTCCGGCATTTTGTGGAGGCGGCCATCTTGAATCGACATTAACCAGACATAGCTAAGAACATCCGCACGGATATTAACCTTGGATAAAAACCGCATCAAAATCGGACCATCCGTTTGAGCTCTACAGTGCCACAGACAGACAGGCAGACATCGCCGTCAAACTTATAACACTCTTTTTTTTAAAACAACTTTTAATAATTCCATTTACCCAGTTTCGTATTGTCAGGATCGAGTTTCATAACTTTTGTGAAATCAAATTTTATTTTATGGTTAATATTTCAAAAACTACCTAACTGATTTCGATAAGATTTATATGGGACAATTCGGGAAGCAGGTACCTATCCGAACACAAAAACAAATTTTAAAATCGGTGCAGAGGTTCTCGAGAAATCAGGTAACCTACATTAAAAAAAAGCGTTCGAATTGATAACCTCCTCCTTTTTTTGGAAGTCGGTTAAAAATATAAGGAAGTTTGACGGAAGTTTGATTGACTAAAAATGACACGAATTTTTAATCAATTTAAGTGAATTCAACCAAATTGACACGGTACATAACAATAAAAAGCTGACAAAAACATATTAGTTTCTGTGAATCCTTGTTAATGCAAACATGGATGACACAAGTACATCGCATACAAAACTACGTGGCGTTAACATACATCAGTGACATTCGGCCAACTCCATCTGCCGTGTACAAAGGCCTTGCGAAAAAACCTCTTCCATACCTTTTGTGCCGTCCATCACTTGTCCGGTGAAAGGTTTCACCGATAGAATCTGAGCCACGAAAGGCAAACGTTTGCAAAAGCCTCCCTGAGTTCCGGCGCGAACGTGCGGTGGAAGACAGTGATGAAAATTTATACAACTTTTTAAATTATTTATCTTTTCTTCCACGCAAGCAAGTTTATTGTGGTAGGACTGTTTGCAAAGTTTAACTGAGGAAGTTCCACACCTTTGCCACTTACTCTACCGCCAAGCAGTAATGTCCAAACAAAACTGTGTTCCAGTTTAAAGGGCAATGTTACCAGAGAAATTACGGAGCATAGAGATAAAACATTTTATGACAGTCATAAAAAAGAGTGTAAAAATGTTAGAGATCGTACAAATTAAATATCAAACGAATATAAACTAAGGAGAAAATACGAGTATGCAGTAGATCAATTTATTCCTGCACGAGTTAAAACGCAAACAACACGTGACTATAATGTTGTCAAACACTATACTTTCATTCATCTTGCTACTTAAAATAGAAGAGGCTATTAAATATCGGTAATTTCTACAGCGGCCTTGAAGGTTATAGAGTTTCCTTCCTCCAAAAATTTTCCCGGTGAACTTTGCCAAGAGAAGTTAGTAATAAGTAGTTTAAAATGAGTATATTTATAGGTACACCTCTTTTCCGAGCTAATAAAACGTCGGCATCGTCAGGTTTTTTGATGGTTCATAAACGACGGTGACCGCTTAACGTCAGGTGGACAGTAAGCTTATTGCCACTCATTCATTTAAAATGTCCATACCAATTCTGCCATAAGAAAATAGAAATTTACCTCTGCAGTAAAAATTAGATTTTCGAGTTCAGAGATAGCCCGACTTGGAAATTTAAGAGTGCCTTCACACCATGTAGCAAGCAAAGCGGTTTCAAATTAGTGTACTTTTTGAGCGCTTATGATGATTTAGGCCAGAGGTAAACTACCGAGCGAAGTTTATTCAGTTGAATTTCTGACTGTGCAGTCATTTGAATATCTCGAAAAGATTTTCCCACATCACAAAAAAGGAAAGTTACCTAAAATTTCAGGTATCACTACGATCCTTGCCTAGCATTCTAGGTTTCAGTTGCCTAAACTCTAGGTAAACATAAGGTACATTTTGAGTACTAGAAGCTTGTATACAATGGATCGAGTTGGGACGATTGATACAGCGATGGAGAGTTTAATAATTCAGCGGGTCGCGACGTGCTCGTGTACTCTCGGGTGCTGACGAAAGGTCAGCTGGAGACTAGAATTTGGGTTACGACCAAATTATGTTTAAAAATTGTATTAGATTTACCTCTGCATCTAAAAGTTTGAAGCATGACATGAGGATTAAACATGTTCTAGTTCGTTTTTTTCTACACATCAAGTATTTATTAGTGACGATTTAAGACATTTCAATGATTTTTTTAAACATTAGTGACCACAGAAACACATTTTCGTGTACATACAACACATAAGTTATATTCAATTTATACTTAAGTTTATACTGCAACAACACACGTAAGTCATACTCAAGCTATTCTGAAGTTACACTTAAGTATTTAGCTTAAGTTATACCTAAGCTCATAGTGCAATAATTCAAATAGTTTACATATACCAACAATTGGATTATCGGATATCCACCAACAATGGCAGTCGACGATATTGTAACAATTGTGGAACTGGACACGATTGACACAGGATTGAAGCAAATGCTAAAATAATACAGAGGCTCATACACTGGAGTGGGATAGAGACTACTGTAGATGAATATACTTAAGGCCAGGTAATTCTGTCAAAGTAGGCATTTAACGCTGTCTTGTTCTCGCGACCGTCACCGACCGCGGAATCGGTGCCACAGTGCAGAAATAACATTAAAATATTGGACTATGTAATTTAAACTCATTTTTTGTTCAAGATTTGTTTATGTTTGTTTGTTTATGATAAGAGTTTTGTTGCTATATAAACGAAGAAATATTAAATTTATCTATACTCGTAGGTATAGAAAACTTAACCTTTTCTTTTTGGTCACACTATAAGTTGAGAACGGCTTTTCCAATTTCATGCATCTTTTCAAAATTTTTAAAATGTGCTGAAACTGATGAAAGGCCAGTAAAAATAGAAGGTTTTGGTCAACTTTGCACTAAATTTCTAAACCAATTTTTTCTATGAGGTAAAGATCACTTACTGAGCATAAAATTACAAAATGCTCACAGATCCAGATAGAGCTTCAAACGCCAATTGAAAAAAAAAACTGTTTAAGCCGATATTTTGGAAACTATATATTTGACAATAATTATAGAAAATAAATTTTGCATCTTTTGTTGCTAGTAAACTTTTTTTGTAAAACTTACCGTTTACGATTTATAACCCATTTAATGATACGTTTGCGATGATGCCGATAATAGTGGATGAAAATGATGTGGTCTACGATGGAACTTGCTTCTCTAATAGAAACAAACACAGTGTACCTCGTAACCCCAAGGTTCGAACCTTCGACAAAACCCCACTCTGGCAATGCGTTTCACAGCTTAGTTGTTCTTATTACAAAAGTGGAGACCAAACTCTTCGTTCAACTCTTCAATCATGATGATGAACGGTGCTGTTTATTCGAGCAACGAGCAATATGATGGAATAACTTTAATTTAAAACCCCGACTACAAAAAAAACTACACGTAAAAAAATATTACCTACTATCTAAAGACACTTTGGCGAATGAGACTAGTCTTAGAATATCTTAGTCTTAGAATATCAAAATCCATCTAGCCGTTTGGAAGATATGTGGAAATAAAAGTTTTACAAACATAAAGATACTCGCGAAAAACATAACCCTTCTTCCATTCCGGTAAAAAGAAACATGTTTATGCTACTGGGAACAGAATTCACATCTTATTTTTTTACATTGTTATCATTAAATTGGACATAATAAATCGTAAATAATCGTAGTTCGAAAAAAAAGTTTACTGACAACAAAAGATGCGAAATTTTATTTTCTACAATAATAATAGGCTTTATAAACTTTTTCGGAATATCGGCCAAAAACGTTTTTTTCGAGCTGGCGCTTGAAGCCCGCCTGGATTTGTTATTATTTTGTAATTTTATGCTCAGAAACACATTAAAAATACGAATCGTTTAGTACATACACTGCCTAAAAGGCTTCTTATCAAATTTGTTATTTCATTTTAAATGAACGAAGTTGGGTTTTTAGGGATTCGTAAACAAATTTAAAAATATACGTTATGTCTGTCCATTATTTTCTCGAAACTTAAGTATACTATTAAAACTTGCAATGTACAAAACAATATTAACATTTTCATACGAAAAAACAATAAGTCTATCAAAACCATACATGTATGTATACTATGGATAGGTGTTCAAAAATTGTATTGAAGTTCCAGCTATTCTGAGTTACTAAATAATTTACAGTTACACTTCCAAGTATTTAGCTTAAGTTATACCTAAGCTCATAGTGCAATAATTCAAATAGTTTACAACAATTGATTATCGGATATCCACCAACAATTTATATTTATATTATGGGGGATTTATGCAGGAGTTTCTCCTCATATTATTTCCTTATCCCGCAGTCGGACGATATTTTACCGTATCTACAATTGTTTTTTACTGATGTGTTAACTGGTTTTTTGAGACTCCGTATGTTGGTCACAACATAAAGAACAGCGTACTAATTAGTATCAGCGTCTGTGATGAAAACACAGATCATATTGAACTAGTAATACCTACTGATATTGTTATTCTGTGCTAAAATAATAAAGAGGCTCATACACTGGAGTGGGATAGAGACTACTGTAGATTAAAAATACCAAACCACACTCGGCAACATATCAAACACCTAAATAAACTCTTGTCGTCAATAACAAACAAGCGAAATCACGCAACTTTTCAATTACCAGTATATTTATCTTATAAAAGCCATTTCACACGAAGCTTAGGGCTATTCAACGCAAACTTAGCCATTTTCGTGCAAAGAACACAAATAAAATACATTTTTCATCTCTAACCTCAGCATTCACGAGAACTTCAACCTCGTCAACAAAGAACAAACAAAATAAAGTCATTTTAATGTCGAAAGCTCTTGCGTGTCATACTTGGGGACACGACATTGACAAGGCGAATTTTTGTCAATATCTACTTTTTCGTCTAACAACCTATTACCCTTAGGCTTTAACTACGACCAAGAGTCCAATGTTTTATAAGTTGTCATTTTCGAACTGAAAAGGATATCTGTACCTACATATACTTACATTTGTAGTGGTAGTACTCTCGACAGAGTCCGCCTGGGGAAGTCCACACCTTTGCCAGTTATTCTACCGCCAAGTAGTAGTGTGCAAACATTACTGTGTTCCGGTTTGAAGGGCAATGTTTCCAGAGAAATTACAGGGCTTAGAGATTTAACATCTTATATCTCTGGGTGACGAGTGCAGTGCTAGGTAATGATTTGAACTCTTCATGTACCAATAGCTTCATGTACCATCAGGCACATGTACCGCTCGTCGCGTCACTCTTTATAAAAAAAAACTATATGTACTCTGTATGTAGGGGAACCTGTTGTACGTTGGACAGTGTTGTACCTAGATCAATCGTAATTTTTCGAAAATTCCCGCGCTCTCAAATAATATCGTCTATGGCAGTCGAAACAGCCTTTGACAACTCTAACGTGAAGTTTGTTGTGATTCGCTGGCACCGCGTCAGTGCAAACAGAAAAGATACTTTGTTATTTACTACTCAAAAGTTCATTTTTGCACTTTACTTCTTGCCTATTTATTTTCTCACAATATATATTTATAAAAATCTTTTATTCCCTACCTAATCTCCATATATGTAGATAATAAACAGTATGGGTGTTTAAAGCTTACCTCAATTTTAAGTGGGTTTATTTATGTAGTTGGACTAAGTTTTTGAGATGTTGTACGTTGGCCCCCCAATTTACTATGTACCTTGGACACTGGCCTAGGTGCACCGTATCGATTGTACCATGGACACTAACCTACTTTTTTTTTTTTTTGTAGAAAAATGCTGCTATGTAACTATGATAAATATAAAAAGATCCCATTTCGATGTCAATAAAATTGTGAATCCCATCAGATTAATGAAAGAGAAAAAGTTAACACTTCATGGACCTTCATACACACCAGAAGAAGAAAGCGTTCAACAAGGCTGCTAATGCATGCAAAAGGTTTTACAGAGGCTCGTTTTGACCATATTAGTCGAATAGGGAACAAACTAGCTTCATACCCTGCGGGTAGCAAAGCGTTTTGGTCCCTAGCTAAATCGGTCGAATCGAACTTCTGTCGCCCCTCACTACCTCCAATGCTAAAACCTGATGGGATGTTGGCTCACACCGCAACAGAGAAGGCAAACTTGTTTGCATCTCAGTTTGCGGAATCTTCGCTTCTAGATGCTGGTAGTGCGATACCTCCTACTCCACCTGGCAGTCCAACTGTAATGTCTGAAATACATATTCGCCAAAAGGAGGTTACCAAAGTGCTACGCAATCTGGATGTGAATAAATCCAATGGCCCGGACGGAATTCCTGCCATAGTACTGAGGGTGTGTGCACCCGAGTTGTCTCCAGTACTAACGCGCCTGTTTAGACTTTCTTTCCAAACTGGACAAGTGCCGAAGTCGTGGAAGCTTGCTAACGTGCAACCTGTGCCCAAAAAAGGTAGTCGCGCTGACCCTGTCAACTACAGGCTCATCTCAGTCACATCCATACTCTGCAAGACTATGGAACGTGTCTTAAACCACAGGCTCCCGACATACCTAGAATCGAACGACCTCCTCAGTGACCGGCAATACGGGTTTCGCCGGAACCGGTCCACCGGGAATATTCTAGCGTATGTCACCCACATCTGGAGTGAAGCTATCGAGAAACTAAATTCTTGCACCAACTGGAGTTAACAAGTTGGATCTGTGACTAGTGCCTGAAGAGGAACCACTGTTACTACGATAGCTGCTTGTAATACTGGCGGAGGATTTATTCCTCCAATGCTCACATTTCCAAGAGTTAATTTCAAGGAGTTCATGATTCACGGAGCACCATAAGGCTCTTTAGGTGCTGCAAATCCATCACGATGGTTAATGGTTTATTTAATTATTGCTATCTATAGCCATGTTTATTGTTGATCGCAAGTGTGGGTATGATCACCCAATTATTGTAGACATTAAACAATAAACCGCCTACAGCAACCGCTGGTGTTTATCTTCATTTAATCCTCATGTGTCCAAAGTACAACTGGTGCGGTCCAAGGTACATCAGGTCTGTTGTACCTTGGACAGTTTTCCTTTTTTTCTAGCGGCTTTAGTTTCCAGCTTCATATTAAATCCGTAGATTTTATGCACTAATTAAATAGCTGAATAACTAATCTTTCCATTGTTCCCATAATTGGTAGATTTTATTCTCATCGTTTATTAAAAAAAATGAAAATGTAAAAAACTGGCCTAGATACAACAGGTTCCCCTACTTATGTATGTTAATACTTATTCTAATTATTACTCGTGCTAAGAAGTCTAGCTTCAACTGTTTAATAGATAATTCAACACAAAAAGTATTAACTCACATACTCACTAACATGAAGTCAGTTACAATATTTATGTTACTAAAATATTAGATACAACATTAAATTACAATATTACTAAAATGCTGATTAGCTAACCTCAGAGTTTCGGTTTGACTGTGTGCGTGTGCGTCGTAAGCATTTATCTACGAGTACATCACTTTTCCCTTAAGGTACAAGTTCGCGCTGAGACTTAATGCGCCAAAAGATATGTAATTTCAGTAATGACAGTCATAGCGACTGTGGATAAAAGTTAAAACTTATAAAGTATTTAATTTCACTGATTTCACAGAATACATTACCTATATAGCTACAGATATAGGTACTGCTATTACGGGTGCCACTGAGGCGAACTCTCAGGATTTTACTCATCTTATCATCATCTAACGCGCACGTCCCTGGTCTCTCTCTCTCATCGCAAGTTCCATACATCTAATTTACAGTTACACGACTATTTCAATCTTGTATCCATTACAGTTTTTAGTGCAAAAAAGCTAACCAATACGTTCATTTCTGTTTTTTTGTTACTACTTTGTTAATTTAATTTGTTTTAACAATATATATCTTTTGTGAATATTTTAATTTATTATGGTCAAGCTCTATTTCAGCGACCTTCTTTGTTCACACTATTATTATCTGAATAAGCTTATTTTTTATTACTATGTAATAACGGATTACGAACTCTTAAAATTATATGCAAAACATTATTACAAATTTTGGCGTTTATAATATTAATAGGATGTTTATTTAAAACATTACTAAGTACACAATTTATTACAAACATTGATTATATAGTGCGTCAATTTCCGATATTTCAATTCGGTTTTATACACTACGTTCACCGGTACACCACAGAAACGCGGTATACGTATTTATGTTTTCATGCTAAACGTAAAAAGCTGAGTTTAGAGAGCTATTATGTTTAGAAGTCAATATCAAAATAGGACTGTTCATTCATTGTTCCCCATATCATTTTATGAATTCATAATCCGTTTGTAATAAGAAAATGAAGCGTATTCAGATTAAAATTGCCTAATTATAGCGACCTTCCTGAATGATTTTGTATTCAACTCTCAGGATTATCTACAAATACTCGTATATTTCTTAAAAGCGTCTATTAAATTATACTCATGATAATATTCCGAACGCTTATTAAATTTTAAATCAAACTGCTCCACGAGCAACTAAAAGCGAAACTCAAAACTTATTTCATTAATGCATAGTTGCGTTCAAAGTAAAGCTTAAACTCTCCGAAGTCAGGCTTTCGAACCAAACTCCAATCGAACAGAAAACAAGCATAACAACAGAAGTTTATAAACAATATTTCAATAGTAATAATTGAGTTTATTTTATTACTGCGGATTTAAACGCAACTTGCAAGTTAATATGTGAAATAACAGCTTTAGAAACAATTACTGATTAAAGCATAGATTCCTAGCCGCACTGATTTTATTCGCGTAGTTCCCGTTCCCGTTATTTTACCGTGATAAAAATAGCCTATATGGTATTCCATCTTATTATCTGTGTTCCACATTTCAATTTAATCCGTTTAGACGTTCTAACTGAATTTAACAACAAACATTTAAAGTTAACATTTATAACGTAAGTAGGAAGTAGAATTATATGAATAAGTACAGCAAAATTTACGACGCATTTTTTAAATCTTCTAATTTATTGCAATAGTAATATTTTGAGTCAAATAACTTATTGCTTTATTAACGTTTGCGTTTTGCAACAGTCTTAACAAGTCTAGTTGGTAGGCAAGAGAGATAACAGTAACCTCCATATTTCTAAGCTTACTTGAATATTGCAGTAGAATAGATAGATAGATGATATTAAAAGCTTATGGACTACAGGCCCACGAACAAAATGTATGGGTCATATGATACACCAGGAGACCTATGTAGGATGATAGAAGGGTATAAAATAATAAGATTCTGCACTATGTCGGCATTAACCTTAAAATTTTGTAAGGTGAGTCCAACTGAGTGCAAGTTGAAGAGGGGAGTTGCAACCCTCGATAATTTCTCCTTGTCGCATGATTTTTGTACGGCGGCGGGCGGCGTTGCGGAATAATGGATTAGAAGAGGTATTGAAACTGCATAGAATCAATGCCGTACAAAATCATGAGTTTTCCGACAAAAATAATAATTAAAAAAATTATATTTATTTTTTTTTTAGTTTCAACTTGCACTCGGACTCACCTTAGAAAATTTGTAAGGTTAATGCTTTACACCGAAAGCACGGGTAGCATCTTTCTTGCCTTGTCACTCTTGTGGGAGTGTCATACTTTTGTCGCGGCACTTCACTCAAAGTATGCACGTCATCTGCTTACGATTGACCCAAAGGAACCGTGCGAAAAATCTCACTCTATAAGTCTATGCACAGTATATGTACACTCTTTGATCATACTTCTACAAACTGTGGTGCATTATTACCTCGACTCTCTCCTTGCAAGAAGACCCAGAGTCCCAACAGAGGAAACATTTATTGAGCTGCTTATTCTTATACAAGGAACATCACATGCGAGTGATGTATCCTCGCGTACTACACATCATGCAATCCTTGTTCATTTATAATTAAACAAAGGCAGAGTTCAGTGAGTTTCATTAAGTCTAATGAGATTAGTCGAACTTTGACCAAGTCAAACTTTCCGGAACGTATGAAGTCTCTTCAGAGTAGGTACGCGTTATGTGAAGTAGGTACTCATATAACTAACTCAAAGCATAATTAACTTAAATGTGTACCTAGATAGACAGAGTTTTGCTAGGTTTTTAATTGCTTGAAACACGGATAAAAGGACGTTTTCCAAAAATGAAACCTACCTAGATCGATTTATCGCCCCCCGAAACCCCCGAAAAATCTTTATAACCGTTCCCGAGATTCAGATTCTATATATTTTTAAACAAATGGTAACGAGACGATCCGGACATGTGCCTGATGGTAAGCAACATGCCTGACACATAACAGCACAGTGACACACAGCTATTCGAACATGATGAGTCCAAATCATTACCTAGCACTGCACTGCGCTCGTCACCCAGAGATCTAAGATCTTATATCTCTAAGCCTTGTAATTTCTCTGGAAACATTGCCCTTCAAATTGGAACACAGTAATGTTTGCACATTATTATAATAACTGGCAACGTGTACTTCCCCCAGGCGGACTAAGAGTCCTACCACTACAAATGTCACAGAATAATATATGTCACTATAGAATTTCCAACACCGTCAGATTATAATCTAACATTATGATTACGACTACGGTCGGTCGTTTTGGTTAGGTTTGTTTTTAATCTGACGTCGTTAGATTAATCTGACTAATTATAATCTGACGGGCTTAACAATTTTCGGTGACATAAATACAAGAAATGCTCGTTTAAAGGTATTAGATAAATATCAACGTAAAATCGTAAATACCAACCTAACTTCGCGACTTAGATTATAACCTGACAGTTTTGACAATAATAATAATTCAGGCCACTTATTCCACAGTTTCAATATTATTACTATAAGATAATCCAGTGTTTCATAACAAAAAAAAAGTACGGAGTCAAACCTCTCATTTGAGTTTTTAGAACATTATTTATGTAATGATGTTACTTTTTAACCCCCGACGCGACGTCTGTCTGTGTGTGTATCTGTCTGTGGCACCGTAGAGCTCAAACGGATGGGCCGATTTCGGTAAATATCCTTGCGGATGTTCTTAGCTATGTTTGGTTAATATCGATTCAAGATGGCTGCCTCCACAAAATGGCGGCCAAAATATTTCTTCACAACCTACCTCAATATGGGTATCAAATATCTAGAGAATACACTATACACTATAACAAATTTAAAATTGATGGCCGCCACCACAAATGGCGAATTACATTATTTTTTCACTAAATATGGTATCAAGCTTAACTAGTAAAATACTTTGCACTATGACAAATTTCAACCAAGATGGCCGCTACAAAAATGGCGAAATATTTCTTTTTCAAACTCCCTGATATGGGTATCAAATGAAAGGGCTTGACTAGTAGAATGTTGTACAGATAACAAATATGGGGTGGTCGGGGGTTAATCAAAATTTTTAATTTTGTTCTTGTTTAAGTTACGAATTATCGGATACTAAAAAGGGCAAGGGCATTTGTAATTGTGATTAAATTTTAATGTTTTCGAATTGTATTATAGTTCGAAGGCGTCATTTGCGTGAAACGTTATATGATAAGGTTTTCATAAAAGAGTTTATTTTGACTTACGCTTGGTTGGATTTCGCCACAAAACTCGTAATTGGTGGCCTGGTACTTTCTACGGTTTCATAAAAGGAAAACATCTGCGAAACTGTTTTGTTTGTAAATATATCCACTAACGAGATGTTGGATAATAAGGAACATGTTTTTTGTCAGCAAGACACTCCGAGAGCCAAATAATTTGTTTTGTTTTTACGTTTCTCTTTTGCTTCTTCTTGTGATTTCAATTTGATTAATGTTGGTGCTTCCTAACCATTAAATAAATTATGTATTGAAAGAAACCAACATGTGACTTGAAATAACTAGTTAGATTGAAATTGTCCAGGAACAAATTGCATTTACCTAATACATGGCGCTGGCGTCACTCATACTATAATAACTAATTCCCTATCAAATTTCATAGGCATTGTGACTAAAAAACCTAATTAGTCCGTCTTATTGACGGTTATTAAAAACTATTGTACACGTATTTTTTTGTTTTCACTAACAAAAAGGACGAAGGTGCTTAGAAGTTAAATGTCACGTATATACGCCTTACGTAGACGTGACGTCACAACCCCCGATTCCAGGAGTTGACCTATATCTTTGTCGGTTTTTAATAATTTAATAAAAACAGAAATGCTTGTTTCATATTTTACCATAATTGACAAACCTGACTGATTTATTTTTAGACCCAGTTATCATTCCAATTGTAGATTTTCTTTACAATAAAAACATTGTACTGAGTTGTAGAGATGGCCTGGGACTGAATGTTACTATTCAGTCAATAAATTTCAGGAAAAGGCCATCTGCTGATTTTACTACTCTATGTATCGTAAATTTTAACACAAAATTAAATAATCATTTTCATAACCTGGATTTTATTAATTTACTAGCTGCGCCCCGCAGTGTAACCCGCGGCTTAGCAGCTTTTCACGGTAACTTATTTTCGCTAAATACGATTCACAGGTAAACTTTTACAAACGTTGAACGTTGAAACGATATTTGCGGTGTGCACTGTGCGATCTTTCCAAAGAGTTTACTTTATACTACGTATATAGTTAGAACAATCGCTTTATACCGAAAGCAGGGGTCTGATTGCTCTAGTCTTGTTGCTCTTGTGGAAGTGTCATAATACTTTTGTCGCGGCACATCATTATGTCGCCATAGCTAACATACATAACCGTGCGAAAAACCCTGATCTATTTACTTATTTTGACGTGACAACGTCTTATAAATTGGTTTGCCGGGTGACACTTCAAGAAACTGCGTTACGCTCCGCTCACGTTATGCGCTCACAACGAGAGCGAGTGAGAGGCACGCGTCCCTTCCACTCGGGCATGGTTAGCCCGCCTAAGAGCGAGAGAGACAGACATAAAAAGTGAAAGGCACGCGTCCCTTCCGTAAAATTATTTTACCACTCAAAGTCGTTGTCACGTTAAACTTTCGCCCGTATACCGACTTTACAGGCAACCAATTTTTTTATGTAAGGATCTATCTCTAATGCCGTAGCAACACGAGGCTAGTTTTTCAAGCTATGATAGCGAACTATTGCTAGCTTCGTGTAGACAAAACTAGCGTTGCGTAGCTAGAAACGTTGTTCGTTTACACGAAGCTAGAAGTACTAACTTGCTTGATGACTCTAGCTTGCTATCCTAGATTGAAAAACTAGCTTCATTTAGCTCGGGCATTACTGTCAAACAACTGACAGTTATTACAAACGTATTCAGCAAAATGTTGAAGTTGAAACTGGATTCGATTAGCACAAAACCGAAGCAGATGGCAAAGTAAGAGAAAGGACTATCCCAACCAGTGGATTAGAGAGGGATGTGAACGATAATTATGGAAATAACTAATTAGTAAGATATACTCAAAGCCTTCCCTGATCCTATGATATTTGCATTTATATAAGTGCAGCAATGACTATTTGCACAGCGTCCGTACAAATAAACAGCGAACATATCAGAACGTAATGGAAAGGTGTCCGTGGAGCGAACGTAATTCGTTTACTAACGAATGGAAATTTTCGGCAGCCATATTTCGAGGTTATAATCTCGATTGCAAAATTTATCCCTTATCAAAATATTTTGCTTCAATAAAAGTGTTCGTTGGCTCTTTGCTAAAACTCGGATTTTTATCTAAATCTAAAATTAACGGAAATAAAAGTATTTAAATTTATAAAACACAGTACACACAAATTTCAAAATTTAAGACAAATTTTTGATTTGGATCCCAATAGTAACTCTGTGCAGTACCTAGTTGGTATATTTCATAGTTTGCTTGGCTACAAATAAAGTACAAAAGATTTACTAGCATTTATAAAGACGCTAACTAGTCATTGTAGAATTATGAACACACCTAAATATTTCTGGTTCACGCCTATATTAGTCCTTCTAGTAAAAACATAGAAGTGTCCAGAATCACCTTCTACAGCCAAATTATTTCCGCTTTATGTGAGGCAATGCAAAAAGGTTTTCATTTTCTTCGAATCGGTTTCAATTTCGGTTTCACTAGTCACATGCCTAGTACGCAATAAATTTCATGGATATAAAAACGCCTATAAAAAGTTATTATCTCACTTCCAGTGAAGTGTAGAAGCATGTTCGTATTGCTCTTTCTGTTGAATCTGTTATTATGTTATGCGAAAGTCAATAAATCACCAGAAGAATACTCGGACGACGATTTTGGAACGAATCTTGTGGCTTCTATGAGAAATGATGCCAATTTAGATATGTCTGCTGATGATGAGTACGAAGACCTTCGCGCAGAACTTTTGGCTTATCATACTGCATTAGCATCAATCACATCTGGAACAAGCCGCAGTAAGTTGGACCTTAAACTAAAAAAATATACTTGCATGTAATTTAACCTCTTAAGATATACATACCTATATGCATTCTCATTTTTGACAGCCATGAAATATGTGAAATGTGACCCACTAAAATATCTATAGTATTAGTTTCAAAACGTATTTTTTTCGTAAACGAATTGTAATGTGTATTACGAAAGACACATGTTGACTTATGCTCTGAAATCATAAGTAGACATTTCTTCATAACTCCACTTTTAGGACCTTTTGATCCTGTGTTTTATTTGCCCTTGACTTTCTTTGTTATCTCACCAACTCTACCAGCCCCCCGGCAAAGTTGAATTTATGAATCCTATTTCCACGAACATTGGCTCTTGTAATCTCTACATCGTTGTAAAAGCAGTTATACTTCTGAAATTAGATTTTCGAAAACGAATAAAGAAACTTATCTCTCAATGTGAAAACTTTGAAATGTAAAGTATGCTTTACATTTCAAATAACAAATTAAATATATGATACATTAAAGCTGCTTTCATTGTCTCTATATCTGCGGTTACTTGGTTGAAATCAATCGCATTCAGATTTTCGATTGCTACTTTATTTCGTAAGTTTTGTGTATATATATGTACATTTTTTTTCTATACTACCGGAAAAGATAAATACCTAAATAGAAAAAATACGAATAGTTTGTATTTTTCTTTTATTATTATTTCACAGGGTCTATGATGTCAACACCTTGTTGGACGCTTGGTGGTATTTGCGTGGACAACAAACTTTGTGTTGGGTTTCGATCTCTATCTGAAGTCCCAGGCTGCAAAGATAAACTAATGGTGTGCTGTTTTGCGTGGAATAGATTTAAAGTACAGGATTGGAGAGATAAAGGTCTGGGATCACCTGTCATGCCTTGGTCACAACAGTTTGAATTTGGAGGCCTTGGTGTCGTCATGAACGATAAAAACGATAAAAAGAAATTGAAAAAGAATAAACATAAAAACATGAAGAATATTAATAAACGTAATAAAAAGTAGTTAAGTTTTGCGATTATAAATCATAGTGAAGATAACGAAACTGATAAATAAATTGAAGATAGTGAAGATATTCATGGAAAACAAAAAATAATAAGCTATAATAAAATTGTCGGAGATGTAGGAAAGGATAGCAAAACTTTCAGTGGCAAATGTAAGCACAATAATGAAGATGACTCAAAATGGCAGAATTTAAAACTAAATTATGTGTTGGATAAAGCGGAAACCGAGTTGAAAAACGTTCAATTGGACAATTCAGAAACAAACCATGTTCCATTACATGACGAATTAATAAACAATGTATGAATTTGAATGATAAATTAGCTCAAACCAAAGCTGAAACAGGTGACGTTACTACGGAACACGAAAAAAAAATTGATACACACATAATAACCAAATCAAATATAAGCGCCAAAAGATCTGTCCTAAACAATGTAGCTAGGAATAGAATAAACAAAAAGAAACCAGTAGCGGTAATTGTAACTGCCATTTAATAACTAACGTTTTATTAAGTGACTAACGGAACCTGTGTAGTTAGATTTAACTTTTTACAAAATGCAAAACTATGCAATGACTAGGTATACAGCAATCAAATCAAAGTTTAAGAGTCTACAATCACATACATTTACATTTGCATTACGTCAATAACAACATCTTAAAATATAGTCCAACAAATCACGGGCCTAAGAGCGTCATAATAGTACTACGAGTAATACTTATTATTAAATGGTTATGGGTTAAAATGGTATTTAATTTGTGTTTCTATTTTCTAGTTCTAGTATATAGTTTCAAATCTATTTTACTAAAATTACTAAAATTGTAATTTGTGAGACTACAAGAGTACTTAAAACGCAAATACGATATTTTGTGTCCACTTAGTTTCTCTTTATAAAAGCTTACTATAAAAGCATGTCTATAACTTCAGATTACTATCTGCAAGATCAGATTTGGAAAATCTATACTTATAATAAAACTGTAACGGGTCGAGTTCTGTACATTGAAGATATTTTGAAAATTTTTTTTGGGGCACTCCATAGTCGATACTGATGGCGAAACTGCATTTTTTTTCTTTCATGTCTGTCTGTCTTTCTGTATAGGGATCACGCATCACGCCGAAACTACTGATTCAATTCAGCTGAAACTTGGCATGATTTTAGTTTATACTAAGGACATTGCTGTAGGCTACTTTTGATCCCCAAATTCTGATCGGTTTTCTTGCGGGAGGGGGTGAAAGTCAGAATGTGTATTTGGTTGTAACTCATGTTTGCGTTGTTTAATTTCATTAATTCTTTTTTTGTTAGAAAAAACACATTTTTTATATTGTCCCGTCAAAATTTGAACAATATCGGTCTGTTGGTTCGGAAATTACACAAACATTAAATAATAACGACACGCGCGGCGCCTTCGGTACATACTAACTTCTAAGTATTCTGTGTATCACAGACGATCCACAGAATATGTAGATTCTGGAAAGTGCCCACGTGATCGCGTCGCGTCGTCTTGGATGACAAAATAATTGTCAAAAATATATTTTTGTGTGAAAAAACAAACATCATTCGGTTATAATCGACTTCAAACAAGGAGGATGTTCTCAATCGGGTTGCATGTTTTTTTATTTGGTTTTACTTTACGCGATAACTCCGCTAATTGTTAGTTGATTTTGATAATTCCTGTTTTGTTTGGTAGAAAATACTTCAGAGGTGATCTTAGATATCAAAAACAGGGAGGTAGTTTTTTAAATATCAACAAAAAACTAAAATCTGCTTAGATTTATCTGTACGACATAGTTATACCTTCTAATAAAATTTAGTCGAATGACAGAATTAAATTACCTGTCATTGAAGTAGATTTTTGTTATTTAAGAAAAAACATATCAGCATAATAAGTAGCAGCATAAACACCCCATTAAATGTTCCCACTTGATTTTTTACCGTTTCTTGCACGATACTAATAATAACGTACCCATCACAGGTAGACGCTTTAACTATTCACTTACGTTGGAACGGCTGAATGTATCGAGTTAAAATTAAAGACACATTCTGGGTTTAGCTTAAGTAATACATAGCGTACTTATACATAGGCAATGTATAGCCTATGTGTTCTTCCAGACTGTAATCTAATTCTATTTCAAATTTCAACCCGATCACTTGATACGTTCCGCCATGATTAAGTAACAAACATCCAAACAGTGACATTCATAATATTTACAGGACAACGTTGGAACGGCTGAACATATTTGGATGGAATTCGAAACACACGTAGTTTGAACTCAGAAATAGCAAATCGGCTACTTATAGGTTACTGTGACGTCGGAAAGACTAAGCAAATTTGTTAGAAAATTGAAACAGAAATAACTCATAGTCTGAAATACCACATTTATGTATTTATTACCTATCAACCTGAAAAGAAGCATGGGCCCTAAGGAAACAAATATTAACTATCACGTCAAAACGGCACAACGATATGGGTTGACATACGAAACACATATAGTTTAGAGTTTAAAATTTCACATGGGCTAATAAGTCTACATTTTTATTTAACTTCATATTAATATAAGCATATATTTTCGCAAGGAACTTGATGTGATGGTAAGGTAAAAGCCGAAAATAAAAAATATACCTATGCACCCGTTTTGGCATAGATAATATAGGTGATTTGCGTTCACAATCAAAATAACAAGCAACATAATATTCTCATTAGACGGCGCTAAAGCCAGTTTAAATCTAAAAGCACTAAAGGCCATTTAAATCGATGTTTTGCTATTTTGGTATGTATTTTTTCTTTCATCACTAGGTGGCGTTACTGGTATTTTAAATTGTACTAATAAGTTTTTGCTGCGAAAAAGATTATGATGCCGAATTTGGATTCTTTCGTTCTTGATTTTTTACTGTGTTACCTACAATTAAATTCATACATTAACATTTCACTAGGACTTGGCTTAGATTTACGGGTTCAACTTGCTTGAATATCATTAAAACTCAAAATTTTAATTATTTTGATTGCGCACAGGCTTCATTCAAAATTTTACGCCGGCGAAGTCGCGGGCAACAGCTAGAAAACAGCTTGCGGATAAAAAGAAATAGGTAAGTAGGTATCAGATCATGCACATTAGCTTCAGACTTTTCATAATGTATCCTATAAAAATCCTAAAAACTTAACACTTGCGGCTATGTTAGATACTACGAAACCTTACTTAGTATGTTTGATTTTGTTTAAAAAAGGAAAAATAAAGATGATAGAATTAAATAAATTTTTGTGTGGAAAAACAAATTCACTCAAACTCAAAGGTTTTTCAATGACTACTTATCCAAATATTTGACGTACGATACTTCCAACTAATGTATAAGTCAGTAACATCTGCTTACGCGAACGAAGTAGCGGGTTCAGCTAGTACCAAATAAATATGAAATGATAAAAAGAACTCAATAAAGACAAACTGTGAAAAATATAATTAAAGTGATATTTTATGAATAGTTCAAACATAGGCTATTGGCGATTGCTAGGGACCTAAGCTTTGGAGAGGTAAAAGAAACGGGTTCTCTTGGAACCCACTCATAAGTCCCCTTCCCCCCGCTTCGAGCATTCGTAGTAGAGCACCGAGTAGGTCCAGAGAAAACATGAATTTAAAACTCGAGTCGGATTGACCGACCGTATGTATATACGTGAGTGTCCCGTTATCCAATTAAATATGTGTAATTTTGATACTAAGAAAACATGAAGTTCGCCACTTCCGAACTGCATAAAGGGTCTCGCAACGTCGTTGTTTCGGGAGAAATCTGTATAGAATCGCCGGAAGGGTGTGTCCGGTGTACCATTGGTGTGGTTGCACGGAAGACATCGCACAAGAAGTAGTTGATGCATGTCCCGGGGGAGGAGGAACCGCAACTTTTATAATTATAGGTAACTAACCTACGACTTAATAATTAGGATGCTCAATAGAGGGATGTTCGCGGAGGCAATCGTGGTGGTGGTTCTGCGAGAAAGTTATCTTGCGGACGGAGACCGAGGTGCAAGAGAGGGAGATGGATACGCTCGCTTTTACTTGGAAGAGCAAGTGGCTACAAAGACGAGCCTGATGCGAACTCTGACACGCATTTTTTCTCAACTTGGGTTAACAGGGGCGAGCGATAAAGCCACCCGGTACCCCTTTTAAAGAAAAACACTCCTGTGACGGTAACGCACGGCTGTTTTCTACCGTGGCTTGGAATAGAGCTAAACGATAATATGAGCTGCCCCAAGAGAGACGGGCAAAGACAATATACCCATTTGACTCATTGTACGACTGCCTCTCAGTTATCGATGACTAGCGGTTTATTAGCATAATTGGACTAAACTTGTTGCGAGTACAGTCAATCAAGCTTTTAATTCCGACGAAAGAGTGCTAGCAAAAACAACCGTAAAAATATAAAATATGGGTTTCAGGTCAATGAAAAATATAACAAAAATATAATTCAGCGGAAAATATAACAGGACATCCAGTTTTACAAAGGATGGCATATCATGCAATAATTTGAAAAACATAACATCGTCAATCTACAAAATTAAAACGAACATTAAAACAAACGAAACGGGAACCCTTGATGTCTTTCGTTGCATCCTGCTCTGTCCTTTGAAGTTTGTATAACTCTATCTCTCTTTGTCCGATCATTCGTGGAAAGTAGTCCACGTCACACCGATATTCGGTTAATCACAGCGCGGCTTTTTACCTCGTCCTGCGCCCTTGCTGGTGAGTTGTGAATATAGGCGAGATTCGTTTCATCGCCAATCAACAGGGTATGCAATCTGTGGAGACGGGCCAGTAAGGGCGCCGGCAGTTTACAGGGCGAGTGCAATAACGATTTTGTGACTCTGACTCCAAGCCATGTCAGAGAAACCTGTGGGGATTTTTGTTCATAAACGGTAATAGGATATTTATCGGTTAGGTTAGGGACACTTACCGTGTCCCGGTACCGCAGAAAAAATGCCTGAAATTCTATTTTGAATATCTTATTTCTTTTCTTTTCAAATAAAGTAAACATTCAAACGACAAACTGCTATTCTTATCGATAAGTTGACGTGGCCAATTTAAACACACTCGTAAAACGTGAATTTTATATAAACCGACACAAAGGCTGGTCTCACGGTTGAATTTGGAGTTTTCGATTTCAAAACCAGTTTGATCTTGATTAAAAAGTGATTTTAACCGACTTTTAAAAAAGATAAAAGGTGGGGCGAAAGTTTGAAAGTAACGTGGGTTTTTACAATTTTTGGGTTTCGTTCGGTTATTTTTATTTTCGCCAATAATAACCCATTTGCGAATTTTTGTTTTCGAACCCTTTTTCTACACTTTGGTTCAGCTCTGTGTTAGCCTCATTGTGTCATTTGCTTCCGAAACGAAAATATCGGGGTTTACTGAAATGTTACTAAAGACATATAAGTAGTTGTTAACACAAACATTGGGAGTTAATTGTAGTCTTGAATTAAAAGAAAAAAATTGAAAGAAATCTCTTTGGGAACACTTTGGTAACGGCTGTCTTGGTCAAGAGAACGGCAACTGCCGCTCAGGTGGAGAACTCCAGGGTTCAATTCCACGCGCACCACTACCTTTTTGAAGTTTTGTGCGTAATGCCGCTAACTCGCACTTGGATCACCAACGTGGTGGATTATAGCCCGACTATATACCCGACGATATATACGACTCTCTCGTTGCGGGAGAAAGCCCCGAAGCCCAGCTGTAGGAACATCTAGTGGACTGCTTATATTACAAGTATGGTTAAAAACTTGCCTAAAGTTCAGAGCAAATATTTATAATATCTAAGGTACCATTTTCATGTGAATACAGTTAATATTTTTTCAAGTATTACGTGGATCGGTATAATAGTTGATTACTGAAATTTTTCGGTTATCTATACCAAAAAAGTATATTTTTAGAGCAAAGTGCAAACACGAAAGCTGTATTTTTTTAGCTATTGGTCAGTATTACCCTTACTCTAGCAGCCTAGGGCCCCAGAATCTGAACTTAGATAATTTAAAACTTTGCATATTATTGTGTTCAGTGCTTAGAGATAAAGTTTTAAAATGTCTAACTCACTGTTTTTCTTTAATTTATAATGTCATGAACACTGTGTTTACTTTGCCACTAACGTTTGGGTCAGTTCTGCAAAACCACATTTTGTGTCTCTTGTTTCAAACTGGGTTTTAGGGCTCCTCAAGAGTATTTTATAATAAAATTTATTGCGTTCCGTATATGTATATACTTTGAGTTGCTCCATATAAATTATTTCATCTCATAGCATTTTAATAGCAGTTTAGTATCATCAATCTTTTTGATCAGCTCGAATGTCGTACACCGATTTTTGATTCGAAAAGGCTGTTTAAACCAAACCCTAAATGGATTGAATTTCATCTTCCTGTCGTCGGGACTACAGGGTAGCTCGCGTAACTAACCCTTTGTATCATTTGGTGCTTTCACAAGTCAACCTGACGTAATGCAGTCAAAGCTTTACAATGCTCTTTACATGTCAAAGCCGAATGCGTTATTGAATTTAAATCGTAGTCTTTAATAAAAGAAAACGGAATATTATTTGGAGAAAATGGTTGGGACGAACAATTTCTCTTAGTAAGTAAAACATGCATCAACGTTTTAAACATATACAATTGGTGGTAATTCGTATGCCAGTGTTAATAAAACTTCGTCCGCGCCACATATTTATTTTTAATTAACTCCTACTCCGTCCGCGCCACATATTTATTAAAGTAATTGAGGCAGTACCTACTCGTATGTCTACTACCATACAAATTCACGTTTCCTAATCAAAATCGGTCTAAGTCAAAGTTTTAAATTTATTAATAAATGTACAATTTACGACAAATTACAAAAAAAAACTATGTTCTCAAAAATTAATCAAAACAGACTTTAATTTAAAATCATATTGGGACGGTCCACCAAATTTTATTAGAGTCTATTAGTAGATATATCGTCTGATTACATGAACGCAAATTTTAGTTTGTTGCTCATATTTCAAAAACCGCCCCACTGATTTCGATAAAATTTATATGACCACCTCTGAACTATAATCTACCAACCAAAAAAATAACCATCTAAATTGATTCACAATTGGAAATACAACTGGATTGATAACCTCCTCCTTTTGAAGTCGGTTAAAAAGCATACAAAGAGTGCAAAGATCCTTCCATGCACACTTTTACTCCTCATTTCCACTCTTTTCAACTCTTTTTCTGTGATAAAAAGTCGCCGTTGTCCTTTCCTAAGTCTAGTCTATCTGTGCACCAAATTGTAACAAACTCTTTAAGTGGCTTAGGCGTTAGACGGCAACGGACAGAGAGAGCTACTTTCATATGTATAATTTCGTATTAGAATTGAAAACAGGTGTTCCTGGTCATTTTATAGGTGGCAGTTGTAAAAGATTACCGAAAAGTAATACGTTTACTCCTCCAAAAAAACTCATTTTCGCAGTTCTTAATTTGCCTTAATCGAGCGTCCATCATGCATAACATTTGATAAGACACCATGGAAATCTCGTCGACTATCAAAAATTCTGTCTGATACGCCATTTAGTGGCTGCGCCCATCTTAAATATTGAGGTTGTATAGTGCACTGTATTCTTCTTGTCAAGCCCTTTTATTTGATACCCATGTTGATGGAATTGATATAACCTAAGTTATCCGCCATTGTGTAGAGGCCGCCATCTTGGATTTTAATTTTATATAGTACGTTATATTCTACTGGTTGAGCACTTTCATTTGATACCCATATTGATGGGATTGATAAAACCTACGTTATCCGCCATTTTGTAGCGGCCGCCATCTTGGATTTAATTTTTTTATAGTATATTGTATTCTGCTTGTTGAGCCCTTTCATTTGATACCCATGTTGATGGGATTGATAAAACCTACGTTATCCGCCATTTTGTAGCGGCCGCCATCTTGGATTTCAATTTTTTATAGTATATTGTATTCTGCTTGTTGAGCCCTTTCATTTGATACCCATATTGATGGGATTAATAGAACATAAATTATCCGCCATTTTGTAGCGACGGCCATCTTGAATTTATTTAAGTACATTAATTATAAATAAATGATACCGCTAGAAGCGTCTTGAAACGCTCTTGAGAGTAAATGGCTCAAACGGGTAAAAGTAACGTGGCACTTCATATGCCGAAACATAAACACCGCACTTATGTAACCTGACACCCGTTTTCCCGCCAAATTTGTAAAACGCGAAAAGCGGCCAGTGTATCAAGCGGTTATATAAGTATCCCAAATATACATTTTATGGTTTCGTGTTAAATATCTAGACGTAAAGTTTCATAGTTCTTCAACAATGACGAAGTTTTCCATATAAACTTTCATCCCTTATTTTAACCCTTTTAACCCTTTTTTCGAACAAAAGTAGCCTATGTCCTTTCTCGTCTATTCTATCTATGTATCAAATTTCATCAAAATCTGTTGGTTGGTTTAGGCGGTAAAGACGGACAGACAGACAGACAGACAGAGTTACTTTCGCATTTATAATATTAGTATGGATTATAATTCATGATTCTTGTTTAAATTAAATCGGGGACATTTTGACATCTGTCAAATATTGTTTCCCAGTATTGTATTGCTTTGTGACTATCCACTTTGTATCTTGTTAAATCCATTTTTATACCTAACAAACAATGTTAATTTACAAGAAATGCTTCTTATACCTTTTTTTGTTTAGTAATCTGTGTTGAAAATAAATATTTTTCATTAATATTATATTTTATAAGTTGAATAGACGACGCGACGGGATGAGAGTAATATACATACATACATACTTATGTAATAACAAACTTAAGCTACACTTAAATTACCGACAGTTAGTTGTAAATTAATAACACTAAACTTGGAACCAAAATGCCTAAAGTGAGGTAAAGTTACGCTTAGCAAACAGTAAGTGGCTACGTCATGTAGTGTGGCTAAACTCAAGCCATGTCAAAGTTTGTAAATTATTCGAATAGTTGATCTTAGGTTTCAAGTTTGCAACCAAAGGTTACTAACTACGTATTGGCTTTGTGCTTAACAATATACTATCGTTTTAAGACATACTGACTTGAGAAATTTTAGTTCTAATAATCCACATTATACCATCGTTTCACGAAGAGGGATCGAAAGAGTATATACTTTCTAGAGATGTTTGACATTTAAATTCAAAATTCTTCGAATGTGTGGTATAAGAATGGTTAATAAACTGAAATGAATCCCATTTTTTTTTACTGAGACTACAAGCTAAAAATAATTAGATTAGTTTTAATAATTTGATTTATTACCAATTTCAAGGTGCTCAGGGTTCTCAGGTTTAATGTTTTATATCGATGGGGAAAAAACGTATTTATTTTAAATGTTTGATAATATTTATCTGGCGCAATCAAAATAAAATGTCCACTTTTGAACAGGTTCAATTCCAAATTATATTTATATTCAAAGTTAGATTTCATTGCGTTTTTTGTTTCTTTTAATTTTCGTACATTTATAGAATAAGTCTGAAATAGTTAATTACAAAAGTATTTTCTAAGCATATTTTTATAGATTACCACGGAAATCATGTATTTTATTCAAGTTTTATTCGTTTTTATTTTTTCTAACGCAAGGTATATTGGAGGGTGGGCGTTATCAAAGAATCTAAAAAATCTAAAAAAAATTACTCGTTTATTCTTAAAACCAATCATAGATTTATCCAATCAAATACGCCTTAGAAATCTTTATTTGAACAAGAATTTTATTTTTAATCTCTATCAGAACAATGGAATAGAATGGATGAATGAATGCTGCGACCACGTATGCAAATTTCCCTCCCACACGTTCAATCAAACAAAAAATAGATTGAACGGATTTTATCACAGCGGCCTGATGACACGGATTAAGGTTTTTAGCTACTCTTTATTCTAGTAATAGATATGGCATTTATGTTTTAAACCAGTCTGATAAAAATAGCAGAATTTTCCTGAAAATTGTATAAAGAAATTTGGAAAAAATAATGCGATATGAGACGCTTTGATAAATATTGGATAAAATAAGGCCATTATAAAAAAAGGTGACTTTGTTCTTATGTAAGCATGCAAATGTTATATTTTTATTTTTAACAAGTATTATTACTAACGCTAACGTACAACGAGCGCTCTTTCTGCGCTAAACCAAATTAGTGTCGGTAGCAAAAGCCAATCGAAGCCAACTACCATAATACTCTTTTAAATAAAAGTGGTCAAGTGCGAGTCGGGCTCGCCCATGAAGGCTTCCTTAGCAGCAAGTAACATAATACAAAATTTCTTGTACTTCGTTATTACTTTAGTAAGTGTTTTAACAATAGTCAATTTATGACGTATTAAAATAAAACTACTTACTAGATATCATTCAAACCAAGTGGCTGTGGCATACGGACGGACAGACAGACATGACGAATCTATAAGGGTTCCTAAAAACGTGCAATTAACTTCAGTATATCATATTTGGGAGTTGATGTCTGCACGCATCGTATAGATAAGTCTGTTGTAGCTTAGGTGGCTCTATAGTAACCATATTGTAGAGATTTGAGTATACACTGCAAGACTAAAAATTGTCATATGGGATGTAGGTAAGTACGAGAGCACATTTAGTTACTCTTTACTTGTAAATCTGCAGAAATAAAAATATTTGGAAAACAATCTGCGTCACAGTATAATTTGTAATCATTTCACTGTATTTCACTTTTTCACATTCAATAAAAACTAAATTTTTGTCATGATATTCAGTGAATTTCTCTTTGGTATTCAAATTTTGTGTGTAATATTTCGTAGCTCGATTTTACTATTTCTGTTAATTCATCAGTGGAATCTCAAAGGGATGTTAGTCAATTGTGCCAATGCAGCCTCGCAGTCGGAACACGTGCAGTGTACTATGCATTTACGGGAGCACCTATTCATCCTACAGCGAAGCATGAAAACGGTTCCAATGGTACGGTTGTAAAAAACATTCAGAGAAGTAATTGATTTTTTTTCCATAGGCATACTGATGTGAATACTTTGTTTTTATAAGGCAAATAGTATTTTTTGCTCTCAATTATTGTCATAATATTAGTGAAGAATTTATGTTTTAAAGATTAGTAGTAGTAGTAGGTACACGGCTAAATCGACGTTTTCTAAAACTACATCTGGCTTAGTGCTACAAAACATAATAAAGCTATTAGGTACTAAATTAAGTCAGTTAGCATTTGTTCATTAGAGTCTGGCTAACGAAAGTTGATACTGACAAAGCGCGGCAAATTTGAAATATATCAGCATGACATCCCTAAACTGAAAATCTCGCCAAAAATAAACACATGCCAGGTAGGTACTACGAAACCTCAAAAACACGGCATTTTGTTGCGTAAGAGATAAGGGATACCATACATTGATTCTGATTCTACCAAATCTTTCGGATAATCGCCGAAAATTAATTTCTTAAAAATGAAATTGCACAAGTTTTTCTCTATTAAATAGCGTCGTAATTAATGAATCTATTTATTAGGGCAACAATGCTTAGTGTTGCTTTTGAAATAATCGCCAACACGTACATACGCCGTACTAATTTTTTATGAATACAATTTTAGAACACGTACGAATTTTTGAAACTCATATAATGTTTAAATCAGTTTGTTTTAAAAATGCATTTTTGAAATCAAGTGTTCCTAAGTATTTTCTGTTTAAAATATCCCAATTCGTAGGGTAAATACCCGATGGTAGGAACACTGAAGTATTGTCATGTAAAAAGTTTGCAAAAAAATCAATAAGTTTGTTCAACCTAAATTTATTTCAACATCGTCATAACATTTAATAAAAAGCATAGTCAACGTTTAAACCAAAAGTATTGTTTGGAATGCTTGTGAGCTTGTATTACATTTATTATACACACTATACTTAATTTATAGAAAAACTGTCATTACCGAACTGTTTATCGTTATTGTGAAATATTCGCTAAAACGGTTAATTGCAACAGTTTCACTGGGATACTTTAGAAAGAATTAAAATGTTCAATGATCAATTTTATTTTAAACAAGAACAAAATGAAAAAAATGGCATACCCCCGACTACATCGGATTTGTAATCTGTACAACATTCTTCTAGTCATGCCCTTTAATTTGATACCCATATTGAGGACGTAGTGAAAAAAGATGTGTATTTCGCTATTTTGTGGTGGCGGCCATCTTGGATTTGGAATTCGTTATAGTGTATAGTACTAGTCAAGCCCTATCATTTGAGACCCGTATTCCATATTGACTGAGGTTGTGAAAATGTATTTTATACGCCATCTTGAATCGATATTAACCAAACATAGCTAATAACTACCGCACGGAAATTTACCTTCAAATAAAAAAAAACGCATTGAAATCGGTCCACCCGTTTGAGCTCTAGGGTGCCACAGACATACACACAGGCAGTCAGACAGACATCAACGTCAAACTTATAACACCCCTTTTTTGGTCCGGGGTTAATAAAAATACGCAAATCAACCAAGAGACCCAAACAAACTCAGCGAAGTAAGTTGATTTAAACACAGATCTACCCAATTACACGAAGGGAACGAAGTATTTCCCAATAAGAAGAACCGCGGAAGAAGGAACAGTAAATAAATCCACACAAGCCACATGGGAGCTAAAAGGTGGCGACATTCAATTCGTTTCAACTTATTCCATTACCATAATCTGAAAACCAACAGCGTGAATACAAAAAATATAATCTAAATCCCGTACTCCACCTGAAACTCTACAGCGAAATAAATGTCCATACCTCAAGTAATCAAGTTACATGGAATTAAGAGATTTGATAACTTCTCATCACTTTTTAAGGCCCAACTTTTAGTTAATTTGAGATCTCTTGAGTTCCAAGCGGCAGAGAATTGTCGGAAATAAATTGAGGGATGCTAATTAGACAGTGCTTAGGCAAATAGCCTCGGAGGAGTGAAGTGGTGAACGAGAAATGCACAGTTAGTCGTTTGCTCTTTAATTCATCGTTGGGCAATCTGACGCCATTGCGATATCTTGACGTTGTGGCTACAAATTAAAATCAAAATTCTAGACATTAACGACACGTCTTTATAAAATTATAATGGGTTATTTTTGTTGTTGTCTCACATTGTTTGCCTTTACAATGGGAACACAACGATCTTTTTCTTAACCGACTTCCAAAAGGAGGAGGTTTTCAATTCGGGTGTATTTTTTTGTATGTAATGACCCTCCCTGACCAGAGTAACTTGGTAAGGTGGGGAAAAGCCTCTGAAAAATGTTGCTATACTTGTGGAGAGGCGATATGTACAGCAAGGCACATATTGGTGGGATGCAAGGTGCTCCTTAATGGGGGTCATTACTCACGGCGTCATGACAGAGTACTTGAAATCATACGTGAAGCCATGAGCCTTTCGGTAGCTAGAGCCCAAAAGGGATTGACGACAAACAACAGACAAATTAACTTTGTAAAAGAAGGCTCAACTTCAAACTCCAGGAACAAGCCTTACTCAATCCTGGGTACAGCACCTGATTGGACTATTTTAATGGACACGTATGAAAAGCACTACAAAATCCCAGAGGATGTGGGTGTTTCGTCATCCAGACCGGACATTTTCCTTTTTCTAGAGCTACGAAACGCATAGTCCTTGTAGAACTTACCGTACCGTGGGAAACTAATATACCTAAAGACCACGCGATGAAACAAAATAAGTATTACGACCTCCTAAACGAATTAACAAAAAACGGCTATGTAGTTAGTTTATACGCTGTAGAAGTGGGAGCGAGAGGTATACCAGCAAAATCTCTCTATAACCTACTGAAAGACCTTGGCTTATCCAGAAGTGCTGTAAGTTCTATACTAGAACGTGTATCTAAAGCTGCACTAGTAGGCTCATATCAGATTTGGCTGGGCAGGGAGAGAAAAACGAGTGGTGAAGGTGAGTGTTGATGTACGTCAGAAAGGGGCCCCTTAAACCTACGCCCGAGTCACAAGTCTCGGGAACTACTCGAGTTTTTCTCTCTCTGCCACACGATGGACCCGGCACCCGCACGGTGAATCCATGGAATGCTAAGAAGATCGTCTCTTACGCGATAGCGCCACCAATTACAAATCGAATTTGATGTTTTTTTTTGTTTGGTAAATCATAATTTAGAGGTGGTTCCATAATATACATTTTATCGAAATCGGTGAAGTGATTTTGGAAATATAAACAAAAAAACAGCTAAAATTTACATCGATGACATAGTGATTGCTTATTTTTGAATATGGTGAAATTCGTGAATTTAATTTCAAACTGAAGTCAGTTTTTGTATTTTTTTTTTTGAAGAAAATATATTATTTTCCTTACAATTAGAATACCTATAAGGACTCTGGAGTGGAAACCACAAATCATCGAACGTAGCACTGGCCGCCTTCAAATTTGATGGAATAACAATGTACGGCTTCTAATTTGTGGTGGTTATAATATTTAGGTCAATGTTGGGGCTGAATGGTGTCACATGTAATAAGGCTATTAGATATCTAGTACCTTATATAGCTCTAACCTCAGCGCCTAATCAATTACATACAATTTTTGGCGATATGGTCGCTCAACGACAAAGCCCTTTAAATAAATTTAAAACAAAAACACATTTTTTTTCAGTATAGAGGGACGGGACAAGCAAGATACTTACTTGTCGGTAAGCAACACGCCTGGCCACAACAGCAGATTGTCACGGAGCCCATGGAACATGAAGAGTTCAAATCATAACCTAGCACTGCACCGCACTCATCGCGCAGAGAGCGATTTAAGATTATTTATATGGAGTAATATCAGTGCAAACCAACTCAAATCGTAACACAGTGATATTTGAACATATCTGCTTGACCGCAACTGACCAGGCTGTAGTACTTTCCCAGAAGAACTCTGCGAAGAGTTTTACAATTACAATAAATATTATTAAACTTCAACAATAATAAGCAAATATCCAACATAAAAACAAAATAAAATTGACAACCTTAAAATGTGAAAGTGGAGAATACCCTGGTCCAATTTTCGCCATCTTAACGCATCTTGCCAATAATCTTTATAAAAAACACATAAATTTAAAAATCCTTCGATATAGAGAGAAGAGGATGTTAATTAGGGCTCAGACTCTGAGGGTCCTCAAGTTCCCGGGAGGTGCGATAACACCGCTTGGGCTCGGGGCACGTTCTCGATTTATAGCTCGAAAAAATCCAAACGATCGGAACAGTTCCTTCTCTAAAGCTCTACGTATCGATATATTTTGCTGCACTTAAAATTATTGCTGGGCTAGATACGGTATTTATTTTAGCGGAGTGCTTATTGATCGCGGAACGTTTTGGAAAGTATAAACCTTTTAGCCTTTTGGTCTGTTTCTCAATAGTTTGATCATACATGATTTTATTTTCCGTTGTCTCATTTTACGTAAAAGGATAATTCAAAGTACACTTAACCAGCACAATCCAATTCACATTCGCTTTGTAAATTAGCCCATCTTCAGTTATGAACCCTGTCATCGTCATACAGATAGTAATTACTAGCAGCGTCAGCACCCTGCTGTTTTGAACTTCCTACATCTGTCCTGACAAGAAAAAATTGTATTATCCTATTCTAGTCTAAAACTTAACTGTGTTCCAAATTTCAACCTATTCCGTTAAGTCGTTCCGACTTGATTGAACAAGAAACTATGACATGTTTATAATAATACTAGAGATCCATCCTAGATCGATACGTAAAGATTCAGTTATGAAATTTCAAAGTTGAGAAATTTGAGTCTTTACAGTTTACTGTTTTGTGAAATGTAATGAAAAACAAGAATTAAAGAGAAAATGTTTAAAAGTACATAATTAAGCTATAAATAGTCTATTTTTTATTATTTTAATACCAAATATTCCTATGATTAAAAATGTTTAGGCGTATCATCTCTGATTATATTTGATAACGTAAGCCAATCTTTTTAGCGATCGTTAAGCAGCTATCCAAATTCAGTTTCATCAGGAAAGGTTGGCCTCAAATGAATCCTTTATGAATTCAACCAATCACTGAAATTACCTGAATTAGATTGGAAATGGGCCGACTGAAATGGGGAGCAATTAGACGTAAATTGATTTTGTTCCGTAACTGAATTTTTATTCTTTCTTTGTAATAGAATAACATAAATTATTATCAAATGCATATGCTTATGCGATTCTCTTTTATTTAACAGAAAGTTTTCGATTGCTTAACGTATATGTTCATAATGACTGTATTTGCGAATTTAGACCAATGTAATAAAATCTTAGCTCTTCAATATTTACATCGGATACATTTCAAACGGTGTGTGGCTGAGCTGCATGATCTAATACCGCCTTGCTCTTTTCTGTCTATTTTAATAGGTTTGCACTTGAACGCCATTTCGCCTGATGTTAAGCGATGCTGCGGTCTACGATGGAGAGTAACATCGTTTCATTGTTAATGTTCCAAAGACTCACAAGATCAATAACCTTATTACTAAGAATATATCAACAACTATTATATAGCTACAAACTGGGTTTCTTCAAGCCTAGCGTGAATCATTTTCTTTTAGGTATCCCTCATAGACCCGCATCGTCCTTTAACATCAGGCAATATGTTGATGATTGTGAAATTTTATCGATAATATAGATAGCAATAAAGTCTTTCATGTTTCAGTATTTTTTGTATACCTTATAACCGTTTCGCTTCGAGGTACTCAGGTAAAAAAACAACTAAATAGTGTTTTTAACATGTTGGCAAGGTTGATCGTTAGTACTAAAAGTATAATACAATTTTGAAATTTTGTTAAGTTCGACGTTTGTCGTTCAATAGCGTTAGAACACCTAAACCAATATGATTGAAATTTGGACTGTGTTCCAAATTATACCATTTATTTTATTCCAAAAATTTGAACCACAGATAGGTAGATAACAGACAGAAATAGCACATAGGGTCCTTTTTATTCCAGTAAAATAACGAGAACGCGGTTGAAACTGCGGGCGCTGCTAATTGTTTTATAAACCAATAAAACATTGTACCTACACTGCCAATAGTAGGTAAATACTTGACCACGTTAGATTTAAGGGCATCTATTATGACAAACAAATATTAGTGGTAATTATTCACACTATAATATTGAACCCCACACTAAGCAAAGTTATATGTACCATATAGTTGATACAATAGTTAAACAATTTCAAATACTAAAGATATCATCCAAAGTATAGATTCCTATGGATATAGATATGGATGATCATGCATATTCATCACTTTAATATTCACCTCTGGTTGAACTGAAGATATCCATATTCATCACATAAATATTTGGTTTGGATGGAAATCTAACCCACGAGTTGGTCGTGGACCAAGTAGTCGGCATACTCACTACCAACTAGGCCAAAAGGCAAGATGTTTTGTTAGCAGCAGCCTGCAACGTTACCCCCGTTATTCCTTTTCCCATAATTTTCCTGCTATGAAGAGTCTGTGCCTGTGGGCCGATTCACACCGGTATGGTAGCGGCCGGCAGCGACGCGACGAGAACTTTCAGTGACAATCAACTTTAAACTTCATCTACATACTTAAAAGGCTCTAGTATCGTTTGTAAGCGACGCGCGGCCGCCCGCAACGCCGGCGCCGCGGGTGGGCGCGCAGTGGCGCTAGTCGCGCGTCTTGGGACCTCGGTGGTGCTCGCAGCCGCGCTCGCACCGCTGCACGTGTACACTTCTGTTTGTTCTAGCGACGGGATATGTTGTGTCGTTAGAAACTTGTGCTATGATAGCCAATTCCATCATTTTCACTCTAAACACACGATACGAGTTTCCTTGCCAAATGTAGCAATTATACTGGTCGAAGAGGACAAGTTATTCAGTCGGGGAGGCCGCTGGAGGCCGCGTGCGCCTGCTAGCGTCCGCCGGCGGCGGCGCGAACCTGCCGCTGCAGGCTCTGCCGGCCTCGCCGCGCCGCTCCCGCCCGCTGCCGTTCCGGTGTCAATCGGCCATATGTGTTATTCCAGACCATTTTCTATGTAATTACCGACGCGACGTCTAAGCATATTAGTAGGATTGTGTGACAGGACGAGTAATAGGTACTAGAGTTTGCAACACGCCTATAAGTTACACCACAGTGTCACGCAGCTATTTAAACATAAATTCTGACCGCATCCTCGCTTAACATCAGGCGAGATGGCGGTCAAGTGTAAACCTATAAAAGTTTTAAAAAAAAAACGAATTACTATCTGACACTGCACTGTGCTCGATACCTAGAGATGTGAGATGATTTATCACTTTACCCTGTAATTTCTCTAGAAACATTGTCCTTCAAACATGAACACCATAATGTTTGCACGTTACTGCTCGATAGAAAAACTGGCATAAGTATATTTCTTCCCAAGGTGGACTCTACAAAGTGTTCTACTACCTACTTACTACTTTTAGTTATTGTTGAAAATGACCAAAACTACTACAACAAAATTACCAAAACTACAATACATAAAATTCTCATAAACCACATACTCAACATTATATGACAACGATACATATCAAAAGGAACGTGGAATGTTTTCCGCAGATCGCGCTCAAATCCTTAGTGTGAGATACACCGTGTGACGAAAGTAATTGAAACGCCGCGAACAATTTTATTTTTCGCTGTCCGCTCTCTATCTCCCAAATAAATCTTCTTTTGCTGTTCCGCTGAAAAATCTATGGCTAGAACATGTTTCATATTTTTTTTATTCACTCCGTTGTAGATGAAAAGTCCCACAGTAAATTCAAGTTATCGCGTGGAACTATTTTGAGGGATATACGAAAGTGGCTTTTTCGCACGGCTAAGCGCATAACTTTTACTTGTTTCTTTTGTTTTCTAACTTCTAATATGCGATGTAGGCACGATAGGAACGATAACACGATACTTTGCTGACTCAATATTTACCTGCCATTTCCGTTCCAGAAAACACATTAAGCATTAAGCCATTTACTTCCCACTGTTAGATTCGGGAGATTTACTGTTACTTCGATTACTTATGCACTGTTATTACTGTTTTTTTTCATTTCAACTTGCCTGCCACATAACAGCACAGTGGCACGCAGCTATTGGAACATGAAGAGTACAAATCGTTACCTAGCACTGCACTGCGCTCATCACCCAGAGATCTAAGATATTATATATCTAAGCCTTGTCCTTTCTCTGGAAACATTGCCCTTCAAACCGGAACACAGTAATGTTCTCACATACTCACGTTTGGCGGTAGAATAACTGGCAAAGGTGTGATACTTCCCCAGGCGAACTCTGCTAGCAGTCCTACCACTACACAAGAGCTGAGAGTCGCTCTTTAATTAGGGTTTTAATTTTTACAGAATTCATCGCGACCGTCACATGTAGATTGAAAAACTTTGAACTGTGCTAAATAGTTATTTGTTATACAAGAGTGCAAAGTTGATTTTTAACCGCGTGCTCAATTTTGATGACCGAGCAAGCGAAGGATTCTAAAATTGAATCACGAGCGCAGCGAGTGATTCAAAATCAGAATCCTGAGCGTAGCAAGGGTGAAAAGCACTAGGTGAAAAATCTTTGCACTCGAGTGCAACACGTAACTTTTCATTCCACCTCAGCGAGGAAATGACTAAATGCAATTTTTTTAATGTTTTCGCGCTAAGCAAATTAAAAAAAAGTAAGTACACCAAGGAGTTCCGAGTCTGAGTTATTAACTTATAAAAAAAAATGTATGATGCATTCGACACCAAGGAGGTAGAAATAATTAGGTTGAATTATATTTTGAATTCAAAACCTCAGTACACACGATGTTCTAAATTCAAATAACTTTAACCTCTAGAGGGTAAAAACGATATCGAGGAGCAAAATAACTCTTTCCGAGCTGGTGGGATGAAATAGTTATTACTATCCAAAGAATTCATGTTATTATTACACGAGTGATTTTTAAATTACGAGTTTTCTTGCGAGCTTTTATTCTCTTATTTGTAATTTTCTTATTCTGACTACAAAGAAATAAGACAATTAGATAATTAATTCCAAAACTAGTAACTTAGCCTTACCATGTCTTAAATCAATACACAGACATATTTTAGGAATAGTTTGTAAAACAAATTAAACAAAAATAAAATTGTATCAATTACTTCTAATGTATTTAAATTTCGACCCTATCACCTTGCAACGCAGGTAATTATTATGAAAGGAAACACAGTCTCCCTCAAAATGTTACATCTACCAAATTTGCAGATAAGTGATTTATTCCCAGCACCACAGTCAATAGGATCGGACGGAATTACTAATTCCCAAGCATTCAGGGGTCGTGTAATAAATTGTTCAATAGGCAGGTTAATTAGACATTTCTCCAAATGGTACCGCGTAAATCGGAACGGCCCTCACGTAAATGGCTCGTGGAAAACGCTTTGCCGGAAAACAAATGAATTCTTAACAGGGTTAAGGCGATAGCGATCGTAAACGGACCTAGGAGGTAGGCGGTGCGCCAAATTAGTGATAAAAAACACCCCTAATTTCAGTTTCTTGTAGCCACAACATGCTAATATTTGAGTTAACTGTTCTTGAATTAAGGCCCGTTTTGCATTTTCATTGGAAGAGTACATTTTAATCATAATTAATTCCATTTGCTTGCGAATATAATTCTGCGGTTCGTTTATCAGTTGCTATAGAGCTATATAAGTGAAAGAGAGAAAGAGAGATAGTATTGAACCGCTTTTGAAGTTTAAGATCAAGATTGTACGAGAATTCAAGAAGAAAGTGTAGCAAATCTTCAGAATTTCCAGCGTTGAAATGTTTTCATTTGACCGGGCAATTATTGCGGATTATACCTGGCTACACAGAAGGCGTATCTTCGGCGGCGATATTAGAGAGAGGGTATAGGTTTTTCGCAATTTTCTGTTTTACGATGGAAGTTCGGAGCGGAAGCTTATACAGAGAATGAGCGAGCCGAGTCCTAAGTTCCGCCGGGCTCGCTTCGCATGCAAATTCTACACTGCAATACATTGGCGCTATTTGCATTGTAGCTAATTGCTTTTCCTTTCAACGCCAAACAAACGAGCGTATATTTCTTTGTTTTTAGCCACCTTATCGACTTTGTTAACGAGGCTCTTGATTTATTAGCTTTGTTAGAAAATCTATAGAATTATTTTATAGCAGTAAGTTATTTTCATTTTATTTTACCTAATGTGACTCATTTTTATTTCCTCCCGGAACGTTTTGTTCTATATAGTATTTTTAAGTTGGTTAAAACATATTTTTTTATATGTAAAGAAGCAGTATAAATTAATTTAAGGTGAGAATTATTTCCACAACTTCAGTTTTTAGACCAAAGCATATAAAAATGTGTTAGGAACTACTTATGTCTTAGATAATACCACGTCAAACCTATAATAATACCTCAACTCTTGTATTTACAGTCATTAAAATGATACAAAAAATTACGAGTAAACTATCTGGATATCTGGTCGCCAAGGTACCTACAAGCTTTGCTTAGTTTGGGATCAGCTGGTGTTGTTTGTGAATTGTCCGCCAATATTTTGAATTATTTTAGTGTGAAAACTAACGTGGTTATTACACGTTTTAAATAACAACGCGTGTAGCTCACGTTTGATTTAGTCTCAGCACTAACCTCGTTTTTAGTGTTAAACGAGCTGCGAACACGCGCGCACAATCTCCTTGAATAAGATCGCCGGCCGCGATTGAAACTTGAGTGGGACTGGATTGACTATATCAAACGTAAGTTGCCCGTATATTTATTTAAAATATATTGTATATTATTTTTAAAAGTATTTTTTTAACTATTAAAGTTTTACACTTGAACGCAATCTCACCTGATGTTAAGCAACGATGCGGTATACGATTAAACATTAATAATAATTGATACAATCTCAATTTAATACATAATTCAACTGAGAATCGCCTACCTAATAAGTGTTTGAATTTTGCCGTATTTACAATGCCATTACCAAAGTCGTGAGATTGTTCTAAAGTTAAATGGATACAATCAAAGTTGTGAAATAGAGATGTGGCTCCCTAATGTGTCTTTGAAACTGCCATCGGATATTTATGGGAACTTAAAGTAAACTAACTAGAATGATTATGGGGTAATGGTTGTTAATGTAAGTTGTGTATTTTTGAAGAGAAAACTTGGATTTGCCGTGTTGCACACTTTTTTCTGATTGGGGGGTGCCAAAACTATACCAGAATATTTTTTGAGGGGAAAAAAGGGGAAATCTTAGTTGAGGCGTGGGGAAAGGAAATTATCAAAGTGGAAAAAACACTGGCTGAAGAAACCTATGGGGATTTTAGTCGGTAGGGGCACCACTTTTAGTGATGTCCTACCCGACACACCTGCCGTGTCCCTACCTTCTTCACGGTGGAACGGTGCGTCAATGTATTTCCACCACAAAAAAGGGGTGTAGCGACACAGCGTTGGAGCGGGACATGAGCTTTAAACACATCAGCTTTAGTAGTAGCGCTAAGGTTCTTTGCAGAGTCCGCCTGGGGAAGTACCACACCTTTTCCAGTTATTGTGCCGCCAAGCAGTACTGAGCAATTATTACTATGTTCTGGTTTGAAGGGCAATGTTTCCAGAGAAATTACTAAGCTATGAGAAAACACACCTTTTATTTCCAGGTGAAGAGCGCATTGCGGTGCCAGGTAATGATTTGGAGTCTTCATGTTCCAATAGCTGCGGGTCACTATGAAGTTACCACCGTTATCGACATATTGTATATCGACCTAACTGCAGTGGTGGGCACTGATTTTAATTCTACAGTTTCAAATAACTGTAGTTTTATGGTTAGCTGTGTTGCTTACGATCAAGGGAATATCTTTCTGCAGATCATATCATATAAAAAAAGCAATAAGTTTTTACATTTATTGTTAATGTTGAATAAAATTTGATTTAATATTACAAACAAGTCCATAACATGAGTGTATAAAAGTAAATTTCATTCCACAGCACTCAGCGTAATGAGACTAAAAATAATCTTATGATATCTAAAATATTATATTTTATGAAAGAACCAGAGAGATCAATTTATTAAATGTGCCATTATCCAAGACAACGCACTGATAAATTATAATCCCGTCTAACCTTCGACTCAGTTTATATCTATGCTGGATTGCACCCTTCAAATGACCTAAAGAATAATTTCAAGTAAAAACATCTAGAAAACTACACCACGAATATCTTTGATAACGACAAATCTTTACGTATTAATTTAAGAAAGTTTCTGTTTCTTTTCGTGTGAAGTCTATATTTATCTGGCGGATTTGATATTAGAAAATGGTTTGCAATAAAACACCTTTAGAAGCTGCAGATAACATAGGCCTTACGATACTTATGTGCGTTATAGTCCTTATAGTAATGAGGCATTTCTAATGTCAGTTGAAACAAAAAAATGTGGTGGTGATTGTGTTATTGGTTCATTGTGATAGGTATAACATAGAAATACTACCAGTGCTACTACGTAATTTTCCTGCCATATAAAGAAACCTACGTCCTATTCCAGATTATGTATTGTATCAAGTTTATATTTAGGACATAGTCAGATTATAATCTAACTGACTATGTCCTAAATATCAACTTGATCAGTTCAGGCTTTCCGACTTGAATGAGCAACAAACATCCAAATTTTATACAATACAAATACATTTACGAAACTAGTAGAGACTCCCGCTCTCACTCCCTTACACATACATGTTTTTAACGCTATGCACCAGATTTTTACTAGTTAGATTACTTTCTAGAAAGATTTTCGTAAAAGAGGGATTAATAAGTAATGTACTCGTAATCCAGAATTGTGGATAGTTAAATAAAATCTGGCGGCTTCTAAACGCAATAGTACTTATTTTTTCAAAAGCATCGATTTTGCCCAAATAACTGTTTATCTTTGTACCCGACTATAAGAAGGGTTATTTGAACTAGCTTACCGCCGCATTCCAAAACTAATTTAAAGGTTACGCAAGTTAGAAACGTTAAAGTTTTTGAGCGCAGTATGTTTAAGATTTTCGTAAGCATAGTAAAAGAATAGACTGACAGTCTTCCCGCCAGTCCATTCGTATACTATGCTTACAAAAATCTTTGCAATTTGCAAGACGTTTGCAATAATTATTATACGCAACATATCTACCCATAATAATGCAGTGTGTTGCAGCTATTTAAGCCAGAATAATCTCACTGCAGTGCAGTGCTAGGCAGTGATTTGATTTGAGAATTCGCTCGCGCGAAGCTGTGCTTCTCTCGGTAAAAGATACGGTCGGTTTCTATAAAATTTTCAACGCAAAAAGATATCTGCGTTGCAAATGTTACTGACACTTACTCTTTCAATCAGAACACAATAACGATTGACCATTATTGTTCGAGGGTAGTATAACAGGTACACACGTATTACTTCTCACTGACTAAGTAGAGATATACTCAACTATGTAGATAGGTGGTACTTCTCCAGGCAAATTCTGCCTACCTCTATAAAAACTGCATATTTTAAATTTTCGTAATTTGTGACGTCGATAAACTCAAAAAAGTTATGAGATCCCATCAAGATGGCGCATAGTGTTTTTAGGTGAAAACTTTTGTAGCCTCGTTGAGGAATTTTCGGTCTTGATTTAATGGATACCCGTCAATGCCATAATAATTTAGCGGCGTAGCGTCGGATCGGCGGCAGAGCAACGGAACAGGACGTCTACTCTCTTTCTCCGAATAACGTAATTTCGAAATAAACTCGCGACTTTTCTACTCTAGTTCTACTTCGTTTCGTCCGATCAAACATTGTCGGATGAAACGATGGATCGAAGTAGGTAGAACCAGAGTAGGAAAGTCGCGAGTTTATTTCGAAGTTACGTTCGTAGAAAGAGAGTATACGTCCTGCCCTTCTACCGCCCAACTAAATCGGCTTTGGCTTTGTTATTGCTGTCTCTATCATTTTAAGCGAAAAGAAAAGAGAGTGCAATTTCAAAGCTAAGACAGATTCAGTTAGGTGGTAGACCCTCTGGACGTGCATATTCAACGTCTTTGTGAAATCCTGTGAGTTTCCGTCGTCGACATCCGTAATAGCAGTATATTTGTAGCTATACCGGCGACGTATTGTGCAAAATTAGTGTTTTTTATACTCAAATTCTAAGTTAAATATTTTACTTATATTTTTAATTCTATAGCGAATATTTTTTTATGGTTCAATCAACAATTTAATTTTGTTGCTAATGATATTTAGTCAATACAGGCCTACATATGTCGATACGACAATTTTATCATATTTTGTTGTGGTGGTTTTTTACTACAACCGAACTTTTTTTTAGTTAAAATTACGTCTAAAAATCAGTTTGACGGAATTTGAAAAAACTTGATCTCCGCAACGCTGCTAGGCACTGGGTATAGAGTATAGAGTAAGCCACATTATTACACATTGAAAGCCACGATTTTTTTTCCAATATAAAGGTAGAGATACAGTTAAAAAACTCATCAAACAAACACCAACCGAGGCGCCGGGTATGTTATCAATTGGCTATGATTATTTAATTATATATACATACATCATTATCATGTTAAAAATTTGAGCTCATTTTATTTTTTAACCCAAACAGTTTGAACCGCCATTATTCTTCTTTTATGCCCGGAACTATGTAATAACGGAACTATTTCGGTGACTCATCGTCAGACCCAACGTCAAAATGGGTATTTTAATTGAAAAAAAAAAACTATTTTACCATGTTGAAAATACTGTTAAACTTTACGAAAATTTACTCTATAACTTATTTCTTTAAACTAACAAACTTTCTTGTTCAAATTATTCAAATCAGTATATAAATTTGTATTAATAGCTAATGGTAGAGTTAGTAATCTGAACTGGATTGAATAAATGAAATTGTGTATCAGTGGTTTGCCATCAAGGGGTTTAAGGAATAAAAAGATCAAAGGTGATATCAATCGGAATCGCATGGTGTTTTATACAATTTAATATTGAACGAGTAAATTACATCAAATCAAACAGTCGTGTCACTAAATTTGATTTTAGCTTATTGTCTATATGAGTCCAATTGACATCATTTATTTCAATCAATTCTATATGAATCCCTCTCTTGCAGAAAAATTGTTGACAGAAAATGTTGATTGTCCTTCATCTACATTTGAATTTCATCATGTTACTGCCACTGCAATACTAAAAACGTTCAAAGATATTAAAGTTAAGAATACAGAGGACTTATGGGGATTATCTGTTAAGGTACTTGAGGGGATTATTAATAACATTGCCCCATATTTAGCAGAATTATTTAACGAATGTATAAAAAATGGTACATTTCCTGACATGATGAAATATAGTAAAGTGATACCTCTGTTTAAATCTGGAGACAAAAACGAACTTGGAAACTACAGACCCATCTCGGTTTTGCCTTGCATCAGCAAAATATTCGAGAAACTTGTTCTCCAGCAACTTTTATCTTACTTTAATATTAATAATCTATTACATAGTAACCAATTTGGATTCACAAAAGGACGTTCCACTACCGATGCAGGTATTGAACTAACTAATTATATATTGAAAGCCTGGGAAGATCATCATGACGTTCTGGGAGTATTTTGTGACTTATCAAAAGCTTTCGACTGTGTTCATCATGACACTCTTTTAAAGAAACTGCAGTTTTATGGGGTTTCGAAACCAGCTCTAAATTTCATTTCTTCATATCTTAAAGACCGTGTACAAATAGTCGATGTTGACGGTGTGCAATCAAATGAGTCGCCTATAAGAATGGGTGTACCACAAGGTTCCATACTTGGACCTTTCTTGTTTCTTATATACGTTAATGATCTACCTTTTATGATAAAGAAACATAAAAATATAGAAATAGTTATGTTCGCCGATGATACATCACTTCTATTCAAAATTAAGAGAGGAATAAACGATTTCACTGAAATAAACGTACTTTTGGACATTGCGTACAAATGGTTTGATGCAAATAATCTAGTACTTAATCCAACTAAAACGAAATGTATAAAGTTCACACTCTGCAATGTAATGTGCGGTAAACTTGATATAAGACTGAAGGATGAACTTATCGAACCTGTACAATCTACTTGTTTTCTGGGTATTTCAGTAGATTCAAAGCTTCAATGGGGTCCTCATAGAGAGACTAGCTGATCGACTCAGTTCAGCTGCCCACGCAGTTCGTCAAATTAAAAAATATCAGACGTTGCAACAGCTAGGCTTGTTTATTTTGGCTACTTTCACAGTATTATGTCCTAAGGGATCTTATTATGGGGTTCGGCTGCGGACAGAAACTCTGTTTTCGTATTGCAAAAAAGAGCAGTCCGTGGTCTATATAATTTATCACCTAGAGAATCAGTACGGGAGATGTTCAAAACTATTAACATATTAACAGTCCCTTCATTGTATATTTATGAATGTATAATGTATGTAAGAAAAAATCGAAGTCGTCTGCAGAAATTAACTGATCTGAATCCAAAAGCGCACCATAAACACAAAATTGTATTTCCTAAGTGCAGACTTCAGAAAACAAATAACTCTTTCAAATGTAATGGTATTCGCTTCTATAATGCAATCCCTGTACAAGTGGAAGGCCTCAATGAAACCAAGTTTAAAAATGAAATAAAAAGCTACCTATTGAGCAAGGCATATTATAATATAGACGACTTTGTTAAAGATAGTAACGTATGGAAGAGAAATGTGTCGAAATTAGAATCTTGTAATAAGGTAAAATAATAGATTTTTAAGACTTTTGATGTTACATTGTTTGTACTAATGTAGTATCTGTATACTGTGTGTATTGATTATTTGTTATATTGTCTTCGACAAAGCCTTTTTACAGCTGCATGTAATTGACTAGGCCCCTTTACAGCTGCTTTATTCTTTTTGACGTTGTTATTTTATCATATTATGTACACAGATTCTTTGCCTTTTTGTAAATGACGTTACCAAGTGTTCTTATGAATTTATGGTATGAATAAATGAATTGAATTGAATTGAATTGAATATATTGTTTTGATTTGCTCAAAAACGTAATATGTTTCTGCCGCACTTGAACAAATATTTTTTTGGAATATAGCAATTACAGTCCAAACTACTTTTTATGTATTAGCCACTGTATTCCATATAACATAATAGGTATTGTCTATAACCTATTATTTTTAACCTATTGGCAAATTAGCAACGAATATTTTTTGCAAGTTAAAACTATTCTTCACAAACAGAAGTAACTTGTTGAAGGAGGTTAATACTATTAGTTGTTCATAGATTTAGTTTCAAGCGTATTCTATATTGAGTTAATGTTCTAAAGCTCGCACTTAACAACAACGCGATCGTAAATTTAACACTTTATGGCTCTCAATACAATGTTGCCATGTCATAATGTGTAAGGGCTTAGCGTTAGCTAAACTAATATCATAATTCATGAGTTGTAGGTAGATAGGACAATATAGTGAAGAACATCTAGTTTTGTAATAATACGGGTTTAATCAAAACAGCGTAGCAGTAGAGGGAATGTGTAGAGGAGCTACGTTGTTGAGTAAACGCGTAGAATCGTTAGGTGGGTAGCAGGTAGGTAGTAGTAGACTTTACATAAACTTTTAGTTTTAGGTACATATAGGTTAGTTTGTTCAGGTATAAGTAAGACTTTATTGCTCTAGATTTTAATGTTTTCGTTGTAATGGATTAAAATGAATACATTAAATTCTAGAAATACAGTAACTATCGGCGATTTAAAAAGTGTTTTTTTACAATGGTAGGTTTGCACTTGTTTGCCATCTCACCTGATGTTAAACGATGAGCTATCTACCTACAATAGAGCGTGCTTCCTAGTAATAACCAATTTACTCTCGACTGAATTAATATTTTAAACATTGGGAGAAACTTATTCTGGAAAAACTCATTCCAAAGCCTAGGTTTTGTTATCGTATTACGAAAGTTGAGTGAAACCTTCTTGTTAAGCTCTTGGAACGTCGACCATAAAACGATACCACTTTTTCGGACTACGAACAGTCGAGTAGAAATAAAAGCGTGTTAAAAAATGAGGTGGCATTATATCATGTAGTACAGCTGCACGCTCTACGAAATGTATTTCTTAGCAACTTTAAGGTCATGTTAGAGCACAAAATATATCTAGAACTCGTTGTCCTATGTCCATTTTACCTACTATATGTATGTAAATTTTACGTAAATTATATTAAGGTCCACGTAGGTCACAAAAGGTGATTACATTATTAATATTTTTATTAGTGGTTCACTGTCAAAAAATATTCAATTTAAATAGAGAAAATCAACAAACAATTGCCACAAGTGCAATGTACCTACTTGAGAAAAAGCTGCATCGCAAAATTAATTTCGTTTTACCGCTTAGTGATTAGGTACGAATCACCAGTACTATTATTTATTTTATAATATGTAGATAAATGTTTTACAAAATGTTATATTCATCAGTTTTTGTTGATGGCTGTACCTATAAAATACGAAATAAATACAATATTTTTCTAAACATTAGGATTTCTGGTAACAACAATGATTTGGGTCATGTATTTAGAGCGTTCCAATTTTGAGTTGTGTGTATTTGCTGCCATACTTAACTAACCTTATCAAACACATATGCAATCTTACTAATATTAAAAATGTCTAAGTAGATGTTTTTTGCTCAATCACGTCGGAACGGCAGAACGGGTTGGATCGAAAATTAGAACACTGAATAATGAACGATTTTTATCGCGACAAAATAACGGGACCGTGAACTACGCGACTAAAAACATGGAGGAGTGCTAGTTCTAAATTAAACAGTTTTTCTGAGCCAGTATCTACCATCATTCCCTCCAGGCCACGTGGTTCGACTGCGTAGTTCGATCAATCGGACCACGTGAACTTTTTTTTCCCGTTGGTTTGATTTTAGAATCGAACCACGTGAACTACTAATTCTTGGGACCTCGTGGTTCGACTCCATTGTCGAACCACTATGACAAGTTCATCTGGTTCGATTCATCGAAATATACTCACAGGCACAATTTACTTAATTAACTCTGACTAAGAAAACTTGGGATTAAGTATGTGCCTTTGTGGTTTTGAAGACGGTTTAATTTTTTGTACAAAAAGAGTTCATTAATGTTAGTTACTGTATATAAAGTTATAATGTCCTTGGAAACTTTATGAAGTAAAGTAAAAATGTAACATGGTTAAATGAAGATTAAAATATGCTTATTGTGTTGTTGTATTTATCTAAGTTTAGCAATTTTACAAGGGTTGACTAAGTTCGATTAACCGAACCTATTGAAAAAAGTCCACATAGTCAGATAAATCGAACTATCAGGAGTCTTCAAAACACATGATTCTATTGATCGAACCAACTGGACAAAAAAGTTCACGTGATTCGATTGATCGAACTATCAGGAATCTCAAAAGCACATGGTTCGACTGATCGAACCAACGGGAAAAAAAAGTTCACGTGCTCCTCCACTCTGCATTGATCGAACTACGCAGTCGAACCACGTGGGCTGGAGACACCATTCGTCGTTATGTTCTTTTAGACTGTCTACTGAGATTTATTTTGAAAGATAACAAATAACAAAAGAACACGACAAGTTTACTGAATATCCTTAGCACACATCCATATTGATACTCATAAATACAGGTTCCAACAAAGATTCTACATCACAGACATTCCCCCGGGTCAAAACAATATAGGTTAACCGTTTTGGTTTAGTGTCACTCGACTTCGCCTAGCGATACAAACAAACTCTAATTAATCCTTTGTTAGTAAGGATGGGATACATTAAACCTTCTGTTTATGTTTACAGTCCGGTAAGGTTTACTTTATGACTGTTGACCCTCAACGTATTTCCGCCGATGGTGTGAATAAATATAACTATCAGATGAAATAATGAAATTAAGTTATTTACTAGAATTGATCATCACAGGGTTATTTAAAAATATTTACGCAATAGAAATTCCGTAAAAAATGTAAACTGTAAATAGAAATTGTAGTTTATGGTCTTTAAATTAAATACAAATACATTTTGGCTAATTTTGATTCAAACAATATCATCTTTAAGATCCAAACTATACAAAGTTTGTACTATGCTAGATGATGCATGAAGCTTGATAGCTGATAAAATACATAAATCATTTAAAATATATATTTATGAAACAACCAGACATAGAACAATCATCCATAATAATATTTGTTATCCGATCACTGGCCTCGTGACTTAGTGGGTAGTAACTCTGCCTGCCAAGCCGAAAGTCGTGGGTTCAATTCCCACCCAGTGGAAATATTTGTGCGATTAATTCAAATATTTGAACTGTATATGGGTCTTTCTATGTATAATAAGTATGTATTTACAATTATATAAGTATTACGCCAAACAGTAAGTACTCAGTGCCAAACGGACAGCCATCGCGCGCATGCACTCTCCTTGAAAAAGGCCGTCGGACGCGGCCGAAACTCAAGTCGGATTGACCGACCAGGTCAATCCGATTATTACACGTGAGTTTCCCTAACTAACTAGCTAACCTAATTTAATATATGTAACAACCAAGTTAATTCTTATACTAAAATATAAGGATTATAACAGCTTATACCGGCCGCCATATTACAAGCTTTGACAATTCATACAAAACACCATCTGACTCCTTAGTTAGGAGTCCTTAGTAGGTGTTTTGTGTGAATTGTCCACCAATATTTCTTTAAAAAATAATAGTAAGGATATTATACCACCTAATACATTTTGAGATTATTTTGGAGCTGTTTCATTTAGACACAATGAAGGTGAATTTTTCGGGGAGTCTGTCTTGAGGTCTTGACTAAGTATTTTTATATTTGATAAGTCACTAGTAGTTACTAGATTGTGCAATTATTGTAAAGACCAATAGTTGCAGGAAGAAACCTAAAGATCATATTTAGAAGGGGATAAAAATATACCGTTGTGAAATAATTAAGGGGTGTAAGGGGGAAGCGCTTAACATCTAGCTTCCCCAAATGTCAACCTCTCCTGCGCGTGGTACACCCTGCTGCCAACTAACGAGGCTCTGACGACCGAACCAATGGCGGTATATCCATTTAAAAGCCAGTCCTAAATGGACCAGGCCGATGACGGGCAGCGGCGTCATCGGTGCAAAGGACTGGCTCCGCGGTCACCAACCCGCTTGCCAAGCGTGGTGACTATGGCAAACACACCCCCCCTATGAAAATCACAACCAGAAAACGGCCCCTAGTCCCCGGCGGCTCCGCTATTCCAGGCGCTGGTGGCAGCCTTGGTTCCGGCGGAGCATGGGGTGCGAAGAATCTCCGGCAGACGCCCCGCCACCAAACCCAACGACTCGACCTGGCAACATATAACGCACGGACGCTGAGGGCTGACGAAAAGATTGTGGAGCTAGAAGAAGAAGTGGACAAGTTGCGATGGGATATCATGGGGTTATCCGAAGTCCGTAGACAGGGCGAGGACAGGATAACCCTCGAATCCGGCAACTTGTTCTACTACCGGGAGGGAGATCAACAATCCCAAGGGGGTGTCGGGTTTATCGTCCGCAAGTCTCTCGTCAACAACGTGATAATGATCGAGAGTGTGTCGAACAGGGTGGTATACCTTGTACTTAAAATTAGCGACTGGTATTCAATGAAGGTCATACAAGTACACGCACCGACCTCGACACATCCCGACGAAGAGGTTGAGAGCATGTATGAGGACATCTCCAAAGCCATACATGTCTCGCCAACACATTTCACAGTTGTGATGGGAGACTTCAACGCGAAACTGGGCAAACGTAGCGGTGATGAGTTGAGAGTGGGGAATTTCGGATATGGGCAGCGGAACCCAAGAGGGCAACGTCTAGCGGATTTCTTGGAAAGGGAGAGCCTCTTTATGATGAACTCCTTTTTCAAGAAACAGCCACAAAGAAAGTGGACCTGGATTAGCCCTGACGGTTCCACAAAAAATGAGATCGACTTCATTATGACGACTAAACGGCAAATATTCAGCGACGTCTCTGTGATCAGCAGGGTTAAGACCGGCAGCGATCACCGTATTGTAAGAGGCACGCTGAATCTAAACATTAAGCTCGAAAGATCACGTCTAATGAAGTCCACGCTCCGACCAAATTATGCTCAGATCGAAGATCTCGATAACTTTCAACTCGAACTTCAAAATCGCTTCGAATCCTTAGATGAGTGCGTAACGGCGGACGAAATAAACGACAGGCTAGTGGAAACTGTTCATGCTGTTGGCAGAAAATTTTATAAGAGCCGACGCCAAAACAGAACCCAAAAGCTCTCCGATCAAACTCTAGATCTTATGGCGGTCAGACGAGATATGCGGTTACAGTCTTCGGTCGACATGACGGTATACAGACGGCTCAATAGACAGATCTCTACTTGTGTGCGACGCGACATAAGCTGCTTCAATACTTCGAGTATTGAAGAAGCGATCAAGCAGAACAAAGGCTCAAAAGTGTTCGCAAGAAATCTGTCTCTTGGGCAAAGTCAGCTGACCAAACTGAAGACCGATAGTGGTAACGTTGTCTCGTCGAAGCCTGAGATTTTGGAGGAGATTGAGAGGTTCTATGAACAGTTATACACCTCTACGCAAGCACAACCTGTCGTTAGCATGGCAAAGACCCCAGAGCCAAGCTGACCCGACACTTTACCGAAGATATCCCAGAAGTCAGCCTGTATGAGATTAGGATGGCCTCAAACAACTTAAAAATAACAAAGCACCTGGCGACGACGGAATTACGACTGAGCTTCTGAGCGCGGGTGGAAAACCGGTACTTAAAGTCCTCCAGAAGCTGTTCGATTCCGTCATACTTGACGGTAGTACGCCAGAAGCGTGGAGCAGAAGTGTGGTGGTGCTCTTCTTCAAAAAGGTGACAACACCTTGTTGAAGAACTACAGACCCATCTCACTTCTGAGCCACGTTTATAAGTTGTTTTCGAGGGTAATCACGAATCGTCTCGCACGCAGGTTTGACGACTTCCAGCCACCCGAACAAGCGCCGGTTTCCGAAAAGGCTATAGTACCATAGACCACATTCATGCGCTTCGGCAGATTATACAGAAAACCGAGGAGTAAAATCGGCCACTATGTATAGCGTATGTGGACTATGAGAAAGCCTTCGATTCCATCGAGACCTGGGCAGTGCTTCAGTCTCTCCAGCGATGCCGCATCGACTATCGCTATATCGAAGTGTTGAAGTGTATTTACAGCAAAGCCACAATGTCTGTCCGATTACAGGACCAGTGCACAAAACATATCCAGCTACAGAAAGGCATGAGACAGGGAGATGTTATATCTCCGAAACTGTTCACTGCCGCGCTGGAAGATGTTTTCAAGCTACTGGACTGGAACGGATATGGCATCAATATCAACGGCGAATGCATCACTCACCTTCGGTTTGCCGACGACATAGTCATTGTGGCGGAGTCGATGGAGGACCTCGGTGCTATGCTCAGGGACCTCAGTAGAGTATCCCAACAGGTAGGTTTGAGGATGAATATGGACAAGACGAAGGTCATGTCAAATGTTCATGTCTCACCTGTACCGGTTATTGTTGGGAATACCACACTCGAAGTTGTTGACGAATACGTCTACCTGGGTCAAAAGATCCAATTAGGTAGATCCAACTTCGACAAAGAGGTCCAGCGAAGGATCCAACTCGGATGGGCAGCGTTCGGGAAACTTCGGCACATCTTTGAGTCCAAAATACCCCAATGCCTAAAGACGAAAGTCTTTAACCAGTGCGTGTTGCCAGTGATGACTTATGGAACTGAGACGTGGTCCTTCACTGTTGGTCTCATAACGAAGCTCAAAGTCACACAGCGAGCTATGGAGAGAGCTATGCTCGGAGTCTCTTTGCGCGACAGAATCCGTAATGAGGATATTCGCAAAGAACGAAAGTGGCCGACATAGCTCAAAGAGTAAGCAAGCTGAAGTGGCAATGGGCAGGCCACATCGCTCGCAGAACTGACAACCGATGGGGAAAAAGGTTCTTGAGAGGGCGACCACGAACCGGGAGACGCAGTGTTGGACGGCCTCCCACTAGATGGACAGATGACCTCACAAAGGTTGCTGGAAACCGCTGGTTGCAGGTTGCGCAGGACCGTTCGTTATGGAAATCTAGGGGGAGGCCTATGTTCAGCAGTGGACGTCTTGTGGCTGATGATGATGATGATGATGATGATGAAATAATTTACAAAAACAGATAGTCATTTTTAATTTTTAGCAGTAGTTTTAGGGTTCCGTAGCCAAATGACAAAATACGGGACCCTTATAGATTCGTCATGTCTGTCTTTCTGTCCGTCCGTATGTCACAGCCACTTTTCTCCGAAACTATAAGAGTTATACTATTATTATAATACATTGAAACTTGGTAAGTAGATATAATCTGTGAACCGCATTAAGATTTTGATACAAAAAATTGAAAAAAAAAACAAAAAAATTTAGGGGTGTCCCATACTTAGAACAGAAACTCGAATTTTTTTTTTGATCAAAACCATGTTTGTGGGTTATCTGTGGATAGGTCGTTTAAAATTATATTGAGGTTTCTGAGGTTTCTAACATATTTTATTCTAAACTGAATAGTTTGCGCGAGGGGCTCTTCCAAAGTGGTAAAAAGTGTGTGTCCATCGAGACCTGGGCAGTGCTTCAGTCTCTCCAGCGATGCCGCATCGACTATCGCTATATCGAAGTGTTGAAGTGTATTTACAGCAAAGCCACAATGTCTGTCCGATTACAGGACCAGTGCACAAAACATATCCAGCTACAGAAAGGCGTGAGACAGGGAGATGTTATATCTCCGAAACTGTTCACTGCCGCGCTGGAAGATGTTTTCAAGCTACTGGACTGGAACGGATATGGCATCAATATCAACGGCGAATGCATCACTCACCTTCGGTTTGCCGACGACATAGTCATTGTGGCGGAGTCGATGGAGGACCTCGGTGCTATGCTCAGGGACCTCAGTAGAGTATCCCAACAGGTAGGTTTGAGGATGAATATGGACAAGACGAAGGTCATGTCAAATGTTCATGTCTCACCTGTACCGGTTATTGTTGGGAATACCACACTCGAAGTTGTTGACGAATACGTCTACCTGGGTCAAAAGATCCAATTAGGTAGATCCAACTTCGACAAAGAGGTCCAGCGAAGGATCCAACTCGGATGGGCAGCGTTCGGGAAACTTCGGCACATCTTTGAGTCCAAAATACCCTAATGCCTAAAGACGAAAGTCTTTAACCAGTGCGTGTTGCCAGTGATGACTTATGGAACTGAGACGTGGTCCTTCACTGTTGGTCTCATAACGAAGCTCAAAGTCACACAGCGAGCTATGGAGAGAGCTATGCTCGGAGTCTCTTTGCGCGACAGAATCCGTAATGAGGATATTCGCAAAAGAACGAAAGTGGCCGACATAGCTCAAAGAGTAAGCAAGCTGAAGTGGCAATGGGCAGGCCACATCGCTCGCAGAACTGACAACCGATGGGGAAAAAAGGTTCTTGAGTGGCGACCACGAACCGGGAGACGCAGTGTTGGACGGCCTCCCACTAGATGGACAGATGACCTCACAAAGGTTGCTGGAAACCGCTGGTTGCAGGTTGCGCAGGACCGTTCGTTATGGAAATCTAGGGGGGAGGCCTATGTTCAGCAGTGGACGTCTTGTGGCTGATGATGATGATGATGATGATGATGAAATAATTTACAAAAACAGATAGTCATTTTTAATTTTTAGCAGTAGTTTTTAGGGTTCCGTAGCCAAATGGCAAAATACGGGACCCTTATAGATTCGTCATGTCTGTCTTTCTGTCCGTCCGTATGTCACAGCCACTTTTCTCCGAAACTATAAGAGTTATACTATTATTATAATACATTGAAACTTGGTAAGTAGATATAATCTGTGAACCGCATTAAGATTTTGATACAAAAAATTGAAAAAAAAAACAAAAAAATTTAGGGGTGTCCCATACTTAGAACGGAAACTCGAATTTTTTTTTTTTGATCAAAACCATGTTTGTGGGTTATCTGTGGATAGGTCGTTTAAAATTATATTGAGGTTTCTGAGGTTTCTAACATATTTTATTCTAAACTGAATAGTTTGCGCGAGGGGCTCTTCCAAAGTGGTAAAAAGTGTGTGTGTGTGTCCCTGTAATTTCTAAAATAAGATAATGACAAAAATAAAAAAGTGTATGATGTACATTACCATGTAAACTATCAACGAAAATTTGTTTGAATGAGATCTAGTAAGTAGCTTTATTTTAATACGTCATAAATTGACTATTGTTAAAACACTGATTAAAGTAACAACGAACTACAAGAACTTTTATGTTATGTTACTTGCTGCTACGGAAGCCTTCATGGGCGAGTCTGACTCGCACTTGAGCAATTTTATTTTTTGTTGATATTTACCAAATACGTTACATAAAATTTACGATAGCGCTACTCAAGGGATAGGTATTTGGCATCATACATTTTACACGATCTCATGAGAAAAAACTCACCGCCATGTTAATAAGCTTAATTTTCTTTGAGTTTCTTTGACGTCATAAATGTCGAAAATATCTGAATCTGTTGATCTTCAATCTCAATCTCTCAATCAAAATTGGGCTGATTTGTTAAGTTTCGTGTAAATGTTTGGAATATGACGGTTAGTCAACATTGCAGTAGAGAGATAGGATGACGATTATTGTCTTATCAAACGTCAGACGATAATTAAATCTATAAAGTTTGACACTTTGTCACGTGACCGGGGGAGAAAAGATGTGACGAGATGAGCAGGACATGTGCCTGATGGTAAGCAACATGCCTGCCACATAGCAGCAGCTCAGTGACACGCAGCTATTGGAACATTATGAGACCAAATCATTACCTAGCTCTGCACTGCGGTCACCCAGATATCTCAGATGTTATATTTCTAAGCCCTGTAGTTTCTCTGGAAACATTGCCCCTCAAACCGGAGCACAGTAATGTTTTCAAATTACAGCTTAGCGGTAGAATAACTGGCAAACGTGTGGTACTTCCCTAGGTGGACTCTGCTAGGACTCCTACCACTACAAAAATAATGACGTAAACAAGAATTCATAGCGTTTCTATATACTATTTTTATTTTAAGTATTTAGTTTTGAAATGTGTCTATTAAAAGAAACGAATGCCTAACCAATAAAATGGACCAAAGTTACTTGAGCGTTAATTTATGCGCCCCTTCGTTCCTAAAAGCGAAACTCTGAAAATTATAAGAACACGAAATTGAAATTCTTTCGGTGTTTACCCTCACTCTTTCACTAAAGGTAGAGCCTTCGCCGTTCTTACTAAAATTTATTGATTGTAAATTAAAATTTTACACTCCAAGACAAAATTCCCGACAATGTTACGAAATGTAACGCTACAAGAAATCGCTTAAGTTTTCTGGTTGTTTGCCGGCGCAATTTGGACAAAAGAATTCTACTTTAATTTAAAAAGTTAGACAAAAGTTTTAAATTCTCAACTCGTCTTTTGCGAGATAAGTTTAAATAAAACGCATTTGAGATTCAGAGTAGCGCTTGCGTTTTGTGTTAATAATAATATAATTAGGTGGTTGACTTTTCGCATTATTTTTTCGTTGTCTAAAACGCTTGCTAATGGCTTAATTGAATAATAACCAAATAATTTCCTAACGTAAACAAACGTTTCATAAATACATATTTTAGTAATACATAACGATGTGCAGTTTTAGACAAGACATTTCAGTTTTGTAAAATCCAAAACATTCCATAATAGGATAAGATTGACTACCGTAATAAGGTTTAAAAAACAACAAAAAAAATTAACAAGAAAAGAGACATTTTTACTGGTCTTACGTGGTTTTGCTATTTACCTATAAATTACATATGTATATCTATACTAATGTTTTAAAGCTGAAGAGATTTTTTGTTTGAACGATCTAATCTCATTAACTACTCGACCGATTTCAAAAAATCTTTCACCGTTGGAGTTTAAGTACGTATCACGTACCACATACCACGGGCAAAGCTAGAGCAGACTGTTAGTTTGATAATAAAGTCATATCCTTTTTAGACGTCTTTGTGTCTGAATGTTTCTGTTTCTCATTTGTATTCATATAAAATTATATTTATACTCCTATGTAATAAAGCGTCTACCTAACTGCCATAGTATATGGTTAGCTAAGTTTGGGGCTAGATAGTGTTGTGTGAAAAAGTGTTATGTTTAAATCGACACTTATATTATTTTTAAGAGGAAAGACTTGGACTTATCTACGAGTTAGATTCTTATTAAACCTAACCAAAGGTGTAAAAAACTTAGCCATTAAATATCTTTCATCGCATGCACTGTGGAATGTATTGATGATAGAATAAACGTTATTATAGAACACATCAATATCTACAAAAAACTTCGCGAGACAATATATTATGTCCAACTGTTGTAATTATGTCACTATAACTATTGTTTGGCTTCTTAAAAAATGATAGAAATGCCTATCAAAATCAGACCATGTTACCTTTGTATTCTATCTTATCCTAATCTTTACGTGAAGACAGATTATTGAATAAATTAAGACGAGTTATTATGTACTCGAACCACAGCAAGCCCGGAATCAAGTTTCCTGATGAAATTATTATCTGATTCCAATGGCACCAGAAAATCCGACCCGAAACGAGGTACCTACTCCACCATAAAAGTAAATAACTGTTACCGAGGTTTCACTCCGGGCTGTGATATTTTTTTTGTATATTTCCCGAGTTTTATTGCAGATGTAACTGCGTATCGGTCGATTCCAATAAAAGCACGTAAAGGTCTAATTCCAGATGACCAGATGACAAATACCCAAAACACAAACAAAAGCTGTTATAAGTTGGACTACGGTTCCACAAAATTTCAGAGAACCTTGGGTTCAAGTTATGTTGAAAATTACATGTGTTTTGTGTATTGGCTGTCGGAAATACAGAACCAAGCTGTATGATATTGGCATCGGGTTCATACACAAATCACGAGAGCACGAATAACCGGAAACATGTGTATATGAAAACTGCAACCGATACAATTTTACTGAATAAATCACGGCTTTCGTTCAACTATGAACGTGACTACTTGCTGAAAAATAGCCAAATGTTTACCAATTTTCAGTGACTTTTTAGATGTTTTGGTAATTAATGTTATTTGTTTAATACTCATAACATTATCCTGGATGTTTTTTTTTCAATCACGTTTGATACCATTAAAATAATCAGGTTATGTTTGAACTCGTATTCGATCGATTTTAACCTGGAATAGCACTCAATCTACTTACTAAGTGTATCACAAAAAACACAAACTTTTTTAAATTCTACACTGACAAATTCAGTAGAAATTACTTACTTATCAAACAGGCAAATAGGACTTTAATATTCTTTGACAATCAACTTTGAATAGAGACATGGCAAAGAAAGAGGATAGTTGAAGGGTCTCTAAATCACTTCACTAGTCGTTTAAATTAACAATAATGTGAGAAATCGACTCTAGTTTCATGGAAATTATAGCTTTTAGATTATAGATGTTTTCATGTCAACAAAATGGTTTTTGAATAAAAATGTAAAAACAAATTACATATTCAGGGTTCAATCGTTTTATAAAAAACTAGCTTCCACCAACTCAGTACGTGTTGAATAGAGAGACGAACTTCTTAGCATTCCATGGATTCACCGTGCGGGTGCTGGGTCCATCGTGTGGCAGAGAGAGAAATCCCGAGTAGATCCAGAGACTTGTGACACGGGTGTGGGCTAAAGTCCCTTTCCAACGTACATCCACACTCACCTTCACTACTCGTGTTTCTCTCCCTGCCCAACCAAATCTGATATGGACCAACTAGTGCAGCTTTAGATACTCCTTCTAGTATAGAACTTACTTCTGGACAAGCCAAGGTCTTTCAGTAGGTTATACTCGTAGAGAGATTTTGCTGGTATACCTCTCGCTCCGACTTCTACAGCGTATATATTAACTACATAGCCATTTTTTGTTCATTCGTTTAGAAGATGCTGTACCCAGGATTGAGTACGGCTTGTTCTGGAATTTGAAGTTGAGCCTTCTTTTACAAAGTTAATTTGTCTTTTCTGTGTCGTCAATCCTTTTTGGGCTCTAGCTCCTGAAAGGCTTAAGGTTTCACGTATGATTTCAAGAACTCTGTCATGGCGCTGTGAGTAATGACCCCTATTAAGGAGCACTTTGCATCCCACCAACATGTGCCTTGTTGTACAAACTGTACATATTGTCTCTCTACAAGTATAGCAACATTTTCCAGAGGTTTTCCCCCCTACCATACCAAGTTACACTGATCAGGGAGGAACATTTGGAGATCATTCAGATAAAATTTGAACAAGGCTGGATACCAGGCATAGAGCAAGGTGCGTCACTTCAGAGCTAATGGGACACAAAACTCACCTATGGTTAACCACTCACTTTGAATTTCTGTATAACATGCGTAATGCTTACTACCTAAAGAACAATTTAAAGTGTAAGTACATTTTGAATTGTGAAATTGGTTTCACAGTAGGTGTATACCTACTAGTAGGTGTAATAGTACTTATAAATAAGGTGTGATAATACTTTACACATTTGTAAGCAACTCAGAAAATCTTACCAAGTACTCTTGCCATAAAATACTATACTCCACGGTGTAATTCGCGGCTGAATATTTTTAGACAGTGAATGTACTGTGTATTAATCCAAGTAATATATTTGCTACTTATTTAACAAAATTTCAGTTTAATCAGATAAGCTAACTCAAAGATACGAATTTAATTAGTAAACTAACATTATAACGTATCCCGCGAGAATCATTAACATTAACGGGATACAAAGCGTAAGTAGCCTGTGTGTTATACCAAGTAATGTTCCTACTATTTATTTAGTCTCATTTAAATCTGTTACACCATTAAAGATCCTTTGAAGCAAGCATTCACTCTTACAGTCCCACCAACTTTCGTCTTTACAATAAAAGTGAGGTTTGTATACAATATTCCTACTTTGATGACTGCAATATCTCGAGGTATGAAACCACGGATATTATGAAACTTTATTGAATTTCTATGACTGTGACGTACGTCAAACTGAAACAGTTCGTAAACAAAGCCGTTACCATAGCCAATATCACCACAACGCATTTGGCTTGAAGATAACAATAAGGAAGCATGTTACGCGATTGGTTGCCACTAAAAATAAATAGAAAACCTTTATGAAAAGTGGCTATGGGAGGGTTCAATGGTTCTTTTATGTGATTTCCGTGGAAATTGCCTCTATAGCCCGCTTTGATTGCATTAGCCTCCTGCGAGCCACTCGCCGGAGCTAAGTGAATGCTCTTTAAGCACAATGTGACTTTTTATTGCTTGTACTATTATTGGATTAATGGATTCCGCTGCGATTGAAGTGGAGTTCGTTTCGGGTTTATGATAAGACTGCTTTATATCAGGCTCTTTCCCTCCAGCTTCTCTCGCCTCCAGTCTTCTAATGGACTGCGATGTCCATCATAAATAGATAGGCGATTAGCCTTGACACCACGTGGATTGTCAGGGGTTTCTTCACTCTGTAGTTCTAACCACCGGTAGTTTGAGCCCTGCTCCGTTGTCGAATGCGATCTAGATAAGATTTAGGGTTTTATATTTTTTATTTATTTAATTATTATAAAATCTTTGACATGCTCTCTTTTTAACCTGAGCCTGTATAAAACAATCCCTACTCATTTAAACCATAAACCAAAAGGCCATCAAACAGATTTCCTGTAAATACGAAATAAAAAGCAACAAAAACAATGCCCGATAATCCTTAACGTTGCAAACACGAATAACATTTGTACATTTTATAAACATCATTTGCGTCATCATTTTTAAAAGCCCTAATCTTCTTGCTTTAGCATAATCCCCTTTTATTTACCGTGAAATGGAAACACTCTCTGGGTAAAGATTTTCCTTTTTAAACGTGACCGTAACGACAAGTAGCTTGCTAAAAGTAAAATTCCTTAGATTTCTTTTTCGAAACACATCAGGAAAAGCTCCAATGAAATGTTTGAGGAAATTGAATTACTTTATTTATAAAGTAAACTAAGTGCTAAGACAGGAAAGTCAAGTAATAATTGGTATTGTGCATAGTGGTAAGTCCCACTCCTTTGGCAATTATTCGACCGCCAAGTACATATGTAGTGCTGTGTTTTAGTTAGAAAGGCAATATACTCGTATCTAAAATACATAGCAAAGGCATTAATGATCTTGAATTTTTGATGACGAGTGGGCCTACCTAGTGATAGGCCGTGATTTGCAACATGTTGTTTTACATCACAGGTAAATCTGGATCATCCGATCACTGCATATTATTGAGAAATATTATTTGGACATCTAACGTTAGCCCGTGGAGGTTTACAAATCAACGTATTTAAAATTCCAGTACCTAATGGCATGCCTTAGGGGAAAGGGTGGGGGTGGTTCTCTTTTTCTTACAACAAAGAAATAACTGTTGCCGTTCGTCAGAAATCGTTGTAAGCTTGTAAGCCGTCTGAATAAATCCAGAAATACCTATTTAAATCAAATAAGAGCATGTAAAATATTAGCCTTTCAAAAATAACAGTAAAGTGGCTAGTTTTTACGATGTAGTAGGTTTAGAAGTGATGTTTCTGCACTAATAGCGGAAGAACCCGGATCGGTTCCCGGGTGGGCGGATGTTTAAACGGTTTGAGTTTGCTTTGTGGCTTGCGTAACTGAGTTCCGTAGCATCTGTGATACCTTGAGGGGAGATTTGAATATGTAACATGTTGTTAATTGTATAGGGTTACAAAGAATACCGTAATATGAAGAGTAGATATACCTTATCAGTAGGATAAGCAATTTAAAGATCGTGAAAAACACAGGAAGCTCCATTATAATTTTTGGGCTCGATATCTATATCAGCTGACTTTTTAATCGGATTTCAGAGTTTGTTCATAAAAATGGCCATTTGTTCTGGTTTTAAGGGCAATTAGTCCCGAGATTATTTATTCAAAGAGATTATATCGATGGCTCCAACGAATAAACGTGCAAGAGCTCTTACCCAAAAACTTTTTTTTTGTTTTTTTCGTTTTTATGGCCTATTATACGCCTATATAATTTTTTCTAAATATTTTAGACCTAAAATAAGGCTTTTATAGCTCAATATTCGTTTATTGTAGGGAAATAAAATATCTTCATGTCACATGAATAACAAAACATGCGCCTATTGCATATTATTTGTTTCTATGAGTACACCAGAATAAACGTGTTAAATCAATCTCCCGCTCATGCCTATCCTCTCCTTCGGGTAATAACTCTTACACGATTATTCGTGTAGAAATGGAAGCAACTTTTATTAGTAATACTTCATTGCAGACCGCAAAACTTTGAATATAATAATTACAGCTATTCCATTATCTTTTACTAATTTCTCTTCTTTTTTCTAATTTTGTAAAGGTTCAAGCACTAATATTCTTCGGTCATGAATTTCAAGTTATTGTTAGTAATCGTTTAATAAACGGATACTTTTCCGATAATGTCTATTGCAATCGCGCGTTAGTATAGACACAAGGGGTAAAGCGGGGCGGGTATGTAAGATGCGCGTGACATCGCTAGACCCCGGAAGGTCAGTCCGGAAGTGAATTTACTGGAGGCATTACGTAATTTCGTTTGTTTACTGGGCACATGCATCGTTGTTAATATTCATATTAAATCATTAATGAGTGATAAGTATAATTATGAATAGGCACAAAGCTGCTTCAAGTCGTTGCAGAAAGATATTACAATTAGTGAACTGTAGAAGATACGAAGGTAAGTACGTATATTATATTGATTAACCACTTGTTTAAGTAAGGGATATACACTTTAATCTATGGAAATTTGATTTTTATTATTCCTTTCCTTGACACTTTAACAGGTGGTACATGTTATGCAAACTCGACAGACAAAGCTTTTAGTTTATTGTTATAAAACAAAATCACTTAACACAGGCACCGCACGTCGGTTGCCTATTATTTAATTAATTTATCTACCCACCTATTAAGTAACTATTTTCTTTAGAAGGATTTTTTTTGACAACCTCCGTGGCGTAGCGGTTAGTGACGCTAGCCTGTGCGCCGGGGGTTGTGGGTTCGATTCCATCATGGACAAACTTTGTGTGAAGCATTTGAGTTTGTTCTGTGTCTGGATATTATATACCTATTATGTATTTAAGTATATATTGTATATTTCCATTGGTTCTGATTTCTGTAACACAAGTGCCTCAGGCAACTTAGCTTGGAGTCAGATCAACGAGTTAGTAGTATATCATATCAAATATTTATTTATTTATTATTGTTTTTACAGGCTCAGCTGAGGTTGCATCAAGTAAACATTTTTGGAAGTTATGTGACTCAATTTTTTTATTTTTTTCAGACAAAATTAATGAAGATGACAGTAGTGTTGTATGTAAAGAACAAAATGAAATTGAAATTAAAAAGCTGGCGGGTTCTTCTTCATCAGAAACTTTCACATATCTTTCGCGAAGTTCTTTCCCTATTGATGGCATATCAGACCTTAATGAAGTCAACTCAGAATCTGATGATTTTATTATGCCGGGTCCATTGATAATAGCAACTGCATCGCCACACGATAATAATATGTCACCAACAAGTGATATTTTAGATATATCTCATAATGTTATTGAACCATTACTACCTGAGTTGGAATGCTCTGCGCCATTGCAATCTACGAATAATAATGATGATTTACAGACTACTGATAGTTTGATGATAATGACTCCATCAACACTACAAAAAATAGATTTTATAGCCACGCCGACTGTTTTGTACATTAATAAGGATTACGATTTAAGAAGTATTTCCGATTTAGATGGTGTTTACATAGTATTGAAACACAAAATATATCACAGGATGTTGTTACTACAGAATCGGAGGAAAGACCCGTAACACCTATTGAACAGCTTACGAAAAGAGAAAATAGATCCTAATTTATGGAAAGTAAGAAAAACAAAATTCTTAAAATTCAGGTAAAAGTTATGAAAATGTTAGAACTAAGAAACAAAACGTTAAAAAATCTATTGGACCACCATGCAACTGCAAATTGAAATGTTACGAAAAGATACATCAAAATATGAGGAGTAAAATTTTTCTGAGTTTTGGGCTATCGGGGACCATGAAAGACAGTGGGATTTCATTAACCGACATGTAAAGAAAGATAACGTCAAAAATTACAGTTGAACGTAAAATAATCGTACTCAAACATTAACGTATCAACTACTCGATGAAACTAATTCCATGATTAAAGTTTGTAAAATTATGTTTTTAAATACCTTGTCCATTACACAGCAAGTGGTATACACAGCTATTGATAAATTGGGAGATGACAATTATTTAAAAGACTTTTTTTTTTTTTTTAGTTTAGTGTGATAAGACGAGCTGGACATGTGCCTGATGGTAAGCAAAATGCCAGCCACATAACAGCACAGTGACACGCAGCTATTGGAACATGAAGAGTCCAAATAATTACCTAGCACTGCACTGCGCTCGTCACCCAGAGACTACAGAGGAACTCATAATAACAGGCCAAGAAGAATGTCAGAAGAGACTGAGAAAAGTATAATCGACCATATAAATTTATTTGAAAGAGTTGAATCACACTATACTCGTAAAGATAGCCAAAATCAATATTTGTGTGAAACTTTGAATGTCTCTAAAATGCACCGACTATATTTGGAATGGATAGATGCAAACAACCAGGATAATCAAACATTCAAGGCAACTAAACGCCAATATGAAATAATATTTAATACGAAGTTTAACCTATCCTTCCACAAACCTAAAAAAGATTTATGTGAGATATGTTCAAATTACCAAACTTCTGATGATGTTAGAAAAAAACAATTGAAAGCCGATTATGAAAAGCACTTAAAAGAAAAGCAATTAGTAAGGCAATTGAAGGAACAAAAAAAAGAAACTTTTTGTTCAGATGACAGTGTTGTAGCATGTTTTGATCTGGAAAAAGTGTTGAATATCCCTCAAAGTGAAGTAGGCATATTTCATTATAAACGGAAATATCCTGTATACAATTTCACGATCTATAATATCATAGAGAAGAAAGGTTACTGCTACGTTTGGCATTGTCAGATTGCTAAAAGGGGTGCAAAAGAAATAGCAAGTTGCCTTTGGTCATTTATCCAGGTACACGTCGAATTAGGAATAAAACATATATCCTTTTATTCTGATTCATGTGCAGGGCAAAATCGTAATCGTTTCGTATTCGCCATGTTTTCCTTAGCGGCAAAAAGATTTAACATAAAAATAACTCATAGGTTTTTGGAGAAAGGTCATAGCCAATCGGAGGGTGATTCTATGCATGCTGCTATTGAGAAGCTCCAAGAAAAGGCATACTATTTACACACCTGACCAAATGTATTCCTTGATAGAGAATGCCAAAGTTACCGGACACAAGTATCAGGTAAAACAAATGACGCAAGCTGATTTCATAGATTTTAAAGAGTTAATAAAAGGGAAAAATTGGTTAAAAGATACAAATGGTGATAAAGTTTACTGGAGCAAAATAAAAGAAGTAGTTTTTTCTTATGATCATCCTGATACAATATACTTTAGATACAGTTTTGAAGACGAATTACAAGAGATGCAAACTATCATGAGGACTAATTCAAGAAGGCGACGAGGAGAACCTATAGAAGGCGCTGAAAACCTAAAACTCGCATACACTGGAATGCTACCTATACCACTTCCTTTATATAGGGATTTAATAAGTCTGTGCGACTCAGGAGGCATACCAAACCATTACCATTGTTTTACAGAAATCTAGTGCCACTAGAATCCACCTCGGTTACCAACGATAGTGGCGAGGAGAATTACTACCTACTTATTTCTTGTTTTCTGTTTGATTCATTTGTTTTTTTTTTAAGTAATATACCTGATAGGTACTTAGTATTTTCTAAATTCGATAAATAAATAATTATTATTCTAAGTAACATTTTTTTTATTTACCCTTTATCAAAAAATATTAGCTAATTTACATTATTATACCATGCACTAATAAGATATACACAATAAGATGTATTACATAAATAATGAATTGATCTTGAAAACGCTAATATACAGGCTTTTATCTTTACAAACATGAAATAGCATCAAATTATACTAGAATACGTGTGTAGACGGCCAGTACACTGCTCAGAAATAATAAAAAAAACGTAGAATAACCGTGCAACATTTTAATACACTTGTTTATGCTTCATTAATGACACGAATAAACGTGCAGTGATACAATACTGTTAACAAATCGCATATTATTCACTAGAATAATAAAATAATATGTGTTTTCTTGAATTCTGGGAAAACTGATAATATTTTTTTATAATAAAAAAATATATGATCTGAAAGATATTTTTTTTACCTTTAATTTGATCATACATTATATATATCTATTTATTATGTAATTACAGTAATGTGATTCCAAACGTTTTTATTGTTTCCTGAAAAGTTGTCGTTTTTTGTTTGCACGTTTATTCGTTGGGGCCATCGATATAAATTACAAAGCAACAAGATGATATTATTTCTGCTAGTGATGAGTGCAGTGCAGTGTACAATAATAATAAATAAATAAATTTGGGTGGACACTTCACACACAACACCAAGAATGTTTAAGTTCAAATATCTGCGTAGCACTGCTTTGTGCCAGGCAGGCATCCTGTCCCATCAGGCGTATGTCCTGCTCGTCCCAGTACTTTGTAGCGTAAACAAAATAAACACCTACTCAGTAAATAGTCAGTCTATCGTCAAGCAGACTCTTCAACTAACGACTATTCTTTTATTTTTATGTTCCTAGTCACTACACAAGTCTTTTCTGCAACGCTTCAGAAAATAAATTGGTTCTATTTAAATGATGATGGAAATATAGTGACGGCACAACTATTTATTTTCTTTAGCGTCTTTGTCCCGACGCTATCGCGCTAACTGTGAACGTTTTAATCCAAATAGAACGAGAAAGCAATAAATGGATTGAAATAGCGTCTAATAAAATGACGTAGCAAAGAAAGATTGCTTAATCTGTTATTATACCGTAACAGATTTGTATCAGATGATGCACTTACAATTTTTTGTATGATATTTACTAACAATGTACGCCTTTAACCTGATAACATTCGATTTTATTATCATGAAGTTTACGATTTGAATCAAGCTGGGAGATAAGTTTGGGGGGATTTTTGAAGTGATAACTTCTTTTGGCGCACCACAGATAGAGGTTGCGTGGGCTGTGAATTTAATTCTAGTGTCACGCTCGGGAATGATAAGAAATCTTAGGGTGAACTTGGGACCATGGCTATTGACCATCTATAAATGCGTCAGTTTTTCCAGATGGCCATGTTCATAGCCTTGCCTTCCGGCTTCACCCGTAATTTCCAAAGTAAACTCAAATTTCAAATTCTAAGTTATAAGTTTTTACTTCTATCAGCAGTTTCTATGTCTGTAATTTTTTTTTGTCCGTATAGAATCCCCGAGGATGTACGATTTGCTTGTATTTCACACATTGCCATCGAGACGGACGGCGAATGATCTGCTCCACGAGAGGAAGTCCAGGTAGGACCAGCACAGTCGGGTCGCTAGGAGTGCGGAACAGTACCCGTAAACCCGATCATCTTTGGGCGTTGTGAAACACCCCAGAGTTTTAAGTGGGTAGGCCGTCACTGCGGTGACGGAAATACCCACATAAGCTCCTTTTCTATTGTTATCGTAGTGTCGTTTTTTTTGGAAAAAAAGACATCAAAATATGTTGTGTCGTAAAATATTTAACAGCAGTTTGAAATCTGTACTATCAAAAGCAACCCAGTGTGTGTTCCCACAGCTGGGATTCCGAGCATTCTCTCATAAGAAGAGGGTGAAGGTCCACCACAATGGCTAAGTGCAGGTTTGCATGTGACGCATATAATCGTAGGAAGTCATTCTTGCAACATGTCGTTTTTCCCACGATGTTTCCAGTGATGACGTCACACTTGAAAATTTTCATTTGGAAAAATACTTTAAGATACAGGTTGGATTCTAACCTACAATTCTTGTCATGAAGCCACCACGGTTTTGCTAATCCACCGCAGTATTCATGTGACCATAGAGTCTACTTTTTCCTAAGTTTTATTACAACAACATTTTCATTAAGTAGATTAAAAGAGATACCACGGAATACGGTATAGGTAAGCTTCCGACATTGATGCATCACTTAGCAGTGTAGTAGACATCAGTTTACGACGACTAGGATACAAGCTGCAAACGTGATATATTATCACCCTCGATACCTTAACTGATTGATCACCTTACGTAACAGGTTCACTCCTATTTCTCCCTGATACGGTGCCGTAACAGGTGACAACGGCTTTCCTTGCCTTTGATCAATTTTAGTTAATGAATATTATCCCCGTATATTGGAGGCCGAAGATCCATTTTGTTGCCTCATTTAACGGGGCTATCTATTTGTTACAGCCAGAGGTACTATAATGTGGTACTGGTGATAAAACTTAATAGGACACTAGCAGTGCCCCTGGCTCAACCCTCACAATTCCCGTACCCGTTATTTTCGCGTGTCATAAGTCTATTGTGTTATTCCGGACTATAATTAACCAATGTTTCAAATTTCAAAACGATCCATGCAGAAGTTCCAACGTGATTGAGCAACAAATATCCAAATTTTCGTACTTATGTACGAGTATAATATAATATTAATAAGATTCCGCACATCCGGAAAATTATCTATGCAACTATCATGAATTATTAAATACCAAGATTTTACTAACACCTATACGTTCTGGACTTATATTTGTGAGTATAGTTAGTGAGTTTAGAGTAGGGTCGAAACTTTGATAAGCAGTAGAGGTAATTTGAGGTTAAATGTCTTAGTAGTGTCAGAAATCTACATCAGAAGATTGGGAGAGTGAAGCAAACAATATTTAAAGGAACGTTAAAACATTTACTATAACCTTAATGACAAAATCATCAATTGGTCAAACAAAGACACGAAGGCAAAACACAGTATGTCCGGCGTGGCCGGCGTCTGGAGCAAAAGTGCCTCCTTCTTTCTCGACCCACTACTTAAAGCCAGTTTTCGTCGCCCGATGTTGCCACGCTATGCACCTTTTCTTGCTTTTAAACGGGGTTGCTAACACGGCCTTCCTGCACCGTGCCTGCCCCAGGCACGATAAAGCTGTAATGTACAAACACTTAACATTACAATATATTAAAATAATAACAAAGCTCGGCCTATCATGACATATTCAGTTCATACGAGAACGATAACATGACGTCAATTCAAAGATACCTTTATTCTTAGGCATTCTTGAAACTTCTGTCGTATTTAAGTTGAACAGCCAGAGCGAGGGTTGTTGCCTTTACCCCTACGATTACTCAGTCATTACCAACCAACCAGTGCCTAGTACAGCTCATTTTTCCTTTAGGCTTAGGAAATTTCTGTGTTAAACCAAATAGTAGCTTAAACCTGGTGTTCACACTGAATCACCAAGTTGTGTATTGCCACTCTTTCCCTGCAACAGCGTTCATACCAGATTCCTGTTGTAGATCAAATAGTAGCTTAAACCTGGTGTTCACACCGAATCACCAAGTTGTGTATTGCCACTCTTTCCTGCAACAGCGTTCATACCAGATTCCTGTTGTAGATCAAATAATAGCTTAAACCTGGTGTTCACACCGAATCACCAAGTTGTGTATTGCCACTCTTTCACTGCAACAGCGTTCATACTAGATTCCTGTTGCAGATCAAATAGTAAACCTGGTGTTCACACCGAATCACCAAGTCGTGTACAGTCACTCATTCATTGCAACAGCGTTCATTTCGGGATCATGTTGTAGTTATAGATATCGGACACTCCATTGTGCATGATGTTTACAGAGATTACATTAGACCATTTTAATGAACGGTGTATACATTAAGCAAATGTAATAGTACTAAAGTGTCAGGTTATAGACAAAAATAATGACGTCTAAATTTTGATCAATTACATAACAAATAACAAAAACATGTAAGTAGTCATACGTACCTAATGGATCAAAATCAGGTATCAATTTTATAGAGGGTAGGACTATTGGCACTTGTACTCACAGTTGTGGCATCGTTTGATAAAGATACCTTCGTCAGTTTCTGGGTAGCGCGCTTATGGTGAAATCCCAGACCAGCTACTGTCACTGCCTTTGAGCTGCTACTTGATGATGAACGACCACGCCTTTTTACATGCTTGCGTTTACCATTGCGTCTTCGTTTTGAACCCATTACAATGCAAATGATAGACAGGTTTTAACTTCAAAGAACTCTAATGACCATAAAACTCCAGATTAGATGGCGAGCTAGGCCTCGTGGTATCCCACTTCTGATGTCAGAAATCTACATCAGAAGATTGGGAGAGTGAAGCAAACAATATTTAAAGGAACGTTAAAACATTTACTATAACCTTAATGACAAAATCATCAATTGGTCAAACAAAGACACGAAGGCAAAACACAGTATGTCCGGCGTGGCCGGCGTCTGGAGCAAAAGTGCCTCCTTCTTTCTCGACCCACTACTTAAAGCCAGTTTTCGTCGCCCGATGTTGCCACGCTATGCACCTTTTTCTTGCTTTTAAACGGGGTTGCTAACAGTAGGGCATTTCTCACATAATAAAATTTAAAATTTCAAGGTGTGGTTTGGCCACAGAAATCTAAATGCATAATTATTATTTAGATTTCTGTGGGGCTGTCAGATTTCACTTGCTTTCAAAGAGTGCATCTTCTCAGGTTTTATCACGATTTATCTTTTATTTGTGTTTGTACAAGTAAGATCTTAGAGTTGTACTGAAAGTTAGTTACTTCACCAGAGGACAGATCTGCCTGTAGGGACAAAATTATGATTAAGGTTAGTTATTGAGGAAGAAAATCTATAGCATCAAATAAATCCGATTGATTTTCCAATCAAGCCTGTTAGAACAAAAATAGCTTATTTTTATGCTGCCTCTTCGATTGCTTCTGACGTGACTGAGTAGCTGCCTCGAAGAGTTGACGTCATTTTCATATGAATGAAAAAGCTCTGAGATTTGATCTTCCGGCTATCTAGTAGATTTCCGGCTAGTAGATGTATATAATGAAAGGCGGAAGACTTTTTTATTTGTTTATTTATTAGCTGTGCCTCGCGGTTTCACCCGCGTCAATTTGAGGAAGAACCTATGAAATTTTCAAGACTTAAAATTTTTAGGATTTCTAAAGGACTGCACAATGATGTTTTTGTTGTCTGTTAAAATCTGTGGTCAAATTAAGAATAGATTAATATTGCTTTATGGGTGAATTTCGATCACTTGGCGATTAGGTTTTAATATGAACACTAACGTGATTGTTGTACATGTTCTCTCAAAAAAAAAACGACTTTAATTTAAAACTAAACTCTAACTCGACTAAGCTACCTACATTACTTCTATGATAACAACATCCAGATAAAGGTAAGCATATTTTAGTTTTTACCTGATATTTCAAACTCTACTCCAATGACTTTGAAAAAAAAGTACATATTAGACCACCTCTGAACTATGATTTACCAAAAAAAACATGAAAATCGATCCCCAATTAGCTGAGCTATCACGTAACATACAAAAAAGTACAGCTGAATTGAGAACATCCTCTTTTTAACCCCCGACCAAAAAAAGGGGTGTTATAAGTTTGACGTCGATGTCTGTCTGTCTGTCTGTGTGTGTGTGTCTGTCTGTGGCACCGTAGAGCTCAAACGGATGGGCCGATTTCAATGTGGTTTGCCTCAACTTGCATCTACTACCAAACTTTGGGCTAGCATAAATAATAATAAATAATGGTGGACAATTCACACACAACACCATCTGACCCCAAACTAAGCAAAGCTTGTAATATGGTATAGAAAGCGCAAGGCGGTATTGACCTAATCTAACAGTACTCAACAAGTACTACTCAAAAAAAAATATAGTCGTCGATATCGTGTCCAGTTCAGAATTCGTATTGCCATATCGTATGAAATTGCAAAGGGAGCACTTTTTCAGACTTTGCTGAGGAGTCCATTTCTTTTGTATGATCTGCAGTTATCCGGTCGTTTCCGAAGGCACTTCGAGGCGCCAATATTAAACTGAGCCTCACACTGGCGGCGGAGATTGATATCGATGAATGGCAACATTGTTCCTCGGACACAATGGCCGGGCAAACTATTGTTAACGTTATTACCGACCAATGCTTCTACAGAACTGATTTGACTGCAGAACAACACTTGAAGCTGAAATATTGTAAACTATTTGGCGTTCATTTATTCAGATTTTCAGATATCTATCGCCAAACAGTAGTGTGAAAACATTACTGTGTTCCGGTTTGAAGGGCAATGTTTCCAGAGAAATTACAGGGCTTAGAGATGTAACATCTTAGATCTCTGGGTGATGAGCGCAGTGCAGTGCTAGGTAATGATTTGGACTCTTCATGTTCCAATAGCTGCGTGTCACTGTGCTGTTATGTGGCAGGCATGTTGCTTAGCATCATGCACATGTCTTGCTTGTTTCGTCACTTCTTATAAAAAAAATCCTTGCGTTGATCTTTGTTTTTAACCCCCGACCAAAAAAAAGGGTGTTATAAGTTTGACGTCGATGTCTGTCTGTCTCTGTGTGTGTGTGTCTGTCTGTGGCACCGTAGAGGTCAAACGGATGGGCCGATTTCAATGCGGTTTTTATATTTGAAAGTTAATATTTGTGCGGATGTTTTTAGCCATGTTTGGTTAATATCGATTCAATATGGCTGCCGCCACAAAATGGCGGACAAAATATTTCTTCACACTCTACCTCAATATGGGTATCAAATGAAAGGGCTTGACTAGTAGAATACTATACACTATAAAATAATGAAAATCCAAGATGGCCGTCACCACAAAATGGCGAAATATATTATTTTTTTCACTACCACCTCAATATAGGTGTCAAACGAAAGGGCTTGACTAGTATAATACATTGCACTATGACAAATTTCAAATCCAAGATGGCCGCTACCACAAAATGGCGAAATACATTTCTTTTTTCACAACTCACTTATTATTAATATGGGTATCAAATTAATGGGCTTGACTAGTAGAATGTTGTACTTACAGATAACAAATCTGAGGTAGTCGGGGAATATCAAAAATTTTATTTTTGTTCTTGTTTTTGTAAAGAATCTAGAATGTCTTCTATTAAATAAGCAAATATTGGTGGACAATTCGCACACAACACTCAAACTAAGCAAAGCTTGTAATATGGTGGCCAGATAGCTGATGTAATACTTATATACCTACATAGTTGTAAAAACATACTTATTATACATAGAAACACCCAGACACAGTACAAACATTTGAATTAATTACACAAATATTTGCACTGGGTGGAAATCGAAACCACGACCATCGGATTCGCAGGCAGAGTTACTATCTACTAAGCCACGAGACATTACAGACAGCCAGTCATTAATTACATAAAGTTAGTATAATCTAAAAACTTTACAGGACTCAATCACGATCAAAACTGTAAATTAATTATCTCGACATATCGGCAGCATTACAAAGTGTAAATGTTTACATTAAGTAGGTCTTCAAATAGCATAAGTTTAAAGACAATAAAGTTAAGAAGTGCCTCAAAACTCCCAGTGTCTTCCTAGATATCATCTACAGAATGCGACAACGCTGAACCTTCAGAACTTTCATAGTTTATATTAAAACGTACAACGACATTTTGCTGCGCAATTCCAGTCGCGATTGTCTATTTACATAGCTCAAACTGTAAATTGTTTGTTTCAGGAGAGACGATGGAAAATGAGAGAGGAGCCAAACAATGACAGGATGTCGCCGCCGCGAGCGATGACCCTCCAGGGCAGCGAGGGTCGCGCGCGATCGGCGGGCCCCCACCACGCGCCCCCTACATCGATGCCCTATATTATAAAAATCACGCTTATTAGGCTATGTCTACAATATATTCAAATACACGCGTCGGTTCAGGGCGCGCGAGCGAACTTCTTTTCAAAGCGTCCTCTAGTAAAGTTAAAAGTGTATAGTGTTGTTAGTCGAACTAGGACATTGTGTTGTGATGTTAAATCGTTGTTAGTGAAAACTATAGTGCAATTATTGGTTGTTGTGAAGGGGTGTCGGGGGGTGGGGGGGAAGCGTGCGCGGGCGCTGATGCTGCTTTGGTTGAGCGGATGCGGATACAGTGAAGGTCGACGAGACACGGACCTGCATATTGGAGGGATATTCCCGATGGAGGGGGAAGGTGGTTGGCAAGGAGGGCAGGCTTGCATGCCGGCAGCGGAACTTGCTCTCGCTGACGTGAACAACAGGACCGATCTACTGTCTGGGTTCAAGTTGATGCTCCACAGTAATGACAGCAAGGTGAGCCAACCAATTAAAAAGTAGAGGTTAAAAACTATACAACGAAAAATATGTTCATGCCTGTTTAACATTATCGGACTTAGAGCTTACTTACGACAAAAAAAAAACGAAATTTTTACAATTTGTACTGCAGTTTTACTAGTATTATTTATCACGGTATTGTACCGGAACTGCAAGTCCCCTATATGCCTACAAACTTTTATTTAAATCGGCTTTCGCTTTGCTATTGCGGTCTCTACCATTTCAAGCAGAAATAAAAGAGAAAGCAATATCAAAACTAAGACCGTTCTAGTTAGGCGGTAGACCCTCCAGAAGTTAGCCAATGCTGTTGTAGTTTCATGCACCGTGTATGTTGTCACGCGCAAACATATTGTTGTATCGAACTAACCTCTTTCTCAGTCTTTTGTGGCGATTACTGCCGTCAAACTTGAACGTAAATCTCAATAAAACCTACTCTCATATCACTTACATTTTCATATTTTTTCTCATATCGCTTTTGTTATATATAACACGGTATATATCCCGTAATTGAAAATACCAGTACACCAGTTTTAAACAAACAATTTTACATTAATCTTGTCAATTAAATATGTGCAACAAATGTGTTTACTGAATTCCTTGCTACTTGCAACAGCCATAGTATGTTGTTAAAAATAAAATTGCAGTGTAATCAAACCAACCTTCAATGTATAATAATTTTATTATACGATACAAAAATCACGCAAATCCATTAAGTACTCTGCTAAACCATAAAAATAGAATAAAAATAAAGTTTTCTTAGTTAGAAATTAATAAGGCAATTTTAATTGAAAAAGACCTCAAGTAAATTAGCAATCAAATTATTGGCCGTGGTGTGTTTTTCTCAGAGTGAGTGACAAGGTATCCGGCTAATCCATTAAGCTAAAACCAGAGCAGCTGACTGCGATCCTTGGTTGGAAATAATTAGTAAAAAGGTTCGCTTATAGCCATCACAAGCATTACTGATGCTGACCATCCCATATTAAGTTATATGAAAAATAAATTTAAAAGTACTAATTATATTTATTACTGCAATATGTAAGTAATTAAAACTATAATTTTTAGCGACTCGGTTATTTATAGGTACCTAAAACTTTCGCGATCTGAACTCATTTTAGTAATTTACAAAAACTCTTCACGTGAAAAAAAAAATTAGATCGCAGTTAGGTCTTGTGTAGGTTATGGTATAGGTTAGGTATATATCTACCTACCTTATGATTGAATATGAGTCTAATTCAAATTTTTCTTTTCACCGTATTCACACTATATTAGAGAAACACAATCTTGAAAAAAATACCGGCCGCATTGATAATTGATTGATTGATGATGTTTTGTATTCGTTACACAAATATTTGCACTGGGTGGGAATCGAACCCACTGCCCTCGGTTTCGCAGGCACTCTTACAACCAACTAAGCCACGAGGCCAGTCAAATTATTACCCAACTAATCAAATCATACAGTCGTTCAACGAAGCCGTCTAGACGGGGCAATCCTGCGGGGTCAGACCGGCTCTTCTACCGCCTAACTAAATCGGCTTTAGCTTTGATATTGCTGTCTCTATCTATTCAAGCGACAAGAAAGGAAAGGGCGACTCCAAAGCTAAGACAGTTTTCGTTAGGCGGTAGAACCCCCGGGAAACGCGCTCCCGCGATTGCCGAAATTTCAATGTTAGTATTTCGTGAGCGCGGTTCAGTTTTTGGTTTTATCTACCCGTGTCTAGACATTATTGGCGTTTCTTCCAAGATCAATTTCAATGAACTATTGGTAGTATTTCATTATACTATGGCATCAGGCGATATTACCCACTGCTGAAAAAACTGAGGTATACTAATTATGTTTTGAAAAATCTTAGGGTTAAATGAGAAACCCAAATAAAATCGGGCAAAGGCTTGTATCAGACATAAAACACTTTAGAACAAAAGTCTCGGGAAAGTATTTGTACTTGAAAAAAGTTAATCACGATTCTGGACGCCACAGCACAATACCTACTGTATTGTGCAGTGTTTTCCAAATGTTTCTCCATGGCTTTCTGTATTGTTTCAAACAATGAGGAATTTATATCGAGGAATTAAACTTTGAATTTGTGTACAAAATGGAGTATTATAGCTTCTGTGTCTTGACCTTATTGTCGAAATTTTTAGGTCAAAATTTCTTTGAAAATATGTTGCGAATAATTTATTACGATGCTTAAGTTAGCTATTCAACATTTTAGTAAACATTGTAACTAGCATTAGGTTCATTTTATTGCGATGAAGATATTATCTATTCTATGGTAGAAGTTGGACTTCTTAAACAGCTACAATACGAGGAAACGCAACAAGTTAATTAATTTTGAATATTTTGCCATCACTGTGCCACAATGTCAGTTTTATGCAGTTTAATAAAACAAAAAATTTTAAACAAAAAGTTGTGGTGACCTAGACGATATAATATTTCGTAATCGTATGGTCATAGGTTCGAAACCCGTCTGCATTTTTTTCTAGTGCAGACGTACGAGCTTTTCATCGCCACTGGCTTTACCGGTGAAGGAAAACGCATCATGAATATTTTGCCATCACTGAAACTAAGCGTAATACCTTAGTATTACGCTTAGTTTCAAGACGTCTTTAAGGATAAGTATCTTCCGACCACCAACCAATGGGAATGGGATAATCTCAGCAATGGGAATAAAAAGTGGGTTTATTATGCTGAAACCAATTATAATTACAATGTATAAAGTACTACAAAGGAGTCTATTTGTATTAAACTAGAGTTACACGTTTTCTATACTAATAAAGCTTTGACTAAAAATAATTGGAACAACACTCCAAAATTATACGTTAACTCAACACCCACGAACAATTTAATTCAATAATGCGGGCTTTGTTCAACACTTCATAAATTACAGATGACATTTCGACATTTTGTTAGCAAAATTAATCGTCGCCACAGTAGCATTCGACCTCAATAATCCTGCTTCACCTAATACCGCTATTATTATGAAGGCTTTGCAAGTCCATCCTCAATAAATTCTTCGTCCATTACATCAGCTCCCTTTCACAATTTCCTGCTGTAATCGTAGCGTTATCAATATAAAAAAGTGATTGGAATCGTCAATTTGTCCGTGAATAGGTGAGAATCGATAAAGTGGGATCACTTTGAACCGGCGCATAGATTCTATCGAATAAAATTCCTGCCGTTAGCCATTTATTGTCGATAATTGAATCCAACGTCAGACTCGCCCCTCGGTTGCGATATCATGAGCCTATGATTTTAGTTCATTTGGATTTATGAGCAACCCCGTTGGCCGACGGCGGTGTTAAACGGCCGGTGTTGCCAGACGTCTGTAGATAAAATATTCGTCCTATTTGGAATTGAAACTCTGGTCGTTTGGGTCCATATTATTATAACACTGATAGAGTTAGCTATACATCACGTTGATAAAAAAACCATCACAGCCATTAGACTTACAATAAATAAACTAAATACGATACATAAATTTCATTTCATTATGTCATCATCATAAACAGCCCACTAAATGTTTCCACGGCTGAGAAACGGGACGTCTCTCGCAAGGAGAAAGTCCAGGTCATAATCCATCACGCTGGCCCAGTGCAGGTAAGCGGATGACCTATGATGATCCTCACGATGTTTTTCTTCACCGTTTTAAGTTAGCGCCATTATGCATACTACTTCGACAAGACAGCGGTCGTGCGTGTGATTTGAATTGAACCCGGGGCTTTGCATATCGCAGTCGCCGTTATGCTGACTTGACAAGCCATAACTTCAGATAGTATAATCCTTTCTAGATTTCTTGAAAATTATAGGTAAGCTACGAAAAAACATACTTGAAAAAATTATCTAATTTCTCTAGTACATGCACGCAATTCGCTAGTACAAACATAACGCAGAACTTAATCGTGATCTGAATTAATTTGTCGGAGTTAAGTCCTACGGAGTATAAGTTTTTAACATGAGTTCTAATCGTAAAAGTTTAAAAGCTATACATACAAACTATACGTACATACGTACTCGTGTACTCGTACATAAAGCTGTACCTATATCCCACCATAAAATTACAAAAAAATCACCGTCACTTTACAATATAACGCGTGAAATTATAATCTCACAGTACATCAGGTTAGTTTATGATCTAACGACGCGTCGTTTTAACTTTATAGGTTTACACTTGACCGCCATCTCGCCTGATGTTAAGCGACGATGCGGTCTATGGTAGAGCGTGTTTACCTAGAAATTAAGAATAAGAATAAGAATAATTTTATTAACACACAGAAAGTTACAAAATACACAAAAACTTAACAGGATAGCAGAGAAGGTTGACAATATCATTACAGTGTTTGTGTATATAAAAGACGTTTAGCGGCTAAACTAAGCACCGAGCTTGTATCTTGGGGCCCTGGTGCGAAGTTATACAGGTCTTCCTGGGCGGAATACTAAAGCAAAGTTGCAAAGAGAAAAATTACAAAATTATGCATTCTCGGTTAAGCCGTAAAGTAAAACAAATGCATGATGATAATAATAATAATAATAATAGCTACCTCATCTCTGTACCATAGATAGTGGATTTATAATTTTTTAGTTGAAAATACCGCGGAGAATACTCTCTGTTTCCTCATATGACAGCGTAAACAGTAGGTCTCTAATACTTCTTTTGAATGAGAAAAGTGGAAGATCGTAGTGATCTTTTTTGAGTTGTCTACAAATGTTGTTGTAAACGTATGGGAGAGAAAACGAAGGGGAGCGTTTCGCAATTTGTGATCTCACTCGTGGTATTGGAATTCGACATGAGAAGGCGCGTTTGTCTTTGAGCAGCTCTAAAAGAGTTTGAGTGTAAATTAACGATTCACTCTCGATTTGAAGACACAAAGATTGTAACAATCGGGGAAAACCCACTCAGGCAACTTATTCCACAGCCTAGACGTTCTAACCACAAATGTAGAGTCAAATCTCTTCGTTCGTGTCTTTGGAACATCAACCATGAAACGATGTCGCTTTTTCGAGCTACGAGCATTCCGATAGAAAAAAGGGCAAGGTGGATTTAGGTAATTAGTAGATTTCGTCGTCGTTTTCACGTTGGTGTACATACTTTTTAAATTAATTCTCGGGTAGCTCAGATGTTTTTTGGTCAATCCAGTCCGACTTAAGTTTATGTAATACTTGTATTTTGTTTTTTTTTCTGAGCAGCGTGTGACTTCATCTGTATGTTTGCAGTGTGAGCCGGGCTTGGGCGCGAGCGTGATGTACAACTTGCTCTACAACCCGCCACAAAAGCTCCTTCTCCTTGCGGGGTGCTCCACCGTTTGCACCACCGTCGCGGAAGCGGCCAAAATGTGGAACCTCATGGTCGTAAGTATTATTCATATTAGTATATTTTTATTTATGAAAATTGGTACAACATATTACGTACATATCGCCTATTTTCGCAGTATACAAAACTCAACAATCAACCTATCGGTATGCAAAATTATTCAGAATTTAGAATGCACCCACATTATAAGCGTTATGACAATGCTAATCAACACAAATAACGTGCACCGCAAATATACAAAGGTACACAAAGGCGAAATTCATTTTTTCCAAAAAATAATTAAATGTAAGGTATTACCTATGTGACAAATTATCATACATACGTATAATATAAAAATCATATCACTCGGCCTTTTCTAAGTTATTTTCAGTTCATACCACATATTAGTGGATTTCTGATCCCGTTGTCCCTGAAAAGTACGATCCTAGCTTTTACAAGACTAATGAATACTCGTAAATACTTCTAAATAAGTACATTAAATACTGTATTTATTATGAATTATGAAACATTTACAAAACATTATTATACATATATTTGAATAATGTATGAAAATACATCAATGTAGGTATATTTTACTGACTGACTTCATGGCTTAGTGAGTAGTAACTCTGCCTGCGAAGCCGAGGGTCGTGGGTTCGATTCCCACCCAGTGCAAATATTTGTGTGATATTTGTATCGTGTCTGGGTGTGTTTCTATGTATACTAAGTATGCATTTAAAACTATACAAGTATTATATCAGCTATCTGACCGCCATAGTAGAAATTTGCTTAGTTTGGGGTCAGATGGTGTTGTGTGTGAATTGTCCACCAATATTTATTATTATTATTTATCAATAACAGCATCTCTCGATTTTACTGAGTATTTCAACTAAGCTTGCATCAAATAATTTGCCTAAATGCTATTCCAGAGTGTAGATGCATATGTATATATACCTAACTGTGTTCTGAATTTCAACCCAATCCAATCAAAAACATTCCGACGTGAAATAATAAGTTTTCAAGAAATTCAAACTTTCACATTTAATAATTAATTTAATGTATAATATAAGGGAGATAATATATTAGTATAATTTTAGTTATAATGTATTGTTTTCGTCATATACTTTATCTTATTTCATCATGGTGAACTACCACCATCCTTCACCATCCTTTCTCATGTAATTGACACGTTGATTTACTTAAACCCTCACATTAAAAGCGCCCTTGGTTAAGGTCAGACAACTCTATAGTCACGTAGCGGACTCAGACCTATAAAATACGTATCAAATTTTGATTTCACTATTAAACTAAAGCCAGATTGGTACTTCAAGGCAAGGCACGCATTTTCACTGTTTCTGTAGACGACACAGGTTTGGATCATTGCCAGAACGCTCGCGGATGTTCTTGCAACTTCGGGATTTTTACCTACTTCCTCTACAATTTTTCTTTCTTAACTTAATCCGTGACATTTCCGTTCATTAAAACCATACGCCTTGAAGAAAGTGGTGGAAATGAAGATAGCTTAAATACTGAGACTGAAATACAGCTCTTTACTCGTATTTAATAAAAATATAGCAACGTACAACGTATGGTGCTCAGTCACATCGGAATGTCGAAACGGATCGGGATGAAATTTAGAACACAGATAGATTATCAGAATCTAGAATCGCATATAGGCATTTTTTTACCTTGGTAGAATAATGGTGACTACGCAGGATTGGTGATTACCAGGAGGCCCTGATACTAAAAAATAAATAAATGTTCAACAATATTCATCACCATCACACCACCACCACTTTTATTTATATCAGACTAGCTGTACTCTGCCATACTTCGTTGTGGCACATTGTGATGCAAAAATTAGATAAAAACAATCCTTGATGCGGATTATCTATCATTGTAAAATTTCAGCTCGTCCGGTGCAGAACTTTTTGAGTTTTTGAAGCGTACACAAACCAACATAACATTTTTATATGTAGAGATTATTTTGTAAAGTAGTCTCTTAACCAACTACGACTTCTTATTTGTGACTTTCAACAGACCTTACTACGAGTTTCAATGTAATCAAGTATGTTCGAGAACGGACGAACGGGCCAGCCCTAATCGACCGAAATCATTCGTCAGTCAGTTTTAAAAACACAATACATTTATGTTTTGATTGGTTATCGTTGAGGTTGAGTCCTGCAAGCGATCGACAGCTCGTTTCAAACACCCCTATTTTTACGGCTAACAGGTTTTTTAGGGTAATGAGTTTCGACGCCACTCTTCCCTTTACCAAACCGTTAATGGAGTATAAATACGGCTATTAGGTAAACGTAATTTGGGCGTGGTAATTACTGAAATAAAATTCTGCCTGCGTAAACTCGCGTTGATTGATTTTGAATGAATTTCGACGATTCAATTAGTGAAAATATAGACGACGAAGAATATAATTTGAGTTTGCTAATTACATATTCTCAATGTAAAATATGATTAATTTATCAAGACGTCTATAGATCATTAAACTTCAATAGCAATATTTGCCAAAACGTGATCAAATAAATTTACCGATATCAATATTTTCATTAGGAAACATCGAATAGTTTCTTTTAGATAGTACGAAACTTTTTATTGCATTTCAAATAATAAGTATTTCAGTGAACCTAAGATTTTTATGGCGGGATGGGGCAAGCAGGACATGTCCCTGATCGTAATGGTAAGCAATACGCATCCCCATAACTCACACTCTATGTCACACCAGTGACATGCAGCTATTAGAAAGAGTTCCAAATTACCTAGCAGTGCACAGCTCTCGCCACCTTGAGAATGTTTTTGTATTTTATTGTATTGTGTGTGACTGAAATCATTTCATATCTTTAATTTTCCATTCATTCAATCTCATTCCTTCAAAATGGGTGCTAGTGTTTGTTTTTTTATGTAAAATACCACTGAAAAGAATTGGATGAAACCCACCGGTAATCAAACTCTTAAAAATAAGCCTGATAGCCAAAAACTGTAAAGGTCAGTTAGTGTCTTATATCGTATGCTTAATCATATTTTTACACTAATTCTACGCTTATTTTATTAAAAGCGTTGAAATTCAGTGACGGATTCAATAAAACTTCGCGGCAGTGACACGGAAATGCATAGATTCAATTCCTATTGAGATTCGAGCTTCCGCTGAACGAAAACATCACGAGGAAATAGACATGTCCCAAGAAATAACATCTGCCAAACCCCAGTTATACAACGTAGTTAGGAAGTACCATGTAGAGCAAAATTCTGATTTACGAAAAATAATAATAAATAAATAAATATTGGTGGATATTTTACATACTACATAATCACACTAAGAAAGACTTGTTCTGTGAGAGTAAGTAAGCTGATATAATACTTATATGTATAGTAGTTGGACAGATGACCTCATTAAGGTCGCTGGAAACCGCTGGTTGCAGGTTGCGCAGGACCGTTCGTTGTGGAAATCTAGGGGGGAGGCCTTTGTTTAGCAGTGGACGTCTTCCGGCTGATGAGATGATGATGTATAGTTGTATATACATATTATACATAGAAACGCCCAGATACAGAACAATATTTGTAATCATCACAAATATTTGTACTGGATGGAAATTGAATCCAAGACCGTCAGCTTCATAGCCTGACTTACTTATCAACTCAGCTACGAGCCCAGTCGAATACGTAAAGTTATTTCTAATTACGTTTTCAGTTAAGCTATGTTTGTGAGTTCTGCGGGTGCATACGCTCGCATTCGACTCGTTCCATTGCACCAAGATCTTTTTCTTGACCTTGTTCTCGTTTCGATTTAGGTCGGCTGTCTTACCTCTTGTATGCAGCGCTGTTTTTTGTTTCTTGCCTTCACGTGTAGTCCCTTGTGTAACTTCGCAGCAACTTCTCGACTTTGTACGGCAAGCTTATGAAATAATCAACAACCTATTTAGCACTAGGCGTTTGGGTTACCTGTGAGAAATATTCAAACTACATTAATGAAAAATGTGTTTCATAATCCTACTAATATTATAAACCCGAAAGTAAATTTTTTTGTTACGTTTTTACACGAAAACGACTTAATCGATCATCATCATCCTTCGTACACGTATTTTTGGATGTATTTAAAATAGGTTTGTGACATAGCATAGGTCACCCCTAAAAATAATAGCGAGATTGGGTACTACGCGGGCGAAACCTTGGGTCATTTCTAGTGAGAAATATATTTTTTTTTGTAGCTTTTATAGGTTTACACTTGACCGCCATCTCGCCTGATGTTAAACGACAATGCGGTCTACGATGGAGCGTGTTTACTTAGAAATAACCGATTCACTTTCGATTTGAAGACACAAAGATTGTAATCATCGGGGAAAACCCACTCAGGCAACGTATTCCACAGCCTAGACGTTCTTATCACAAAATTAGAGTCAAATCTCTTCGTTCGTGTCTTTGGAACATCAACCATGAAACGATGTCGCTTTTTCGAGCTACGAGCATTCCGATAAAAAAAAGGGCAAGGTGGTATCAGATCATGCAAATCAGTCGCACACTCTCCGAAGTGTATCCGATAAAAAACCGATAGGCTAGCAATTTTTCGGCGATGTTCAAGACTTTGAAGTCTTTTTCGCACAAGAGTATCATTGCCTATGAGCCTTTTGGCACGTCTCTCGATCGATTCCAGTGCCTCCAGCTGATACTTAGCTGATCCATCCCAAACGTGCGAACAGTACTCCATACAGGAGCGAATCTGTGCTTGATATGTAATAAAATAAGGTTTTGTTGTCTCCATCTGCATTTTATGTGTCAAAAATCTGCTTGTCACCGTTAGTTAGAACCACGTTAAAACGTTTATGGTTATTTGCCTACTGATTATATAGATGAGGAGATAATAGAGAGATGATGATCCCTACAGATTACATGATGAGATATTTAAAAATAAAATTTTAAGGCATAATAGGTAAATAGACATGAACTTGCTGCGTTTCGTACGTCCCGACGTCTTGCTAGCGAGTTAATTGAATTTTTAATTGAAGTCTGACAAGTATCGATTATCAGAATATATTAAATGATGAAAACTGAACAGTTGTGATTGTACATTGCTCTAGAAACTCTAGATAAAATGAAAATTGAGTCAACAAAAGTTTTTAATTGTTCCAGCTTTGCTACGGCGCTTCCTCACCAGCGCTATCTGACCGTGCCCGGTTTCCCACGCTCTTCCGGACTCATCCATCGGCAACCGTACACAACCCTACAAGAATCAAGCTCATGCAGAAATTTGGGTGGTCCAGAATAGCTATTTTACAACAAGCTGAAGAGGTTTTCATATCGGTAAGTCTGCAAAACTGTGTAATAATGTTATGTGCCAATGAAAGCGTGTCACTGTGCTGTTATGGGTAGGTATGTTACTTACCATCAGGCATGTGTCCTTTGTTCAACATTTTTTGCACCGATTTGTTTCAACGGACTATGTAATACTTCTTTAGAGATTTTTGATAATCTCTATGTAATTATTTGTCACCATACAATTCAAAACAGTTTAATTTAAAATTAAAAAAGCATTACTTATCTGAATTGAAAATAATAAACTAAATGATTTTGTATGTAATTCAGAGGTTTTAAATAAGAACTGATTTTCTTTATTACTCAATACAGAAGTTGTGTCCTCAGAGATCAGCTGCAGAAAATAATCATATTTTACAAACAAAGTTACTTCTTACTCGCTCCAGACTTCAAAACAATTTCCTGCGAACGTTATTTTAGGTACTCACAGTTACATAGCAAAAACAGTTAAGAAAGTTTACACAAGAAATAGAAGAGTAATTGCGGCTGTGGCGGACCGCGCCATTCCGCCTTGTCTCTTGTGATAAAACGTTCCCGTTTTATGGCTAAACTTGAATGTATTCGACCGTGCCACTCCAACTCACTATCACAATAAGTTACAAAACGCGTTCTCAGAAACGCGATGGAAAGGAAAATACATTTGTCTTGGAGCTGTTATTCATTGTGTCTGTAAACAGCGCTTCTCTTCGAGTATTATCTTTACATTACAATAGGTTTTGATAGCTCAACCTGTGGAGCAAAAGCGGCGATAATGGGGGGTTCGTATCGGAGTGATTATATCGTGTAGGCACCGTCGTGTCGGCTGTCCTCATATCGGTCGCGTGACTGATACCGTTCGGGCGTCGGTCGTTCGAATTCACATCGAGTGGAGTATGACACGCTAAGCACTTTGTCTGCCGGCTGACAAACGATCTTCGTGATTGGCCTTCGACGAATCGTCGATTTCGATTTCATTGCGTATTGAAAATCGGCCAACCGTGCCATAGGATCTTAAAGCTTAAAGTGTCTGTATTTTTACAAGTCTAGATATCACTCGCAGACGAATATCGATACTTCGAGCTGAACGCAGGAATGGATAAATAACGTAGTGATATTTCAACGATATTGGTTGCAAGTACGATAAATGTAACAGCAAATGGAAAGCTGCAACTGAAACTGGAAAATTCAGAGTTAGCTTTTGACCTGGATGGATTTTCAAGTTACGGGGAACATATATTTTGCTTTTAGTCTGAATTATTTCACTAGGTGCTATGCAATATCATATTGGGACAACCCATGATGCGTTATACTAATATATGTAAGTATAAGCAAATTATCATAAGTGATGGCCTCAGCTTTTTTACCCATTAGCTACTTTTTAGTGATAGAAGTTAATTTGCTGGAAAGTATCACACATTTGCCAATATTATACTGCCAAGCAATATATAAAATATTAATGTGTTTCTAGTCGAACGGCAATAACAATATATCTACATAAATTTATGGACAGAGAAAAGATATTATAATATCACAATTTGAGTTTTGTACTAGGCAAAGATTTGGATTATTTATAATTAAAATATTCCAATGATATGGACAAATTAACGACTCAATAAGTAATTAAGAAGTAATTATATACGTCAAGTATTCAAATACAAAGTCGGATAGCAGGTCACCACATGACTAGACAATATTTGTAGTAGTGGTAGGTAGGGCTCTTTGCAGAGTTCACCTGGGGAAATATCACACCTTTGCCAGTTATTCTACTGCCAAGCAGTAGTTCTCAAACACCTGTACTGTACTGTGTTCAGGTTTGAAGGGCAATGTTTCTAGAGAAATTACTGGGCTATGATATAAAAACATCTTATATCCCCGGGTGACGAGCGCAGTAGAGTGACTCTTCATGTTCCAATTGCTGCATGTCACTGTACTGTAATGGGCAGACATGTTGCTTACCTTCAGGCACATGACCTGGTCGTCTTGTCACTACAACAGAGTACAAAATTACAAGTTATGGACATGAGAGATTCCACCGTCTGCTCAAAAATTAAAAAATAGGATTGAAACAATTGCTTGAATTTTTTTATTTATTCACCTTAAATACCTTAGTAATGGATGTAAATTTTAAAATTTATCAGATCTTACGTAACTCATTCATTAGACTAATCAACAGCAAGCAACGCTGCCAGGGCTTAACTGATAATTAATTACAGTAAGTTACGCGCGGCTTCATGTTAATCAGTAGGGATTATATTCAACATTAGAGACTGTAACATGTGGAGTACAAGCACGGTTGATCGCTCTAAGCATGCGTTTAGGGGTTCATGCTTTAAATGCGCAGTTACGCGCCCCTCAAACTAGGGCTGCTATCTTTTTTATAGGCATGTAACGGTTGGGACTCATTTTGTTTGGTGAATTATCATCGCTAGTACCATGGGAATAAAACTCGTAATATTTTATTTCGTGTTTCATGAATTGTATCGCATCTTTTTTTAGATTATCTAAATCTTATCCCTTTGCTCCGTATTATAAAATAACTTTCCAAAAGGTATATCAGATTTAATATAAAAAAGTATGAAAGTTTCGGATTGAATATCAGAGGTGCCTGTTTTTTAATTTTTTTATATTTAAGTACTGCGTTATAAAATTTAGGATTAAAAATTAATTAATTTACAAATCCAATTACAACGACGGTGTCATACATCAATTAATTTGATCGAAATGCGATGTTGATGTTCAACAAACTTTTAGGGGAAACAATGTGCCTCCGAAATGAGGAAGTAATCCTAACTTTGAAATTTACTATCTTATTAATATATTAATACTTACATTTAAATATTTGTGCTAGTAATATACAACGCGTTTGGACTCGTATGGCAAATATTTTAAGGGGTTGTTTCTGGGGTTATTTTATTGGTAAAAAAATATTCCACTCCCCCTTGTCCTACCTCACCCCTCTCGAAATCATCAAAAAAACCTTTTTTCATCAATAAAGAGTGACGGGACGATTAGGACATGTGCCTGATGGTAAACGACATGCCTGCCACATAACAGCACAGTGACACGCAGTTATTGAAACATGAAGAGTCTAAATCATTACCTAGCACTGCACTGCGCTCTGCACCCAGAGATCTAAGGTGTTATATCTCTAAGCCCTGTAATGTCTCTGGACACATTGCCCTTCAAACCGGAGCACAGTAATGTTTGCACATTACTGCTTGGCCGTAGAATAATAACTAGCAAAGGTGTGGTAGAAGTCCCACACCTTTGCTAGGTAGGACTCTTTGCAGAGTCCGTCTGGGCTTTCCCAGACGAGTACCACTACAAAAACTATAGTAGAAGATAGTTGGTTTTATTTAAAAACTAATTATATCATACCAAATGAAACCGCAGGGTGAAATTAGGGTTTATTCCAAACCTGCCCCGAAAACCTGATCCGCTACCGGGTTAGGTTAGGTACAGCAAAAAAATATTAATTTTCATTCCCCACCTAACCCTCTTCCTAACCTGACCCGAAATAATGTTCCGAACCTGACCCGCTGCCGGGTTAGGTTAGAAACAAACAGCAAAAGTGATTCATTTTTTTCATTACGAACGTAACCTGAGCCGGAAATAATATTCCTAAGTTAAACTTGAATCTAAAACCCAACCTAGTAGTTTTAATATTAGTTCTGTAGTTCCTGGAGTTAGGACTTTTTTTAGTAACCGGGTCAGGTTCGGAACATTATTTCGGGTCAGGTTAGAAAGAGGGTTAGGTTGGGAATGAAAATTACTATAGTTTTGCTGTTCCTAACCTAACCCGGTAGCGGGTCAGGTTTTCGGGTCAGGTTCGGAATAAACCGAAATTAGCGTCTAATATGGGAAACATGTACACTCACTCATCATAATCAGCGAGCTCCATATACAAAAGCCGTACGTAATCGTTCTCGGGAGAGAGTAAGGCTTTTCAGTATGATAAATGGATACTACTGAAATGGTGAATATTTTTTTCTTTATTACAGCATCCACTTAAAATGCTTTTGTGTTCGTTGTTATTCGCATTTGAATAGCATGAGTCCGCCAACTTCATGTGTGGAACGCTGGCAATACGTTTTGGGTAGAAGAAGGGTGTAATATATGTAATACCTACAGAACGAAAATAAGAAAACCGTTTTTTTCTGGGTTACGAAGTCTTAAAACGTTAGTCAGTTACGATAATATGTCTTCATGAATGATGAAATTGATGAGTTATACACTACCGACAGTAAGGTTTTACACGAAACAACGACATGAGTCTCCAAAACCACGACTCCACAGAAATGAACAAAATGTATTCAAACATTTTTTTTTCACTTTAATGTAAAATCAAATTGTTTTTCTACTCGGAACGATAAATACACGAGTATGGAAGGACGACTTTTTAATTTCTCATATATTTCCAAAATAGAAATTTCAAACTCCCTTGTGACCACAAAACACAAAAAAATGTACAATATTCGAGTAAAATTAGACTACTATTTTATTTTAGAATATCTTTTACAAAACTACTTTAGCAAACGTTTCCAGCAGATCGACTTTTTTCTTTTTTCGTTATAGGAGGGGTGTGTGTCCCCCCACACATACTTTACAAGTTTGGAAGAGTCTCTCGCGCAATCTATTAAGTTTAGAAAAAAATATGTTAGAAGCCTCAATATCATTTTTAAAGACCTATCCATAGATAACCCACACGGTTTTGATGGAATAAAACTGTTGTGTTTCAGTTCAGTTCACACCTAAAAATTTTTTTTCTATTTTTTGTATGAAAATCTTGATGCGGTTCACAGAATACATCTACTTACCAAGTTTCAATAGTATAGTTCTTATAGTTTCGGAGAAAAGTGGCTGTGACTTACGGACGGACAGACAGACAGATATGACGAATCTATAAGGGTCCCATATTTTGCCATTTGACTACGGAACCCTATAAAAATCTCAAAAACCCTTTCTCAGCGAACGCTACCAACGACATTCCAGTAAATATGGCGACTACTAAATGGAGGTCGGAGGAGCGGGGTTTAACATTCGCATATATTTCGCTAGATCGCTTACGAAGTAGCTCTTTGAAATTCAAAGATCGGAAAATATCAAATGCCTGAAAATATGCATAGAACTCGTTTTCCGTCTGAGCTCCTCACACATCTCTATATATTAAAAATGTTATGTTGGTTTGTGTACGCTTCAAAAACGCAAAAAATCTGCACCGATCGAGCTGAAATTTTAGAATGATAAATTATCCGCATCTAGGATTGTTTTTATCTAATATTTGCATTACAATGTGCCACAGCGAAGCGTGGCAGGGCACAGCTAGTAAAATAAATAAAATTGTAAATGTCAAAGTTCCTCGATCTTAGGTATTTTAGGTAAATAGACTATGTATTCATTAAGTTATTTAAGAGTTCAAGACAATATAACCTCATGATTACAACGAAAACAGTTAATATTTTTATTTTAACAGACAGTCAGATTATGTCAATCTTCACGTCACACGTAACAGAAGTATCGTAACAATTCAAAATTCTTTATTACACCACAAAATAATACATAAAAAAGTAATTAATTAAACTTAAAAATCAAACATAGTATATAATACATAAAAAAAGGGTTGTCTGTAAAGTTGGTTGGTTTACGGACGATAGTGTAACGTGACAACGTTATAACAAAACATTGATAGATGCGGTGCAAGTGTACAATGAATCGTAACGGGGCAAAACGGGACACTTTTTCGTGCATGTAGCCGGTATTCATCGATTTATTAGACGTTGTTACGTCAAAACTTACACAAAACATTCGTGTAGTCAGTAGTGATTATGAATGCTTGTTAATTGATGTTGGACAGTATTGTCTAAAAAGCTAACTCTGCTTATTTTGAGGTTAAGTAACGTCGTGTAAAAAGTGTCCACCAATGATTATTGCACAATCTATTTTTTAAATAATCTAAACTTAATTAGTTTTTAAATTCTCTTTTTTTGCAAAACAAGCCTAAGGTAACGAAACTCATTTTATTTGATTAAAATAAGGGAATTCTCTCAACAATTTACAACGTCTACTGAAAGATATTTTACGTTAATGGCTGTGAAGAAAAATGAGCTGACGGTCTAATGAAACAGTTCTGTTTCCGAAATAAATATTTTAACATCATGATCTTATTCATCATCTTAATTCATCATAATATCTTGCAGATAAAATGAATTCGCTTTGAAAATATATCTTACCAAATGTGCTGTACGATTTCACCCGTCAATTTTATATAAGCGTAATAAGCATCCCACTAAATGTTCCCACTCCTGGGACTCTGAGCATTCTCTTACAAAAACAAGGGCCTACCTACTACTTTTTGCTATGAAAGGACTATTTGAAGAGTCTACCTAGGTAAGTACCACACCTTTGCCAGTTATTCTACCACCAAGCGATAGCGTGTAAACATCATTATGTTTCGATTTGAAAGGCAATGTTTCTAGATAAATTACAGGGCATAGATATAAATCATAGCACATCTGTGGATGACGAGTACTGTGCAGTAATGATTTGGAATCCTCAGGTTCCAATAGCTTTGCGACACTGTTGTTATGGGCAGGCATTTTGCTTACCATCAGGCACATCTAGTGATCGTTGCGTTACAAAACAATAAATATATTATATTCAAAAAGTTGTTTGTTGACCAGTTACAAGCCATTCCACGTATATAATGTATAGTACATACGCACTATATACTACATATACGGTGTACTGTGTATCGTGCAACCTCAGCAGTGAATGAGGGCGAGCTTTTCACGCGGGATTCAATGTAATTAGAGCAGCTCCGGTTTTTTCTGCATAAGTGGGTTTGAAGCGTTCTGGCGCTCCTGCATCGCTTTCATCATACCACTGCAGAAAAACGAAACTTCTCGCATTAAAATTGACGTCAAAATATGTAAATCTAGATAGACGCGTACCTGTGAAGCATGTTTACATTACATTTGAATACGTCTAGAATTTATCTATCGGCAAACAGAGGGAAATAGATTTGGCGGAATTTTTACAGTTTTACAGTGCTTGTGATGATTTGAAGCTCTTTGTAAGTTTTTTCAAATTTCTATGCCTCATGGCGCTTAGGTTGTAGTTTGTCGTGTTGTTAATTAAATCTATTATGAAGTATATCAACGATTAGGAATATCCCAACATTTGAGTTTTTGATTTGGGTGTCATTATTGACATTGACATATTTGTAAGATTTTACAAAATAAAATGTTTGCGACAATACCGACTTTGCCAAAATTTTAAACACAAAACTTGAACAAAGCACCTAACAAGTTGCAATTAAATACCAATCAACTTCATCCCTGAATTGTGCACACATTACTTAGACGTGACACTGGAAATTTCAGAAGAAAAGCGTAAGAGCAAAAAGAACAGACTTAGGGAAATCGAGTGAGCACATTCTATGCTCGCGGTGCTTATGTAAATAGAGGTAAATCTTTCTCAGTGGGCTACGTTACTTAGTGAGAAATATTGTAGCTAACAATGTTTCCTGGAAAAACTCTCAGCGTAAAATAAATGTAGTCACACTTGGTTAAACAGACTTTTAGACGAACTTGCACGTGCGTAATAATCTGGTTGTTGGCTGTGGTTGAGGGGATTTTTCATTTTGACGCTGCGGGGTATAACCAGAAAAAAATCGAACAAAATCCAATAAGATTTTTTTTTGTTTACTTTTATAGGTTTACACTTGACCGCCATCTCGCCTGATGTTAAGCGACGATGCGGTCTACGATGGAGCGTGTTTACCTAGAAGAAACCAATTCACTCTCGATTTGAGGACACAAAGATTGTAACCAACATGGAAAACCAACTCAGGCAACGTATTCCACAGCCTAGACATTCTTATCACAAAAGTAGAGTCAAATCTCTTCGTTCGTGTCTTTGGAACATCAACCATGAAACGATGTGGCTTTTTCGAGCTACGAGCATTCCGATAGAAAAAAATATTTGATTAGGTAACAGTTTTCATGAGTCCGTCACGCTTCTTTACATAATATGTATTTGGTGTAATACTCGATAATAAATTAAACATTCAAAACTTTTGTAAGTTGTACCTACGACAATGTAATAACAAACAGGACGCAAGTATCTCTATACCGGCTTTAACAATTATTAAGGGCGTGTGGGCCGTAATTTTGATTTTTTAAAACAACTTTAAGACCTTTAAAATAGTGTATTAAGCTCTGAAAAAAATATATGTAATAGTTAAGGATCTAATCTAGTGTAATTCGCAGTCAGTAACACGATTTAATGAATTTTACTTGATAGAAAAAAATCCCAAAGTTACCCCTTTTCAAAAAGTTATTTCAAGTTTATGACTAAACTAATGAATTTTTTTACTAAATTTTTATACTCAACGAAAGCCACTAAAAAGTTATAGATGCATTCGCAGAGTTTGACTTGATAAAAAGTATCAGTTATTCACTGTTTTAATATCTACCATATATATAGCGCGCCGTTCGGCAAGCCTGATCAGTCTCGTTTCGGCGCTCACGGACGACGGGCCTGTGCTTGATTTTGCAATTTTGACAACCGATAAATTTTAAATATTACGATCATAGTGCCACAGTATAACAATATCAGTAGGTATTACTAGTGAAGCACGCTATGATCTTGATTTTTGATACCGTTTTCATTGGAATTGCAAATAGACGCTGATACTAATTAGTACGCTGTTTATTTTATGTTGTAGACCAGAAGGGAGTCTCAAAAAACTGACGTCGATACCACATCAGTAAAAATTCAATGCGGATGCAATGGAAAATAGATAAGTATCGGTAAAATATTCGTCCGTTAAATCAGAGATCGGGATAAGGAAATAATGAGAGGGAGAAATCCCTGCGTAAATCCCAAGTTAGGTATCATAAATGATACCTAACTTGCATTTATATGCCATTTAGGTAAATTCTTTGGTAGTAAGGTACTTAGTACTTAGAAGAAAAGTCCTCACATACAGATTTTACCACTTTGGAAGAGACTTTCGCGCAAACTATTCAGTTTAGAAAAAAATGTTAGGAACTTCAATACAATTTTGAACACCTTTCCATAGATACACGTATGGTTTTGTTAGAATTTTTATTTTTTTATACTTTTCCAAGTTTGTGACACCACCAAAATTGATTGTTTTTTTTTTGTATGAAAATGTTAATATTGTTCATAAAAATTTAGACATTCGACCAAATTTGATAAGAAGCCTTTTAGGCAGTAACATTACTCGTAGAATTTAACGCTGCACTAAATTTCCGATTCGTATTTTTTATATAGGTAAGGTTTAGAATCATTTCCTGAGCATAAAATCACAAAATAATAACAACAAATAATAACAGGTTGAGCTTCAAGCGCCAGCTCGAAAAAACGTTTTTGGCTGATATTCTGAAAAAGTTATAAAGCCTATTATTATTGTAGAAAATAAAATTTCCCATCTAGTGTTGCCAGTAAACTTTATTTTCGAACTTACCGATTACGATTTATTATGTCAAATTTGATGATAACAATGTAAAAATAATAAGATGTGAATTCTGTTCCCAGTAGCATAAACATGCCCCTTTTTACCGGAATGGAAGAAGGGTTATGTTTTTCGCGCGTATCTTTTATGTTTGTAAATCTTTTATTTCCATATATCTTCCAAACGGCTGGATGGATTTTGGTAACAAAGATATTCTAAGACTAGTCTGACTCGCCAAAGTGTCCCTAGATAGTAGGTAATATTTTTTTACGTGTAGATTTTTTGTAGTCGGGGTTTTTAATTAAAGTTTTCTATCATATTGCTCGTTGCTCCAATAAACAGCACCGTTCATCATCATGACTAAAGAGTTGAACGAAGAGTTTGGTCTCCACTTTTGTAATAAGAACAACTAAGCTGTGAAACGCATTGCCAGAGTGGGTTTTGTAGAAGGTTCGAACCTTGGGGTTACGAGGTACACTGTGCTTGTTTCTATTAGAGAAACAAGTTCCATCGTAGACCACATCATTTACATCCACTATTATCGGCATCATCGCAATCGTATCATTAAATGGGTTATAAATCGTAAACGGTAAGTTTTGCAAAAAGTTTACTAGCAACAAAAGATGCAAAATTTTATTTTCTACAATTATTGTCAAAATATATAGTTTCCAAAATATCGTCTAAAATAGTTTTTTCAATTGGCGTTTGAAGCTCTACCTGGATCTGTGAGCATTTTGTAATTTTATGCTCAGTAAGTGATCTTTACCTCATAGAAAAAAATTGGATTAGAAATTTATTGCAAAGTTGACCAAACACCTTATATTTTTACTGGCCTTTCATTACGTTTCAGCACATTTTTTTTAATTTTGACGAACTTGTGAATTATTAGGAAACATTTTAAAAGATGAATGAAATTGGAAAAGCCGTTCTCAACTTATAGTGTGACCAAAAGAAAAGGTTGAGTTTTGTATATCTACGAGTATAGATAAATTTAATATTTCTTCGTTTCACTTTACAATTTACAAAATTGTTATCACTAGTATAAACAGTATAAACAAATCTTGAACAAAAAATGAGTTTAAATTACACAGTCCAATATTTTAATGTTATTTCTGCACTGTGGCACCGATTCCGCGGTCGGTGACGGTCGCGAGAACAAGACAGCGTTAAATCCCTAATTTGACAGAACTACCTAGCCTTAAACTGGGAAAAAAAAATTAACTATAACTACTTTCTACCAACATTATAAAAGCAACAAAATGGATGTTTTGATGCCATAACGGCTGAACGAATCAGGTTGAAACTTAAAACACAGACTTGAGTCTGGAATAGCACATTAGCTAACTTTTTTAAATTTTTAGCGGGAAAATTACGAAAACAGGGACAACGTGTTAAACCGCGAGACATTACTATTAATATTTAAATATATTTTTCTACCAGTCGAATAGATTGTCAGCAGACACTCAGGGTGGTTTCTTTGGTTGTAAACTATAATTTTAAAAGTGCCTGAACCCAGTCTACTCACTTTTATAGTATGTTCAGGAAGAAAAGCACCAGGATTTTCCTTATTTACTGTGAAAAAGATGCAAAACGTTACTTTTACTGGTATTTGTTTGCTTCCTATTTAGAAAATGTAGAATGTCTATTTTTTTGCTACATATTTTGTTTTGAAACTTTAATTAATCAAATAATCTGCCCCTAACTGTACCTATTCTACTTTTGTTAAAAGAAAGCCTAGGTTGTATAATGAGTTGCCTGAGTAATTGGTTACAGTCTTGCTCAAACGTAAACCTTCAAAAGTTAAAAAAATACGTAACGCAAATACTTACTAAACTAGACTTATTATTGTAAATTAACTTAATTAACCAAAGTCAAAGTTTTTTATTGATAAATGTACAATTTACACGCCAATTACTAAAACATAAAAACAAAAGAAAAAGAAATGTTAATCAATTTAAACTTAGCAGAATAAAAAAAATCTGGTTGCCTGTAAAGTCGGTTTTACGGGCGAAGATTTTACGTGACAACGTCTTTTTCTCGGTAGAATATTTATTGATATGAATATAATTAAATTGCACAATAGGAACAAGGAATTGAATGAAAATAAGAATTGCACAAATTTTAACTATAGAAATATATTTTGTTTACTAAAACATTGTACATGTAAACTTAAACTTAACTAATTCCTATTTGAGTGATTTTGTTGAGGATAGGACGATGATAGGAGAAATATGAAATGAAAGGAAGTGTGACTCATCGTAACGTTACCGAGCGTTACACTTTTTCATAAGTGACTCCCAGCCGCAACCTAATTTAAGACGTTGTCACGTCAAAAACAAACAATACATTTTCAAAGTTTGAAATAATTACTTCATTGTATTATAATAATTGTATTATATCGTACAGAAAATTGTCAAGCATTATGCGAGTATAATAATTATGTTTTAATACAATTGTACTGACTCATTTCAATTTTTTGTACAGTAATTTTGCCGTCACTCTCTAAAAATTCGCTGTAACTATAAAAAGTTTGATCGATAAGCCAGTACTCTAATCTGTTTTGAAGCTACCGAAACTTTGGACCGATGCTACTATTTTAGGAAGAGTATTATAAAGTTCCGGTCCCATAATGTGAGTCAGCTTCCGCGACCTCGTGAGAGAGTGCGGTATAGCATCCAGCTTGCAGATTACTGATCCTAATAAAAACTTTGTTTTTATTGATAATACTGTTATTAATTTCCCCAGACCGTGGAAGACCTAGAGGCGCACTGCAAAATGGCGGGCATCGAGATAGTGACCCGACAGTCGTTCCTGTCGGACCCGGCGGACGCGGTGCGCAACTTGCGGCGGCAGGATGCGAGGGTCATCGTCGGCCTGTTCTACGTGGTCGCGGCGAGGAGGGTGCTCTGCGAAGTTTACAAACACCGCCTCTACGGGAAATCCTACGTCTGGTTTTTTATAGGTAAGTGTCATTTTTACTACTCTTTACCATACTGATTGCCTTGTTTTGTAACCGATTTAAAATTATTTTATTTTAACCGGATAAAACAAAACAAAAAAATAACAGGCTAAAACATGTATATGTTTTATGGATACATGTGTTCTTAGTACGTACTAACTCTACTCAATCGTCCACATTTCGTTCATCAGAAAATACGTGACGTTTGGCGGCTCTGGGATCTTGGACTATTATTCAATTTATGTGAAAATCAACACGAAGTATAAACAATGTTTTACGTCTGACCAGAACACTGACTGTCATAGAATGTACACATGAATTTTGAGAATCTGATATTTCGAGAATCTGATATTTTGAGAATCTGATATTATGCGAATAAGCCGATCGGAACGCTACGATCTTGCCGTAAAAGAATATTGATACGAAAACTAACGTGGTTATTACACAAAAATGTCATTTTAAATAAATACACGTATAATACACATATACTCGTAGTAATAGGTATAGAATATTGGATTTCAAAGAAAATTGTTCGCGTCTAAAACTGCTTAGTAATCAATTGTCCTTAAAACTTTTATGATATGTCGCATAGCGAGGTAACAACGACGACTTGGTGAAAGAAGTTTGTGAATATAATAACCACATGACGTTTTTTTAACCAATAACCGATTAATAATATTTAATCGGAATATCCATTACAGTTCTAACTTCTAAAAATAAAGCCATATAAACTTAGAAGTTCATAGCAGATAGGTATTAAGTCGGACATCTGGGGCGTAATAATCATAACGCCGTTGATCTTATTTAATGTATTTAATATTGACTGGCCTCGTGGCTTAGTGGGTAGTACCTCTGCCTGCGAAGTCGAGGGTCATGAGTACGGTTCCCACCCAGTGCAAATATTTGTATGATAAATTCAAATATTTGTACTGTGTTTGGGGTTTTTTTATAAAATAAGTATGTATTTAAGACTATATAAGTATTATATCAGCTATCTAGCCGCCATAGTACAAGCTTTGTTTAGTTTGGGGTCAGATGGCGTTGTGTGAACTATCCACCAAAATTTATTTATTTAAATTTATTTATACAACAAAAATTTATTAAATTTTTAATAAACAACATTTTTTCATACTTATTATTTAAGTTGGCCAAGCACGTAAATCTTACGCAAATAAAACCACACGCTGCTAAGGTTAAGTAGTATTTGTTCATTCTCTCGTTATTTGCGCACTTGATTATAAATAAGTCCTAATCCCGCATTCTCTTATCGCGCAAACCGAATTACCATCGCGCCACGCATGATCCCTCTCTGACCGCACCTCGGCCTATCATTACCCATTATATTTGTAAAGGGGAATATATAAGCAGTGGCTTGAAGCGTTTCAGAACTAAACCCTATGAAAGGTAAATAAAGCCTTTGTTGACGAAACCTCAAGGAATATCAGTCTTTGAGGTAACCTCATAAATAAGATTATCCACAAGCCCAGAAAATCTTGGCCATCACGAGTCTGGCCGGCGACATTTAAACAAAAGATCATCCCTTTCTGTGGGAACCGCTCACGTCTTTGCATTATAATAATTTCTCAGAAATGTCCCTCACAAGAATTCAATCCCATTTCCTTTGAGCTATTATTTGGTCTTCGTGACTTATGGCCTCTTTTATTAACTCTTTGATGCCATTATGTGCCGCTGTTTGCACGAAGAAATTTAAAACAACGTGTCGTTAAAATAAGATACGCGCTTGGTAATAAGAGAGCTTTATAAATGGCAGAAAAGACGGGATTATGAGAGAAATAATGTGTGGTTGGCGACACGTCCCGGTCGCTTCGCCTCGCTCCGGCACCGCCAGAAACCATTTACGTTTATGAAGAATGATTAGAGGTATAAAGAGTATTAGTACGACATTAGGTACGCTGACAATGAAACAGGAAAATGGACTATTTCATTTTATTAACAGACATTATAAAATATTCATGTTACAATATTAAAAGTCTCTTTGAAGACTTGATCATTGTTTCCTTTCATTTCTTTTTTTTTATAAATGAGTCTCGCGGGTCTCACTGAGATATTTATTAATGAATTTCTCGGACGGATTCCCGAGAGAGAAACCACGGATTGCGACAGTAATGGAAGTGGAAAAAATCTTAGATAAAGTGAACAGGAGAGAGGGTGTTGTAACGATACCCCAGCGTCCGATAAAACATTGAAATAGATATTTGCATGATGTGCCTCGGCGCAATTTACGCAGTCTCTTATTCTCACATTTTAAGAACATTTTGCCAAGTTTTATGATGTATAGTAGAATCTTTTTTAAGATCTCATTTGAGCGTTAGCGTCTTGGAAAAAAGACTATAGTAACTTAGTAGAAAACATTATTATGAAAACGGCATGTTCCAAGAAAGGCTTACTTGAGACTATATGTCATCTGCTAACCCGCACTTAGCCAGTGTGAAGGATTATGGGCTTAATCTTCCTTTGCGAGCAGTACCCGTGTCGCAATGGTACGCAAATGGTACATACCTATGCTTATGTTGGCTGGTTCGATGAGTAGACTAAATATAGGGTATCTAGGATCTTGCTGATAAAAGGCTAACTCGAGACAAGTAACGTAAACAAAGAGAGTCATATGCTAACAAGGTAAATTAATTTTTATGTTATTTTCTCTGTGGAGAATTTTTTCAGCTATTTTTATTTTGATGAATAGAAAGAAAATATCAAGGCCGAAATACAAAAAATAGCTTTTGAGTGACCTATCGAGACAAACAAATACTCCATAGAACCTACTAACGTAGCGTTAACGTTAACGTAGCATATTTGCAGCGCTACTGAAGCTTACATAGCAAACCAAGCTCTATAGGTTCGCAATAGTGGCTCAACTAATTTGCTTTAGCATCGACCATCCATTAGTAAATTGCAGTTTTTACTCTACAAGATTCCCTTATGCAAAACAGAAACTGAATTAAATTCGGACCGCAAGGTAGACTCAACTAGTTTCACCCAAACTTTGTTTAACATTTGGTTTTCGTAGTTACTTATGTAGTTTTATCATAATGTTTTAATATTTGCTGTCGACAATCTACTGTCCTACCGCGACAGTTAAGTCGGTAATCTGTTCTGTCTCACCTGTATTTTGTTTAACTTCAGCTATTTTTATTTTGATGAATAGAAAGAAAATATCAAGGCCGAAATACAAAAAATAGCTTTTGAGTGACCTATCGAGACAAACAAATACTCCATAGAACCTACTAACGTAGCGTTAACGTTAACGTAGCATATTTGTAGCGCTACTGAAGCTTACATAGCAAACCAAGCTCTATAGGTTCGTAATAGTGGCTCAACTAATTTGCTTTAGCATCGACCATCCATTAGTAAATTGCAGTTTTTACTCTACAAGATTCCCTTATGCAAAACAGAAACTGAATTAAATTCGGACCGCAAGGTAGACTCAACTAGTTTCACCCAAACTTTGTTTAACATTTGGTTTTCGTAGTTACTTATGTAGTTTTATCATAATGTTTTAATATTTGCTGTCGACAATCTACTGTCCTACCGCGACAGTTAAGTCGGTAATCTGTTCTGTCTCACCTGTATTTTGTTTAACTTCGTATAACATTGACTGTTGTAATAATGAAAACAGAACAGCAATAAAACACGATTTGTGTATTCATGAGAGTGAGAGGCGCGGGTGCGCCGTGACGCTTGTTACGAATGGTGATTGTCTTTTGAATCAATTCTCATTAATGTAGAGTTTGGTAACATTTACATTCCACCCTTGTTTGTGACTAGTGACTGAATAGACAGTGTATATAGACGCGTATGCGGTTGAGTACTTAGCATAATTGAGAGGGCGTGCTATTGTATGGTAATGTGGGTTGATTTCAATATACGTTTGCGTATTTTTGTTGTGAATCTAGCATAACCTGCGGTAAAATAAGAAAGTATATCTAGAAACTAAATTAATGTGACATTTGTTTGCATAAAATAGAACAATAAAAGTTAAGTTATAATATTAACGGCGTACAACTTTTAAAAACAAGTTTTTTTTTAGTTTTTGTTAAAGTTAAAAAAGTTACCAAAATGTTGAAGTTGAAAATTGGAGTATTTTATTAGAATAACATATCACGTGATAGAGAGGGTTTAGTTGTAAATTATGACATCATGGATGGCGTGGTATATCATAAGTAAGCATGTTAGTATCGTAATTAAGCTAGTTTCTTCTTTCTTCTATTACATTTATAAATGTGATAGTTTGGATGTCTGGAAGTATGTTGCTCAATCATGCAGCAAAAACTAAAAGGATCAAACTGAATTAATATAAAACTAAAGTCGATTATAATTGGAAGTAACACATAGGCTACTTATCATCCTAAAAACGCTGAGTTCCTTCGGGCATTCTTCATTTTCTAAAGGTCTATACGAACGAAGTCGTAGGCGTTTACGAGTAACTTTTAAGTTTTAATAATTCTATTAAATATATTAATTTTGAAGCTTATAAGAAAAAGAACAAGCTATCAAAACCGCGCGATGCAATATTACTTTAAATTAATTAACATTTATACATGCCTTTCTTTTGTTATGCCATCTTTCCAACACCATAGCATCTTCATCATTATCTAGAAAATAGTACTTACACATACAATAGACATTGTCAAATTTTTTGCTATAGTGGACGGAGGGTCTACGTCTAAAGGCTGGACGGCGTCGTAGTGCAGCTGACTTTGGCTTAACGTCTTTGATGTGTCAAAAACAAAACCGTAAACCGTAACCTTATATACATAGCACCCTATTCGTATCTCAAATTAGTTCATGTTGAAGAGAATAGCAGAAAAATTCCATCGCCTAATATCATTGGCCCCAGAGGTACATAAAACCGGGGAGCTTAACTAAAACAGCATATTGCTCTCTCATTTCTTTTCGGCTCAAACTGTAGAGACAGCGATATCACTAGCAAAAGTCATTTAACTAGGCGGTAGGACGGCGAGTTTGCTAGGTTATCAGCGTCCGTCGGACGCAGATATTTTTCTTTTTCTGTAATAAATCTTTATTACGACATAAAACTGCCACTAAAGTGATCACTTCATAACTGTAATAAAAATAATCGAAACGTTTCGTGACATTCGGCTGATATTTCACATTTTTTCCGTGCGTAAGTCATACTTGCTAAAAATAATACATATTTAAAAAAACATGTGGTGTCATGGGGCACCAGGTAGAAACGAAGTTCTTTTGAATAATATAGAAGCAACACATTTTGCAAAAAATTTATAAATTTATGGTAACACTGTGACCAGCACTACTTTTGGTGGTACTTTTTACGCGTCACTTCTATTTTTCTTACGGTCTTAAGGTACAAGTTGGCGCTGAGACCGCGACGCGAGACCGCGACGCGAGACCGCGACAGGCACTATATAATTGTATGGGCGCCAGTCCGCGCCTGTCGCGGTCTCCTGTCGCAGGCTTGCAGCGCAGTGCGAACTTGTACCTTTAGTCTCATATTTTTTTCAGTTCGGTCGCGCCACAGATTTCTAAATCATTTCAGTAATCTGTGGGTCGCGCATTAATATCCCTATTTCCTCCAAGCCTTCCTTATGGAACTTCGTTCCAACAGTTGACGAATATAATAACAAAAGTATTTCAAACAGCTCTGACAATTATATCTGTATCTGGGGGCACGGCAGTGCACCACCAAGTCGAGCGCGAAGCAAACATTGCCGTACCATCCTTTACTGGAACCATTTCGCTGCATTTTCAGTCCCCTAATTGAGACCCTCTGGCTAAGACCAGAACGCTGAAATTTTCGTCATCTAGTAAACTATAATCACATATTTAAAATCCAAAATTTTAAGTCGGTACGTCATTTAGTTCCGAAGTTAAGCGAAGGCAAAGTTTCGTATTTACGACACTCACTCATGATCATCAAAATAGAACTAGTACTTCCCATAAACTCAAAGAGCTGAAATTTGGTACAGACTTAGGGTTTTATGGCCACATAAAGGGAAAACTATAAAAACTAGGAATATCAAAAATCTGGAGTACCTGGTGCCCCTTATTTGACAACACAAGAGCCCAACCAAACTACTAAAGATCGACATACCGCCTTTACAAAAAATATTTAACTTTGTCCTCTTCTCTTCTCCTCATTTGATGTCAAAAACCGAAGGTCTGAAGTATCTTGATGAAGTACCCTCAGCTTGTCTCATTAGAGAAACAGTAATCCCTAACCAGATTCTACTGTTGGTACATAAAAAAATCGACTGTCATTGCAAAAATCCGGCATAGTGGGACACATCTTCTAATTTAATCTAGCCTATTGCTTCCCACTACTGGACGAATGCCTCCCCTTCTGCAAAGATAATGTAATATAGCCCTTCTGCTTTTAATACGCATACAAATAAAATTAAAGAAAAACTTTTCATTTCGTGTTATGACGCTGTCAGTCAATTTTGTCAGTCGCTGTCGTCGTAGAGTTTATTTGTGTTTTGATTTCACACAAAGAAGTTGGAAAATTAAATTTCGCATAATAATATCATAAAAAAATGGTGATAATACCAAAGACGACTATGAACTTAGTGGCTACCAAGTAGTTGATATGCCCAAAGACGGGTCTTGTCTCTTCTATTCATCTTTCTTGGTGTATGGTAGAACTGACTCAACATGCTCTATCAGATCTGTTATAGTTGCATACGTTGGTGAACATCAGTTCACAATACGCGCGTCCGCCATAACGTTTCTACGAAGTGTTTAGTTTGGATAACAATATATGGTCAGAGTTAAAATTTTAAAACGCATATATTTATGTAAATAAAATTAAAGGAAAATTCTGAATAAGGCTAGACTAGCTTTTATTTATTTTCGGTCTTCTTCCAATCTTCTAAAGCTCTTTGTCTATTATAGAATGGGCAATACAAAAAACTGTTGCTACTGTACAAGAATCGGAACCGGAAAAAAAGAAGAGAAAGATTTGTAATAGTAAAAAAGTACTCGTAAAGAGAAAAAAATGTGTCAAATAAAACAACTGATATAATAAATCAATAAGTCCACGTTCCTACAAAAAGAAGTGAAATCCCACCAAAAACATTCTGTAAAAAAACTTGCCAAGTCTCGATGGAGCTGTATATTTATCTCTAAAAAGTAATAAAATCTAGACAAAGCCGTGCCAAGTCTAAGGTTCCTTACTGTTATTTCTTTATTATTACAGTTAATGTTGTGTGACTTGGCCGTTGAAGGGTACACAAGGGTATAAAACGAGGTGCTCCATGACATCATTGCGCCAATCTGTCGCCAGGACCGCTTGGTCGTTGAAGGGTAGCGGCTCGCCTACACATACATAAGTATTATTGTTTTTTTTTATTGTTCACACCATATAGGATACATACAATTTAGGGAAAACAGTAAGACAAAAACAATTGACTGGTTATTGAATTAACGTTTTCCAAGTGGCCATTTTCCATCGTCAATGGTAGCGGTTCTGGCGACAGATTAGTGCAATGGTGTCATGGAGCACCTGGTTTTATACCCTTGTGTACCCTTCAACGGCCAAGTCACACAACGTTAACTGTAATAATAAAGAAATCGCAGTAAGGAACCTTAGACTTGGCACAGCTTTGTCTAGATTTCATTACTTTATAGATATAAATACGATATACAGCTCCATCGAGACTTGGCTAGTTTTTTACAGAATGTTTTTGGTGGGATTAGGGTTTTTAAATATAATTTGCTTTCATGACGTTTGCCAACTGAATGGCTTCTATGAACAGGACAATTGTTTTTGAAGGGTTTAATTGTTTTTTTAAAGATACCTCTGAACAGCTGAACAAAACTTTCAAAACTAAATTTGTAACATATCAAACACTTTTTACTGTCACTCTATAAGTCCAATGATTTTATTTTACAAATAATTATGCTACTTTATACAAAACAGTTTGCTTTATAAATTTGTCTTTCATAAAACTATTTTGCTGAGAAATACCTACAGTCAGTATTATACAAAATAAATGTTAATAAGATCCGCAAAACCAACAAAATTTAAAATAAAATGTATTACACATATTTTTTTGTGAAGTTTCTAGTTAAGACAAGTACTCATATGTGCAACATAAGACTATAATATTTGTATATATGATACCTGATATAACAAATGCAATTGGCAAAAAGGCTGTATACTTATGTCGATAATAAATTTGAAGTGGTGTAGGATACCTGCGGCTCTTTGCAGAGTCCGCATGGCTGGGGAAGTACCACACCTTTGCCAGTTATTCTATGTCAAATAATCATGCGCAAATAAAACTGTGTTCCGATTTTGATGGCAATGTTTCAAAATAAATTACAGAGCATAAAGATAAAGAATCTTGGTATTTCTGGGCAATGAGCGCAGTGCAGTGTTCCGTAATGATTTGTATTTTTCATATCCCAATAGCTGTATGAGTCTATGTTTTTATAAGCAGGCGTCTTGCTTGTCATCAGACATATGCCATACTCGTCTCGTCACTTTTTACTAGAAAATAATAATATTAAACAAAACAAGTCACGAATTGATTAAGTTACATTCATACTTCATCAGAAATGCTCGACGAAAATGCAGTTTATGAAGCTAAATTTAATTACAAACATACCTGAAAATTTCTGAAGGGTCGCCGCTTTGTTAACCTACATTCCTATGGTGGCCAGATTTCGTCGAGCACAAAATGTAAACAATGCCTCACAGTCGCCTCACTCTGGTATAAACGGCCGCTTTGACAATACCACTTGTGTTTTGAAGTATGCCCCGTCACATAAAACAAGTAGGTATTACGAAATTGTTTCCAACAAAAGAGACAATGAGACGCGGCTCGCCTCGTTGATACAAATTGTTTCAAATATGATTTATTCTACGAGTAGCGGACTTTTGCAATTTGAATTGTCAGAAAAAATATACGAGAAAGTTATTATTGCCTTTCTGAAACGCTCAAGTTGTATGAAAATAGGCGGCCGCGGGCGCAAAGCGAAGCGGGAGACGATACAACAAACACACATTTGTTCGCCTCAGGTTCTCCCGACAAACAGGACAAAGGAAGCGAATAGAAAGAGGATAAATAATGGTCCGAGGGCGCGTTGCGTTCATACAAATAGAGGACCAATTCTGCGTTCATCCCTCGCACAATACTTGGAAATAATTGCCGTGCAATATGAAACTATGTTCTTTATTAGAAACATTCTTTATTGCGAGCATATTCATACTCTCATTCATATTCTATTAATTCCAATTATATTTATTTTGTTACAACAATTGAATGACGTAATACTGCTAATAAATTTCTGTTTACACGAACTGTGTTGGTTATGGCAACCACATGCAAATAACTCTCTTACGGATTATTTAATAAATACACACAACAATCAGCTTTCAATTCAGCCATAGCTGGCACATATTTGACATGGCGTGTATAAACGTAACATGCGCGTTTAAATTTAAATTTCAATCGTCTATCAGCTAAGTACCTACTGCATAAATTGATCATCACGGTATTGTGGCTGCAAACAATAGCTTAAAATAATAAATGATCTCGGTCACATTTTATTGTGTGAATGGTATTTAATGGTAAAGAATGTTAAAACTTTTTGTCTTGGTTTTGGTTATGATTCATCAATAGCTTTTAAATACTTGCAATTTTTACTCGTATTGAAAATATTACACTACACATGACACTATTGTTTTACACAGGACTTAATTGTGATCAAAATTATTATTTGATTACCTCGCATCATTTTTAGCCACGTTACAATGACGTAGTCACAAGAAGACTGAATAAAATGCAGGTCGTCTCATTGTGAAATGTGGAGATCTCTAACTATCCTCATTTAATCTACAAAATAGCCGAGTTGACACTACGACACACAACACTAACTGTATTACGTATTAACCCCCAGGCTGGCACAGAGTATCTCTTTCCACGATTCATGTGTAATTATTTATTACTGGTTTTTACCAAACCATCATAATCATCCTCCATACTTGACATTATGATGTTTTTAATTATCAATAAAAAAACTAGCGAACAGTGTTTTTAATCATATTTGTATTGCAGGCTGGTACGAAGACAACTGGTTTGAAACAAATTTGGAGCGAGAAGGGATCGAATGCACTGTGGAGCAAATGCGAGAAGCTGCCGAGGGCCACCTGACCACAGAAGCCCTCATGTGGAACCAGAATCAGAATCAAACCACCATCTCAGGAATGACTTCAGAGGATTTTCGGTGAGGAAATTCTACATAAACAGGATAGATACCAGTCACCTTTCTATTAAAATCTCGAATGGTGCGTTTTCATACTTCAAATATACTTACTTGTCAAATATACGTTTTCAATTTTGTTAAAGCCATATCAATGTTTCATTTTGATAGAGAACTTAACAAAAATGTGTGTGCTTTCTTAAGCAGAAGTGAAAACTAAATAGAGAAATAACTATTAAAAACTATTAAAAAATTACTCCATATAATTTCAATATAGTAAACACAGCAATACGACAGTGATAGCAGATAGACAGTGGCAGTTAAATGTACAGTATCTTTCTCGCTTGAGCACACTCGGCGGTCCCGAGTTCACCCGAACAAATCTTTCACTTCCGAACGTGAGGTTTAGCCTTATTCACAGCCTACGAAAAATCTGTGAAAGCGTCAGAAAAAGTTTTCTTAAAAATATTTTAAAAACACGTTGGTGCCATTTATCGAAATTGAGAACAATCTTTGTTATCAATATTCGCATTTTAAAAATACTTCATTAGCGTTGCTCTATTCGTAGCTTTAGTAGGGCTACGTATCAGAAACGTTACCGGTTTTTGATTTGAAGCTTGGCTGAACATTTTGAAAAAGAAAAAACTCTGTTGCACCCTTATGGTGCAACAGGTTTTTTTTTTACTGTAAATTAAAATTTAAGTAAGTTTTAAGTTGTAAGTTTTAATTTAATGTAAATTATGTAAAATATTTAAACGCTATCATAATTCGATATTTATTATTTTAACGATATTTAGTGCAACACTTTTGTTTTTATTGCCATGTTGCGGACGATATACAAATTTAAGCAAATATTTCGGATACCTACTAACTTTTTCCACCTGAAAAAACATATATCTAACCTTTACAGAATTGTAAGGTACAATAACTGATTTGGCAACACTGACGCCCCTAACCCGTAGTCATACTCTTTGCGCAGTCTCAACCGCTTGAGGTCGTAAAATTTTTAAGTAAGGTACACAAACACCGTACAACCCATTTCCAGGTGCTCAAATACCTATTCAACTCCATCTCGCATCCAGGGTACATGGTTTTTCTCCACACAAGGAAACAAAATGGGTCAAACAGCCTTTTAACGTCGAGATACCATGCACGTATTTGTGAACTTGATTTTTCCAAATCACTGTTACCAAAATACCTGTGACTCCCACAAGGCGATGCGGAAACGCGTAAGATACGCGATATCGCGCCGCTTACCGGCTTTTTATTGTTATGTCTGCCTCGAATGAAACCTTGTTGTCAAGAGCAATAAATGTTTCAAAGAGCACTTGCTGGGCCAATTGACGGAACGTTTATTTTCTCCAAAGAGTTAGCCTTTGAATGGGGTTTAATTTTACAGTTGATTATACCGAAAGAAACCTTTTGAAAACGAATGCTCGATATTTTTAGAACGTGAGTCGCAAAAAATGTTTGAATTGGCAATATTATGGCTTAGACCTATTAATTTTTACTGTATTGGAAAACATTTTTTTAGATGTGAAAATATCTTTCGGCGTATTAGGCATTTTTAGAGACGGGGAAACACACTTGACGACACTGTAAGCGCTACCGACAACACTATAGGTATATAAAGATGTAGGACCACCTCTGGGCCTATGATCTACCAAACAAAAAAGAACTAACGAAACTAACTTCTTGTTTTTGTACAAAATTACGCATTGTGTAGGGGTTGTGATTACGTTACGTCTTCGTAAAAGTTGTACAATGAATGACGTCACTCCAAACTCCTAACTACTGTATTGTTGTCATTTTTGTTTGTGAAACAAAAGGAAAAACAAGTGTACACAAAGAGTACATTTTTATACTACGCACAGAGTTGGCACAAACGCTTTACACCGAAAGTACGGGTAGCGTCTTTCTTGCCTTGTCGCTCTTGTGGAAGTGTCATACTTTTGTCGCGGCACATCACTGTTGCCATAGAAAGTATGTACGTAATCTGCTTACGCTTGACACAAAGGAACCGTGCGGAAAATCTAACTCTATACGTAGTATATGTAAACTCTTTGCGTGTACAATATATATAATTATCTAACTGACGGAGTAATTGGTCTTTTTACTTATCACGCCTATTCTTCCAAGTGCAGATTTAGATTTTTTTTATTTATGTTGAATTTAACGGTGAAGGAAAACTTCTTGAGTGGATGGACCAAGATGGACATGATTCTCGAATCATGACATACGTTATCTGCCAATCCGCAGTTAGATAGCGTTGTCAATTCTTTATGTCAATTGTTGTCAATTTGACTGGCCTCGTAGCTCAGTGGGTAGTAACTCCGCCTGCGAAGCCGAGGGTCGTGGGTTCGATTCCAACCCAGTGCAAATATTTGTATGATGAATTCAAGTATTTGTACTGTGTCTGGGTGCTTCTACCTATAATAAGTATGTATTTAGAACTATTATGTATATTATCAGCTATCTGGCCACCATCTTACAAGCTTTGCTTAGTTTGGGGTCAGATGGTGTTGTGTGTGAATTGTCCACGTTTATTTATTTATTATTTTATCGTCCTAATTCAGTCTTTTCAGTAGGAACACTCATAAATATTGGTGTACAGTTCACACACAACACATTCTAGCGACAAACTAAGCAATGCTCGTACCATAGAAACCATAATATATAGCTGATTTAATACTTATATATTTTTAAATACAACTTATTATACATATAAAACACCCAAGCACAGCACAAATATTTTAATTCATCATACAAAGATTTTCACTGGCTGGAGATCGAACCCATGACCCACGGCCTTTGCAGACAGATTTACTACCAACTTAGACACCAGTCTTAGACTTAGACTGGTGTCTAAGTTGGTAGTAAATCTGTCTGGCCAGTCATTAAATAGGCTGTTTATCTTAAAAGTCAGTAATGCGCTTCCATCGTCGTAAAATCAAGTTACAGTGGTAGGACTATTTGCAGAGTCAGCCTGGAGAACTTTTACCAAAATTATTCTACCCCCAAGCAATAATCTGCAAACATCACTGTTCTGATATAAAGGGAAATGTTTGCACAGAAAGTACTTGATATATAGACTACAGGCCCGTGATCAAAATTTATGGCTCAAATGAATCACCAGGAGACCTATGTAGGATGATAAAGTAATAAGATTCAGCACTATGCCGTCACTTGTAAGCTGCCAACTGAGTGCAATTGAAGCAGGGGGGGGGGATCCTAATCCTCGATCATTTCTCCTTGTCGCATGATTTTTGTACGGCGTTGCGGAATAATAGAGTAGAAGAGGTATACAGATGAATCATCTCTTATTTCTGAATGACGAGCGCAGTTTAGAGGTAATTAATAAATAATGATTTCAACTTTTCACATTACAATAACTAATACTTTATCTAATATATCATGCTTCTCCCGTCTTTTTTCTATACTATAAAAAAAAAGCTATCCTACGGTACAGATTGATCGTGGTAAGGGTTTCGCTCACTCTGGCGAATAATGAGAGTAATTAATAAACGTGAAACAAAAGACTTCAAGAATGACGATAAATCTTTGGCACTATAATAGCCGTCTCTATACTAATCGACTCTGTTTTCACCTATTTTAGAAGCAAGAAGACCGAAAGAATGGAAATGGAAAATAGGAAACGGAAGGATCCTAGTGTTCTCAAAAATATATCGTCTTTACCCCTTATTAATACGATAACTTTGACTTTTTTAGTTGTAGTTCTTAAGCTAGATGTTAGCATCTGTTATTACCACCCTCTATTGTAAAAATAATGTTCTAACACTTATTCCGATAAACAGAAAAAATATGCCATGCGGTGGAGCCATTGTCAAGTGTGCCTAGTTTTACACAGTTACATACCTAAGATACAATTAAGATAATTTAATTTGCACATTATAACAAAGAAACAAGTCGGATTTATTTTGCACAATGTAGGTAACAAAGAAACAAGCCGGCATTCCAGAAACTGACATATTTGGTATAACTTTATAATACTCGGAATGGAACTCATGTTGAACTCTTTTCCTGACTACGGTTTTAAGTTAAACGTAAGATTCAGGTCCAAGATTTGCTTAGTTAGTTACTTAGTTAGGGGCTAGTTAGTGTTGTACAATGAATGAGCATTTAAAAATAACAAAAAAAATGACACCGAACTGTGTATAGTCCCATACTTTCTGAACTATTACTATTACAAGTTATACTTTTGATAGTTTTTTTGTGTTAATTAGTACAAGGTTTATATGAATATACTTTAAAAAACACACATTAAATAAAATAAAACAAAATAAAAATGAGTGGCGAGTGAACAATTTATTGGTGGGTGGAGCGGTTACGTGCTTATATATGTAAAATTAGCTTTATCCATACATTTTTGTTACTTCGGCTTGTCGAATCTACTCGTATCATATCTAATATGTATTGACTTGTACGTTATGTATCTTTCGCGCTGGAGTAAATCCCAAAATCTCCGCTTGGGCTCCCCTGCTAATATTAAGTTATGGAACGAGCACGGCTCGTACCTGGTGCTAAGCATTCATACATTTCATTCATGAACATTTAAACACAGTGCTACGCAACGATGTGAACAAGAAGGATCCAAATTACTGCCTAGCGGTACTCCACACTCGTCGCCCAGCGATAAAAGATGGATTATTCTCTTTCCTTGCAATTTCAATGAAAACCTTACCCTTCAAACCGATACAAAGTAATGTTTCCACATTGCTAATTGGCGGCAGACTGGCAAGAATGTCGTAAAACCTGCTATATATTATCTTATGTCATTATTATGTATATAAGACTCTTTGAGTAGTCAAAGAGTCCCTACCACAACATACATAGCTAGGAAAGAGTATTTCGTTTCTTTACTTCCTTTACAATCAAAAATATACCTACTTGTATACAATTTTAATTACAAAATTTAAACATTATTAACTGTAGAGACTGTCTATTATGATACCAATGATTACACTGATATATTTTTTCTTAAGAACGAAGTAACAAAATTAGCTGCTTAGTATTGTATCTACAGCAGTTTTACAAGCAGAAGTACTTTTTCAGTTATGCTCTATAAACAATTGTCATGTTAATTTTATCTATATACTAAGTCTGTTTCATTGAAACTGACCAAATTTCTATTTGGTGAAAATTCTATTATTTTTCACAATTGGGTCACGTTAAACAACTTCTAAACATTGTGGCGGTGCCAGACCCATGCACACTGGGTACTGGCTTCACTGGACACTGTCCGCTTGTTTTGTTTCGTTTTGTACTTTGTCTTTTGTTGTGTTTTACTTGTGAATGAACAATCTACAAATACTGGAGTTCCAGTTACTGGAAATATGTTTTACAGAAAGTACCGTTTTGAAAACTGAAATTGGGTTTTTTCATTAATTAAATTTATTGATTAATTACAGGTGTCGTAAATATCTATATTAATACATATTATTATAAAGTGGCAGAGGTTTTTTGTTTGAACACGCTAATCTCAGGAACTACTGGACCGATTTCAAAAATTCTTTCATCGGTGAATGTGCACGTGATCTTTAAGGGCTAAATATTATATACCACGGGTGAATCCGGTACGGATCGCTATTGTTTGATAATCTAATATATTATGCAATTCTCGTGTCACAGTTTTCGTTGCCATACTCCTCCGAAACGGCTTGACCGATTTTGATGAAATTTTTTGTGCTTATCCGGTATCTATGAGAATCAGCCAACATCTATTTTTCATCCCCCTAAATGTTAGGGATAGTCTCCACCCCAAAATTTTATTTTTATTTGTTAGACAAAAATTTTAATTTCTATTTTTTATGATACAACATACAAAAACACATACAATCCTCAATTTTCACCCTTCTACGATCAACCCTTATTTTATTAGGAAATTATTTATATGGCAAAACAACGTTTACCGGGTCAGCTAGTTATTTTATAAGATTACTGTAGGGTATGTAGACAATAGAACATTGGAATGGAACATTGGTCAAATAAAGGCAAGAATCACGGAATTAGAAATAGTCGGCTATTCACTTGTATAAGCGTTTATTTTGGGACACTAAAACTTATCTCAAAATCTACCTAGGGGTGATCTAGTAGGGTGTCTGGGTGTGTGTAGGGTGTCTTCAGATATCCCAAAGTCAAAGATCAAAAACTCAATTTTTGTAATTTATCGCATTTATTGCCTATGTCTAATTTCCTCTGGGTTTTATGCTTTTTTAATCTATTATAAATTATTGTTGTAGAAGAATACATTTTCAATTTTTTGGCCCCAGATATCTATACTAATATTATAAAGAGGAAAGATTTGTATTTTTGTATTTTTGTATGGCACGAATAAACTCAAAAACTACTGGACCGATTTTAAAAATTCTTTTGCCAATAGAAAGCTACATTATCACTGAGTAACATAGGCTATGTTTATCACGAAAAAAAAATGAGATATCTACGTAAATTTTTACTAAAACCAACGCAAGGTATAAAAAAAACAGTCATAAAATGGCTTTCATCGCATACGCTGCGGAAAGTACTAATGATAGACCAAAACAATGTTCTACAATATTATAGAGCGTATTAAAATCTACAAAAACCTCGCGAGACCATATGTCTAACTTCAGTAATTACCTCGCAACAACTACTTTTTACATTTTAAAAGTAAGTAAAATGCCTATCAAATTCAGACCATGTTATCAACACATTTGTATTAATTCTTATCCAAATAAATTATTTCTTATTCAAGACTCTTTTAATACCTATTGATTACTTTTTGAATTATTGAAGTCGGACATTCCATTCAAAATATTTAACGAAATTAAAAATATCAATCCTATCAAAATGCGGCGCCGCGCGCGCAACACCGATAGAGAGGACACCGAGGCACGGGGGAGAGGTGTTCGCAGCTATGAAATAGGTAAGTACGAGTAGCCGCGCGCGCGTCTACTAATTCGCGTGGTCGCCTCGCTACGTAGGTAGTGGACGCAAATGATATTAAATATTAAACATTTTTTCGTAACACTTTTTTATGTTCCTATCAAAATGTTCTTTTCAGAACTACTTTTGTATAAGTTTATTCTACCTTTACTGTTATTGTTCAAGTTTTCTCGCACTTTCTACACAGTATTACATTAAATTTATTCCATTTCGGTTTCCTCACGATGTTTTCTTTTACCGTTTTAAATTGGGCATTACGGACATGCCTTCGAAAAATAGTGATGCGCGTGTAATTTGAGCTGGGGATAGGATACGATATAGGTCATCCCAAAGGTCCCCTTTATTCTACCTACTAAAGTAGAATAAAACGGAGCATTAAGGACTACGATGATGAGACGATCAGAAATCTAGCTGTGTCAATAGATTCAATAAGCAGCCCACTAAATATTCCTACTACTGGGACTCAGGGCCCTCTCTCGCAAGGAGAGAGTCAAGTCCATAATCCACCACGCTGGCCCAGTGCGGGTTGGTGGATGACACATGACCTCAAAAGATTCTAAGTACATGGCGATTTCTTCACGATGTTTTCTTCACCGTTTTAAGTTAGCGGTATTACGCATATTACTCCGAAAAGACAGTGGTGCCTGTTGCACGTGGGATTAAAACCGGGGCTCAGATCGGCCGCCGCCGTTCTCCCGACTAGACCAGCCGTAACTATTTAGTACGTATTTAGAACTCATAGACTTTAGTACCTACATAAAACATTGCACAACCATAAACTACGTCGTAGGTGGCATTAGCAGATTTTAACACTAAATTACAACAATTAAATATTTACTGATTTAATTTTTGATTTGATGCGTAAAAGTAAAGGGGAATAACAACGACGCCAGACACGCCTAAAGTTTTAGGACTAATGATAATATACCATAACAACTAACGCATAACAGTTTTCGCATAATTTTTTGCTACCGTATATAGCATAAACATAACTTAGCATAATGTTTAAAGGCACATATTGAGAGAAGCATAACAATACCTAAACATAACAATTGGTCCTATTATGGTCTATCACTGAGGTACGACTCGGGTGAGCTCCTGGAGCCAGAAGCTCTATGTCCTGAGTGTAACCTCTCGCTACGGCGACGACCTCGCTTGGCTCGCTCCTCTCAGGACCTCCCTTGAGCTTCTGGCTGCCGCATTTTTTTTATAAAGTAAAATAGGCAAAAAAGCATGCGTTTTAAATGATAAACAGATGATTGGGATTGTTTGTTTTGTGTTATGTCCTAAGCATGGCAATTCTGCCAAGAGTGTGTTAAAATTTGTAAGTCTAATAATTTTGTTTTATACTTATTTTCCATAACACCCGTGCGAAGCCGGGGCGGGCTGCTAGTATTTTATAACGATGTAAAGGAGTCTATAATTTTACGTATTTAAATGAAGATGTACTTTTATTTTCTACTTAATTAAAGTATTTCCCTCAGTGACTTTACTCACACGAGTAGGTGAGTGTTTTTAAATAATGAATTCTAAATTATTAATCATTATTTTTAATCTAAATAGTGAAACACTGCGGGCGCTCTGCTCTCTATCACGAAAATGGCCCAAGATATAAAAAAATGCTTAGACAAAAATTTTAGAGAATTTAATTCTTTACAATATTTATAGAATATAAGTAGCATAAAACCTATAAGAACCGAGCTATGTGCAATAAATGTGTAAAATCGATTTTTGAACTCATGACCTTGGGATATCTGAAGACGCGGCCACCCTACGATGAGTAGGTTTTGAGACAAGTTTTAGTTTACTACCAAAATAAAGGTTTACAGTTTTACAGCCAACTGTTTCTCATTCCGAGATAAAATACTAGTTTACCTGAACTACATAACAATTTTACTTAGGTCTGTAGGTAATTTGGCATGATTTGACACGTTAACATTTAATTATATATTACATATTTTTCATTGATCGAAATTCGGAGATTTTTGTTGTCACTAACACCTTTTTATTTCGAGACAAATAACATATATGCTATGCCGTTCGTAATAATCAGATCAAATAATTTTATTCCCATTTGAAAAACTTAACTTAAGTAAATACTTAATTTGAATATTTACTTTCTGTTATTCTTTAGTACCTACTGGTAGATTCATATTTTCTCAAAAAAATATGTTCTTATTATTCCGCAAATAACAATTCAAGCAACAAATAGGTACAAAGAGTTGAGCAATATTACGAAATACGACATCTATTTTGCTCTCATAGCGTCTGCGATGAAAACCTTATTGCTTTAGAGTCTCTGGGGGAACTCCGAGGGTACTTAGCTTTGTTCTGAAACGTACTCTGTGTAAGAAATAACGCACATAGTCAGAGGAAAACTCGCAAGTTGGGTGCATTAAGAGCTTTTTAAACATTCATGTTTTGTATAATGACGCAATAAAGCTAATGTTGCAAACCCTCGTATAAATATTCCATATCTCTGGGTCACGAGCGCAGTTTAGCGCTAGGCAGTGATTTGGACTCTTCATGGTCATATAGCTACGTGGAAATATATTGTTATGGGCAAGCATGTTGCTTATCATAAGGTGCATGTTTAGCTCATCTCGTCACTGTGTTGTAAAAAGAATAGCGATCCAAATTCATAGCTTTTCACTAGCTTACCTGGTAATTGATATTGCGCTCCATCGCTCATTGACAAACTGCTAGGGCGGACCTCTCCTCGATTGGCAATGACCAAGTTTGGGCGCCTTAAGTGAGAATGGGGAGAAGACACATGTTCAAGAGTTTACGTTTCAGGTGCATAGGTAAACTATCTGTCATTAGGTATTTCAGGGCCCAATAGCTCTTTCAGGCATTTGTGGTGCGTTAAGAAACTTCTTTCTCTTGCCTCGCCTGGAAGGAGATTATTTGCCCAAGGTATATGTACTCTTTGGCATATTCAATCTCCGCATTATATGTGCTGATGTTTTGTTATGTGTCATGATCTTAAAATCTTTGACATTCCAAGGTGCCACCTCGCGGCTGTTTTGGCTCAGGTTTTGAAGATTTTTCTGGAGCTTAGATACTGTTTATAAGCACAAAACAATGTCGTAATGCATGCTTTTTTGAACAAAGAACGAAGTCAATGTTCTTGTCATTCCAACTAGGTGTGAAACTAACAGATCGTATCAGGAACATAGAAATGCTTTCCCAGACCTAAATAATAAACGCGACTCAGAAGGCTGCTCTTTAACTCAGTATGCTAAAATTGGACTGAGGAGACATCTTAGTATGCCAGACCAACTACGAGCAAAAAAGTACCACTGACTATGTCCCGGAGGGCAAACGGCTACCAGGTCGGCCCAGAAAGAGGTGGAAAGATGAGCTATAACGCCCACAACAGGCATTGACCCACATTAGCTCTCGATAGAGACCATTGGCGGGATGAAGACAGGTATTTGCTTAACGTTGAGACAATATATATTAAGTAGACTACTGTAAATAACCTTGTAATGGAACCACCATAAGACTATATTGTAGTGATGAATACAGTTCTATTCTAATATTATCTTTGAAAAACCACCTGGGGAGTACCTATGCCCACGATATTATAAGTATTAGATCGAGACACAAAATAACAGTAGGTTGTCAAGCTGAAAAGTGTAACAAGCGTACCTAGAAATAATCTTTCCTCATTCATTGAAACTATGTGAAAATATTGTATACATTTTACTAATTTTGAAAAACTGTGCTTAAAATAGACTGCTCCACGTATCTTTTGGAGATTATTATGCTGTAAATCATAGACATTTTCAACTAAGTATCGCAGAAATAAAAATATAAATCTGAAAGCTTAAACAAAATTTACGAGTCGTAGCAAGTGTTTTGTGGATTTGCATCGGATTATTCTTATCTAGAACGAGCCAGCCTCACTATGTATTCCCAAATAAATGCCAATAATGCACGGCTAGCAATAGTAAATATCTAAACTGAAATATTGGTTGCTGTGCAACATGATTAGTTTTTAGCTAAAATTGGTAAAATCCATTTTATACAACTTTCATCTTCTAAATACTCTTACACTTGAACTTTAACTTTAACAAAAAGAAGAAGTTTATCCTATCTTCATGAATCTTGGTAATTACTTTACACATAAAACAGTTTTTGCGATAGATTTTTAATTTAAATTTAATGATATGTAAGTATATTTTTCTATAAGGAACAAATTTCAAAGTGAGCACCAAGAAAAAGCTTGTTTGCCCAAGCAATTGTAATAAAACTGTAAGTAGGTAAGTTATTGTATCTAGTTATCGCATCGTTCCCCTGTGCCTCTGTTACTATAGATCATATTTTTTAATAAAAATACGGATGGCTCGCGGCTTGTTGCACTAATGGCTAGTGCTCACATTCCGTGTTAACGATGTCCTGAAAATACGACGATAATAATCTCCTTTATTTATTTACTAAGAATAAGAATCATATTTTCCTTGCACACTCACCTGGACATAAACTTTTTTTTTTTCATTTTCATTTAAATGAACCGGCATTTTTTATATTCCCACAACTGGGACTCGCGGCTTTGTCTTACAAGGAGAGTCAAGGCAGAAATACCTACACCACGCATTCCCAGTGCGGGCTGACGCATATCCTCGAAGGATAACTTTCCAGGAGTATACTGCTTTCCTCATAATGTTTTCTCCCGGCATAACCATAGAATGGAATTGTAGCATTTACATCGAACAGTGCTGAAACGGGCAGTCAATACTTATCATTATGAACAAATTCTACCTATAGTGTTCACTGTTCACACAGAAATCGCAAAAAAAACATTAAAATGTTTTATACAAAAATCTTTTTTGTACTCAACAAATTTATTTTCGGAACAGATATTTTTTTTGTAGAGCTTTCACTAGTTCTCATATCATCATCATCATTATATGAGTAGTGTCTTTTCTGTCGTCAATACTTGTTTCCGTAACATATGTTTACATAAAATATATATATGTAAACATATGTATAATATATATATAATTATATATATATATATAATATTACTAGCTTTTACCCGCGACTTCGTCCGCGCCACATATTTATTAAAGTAATTGAGGCAGTACCTACTCGTATGTCTACTACCATACAAATTCACGTTTCCTAATCAAAATCGGTCTAAGTCAAAGTTTTATATTTATTAATAAATGTACAATCTACACGGCAAATTACAAAAAAAACTATGTTCTCAAAAAATTAATCAAAAACAGACTTTAATTTAAAATCATATTGGGACGGTCCAACAAATTTTATTAGAGTCTATTAGTAGATATATCGTCTGATTACATGAACGCAAATTTTAGTTTGTTGCTCATATTTCAAAAACCGCCCCACTGATTTCGATAAATTTTTTATGACCACCTCTGAACTATAATCTACCAACCAAAAAATAACCATCTAAATTGATTCACAATTGGAAATACAACTGGATTGATAACCTCCTCCTTTTTGAAGTCGGTTAAAATTAGCATACAAAGAGTGCAAAGATCCTTCCATGCACACTTTTACTCCTCATTTCCACTCTTTTCAACTCTTTTCTGTGATAAAAGTCGCCGTTGTCCTTTCCTAAGTCTAGTCTATCTGTGCACCAAATTGTAACAAACTCTTTAAGTGGCTTAGGCGTTAGGCGGTAACGGACAGAGAGAGTTACTTTCATATATATAATTTCGTATTAGAATTGAAAACAGGTGTTCCTGATCATTTTATAGGAGGCAGTTGTAAAAGATTACCGAAAAGTAATACGTTTACTCCTCCAAAAAACTCATTTTCGCAGTTCTTAATTTGCCTTAATCGAGCGTCCATCATGCATAACATTTGATAAGACACCATGGAAATCTCGTCGACTATCAAAAATTCTGTCTGATACGCCATTTAGTGGCTGCGCCCATCTTAAATATTGAGGTTGTATAGTGCACTGTATTCTTCTTGTCAAGCCCTTTTATTTGATACCCATGTTGATGGGATTGATAAAACCAAAGTTATCCGCCATTGTGTAGAGGCCGCCATCTTGGATTTTAATTTTATATAGTACGTTGTATTCTACTGGTTGAGCACATTCATTTGATACCCATATTGATGGGATTGATAAAACCTACGTTATCCGCCATTTTGTAGCGGCGGCCATCTTGAATTTATAAATAAATGATACCGCTAGAAGCGTCTTGAAACGCGAAACGAGAGTAAATGGCTCAAACGGGTAAAAGTAAGGTGGCACTTCATACGCCGAAACATAAACACCGCACTTATGTAACCTGACACCCGTTTTCCCGCCAAATTTGTAAAACGCGAAAAGCGGCCAGTGTATCAAGCGGTTATATAAGTATCCCCGTATAGTTAGAAATTATAAAATTGCTGGAACAAACGTTTATCGACTCCATTTCAAGTGTCTAGATACAAAGTTTCATGGTTTTATCTTCAATAATATTGAACTTCCAGACTTTCACCCCCAATTCCACCCCCGTAGGTACTACATTTCGAAACTACAAAACTGCTAAAACATACATTTTATGGTTTCGTGTTAAATATCTAGACGTAAAGTTTCATAGTCCTTCAACAATGACGAAGTTTTCCATATAAACTTTCATCCCTTATTTTAACCCTTTCAACCCTTTTTTCGGAACAAAAAGTAGCCTATGTCCTTTCTCGGGATCTATTCTATCTATGTATAAAATTTCATCAAAATCTGTTGGTTGGTTTAGGCGGTAAAGACGGACAGACAGACAGACAGACAGACAGACAGACAGACAGACAGACAGACAGACAGACAGAGTTACTTTCGCATTTATAATATTAGTATGGATAATATAGAGTCACAAGACGAGCAGGCCATGTGCCTGATGGTAAGCAACATGCCTGCCCATAACGGCACAGTGACTCGCAGCTATTAGAACATGAAGAATCCAAATCATTACTTAGCGCTGCACTGCGCTAAGGTATTTTATCTCTTAGCCCAGTAATTTCTCTGGAAACATTGCCCTTCAAACCAGAATACAGTAACGTTTGCACAGTACTGCTTGGCGGTCTAATAACTGGCAAAGGTGTGGTACTTCCTCAGGCGGATTCTGCAAAGAGCACTACTACTAACATGTAGGTACAAAGTAATTTTTTCTATGGACACATTTTCTTTTATGTCATGCTTGACTTAATAGTTACATTTGGTCATAATATTAACGTACCTATATACAAAAAGGAACCTACGTATGACCTACCTATGGTATTAAATTCGTCGAAGCTTGAGCTAAGCCATAGAATAGATAATATAAAATGGCGAAGCAGAAGGCGCAGGGCCCTACTATTCTAAACATAATAAATAGCTGTGCTTACACACATACGTAGAGTGTGTGTGTATGCGTTCCGTATAATAAGCATATTCATTTACCGTACTCTACGAGAAGGTATCACAGTATGTATATTTTTAGATACACTAACCATAACAGTGAATATTTTATACCTACTTATAATAATCCTTCCTTTCACTCGACACCACCAAAACGACACCATCGTATGGAAGCACTAGTCCATACGATACCACCGACTAATAGTGAGGTTACCTACATACAAAGTTGTTGATATGAAAACTCCAATTAAGTTCAAGCAGTTGCATTAATGAGGTATGTCATTTGATAAAGTTTATATTTATCTGTCACTCAAATGGTCATTTTGACATTGTTCATTGCAATTTGCATATTATTGTCTTTCCGTCCGATTTTTTTAATTTTTCACAATGGACATGGATACTAATACTGACGACATAAAATACATAAAAACTAATGGCGGAACAGCACATCACTAGGGTGGTGTCGTATGGACTAGAGATTCCATACGACACCACGGATGGTGTCGTTTTGGTGGTGTCGAGTGGAAGGAAGGATAATAATTGTAACCAGTTTTATGATTATACCTCCAACATTTTTTGTTTAATTTTAAAAAGTGTATTTTTATAAGAAGTAAATAATAAAATAGATTTGTGAATAAAGGTACATACAAATGTGTACAATTAATTATTCTCATCGGGAATTCCATTACAAGTTCATTACAAAATATATTTCAAAAAGTTTGTCACAAAATAGATCGTTGGTTCGAACTTAATAAACTGGCTCACCTGCCGTGGGCGTGGACCGAAGCACTCCCAAGTGAAACCTATAAAGACTAATGGCCGATTTCACGAGCTGAACTCGGAATTAAATGAATCCCCAGACCAATTCCCGATTTTTTACACAACAATTTCTTTTCGTTCTCAAGTTCTCGCGTATATTTTAATAGCGAAAATACAGAGCTAGAATTCGCATAAATGATTTTCGTATGTAATTTAACTCGTTAATAGCTTACTCGTTAATAGCTACCTAGCATAACCAACATGTTTTATGCTACAACTGCTACGATTCTGAGCTTTCAATCACAAGGAGAGGATAATACACAGAACATATATCAAGTATATCTGTGCTGTGGGATAATACATAAATACTCGCTTTATTGTTAGGTTATATTATTGCACAAATAAAGTTTCTAAACTCACGTCTTTTACATAGGTATGTTTGTTCTAAGGTATGGTTGCTTTGAACAATACTGCGACTTGGTCGGCGTAACCAAACATTTTCTGTTAATATTTTAATGAGTAACGCTGCCCTAGGCCCAATAGTCTGATGGTTTGAGGTTGTTGTTTCTTGTCTCCAGGTGATCAAGGTAATCTATACGTAAACACAAAATTTACCGGTATAAATTAATGTATGATTACGCAGAATAATAGAGTGTAAGCAGTGTCGCAGCTGCTTCAATACTTCGAGTATTGAAGAAGCGATCAAGCAGAACAAAGGCTCAAAAGTGTTCGCAAGAAATCTGTCTCTTGGGCAAAGTCAGCTGACCAAACTGAAGACCGATAGTGGTAACGTTGTCTCGTCGAAGCCTGAGATTTTGGAGGAGATTGAGAGGTTCTATGAACAGTTATACACCTCTACGCAAGCACAACCTGTCGTTAGCATGGCAAAAGACCCCAGAGCCAAGCTGACCCGACACTTTACCGAAGATATCCCAGAAGTCAGCCTGTATGAGATTAGGATGGCCTCAAACAACTTAAAAACAACAATGCACCTGGCGACGACGGAATTACGACTGAGCTTCTGAGAGCGGGTGGAAAACCGGTACTTAAAGTCCTCCAGAAGCTGTTCGATTCCGTCATACTTGACGGTAGTACGCCAGAAGCGTGGAGCAGAAGTGTGTGGTGCTCTTCTTCAAAAAGGTGACAACACCTTGTTGAAGAACTACAGACCCATCTCACTTCTGAGCCACGTTTATAAGTTGTTTTCGAGGGTAATCACGAATCGTCTCGCACGCAGGTTTGACGACTTCCAGCCACCCGAACAAGCCGGTTTCCGAAAAGGCTATAGTACCATAGACCACATCCATGCGCTTCGGCAGATTATACAGAAAACCGAGGAGTATAATCGGCCACTATGTATAGCGTATGTGGACTATGAGAAAGCCTTCGATTCCATCGAGACCTGGGCAGTGCTTCAGTCTCTCCAGCGATGCCGCATTGACTATCGCTATATCGAAGTGTTGAAGTGTATTTACAGCAAAGCCACAATGTCTGTCCGATTACAGGACCAGTGCACAAAACATATCCAGCTACAGAAAGGCGTGAGACAGGGAGATGTTATATCTCCGAAACTGTTCACTGCCGCGTTGGAAGATGTTTTCAAGCTACTGGACTGGAACGGATATGGCATCAATATCAACGGCGAATGCATCACTCACCTTCGGTTTGCCGACGACATAGTCGTTGTGGCGGAGTCGATGGAGGACCTCGGTGCTATGCTCAGGGACCTCAGTAGAGTATCCCAACAGGTAGGTTTGAGGATGAATATGGACGAATTGTTGGGAATACCACACTCGAAGTTGTTGACGAATACGTCTACCTGGGTCAAAAGATCCAATTAGGTAGATCCAACTTCGACAAAGAGGTCCAGCGAAGGATCCAACTCGGATGGGCAGCGTTCGGGCAACTTCGGCACATCTTTGAGTCCAAAATACCCCAATGCCTAAAGACGAAAGTCTTTAACCAGTGCGTGTTGCCAGTGATGACTTATGGAACTGAGACGTGGTCCTTCACTGTTGGTCTCATAACGAAGCTCAAAGTCACACAGCGAGCTATGGAGAGAGCTATGCTCGGAGTCTCTTTGCGCGACAGAATCCGTAATGAGGATATTCGCAAAAGAACGAAAGTGGCCGACATAGCTCAAAGAGTAAGCAAGCTGAAGTGGCAATGGGCAGGCCACATCGCTCGCAGAACTGACAACCGATGGGGAAGAAAGGTTCTCGAGTGGCGACCACGAACCGGGAGACGCAGTGTTGGACGGCCTCCCACTAGATGGACAGATGACCTCACAAAGGTCGCTGGAAACCGCTGGTTGCAGATTGCGCAGGACCGTTCGTTGTGGAAATCTAGGGGGGAGGCCTATGTTCAGCAGTGGACGTCTTGTGGCTGATGATGATGATGATGATGATGAAGCAGTGTCGCTAGGCGTGGGCAGAGTGGGCCTTCGGCATCGCCCTCGCGAGGCCGCTTTAAATGCGATGCTATCAGACGGAAAATCTCCCGCATAATTTAATTTAAATTAAATAAAAAATTAAAAAATAATGGCCTAACTCATCAATTTCTTGAACCTGAAAGAACAACAAAACATAACTCCAAGTTTGACGACTTTTCCCACTTCTTTTACTAGTCCTTGCGATGAATATACCATAGTGAAATCTACATCAGTTCCCGAATTTTGTACCCGAATAACTTGAACTATGATCCAGAACAGTCGGGTGTAGAGTATTAGAGAACATCAAGACTGGTATCCTATTATCAGCAAGTATGTACCCACGTTTTATCTGAATGTTTGCGGATACAAATCTTCCTCTGATTTTTCTATCCTGTGGAATAGTGGGTAAACCCACGGGCACAGGTGGTCTAAAATTTTTCTATTAAAACAATTTACGTGAATTGCGTGATAGTTATCATTATTAGCCACAGCTTTACCTTTCCCATTATATATGGGGTCTCATCCTCACTCCAAGATAAACTTTTCACTTACAACTCCATTCTGTAGGATAGCATACGAAACCACAGGACGCAATTCTAAAACAGCTATCAAACTGACTGCGGAAGTGGCTTATTCATCGTATCAAACGCTAATTGACCGGAAGGCGGAGACTACTACCATTTCCTGTAACCGCCGTTAACATTTCCATCAGACTGCCAACAGCCCTTGCGAAATCATTAGCTTTTCCAATGTTTGCGAACGTGTTGACTGCGTTCACAAACAAATATTGTTCAGTGTGTTACAAAGAAACAATGTCTTGTGTAAACAGAATACGATTGAATGGAGCCCTGAAAGACGCGGGCTACGACATCGAAGGGGAGAGATTTCCTGAGGGATATCAGGAGGCGCCTTTGGCCTACGACGCTGTGTGGGCCGTCGCTCTCGGTAAGTACGTGTGCACTGTACGGAGTAACAGAACACAACAGATTTAGCTTATTATATGTTTCACCATCTATTGTAGTAGTAGTTAAATACAATGAATTGGATATAACGGGCTGGATCGGTTTATTCTAGGTAAATAATTATGATCATGATTAAACCCGTTTGTCTAGACTATAAACGATTTCGCTTGATGACAACAAACGCGATGTTGGTCAAGTGAAAACATTTTCGGTATTGATAATATGTTGTTCAAATCAAAAGTTAGCTCCAACTGGCTAATTTCGACAATGTCTTTTATTTTTTACATTTTATTGAACTTTAAAGTTTTATGCATGCTCATAACAGCAGGCAGTTCCACGGAGACCTTTGAACATGAAGAGTCATATTTACTCATTGTAGTAAATATTTTCATGTATAAAGTTAATTATGCTTAATTAGGCTATGGATTAATTTTGAGAAACAACAACTTCTAGCATAGTTTGTTAAATATGCAACGTTGCTTCAGTCCCACACTAATACTAGTTAATAATAGTTATAAATTAATTAATTAAATTAAAATATTAAGAAGATACATAATGAAAATGTTGAAGTCCCAATTGAATTGACAAAATTAAAACAATTTTTGTCAATTCAATTCAAAGTTTCAAATTATGTAACTTATTTACGAGTTTATGAAATGATGTTCAAAGCTGTGTGTAATTATAATCCTTTCAAAGTAAGTACTCCATCCAACACTCGGTATGCGTATCTTCAATACGTCACGCACGACTTATTCGTGCTTACGTGTTATTTTGCCGAGATATTCCTTTGTTTTGATAACACAGGCGGAAACTCTTGCTGGATGACTTTGTTCGCTTGTTGTTTTTGTATCATTTGCACTGTAATGTGGAAATAAAACATGTATGTCTGTATTGTTACATTTTATGTGAACATTCTGATTTCAAGGCATAAGATACTAATAAGTTTGTTACTAAAAGAGTTTTCGTGATATTTTCAAGTCCATGCTTTCCTAAATAACTGTATTACTGATGTTGGAAGGTAAGGATGGTCTTTAAAATCTAATTTAATTTTATCGATAATAGACTTGCACTTTGCCGCCATATTCCCTAAAATTAAGGGACGATACAGCCCATGATAAAACTGGCATATGTACCTAGAAGAAACCGATTCACTTTCCATTTGAAAACACCAAGATTGTAGCCATTGGAGAAATCCCACCTAGACAACGCATTTCACGCCTAGACTATGTTGTAACGAAAACGAATCAAACCGATAGACCGAATAGATGTTTTTTTTTTATAAATGGTGATGAGACGATCCGGACATGTGCCTGATGGTAAGCAACATGCCTGACACATAACAGCACAGTGACACGCAGCTATTGATGTTTAGAACATCAACCATGAACCCATATCGTTTTTTCCTGCTATGACACCGATACCGATACAGGCCGATAGTAGAAAGGGTAAACTGTGTTAGATCATGTAGATTGATGTAGATGCACACTCTCCGAAATGCATGCTATAAAAACACCAATACATTAATTCCAATAATATGTATATACATTCCAACAGTGTCAGGGTCTCAGTGTCAACAACAGAGGTTTACTTAGTACTGTAGGTAGAAATCAAAATCCGTCCTCTTGTGCATTGTCCGCTAACGGTGCAGGCTAATATTGTAACGGTGCACATGTAAGCATTTTAGCGGTCTTCGAAAATCAAAGGTAGAAAGAGAAAGACAAAGTACATGTAAGCTAAATTAATAAAATCAAAACAACACTAACTCCTAAAATAAGGTATAATTCAGCAGGACACGTCATTTTTAGCAACATGATAGGCACTCCTCATTAGTATGAGTAGCCGGTAACACTAAAGTTACATTGCGTGATGAAATAAAGACAATTATTCATAGTGTGAAATTTCAGAGACTTTATTATCTACCTAAAATAATTATATGGAATAAAATTGCGGTCATGACTACGTTGGACAAGGGCATAATTCTTTTGAAACTTAGTGATGCAAATTGTTACAATTTGTTCTGTTCTAGTTATAAGAGTTATTATTGTAAAGCCTTAGGCAAAAGGCTTTATTAACAAAAGTAAATTACAATGAGAATTATACTCTATACCTAGCTAACTAGATGTACTAAGCACAGCTAAATTGTTCATAGACCAATGAAAGCTTAAAGGTGATCAAGATGATCAAGCTCACTACCAGTTTAATTTAATCTACTATACAAATATACGTTTTGGACATCTTTCTATGATAGATGATTCGATACTAAAGCTTCCTTAGTAAGTAATGATAAAAACTTGTTCAATACACCCCAATAAATCCTGTTAGTGCAGCTCATATCACCTCAAATTTTGGGCCTAGAAATTAGGTCGTCCGAAATTTATGTAGATACCTTCAGAAAGTACATTTACACGAAGTACATTTGGTAGTGGTAGGACTCCTAGCAGAGTCCGCCTGGGAAGTGCCACACCTTTGCCAGTTATTTTACTAACCAGTAATGTGCAAACATTACTGTGTTCCGGTTTTGACTGATACTGGGTGACGAGCGCAGTGTAGTGCTAGGTAATGACTTGGACTCATCATGTTCCAATAGCTGCGTGTCACGGTGCTGTTATGTGACAGATATGTTGCTTACCATCAGGCAAATATCCTACTCGTCTCGTCACTCCTTACTTAAAAAATAGTAGTATACGTACATTAAAATAAACTTATGCAACCTTCAAAGTCAAGTGAAGTCTTCTAGGTAGGTATCTTGCGGCGGTGTAGTGTATGATAGGAGCACATATCTTGCCAACAGGACAATTGTAATATCTAAGATGATTGTCCATAAATCCGTACATTATTTGGCTATTTATTAATTTTGGATTTCTTTATTCATACAGCTTTCAACAAAACCATGGAGAAGCTAGAGAAAACCGGGCTGAGCCTCAAAAACTTTACGTATACCAACAAGAGGATCGCTGATGACATCTACGAAGCGATAAACTCTACCTCGTTTCTCGGCGTCTCGGTGAGTTATTTTATTCCATTTTCCATATTTTTCCCTGTTTTATTCAATTTTCTGTTCTTGGTATCAAATTTTAGGATGTAGGTAATAATGGACTAATTTGGTGAAATTATATTGTTTTATCTCTTTGTATTTTCGAATACAAATAATTTACATAGCACTTAGGTCGGTTGAGATCACCTGTACACTATAAAATTAAGAAGTGTATATAAAATAAATTATATATTTTTTGATCCGCAATCACACTTTTAGTTTATTTTAGAGATTGAATCTCGATTTTGGTTTTACTAAAATGCCTAAATGCGTTAGCATTTAGGTTACTTACCGACGCAACGAAAAATTATTATTTCATTACCTTGAGACATAATTTCCATCGTGATTCAGTCCCGTATAGTGTTGTCATTACCTATGTACTTATTCAAATCGCGAAAGGTTTAGAACGATGCCCAATTTGTTGCAAACGCTTTTATCAAATATCTTTTAAAACGGTTTCATTGAAGATAAGTATAGTATAAAAATTCCGCCGGGTATAAAGCTCATTCGCAATAAAACATAATGTCAGCACAAAAAATAGCGTATATGACGCAAGAGAAATGAATATATTAGTACCCAAGTCTCTCCGTACGTTCCATTCCGAGGTATCTATTCCTTAGTAGAACGTATCACTTTTCTACAAGTGCGGGCTGTTGTCGTATATCTACATATCCTTGATGGAGGTGTTTGCCGTTTTTATGTGCCAACATTTATCACCTCGGGGTATTTTTAGTCCCCGACGTACGACGCGACGAGCGGAAGCACGTAAGTAGGTACACGCACCTAAGTGTATTCGGGGTGAGATACTGTGTTCACTTCAACCACATTTTCTCCTCATAACGATGTACTTCGTAAGATGCTCTAAGAGATAGCTTCACGCAAAATTAAACGTGGGAATGTAATACGGCTGAAATAACTTAGCTTATTTTGTCGAGCGAATTATTTTAAAACGCTCGGTACTCACAATATTGAATTTATTGAAATGAATTTAATGAATTTATGAATCATCACAATGAAATAATGTATGCCCACAGATTTCTAAAACAAAAGGCAGATGGAACGTGCGGAACACAGATCCTTAGGTCCGGAAACCAAATATCAAACGCAAAGCAAATACAAACTCCAGTCAGTACGAAACTGACTTCCGTCTCGTACGGGAGTCCCGTGTGATTTGATGTTTTGTTTAAGATTATGCCGTCTTGTGTCATCAAACATTGCAAACATTGTTCCCAAAAATAAAAAAAGGAAATTTCATAGGAAAGTTTGAATATTTTTACTGGTATTTTATATAATTTAGACGATTTTATTTCGATTGATGAATAGAAACACAACACCTCAACGAAAATAGGTCAGTGTTGCTATACTAAATTGGAATGATTTTCCCTGAAGTAAAGGTAAAATATAGATTCTAATTTTGTTTTGAAGATACTCGTAGACCAAATTATACAAATACAAATACAAAATACAAAATAATTTATTTTCAGAAAAAACAATGTGCACAGTACAAATAAGTAACCCTGTCTGCTGCTTTAGCGCTAGCTGTGTTGCAGCAAACAGTGTCTTCCCAAAAATGTTCAGCTAATTTAAGTACCTAAATTATTATTTAATAGTAGTACTCGTACATACATATATATAAGAATTTAAAAATATGAAGCAGTTAAAGTTATATCATTACAAAAAAGAAAACGAAAACCACACCTTCTACACATTTTTCTAATATATTTTGCCTATTCCACTCTCAGAAATAATTTCTCCAAAGCATCATAATTGTATTGCTCAAGCCAATCCTTTATGGTTAATTTTAATTTATACATATCCGAGGACTTGATATTATAACAATAATTATTAAGATGATTATATAAAATTGGAGCCATATGCACATAGTGTCTCCAGCCAATGGCAGATTTATAGGCAGGTACTGGGCACTTGCTCCGTCGTTTTTTATTAGCGGGTAAATATGGGACGATTTCTTTATGATATCTTTTAATTGATTGGTTTACAAAGATTTTCCGCACAGAGAACACATCACAATCTTTGTAGAGGTTAGATGTTGGGTACTTAAATGGTAGTGACATAATTACTTTAAGTAAAGCTCTTTGTGCTCGTTCCACCTCTATCAAGTATGTTTTTGCAGCACTACCCCATGAACAAACACAGTAGCCTATTATACACTCTCCCAGTGCCCTATATGTTTGTAAAAGTAGCGTTTTATCGGCTACTTGTCGCAGCAACCTAAACACATGTATCAGTTTCCTTACTCGCTTGGAGACTAAATGTATATGTGGTCCCCATGTCATTTTGTCATCTATAGTGACTCCTAGATATTTCGTAGTCTCCACACGAGTAAGGACGCCACAGCTGCAATCTACGTGTTCACTTTCTTTACGATTACAGGGAAAACAATGAGCCTGTATACTAAATTCTGATGGAATTTTGTCCCGGTTTGTCTTTCTGAAACACATATATTTCGTTTTATCTATGTTCAGATTCAGAAGGTTGTCTTCCAGCCATGCAACAATTTGAGACATTCCATTTTCAACTATTTTTCGGATGTTATTCCAAGTAGGTCCGTGAAAAAGGATGACAGTGTCGTCTGCGAACATAAGAATGTCAGCATTACAGAGTTTTTGTTTACAAAGCTCATTTATATACACCAAAAACAGACTGGGTCCTAATGTGCTTCCTTGAGGACTCCATAATTGCTAACAGCATCTTCACTCTTAAATTCTCCCACTCGAACTTGTTGTCTACGATCACTTAAGTAGTCCGTGAACCATTCGTGTACGCTACCCCTTATCCCAACAGCCTGTAATCGTGCCAGAAGTATAGGTACGCAGACCGTATCAAAAGCCTTCTGGAGGTCTAAAAACGCACCTACGCATTTTTGTCCAGTGTCTAGGTATTTTGATGTCAAAGTTGTTAATTTGAGCACTGCATCATCAGTTGACCTACGATGACGAAATCCATACTGGTTATCGGCCAAGATGTTGTTCTTCTCAAGGTAAGACATCAATCTCTTATTTGCGATTTTTTCTATGACTTTGGCTAGAGTTGGTAAGAGAGAAATAGGCCTGTAATTGGAAGCAATTTCTCTCCTTCCGGCCTTGAAGATGGGACAGACTATAGCTTTCTTGAACGCAGACGGAAATACTCCTTTGGTGAAACTTAAATTACATAAATAGGAAATAGGTTCAGCTAGAAATTGTGAACATGATTTTACTAATGACGAAGAGACACCATCCCAACCAGGAGCACTGTCACTTGTTCTTGTTTGACATGAGGCTAATAGGTCTATAATTTTCAATTACGTTTCTGTCTCCTTTTTTGTGGAGCAAGTTAATAACAAGAAATCCTTGCATTATATATTATCGGTGTAATAATAAATTATTTTAAAATTATGTTTTATGCGTTTATTATACCTACGTGAAAATTGCCAAAGCTTAACACAATAATAGTGGGACTTTTTTCTTAAGACTGGGAACATTACACGCACACCAACGTGAGTAATTTGACAACGTCGATGAGAGCTGTCACGCATACATAACTAATGACTGGCCTCACAGTGTCGTTCACGAAGGTTTCATCTGTTTAGAAATCTGTGTGTATGCCATTATACTTGAATGTTTTGTAGACCACTTCAAAAAGGTCTAAAAGTGACATAACTCAATAAATTTGTAAGAAGGCTAAGCTTTCCATAAAATTTTAGAGGTTGTTTACTTTTAGTTCACGGTCACCAAGTGGTAAGACTGGTGGACATATCTAGCCATAAATTTAGCAAACCTTGTACTATAAGAACGAGTTAGCTGATAAAATACTTATATAATCGTAAGTACGTACTGATGATACATAGAAACACCCAGATACTAAACAAATTTAATATCTTAATTCATCACACGATTACTAACTACAACGACAAATATTTGTCCTAGGTGGGAATCGGATTCAAGACGAACGGAGCCGCAGACTGACCCATAAGGCTAGTCAAAGTACTTAACAATATGGTTAAAGTTATAGACTATCAAGTTTCAATTCGCTTAGACCTCGGGAAAATCTGTTCATTAATCAGAAAAGCAGAAGATCTTTAATCCACTGAACTTTTTTCATTAAACATAATTAAAAACACTTTTGTTCTTGATTTGATTTCATAAAAAAAACTAACAATACAAAAAAAAAACTGTGAAAATAAGTAACGAAATACATACATACTCGTACATATCTACCCTCTTAGGACGAAATAATTAAAAAGATTATAACACTTTTAATTTTGACATAAAAATGTAATTTTTACGGACCGTCTTGAATGTGGTCTCCACTCCAGAACCCGTCTTTTCCAATGTCCATCGGCACTGCGACATATGAGACCCTCTTCAGCTTGTTCTCAAGACATCAGTACATAATTCAAACCATTTCACATTTTAGCAAAAACATTGTTAATTCAACGGGGCGGTAATATTGAAAAAAAAGACATTAAGATGTAAATGGCTAATTACTTTGGTACTTAACATTAAAATTACATTATTGTACCCTAATGTTTTTCAGAAACCTTTACGAAAACGTTTGGGCTATTATTTTTTCACATTTCCACAATGTTAAAAGCCACATGGTATCCTTACGTTGTTACTTACTTAAACTGTTAACGAAAAAATAAATTTAGGGTCGTTGTTGGTTGTTAGTGGAATAATTATAATACGAGATTTTTCTCTGTAGTTCTAGTTCTCAAAAGCACTTGCGATTTTTATATTACATCACATAAATCATACAGTGCAGAAATTGAATTATATTTGAATTGCAATGTCAAACTAAAATCGTTTGCATAACTAATATAACGACAAGGCGATATACCTGTAAATAAATAATCAATGCCTACGTCGTATATAAGGTATTTTAAGCAAATAATCTTAAAAAAAGATTTTTGTTTAACACAAAAAACACGTAAACGCTTTTTCGATGGAACTCTAACATTTTTAATTGTTTTGAAAAATATGATAGGTACAAAGTTAACCCCTCCATTTATAAGTCAATTTCTGAAAAACGACGATGATTGCATAAAATTAATTCTACTTCTACGACGCATAATCATATAATATAATATACTTAATAGAACGTATGGTAGGACAATTGAATTGTAGCCGAACTTACCTCATAACTCACTAACTAAACCTAAGTAAGCGCTTTGGTTGGAAAATTAGGAACAGTAAATTAGATTCTATATTTATACTACTAAGGAAGAACAGCAATTAAGTTACAGCAGTTTATTGGAAAACTAATGTTATTTTATTAATTTAAATGTATATCTTACAACTCAATAACGATAACTCGATAACTTTAAAAACGATCTTTCAAATAGGAATTGAAATATTTTTTTCCAGTATGTCATGTGTTTTTAATACGCTTATTTGATTTCAGGGTCTAGTGGCGTTCTCATCGCAAGGTGACAGAATAGCGTTGACTCAAATAGAACAGCTGTACGACAACCACTACGTGAAGCTAGGGTACTACGACACACAAGCTGATAACCTTACATGGTTGGATCGAGAGCGGTGGGTCGGTGAGTAACAGACATATATATTACTTTGGCAAAGGTATTTGTAAGGTAAGTATATTTAAAAAATTGGTTGTAAATGGTAATACTATATTGAAGAAGATACTAATAGAAGTATTGTGAAAAACAACTAAGTATTAGTGTTACCACAAATAGTATTACCAGAGCTTGATTGTTTTTGTAGCACATAGAATCGTGTTTAACAATTCACATGTTTTATGGCAAGCAATGCTTGCCATAAAACATGTAATTTGCTTGGACTTAGAACTGTTACTTTATACTTTAAAGAAAATAAGATTCAAACCACTTATTTCGCTCTTTGCACGACTGAAAAAAAGATGGCTGAAACCACTACCACACTCGCCCTAAATTTAGAAGATTAAGTGAAGTGCATGTTCTGTTAACCCCATTATTGAGTTAATTTTGGCTCAGTTTATTTGCGTACAGTACATGTACAGTCTGTTTGACGGTCATTGACCTTTTCGACCTAAGTTTTAAGATGTTTTACAGTAACTGGGTACCTTACTAAGAAATGGAATGCCTGGCCACACTCGTAGTTCACAACACTTGCTATGGTGACAAACTTGAAATAATGGAAAATCTGACGTTCCTGCGGCTTTATTGTAATTTCTGAAATAGTTTATCCATAATTTTATAGACTCACCAAAAATGCCTGAAAAAGAAGATAAAAACACTTTATGATAAAAATACTTTATATTTGTATGGAAACTCCCAATTTTCACTTACGGCCCACAAACTTTTTGACTAAAGATAAAAAAACATTCTGGATTCACCAACGTGCTATGGAACGCAGTGTTCATCAGATTCTTGGATTTGATTAGGAACACAACGCTGGGCACCAAAACCAAAATCACAGATGTCTGTCTGCTTTTAAGCTGCCCAATTAAATGGGATTGTGCAGGACATGTTTTCTGAATGCCGGAACACAGATAGTCAAAAGTTACTACAGGTTGTGGTCCAACGCCTAAACGGCTTCCGGGTGAACCCAGCCGAAGCCAGCGTGACGAACTGCAATCAAATAATAATAACATTTATACGGTTGAATTGAGAAACATTGGTATTGTCCTTTTTCGAAGTTTGTTAAAACTAAACCATCAAAGCCGTAGATTGGGCTATCTAGAAGACAGAAAGAGTAAGCTTCGCTCGGCAGTTGGGAAATCTATTTTATTGATATAAATTGCATGTAACATTGAATTTATTTTACGATTGTCAAACATACTTCTTGAATCAACATTTCATTAGTAAATAACTATCTTCTGGCCAAGCTTGTAACACCTTAGACCTTAACCACATCTTTATGAACAGTTAAAAAAGTAAATATTCATGGATATTTCTCACACAACGGTAACTAGTCGTAAACTAAAAGTTTCCTCATAAGGAGCCAGTCAGCCGATAATTGTAAATATATACTTGTGATACATAGAAACACCTAAACACAGAACAAATGTTTGAATTTATCACCCAAGCACTTGTTCCAAGTGGAAATCGAAGCAACGACCTGCGGGTCCGCGGGCAAACTTACTACTAACTGAGCTACAACGTCAGTCAAAGCTTTTTTTTTATAGTAACGAATCATACTATTAAAAAGCTTACATACTTTCATTATATTACATCCAATGACCTATTAATAATTACATCACAGTAAATTAGTAACGAGCATACTTTTGACAAGTTGACAGTTTGAAGTTTTGACAAGTTACGGCCGGTCATCCATCAACCCGTACTGGGTCAGCGTGGTGGATTATGGCCTTAACTCTCTCCTTGCGAGAGAAGGCCCGAGTCCTAACAGTGGGAACATTTAGTGGGCTGTTGATGATGATACTTTTGACAACAATTTTTTTTATACTAATGAGTCATTACTATTAAAAAAAGCCTACGTACAAGTTACAAGCAACAAGTTAGTGTTTTAAGTAAATCTATGTTGCCCTCGTATCTTTTAGAAATATTCCCAAGACATGTCTCTTGGCCTTATTTCCTCGTAATCTCTATATTGTCATAGAATAAATGAACACTGTCTCGCGAGACCAAAAAGAACGTCTATTTTACATCAAAATTTAAAAGGAATACCGCCCTCTGTAAAACATTTTCTCGTCTCAAACAACATTGCTAATGCAAATTATGAGACACGAAAAAATTACAAAATGTAGGGCAGATCATTTCCCCTGAGATCCAGGTAATTTAGATCGCACGTGACCAACGTCGCTCCAATATTTATTACCGTGTTGTCGATATTTATCCTTTATGATGGAGTGATAAATGTTAACAGTGTTCCGTATAAATAAGTGACAGGAAAGTATTTGTTGCATAGAGTTAGCATTTGTGGGTACCACAAGGTCACTAGCGGACGTTAAAGTCACCCTATGCTCTATACATTATGCTTGCGGCACGCGACGAAAACTTTCTCACTGCTTCTATACTCGGGTCTCTCAAACGTTTGTAACCAACTACAAAAAGGTGGAAGTTTTGCAACTATGCCATAATATATACATTATTTTTATTTATGTTTTAAATGTATGATAAGAAAATTAAAGATCTGATAACGGGATCCTGAAACTAAACAAAATGGAAACCTAGTTTTACCAGGTTTTAAAACGTTTCTATTTTTTTTCAAATATGCCATGCGATTCTGCCTGCGACTTCGTCCGCGAAAAATGTAAAACATGTATATTCTGTAAGGAACTCTGTATTTTGCATGAAAAATAAAAGCATATGTGTTCGTTCAGACAATAATCAACTAACAGCGCCCCACGATTTCACCCGGGCAGTTCCCTATTTGATGTTAGTTCTTCTTATATTAGTGTAATATTAATTATTTTCCCGATATGTATAAATAGCTTATGTGTCATTTCACAACATTATCTATTTATGTACTACATTTCATCCAAATTTCTTCAGTAGTTTTTTGAAAGAGTAACAAACATACCATCCCATTTATAAAATTAGTAAGATTATCCAAATCACGGCTTGATCTCTTTCTTCAGTTCTCTTTAGTCTCCCAACGTGATCGAGCAACAAACATCCAAACATCTAAGCTTCCACATTTATAATATTAGAAGGAATCATAAAATAATTAATATGAAGATTGAAAACTTCACTTTATTTAGAAATAACTGAAACCCAGTATTGAGACAGGAGAAATAGCTTATTTTGTAAGCTACTAAAAATGTAAACGAAAAAAAACACAAATATTGTACATAAATTTGAAACCTGCACTCTAGCACTTACTGCACTTTAAGCAAATAGTTCCAAATGTGATATTCAAATTTCCCTCGAATGTGTTCACATTATATATTGTTTATTCCCTTAACTGTATCGATATGTTTATGTTTTATTTATACGTAAAGTTTTTTTAACTTTATTGGCAATATGTAACTGCATTTACTCGTATTTGTAAAAATATTAAATATTTGTGGAATTTGAAATTTAAACACAGTTTATTTCAGAAGCAACTGAGTAGTTCCAATATACAAGGTTCCCTGCCTGTTGTTGTAATTCTAATGACTGTAAATGGCAGTTTTTTCCATGAGTTACCTACTTCCAACGTGTAATTAATGTATGTATGTTATTTATTATATAAATGTTCGTAAAATTTTTAACATCATTAGTTTATAATTTTAAACCCTTGAGATTATAAACCGACGGTATATTAGGTTCGTTTATAATCTAACAGTACAGACAGACAGAAACTCTTTATTATGTGCACCAGAAAAATAACACATAATTAAACAATACGACTTTATTAATTATGCAATGACTTATATTTAGTGGCGGCCTTATCGCCAATATACGGCTCATCTAAGCAGCAGGAAAATCAAGTATGTAGGTAAATAATAATGCAGAGAGGATAGAGTGTAGGACAAACAACAAGAAGAAAAATAATATAGCTATGTGTGTGCTTTCGTATATTTATAAATGTAACATAATATTTTGGTATAGAATCATATCCAGGTACATTTTCACTAATGAATGTACAATGTACCTGTGCTCTCGTATATTCCTAAACGTAATAAATATGTTTTACATATCCAGGTACATTTTGGTTAATGAATGTACGGGTACAAATCGATTCGTATAACAGCAGCAGCATCTACGCAATGCATAATCATTTCTCATTTATACCCGACTGAAAGAAGGGTTATGTTGTTAGCACGTATCTTGGATGTTTGTAAATTTCTCTATTCTCACACATCTGCCGAACGGCTGGATGGATTTTGACAATTAAATAGATATCGTTAGACTTTTATCAATGACCCAAGTGTCCTTAGATAGTATTTTGTATTAGGTACATAATGGTTTATACATTATTTACCTCAAAAGAAATTACTAGAATAGTTAGGTACATACATTTCTTGTGAGTACTCAGTGAATGAAAGGCGCAAAAATATTGAAATGGGAACGCGAGATAGCGGCCCGTCCCATTAAATGTGAAAATTGATATTCTTACTTTATTACGTCATGATAGATAGGTACTTTTCATAGCGGACGAGAGAATTAGCTAATGGAATAATAAATTGAATAGAAGTACATCAACTGAATGTTCTAGAAATATTTTCTTTAAAAATTTGAACTCGACCACAACAAGATTAACAATCTCTGTTGTTCCGGTCGCGTTGCCCGCTGGCTTTACGCAACTTACTTAATTGAATCCAAGCAAGACGTGTACGTACTTTATGTTATAAACGTAAAAAAGTAATAAAACGTCAGAAGGGACACGAAAAGTTAGTAGCTTGGGAAACTGTTTCGCAACTTCCGTCTTTATTAGACTATCGACTACCAGTAAATCTTGGTACTGTTGATATGATTAGATCGATACCGATACGATGATGTAGAAAGTGTATACCAAAAATGTACCCTTTAGTAGTATCAACCAAAAGGTCATCAGGCTGTAAAATAAAGTCACGGAACGAGCAAGGCATGCGCACGATGGTAAGCAACACAGTGCCTACTGGTCCACCTATAGTAGCACAGTGCTCTTCAGCTAAGTATTTAAATGTGAGTCCAAATAACAACCTGACTTACTAAATCAATGATTTAAGATTTATCTCTTTGTTTTGTAATTTCTCTGGGAACCTTGCTCTTCACACCGGAACATTGTTGGCCAAAACCTGCTTAGCAGTAAAATGATTGTCCCACCACTGCACCACTACAAAATACTAATGGTAGGTTTACCTCGGGATAAAAGTGGGCACCTAGTGTAATTGTAAACTTTTACTACTATGGTGATAACCAAAGAGTTTACATATACCACGTATAGAGTTAGATTTTCCATACGGTTCCTTTGTGTCAATCGTAAGCAGATGACGTGCAGACTTTTTACGGCCACAAAAGTATGACACTTTTACAAGAGCGACAAGGCAAAAAAGATGCTACCCATGCTTTCGGTGTAAAGCGTTTGTGCCAACTCTATACGTAGTATAGGGATGTAAACTCTTTGGAGATAACCAACATACTTCAAATTCATAAACATAGCCGCAAAGTTGCAAGTTTATTGGTTCGTTGTCAGATACATTTCGGAGCTAATCGGCATGATCTAATATCACCTTACTTTTAGTACTTTTTTCTATCGAAATGCTCCTAGCTCCAGTAAGTGACATCATTTTATGGTTGATTTTCCAAAGACTCGACCAAAGAAATTAGACTCCACTTTCATAATTAGACCGTTTAATGTAAGCTTTGGAATGCGTGTTGTGATTGGATATTTCTCGATGAATATAATTTGGTGTCTTCGAGTCTAGAATGAATCGGTTTCTTCTAGGTTAGCATACGCCATCATGGGCTTCATCGTAATCAGGCGTGATGGCGGTCAAGTGCAAACGTACCTACTATTTATCAATAAAAAATAAAAAGTGGTAAGATGGCTGTATCAGGACTACAACGGAACTCTCTAGAAGAACCATATTCAACGTTAAAAGCTTATTACGTTTAGTCAAATTTAGTCGACTGAATAACAGGGAGCAGGATTCGCTTCTGAATTCTTCTTCAGTATTCTTAGCTTAATGAATACATATACTTAATAAACCATTTCACTGAATTTAGTAGCGACTAAATTTAGCCAAGTATTAAGTATCTAAGCCTGTATTGACGCCATGGTTACGCTAGTGCCAAGTGAATATCCAAACAAGTTTTGCGATAGTTGCCACGATAGACTAATAAAGATAGAAGTTTCTAAACAGTTTGACAAGTTAATACCAAGTTTGTCGTCTATCGTTACTGGCTTTGCTTACCGGTATGATGATTACAAAATTTAGTGGCTATAATGCTGAACATCTAAAAGAGATGTGCGAAGCGTATGTGTTGCGAGAAACTTATAACGCTGAACATCTACAAGGGATGTACGAAGCGTATGTACGTGTTGCGAGAAATCATCGACCAACACTAAGACAGCATTATTACCAAAACTTTTTGATTTTTTGCCTTCTTGACCCAATCAACATAAAAAGCGATGTAGGTACATACGTTTATAGGTACATTGAGTTTTTTTACTATAAATTTCAAAAAAATTACTTAAATTGTGGAATTTTCTATCTCAGTCAATTTAATGTCTAAAACGAACACAATTCAAAATTTTGATTAACCCCGACTACCTCAAATTTGTTATCTGTACAACATTCTACAAGTCAATCCCTTTCATTTGGTACCCATATTAAGGGAGTTGTGAAAAAAGAAATGTATTTCGCCATTTTGTGGTAGCGGCCATCTTGGATTTGAATTTTTTTATTATGTTTAGTATTCTACTAGTACCGTATATAACGTATTCATAAAATGCAATTTTATTTTTGACCCCAAACGCAGTTCATGCTCGTTACACGTTTGACATCCCTGTACGTGCGAGAGTGTGTGCATGTGGCCATGTGTGTGAATCTGTAAATAGAATCATCGCTCCGGAACGAATTATATAATAACCACGGATATCCGTGATAATAACAATATTGTTTTTTTATTAAAAGGTGAATTAGTCGAGTGCCCATAGCAGAGCTATTTGATGATAACTGGCTTAAGATGACCGGCGGTACAAAACGGCGTGTTACATACTATTTATAATGGCGTGTTATAATTGTAGCCATAATATGCATATTATATAACATGGCTTTGGTATTACTTTTCAATTCATTGTTTTGGATATCCTCTCTTATGCCTTCACAATATAGGTACATAATTGTTTATTTATTTTACATATGTTATAAGAACTAGTTTATTTTATTAAGTAATAAATAAATATGTTTAAGTAGGGTACACTTCAATTTATTTCTGTAAATATATATATTGTATTTAAATTTAATTTATTCTTGTTATCTGCACACCCCGCATTTTAAGATCCCATCTTTCTTTTTCTACCCTAAGGTTGCCTGGAAGAGATTGCTATTAGCGATAAGGCCGCCGTCTGTCGCACTAACTTTAAGTGTTTAACCTTTTTCAATTTGTAAATTATTGTTATTTTGGTGTGTTCAATAAAGAGTATCTATCTATCTATATTTCCATACAACCCCCTCAATATGGAAATGAAATGAAAGAGCTGGACTAGTAGAATGCTATAAACTATATCAAATTTCAAACCCGCCAGCAGCCACAACAAAATGTCGGAGGGTTTTACAATGTGTTTTTAATTTCAGTAGTTCAGTTATTGAGTATTTCCATACGTAAAACTGCAAAGTTTCAAAGTTATAGCGTTACTATATTGTAGTCGTGGTAGGAAAGGTTTATCGAAGCCTCACTATTTCCTGTGCTTCCAGAGGCGGTCTAGTTTTACGACTATTTTACGACCGTCCCATATGTTTTGCTTAAGAGTTCCGTCAAATACCCCGTTGTTAATATTTTTATATTTTTGTGATCTCACGTTGCGAAAACTTACCACAATGTGATTGATCCTTTATTGTCGAAGTTGGGAACGAATAGAACAATACGTATTTTTTATATTTCTTGAATAACTTGAAATGTATTGGATCCTTCTATAATCTATATAAATAATAAAAGTGGTCAAGTGCGAGTAGGACTCGCTCATGAAGGCTTCCGTAGCAGTAAATAACATAATATAAAAGTTCTTGTTGTTCGTTGTTACTTTAATCAGTGTTTTAACAATAGTGAATTTATTGTATATATATATATTTATATAACATAATTTATGACGTATTAAAATAAAACTACTTACTAGATCTCATTCAAACCAATTTTCTTTGATAGTTTACATGGTAATGTACAGCATACACATTTTTATATTTTTGGCATTACCTGATTTTAGAAGTTACACATTTGGGGTGGCACATTTTACCACTTTGGAGCTGTCTACCGCGCAAACTATTCAGTTTAGAAAAAATTTTGAAACCTCAATATCATTTTTGAAGACCTATCCATAGATAAACCACACGTATGGATTTGATGGAAAAAATTTTGAGTTTCAGTTCTAAGTATGGGACACCCTCAAAATTTATTGTTTTTTTCTATTTTTTGTATGAAAATCTTAAAGGGATTTACAGAATACATCTAGTACAATATTATAATTTGTAAAATTACAATAGTATAATTCTTAAAGTTTCGGAAAAAAGTGGCTGTGACATACGGACGGACAGACAGACAGACAGACAGACATGACGAATCTATAAGAGTCCCGTATTTCGCCATTTGACTACGGAACCTTAAAAATCAATGCCACTTTTCGTCGTGAGTGAACTCCTACTAAACCGATAGCTCGACCGATTTGAATGATTTTTTTGTATACGTTTGGGTAGGGCCCTCGAAGGTTTAGATTCACAAATCAGTCCGGCAGATGGTGCTGCAGTTGAATCTAGGTTAATATTATACGAGCGAAGCCGGAACGAGCCGCTAGTAGATAATAATTGTTATTGTCTTAGTAGGTACATATAAAATTATCTTACGTCAGTGACGAAGACTTCAATTATTTTCTGCACTTTAAGTTTAATGCATAAAAACTGTGCTAAATAAGTAGCGATTCATGTTCGTCATAATTTGAGATCGGATCAAAAATTTTCCAAACAGCTAATATATTTTACCCAAAAGTGTTTTTTTGATGTCTTTGTGTGTTTGAGGCAGCCTATGTTGTCTAATTTCAACATAAGCATTAGGGAACATAGGCCAATCTATCCCAACTTTTTAAATAAATACACGAGTAACTTACTTTTGATAGAGTCAGTCTAGTCCGACTAAAGTTTCGATCGCGTTTGGCTACCTTTTTCAAGAAGAGTGCGCGCGCGTGATCGCAGCTCATTTAGCACTGCGGGCACCAGCACGGTGCGTACGCATGCTCTACAGTTGTTGCGGGGGTGCAGGTGAGCGGGAGGGTTGTGCAGGTGGACACACTGTGTACACTGGAACTCTTCGTCACTGGTGAGCTCTGCGTCTGAAATATTGCAGCACACTGAGTTACTCGTGTATTTATTTAAAATGTGTAATAACTACGTTAGTTTTCATGGTAAACTCTACTTAGTTACCACGTATACGATAATTCAGATCGTTCCTTTCCCACAGGAGGTAAGGTGCCTCCGGATCGGACAGTGGTGGTGAATGAACTACGTACAGTGTCGTTGCCTCTCTTCGCTTGCATGACCGCGCTCTGCATAGCTGGGATGCTGGCCGCAATAGGACTCATCATTTTCAACACTATCCATAGGCGAAGAAGGTAATATAGATACTAGATATAAATAACTGATGTATTAAATACTACGATTGTGTTAGTTAAATCAAAAATCACACTGCGCGAGCATCTGACTTGATGGTCACGTGAACATCACTCATAACGTACACTGAAATACTTAGATTGATACTTGTTTTGCGTGCAAATTAGAAATAAAGTTGTTCTCATATCGCATGGACAAAATAAATGTACTTGAATATTCATCATTAAATATTTCTGTCGTCGTATAGTTGTGGCTATAGTCACAGAATAGATATTACGACAGAACCCTCACTTAGCGAAAATGTTTATATAAATAGCGACTCTTGCTGGGACGCAACAAAGTGCAATTCAGCTCGCATTAGCGCTCAATGCCTATCGCAATTTTTAACCTAAACATTTGCGCTCTCTTCTAACGCGTAACTCTGTCGCTGTCTGGCGCGGAATGATGCGCATCGAAAGGGTTGTCGACATATTATCTAATAAAAAATTAAATTAACCTTTCGTTATGTAGGTAGTCAGTATTGTAGCTCAGATTATATATTTTAGTTATTTACTTCGTAACGCGCAAGACAGCTAGAAGAGGCCGTAACATAGGGTCGGACACATTGAAATTAAAACAATAAAAGTATACTTTGACTGTTTTTATTCTACTTGATCGTCTAAATGTTGTTTGATAAATATGTAACATATTTTAATGTACTTACCTACACTAATACATACAACCAGCTTCGATTACAGGCTATTTTATAATGTCCCGTACTTTTTGTACGGTTAGCAGAAAAATATAAAAAATAATGGTATATTTTGTACAACTAGGAAAAAATGATAATTCTTTGTTTTTTGACTCGTGCATCCATATACAGCCAAATATATGGCGACGTAATTTTGCGAGGGAAACGTGTTGCGCGAGCGCTCAGACGTGCGTTCGACAACTGCCTGGCACTTGTTCCGTGCGAGGAACGGTCCAGCTGTAGGCTAAAACCGCGCGACCTTGAGCGAGTGAGGATGCACTGCTATAGTGGTATTGTGGTATCATAGAAATTATAATCAAAGTTAGCGAGGGGTGTCTCGTGTGTATCGTGACAAATAAACATAATCATAATTTTATTACTTTCATTATCAAAATTAAGCAGGTACAGCAAATGCGTTCTTCCCTTGCTATATGTTAAAACTAAAACTGTGTTCGAAAAATGAATTCTGAAATAAGATGTATATATTTATTCTTTAAAAAAAAAAAATTTGATTAACCCCCGACTACCTCGGAGCTCGGATTATCTGTATAACGTTCTACTAGTCAAGCCCTTTCATGTGATACCCATATTGAGGTAGTTGTAAAAAAAATACAATTCGCCATTTTGTGGTGGCGGCCATCTTGGATTTGAAATTTGTTATAACGTATAGTATTCTACTAGGTAAGCCCTTTCATTTGATATTCATATTGAGGTAGGTTGTGAAGAAATATTTTGTCCGCCATTTTGTGGAGGCGGCCATTTTGAATCGATATTAACCAAACCTAGCTAAAAACATCTACACAGGTATTAACCTTCAAATAAAAAAAACCGCATTGAAATCGGCCCATCCGTTTGAGCTCTACGGTGCCACAGATAGACACACACACAGACAGACAGACAGACAGACAGACAGACAGACAGACAGACAGACAGACAGACAGACAGACAGACAGACAGACAGACAGACAGACAGACAGACAGACAGACAGATAGACAGACAGACATCGACGTCAAACTTATAACACCCCTTTTTTTGGTCGGGGGTTAAAAAGTATGTTAATCAGAACAAGCTATCGAATACCAAGTACCTACCATGCAATCGTAATTAAACTCATATTGAATTGTAACTAAATGCAAATAAATAAACAACTAAATGTTCCAACTAATAAAACAACATATTAACAAACTTTAATAACTAGAAATGATGTTTTGATTGTTTATATATTTAACTTAATAGCATCTAAGCTATCACAACTGTTGTTACAATAGATTTATTATTTTCACAAGTAGATATAGAGATAATTTATTCGTTATTTCTTGTCGACACACAAACCAAGAAAAAGTTTTCATGAGGACCTTTTGTTAGGCACTAGTGTGGTGTCTTTTTTTTTAAATAAAAAATTGGTTGCCTGTAAAGTCGGTATACGGGCGAAAGTTTTACGTTTTTTGAGTGGTAAAATAATTTTACGGAAGGGACGCGTGCCTTTCACTTTTTATGTCTGTCTCTCTCGCAAACCATGCCCGAGTGGAAGGGACGCGTTTCTCCTGCTCTCGTTGTGATAACGTGAGCGGAGCGTAACGCAGTTTCTTGAAGTGTCACCAAACCAATTTATAAGACGTTGTCACGTCAAAAGTGACGAGGCAAACAATACATTTGCCTGATGGTAAACAACATGCCTGCCACATAACAGCACAGTGACACGCAGCTATTGGAACATGAAGAGGCCAAATAATTACCTACCACTGCACTGCGCTCGTCACCCAGAGATCTAAGATGTTATATCTCCAAACCCTGTATTTTCTCTGGAAACATTACCCTTCAAACCGGAACACAGTATTGTTTACACATTACTGCTTGGCGGTAGAATAAGTGGCAAAGGTAAAATACCAAATAAAATACTATTAAAATACCAAATTTCAATATTTGTATTCCAGTTAAGTCCAACGACAAATCAACTAAAATACCAAATAAAACACTATTAAACGCCACCAAATTTCAATATTGAATGTGACGTAAAGTAGTTTTATTGAAACTTGCCCCTCGATACCTGGTGATTTTGAGTTACATAAATAGAATGGTGTCTAATTATACTATTATAATTAAAAGGGTGTATGTATTGCCGCGTAAAATCAAACGAAACCGATGATAGATAGATACCTAGATATCTATTTTTGTTAGTAGGTACACATTCGCATATTATTTTACACTTACCCAAGAAGAAAACTTTATTCTGTCACTATAATTATTCCTCCAGGCATTATCAATCCGTGCCCAAAACTGGCTGTGTAAGTTAACTTGAGTGAACTTTGAGTTAAAAATTACTACGTTATTATAAAGCAACGTTATTTAACAGTTTCTAATCTTATGTTATTTTATCCTTAGGAAATTAAATAAAGCTTTTAATCTTCTCCCGTTTAGTTGACGGACAGCCGTAAACAGCACAACACCCCAACATGATATTTTCGATACCATTATGATGATGTTCGATACCAGCCCTTCGTTGAGTGCTCCTAGCGTACTCGAAACGGCCTGAGGGGTGAGGAAGCTTGAAATTGGCGGGGGGTGGGGAGTGTCCGTTCTATCTATATTATCTATTCTATGACTTCGATTCGATTTTACATAAGATGGGATGACAGGACGAGCAGAACATACGCAGTACTATTATACAGAATTCACCCCAACGATGTAAACTACTGTGCCACCTTGAAATTGTGGTACTTCCCCAGGCAAATTCTGCTAAGAGTCCTACCACTACAAAATAGGGTCATTAGCAGTGGTATGACTTTTTTTCAAATTCTCCTTAGGGATATATCACAGCAAATCATTTTACCGTCAAACAGAGATGTACCTATAAACGTTACTGCGTCCTGATTTGAACGTCAACATTTCCGGAGAATCATTATGTCAACGATCTCTTGGCGCACCGGCCAGACGTAGATCCGTTCCATTCCAATCTAAATGATCTTATTATAAACTAAACGTAGTTCTTTGGTTCAAAATTGTAAATTTGATAATTGTAATTATGTTTTCATACAAATGTACTCTAAAACGTCTTGGCACTATAAAACTTTAAGTTTTTGAGTCTCTGTAACAATAAATAAATAGATAAAACACCACCTGCCGTTTGCACCACAGTATTTATACTAAAGCAAAAGGCAGAGCTACATAATTCATTGTATTTGTATTTCTGTTCAATAAATTATCTTTAAATTTATCTTTAAAAACATCATATATCTCTGGATTACGTTCGCAATTCAGCGTTAGGTAAAGTTTTGGTTTATTCATGCCTAAAGAGCTATCTAGTGCAGTGTTCTAATGTTCACTATATCCCAGCGTCGGAGACCATTCGCTTATCCTTGGTATCCGTTTATTTCCTTTGACACTACCGCTTGTATCCTACTTTATGTCTTCTGTTACACAATCCATCCATTTTTTTATCGCATCCACAACCACAACGTCCATTTGCCTATTTTTGCGTCATATTCAAAACTTTTTTGATTATTATGTGGTTTTCTTTTCTATAACATCCAGTATCAGAAACACAACAATGATAATGATATCAACCCCTGCAGACGTTGGAATCGTTTGTGTACGCAATCGAGTAAAAAAGTCATGGGAATCCGTTATTTTACGCGGCCCTTGTCAACGTCAAATACCACCCCTTTGGAGATAAGTGTGTAAGTTTGGGCGCAACATGATATTGACAGGGGCCCTGAAATACAATCCGGCCATTTGCCGAATGCCGACCCGAGCGATCAATCGATAACGCTAAAAATTTCAATCCCACACAAATAAAACAGATGCCCGGAATAAAACGGTAACCGTTTCCGGCGGGGTCCGGATTGCGAGCCCCGTTAGTAGAATATTTAACCTGAAATTACCTTACCCAGGTTTGTTATACAAATAAGTGAGTAAACAAGTTGTTTGCGCGGTATTAACTAATATGTAGAAATGTGTAAAGCATTTGTAGCGCTCCGTTATTTTACCCGCGCTATTCTCGTTCCTGTATTTTTTTCGCAATAAAAAGTAGCCTATGTGCTATTTCGGACTATAATCTGACTGTGTTCCAAATTTCAACTTGATCTGTTTCGTCACGTTAACGTCAAAGTAACAAACATCCTGACATCCAAACTTTGTTAAATTTAAATATTATTAGGAAGTATGATATACATATATATTATATTTATATTTACGTTATATATATATTATAGTTATATCCTCCTTAGGGAATCGGGGTCTTCTGACACATGGAGATAGCTGAGGCTATAATCCACCTAACTCGGCCAGTGCGGGTTGTCGGATGGCACATGTCATCGGAAGATGTCTTTCAAAGAAAGAACTTGCCTGTTTGTCCACGATGTTTTCCTTTACCGTTACACCGGTTATAATTATGTAGTGGTGATGAAGAACTAGTCTGCACTTAATATTTGCACTTTAAAATAAAAGTGGTCAAGTGCGAGTCAGATTCGCACATGAAGGCAGCCGTAGCAGCAAGTAACATAACATAAAAGTTATTGTGGTTCGTTGTCATTTCAATCAGTTTTTTAACAATAGTGAATTTATGACGTATTAAAATAAAACTACTTACTAGATCTCATTCAAACCAATTTTTCTTGACAGTTTACATGGTAATGGACATCATACACTTTTTTATTTTTGTCATTCTCTTATTTTAGAAGTTACACACATTTTACCACTTTGGAAGAGTCTCTCGCGCAAACTATTCAGTTTAGAAAAAAATATGTTAGGAACCTCAATATCATTTTTGAAGACCTATCCATAGATAACCCACACGTATGGTCTTGATGGTATTTTTTTTTTCGAGTTTCAGTTCTAAGTATGGGGCACCCTTAAAATTTATTGTTTTTTTCTATTCTTTGCATAAAAATCTTAATGCGGTTCACAAAATACATCTACTTACTAAGTTTCAATAGTATAACTCTTACAGTTTCAGAAAAAAGTGTCTGTGACAGACAGACAGACATGACGAATCTATAAGGGTCCCGTATTTTGCTATTTAACTATCCGTAGTTAAATAGCAAAATAATATTTTTAGGGTTCCGACCCTAAAATATTATTTTTTAAAGAAACGTATAACTTTAAAATCTTTGTTAGCTTTATATGTCCTGTGGTTAGCTTAATGGCAAAAACGTCAAATTTCACAGTCGTGGCATTATTTTAGGTATGTTATAATCAGATATAATCATAGTTCGTTATAATATATAGGTTAAAATATCTAGTAGATCATAATCAGAGTTCGAACACACCTAGAATAATGCCACGACTGTGAAATTTTACGTTTTCGTCATTAAGCTAACCACAAAATATAAAAAGCTAACAAGACTTTTTAAGTGATACGTGTTTCTTTATATAGTTTTTTATCATTTGCTGCTTTGTTGATCCCGCTGCTGGGTACCTATATACCAATGATTTATTCAAACTAATCACTTAGTAATGTGAACTTCTTTTGTGTTCTCTGCAAACAGTGTTTAGGTATAAAGGCGAATTATTTAAATATAACTGTGCAAAGCGATGAACCAATGGTAATAGCAGCGCTAAATAGTATTTAGGTATAATATTCCTATTCAAAATACTGCTTGCCACTACGCTATTAAGAACAGGCATGTACTTAACATCAGGTTAGTACTTAACTTTTGGTATTTACATATCTAAAACCAACGAATAAACGTCAAAATAGTGCTAGCACCAAGGGAAATTCTGCCTAATGTGAACTGTGGATGGTTTGTTGAATTTTATTCGGATAATTATAGAGAAATCTATGCTTCTTTGGCATTGTCTAATAGAAGGAACAAACACTTTATCTTCGTATTTCATACATACGAATCAACGATTACTGTCTTCGAATTTTCTATCTCACCTAGATGTAAAGAAGTTGGAAAATCCTAGATGTTAGTCTCTCAACTGATAATCCAGATAATTTTGACCTTTTCGGTATCATAATATGGACCAAAATTAAAATGTTTAGATGATCATTCAATTTATCACGGTGGGCTGGCACTGCACTACTTTAACTTTGCTATTTCATAGCCAAACTATTTAATATGTATTCAGAAGTAATAGCAAATACTTACTTAACATTATAATATTCGATTTCCTCCAATCGCAGTGGAGATCTGAAAGCGCTGTATAAATTACCCCTTAGTGGTGGTTAGGAGATTAAGATAATATTATATCGAAGATTTTCGGCGGCTTGCCCTAAAAAAGCACATTTGTATGCGTACCTACTCACCGTTCGATTGCCATTATCATAACAGTGACTAGGTTTGCGTAATATTATTAGCTTATTCAGGAAATCATGCTTAGTATCGCAATTTCATTTTATGGGCTTTCATTTTCAGGGCGTTAGTTGATCGTCGGCATGTAATTTTTACAGATATCAGTGACTTACAATCTTTCGTAAAATTAAGAGCGTAAAACGTAGAGCACTCGCGTCATCTTGTTATGGTATTTCGATTGGTTCACTTTTGCTTTTTGTCTGGAGGATTAAATAGTGTCAAGAAAACGGGTAGTTGTTATTTTTATAATCGGCTTATATTTATTTAATGAGGACCTCATCTTAATTTTTATGTCTCTAACTGCTGCTGTCGTAGTTGTTGTTCTTACTGTGCATAGTTCCCGGTTTCACCACCTCTACTCACCTGATGGTAAACGGTGGTATAGCCAAAAACGACACATGATGACCTATACATTTTAGAATTGATCTATTTTACTCTGACTTGATAAAATTCTAAATTGTATCTCGCAGTAAATAATGATATGAAGAACGTGGACCCAAAACTTTTGGTATGAATTTTAGGAGTAACTACAATTGTATGCACCGACCAGCGACTTGTCATGTGCTGGAAAGGGTAAGGTTCAATAACTCATCTAGCTTTGGCGCACTCCGAAATGTAACCTGTAGATAATTGTCAAACTGGCATCTTTTACCACTGAAATTCTCAAGATATTCTATTGTTTTCCAATTCACTGTTTACACTTCAGAACCTGTCTGCTCCAACAGCTATTAGTTCTGCGACAGATACAGATACGGCCTTTTCATACTTACTGATACTAAAAAAATATGTTCAACTAATGTTGCTTAGTATCATGCAATAACTAACAAACAAATAGATCAACAAACTTTACAATGACAAGTAAACTAAAGCATATTTGCATTAGTTTACTACAACTACTACAAACTCTACAGTGAGCACGATTCCGCAGCGTCTGTAACTAGTGTATGCCGGATTTCCGAGAACTTACAATCTCAGCTACTGCCTTTTGAAGTAACAAGCTTAAACTACAAAGATATCTAACAATTAGTTTATTTCCTAAAGTTTTAACAATCCATGTTGTTATAGAAATTCAAACTTTTGAGATATTTTACAAGAAGGTTTGAAGGGTAATGTTTCCAGTGAAATTACAGGGCATAGAGATAAAACATCTTATATGTCTGGGGGACGCGCAGTGTAGTGCTAGGTAATGATTTGGACTCTTCATGTTCCAATAGCTGCGTGTACTGTTGTGTGGCAGGCTTGTTGCTTTCCATCAGGCACACATGATACTAGTCTCGTCACTCTATGCTATAAAACAAACAGTTCGTTATTCTATACTTAGGAAAATTGGCATAAACATTTGTTACTTCCTTTGTGGGCCATGGGTCTAATCAAAACGTTATAAGAATCCCAATATATTTTCAAGGTTAGGAATCCTAATATCTTTTGAAAAAGTCACGACTATGAGCTTATCTAGAAATAAACACCATTTTAGTAGTCGGCACGTCCGTGTCCGTCGATAATCACGTCGTCATAAGCATTGCCTCAACAGGCGTAGATATCATCTTCAACAATGTTATTAGGGTACTGCACAGCGGAATCTATCGATATCTGACTTCACTCCGCTAACTTTGTTTTCGTTTTATTGCGAGCGAACGCCGAGCCAGTCGTTAAACTCCGACATTCGGTGTTCGTAATATTTTGTTCCGGGTTTTATGGTTGTAGTCACTGCGCCTCGTGGTGTCACTCGCATCAAGTTACAATGTAGCCTGTTTGTATTAATTCAAGAGGCTATCGTTACTGCGCTCAGTTATTCTAGTTTTCGTACCAGACATTTGCACTAAATTCATAACTGTTTAGTTATAAAATTGTTGTCTTTTGGTTTCACTTTCATAATTATGTTTTATTTTTCAATAATTAAGTTTGAACCGTTTCTGACCAATAGGAGCCCACCAAACCTGCTACATCATTAGCCTCTCAAACTAACTAGTGAGTGACTCATTGTGCAGGTGCAAAGCATGCAAAGTTTATATCACTCAGTATTGGGTTGAACCATTAAAAACAAACATTGTTTTTGCTAGAAAGTAGCATATTTATTTCTTTGGTTATTCTGACATTATGCCTAATGATAATAAGAAATGTTTATATGCTTTCAGACTTCGTGGAACCAAGTCTACTTTTTCTATTGTATCTTTATTTTCGTCGATGAAGAAAATGAAAAGGTTTTGTCGTTAAATTTGTGTCATAGACAAACAATGCCTAGTCTATACCACACAATAATATACAGATTTTAAATTTAGAAGATGCTTTATTTCTGAAATACAAAAGTTATTACAATCTAATAAATAACATTGACTTCATGATACTACCAAGTAATAAAATAGCTTGTAAATCGCAAACAACGATGCAACAGCCCAAAGAAAAGATGATAAGACGACCTAGACGATTATCTAAAATACAATAGATTGTAGAAAACAGACTAATATAAGGACATAGAAAAAGCTTTATCCCGCATTGGGTCTGTGTATACTTTTAATAGTAAAAATGTGTGCGCTTAAGACCGCACGGCAGAAGTGAAAACTAAAATAAGAAATACTCAACTATTTCAAGACTACTTAGTAACATTAATAATTAAAATAAAAACGATTGATAAAGACGAAACGAAACGATAATTTGAAATTGAGTATACCTAGTAACTTAGTAAGCATAGCAACACGAGAATAACATGCGGCTGAATGACTAGTATCCATGTCCAAGAATAAATTAAAATCATTTTTTACGCGAGTCGGAAATAGCATTTGATTCGCAAGTTTTTTTTTGTAATTGTAATTGCTCTTTATTTATTTTCAATATTTCGCTAAAAATCCATAAATATGTTGTGTTATTATGTACATACATATGTGTAAGTACTGTAATGAAAATAGGTATCATTTTGTGTTTACATAGTGTAAGTACTTTGAAAAACAGTTATTACAGCCAAAACTTTTTTCTAATGGATGTGAAATGCAAATTTAATATTCCATGACAAGTTCAATTAATGTGATAAGTACCTAAAAGTTAATGTTGCGATAAAAAAATCATTAATATAAGGTAAGAAAGAATTTTGGGTCTCGACGTAAGTACCTAATACCTACTTAACACTGGTTTGTTTTCTGCAGGGTGATATTATGGTCACACCCGGCTTGCAACACGGTGATGCTGTGTGGTTGCTGCGTCTGCCTAGCAGCAGCCATTGCACTAGGCGTGGACGGTCGCTGGGTGCAGCCTCCGCACTTTTCCGGACTGTGTGCGGCGCGCGCTTGGCTACTGGCAACCGGATTCTCGATGGCCTACGGAGCAATGTTCACTAAAGTATGGCGTGTCCACCGGCATACAACCAAGCCTAAACCGGAGCCGAAACCTAACGGCAAGGTACGACTACCATCATCCTTAATAATTTCGTCTCCTACATAACACAATGTTTTAAAATCTTTTTAAAGATTATATTCGTCGCAAAGTTGACTAGAAAATATTGTTAGCAGAAATTAATCAACCGGTTGTTACTCTATAATAGTTTTTTATATTCATACTTAAATATCACACACTTATGCAAAGTGTCTGTCGCAGGCAACTACTCGTAGCTTAAATCTGTCGTTTGATCAACAGCCTAGCCTCTTTACTAAACGGCGCCTTTTAACTAGCGGCTAGAATGATATTTAGCCGTATCGTTTCGTACAGGATACCACTAGGCCACGTAACTTTTTTAGAATTTTCTTGATATTGGGTTTTGATTACCTACCGAAAGTAGACCCGAATTTAAAATGATTCCTTACTCGTATTATATATTTTAACACTTCGAGGTTTCAGAAATTATCAGAAAACTCATTAACTCGCGGATGCCGTAAAATATCGTACAACAAACAACAGAAACGTAAAACGGGAAATAAAATGTCTGTTACTGTCAAAATCCATTTCCAATGTATGTATTGAATATCGAAGCTCGAAATTAGGCTGTTAAATATTTTATGGTTGATGATATTCCAAGTTACGTCAATAAACAGCTATTCCAGATATGATTGAATCCCTACAGCCAATTATAATTCACCGTACGATACGAATCTAGCAAAAAGGTCAAGCCCGAGTCCAGCTTTCACACCAAGGGTTTCGTACCACCTCTATTAGTATTGATAGAATTTTACTTTTTTCAGTTTAACTGACTAGCTTATATGATAAACAAAATACGATTTCCTCCTTTTACTCTAACTGGTAAAAATAAACAGTTATTGCTATTGCAGCTACAGTACTACAGCTTATTGCTATTTAAAAGTACTACGTAGTTGACGAGTCACTTTTTCTTTTTGATTAATTTAAAACTTGACCACCTTTGACTTGGAAATAGGTATGTTATATTTATCATAATGTATGTTTTAAGTATGAGCGACATTACAAATTTTCGAAATTTCCCACATAAATTCTTATTCCTCTATAGCTAGTTCTACGAATATACCTATACTACTTCAAGTACTATTCTGTACCTCCGTATAATAGAAGTGCTATGTAACATGTTTTCAGAAGAGCTATGCTTTTTCAGCATGCTTCAAATACCGATCTAAAATTTGCGGCCAGCTCTCAAAACATGCAAGCAGCAACTAGAATATGACGCATGTGTCAGCTCTCCTTTCATTGTAGTGAAGAAGACCACCACATGATACCATCGTAAGAAGAAGTATTTAAGAGAGCACGAGTACTCGAGACATTTGTTTATTTAGTATCTATCTATGTAGATAAAAAAGTATCATTCTTCACCTAAACTACGTTCAGACTTTTTTTTTATATATCCCTTATTCATTGCCCCTCTCACCACTACGTTTATGTATTTGAAGGTCATCTATAAGTTGTACTCCTAGTTATTTATGACTGTAAAACATATTTTAGCATAATAAAACAAACGTTTGTGAGTATAACTTACGGGACTATACATATATTCTGTTTTATTCAACAGACGAAGTATATCCACTTATAAATTACTTAATAGTAACCTTGTCAATGTTTCAAAATGGAATTAGAATTGAATTCAGCTTCAATTGAGCTCTATCGGTATCTTATTATTTGTTATGCGTAGTTTAATCATTGTCAAATAGGATTCTAAACAGTCTAAGCTACAGAATTCAAAGAGGGCTGAACACTGTCAAGAGACACAGCCTGTCTAAAAGGTATTTATTTATCTTTGCACAAACCCCGAATAATTCTGTATTTAGGTACACAACAAGAGTATTCAATATTCATTAAGCGAAAACAATTTTCTGTTGTTTGTTTATTTGCCAACTTGGCCTATTTTGTTCAAACGATTTCCCTTTTATTTACTCAAATAAGATAATTAAAACGGGAGATTTACATATTGATTTATTCGAGATAACAGTACGCTAGACTGAGGATGTGGGTACTGTGTGTGTGTGTGTTTACGTCATGGTTTAATTTTTATGATGAAAACCAAAAATTCAAGCTAATACGAAATCTTTATTGTTCACAATTACCAAAAAAATGCACAGAAAATCCAACCATCCGTATTAAAAAACCTCGTTTTTAATAAGGTACCGGGACAGGCAACACATTCGCTTAATGGTCTATTCGCCTACCGCCTATAACATCATAGTGCCACTCAATACATTTGAGGTGAATACTTCGAACGTTTTGCCTTTGCCATGGACACAGACGCAGGCGATAGCTACTTATGAAATTGTCTATACAGTAGAAAAAATGTTATAATGTGTACTTCTGAAAATTTAGATTTTTGTGTTTTACAAAAATAACAGAAAACTGGTCGAACGTCTCGTAACTAAGAAAACAAAATCTTACTAGCATTCGTAACAATTTTCAATAGGATTTGTGATGCTGAATGTGAGCGCAAACAAAATAATATAGGTAAAGCTTTTCAGTACGTAGTATTTTTAACCCCCGACCAAAAAAAGGGTTATAAGTTTGACGTCGATGTCTGTCTGTCTGTCTGTCTCTGTCTGTGGGTGTGTCTGTCTGTGGCACCGTAGAGCTCAAACGGATAGGCCGATTTCGATGCGGTTTTTTTTATTTAAAGGTTAATATCCGTGCGGATGTTTGGTTAATATCGATTCAAGATGGCCGCCTCCACAAAATGGCTGACAAAATATTTCTTCACAACCTACCTCAATATGGGTATCAAATGAAAGAACTTGAAACAAATTTCAAATTCAAGATGGCCGCCACCACAAAATGGCGAAATATGTTATTTTTTCACTACTACCTCAATATGGATATCAAACGAAAGGGCTTGACTAGTACAATACTTTGCACTATGACAAATTTCAAATCCAAGATGGCCGCCACCACAAAATGGCGAAATACATATCTTTTTTCACAATTCCCTTAATATGGGTATCAAATGAAAGCGCTTGACTAGTAGAATGTTGAACAGATAACAAATCCGAGGTAGTCGGGGGTTAATCAAAATTTTTAATTTTGTTCTTGTCATTAGAATAACACATACGTTGCCTTTTAGCTGGGAAAATTTAACCAATTATATGGCATCAAGTTTGAAATTGCCGACCACAGTTAATTGAAAACGCATAATATAATTATAAGTCTTAGTCGTAAGTTTCCAAAACATCTTGTGTTTTGAAACAAACAATCGCAAATCGGAAAAAATACCTACATGTAAATTAGTTTCGTCTTTTGTTTTTTTTAAGGAGTCATTGGTAGTTGTTCTCAAAAGGCCTCTACTGCCTACCAAACTTTGGGTTTGCGTAGAAAGCCCCTTTGCTTTCATCATATTGAATATTGATCCTAGATTTTTGTTTCCAGCGAGGTATCCACGGCTGGAAGCTTTACACAATGGTCGGGGGGCTCCTCCTCGTCGACACAGCGTTGCTGACCGCGTGGCAAATACGAGACCCTCTGCAGCGGCGAGTGGAAACATTTCCTCTAGAAAATCCGAGGCATCACGACGATGACGTCCACATACGGCCGGAGCTGGAACATTGCGAGAGCGAACACAACGCTATATGGCTCGGTGAGTTATTATTACTATAATTCGTAAAAAGAAATTAGAGGACGGAAAGTCCTCCGTTTTTTTTTTCTTTATGCCGCGTATCAGGATATCGCTGGGCAAAAACTACCACGCAGTGGAAGCCAGATCGCATACAATGATGCGGTAGATCAAAAAAACGATGGCAAGATGACCTCTTCGAATATCGGAAAGACTGGAATGAATTAGTAGTTAGTATAGATAGAAAAAGTAGAGGGAGGGTAGGGAAGCCTTTGCCTAACATTGGGACAAAACAGACATATTTTAAATACTTCAGCACTTTTATATTGAGAACCAAGCCAATGATAAGATTTACTGGACTGGATACTCCATAGCCGTTTAATTTAATCAATTATATTCCTGGAAATAATCCTAATTATTTTTATATTATGTAAAATTATGTTGCTAAATAATCCTTCTTATACAATTTCCCGTTCATTTCTTCAAAGTAACTTATTATAAACCGCATCAATATGAAAACAATGAAAGTACACTACGTGTACAGTCTAGCGCCAGGAAAAGATTACCCGCTAAAAGCTCAGACGTTATAAGCCACTACATAGTTGCTCTGCTTCTCTTCATAAAGGCTGCACTTTAATAAAATACAAAAGATTCTCAAAAGCCAAACGTTGTTTTTGAGATGAGTTCTGCCTCGACCTGATTCCGACTAAGTAAATTTCTTTCAGTAATGGAACTGGTTAACAGATAGGAATGTTATCGAAAGAAATGTTAGGTAACCTCTGACAAACAGACATATAAGATTAAAGAACATACAAACACATACAAAGTTATAGCTCAATATGTTAATTTATTATGATTATTTATTTCAGTTCCGTTTCATACATTTTGTCGCGTCCGACAAACTTTTTTCGTATGGAACGAATTTCTTTTAACTTTTTGGAAGTTGTTAGAAAATACGTGAAGTAAGCAATGTTTTTATGTATCTTTTGGACCCCATATCTCAAAATTGGCCGTCTAAGCAAGTGAGCGGGTAAGCATGTGTTCTTAGTACGTACTAACTCTACTCAATCGTCCACTTTTCGTTCATCAGAAAATACGTGATTTCTGGCAGCCCTGGGATCTTACTCTATTAGTATTTTATTAAGCATAGATAGACAAGTTTGTTTTCTCCACTGGCTTTTACGTTGAAGGAAAATATCCTGAAACAAGAACAAAATTAATTTTTTTTTATTAACCCCCGACTACCTCAGATTTGTTATCTGTACAACATTCTACTAGTCAAGCCCCTTCATTTGATACCCATATTAAGGGAGTTGTGAAAAAATAAATGTATTTCGCCATTTTGTGGTAGCTGCCATCTTGGATTTGAAATTTGTCATAGTGCAAAGTATTCTACTAGTCAAGCCCTTTCATTTGATACCTATATTGAGGTAGGTTGTGCAGAAATATTTTGTCCGCCATTTTGTGGAGGCGGCCATCTTGAATCGATATTAACCAAACATAACTAAGAACATCTGCACGGATATTTACCTTCAAATAAAAAAAACCGCATCAAAATCGGCCCATCCGTTTGAGCTCTACGGTGCCACAGACAGACACACACACACAGACAGACAGACATCGACGTCAAACTTATAACACCCCTTTTTTTTAAAAAACGTCATGTCGATGTTCGAAAGATGTTTACAAGATACTTTCTTGGAAACATCTTTCGAGCACATGAGACATCCAGCAACCCGCATTTGACGTCGATGTCTGTCTTATCTATGTGAGTCTGTCTTTGGCACCGTCGTAGCTCTCAAACGGACCCATCGATTTCGATGCAGTTTTTTTTGTTTGAAAGCTAGTTTCCGTACGGTGGTTCTTAGCTTAGCTTTGATTAATATTGATTCAAAATGGCCGCTTCCACAAAATGGTAAATAAAATATTTTTCATCCCACCTGCTCGGAAAGAGTACTTTTGCTCCTCGATATCAGGGCGCAAAAGTCGTTTTTACCCTCTATAGGTTAAAGTAAATTTGAATTTAGAACATCGTGTGTACTGAGGTTTTGAATCCAAAACATAATTCAACCTATTTATTTCTACCTCCTTGGTGCCGAATGCATCATACATTTTTTTTTATATGTTAAAAACTCAGACTCGGAACCTCCTTGATGTACTTACTTTTTTAAGTTTAACTTGCTTAGCGCGAAAACATTTAAAAAATTTCATTTAGTCATTTCCTCGCTGAGGTGGAATGAAAAGTTACGTATTGCACTCGAATGCAAAGATTTTTCACCTTGTGCTCTTTTGATTCCCTGGCTACGCTCAGGATTCTAATTTTCAATCACTGGCTGCGCTCATAATTCAATTTTAGGATCCTTCGCTTGCTCGGTCATCAAAATTGAGCACGCGGTTAAAAATCAACTTTGCACTTTTGTATAACAAATAACTATTGTCATCCCACCACTTTAGAAAGAGTGTATTTGCTCTTCGATATCTGAGTGCAAAAGTCGTTTTATTATCTAGAGAATAAAATTAATTTGAGTTTAGAACATCGTGTGCACTGAGTTAGTGAATTTAAAACCTCATTAAACCTATTTTACTTCTACCTCCTTGATGGTGAATTTATCAAATAACTTTTTTTTAATTTAATTTAAATCTCAGATACGGGGCCTCTTTGGTGTTCTTTTTTTTTAATTTGCTTAGGGCGCAATTTGCTTTTTGTTTTCACGCGTGGAGGATAGAGATAAGGAGAGTGTGTTTGATAATAAGTGTAAAAGAGTGGTTGCTCACCGTTTGGCACTCAGAGCGCAAGTATGAAATGCTGCGGACTGCAGGACTCATTTGAAACTTAAGCCGGACAAGACTGACCTTATCAACCATGAGTTACCCGTGAACCAATTAAATATATGTAACCACCACGTTAGTTTTCACACTGTACATCTCTTGTAAAGTGTAGTTAAGTACAATAACAATCAAGTGCCAAGGGACTGCAGGTGTGTTCCTGAGCACAGAAACTCCTGAAATTAGTTTCACGATCAGCAATTGCTGTTTACTCCGCAGAGACAAGTTCTGGCAGACAACTGCTAAGAACACCTTCCATTCTCTATACTGTTATCGAAGTTCTAAGCACGTAGTTGTTTCTACTGAATTGCTCTACGTGTAATTTCTTAGGACCGAAGTTATGCCTTGTTGAAATTATGTATGGAAAAGTTTGCGGTCCTTTTGTACAAAAGTGGCTTTGAGAATCGAAGATGTAAATATTTTGTTACAGTCTAATGAATTTCCAAATTCAGAAATTACATTACGCTGGTGTACAATAAAAATGCATGTGATTATTTGAATAAAGATACAAAAATTGTTACCGTAATTATAACAAGTGTGTTTCGTCTCTTTCTCTCACACTTATTTGGTTAGGTACTACATAGTCTAGCCCGATAGTCATTTCTATGCCTATTCGTACCTGCTAGACAAGGATGAAAATATGTATTAGAGTTAGTTTTCTAATATCTAAATAAATATTTATGAATCGGATTTATTTAATTTTGTATCTACTTTGAGATATTATTTTGAATTAAGTACGTATTTTGCTGAAATATTCATGAACCAACGACACAAAATATGAACATTCTACTATGGGTTCCCACTACTGATACTCGAGCTTACTCTCAGAAGAGTGAGTGTCACCAAGTGTCGGCCAACGCAGCAGGTATTACACGTCTTTGAAACAAGTCATATTGAACTCTTTTTTGTGAGAGACATACAAGATAATAACCAATTTTTATATTGCAACAAAACTAGATACACTGCTCTATTTAACTGATAACGTACACTAAGCATATGTGAATTTATCCATAGACCAACGACAACGACAGGTACGTAGTCAAGATCCTTATGCCCACTATCAGTTGGTACCTGTTTCGGCTTCTTTCCGGCGTTTGAGCTAGTCAATGGTCATATAAAAATAGATATAAAATTGATAGATACATGGATATAAAAATAGTCAAACGTAACCCTAACTTAATAGTTACAGAAGTGAAAACCATATTTAACGTTTAAATAGTTCATAAAACGTACTTTGAGTTACGAGGAACAGACAAAGGCTTTATTTTACCTCTTTTGATGTCTGGAATCTCATGAAAACAAAATAAACTTTTAAATTACATAACAAAGGAAACAGATGTTAATGGCGACTTTAAAAGTTGGTATTTATGAAGTATAAAACTCGCAAATGAGACACAGTGAAGTTACGGGGGGGGATTTTAAAATTTTTATTTGCGTCTTATTTTTGTAGTATAAATCATTCCGTTGTGAAATGCATCTCTTTTATTATAATATGAACCTGTTCACTTTAACTTATTTTAAGTTTGAAATGAGTATGCTTTATGAGTTTACTTTTTAATCAAGTCACAAGACACTCTGGCTCATGTAATATTATTATATTTAATGGAGGCAATAAAGTCAGTTTAGCTGTAAAGTTACGAGGCTTGTGTTTATGTGAGATCTGAAGTATTACAATGAAAATGTTAAGTAAGTCTACAAAATGAAACTTAATAATAAAATCTGTTTTAATTCTTGTTTGTAAAAACTATAAATATTAATAAGAGCAAGCAGAAATCTAGCTTGGTTTTATTTACATCAACGTCGAAGAAGTAACACTACACATCTCTATAAATTTGTTATATTTGGTGGTCGGGATATTTCTGCTATATTTTATTTTCCAGTTATTACTTAATGAATGTATAAATATTAATGTTCCTACAAACATTTTACATACGTGTTTTTTGTGTACTTGTACACAAGTACAATTATTGTGACACTAAAAAAAAACAGAAATCTTACAGTAAAACACTTATGAACTAGCACCACAAATGGTACCACTAATTGCTGAGAACAATATCTTCCAGGAAACCAGGGGAGCTACCGCCTAACGATAACTGTCTTAGCTTTGTGATGCCTCTCTCTTTTCTTTCCGCTTGAAATGATAGAGACCGCAATAGCAGAGCGAAAGCCGATCTAGTTAGGCGTTAGAAGGCCCTGTTAAAGGAAATTTGCCTACGTACGTCTACGGTGAGACGAGTCGTGACTATATTAGCCATTTGGCAACGATCTAGCCCCACACCAGGAAAACTTGTATCCAGGAAGTCAGATAGCTGATATACTTTTTTTTTAAACTTATGACATTTAAATATTTATTTTTGTCCAAATGGGAATTAAATCTATAGCTAAGAGTAACTAACAATTGCGCCACTAAGTCATGTTAGGCTAGGTATAGATTTTGTCATCAGCTAATATCAGCTAATGTTTTTATCCGCTAATGCTTATAAGTACGAGTTCGTAATATTTTCAAACAAAATTTGCACATCGCGTGTCGGAAGCTACTTATAGTGATCAGATTACCGTAAGCTTAGATGTTGCTTGTATTGCAAACCTTTAACAGGAATGATAATATTACAACAGTTTAGGTATTACTAGAAATAATCTGAAGTTGAATTTATAATATATTTGGTCAGTATTTAATTTAATTCGCTGAGGTTGGTATTTTTCTTTAGTAGGTTTTACACTTGTATATGATGTACTTCTAATAACAAGAAAAATAATTTAAAAGTTTTGATTTACCTCGACTACCTCAGTTTTGTAATTTGTACAACAATCTAGTAGTCAACCCCTTTCATTTGATACACATATTAGTAGTGAAAAAAATAATGTAATTCGCCATTTTGTGGAGGCGGCCATCTCGAATCGATATTAACCACGGAAATTAGCCTTCAAATAAAAAAACAGCATCGAAATTGGCCCATTCGTTAGCTCTATGTGCCACAGACAGATACACATACAGACAGACAGTTAGACATCGACGTCAAACTGATAACACCCCTTTTTTTGGTCGGGGCTAAAAATATTATGATGAATACCTACGAATTGGCCCCAATCATCTTACTTGGGATGTTAAGTATTTTTTCCTATCAAGTCTACGTAGATAATCTGGAATCTGGTATGTCGATTCTGCTCTCATTTCATCATTTGGAGAGATACTAGAGGTATATAATATAACAATCTAGAGTTACGGGGACCCAAATAACTTGGTAATTTTTAACTTCTAGGAATTTGTTCAACAATATGAGAGTCATCGGTATCTATACTATCTATACTTCTATACTAATATTATAAAGCTGAAGAGTTTAGTTTGTTTGTTTGTTTGAACGCTAGGATCTCGGGAAGTTCTGGTCCGAATTGAAAGATTATTTTTCTATTGGATAGTCCATTTATCTAAGGAAGGCTATAGAACATAACGCTACTATTGATAGAAGCGGAGCATGAATCAAGAATGTAACAAAATCGGGAAAAAATATACTTTTTGGGAGTTTTCGTACGTTTCATGTTTTGACATGACACATGACAACATGTGTCTAAGATTGCGTCATTGAATATAAACCTTTGCCACAGATTACAAACCTCACCTTTGCTCAAAGATTAAACACCTCCTTTTGTTTTGCCTTTCTAAATCTGAGTTAGTACGACCAATTTCCGACAGGTGGCGTAGAATGTAGCTGAAGGGATGTTTTGTTTGAAAGCGATATTCTCAGGAATTAATGAACCGAATTCAGTCATTCTTTCAGCGTTGGATATGTACGGGATCCTGATGAGTGATATATAAACGGGCGAAGCCGGGGCGGACATCTAGTCTTTTATATAATGATGCATTAAATTGTTTAATTTACGAAAAAAACACCGCTGACTATCTCCTTTTTTTTCAGGCGTAATGTATGGCTACAAAGGCCTGGTGCTGGTCTTCGGTCTGTTCCTCGCATACGAGACCCGCTCAGTGAAGGTCCGGCAAATCAACGACTCCCGCTACGTCGGAATGAGTATCTATAACGTGGTGGTGCTCTGCCTCATCACGGCACCCGTTACGTTGGTCATCGCCAGTCAGCAGGACGCAGCTTTCGCGTTCGTCTCCCTGGCAATCGTCTTCTGCTGTTTCTTGAGCATGGCGCTCATTTTCATCCCCAAGGTGAGGTTCTTAGAAAGTCATTTTATTTACTGCAATGACTTTCAGTGCACCGAGGCAAGCTATTATTATTTTATATTATTAGCAAAGTATTGGTGATCAGTTTCGTTAAAAGTCAAAGTTTTTTTTAGTAAATGTACATGTATAAATCAGCTGTAAATTTTTTTTTTAATAAATATAAAATAAATAAGTTGGAAACTATCATCAGTATGACGCGATGTTTCCAAAGGCAAACTTGATCCGCTGTTTCTTAAACATGTTACTCATTTTTATTCCAAAGGTAAAATGGAATGTTCTAATATTTTTAAATTCTTTAAGACAAGAGTCTTAAAGAATTTAAAAGAGCTATCTTAGTTATGCCAGGAGGATTACTGTAGTGGAAATTATGGTAGTATGCATTATCATTCCTATTTGAATTATATTGAAAAATATGTCAGTTATACATGTGCATGTGTCGAACCTACATATGTAATCAATGTTTGAAACTGTTTAACTACCACTGAGTATACACGTGTCTGCAGAATCTGTCATCAACAGCTTACCTACGTTTAATTTCATTCCGCGTAGCTGAAAATGTATCTCATTATATATAGCTTATTTTATGTACTCTTCACATAGCTTCTGTCTCATTCAAGAAAAAATATTTCAAAATATGAGACGGGTGGCGCGATAAAACCTCCATGTTATGATTGCGGCTCGTAACGTTACCTACGCGTAATCATAATAAAATGTTGATTAAGCCAGTCTGAAACCTTATATTTTTTCCATTACCCACATTTTGTAGAGCTCAGACCCAACCCTTGCTTCAGAATATCTGGGAAAATATGTGCCTTAAAACGCACATATTTCAGCACGTTGGAATAAGAAATTTAAAAAAAATCGTTTTAAAAATGTTAAGTTATAACGATAAAATCACTTACTTCTTAACCGACTTCAAAAAATGAGGTTTCTCGATTCGACCTTATAAATATATTTTTTTGTAATATGTGTTTTACTAGTTTAGGCTCAGGTTTAAAAAGCGCTTCTCTCACGTTTTCAAGCATTTGAATTTTGAGACTATACAGTTTTACAACTGTGTTCAGAACTGCAAACGTTTACTTGTAGTTCAATGATAAAAATATATATTATCTTATCACATTTTGTGTTGAAATTTCGTTCTATGATAGGTCTTGATCACAGACTAAGTAGAGAGATACACTGTCTTGATATTCTCTACTGGTTTTTACTAATAAATATAATAACATAAATATAATGAGTTCACAATCAAATCTAAATATTGAGTCCAAAGGATTTTTTATGATCGATAGAAGTGTGTCAGTTTTCAGGCGCAATTTTGATTTTAACTAGTATTTCTGATTGTATTTTTTTTGGCTGTTGATTGGCTGTTTTTGGCTGACTGGCAGTTATATTGTTATATTATAATTATATTATTGCAAACAATCTATCTCATGCAACCTAACGATGAAAATGAAAGAGTAGAAAGATAATGGCGTTATTTGCCATCGCCTGATATTGTAAATTTTGCTTAATTTTTTAGACAACTAGCAAGAACCTGCGGTTTTACCCGCATAGTTCCGTTCTCGTTATTATTGTGCCTATTTCAGATTATCTGTTTTCAAATATAAAACCGTTCCACAAACTGTTCCGACATAAGTGAGCAACAAACATCCAAACTTTGTAATTTTAATATAATTTGGATAAAGACTACAAAACCTGTGATAAAACTATAAATATCACATAAATGTGATTGAAGTTCATTTATTTCCCAATAAATTTGTCACAAAAGAGCTTCAATCTTACCCATCAAACATCATCAGTCACACCATAGACAAACAGAGATCGAATCACTCTGTTGACTGACGGACACGAGGGTACACAGCCATAGTTTCGATGAGGACACCAATTATTCCACATACGGGAAATATACGCTACAAGATATTATGTTGCTTGAATTAAACCGAAATTAAAATAACAACGAAATAATATTTTCCCTTAAAAGAAAAAGGTAAGTAATTTGGAAGATAAATATCGTTACTGGAGATAGGTATAATCGCATTTTGTGCTTCAACATGTTTAATTGCAAATTATCACTGTTTTTCAATGTGTTTTGTTACAAGTAAAATAGTTTTGTTCTTATATTATTGTATTTGTATTAAAATGTCACTTACACACCTGCCATTTTCAATGAAGTGTTAATAAAAAAAATGAAATATTGAGTCAAAAACTTGGTAAAAATCGGCTTACTGTGACTTCAGAATCAAATCGACAAGCTTAATTTTGGATGATTGATTGTTGGAGGAGGCCTTTACCCAAACAGGGGTCCAAATCATGACTTCCGACAATCCCAAAGAGACAAAATTGACCATAGTTCAAGTTCTATAATATGACGGTAAATTATCTAGATACTCAATATCATAATTAATTATTATCATTCATGTTTGGACTTAATATATGTAGTTAGGAAGGGCGTAACTATCCTAGCCTTCTCCGCCAGCTCAAAGTTCAGTAGAGGACATCGGAAACGTCCACCACATGGCTTTTAGATGAAAATAAATAATGTTTGCGCCATTCCTTGATTGGTTTTCTTAGAACCGGGACTAATTAAACCGAAATCTATCTTGTCAAAGAAAGCGCTCCTTAATTTGAACATTAAGATTTATTACGCTAGAGCGACAGAGGGCGGACACTGCCGGTTGGGGGCGGCGCACTATATCAATCTCGCGGACAAATGAATAAGAATGAGCTAATTTGTCAGTTTCAATCAAATTCTTCAAGGAGACGAAAGTAAACTACAAGAATACTACATTTTGCGGTCGTGACTTCACGTACTACGCTGAGGACTGTTTGCTTTTGCAACACTGAAGACCATCCGAATTTCGCTTGAAATGCATTACGCTGAGCCGGGAGGCCTACCCCTATCCCTGTCTGTAGCCTGTCCTAGTAGTAGCAAATGACAAAGGTCACGGACCCCGGAGTTATTCCACCACCAAACAGCTATGTGCCATTATTTATTTTTGTTTTCCGGTGTAAAGGGCAATATTATCAGCTAAGTTACAGGACAAAGTAGTGACGTAGTCGCTGTGCAGGGTAGGGTAGCGATTTGGATTCTTCAAGTTCAAATTAGTAGGTTTGTGGCACTGTACCGTTATGGGTAGTCCAGTTGCTTACCATAAGGCACACGTCTTGCCCCGTCTAGTCAAACTATATTGTGAAAATATCTAACACTAAAGCATTAACCAGCAACTCAAAAATGCACGATTTAGTTCGAAGAAATTGGTCCTATTTGTGGTTAGTATATAATTATTATTGTATCACACAATAATGATATTATCTACCAGAATTTTTACAAATGAAAACTTCTGCTGTTTTTTTTCACATTTTTAATAGATACAAAAAATGACAAATTTCACATATTGAACCATTTTTTTATTATCAAACTATAAAATAAAACCCAATTGTTTTTGCAACAAAAACTCGATCAGCTTAAATCCCCAACAAAACCCAACTCAAAACATAATCTACCTCTGTTCTCTGTAAGTAAGATGTCCCATATAACTTGCCACAAAACTGTAAATCGTTGTCGTTTATAAATAATATACAAACTGCTATCTGTGTAATACACCAGGTGCTTAATTCAAATATGGAGTTAGACCCTGGTACAGTTTCGAGACTGCCAAAAGCCTCACCAGCTGTGCTCTTCGCAACGTTTAAATCGCACTGTGAATTATTTATTTTAAAGGATACACCTTACCTCTAAAATACTATACGACGCCACAAAGACCAGCCTCTTTGTAAAATCAAAACTTTTTTATGTTTTACTCACAACTGAGTAGTAGTGTAGCAGTCAACAGTCAAGTTACGCTGGCCTAGTCGGGATAACGGCGACTGCCAATCTGGAGCCCTGGAGGATCTGGAGGTTCAAAACCTACGCGCACCACTCTCTTTTCGAAGTCATGTGCGTAATGCCGTTAACTTAAAAAGGAAAACATCATGAGGAAACCGACATGTACCAAAAATCTTTCGAGGTAATGCGTCACCCGCACTGGACCAGCGTGGTGGATTATGGCTTTGACTCTCTCCTTGCGAGAGAAGCTCCGAGTTCCAGCAGTGGGAATATTATTGGGCTGCTTATGCTGAGTAACAGTGGAGATGTTTTAAAAGTTAGGGTCATGGTCCATTACACTAACTCAACATTAACTCAATTACGACACGACTCATTAAAGCTCTTTGAATTGCGAAATTAATGTAAACCATTTTAGAAATGCAAACGACTTTTGACAAAGCTAGGTCAAAGTACAAGCAAGGGCAAATATTTTTATGTTACCCTCAATGTTAATTACGGCCAATCATCTTCTTGAAAGCGAACATAATGTTTGCTTTAATGGAAAAAAACGCATATCAGTTTATGTAATTACTGTGTCATAAACAGACACATTTATATGACTTTTAACATCCAACTCTTTAGGTCAAGATAAACTTATTATAAAAGGGTTTCTTTGACTACGAGTTACTTCGAAAGATTCTAGGTACTTGTCGGTTTCCTCACTACGTTTCCCTTCACCGTTTTAAGTCAGTGGCACATGACTTCGAAAAGACAGAAGTGCCACGTGCTTTTGAACCAGCGGTCTAGGGTCGGCAGTCGCCCTTCTCTCGACTAGACCAGCCGTAACTTATTATAAAATAATTAGTTTAATCATAGATCGCCAAACTACAAAACCTAATCTACGTTTAAAATAATAATCTTTTTGAATTTGTTTGACGTCACTTACTTCAAAAAAATCTATATCCATTGTCATTTTGGAAAAAAAAATGTTTTTTGCTCACTGTGTTTGCTCACGTGAGCCATAATCAAAGTATACCTCTATGCCTACGACTAAATTCAACCGTAACTTTAATCTAAGTATTGCCATCTATTTTGGTAAAAGTAGGGTACCTTCTTACCTATATTTGGTACTTAACATAATATATTATATCGGCAAAAGATAAAAATATTACCTGTTAACAAAGAGAGATTTAAAACAGTGGTTAAGAATTATTATAGACCCATTTCTCTATCCCCGGAATTAGATAGGGACATATAAAACACTTATCAATTTTGATAGTTGATGCAAGGCATCTGCCATCGCCAGTACGTATTTTGCGCAACCATTTTTTTACATTTATAGGTTTACACTTGACCGCCGTAAGTCTAGTATATGGCATTAGTCCGGGAATGCATTCCCATTCGAAAGATGTAGCAATAAATCATCACAGCTTGAATATACTCGTGGAACGTATTTTGATAGTTTTCATTATTTAAGGTGTCCATTACATCAAATAATTACAATACTTACTATCCCAGAGTTTTCAGATTGATCTATTCGTTGATATGAATAACTATTGTACATACAATGTATTACGCACCGTTTACTAATTTTTTCGCAAGAATTATAAGAGAAATGTTGTCTACTGTTATTCAAACCCAAATCGGTTTAGGAATACTTGACGTTTGTGTCGTCAAACTAAGTCAAAAAACGATATTATGTTGTACCAATACAATTTTGAATGTACATATTCATAACAGTAACCATTATAACTCAAACGAGTATTAAGACTCTGTATGTGTGTCTCTTAGAATAATTTGTTTGACTTATAATAATATATATGTAACTTTATATAGCTTATAGCTTTGTTTACATCTACATAAAGAAGAAAAAATTTTCGATAATAGGTTTGCACTAGACCGCCATTTTACCTGATGTTAAGCGACCATGAGCCTTATGATGGAGCCCGCTAACATAGAAGAAACCGATTCACTTTTGACTTGAAGACACGCAAATTATATCCGACGGGAAATATCTACTCAAGCAGCGCATGCCAAAGTTTAGATGTTCTTATTACGAAAGTGGAATAAAACTTGCTACTGACGTTATAAACATTCCACAAACATAATTCAGACTCCAGCTTTAAGACTATTCACTACTTGATAGGTACTTAATCAATAAAAAGATAAAAGGGTGAAGTTACAAACATTGATGAAGTTACAAATAATAACATTAAGGGACCTTAATGTATCAGTGCAATCAAACAATCATTTATTTTTAGTCAAATACTAAGTTTGTCTAACAATTTCCCAGATCATTGATTAAAGGTCATGTGAACTATTAATAAGAGTAGGCTTTCTGTTGACTGTTGAAAGGCCTCTACAAATTTATCCTCGATTCTATTCATTTATTTTGAACTTTAATAGGTAGTGTACTGTAAATTTTAATTGCATTATTGAAGACACACATAAGTAATCTTGAAGAATTTGGTGAAAAATAATGAACCAGTGACGCAGTGCCGTGGATTATGGAAATGAAGTGTCAATCGACGATGGCTATCTATCGGATATTGAGAGAGATTGATTAATATTTCTGATTGGGTTACGAAAAAATAACTGTTGCCGAAAATATGGCGAGAAATACGGGAATATTTTCATTAACCTCTAGGCAATGGGTGCTGTTGGTAATATGGGAATATTTCTCGTCCACAATAGGAAGCACAAAGTGTTATAAATAGGCTTATAACTACTCGCTATGTTCTTTGTTATTAAATATTTTTAGTTTGGGAAAACAGTTTTGTCGTCGTTTCTTGTTTTTAACACGCTTTTAATATTTTGGTATGCATCTATGAATCTATGTATCCATGCATATTTGTATCTATATATATACATGAATCTATGCAACGGAATCTTTGAACGTGATTTACACCACTTCCAAAACAAAGGATTGGTTTGAAACTATGTACACTTATCAAGAACTAATGATGATCCAATGATTTGTACCACAAACTTACATATAGACGCACCGAGTATATTACAGCGTAAATAAATCATTGGATTTGTTTAACAGTTTATCCCACTAACCATTCATCCTTATCACGTTCATCAGGAGAGCTTTGTTTACACTTCATTTTCACGTAATAATATTAATACTGACTGATACTGTCATGTGCAGTCCATGATTACGTAATCGGTCGATTTAAAATATGCTTTCAACTAAAACGCTTGTTTTTTTAAAGCGACGGGGGGGAGGGGTGTATTAAGTTTGACATGTCTGTGTGTCTTGTTATATAGGTGAAGCAAAACTTGATACCTCTTAACGAAAATTGCTCTGAGGAATGGAGGACGAAAATTGGTCGACCACTAGTCGCCAGACCACTTTCTTATTTTGTTTTACACAGAGTTGTGTCAATATGTGTGGGTAGGTATGTGGACAAATTGAGAAAAGATTATTCCTTTATGGTCGTATTTCAACCACTGACGGGCAAAAATAAATTACCCGTCGTACTACTGGACCTGTTGGTAGTAGCACGGGGAAAAATAATTGCCCGTGTTACTACTGGTAGTAAGACGGGTAGTAACACGGGCAATAAACGACCTCACCACTAGTACTAATAACGCAAGTAATCCAAATACCTTCCTAGGTTCAAGTTTGAAGTGGACCAAATTAATATTTGTCATTCCCTGGACAGGTGATCGAAGTGATTCGGCACCCGACGGAGCGCGCAGAGAGTGGACGCGGCTCTGGGTCGGGCAACGCCCCCGGGGAGGAAGAGAAGTACCGAGAACTCGTCAAGGAGAACGAGGAACTGCAGAAACTTATTGCACAGGTTTGTGTTGTACAACTCTTTTAGATAATACAGAGTGATAGTAAGCAATACCCCTGCCTATCATAGCATAGAGTCACGCAGCTATTGCAACATGACAGGGTTCATCATTACCTAGCACAGCACCACGTTTGTTACCTAGAGATATACGATGATTGATCTCCGTTCCTCTTTTTTAAAGTATAGAGTGACGAGACGAGCAGGACATGTGCCTAATGGTAAACAACATAAGAACACAATGACACACAGCTATTGGAACATGAAGGGTCCAAATCATTACCTAGCACAGCACCGCGCTCGTCGTCCAGATATATTGGATGATTTTATGCTCTATGCCTCGTAATTTCTCTGGAAACATTACGCTTCAAGTCTGACCACAGTCATGTTTGCACATTATTATAATAACTGACAAAGTTTGTTACTTCCCCAGGCAGACTCTGCTGAGAGTTCTAGCGCGACAACTGTTTACAACTGAATTTGTACCTGGATGTACATTATATGTTTACTATAAAACTGATGGTAGCATAAATGTAAGAACGTGCGATTTCATCATCCTGAGGTCGTGGGTTCGAATCCCTTCTGCTCCTCTAAATATATTTTTGTCAAGTACAGATGTACATGTTTGTTATCACCGCCGGCTTTAACAGTGATGGAAAAATTCGTGAGAAACCCAGTAACTCCAAAAATACATTTTCAAGTTATCATCATTTGAGTATTTATCATTCGTCAACCCGCACTTGGCCAGCGTGGTGGTTATGGCTCTTATTCGCTTTATGTGACAGATGATACCAAACCCCAGTGGCAATGAAAACTGTATTACTTATGCTGAACTGGATGCAGCTTAGCACACTCCACTATGATTATCTAATTACCTTTAGGCGAGCAATTCCTGAATATTGTTATTTGTATCATATGAATCTCGGAAATGGCTTAAAAGATTTGGGTGCTGGGAGTTTGGGGGCGATAAATTGATCTAGCTAGGTTTCATGTTAGAAACCGTCCTTTTATCCGTGTTTTCAGCCAATGAAACCGAGAAAACTCGGACATCTAGTTACTTTTTATAAAGGCACCTTTAACAGTTGGAATCTTACTACATAGTGGTGAATGCACTTTAATTTCACTCGAATTGCCAAACCAGCAATCCGCGCGTGTCGACTATCTATTATCTACTCGTCTTTTTCTATCTTATCAAATTTATCGGTCTACACTGAATGATTACAGTCGATCGAAAACCAATTTACCACGGTAAGCTCTTTTAATAGACTTCTCAGTTTGTTGGATTTCAAATAACACAACCAATAGATTGTTTTAAAACCATTCCAAAGTTTAGCCATCATATTGGGTATACCCTAGATAAAATAATACCTACGAGTCCGTTTTACCAAAAAAAGTTGTTTTATGCTTGAAAAATGCCTATCACTGGCGTAGAATACAAAAAGTAGCTATCTTTTATTATCTAATCTACAATTTTCAGGTTAAAAACCTATGTGTTATTTCACTTTAATCTGGGTTCCAAATTTTAGCTTAAGCCTTTCAGTCATTACGACGTAATTGAAGAACAAATGTATAAACATCCTAACATAAGCAGTCCCAGGTCCCAATACTTTTAAAGTCCCACTGCTAAAATTCAGGGCATTGTCACACAAAAAGAGGATCATATTCTACCACACTGAGGAAGTGTAGATAGTTACATATCTCCCCCCATCACAATATTGTTCCTCTAACAAAAACTGTAGCTGAGGGAAGATTTAATCCACGCGTCTACGTATCGAATAGCACTTAATTTTTTGTACACTTTGTGAATGCCACCCAACATTTAACAAAACCCTTCCATATAACCTTTTATTTGACTTAGCTTATTAGTTTGACTTGGTGCGCGAATCTCATTTTCAAATAGAAAATATTCATTGCTTCAAGTGACAATACAAATATTGTTTTTATTATAGTACCTACAGCGCAAACGAATTAACAGCTCTCGCACAGCACGCGATTGAGATTTGCTATATCGCTATATCGCTTGCCCGTGGTAATTTTTATATTATAGGTAACGTGTATATTTGTGTAAATAACATTAGCGTAGTGAACAACCGTTATACCTTAAAACAATGTTTAGTCCATGTCATTTGATTTATGCAGACCTTAGAAGTGGTTATAATATTTGAACCGTTTGGCGTTGAGACATCAGACGGTCTTGTGGAACCCGGGAGCTCATCTCATTTTCGAAGACTGCGACGCGGACCCAAAATTAATTTGACCCAACAAATAAGCATTGCTATTCAGCATCGTAATGCCACTAGCATGCTGGCACGCTTCCGACTGGCAGTGGCTTAGATCATCTTGGTTATGTTTTAACCTTCATCGGTCTATGGAAAATTAAATTGGTGTAAGTAGTGAGGTATTTAGTGTAGTTAAAATTGTAATTTATTATTGTTTTAAGTATTTATTTATTATTGTTTATTGTTAATAACAACTACAGCAGTACTGCAGTAATTAAATAATGCAATTATCCACGAAATAAGCTGGCATAACAACGAACAATCTCCTTCACAGTCAGGATCATGATGATTTGGGTAATAGCATAAGCTATAGTGTATAGCAAAACAAGTTAAATTGATACTCTACCTCACATTGTTGTCTGGGCCCAATATCATCTGCAATCTATCGTTCTTTTATCGCAATACTTTATCAAAAGAATGTGCCTTTGAAGAAACAAACCGGCTGACTCTCAAAAGATTTCTTTGTGAAATAGCTTTTTCATCATAAATCTGAAAATAAAATTCTGTGATAATGGTTAATCTAAGCGTAAACTACAAATAGGATAACGATTATACTTTTCTGGATAATATTGTCGTTTCGTCAATTTTTTGTACTTAGAAAATCGTTTTGAGGTTTTATACGAGGGGTTACTTTTCCTCATTCCTGTTTTCTATTACGCCTTTTTCCGTAACTTCTTTATCGTTTTATTGATAAAAGATTAAAATTTTCATATCTTCTAAATTTTTATTTATGACGTGAATTAAAATAAAATAAATAAAATACATACCTAAACCATGGGCGCTATGATATCGAAAAGTGTTTGCTGCTGTTTTTTAAATCATTATTTAAATGAGTAATGTGCTTGTAATTGTAATTTAATGTTAACTAATTAGCGCCTGGCCTTCACTCTCTTTGTTTGAAGAAAAGTTTGCTGTACGTTTTTTGGCAGTTAGATTATTTTAAATATTTTTAAATATGACGTTCCAAGGACTCCAACGAAGGGGATTGACTCTACATTTGTGATAAGAACGTCTAGGCTGTGGAATGAGTTGCCGAAGTGCGTTTTTCCTGATGATTACAATCTTGGTGTCTTTAAATCGAGAGTGAATCGGTTTCTTCTAGTCGAGACTTAAGTCATATTCTATACTTAATATTAAAACAGTTCTTTCATATATTTAAACACTTGCCCTAGGGTTGAAGGTGGTATGAAGCCCATCTCACAGCAGTGCAGTACTGTGGTCGTTTAACTCGGTATCTCTCGCTCAAATGCTCACAAAGCGAAGATCGTAATGACTGCTACGCAAGCCTGAACACTACCGTACCTTGTGTGTTATTAAATTCCGATTTCCGAGTCTTATTCAAAGTTGTGGTCTAACGCGTAACAACTTTCACTGTTATTACCAAATTATCATAGCGAGTTGAGGTTCCATAACGCAACTCGCTATGATAATTTGGTATGATCACATTTGCTATGGATCGTGTACGAGATGTCTAAGGTTCTACTGAGAATATTAACATTGTCCAAAAACCCAGGTTCTAATCGGAACATTAACATGTTCTAAGAAGAATCAATTGTCTGTAAAGTCAGTTGGTTTACGGACGCTAATTTAACGTGACAAACAAAACATTGATGGACTGAGAGATGCAACAATTTTACGATCGCATACATACTCGTACCTATATAGTATATACTTCTAGACAAAACGTGCTTGCATAAATGGCCTAGCAGAAACTAGAACGCCAAACACAGTTACAACCTTACGACAGTGGTTTCTGTACACTAAGTAAGTATCTTTGTAACATTGTATGGTTGGTTTAAATAACTCCATAAGAAAAGTTAAAAACAGTTAAAAACAAAACGTGTTTTAGCATTAAGTATTAAGTGGGAATCAGAACCAGAATTTTTAATTTGCCAAAACGGAGTACAATAAGTTATGATTGCAGTAATAACGCACATTGTAAATTACGGCTGGTCCAGTCGGGAGAACGGCAACTGCCGATACGGAGCTCCTGGTTTGAATCCTCACTCGCACCAATGTCTTTTCGAAGTCATGTGCGTAAAAACGGTCAAAGAAAACATCGTGAGGAAACCGCCACATACCTAAAGTCTTTCGAGGTCATGCGTCATCTATGTACTGAGCTAGCGTTGTGGATTATGTCTTTGACTCTCTCCTTGTGAGAGCCCCGACAGTGTAGTGGCGGTATGTAAGCCCCGGCAGTGGAAACATAGTGGTTTGCTAAAACTTTTCGATTGTCAATGGCAGAGGATACCATGATTTCACGTTGGAAAATACAAAACGACTACATCGGTGAAAAAAAAACTCGTACAGATATTACTAATATTAATAAAATTACAATACCATGTAATGTCATCACATGCTTAATACATTCACTTGAATAGTAAAATATATTGTAGGTATGAAAATGCTCTGACCGTATAGAGATTTCGGGTTCGGATTTAAGACAATTTATAGTTTAAATTTAGATTTATAGTTTAAAACGCGAGTTTTACAGGACTTATTGTGTACCCACTCTAATTTCTACGGTACACGAAATAAACCTTTTAAACTACCATGGATGAAAACTCTTTTAGCGGGTACAACAGTTAACGCGAAAACTTTTTACAATGTTATTTCCCTCGAGAGTGTGAATGGGTCTTCGAAAATATTTATTTAAATAAAGAACGCAGAATATGAACTTTGAAAAACAATCGTTCTATGGTATGAAGGATACCTTTAAGTTCCATACTTGGGTTGTTTTATAATAGGAAAAGGAAATTTACACTTTAAGGGACTGACCTTAAAGTGTAAATTTCCTTCTCTGTCTGTAATTACTATCCGTTACATTAAATAAATAAATAAATAAATAAATAAATATTGGTGGACAATTCACACACAACACCATCTGACCCCAAACTAAGCAAAGCTTGTGTGATGGCAGCCAGATAGCTGATATAATACTTATATAGTTTTAAATACATACTTATTATACATAGTAACACCCAGACACAGTGCAAACATTTGAATTCATCACACAAATATTTATCATTCTTGATATGTCCTAAGAAATTTTATCTTTATCTCATTAATAGCAGTAATTTTGAGAGCCCTTGTTCATTTTAGAGCAGCTAGTTATTATTTACATAAATATGTATGTAGATTCTGAGTTAGCAAAATTTATATTTAGAAACACATATTCATACACATGCATAAGCCAACAATAAAAATACAGCGAATGTATACCTTTTTTTTTAAAAGCAGGTAGCTATGACAGTTAGTATAAGATGGCCGCAACTGCCTACTGAATTTTAGGTTAGTGCAGAAGGCACAGGAATATAAATAATATTAAGTGATAATTCCCCATATCTCCTCCTAGCAAGCCCTGCGGGTACACCTACTTAGTTTCCGAGCTTGATATTTGCTTGGGATAAAAAATTAGCAATGTGCATCCCAGGCTATTATGTATTATGTATGTACTAAATTTCATCGAAACCGCTTCCGTAGTTTTTGAGTGAAAGAGTCACAAAAATGCATCAATACTTTCTTTCAAACTTATTTTCCCTTTTCTTTCTCTCTCTCTCTCTCTCTCTTTAATATTTCGCTTTTAATTTTTCAAATTATAGAATGGAATAGGTAGTATAAACAATTTAATCAATTAGTAGTCCCCAATTGCAGATAAAGCATTAAACAGCTCAGTGCCACGATTCCTCAAAGCAATTTTGCTGTTTATTGCGCTGAAAGTTCTATTATACGTCATCGTACCACCCCGTCAGCTCGAGGTGTTGAAATCGCTAAATCGAGAGAAGTATATCCGAGGATTACTACTTAGAGAAGAAGCCACAAAAATGGGATTGATATTATCAATTTATTTCTCTGCACGTTACTATGTTAGCTGGCTTTGAAGGAATTTATGGTGCGCATATATATACAAATTCATAATAATATACTAGGCTATTACGTACAACTTGACTTAAGAGCCTATTTTGTCTCATTTTTCAGGCAACACTATCTAGCTTCGAACTTAGCAAATCTTGTACTATGATATCCAGGTAGCTGATATAAAACTTATATATATAATCGTAAATACACACTTATGATATGGAACAGCCAGACATAAAAAAATATCTAAATTCAACACTCGAGCGAAATATTTATCCTAGGTGGGAATCGAACCCACGATTACTGCCCTGCAGGCAAACTTACTACTAACTATATCACAAGGCCAGTCAAAGTTGCTACAGTGCTTGCTACAAGGATCTAATGGCACGTGGCCAAAATAACGCTGTAGTCTATCCGCCCAGGGCTACCGATGCTCGATTTCCAAATTTCCCAAAATTTTAAGGAAAATTTCAGAAATTTAAGGAAATATTAATTCCAGCTGCAGCTTGTTTCAACTGCAACAGATATTGTATACCATACCTCGTGTAAGAGTACCCAATATTACCAAATTAATGTAAACTTTTCCTTCAAAATATGTCAGCCGACATAGACATAAGGTTATCGCGTATTTTGTACTGATTTCCGATAGTTACTACTCGTCTGATATTACTTGACAGAGTTCTTGCACTCGGTGTAAGTACATATATATGTATGAACCAGATAGTTCGACCTTAGCTAGGGCTTAGCTCGAATCCTTTTTCAGATATCTGTCATTGTTATGTATGCTAATTGGCGTAAGTTAGGTTGTTAGTTAGATCCTCGAAAGATCGATATCATTCCGTTTTCTTCGCGACGCTTTCGTCGCTATTGCCTGCGGTGAGGAAGGCAAACTCCTAAATCTGCGTTTTTTAAAGCACTCATGGATTGACGCGGGATTCGAAACTACAACCCCATGACTATGAAATTGACGTTCGCGACATTGGGCTATTACCGCCACATAAAAAATTTGACTCGTTCGTTTGACAACATCAAATATTTAAATACTGATTTTACTCAAATTATTTCTAGGTTTTCGGTTTACGCAAACCTTAAGTAAGTGATTCGAATATTTCGGTTAGATCGCGTGAAGAGTGTTTCGAGGCATGGTATTATTTAATTTGTATCGATTCGCAGTAAGTGCTCCAATTAGATACCTAATCCTTTTTAATGAATATGTGGTACGATAAAATCAATAGTTTCCTCATGCTTCAAAGGTTTAAAGGCCAAGACATTTTATACATGAAAATTAAAAAGTTTAATTTTAGACGCTTTCATTCTTACCCGAGATAAAAAAACACTGTTTATAACAAATAGGTAGGTACTACAAGACACCAGAGCCGCCAGGCGTCACGTATTTTCTGATGAACGAATTGTGGATGATTGAATAGTATTAGTATGTACTAAGAACGCAAGCCTACCCGCGACTATGCTTAGACGGACAATTTTGAGATATCAGGTTTTGAAAGCACATAGAAGAATTACTTACTTCACGTAAATTCTCCTAACTGTTTTCACGAATATTAAAGAAAATAAGTCCCTAAAAATAAGTTGCCAATACTCCTAGACATATTCCGTGTACCATTTTGCTTTGCAGATACGTTAAAACTCCCAAAATAATGACTTAAATTCTAAAGCTGCCTTTTTAGATATGTCCTGTTTATTACTTTTACAAGAAGACAGACCGATCCAAGGGACCAATCACCCACTTAACTCAATAAAAATATAAAAAATACCTAAATTTCATACAAAATTACAATTGGACTCAAATACATACGTAAAAACAACAAATGAAGAGCAATTTGTTACACATTGTACAAGCAATTGATTTCGTTAACTACTCGTATTAAAAATTATTAGTAAATATCCCGTAATTCATATTAAGTAATAATACTAGCTCCTCCAACATATTTAATCTAATAATTAATTTCAACAAAATCCGTCTGTATAATTTCCCGTAATTAATATAGTAGTGAAATTTATTTTCGCAATTGCCGAATTGATTACATTGTACAGTTGTTTATTTGACATGGAATCACTACATTTTGACTTGGTAGTTTTCATTTCAAACCTCGTGCATATTTGTTTTCTTTTTTTAAACATTCACTAGGTACCTAGTTACTTCCTGTTGACAATATGACGTGGTTACGGTAAACCGGGTCACGAATTACGATATTCAAGGTCATGTTCACCAACCCCCGGGGGCATCGCATTGAATTATGATATCACGTAAGGTTACTACCATTCGTGCGCTGAGACGTTCTAAATAATGAAATAGGTATAGGGACGGTTAGTACTATGTTGAAATTGACCATAGCTTGAAAAATTAGGAAAATGTCTCATTAACAGGTAAATATGCTGGACAAAAACGATATTGACATAGAACAGTAATATCCTGTAATGGTAGGAGACTTTGCTAATTATTTTCCCGCCAAGCAATGAGCAAACATCACTGTGTTACTGTTTAAAAGACAATGTTTTCAGAGAAATTACATCTTTATATCTCTGCGTGACGAGCGCAGTGTTAGGTTATGATTTAGACTCGTCATGGTCCAATAACTGCATAGCACTGTGCTGTTATGGAGTCGCTTATCATCACGCATATGTCCGGCTTGTCTCGTTACTCTATACTACTGAAAAAGTATGTTGTTTACTTTAGACATAATACTTTAAATGTACTGGATTTAAAAACAGTGCTTTAAAATCTGTTGCTTTTTTTTCAAAACCTGGGTACTTTTTGTCTGGGTTAATAAAGTGCTACGGTGTTTCATAATTTGATACGTATTTCTTCTATAACAATAATACTCACAATGTTTTAATTTGTAACAATCTACTTTTGCGGCAATTAATATAATATTGGGTATTTCATTTCACACAGAATCTGGTGCCCGTTTGGTTTAACATTTGTTGCTCGCAAACAATGCTAGATTCGTTAACGAATGGATTTTCTGATCTAACAGTTTGAAATAGAGCTCGTATTTCCATATCGTGATCCATCTAGCATCAGCTACTAAATCAACCTTTAACCACGTGTGTTGTTCACAGAAAGAGGAGCGTATCCGAGTACTGAAGCAGAAGCTAGCGGAACGGGAAGCGGCGGCGGCGGACGGCGGCGTGACACAAGGTATAGGCGGCGGCGTCGTGTTGGCCGACCTGGCTACGGCCACCTCCGACTATGGCACCTCTACAAACTACACTCGCTCCTCTCGAGCCTCTGTCTCCGACTTAGACTTCTCTGAGAGCTACCTTTAATAAATTGGCTGTGTACCCTTCCTTAGACTCTTTTGTACATGTGTTTTAGAACTGGAGAGACTGAAGATCTTTAAATTCTACCATACCAATCATGGTACCAAACCATGTATTTTTCTTATGACTACACCTACTTCGTAGTTAATATGTTTGATATTGTCAACTGTTTTTACAAACTTTAATTTGTTGTCGTTTGAATGACAAATTGTGACTTTGTGATGTCGGAAACTTTTGTTATACCTACCTCTTCCGAAATGATGTTTGTCTCGTCTCGTGCCTATGCATTATGTAAATCTACTTCTCTAAAACTTGGTTTTGAAATACAGTTCACGTGTGGTTGCTTTTTGTTTGATTCCCTTAACGTAACTTTTTGTACGAGTGATTATTTCTTCTGTTGTTGTCTACTTCACTATTTAACAATACCTATTTGTGTAGTTCTCACATAATGAATCTTCGTTTCCACACTTCGTGTTTCACTGTCTTTCCCCAGTGTCTTCGTAAACCGTGTCGTTTGTAATATTATCACCCGTGCCACGAATGGTTCAAATTAACCCAAAGATTAGGTGCATCTTCCCAACCCCTCGATTAACCCAAATTGCCAAACGTGATTCTCGTCTCTACGACACGTCAATGTTTTCTCGCGTTGCTTTTAACCCGATATGTGTTGAAATGTTTATCTGTAATTTCTCTGTATCTTTGAAATAGCTTCTTATGAACCTCTTTGAATAAAACGCTTAAAAGAACTTCGACTCGACCTATTTATGAACAAAGGTTAAATCAATTGGAAAATCAGATGAGTACAGTCACTGAACTTGGATCCTCACGATTGAAACGCGGTGAAATTGCGGTGTGATTAGTCGATCTCTGACGGAACCACACTTAACCCTAATTACTTGCCCGTGGCCTGCCTCAATTGCTAACCTGTTTCCCTAACTATTGTGCCGAAGATGACATTTGTATTCAATTGCAGATGCGAACGATTTCTCTTGGGCCTGATTGTTCGCCGAAAATGGAATCCTATCTGTATAGTAGATTATTCAAATGGCTACTTGTTTGGATTTTGATCTTTGCTTCTACCCATTTATCTATATTGGCTTGGGAGAGTAGGGCTCGCGTGCCTACGAATAGGATGTAACCTTTAGTTTCGTTTTATTTACTTCAATAAGTAGGAAACCGATTTTCCTGTTGAGTTATTACTGAACAGAGTTTTTCAAAGGGTTGTAAATTCATCGTTGCTTGCAAATCGAAGGGTCATAAATCCGTCAGCACTTGACACCTCTTAACTGAGACGTTTTGTGCTTCACCCCTTTTTATTTCATTTTGGCAATGGGCGGCATAAAACGGGTCTTTTCCTTTTCAGTTGTTCACTTCACTGGTCCGTTCTTGAGTTAACTTAGCCTGCATTATTCAAAGCAATAGCCGTATAGGAATTGCGGCGCAACATCCTTTCACATTCTTTTCTGCCTTTTATTTTATTTATGCTGTTCCCTCATTGAATATAGAAGTTCAGAGATCTATTTCCAAATAAATTACGTGTGTGGCTCGATAAAATTGATGTTATTTTCAAGTAACGAAAAGATAATATTAATTAATTTCAAGTTTGTTCTAGCAAAGATTGTTTTTTTCCATGTAGCTGCTTATGATGTATAATTTGTATAATCAATCCACAATTGCGTGTTTAAACTAAATATCAATTACTAACCTTCATACAACTAGTGAACAACCATGTATCAATATGATGCCGATGTCAAATAAATGCTATTTGTTATTCTTAATTGTTGTAGTGGATCCAGAATAAATGTGTACCTAATAGTTGAAACTCTGTCAATGTAAATGAACAACTTCAATAATTGATAACGTTAAACATCTTGATGTTGTGTAACATTAAAAAATAAAATAATATATTAATATATTGATTACATGCTCATGAAATATTCTCTTAACCAGATTGAACGCATGATAAAATCTATGTTCTACAAAAAACTGGAACATGGTTAATGTTTACATGAATTGAGTATATTGTATATTTTTACGAAGAGGCAATTTATTCCGAGAGCTGGTAGCTAATTTTGGGTGGGTATTTCAGGCAAGCTGAAAGCTCGTCACATATCTAAATAAATAAATTTTGGTGGACAATTCACACACAACACCATCTTACCCCAAACTAAGCAAAGCTTGTAATATGGCGGCCAGACAGCTGATATAATATTTATGTAGTTGTAAATACATACTTATTATACATAGAAACACACAGTGCAAATATTTGAATTCATCACACAAATATTTGCACTGGGTGGGAATCGAACCCACGACCCTCGGCTTCGCAGGCCGAGTTACGACCCACTAAGCCACGAGGCCAGTTAAACCTACAGTCTACCTACTATTATACCCCGACACGGAGGTGCAGACCTAGCTGGCTCCACATTTCACAATTTAGGTTGAGAATCCCTATTTATTAGCCATAAATAATAATTAGCCCATTAAAAATTGTTTCAAATACATTTGTTTATATTTTTTGATAAACATTTTTGCAGGCGTCTAGCAAAGTTAAAGCACTGACTAAATCACCTGGCTCTCATTATTATTTTTACTATCTAGACTACAACAGACAAAAATGCATATTGCTTCAAACATATTACCACCTATTTGAAAAAAAAGAACAAAATAAAAAAAATTTTGGCCCGCTACTCACCAGCCAGGTCTGCACATCGGTGCAGACGGAGACGGTGTAATAAAAGAACTAAGTTACAAATTTTCCGCTTGGCTCAGATACTTACACGAAATTCTCTCGCTCTCGGAATAATTATCATTGTTTAGGTACATACATTTATATGAGTATATTATTTAAAAAAATTGAAATAACATATGTGATTTTCATTTATTTTTTTGTTTTGACTGGTCTGAATGGCAGCAGCTACTATAAAACATCAGTAGAAGTTGATTTCATCGTGTTCTATACTGACACTAGAACTGTTTGTTTCATTCGATTTTATTTTCTCTTAGCGGCATTATTACATAATTTTACTTTGAGGAAAACTAATAACAGAAATTTAATAATCTGGGTTTAAGTACTGTTACTTGAGGCGATATACCTACGTAGTCATACTGCACTAGCTACATACTAAATGTCAAACATGTTAGAAATATATGTCTCTAATACACGTGCCCTTATTATATTTCTTATTTTTTTTAATTACAATGAATAATCAACGTTGTGACTTAAAATTAAGGCAACAAATAAAAATTATTCAAATTTAATACCTCAGCAAATATTAGTTCAACTGCTGGTAGGTGCGTCATCAGTTAGTCATTAAAATAACAATCAACTTACACTACGAGTAAAATTTAAATTAATGTTTTAGATCCTATATACGTCATCTCATTAACAAAAGCCTAGAAATTACAACCGTTCAATTGTGTAATTTATGGGTCCTGCTGCCATAAAGATACAGGTCTCGTTTATCACATGTTTTTCGTTTGCACGTATTAATAATCATATACATACCTACTAACTACTCCTACTAGACTGATTTAGTGGTACTCTAGCAATATTTCATCTTTCATCTTTTTGACACAGTATGGATACTAGCTCTAGAGACATGATATTTTAAATTATTAAGTTCTTGAATGAAAATTACTGACACAGCTGTAAAGACTCGGCTTATTGTTGACGTGACAAATGCAAATGGTGTTTTCAAAAATACTACAATATTACTAAATCTATTATTATTGTTAAAAAATATAACAATAATAATAGAATGTTAGCGTTCGTTTCCACTAACCTAACACTTTTACTAGACCAAATTGTACAAAATTACGGAGTTTCACAATGTTTTCATCATTCAACCTCTAGTGATGAAATTTCGATCCCTGGTAAAAGCGACTCGGTTATTCTTTTCTATGTGATTCTGTAAGAATCCTTATATTTATTTTACATGTCTCCTAAGTATCCATACTGCTGAGCTTCCAAAACATGAGCCCATTGATTTGTTGGGATTGTGATCTTTGTACTAATAACTTGTATTCTACCACTTTCGTTGTCTTGTTTTTTGGTTTTCATGTCGTCTACTAACTATCTACTTGTTCTCAAATGAACAAGGCAAAACTATTTTATAATTGCAAGGATAACATTTCCACTGTGCCTACTTATAAATACTTGCCTAAAAACAGATGGACGCTTTTTCATTACCTTGAACATACCTAGTAAATACATACGTAAATTTAACAATGCCTATTACGAGTATTTAATGAGAAACAGCTCTTTTGTTATTTGCCTTTTTTTTTTTAAATAAATAAATAAATATTGTTGGATTGGTGGATTTTAAAAACGCCTAATTCCATAATCTCAGCCACGCCTAGGCAAGACTTTATAATGAAAAGTAAAATAATTACAATCTCGTGTCGACTATTAGAACCGTCAAACCTGGTAATCACAAAAGACTCATGTTTGTGGTTGCTCTAATTCTCATCTCATCAAATTGACAGCTAAAATAACGTACCTTCAATCATTAGGTTATTTGTTAGATCTAGACTTCTCGTGTTTTCACAGACGAGTGACTTTAGTCTAAGTATTCGCTACAACGATTTATTCTTTATGCATTTTAAATATATAAAATCGTAAATAATGTCACACGTTGTCTTTAAATTTTCACATTTCTATTTCATTGGCACGAGTTGAATTTTTATATATAATAATAGTTTAAGACTCAGGTTAATGTTGCCGTGTAAGAATTTCTTTGAAATGTTTAAATTTTAACGTAGGCCTAAATAAAATGTTTGTTTTGTAAATTTTAATTGCTATAGACGCTGGTAGTTAAAATTCATGCAGTCAAATCTCGTTATGACGCTTTGGGTGCCGAGTTTATAATGTCGTTAAAATTTAGGTTTTATTCAAAATTCAAAGAGAAAAAGACCATTGCAAACTTGTGCGCGTTTCTCCGCTCGCTTTCAAGGATACATAAAGTTAGGTATGTGTAAGTGACGTGTTTTGTTAGTGTGTTGTTCGTAGTTTGAGATGTTATACGCCCCCGTAGCACCAGTAGCCTAATTACGTTAGTTGTTACTGGCAACAGTAGTCGTGCCATTCAGGGCCTGTGTTGCCGATGGCTAGTGAAGTACGAATAACTCTTGTCACGTAACTTCTAGCAAATGTATGAGAAAATAGGGGTCCTCTTATTTCCGTAAGATGTGCTGTTTAAATTTTTCTCAAATATTTGCTAGCTCTTACACGACGACGTTGGGGGTATTTGTACTACACCTAAAGTAAAAAACGTGTTTTTTTTGCGGTTTATCTTGATTCTAACATGAATTGCGATTCTTTGCCATTGCAAATCAATCAGATCAAGTTACACCGTTATATTTGCGTTTTCGTTTTTATCATCTGAAATTAAGCCTATTCGTGCCAATATGGCGCTGCGTACAAACCGTAGACACAATTATTAACTACAGTGACAACGAAATGTAATTAGGCTAACGTTTTGGCCTCACAGTTGCATGTTACCCAACCACATACCTATACAATGTACCTTTGTCCACCTTGTGCTGAAGTTACACTTATATGTCTGTACCCACACGCAGTTTGACCATATAGCGATCCACCGCAAAATGTATATGTTACCTATCTTCAATGTTAGTGCAAAATATTACAAAGTCTTCAGCTAAACCCTTGCCTTAATTGTTTTAGCAACCCAAGGCTTTTTGTTGTCCACGACCTTTTTCTACCCTGTATACGTATACAGGAATGATGTAGACAATTAATGGCATAGTTCGCACACCGACGATTACAAATTTTATCAGTACTACATTTTCCTAAATTCAACTAAAAGCTTCCACACACGAGTCCTAAAATCAGAGGAAATGACGTAAAAGTAGTGGGGTTGAGCCTACATCGAACCATAAATCACTAATCATATCCTACATCGCACCATATGATTGGGGATTTATGTTGCGATGTAGGCTCCGCCCCACTATTTTTACGTCATTTGGTCTGATTTTTAGGACTCGTGTGGACGTTTTAACTGTTAAACGAATAGTAACGATAGAAATTAAACTGCTTATTCAACTAATTCAAATGAGCTGTAACGGATTCCTACAGAAAACTTCTTCTTATTAGAATATTTTTTCAATTAATTGAATACATGCAAAACAATTAATAGCTGTGTGTGTATTCATACAGACACATTTTCGTATGAACACGATGGAAAGTTACATAGGTACTATAGTCTTGAATCTGGGCTACCTACATTATAAAAAAGTGAATTCTGGGTAATTCGTACTAATGTACGAGTAATTTATCAGTAATAAACCACATCTCTTAACTTTGTTAACGTTATTAATGTCGACTGCAAAAAATGTGCACATAATTCACATGATAGGGCGGGCCTTCACAGATTTATGACTCAAGGACAATAATGCACGAATGTTCCATTTATAACATCCACCTTTGTAAAGCAAAACTTTTATGTCTCAAAATCAAGTTGGTCTAATTGGCTTTTCTTGACTTTCACTTCATTATGTTACAAGATCAGATAGGTTTGAGCATCTCAACACTCGTATAATATGTACGTTATTGTGTATAAATGTTGTTATCTGCCGAGTAACGAGATTTCCTTGCATGAATGAGTATTGTTATATTTGTACAGCCTGTTTTGTTTATTGCCGTCGATATGGGAGATGGTTAAATGTTGACCCACTTTCGTGCAAAATACGAAACATTTCTGCAGAAAAGATTTCATAACATAATTTTTATTAGTAATAAGTTTCTGCGCTTCTCAGCCTCGCCCTATCTTATAGGGGTTGAATTTGCTTTACTTATGCTCGAAATGAAAAAAAAAACATAAAAGAAAATATTGGTAACTTTATACCTTAAAACTCGATTAAATCATACCGAGATTATGTGGATTAACAATAAATGATATACAAAAAAAAAACAAATTAAATCAATGCAGAAAAGGATACTGTAATTAATATTATTTAACTAAGAAATAGTTCCATTGAAAATATGTGAAATAGTGAACCGCTTAATGCTTCATGTTTATACGCTTTCAGTAGTTCCTTCTTTGGCTTATTATGGCTTTATCGTTTTTAGATGAAAAAGGCAACAAATGTTTAATTTCGTGTTAAAATATATGTTTATAAATGTAAATAATGATCTTTTTCTCTCTTGACAGACGTAAAGGACGAACACATCTGATCGCAGCAAACAAACTTCGTCTAAACTATACCTAAAATATTAATTTAAGACACCTTAGGACATTTTTATTTATGAAAATTATTGTAAGAGATAAAAGTGTTCTTATTAATTATCTATTAATTAAAAGTTAATTGTATAAGTAGACATATTAAAATGCAATGTGTTTGATCACTGGATACGTTCTGCAAGCAAACTTGCTATTGAAGTTTTATTTTATTTAATTAATGGGGAGTTTTTGAATTGTTACGTATCTTGTACCTTAAGGTCTGTAGATACATTAATTTTCTTCTTATTTTACTACTAAGTTGTGTTTGTGCTTTGCTTTAATAAAACTCATCTGCTCTAAAAGTATCTACATACATCATGTTTTGTGTACGTTAAGCAACGACGTGAAGATTGGGGAAAGTGGGAAGGAGTCTTATATTTTGAGGGTTTAGTATTCTACCAATTACTATAACAATGACGACTATGTATAAAATATACTTTTTTATAGGATGAATGGCATTAATCATAGTATATATTGGTAGCCGTCACTATAGTCGGGATGAATGGCATTAATCATAGTATATATTGGTAGCCGTCACTAACGAAGATATGCAACATTTTAATATGAAAGATTCTGACGAAGTTCTGCTAGCATTTTAAGTGTCTAATTTAATTTTTATACGGTTTTCAACATGTTTTTCCCCAAAGATTTTTATTTTCTCCATTTCTAACATCTTACTGATCATCAAATACAAATGGATACATAGTTATCATCCTTATAGTCCCAGATACACAAATCGTATAGAATTGTAAAATCTTTAAGTTAAAATTGTTAAACCCACACAATTTAATTAATTATTTAATTTTTTATAATGCAAATTTAGTTTAAATGTCACCTGCAAAGCTATAACAACCTGCTGTTAAGAGGTAAAATAAAAAGCACATTATTATTAACTATCATTTATAACGAAAAATTATCATTAAAAACATAGCATAGTATGACATTATAATGTATTAATAAGTCCCAGACACTTACTTTCAAAGGTGAATAATGTATACTCGCAATTTACACATTAAAAGAATAATTTATGTCATAGGCGCTCATTAAAGCTGTTCTACCATGTGCCAAGTAGATCACCCCTTAACCCAGTGTTCTCAAAACTCTACAATTCTACACATTATTATGTACGGTATATTTACAAACAAATTATATACAGACAAATGCGAAGATAATATTTTTTATTGAAGAACCTAACCTCCATTATGGAGATTAAAAATTTATTTAATTTGTAAAATGGTAGAGATAGCAAAATTTTTACAATGGTATATTTAATTTTGACGAGAATAATGGAACCTGAATCTATGTACCGTACATTGATTCAGGACCATTAAAATACTTCAGAATGCGACAAAATACTTCATACGGCTAAATTCGTGTATTTTTGCAGGATGTTTCATTAAGATATCGATTGTTCGATTTGTTTAATTCCATTTGTCTAAAATAAACTTAATGCCCATTTATTAAATGTAACTTTTTTTTTCTTAATTAGTGTAGTTGTACTATTTTTTTGTTATATGCAATCATTGATATACCTAGTCATTTTGTTGTTGTCTTCAACTATTTATTACTTAGTTCTTATCCTTCTATTTCTTATCCTGTATAATTTAAATTTGTCATCAATATTTTTAGCCCTTTGTCACCCACTGCTAAAAGGCAAATCCTCTCTTCGCGTGTATTGTGGAAATTGTAACAAGTCTTTTTTAGAACGAAAATTGCCGATGATTACACATTTATCATTAAAATTCTTATTGAAACGTCTTACATCAATTTAATAATATGTACTTCTGGTTTAGTAATTAACGTATAATTAAATAAATTCAGTTAAAAAAATTGTTTTGTTTACACGCGAGGTGATTCCCGTGAGAACGTTGTCACCAAGTGGTTGTACTAAAATACTAGACGTTAGATATTAATGAATAAGGAGCCTTATTTGATATATTCTAAGATTCAATTTATTTTGAGCTATGTACTTGAACAAACAACGAGGTGCGACGAGTCGCAAATCACTATCTATACTTAGTATAATATAACATATCACAATAAACTTTAACTTTTGATGTTTTTGCAGTATAAAATATGTACAAAACAATTTAATAACATTTTTAATTAGATGTCAAAGAATACCTCGTTATACTGTCCAAAATGCTACGTTTTATTTGTGTTATTATTATGATTAATTTCATTTCATATTCTATGAGGTTATAAATCACTGTTAAAAGGAATTTAAGTTTCAAAATTCTATAGCTACATACTTTCTAAAAAATGTGTATTTAGTATTTTAAAATATTGGATTTAGGTACCTACTTTATTATTACAGTTGATGCGAAAAGTTCAACTAGATTATAGAAATTGTTTTATGGGATTGTGAGAAATTATTTACAACGGCACCCTATGTATGTATGTCGTTAAAAATATTTGTATATCTCGATGGATACAATTTCAGTGTTTTTTTTTTTAAATTTAGCATGAATCGCTGATTTCTTGATTGGCGTGAATTAATATCAAGATGACGGTCAAGTGCAAACCTATTATTATCGGTAAAAAATAGTGATATTAAATGCCAAAATAAATCTTATCCTGATGAGAATTAGTATTCTAGTGTACCTGATTATTTCTTTATTTCCTTTATTATTTAGAAAAATTACTTCATCAATAAAATCTAGGTACCTAGCCTAGGTATTAAAGTTTTATGTTTTAGATTCACTAACTACCGTATGTTAAAGAATTTCTCAAGATTTTACTAGGTTCTTGAACTATCGCTAAAAATGTTCGATTCTACTTAGTCGAAATTGGCTGACGCATTTATATGTCATCGTCTAACGATCTGTCCTTCTACCGCCTAACTAAATCAGCTTCGGATTTGCTATTGCCATCTCTATAGTTTCAAGTGAAAAGAACAGAGAGAGAAATATCAAAGCTAAGACATTTTTCGTTCGGCGGTAGACCCCCTGAAAGCAGGTAAAATTTTGGAGCGCGGAGGCTATCCATAAATTTCCCAAATTCATAAAATCCCAGCACTTAACTAGAACACGTTTCTTAAACTGCATTTGAGTAATGATTAATCAAGTAATACGTTACACATCAAAATAAATAAAATTATAATCTTCGATAAAAGTAAAAAGCATGATATTATGAATAATAAATAATTCTCCGTTTAAAGTGATAAGTTTGTTTTACATCTATTGTTTTGAAAAATATTTCACTGCATGTTAATTACGGTAAGTTTTATACTTTCCTTCAATAATCATTATAGATTCATCGTTTTTATATACAAAAATGGTTATTATATACTATACAGATGTTACAGCACTGCCAAGTTTATGATTGTACTCGTAAGTAGACAAAAATTTAATTAAAGAGACAGTCCTAGTCCTAGTCATAAGTAAATTTAGAATTGTAGATTTTAGTTATTAACGTGACAGCGTGTGTTAATTATTAGACAATACTTACAGCAAAATAACAAAAAGAAAAGTAATCGAGAGGATAACACGGCGCCTAGAATTTTCACTGACACAGATCTGTGTAATTAGAATTTATAATGCGTTAGGTAGACCACTGTGTGGCAAAATTGGAAAAAAACAAACTTAACGTGATTTAATTTTAAGTATTGTAATCGACTAAAGCCAGTATGTTAAAGTTAGTCAGTTGCCCATAGAATAGAAGATTTACACACACCCTAAGAAATTTACTACTTACATGTATAATTTTGAAGACATTTGGGAGTTTAAATAAATGTGTAAAATGGTTATAACCAACTGTTGTAAAACAAACTTCACGACAAATCTTTTAGATCCAAATTGACAGAAATACAAGCAGTATTTATGTTATAGCAGAAACGCAGATATCTTTTCATGGTTACAAATATACACAGTATATTTTTTAAGCACAATGGAAATCCATTTAAGTGAGTTATCTATGTCCGATGTGTTTTTGGCCGGTGTTCAAATCCCTGATGCAGTCCCGTCCTCAGCTTAAAATTGGGACAATCCAATGAAATATTCCAGTCAACATGTTCAGATGCTACAAAACATAAATTAACATTCTTACCTAGGAAATCCTAGGTGAAGATTAAACGAAATGTAATTTATACAATTACGAAAAACGAAAAAGTAAATAACAAAATTCATCTATAGGTACTATTTATACATAACATTTTTACTTATTAGCAGAAATTTCAATATAATTTATGTGCTTAATGGAGCATGTCTTGTGAAGTTTTTTATTGAAGATAAAAAAATTAAGTGTGGATAACGTTGCATTCACTCACTATATGTTGTAGATAGATATTTAATAATGTAAAAGGAAATTGTTGTTTTTCGTTACTTATTGGCGTAGTTAGTTAATTCAATCGAAAATTATAATTCCTATCTCCACAATATCCCCCTAATACACGTAATGAGATGGTATTATTAAGATACCTCGAGACCAGCAATGTTATTTATGTAATTGCAACATTTGTAAATATTGTAACAAGATTTTTGGAAAATTTTGAGGTGTAATTTTTCAGTTTTCGAATCGGTGGATTTTTATTGGGATTTGACAAGCGTCTCACTTAATGCGGCTATTATTTCATTTCGATTTCGTTTTTAAGTACAATTGGACTTGTTATTTTATTTTTTATGTTTCCTAAGACAAGTATATTCGGCCTTAGTGGAAGATTTGACTGCATAGAATTAATCATTGGTTTAGTGTCATCGTAATTGTTATCTAAAGTTGTAAATAACATTGTTTCTTAAATTTTAAATGAGTATAGTAAATCGTTGATATTCTAAATTTTATTACATTTTGAGATCATTTGAAATAATCATTTTCAATGATAGTTTTCACTGAAAATAGTGCACGATTCATTGAGAAAGTGATATGGTTAATTTAGAATGTTAGTTGAATATTAAAATAATATGTAAGCTTCGAACTAATTAGTAAATTACTTTCCTGTGATCTATATCTTTGGTTGTAGGTATCGACCGTTCACCCATCCATCACTATGTAAATAAAAAATCATCGAATGATCTGAATGTATTCCAATGTTTTAATTTCCTTGGCCGTCCTTTATCAAATATTTCCTTCCCTTTTCATCTATAGTTATTATATCCCCACGGCAAGTAAATGGACTGCAAGAAACCTCTACGTTTATGCGTAAGTACCTATAGTGACTAAGTTTAGGATTGTACAGCTCTATGCCTTCTACACTAGCCTAAAGAGATAGGCAGTAGAGGAGATTGGGAAAAAAATAAAACGAAACTGCCACAGCTAAGATTTCTTTAAAAAAATGAGTGTATGCAAGAAAATGTTTGAGTTTGGATGCATTGGATTTACTCTAAACTTATAAGTAGAATTTATGTGATCGGTAAATTACGAGTAGGTACTAATTGCGGTAGTGGGTACGGGTTACTAAGCCAAATTTGCGCTTTAAATATTTTAAAGACATTTCAAAAATTCTAACGAGATCGTTTAACTGCAGTTTATCATTGCCCGAGTGGTGTTTTCCTGATGGCTACCATTTTGGTGTCTTCCAATCGAGAGTGAATCGATTTTCTCTGGATAAGCACGCTGCATGGAAATAGCAGTGAACATAAAGTGCGAACATATCATCGTTGCCAGTTATTCTACCGCCAAGTAGGAATGTGCAAATATTACTGTGTTCCGGTTTGAAGGGCAATCACTGGGTGACGAGCGCAGATTAGTGCTAAGTAGGTAATGATTTGGACTCTTCATATTCCAATGCTGCTGTTATGTGGCAGGCATGTTGCTTACCGTCAGGCACATGTGCTGCTCGTGGACTCTTCATGTTCCAGTAGCTGCGTGTCACTGTGCTGTTATGTTGCAGGCACATATTTGATGACTTTGGATAGATTTTTAAAGATAATTCCTACTTATAGCTAAAGGATAAAGAACGCACACTTGACGAGTACCTGGGCTAAAAAGATATCCGGCAGGGACCTGGTGTCCCAATCCACCACATCTTTCACATCTTTCATCACATCTTTTTTCGTTATTAGCAGCTCTCTGCAGTTTTACCCACGTATTTATGTTTATGGCATTTGTCTAAGATAAAAGTATCCTATGTACCTACTCTCCCAGACTATAGTCTAACTGTACTCGTATTCCAAATTTCAACACGATTCGTTTATCCGTTCCTACGTGCTTGAGCAGCAAATATCTAAACTTTCATACTTACAATATTAGTAGAATTGTATTCTCATCATCAGATATCAGGCTTCCATAGTACTTAGTAGGTACTTCCATAGTACTTTGGGCCGAAATGAGTTCAGTCCAATTAAAGTTTCAGCCGCATCCAGCGACCTTTTTCAAGGAGAATACAGGCACGCGACCGCTTTTAGCTTAGCACTGCGGGCAGCAGCACATCGCGTTCTCAAGCTTAACGGCTGTGGCAGAATTGCAGGTGCGTGAAAGGTTCCACAAACTTGCTCGAACTCTTCATTACTAGTGATCTGCTTGTTGGGAATGGTGTAATACACTGATTTCACTGTATCCTCAACAGTGCCACGAACACAATCTTGAGACCGCAAGGCAAGGCAAGCTTTCGAAACGGATGGGATCTCTATTAATAAAACTCTAGAAAATACCTCATCTTCCTTTCCTTATTTTTATCAATGGTTGCTACACAATTTGTTGTAATTACACGTTAATCGTCAGGCGCTTGCTAATTTCCATGACCTCCCTGAGTTTATAATAAAGAAATTCTCCCGTACCAAGACTTCTGCATTATCCAAAGGAATTAAGTGTTTAGCGTGAGAGTAAAGAGCGACCGCAAAGCTGTTACTGACCAAATTCCTCATCTCACATATACGTATTCTGTAAAAGTGAGATTCAGGGAGGTCATCGAAATTAGCAAGCGCCTGACGATTAACGTGTAATTACAACAAATTGTGTAGCAACCATTGATAAAAATAAGGAAAGGAAGATGAGGTATTTTCTAATATGAAAACAACATAATGTGGTGAAAATTTCACACAAATACACAACGTGCACACAACTACATTTCCATCGTGAGATACGTTTTAATGAACGACAAAGACATCATAGCAAATTGGCAGTAGAATTAAAAGAGACAGCTATACATACCACAGTTACACGTTTGCTTAATAGAAAGACATACTTACGAAGACACTGGCGTGAAAAATAAGGAGTGTTTTACCCGTTATCACTGCAATCAACATATCACTGTTCGTGTCCCACTCTTTCATGTCATGTATATCTGTGTCTTTTTACGAATGACAAATTGTTTACAACAGAAAATATTATTATTTTAATTGAAATAATTAAAGATTTTGTGTAATTGCGTATAAAAAGTGATTCCACGAAACTTTTTTTTGGTCTTGGAACTATTTTTGCACCTTATACACATACAAAATATGGCATTGTAACAGCTCTCATCGAATTTCGTGGAACGTGAGCGACAAATGGAGCGCATGTGTGCTCCATTGAACTCTTAAAAACGGAAGAAGCGGCACACGTTCCTCAACGATGGCGATGTAAAATCAGGTGCCGTCTCCTGATTTTACATCGCCATCGTTGAGGAACGTGTGCCGCTTCTTCCCTTTTTAAGAGTTCAATGGTAGCAACCACATTACTCGTTGTTTTCATTCATTCGTCAGGCTGGTTACAGGCTACTGTAGAATTCCAAAGAATTGTATAAATGAATTACAATAAATTATTGGCTTTGACTGGCCTCGTGGCTTAGTGGGTAGTAACTCTGCCTGCGAAGCCGAGGGTCGTGGGTTCGATTCCACCCAGTGCAAATATTTGTGTGATGAATTCAAATGTTTGCACTGTGTCTGGGTAGTGTATCTCTCTACTTAGTGTGTGGTCAGGTTGTTTCTATTTATAATAAGTATGGATTTAAAACTATATAAGTACCTGTTATTTCAGCTATCTGCCCGCCATATTACAAGCTATGCTTAGTTTGGGGTCAGATGGTGTTGTGTCTGAATTGTCCACAAATATTTATTTAAAAAATATATTTTAGAAAACTCGATAACTTTGAAGTATTGAGGTAGCTTGTCGATGAATGATTCGCGAGTGAGTGCTGCGGCCGCTCAGCATTGGTCCGTCTCGGTGGTCTCCTTTGTCGTCGCCTAAAGGTAGAAGTTCGAGCCGAGACCGCGACAGGAGACCGAGACACGTACATTTCTATTACAATTCTATAGTGTCAAGTGCCTGTCGCGGTTTCCGGTCACGGTCTCCTATCGCGGTCTCGCGTCTCGCTGTCAGCGCCAACTTGTACCTTAAGCATTTAAAATGGTCTCATGCATACTAGATTTCACTCTTTTAATAGTTAGTAGGTATATCACGTATTCATCACCTAAAGCTATCTTTCAAATTGTCTGATTTTCATATTGTTAACATTAAATAATATAAAATTGACTACAATCATGCCGAAACTCATCCCGAGAGTTTTACTTGGGTACATTGTAATATAATCTCAGCAAATACCAACGCAAACATGGTCTAGAGCTTCTAAAAGCTTAGTCTGTGAGACCCTATCCCCCGAGAAAACAATTTCCCATCTTATGAGAACGAGTTTGTAACGAAAACATCAACAGATTAGTTACAAGGTTCCGTCGGGTGGACCTCTTTTATACAAGGTGTTTGAATAATTATCCGCAATATGAAAGTCGCAAGGTCACTCAATATAAGACGAGATGGTGGTCAAAAATGAGCTTGTCAATGCTAAAGAAAAAAAGTACTTCATCCTTAACTCGATATCTGAAATTGTGGAATATACCTACGCTATGAGGACATTTTCTTACAAACGGCAGAAATATGTATATAAAGTGTGATTGTGTATTTTTATAAAGACTACACCCCAAAATTATTGAATGCGTTGTATACAATTGAGAATTTTGTTGTAATTTTTATGGGGAAAGAACTAATGTTAAATTTACGGAATTGTTGCAGTAAAATTATCCTCAGCTACTTCTTCTTACAAAATAGCGGACACAGTTGGATAATGTGTTCAACATTATCCAACTGTGTCCGCTATTTTTTCGATTTAAAAAAATATTACTGGAGGAGTATATACATACAGTATACACCGACGTTATTTTTGATATATTCTAACTAAAAAATATTTATTCTTTTTGTTTCGTTGCATCGTTATTTCAGATTCAACCAAAGCATCAAATCAACCTACAAACGCACTTTATCGTGGATTCGATTCCCTTCAAGACAAATATTTGAGTGATAAACACAGATGAGTATGTTATTACAATTTTATTTATTTATAAATGACTAGATGCCCGCCTCGGCTTCGCCCGTGGTACATATATAGCACTCAGCGGGATCCCGTACATATCCAACGTGAAAGAATGACTGAAATCGGTTCAGTCATTCCTGAGAATATCGCTTTCAATCAAAAAACCTAACCTAGCCACCTGTCGGAAATTGGACGTACCAACACAGATTTAGAAACAAATTCGATTTTGACAAAGAAAGGTTTATATTCAATGACGCCATCTTAGACACGTCATGCTGTCATGTCAAAGTACAGTACGAAAACTCTCAAAAAGGATTTTTTCCCCGTTTTTGTTACATTCTTGATTCATGCTCCGCTTCTATTAACAGTAGCTTTATGTTCTATAGCCTTTCTCAATAAATGGACTATCCAATAAAAAAAGAATCACTCAATTCGGATCAGTACTTCCCGATATCCTAGCGTTCAAACAAACAAACAAACTCTTCAGCTTTATAATATTAAGTATAGATGTAACTACCTCTATTTTATCAACTACTCTGGCTCCCAATACAATATAGGTATGCTTAGTTTACTGCTAGTTGATATAGAGGATTAGCCGTAGGCTAGATACCTACGGTGAAGCTAAAAGGAACCCGCAGTGGAGTCTCTCATCTAGACCTCCAAGCATGCGATAATGCGGTCATGTAGGTTCCGTTGTTTATGGTCACCGGTACAACATATTGTTGCGCCCCAGCCGAGGGCGCGGTGAAAATGCAAGAGCGTCACCTTTTTGCCGATGTAGGCGGCAAAGTTGGAACCTTGTGGAGATTTCAGTCGGTAGGGGCAGCATGTTCGTCTACGGCGTTGAGTCCGACAAAACTGTCCGGCAGAAGGGTATGCATACTTAAATGCATTTCCTTCACTTAAAATGTGAAGTCACTTCACTTCATGTCCAACTATATTTATTTAGAAAAACGAAACCAAACTCTCAAAATGGACAAGAGATTATGAACATTACACCCTGTATAACGAAGCGAAAGCAATTTGTTGTAAAAGCAAGATTATGAGATGATTGAATGGATGTAACGCAAGTTCCTAACTCAGTTAAACTGATCCGCTGCGGATTACGCCGTCTAGTTCTAATCAAGTTACACTTTACTGGGTACATTTCTTCATTATATTATAACGGACTTAAACAGAATTAACGAAAAAACTAACCAAAAATACGAGTGAAGTACTAAAATAGAGAGATGTTTAGTGTAAGTGCTCAGGTTTGTAATGTAGTATAAAATATGTATTAGCCAATGTCGTAAACTGTAGTTTTTTAATCGACTTCAAAAAAGGAGGTTCTCAATTCGCCTGTATTTTTTATGTTTGTTACCTCAAAACTTTCCCCTGGGTGAACCAATTTTGATAATACTTTTTGTTGTTCGAAAAGATATAGTTGATTGTGCACTTGTCTCCATCTCGCCTTATGATAAGCGATGATGTTGCTGGATCTCGCTGACGTAAATATAACCGATTCGCTATAGATTCGAGGATATCCAAATTACCTATATCGATCAATAAATACCCATCTAAGCAGTGAAAAACTTTGTCTGACAAAGTATCCCACCGTTTAGATGTTCTCATTATGAAACTGAATTCAAATCAAGTACAATTATACGTAGTTCCAAAAACTAGAACGAAGAGAGCAACATGTCTACCTATATCAACACAGTATATTAGGCAGCTGTTAGGACACGACAAAGACACTAGGTACAAGACCAAAACATTACCTAGCATTGCACTGCGCTTGTCACCCAGTGATATAATATTATTTATCTTTATGTCGTTGTCGTATCATAATAGCTGCGTAATGTTAATAGAGAAACAATGTTGCTTTTGCGAGTTACGAGCATTCCGATAAATAAATAACTTTAATTAAAAAAACCCGACCACAAAAAAATAACCAGATAATAAAATATTATGTAAAACAACATATTATTTACCTGAGAACACTGATTTAGAGGAATCTAACGATAGGTATCTTAATTGTCTAAATCCATCCAGCCGTTAGGAAGATACATGGGAATAAAGAAATTTACAAACATACAAGATACGCGCGAAAAACATAACCCTTCTTTCAAGTCCGAAGTACACTAGGCTAGTTTTTCAAGCTATTATAACAAGCTAGTGTTAGTAAGCTAGCAAGCTAGTACACTCCGCGAGGCATAAGCTGAGCTTTGCATTTGTGTGAGTGTACATGGATAGTGTAGGTGTGACAACCGGCCTTAGGCGCGGCGCCATTCTGTCTCGCCGCGCTCCTGCCTGATTGGTGATCACTCACACTAATGCAAAGCTCAGCTTATACCGCGGAGTGTACTTCTTAATTCGTGTACACAAAACTAGAGTTGCGTAGCTACACGTATACATGAAGCTAGAAGTACTAGCTTGCTAACACCTTGCTATCCTAGCTTGAAAAGCTAGCCTAGTGTCGCTCGGGCATCAGTCGGGTAAAAAGGGCAAGGTGATATTAGATCATTCGGATCTGCTGCACGCTCCCCACAGCCCACAGTCCCCAAAGAAACGTTCCACCATGAAATTGATTCACTCATATCAGGTTTTGTTATCCGTTGCCAAGATATAAACGAATCACGAATTATGAACTTATGGATATCAGCCTACTCGAGGTCACAGTTCGGAAGGCGCTCGGATGTCGTAAACTGCAATGTTAATATTTTTTCACATTCTGGTATGACGTAACGCAGCTAAAACTGCCGATGACGTCAAATACGTCAAACATATTTTGTTGAATGTTTTGCAAATGAAACCAAAAAGGATGCTGTAGCTTTACCTACCACTTGGAAAGACTTATATTAATTTTATACTTATTACTTTATGTTTAACATGTGTAAATCTCTAAGTGACGAGCGCAGTGTTGTGCTATATAATGATTTGGACGGGTCTACATTTAGTAGTATATTAATGTTTGTACTAACAGGGGTAACGTTTTTAGAACTAATGATATTTTACCATAACAACTAAATTCAAAACTGTTTTTGCTTATTTTTTACTAGCATAACCATAATTATAATATAGCATAAATACAACTTAGTATAATGTTTTTTTTTTTTTAATATATTCGCGGCTTAGCACCTAAACCTATAGATACAAATCAAAATGCGTTTTAAGGTAATATAAAATTATAAAAAAAAATGGCAGAAGACTTATTATGTGTCTCATCAATAGTCGAATTGAATGTTGTATAATAAATTGTTACGCTTAAAACACATTACGCCAAAAAATGACTATGCAAAAGTTACATTATGACACTACATATTATGCTACATTCATGTTTCATTATAACAAAGCAAATTAGGGGAAAAATGCGTTTTAAATGTAACCCTACCGTCTAACTAAATCAGATATGGCTTTGCCATTGCTTTCTCCATAATTTTAAGCGACAAAAAAGTGAAACCAATATCAAAGCTAAGACAATTTTATTTAGGCGGTAGACTAAAGCAGGTAGCTAAGGCGGTAGCTAGTAGTAGTAAAGGCGGTAGCTCCGATTTGGACTCTTCGTGTTTCAATAGCTGCGTGTTGCTGTGCTGTTATGGGCAAGTATATTGCTTACCATCGTTGACATGACCTGCTCATCTCGTCCTTCTACACTAAAAAAAAGTAAAATCTAAAAATTGAAAAATTAATCCTCAACAAAAAATGTTTAAAACCAAACTCCTAGTTATCTTATAGGTGAAAAAACCAAAAATCTTGAGCACGGAGGCAAAAATAAAAGTTAAATAAAAATAACCGATAAATTATATGTAAAAAATAGTCATTGTTTGTTCAGCATTGGTGAATCTACGTAATTCAGCCGTTTTCAAAGTAAATATTGTGTGATGTTTGTGACGTCAAACTCAGACACAAAATGGTGCTTAAGTAATATTCTAGAATATACAGCTAAAACTCTCAGAGCCTTACTCGTAGTAGTGATTACTTCCTCTGTGCCTTACTAAGCTAATATAAACATAAAGGTAGGCGAGTCCAGTCTTCATGTAAAAAAGAAAGATTGACTTGCCGTATTCAGATAAGTGATCCTACTGCAAGATGTGGGAAGAACTTGAAATATTCCAATCCAATGTATTTACAAAAACAACCTATTATATTTTAAATGTAAATTATTAAAAAATAAAATTACTTAGTAAGTAATGTAAATTATAGTATCTGTCAAATTATTCTAGTCAATATTATTAAGTACGTAACATACTCGTAACATATTTTTTGTTTAAAAATTTTTCGGAATTTGCTTTTATTTTGAAGATTGACGCTAGTTTACCATAAAAAATATTTTATTTAAAAATATTGGATTTTCGAAGCGTAAATATTAATAAAGTAATTTTGAATTTTATAAATAAGTAGAACCACAGCATACCTCGCCGTTAGCGATTTTAAGGGTCAAGTAGATTTGTTGTGTGTAAACCACTTACGCTACACACAGAGACGTAGTTTATTATCAATTTCATACCATATGTAATTCAAGTATTACCTAATACTTGAATTACTAATCAAGTATAACCTAATTCTTGAAATACTAATAAGTGGGCAACATAAAACAACTATTACTTCCTTGTCAGATTATAATTGCTATTTTTCAGCAAATATGTAGTCAATGTTGCAGAAGCATTGATATAAATCAATAGATGTGCCCTAATCGCCTTGAAATTGGTAATAAACTACGTCTCTGTTACTTTTACAGATTTCTCGATCAACATATAGAGGAAGATAGACTACAATTATTACTTTCGAAAATGGAACCGGTTGTGCTTACTGTAAATTGAATACTATTATGAGTTTGTTTTATATTATTTGTTTATACATTTTATCTTAATGTAACCTTTATTGTGTTTTGCAAAGTTTTCTACCTTAAAAATTTGAAATTTGGCCAGTTAGTTGTTTCACAATGTTTATGTACTTATCTGTTGTGTTATAATATTCTATGTTTATATTTTATTTATCTACTGTTTTAAAGCATGTTAGTTTTTAACTTTAAGTTCAGATCTGTTGGCCTAATTTTCTTTATGCATTATCTCTAATTTAATATTATTATTATCAAACCACTGTATTTAAACAAAATAAATATTGTTTCTAGGCCTACATAGTTTGGAATATAATACAGTTCTGTACAGTATAGGTACTCTTATGTTATATTACATTCTACTTTGTGTGCTCATTGAATGAATAAATACATAAAATAAATAAATGAAACCATGAAAAATTTGACATCTATATAATATGTAAATGAGTATAAAAAAGTTTTAACCCTTTTTAAACATACCCACGTTTTTTACGCAACTTTTTTCCGCTGATACTTGGAAAAACTCGCTTACTTGGGATCCAATACTAAGAAATCATAGTAAAAATTAATTAAGCAGCCTTGTAAAAATAAAACTTTTTTTGTAAGACCAAATGAGCTTCTTCATTTAAAACTTCATAAAAATTCATTATTATAATTTCCAAGATATTTTGTTTAGGTAAATACCTGAATCGTAATATACAGACGTTTGTAGATACTTTTTGATTACGGAACTCTAAAAATCTCACGAGTGGTAAAGTGGGGAAAAAAGAGATCGAAACAGATACACCGCAAATAACAGAACGCAAGCAGAATTCCAACCAATTGTCATCAAGTATGTACAGGTTTCCCAACAGCAAATAAAACCAGGTGGATCCAATAAAGACTTGTGTTTGTCAACTGCCTTTGGAATCGTAATTTCTTGTTCCTCGCCCTTTACTAAAGGTTGATCCTATTTACTCTAAGTTTCGACGTTTCGGCCAAGATTGGAAAACGAAGGCAATGTTTGCTGGGAAAATAAGTATAGGTTTGATATTGGCTAAGTGCGTGCCTAATTTATGGCCTAAGAGTGCGTTGAATAAAATAAAAAAGTACTTAAATTAAGCAAAATTAATTTTATGTTCACGTTCAAAATATCATCGTGATTAAAGTAAAACGAGCGAATTTGATTTGCAGAGTACCTCACTTTATTGGTTAGAGAGAGACAAAAGTTAGACATTTATAAAATCCTATACCAGAGGGCAGCATGTAATACATGAAAGAGATATTAGCTTTATTTGCGCCCTAAGAGAGCTACGTCGAAGCACCGACCTGGATACAGCCTTATCGGCTTACTACGCGTATACGCTTTTTCCTGGTTGACCTACGGGATTTTACTTTGGGGTGGGAGTGTAGATGCCGCTGATCTCTTCACCTTACAAAAAAAATGTGTGCGTATCCTAGCCAATATTAGACTCCCTGACATAAGTAAATCATATTTTCACAGACCTTATTTTATTGACTACAAAATTTAAACCCTGACATCACTTTATATATTGGAAAATTGCAAATGTGTTAAGAAATATCCACTTTTGTTTGACAAAGTAGCAGACAACCAGCGCTATCCTATTAGGACATTCTATAAATATAATTTGAACATACCGACATCAAAACTTACGTTACATAGTACCGGTCCGCATGCGATGGCTATAAAAATATATAATAAGCTTCCCATCGAATTAAAGGAAATTGAAGATGAGCATAGATTTATTAGGACTTTGAGAAATCTGCTGCTGTCCAAAGCCTATTATAGTATATCCGAGTTTTTAACTGACGACCTGAGAACCTTCGAGGATGAAAACTTGGTAATTGACTGTGAAACATAACACTTCGCTCCAAAAACGATAATTAGATTGCAATGCCCGATTGGGTACATTGTGTTGCGACTTAATTTTGTACTAAATTCTATCTGTATACCTAATTAATTATATCTGTAACATAATGAAGCAATAAACGATTGAGTATTGAGAATTGATAGATAGAGATTAAAGTAGAGAAACATTGATAATTTTAGAGGTTTCTAATCTGATGTCGTAACTGCGTAACTAATCATTTTTTTGCGCTAACATTGCAAACGCTGACTGAACCTTACGAGATACATCAAAATAAAGTAATATCACAGCATTTTACATGAATGTCAATACTTATGACCAAAAACAAGGATTCTCAAAAAGATATATTATTTTGGTGGGACTTCCTAACTGCCAGGTGAGATCAAATTGAGGGATTTATTTCACCCTACTACTGCCAGATCTGGACCTTCGTGTTGAGGTGTACGAGTATAATAGGAGAGGTATGTGACAAGTTTTCAGAAATTATCTATACTAATCTATGCTAATATTATAAAGCTGAAGAGTTTGTTTGTTTGTTTGTTTGAACGCTAGGATCTCGGGAAGTACCGGTCCGAATTGAAAGATTCTTTTTCTATTAGATAGCCCATTTATCGAGGAAGGCTATAGGCTATAGAACATAACGCTACTATCAATAAAAGCGGAGCATGAATCAAGAATGTAACAAAAACGAGGAAAAGGAAAAATATTCCTTTTTGAGAGTTTTTTTTTCTTAATTTATGGCGCGCGCTGTGACTTTTGTTTGTCACATCTCTGCCAATGTCCGTTTCGTGGCAGCTTCATAAACGGCGGCGATTAACATTAATTTTATGAAAATTTGGACGGTTTAATTTGACGTTATATTTCTTGATTATCTTTATTATGTATTATCTAAAACAAAAAGGTACTTACTTAAAGGTTTTTGAGAGTTTTCGTAGCGTGTTTTGACATGACAGCATGTGTCTAAGATTGCGTCATTGAACCACAGATTACTGAATCGTTTTGTTTCAGTAATCTGTGCATTGAACCTTGTTTTTTTTCTAAATCTGATTTGTTACGACCAATTTCCGATAGGTGGCGTAGTAGGTAGCTAAAGAGCAAAGAAGTTGCTAAAGAGGTTTTTTGTTTGAAAGCGATATTCTCAGGAATGACTGAACCGATTTCAAAAATTCTTTCACCGTTGGAAATGTACGGGATCTCGATGAGTGCTATATAATGTACCACGGGTGAAGCCGGGACGGACATCTAGTAATCAATAAAATATAAATAATTATTCCCCATAAATTGATGCAATCTCTCGGAATGTCCTTTTTCTCTGAATACCATTGTCCATTTTTCTATCAGACCGCTCGTAGCTCGTAAAAAGTGACATCGTTTCATGGTTGACATTCCAATGTTTCGAATGAAGGAAGAAGAAGAATGAAGGTTTAATTCTACTCTTGTGACAGGAACGTCTTGGCTGTAGAATGCGTTGCTTGAGTGTTTTTTTGCCGATGGTTTCTTGGTGTTTTCATATCGAGAGTGATTCGGTATCTTCTAGCTAAGCAGGTTCCATCGTAGGCCGCATCAGGCGAGATAGCGGTCAAATATCTAATATATAAAATTCTCGTGTCACAGTTTTCGTTGCCATACTCCTCCGAAACGGCTTGACCGATTTTGATGAAATTTTTTGTGCTTATCCGGTATCTATGAGAATCGGCCAACATCTATTTTTCATCCCCCTAAATGTTAGGGGTAGTCCACCCCTAAATTTTATTATTTATTTTTTAGACAAAATTTTTAATTTCTATTTTTGTATGATACAACATACAAAAATACATACAATCCTCAATTTTCACCCTTCTACGATCAACCCTTATTTTTTAATAGCCATTTTAGTAATTTAATCATTTTTCCTCTCCGGTCGAAAACTGATCAATCGTCATTTAATTAGTTATCCCCGCCAGATGTCTACAGGTGTCACTTCTGACCCAGTAAACAGCACGATAATTTGGGGATCAAAAGTAGCCTATAGCATATATATAGTTTGAACACGCTAATCTCGGGAACTACTGGACCGATTTAAAAAAATCGTTCACCGTTCTTTCATATGTTCGTAATCCTTGAACGCTGTAGGTTATATATATATATATATGTACCACGGGCGAAGCCGGGGCGGGTCGCTAGTAAGTCTATAAAAGTTAAATAAAGTTAGATTCGCGTAAACCTTACATGTTAAGAATACAACGGTTAATAGCCGAAGATATTGCTTGTAACGGTTAATATTTAAAAATATATCAGTGTCAATAATACACATAGGTTTCCGCTATACCTACTTAAATACCTGTATTTGAATCTGCAGCAGTACTAATATTAGTATTTTCATTTTGAATGTATTCTCAAAAACATCACTGTTAAAGTTACAAGCCTTTGCAAACAGTACAACATTTACATTAATTATCTATTTTATTAATTTCATCTATTGCAATTGTGTTTATATCATTCAAATACAACATAATAATCCCGCTGCACGATTATAAATTTACTTTGATGAATATAACTAGGTATATACTCGTAAGTAAGGTGTAGAACTAGCGTAGGTACCTAATTGTTCAAGACAATGTTGGGCTAAATATTGTTTTTCTCTTCACACAAATACTCGTAAAAACGCGAATGTAAAATAGCTAAGCACAGTTAATTTTTTAAACTTTGAAAACGACCACGTAATCCTCTCGGTTTTGTTTTTTATTCATTTCATTCACTGATTGATATATGCAAATGCAAGTGTAAATTGTACATTTATGAATAAATGACTTTGACTTTAAGCTAGTAAGCACAATGTTCGCTTGTTCGCACAAATAATAGGACACGTAGAATCTAACTTCGGTCTGTGTATGCATTTCAATAGAGAAATCACATGGCTTCCTTATCTCACATTATGTGTGGAGCGAAGGGTCGGATGTGACCCTTCAAGGCTTACTTGAGTAAATATAGCTATTACATTCCGGAAATTAAGAATCCACATATACAGGACCCACTCAAACATCATGCATTTTATTTCATTTTTGCAGTGTGACTAGTGGAGCTGCGATATTGGGTAACCTATGCCTCAGAAATTATAACATTTTCCGGGCTAACAAACTCATAAGTAAAATAATAATAGTGAACGGTCTGTAGTAATATAACTATTGGCAGAGCCCAACTGGGGAAGTACCACTCTTTTTCCAGTTATTCTACCGCCAAACATAATGTGCAAACATCACGTTCCGGTTTGAATGGCAATGTTTCCAGAAAAAATACAGAGCGGGAGATAAATCGTGTTATACCTCTGGGTGACGAGAGCAGTGCAGTGCTAAGTAAAGATTTGGACTTTTCGTAATGCTGCGCGACACTGTGCTGTTATGGGCAGGCGTGTTGCTTAACCTGTCGAGTGAGATAGACGCCGTCGGCTTCGTGACGTCACACAAACAAAAAATCATTACTCAACAACGAAAGTATCGTTTTTGTTTCTGTAAACGATAATGAACTCATTGATATATCAACAGGCTGATGTCCTGCTCGTCCCGTCACTCTATATTATAAAAAAGGTATACGTACGTTAATTCCATGCCCTTATATACGTTCTTGTAATTACCTATTGTCATTTGTTTATTTTCTTCATATTAATTGCTTAAGCGAAGTCTGACTTATTTTAGCATAGTTTAATAGTGCTGCTGGATTATTTGTTTTTGAATTGTTCAAATTATGTAGGTGACAACCTATCTGAAGCATTGACCAACCACAGGTCACTACGCTGTGGTCACGTGATCGAGTGACGCTTCTTGGTGGCCAACCAAAGATGATTTTAAAATATAATGAAGCCATTATTTTAAAGTGAAGTTTGGTTTAGTTGTCTGGATCTGATCCAATATAGTTGGGCATATCTAGTTAAAAATAGGGATAACTTATTGCGAGAAAGATTGCCTTTCCATTGATTTTATAGTTGATGGCCTATTATCAAGATAAAATACGATCTTTTAAACATCGTTATGTGATTTTTTTCATTCTAACCTAACCCGGTGGGTTTCTTGTGCTTTTGTGGTGCTTGTGTGGTTTAACATGTAGTAAATTTTGTAGGGCTCTTAGCAGAGTCCGCCTGGGGAAGTACCACACCTTTGCCAGTTATTCTACCACCAAGCAGTAATGTGCAATCATTACTGTGTTCCGGTTTGAAGGGCAATGTTACCAGAGAAATTACAGGGCTTAGAGATATAATATCTTAGATCTCTGGGTGACGAGCGCAGTGCAGTGTTGGACTCTTCATGTTCCAATAGCTGCGTGTCACTGTGCTGTTATATGGCTGGCATTTTTCTTACCATCAGGCAGATGTCCAGCTCGTCTCGTCACTCTAAATTATATTGTTGAGTTTGCGTCGAGAAACCATACATTCTAAAACAGCATTGTACTCGTAGATATAAGAAGGAGCTAAGTTTACACTTTTGCTTCAAAAGTGAGCGTTACAGCCGACCTGTCTCACGGATATGTCAACAAATTCAACTTTAATAACCCTACCTAATCCAATTGTAGTCAAATTTGTTTAGGGCGCCTGTGTCTCTTCGATAGCGGTAAAGCTATTTCCACTCACGTTTATTCAGTCAATTTATTTTGTGGCTGAAATTATGGTTGCGATGACACTTCATCTTAAGTCACATTAAAACTTTTACATAGTATTTCAAATCAGTTTAAAGTTGACACAGATTATTTTAACTAAATAACTTAATAAATTTTAACTAACCTTATAAGTATACTTTAAAGCCGTTGTGGCTTTGACTTATGATTTTACACTTTGATTCTTGCGGTCACTGGTTGCACCTCTGAATACTTTCCTATGTGCAGATGAAATAGTCTGTTATTAAATCTGGCTTTAACGGTGACAGAAAACATCGTGAGGAAACCAGTGTGTATTAAAAAAACATTGTCTTAGAAATAAGTGGCGTACTCCTACCCAATCTCCGCAAGCATAGTGAATTGTAGTCTTGACTTTCTCCTTATGAGAAAAGCCCCTTGTTGTAGCTGTAGGAATATAGAGTGCCATCTCTATGCTATAAATAGTTTAAGAAAATTACACATCATACTGCGAAATAGGCCGTGGCCTAAGGGTTAATTATCAAACAAGGTTGACTGCTAGCGGTACTACTCTAATTACTAATCACAAACAAATTAAACAATTTGTAATAAGTAACCAGGTCTATAATAGGTATTTAAAATAATTATTTTCGTGGAACCACAAATAAACTAAATCACCGTGACCGTAATCTTGACGCGGTGTAGACGCTTAAAATTAAACTAAAATGAAAAAGTAAAAATAACAGATCAAGGGCGGACTCGCGAAGACTATAATTTATTTTCAGTTTAAATAGTTCACCCCTATCGTACACCAATTAACACAATATCAAACTTAGCCAAGGTTTGGTGTTGTTGTTGTACAGAGTGAAAGCCTAATACCTAATTACAACATGACAACATTATAAACGTTCCAATAGCTGCGTGTCACTGTGTTGTTATGTGGCAGGCATGTTGCTTACCATCAGGCACGACGAGACGAGCAGGAAATCCTGCTCGTCTCGTCATTTATTATTAAAAAAAAAATAACAGGTCCCAAGCTTATATGGCACAGCAACTATAAATATACTCGACTACAGCAAAACAAAAAACACGTTGTAAACCGAAAAATTATACGTTATTAACATGTAAGTAATCAAACGTCGATTGAAAACAATTAAATCTTGGTGGACATTTCACACACAAAACCATCTAGCCAGATGGGAGCCAGATAGCTACTATCTATATAGATATACAACTTATTTATTTTTAAATACATACTTATTATACATAGAAAACACCCAGGCATAGAACAGATATTTGTATTCATCACGCAAAAATTTGCACTGGGTGAGAATCGAACCCACGACTCTCGGCTTCTCAGGTAGACTTACCAACTAAGCCACTAGGCCAGCCTTGTAGTGTATTTCCAATACTGGACCAATAAAATAAACCCTTTTTGTCTGTAACCTTTAATTTTGCATGATTTCTACGTCAGATTAACCAATAAATAGATTCATAAACCGCAAATATATTTTCTTGGAAGTTACTTTTTTTATTATTAACACTAAACCTTGGCTATGTTTGGTGGATTTAAAATAACTAGTTGTTGTCAAGTTATCGAAATTCGATCACAAAGCAATTAGTCCAAGATCCCAGAGCCGCCAGACGTCACGTATTTTCTGATGAACGAAATGTGGACGATTGAGTAGAGTTGCTAACCTAACTTGCTTAGACGGGCAATTTTGAGATATGGGGTAATGAAGGTACATAAAAACTTCACGTATTTTCTAATAACTAATTTTCACGTATGTTATAGGCAATGTCCTTAATAAGACTCCAATACTCCCAGATACTTTCCATCTGCCGTTTTGCCCTTTAAAACTCCCAAAATAATTACTTAAATTTGTATGGTTTTTTAAATAGATAGCGTGATTCAAGAGAATGGTTTATATGTATAATATTGCATACAAAAGTAGAGAAACACTGATAATTTTAAGGTTTATAGGTTTCTAATTTGATGTCACAAATAAACACATTTTGCACTTACTTTGCAAACTCTGGCCGGATCTGCTGTATATTTTTGAAGTTATGTGTTTTGTAAGGAATAAAAGTGGAACGGAACCGACGTGATAAGTGTAGGCTGCTCATAGGCAAACGCAAGAAAAAGATTATGAGTGACAGCATTTTTTGTATGGCTCCACTTCTATATAATAAGCTGCCAAATGCAATTAAAAAACTTAACTTATCCATGTTCAAAAGAAGATTAAAAAAGATACTGGTACACAAATGCTATTACACTGTAAAATATTTTTTAAATGATAGGGGAAATTAATTGGAATGCTTATGTATAGATTTTGTATAACATGACATTTTGCATCCATTAACTTCCACATTAAATTCCATTAGCCACATTAGTGTCTATATTTTATGAAACTTTACATTTAACTAATGTTAGATCAGATAATATTTTGTAACGGACAGGTTGAATCAGATTACTCTATAATGATCCTACGAGATGGATCGAAATAATGTACTGCAGTATTGTACCCCTTAAAAAGGTCTACAAAAAAGTCAACAATGGTAAATGTCTATCTCTTAGGGATAACCCACAATAACCATTTTTATTCGTATTTTTAGCCGACTTCAAAAAAGGAGGTTTCTCAATTCGACCGTATACGAGTATATGTACCGTATGTTTTTAGTATCAGCATTGTACCCGTGCGAAGCCAGGGCGGGTCGCTATTTAATAATAAACAAAAGAGTATGTATGCGAGTTCGTCAAATACATAATAGTGCGTGTAATGTTTTTTATGATGCATAAATAAAAAATAGCTTGCTGCACTCCTTCTCTGAATGTGTTAAACTATGTGTGTGCGTGTAATTTCATACTCCGTGCAATATTCGTAAAACAAGAACAAAATTAATTTTTTTTATTAACCCCCCACTACCTCGGATTTGTTGTCTGTATAACATTCTACTAGTCAAGCCCTTTCGTTTGATACCCATATTGAGGTAGTAGTGAAAAATAATAATTAATTCGCCATTTTGTGGTAGCGGCCATCTTGGATTAGATTTTTTTATAGTGTATGGTGTTCTACTAGTCAAGCCCTTTCATTTGATACCCATATTGAGGTAAGTTGTGAAGAAATATTTTGTCCGCCATTTCGTGGCGGCGGCCATCTTGAATCGATATTAACCAAACATAGCTAAGAACATCCGCACGGATATTAACTTTCTAATAAAAATAACCGTATCGAAATCGGCCTATCCATTTGAGCTCTACGATGCCACAGACAGACACACACACAGACAGACAGACATCGACGTCAAACTTATAACACCCCTTTTTTTGGTCGGGAGTTAAAAATTTTGCTTCACGGCTGATTACTTAATGGAGATGTATGACTAGCTCGTAAATTTGGAACTATCTCACCATATGAAAATAAATTAAACTGTTTTTACTCTGTCTAATTAAATTTCGTTATTGACGTGACAACGTCAAATAATTCGATGAACGCCGGCTAAAAAGTGTCCCGTTATGTCCCATTACGCTTATTGTCCCGTTACGCTCGTTATACGCTTGCACCGCATGTATCAATGTTTTGTTATAACATTGTCACGTTAAACTATCGTCCGTAAACCAACCGACTTTTCAGACAACCACTTTCTAGGGTTCCGTAGCAAAATACGGGACCCTTATGGTTTCGTCATGTCTGTCTGTCCATCCGTATGTCACAGCCACTTTTCTCCGAAACTATAAGAGCTATACTATTGAAACTTGGTGAGTAGATGTAATCTGTAAACTGCATTAAGATTTTGATACAAAAAATAGAAAAAACAAAAAAAAATTGGGGTCCCATACTTAGAACAAAAACTCAAAAGTTTTTTTGGATCAAATCTATACGTGTGGGGTATCTATGGATAGGTCATCAAAACTGATATTGAGGTTTCTAAATATATTTTTTTTCCAAACTGGATAGTTTGCGCGAGGACTCTTCCAAAGTGGTAAAAGTGCCCCCCACCCCCCCACCCCCTCTAACTTCTAAAATAAGAGAATGACAAACATAAAAAAGTGTATGATGTATAAAACGTCATAAATTGACTATTGTTAAAACACTGATAAAAGTAACAACGAGCTAGAAGAACTTTTATATTATGTTACTTGCTGCTACGGAAGCGTTCATGGGCGAGTCCGACTCGCACTTTTATTTTAGTATTATCAATGTGAGTGAGGCCATATTTGTAAACTAGTATTAAATACATAGGTATTTCTCTTGATAAGTGGTATCGGCGATAAATTTGCCCTTATAATTGTGTCAAGGTGGTATATCTGTTTGACTCAACTCTGATTATCGAATAAAATTAATTATTCAAACGGGGCTATCGGACAAAGTTGCTAAGTCCTTGCTATTGCGCCGCAGCCATAGTAATCTTCGCATTTGGAATTGGGATCGAAAATAGATATAAAATCTTCATACATAACAATTTTGAACACTGTTTGTCTACTCTTCAGAGCAAAGAAATTGGCTTCAGAGTTTCTCTTTGACTACACGTCCGTTGTTTGTTATTTGTCATCAATGTATTTATTTAGCCTGTAATATCTCTGTCTGCCTATACTATATAGTAGAGTTCTGATTTCGTTAAAAGATAACTATGCCACGGCCAATATATGTAATCATATTTACTGTTGATTGTTTCGAACCTCAAAAATAATGAAATAATACATGTAGTTGTAGTAGTTGCTTAGAGTCAGCCTGAAGAAATACTATAATTTTATTAGTTACTGTTCCGCCAGGCTGTAAAGACCTTGTAAAGAGTTTCGGTTTGAAGGGCAATGCTCCCAGATAAATAACAGGTTAACGAGATAAAAAAAAGCCTGATACAGTGGTAAGCAGAGTTTTTGACTATTATATAATTTTGTTGTTGTTTGACAATAATTGATTTTAACTTAGGTATTATATTTGTGCAAATATCATGTAATACCTACGCGTCATTGGAAAGTGGTTTTTATTATGATAAATTGATTCGAAGCCCTCCTTTTTTGAAGTCGGTCAGTAGGTAGATAGCCACGCGCTGCTTTCCATCAGGCACACGTCATACTCGGCCCGTTGCTTGTAAAACACACAGAAATGCCCAAGTAATTTGATAATTTTAATGGTTAATGTGAAGGCAAAACGTCACGTCGCGTCGTAAACAGATTTAACCTTGTCTAAGATCACAATTCTCAAAGACCAGCATTTTAAAACAAGGCTAATTCATTAATATTTATAAGTTTTTAGATGCTGTATGATATAATTGACGCAACTTCCGTGTCGCCGTTAGTATCGAATATCATGAGGTCGTGGTTAAACAAAAAAAAACTTAAAATCACCGTATTATTTTAAAAACGTTACTACTAACCTAAGATAAATTAGTCTAGAAATATTTTAAGCTTGTGACGTCAAAAACCTCAACGAAACTCTATACTTCAAAACATAGGAGACCCGTTTCAAAATTTTGGAAATACTTTCGTGACAAGACGAGCTTGACATGTACCTGATGGTAAGTAACATGCCTGCCCATAACAGCACAATGTCACGAAGCTATTGAAAATTAACACGTCCAAATATTTTCTGCACTGCACTGCGCTCGTCATCCAGACTCCAGAGATATAAGATATTTTATCTACAATCCCTGTAATTTCTCTGGAAATTTAAACTTGTTAAGTAGATGTATCCTGTGAACCGCATCAAGATTTCTATACAAAAATATATATATAAAAAAAAACAATAAATTTTGGGGGAGCCCCATACTTAGAAATTAAACTCAAAAAAAAAAATTCATCAAACCCACGATTGTGGTGTGTCTATGGATGTCTTCAAAAATGATGCTAAGTTTTCTAGTATCATTTCTTAACCCTCGACCAAAAAAGGGGTGCTATAAGTTTGACGTCAATGTCTGTCTGTCTGTGGCACCATAGATCTCGAACGGATGGGCCGATTTCGATTGCGGTTTTTAAAATTGAACATAACAGCACAATATCACGCAACTATTGAAAATTAAAGAGTCCAAATCATTACTGCACTGCACTGCGCTCATCATCCAGACTCCAGAGATATAAGATATTTTATCTACAAGCCCTGTAATTTCTCTGGAACTTGTTTATCAAACCAGAACACAGTGATGTATTCATATTATTGCTTGAGGGTAGAACCACTGGCAGTGGTGTATTACTTCCCCAGGCGGATTCTGCGAAGAGTCCTACCTCTACAAATATTAAACTAAATAAATAATATTTTCATATCTCCTGCTCGACAAAGTCCAATTATATGTCATGAAACGTCAAAACAAAGCAAGTAATTGTGACCTTTCAAAATGCAGAGGTAAGTAATATTGAGAAGATTCCCTAGGGGTTAAAATGATTTGAATTTGGGACGTTAAAATTCGTATGAAAATTCTTACCCATTGTAAAAAGACTTTAACAGTTAAAAAAACTCGAACTTATTTTTTAAGACTTTTAATGTAAAAAACTCGAACTTTTTTTTCCAAATATCGAACTGGCAACCCGCACGCACAGAAACAAAATACAAAAAAAGAAAATATAAAAAGGCGCCATTGAGTCGAATTTTGTTAGTTTTGAATTGTACTTTAATTCTTAATAAACTATTTTCGTACAAAAAATTAAACCGACTTCAAAACCACAAATAGGCACTCAAAAGCGAAAAATAAACTAAAATCATTATTATAAGCGCTACTCACTCATCTATTTGAAGTCGGTGCCAGCCAAATCTAACAGGTAGTGGATAGATACTACTTACCTGTGCCTACTTACCATATGCCTATATAGCATCTACCCACTAACTTTTTGACCTGACTGGCACCGACTTCAAATAGATGAGTGAGTAGCGCTTATAATAACGATTTTAGTTTATTTTTCGCTTTTGAGTGCCTATTTGTGGTTTTGAAGTCGGTTTAATTTTTTGTACGAAAATAGTTTATTTTACCCTTTTTAGTGTACAAGAAAACAAATTATTAACCCCAGACTACCTTGGATTTGTTATCTGTACAACATTATAATTGACAACCAACATTAATGGGGTGTAAGGGGGAAGCGCTTAACATCTAGCTTCCCCAAATGTCAACCTCTCCTGCGCGTGGTACACCCTGCTGCCAACTAACGAGGCTCTGACGACCGAACCAATGGCGGTATATCCATTTAAAGCCAGTCCTAAATGGACCAGGCCGATGACGGGCAGCGGCGTCATCGGTGCAAAGGACTGGCTCCGCGGTCACCAACCCGCTTGCCAAGCGTGGTGACTATGGCAAACACCCCCCCTATGAAAATCACAACCAGAAAACGGCCCCTAGTCCCCGGCGGCTCCGCTATTCCAGGCGCTGGTGGCAGCCTTGGTTCCGGCGGAGCATGGGGTGCGAAGAATCTCCGGCAGACGCCCCGCCACCAAACCCAACGACTCGACCTGGCAACATATAACGCTCGGACGCTGAGGGCTGACGAAAAGATTGTGGAGCTGGAAGAAGAAGTGGACAAGTTGCGATGGGATATCATGGGGTTATCCGAAGTCCGTAGACAGGGCGAGGACAGGATAACCCTCGAATCCGGCAACTTGTTCTACTACCGGGAGGAGATCAACAATCCCAAGGGGTGTCGGGTTTATCGTCCGCAAGTCTCTCGTCAACAACGTGATAATGATCGAGAGTATGTCGAACAGGGTGGTATACCTTGTACTTAAAATTAGCGACCGGTATTCATTGAAGGTCATACAAGTATACGCACCGACCTCGACACATCCCGACGAAGAGGTTGAGGCCATGTATGAGGACATCTCCAAAGCCATACATGTCTCGCCAACACATTTCACAGTTGTGATGGGAGACTTCAATGCGAAACTGGGCAAACGTAGCGGTGATGAGTTGAGAGTGGGGAATTTCGGATATGGGCAGCGGAACCCAAGAGGGCAACGTCTAGCGGATTTCTTGGAAAGGGAGAGCCTCTTTATGATGAACTCCTTTTTCAAGAAACAGCCACAAAGAAAGTGGACCTGGATTAGCCCTGACGGTTCCACAAAAATGAGATCGACTTCATTATGACGACTAAACGGCAAATATTCAGCGACGTCTCTGTGATCAGCAGGGTTAAGACCGGCAGCGATCACCGTATTGTAAGAGGCACGCTGAATCTAAACATTAAGCTCGAAAGATCACGTCTAATGAAGTCCACGCTCCGACCAAATTATGCTCAGATCGAAGATCCCGATAACTTTCAACTCGAACTTCAAAATCGCTTCGAATCCTTTGATGAGTGCTTAACGGCGGACGAAATAAACGACAGGCTAGTGGAAACTGTTCATGCTGTTGGCAGAAAATTTTATAAGAGCCGACGCCAAAACAGAACCCAAAAGCTCTCCGATCAAACTCTAGATCTTATGGCGGTCAGACGAGATATGCGGTTACAGTCTTCGGTCGACATGACGGTATACAGACGGCTCAATAGACAGATCTCTACTTGTGTGCGACGCGACATACGCTGCTTCAATACTTCGAGTATTGAAGAAGCGATCAAGCAGTACAAAGGCTCAAAAGTGTTCGCAAGAAATCTGTCTCTTGGGCAAAGTCAGCTGACCAAACTGAAGACCGATAGTGGTAACGTTGTCTCGTCGAAGCCTGAGATTTTGGAGGAGATTGAGAGGTTCTATGAACAGTTATACACCTCTACGCAAGCACAACCTGTCGTTAGCATGGCAAAGACCCCAGAGCCAAGCTGACCCGACACTTTACCGAAGGTATCCCAGAAGTCAGCCTGTATGAGATTAGGATGGCCCTCAAACAACTTAAAAACAACAAAGCACCTGGCGACGACGGAATTACGACTGAGCTTCTGAGAGCGGGTGGAAAACCGGTACTTAAAGTCCTCCAGAAGCTGTTCGATTCCGTCATACTTGACGGTAGTACGCCAGAAGCGTGGAGCAGAAGTGTGGTGGTGCTCTTCTTCAAAAAAGGTGACAACAACTTGTTGAAGAACTACAGACCCATCTCACTTCTGAGCTACGTTTATAAGTTGTTTTCGAGGGTAATCACGAATCGTCTCGCACGCAGGTTTGACGACTTCCAGCCACCCGAACAAGCCGGTTTCCGGAAAGGCTATAGTACCATAGACCACATTCATGCGCTTCGGCAGATTATACAGAAAACCGAGGAGTATAATCGGCCACTATGTATAGCGTATGTGGACTATGAGAAAGCCTTCGATTCCATCGAGACCTGGGCAGTGCTTCAGTCTCTCCAGCGATGCCGCATCGACTATCGCTATATCGAAGTGTTGAAGTGTATTTACAGCAAAGCCACAATGTCTGTCCGATTACAGGACCAGTGCACAAAACATATCCAGCTACAGAAAGGCGTAAGACAGGGAGATGTTATATCTCCGAAACTGTTCACTGCCGCGCTGGAAGATGTTTTCAAGCTACTGGACTGGAACGGATATGGCATCAATATCAACGGCGAATGCATCACTCACCTTCGGTTTGCCGACGACATAGTCATTGTGGCGGAGTCGATGGAGGACCTCGGTGCTATGCTCAGGGACCTCAGTAGAGTATCCCAACAGGTAGGTTTGAGGATGAATATGGACAAGACGAAGGTCATGTCAAATGTTCATGTCTCACCTGTACCGGTTATTGTTGGGAATACCACACTCGAAGTTGTTGACGAATACGTCTACCTGGGTCAAAAGATCCAATTAGGTAGATCCAACTTCGACAAAGAGGTCCAGCGAAGGATCCAACTCGGATGGGCAGCGTTCGGGAAACTTCGGCACATCTTTGAGTCCAAAATACCCCAATGCCTAAAGACGAAAGTCTTTAACCAGTGCGTGTTGCCAGTGATGACTTATGGAACTGAGACGTGGTCCTTCACTGTTGGTCTCATAACGAAGCTCAAAGTCACACAGCGAGCTATGGAGAGAGCTATGCTCGAGTCTCTTTGCGCGACAGAATCCGTAATGAGGATATTCGCAAAAGAACGAAAGTGGCCGACATTGCTCAAAGAGTAAGCAAGCTGAAGTGGCAATGGGCAGGCCACATCGCTCGCAGAACTGACAACCGATGGGGAAAAAAGGTTCTTGAGTCGCGACCACGAACCGGGAGACGCAGTGTTGGACGGCCTCCCACTAGATGGACAGATGACCTCACAAAGGTCGCTGGAAACCGCTGGTTGCAGGTTGCGCAGGACCGTTCGTTATGGAAATCTAGGGGGGAGGCCTATGTTCAGCAGTGGACGTCTTGTGGCTGATGATGATGATGATGATGACAACATTATACTAGTCAAGCCCTTTCATTTGATACCCATATTGAGGTAGGTTGTGAAGAAATATTTTGTCCGCCATTTTGTGAAGGCGGCTATCTTGAATCGACATTAACCATACATAACTAAGAACATCCGCTAGGGTATTAACCTTGAATTAAAAAAACCGCATTGAAATCGGCCCATCCGTTTGAGCTCTACTACGGTGCCACAGCAGACAGACAGACAGACATCGACGTCACTTATAACACTCTGTTTTTGGTCGGGGGCTAAAAACAAGTTTTTATTAAACCACTTACACAACTTTGTATTGACAGGCTCGAGCTTCATAACTTTTGTGAAATCTACAACTATGTCATCCAGAAAATTGTACGCAAATTTTAGTTTTTGGTTTATATTTAAAAAACCACTTGACCGATTTTGATAAGATTTATATGGGACCATTCGGGAAGCATACCCATCCGAACACAATAAGAAATTTTTAAAACGGTGCAGAGGTTCTCGAGAAATCAGGTGACATACATGAAAAAAAAAACATAGGGTCGGATTGATAACCTCCTCCTTTTTTTGGAAGTCGGTTAAAAACCAAAATGTCTTCAAGCGATAGTGAATTGACCCCGGAGTTCATCGAATTAGACACTTTAGGGATTATTAATAATCTACTGGAAAAACGAAATATAAATATTTTACATAGCCCTTTCTTTTAATTGCCTCGCAGAAGATATGAAAAGTAGAGTTAGTTAGTTAGTTAGTAGAGTTCACCTCTGAAGTTAAAAACTGTCTTGTGTCATAGGCGGCTTGGATCCCTCGCTGCGCTCAGGATCCAATATGACGCCCATGACACAAGGCAGTGCTTTACTCCCTTGGTGAATGATCTACTATTACACGCCAAAGAAGGGGAAAAAAATCCCACCGCACTACCAGTAGTGCGGCTTGGTAGAGACGTGGGGAATAAGCCAAAATATTTATTATAATTTATTTAACTAATGGATAGTAACCATAGTTCTAAATTATACTTATGTGGCCACAAGCACTTCAATACATATATATATAATCTGAATCTCGGAAACGGCTCGAACAATTTTCATGAAATTATGTATACAGGGGGTTTCGGGTAAATCGATCTAGCTAGGTTTTATTTTTTTAAACATCATTTCATGCGCGTTTTAGGCAATGAAAAACTCCTACAATGTCATTAGAATACGATAACTTATTTCGCCACTGATCTATAAGTCTAAATGGCTCAGACGGAATATGCTCGCCCTCGAAGTCAACAGGCCCCGGTTCGAATCCCGATTGTTACACTCGGGTGTTTTCTTTTTGTTATTTTTTTTCTGATAAAATCTTATACTTAGAGCCTTTTGTAAACGCATTTAATTCGTACCTAAGTAGGTCTAAGTAAGTCATCACTACGTAATTCGTACCTGCCTAAATATCATTTAAAAAAACCGAGCAAAGCTCGGTCAACCAGGTACTGAGTACCTATGACGCATAGGTCAACAATCGCTCCCGTCGACCAAATTTGAGGGAAGAAGGCAATCCACATTCGACGCCGCAGTAAGAAAAAAGAACCCTTTGCCAAGCAGTAATGTGCAAACATTGCTGTGTACCGGTTTGAAGGGCAATGTATCCATTGAAATTACATGCCATAGAGATAAAACATCTGATATCTCTGGGTGATGGGCGCCGTACAGTGCTGGGTAATTATTTGGATTCTTCATGTTCCAATGTTCCAAGCTGCGTGCCACTGTACTGTTATGTGGCAGGCATGTTGCTTACCGTCAGGCACATTTCCTGCTTGTCTCGTCACTCTATTCTAAGCTAGCAAATGTGTTCGAAGCAAATACGCAGGGACTGCGTCTATACTCTGGCTTCTGGATTGATCGTAGAAATCTAAAGGAATCCAAAAAACTTCTATAAGAAACCATTTATTTTTACGATTTATCATTGTGAAATCTTTTGTGGTGTTTTGTCAAAAGTGAAACAATGAAATTGCGACATAACATTAAAATACTTTGGTTCATTTTGACCTTCAGAGGGGTCAACGCTTAAACTAGCCTTTTTAACACAGCCAGTCAAATAATTTACTCAATTGAGTAAATGTAAAAGATAAAAGAAATGTACTGTCTGTTATTACGAAATGAATTGTGAAAATGATATACCGCTCGTACCAATTTTTATTTGCGCAGATGAAATTGATAACAGCTGTGATAACTAATTAATTGTAGTTTGACAAAAATACACATGTTTGGTTTGTTTTTAATTTTGTGAAAAGACTTATTGTTGGAACCATGGACTGTAAACCGTTTTAGAGCAATAAGGCTGAGACTCCACCAAAGCGGACACGAGATGTTTTTTTAACAACGAATAAAATTTCATTATTCTCACATCTCGTCTCCGCTGAGCTTCAGTGGAGACCACTACGCGGAGATGTATTTATCATATTTGTATGGCACGATGAAAGCGGATATATGAGCTGTGCCGACGCGCAGCGGAGACGAGAAATGTCGGCAGAGTCACCCGAGCTGAAAAACGTCTCTTCTCGTCTCCGCTTTAGCCATCTCCGCATATCAACTATCTAGCTCCCATAGTACAAGCTTTGCTTAGTTTGGGAGTTTCACACACGACACCAAATGTCCACCAATGTTTATTGTGTTGTCTCCGCTTTTGTGGAATCGCAGCCTAAATCGGAGGACTCGATATATTTTCGATAAACTCGATTATTTCTTACTATCGTAGGTACCTACGTACGTATAAACATTTTTTATTTATAATGAAACTTTTTTAGGTTTCCGGAAACCGTAAATACGGAACCCTTATGGATTCGTCGTCGTCCGTCTGTATGTCTGTCCGTCCGTATGTCACAGCCACTTTTTTTCCGAAACTAATAAGAACTATACTTTTGAAACTTGGTAAGTAAATATACTCTGTGAATCGCATTAAGATTTTTACACAAAAATACATACGAATAAAAAAAACAATAAATTTTGTAGGAGCCCCATACTTAGAATAGAATAGAATAATTTATTTGTCAGATTAAAAATCCATATACAGAGTATTAAATTAACAGAGTTTAGAAAATATTAGACAAGTACAACCAAATTAATACAAATTAAATGAAATGTAATTTAGTTGGTAATTACATTTCTTAATTCAAATGAAAACAAATTACTTACATTAAGTTAAACAAAATAAAATCAAATTACATCATATAGAATCAAATCATACAAATTAAATTAAATCAAAATAAATCAGTTGGAATACATCAAATTAGCACTAGATCAAAATAAATAAATTAAAACAAATCACAAATTAAACAGAACATAACGAGTCACACATCGATCAATGAAATATTTATTTAAGACAGTGTCTCCATGGCATCACGTGTAAATTTATAAAATGCCTAAGGAATGGGTTGTCATAGCTCTCCGCCACTGCACTCAGGTAGGTGTTGCCGCTGCCCCGCACCCGCCGCATTAGAGACCCCGCGCGCTTACGCAGAATGGCCTGAAAGCCATCCACGCGTTCGTCTGCAAACATGCGCTGCAGAAGCATATCAGCCCCAACAACATCCTGAATGCATTATTATACTGAACCCGAAGGGAATTCACAGCCCTTTGAGTATATCTAATCCACAAGCTGCAGGTGTAAAAATTGGCAGTAAGCCCTAAATTGGGTTATTTTAACTTCTTTGGAACACCGTGCAAACCTGCGAATCAGCATGTTACTCCGGACTGCGAGCGCCTTACGCTCCCTCTCCAGGTCCATATCGTCATTGAGCGACTCGGTGACCCAGTGCCCCAGGTACTTGAAATGCGACACTACTTTGAGTGGCGTACCATCTAATAATATGTTTGGCATATAAGTGTAACATTTTGTGCCAGCATGAAATTGTAACAGCTCGCTTTTAGTAGCATTGTATCTGAGGCCATGGGCCTCCGCATATCGCTCACATATCTTCACCAGTGTACGTAGACAGCTGATGGAGGGGCTCAGCAAGACCATATCGTCAGCGTAGCTGATATTATTGATAGTAACACCATCAATAGAGCACCCAACCCCAGAATTGCTGAGCTCTTCAATCAGACTATTCACGTACAGATTGAAGAGTTTCGGTGAGGTTAAGCCCCCCTGCCTCACTCCACAATTCAATCCGTAAGGTTCCGACAGTGCGTCCGCCCATCTAACCACGTTGATCTGGTGGCCATACCAATACCTAAACAATTCGATAAATTCTGAGTGTAGTTTCGTATCATATAGTTTGTGCCAAAGCACACCATAGTCCACTCGATCAAAAGCCTTAGAAGGTCCAGAAAACACGCAAAAACAGGTGTTTTCCTTTTTGTGTAGTATTGGACATTATGCTTGAGGCTCAATACAGCAGATTCAGTTGAAAGTCCGGGTTTAAAACCGAACTGGGCATCTTGTAATTTAACATGAGCATCTAGTTGTTTATCAAGCAAACTGTCCAACACCTTGGACACAATCGTAGCTAATGATATCGGCCTTTAGTTGTTAACATCAGATACATCTCCTGTCTTGTTTTTGAGTATAGGCACGAGCCCCGTTCTAGTCATACATTCCGGTAGATATGCATGCCCCACGCAGACATTGAACAGCAGAGCAAGCACCCTCGGCAGGTGAACCCCCGCACACTGCAAGTGCTCGACGCTCAGGGAGTCATGTCCAGGGGATTTTCCCCTGTGCATGGATCGCACTACAGTAGCGACCTCCTTTGCAGTGAACACATGCAGCGGGCCCGTGGGCCTCCCCGCCTCTGGCGATTCGCGCCGCGGCTTAAGTGTCGGCTCGATCTTAAATTTATCTTTGAACAGTGTAGCTATATCGGCGGACCCACTGACACCCTCTATACATACCGGCTGACTCGACTTGGGGTTCAACTTACTAGTTTCTTTTTGTGAGTGAAGATCCGCTATCATATCCATTTTTATTTGTTGAGCGTGATCTTGACACCATTTTAATGTTTGCTTAAAAGTTTTTTTACTAAATTTCATATTATCGTAGATAGGTCCATTTTTAGGCTTATTATGCAGAACCCAGTTTTGAAACCCATGCCGCGCCTGCCCATGAGCTTGCCTTACATACCGGTTCCAACCTATCACATAATTTTTCTTTTTTGGTGATGTTACTTTGTCATAACTAAGACTAGATGCAGTACTCATAATTTCAATTATTTCGTCATACATTTTATCAATTATTTTTCTATGGGCTAAGTCGCTACAGATTTTCCCAGCACAATTCTGAAATTGTGTGGGAAAATCTATATCGCGCAATTTGTTGTTACAGTAATTCTTATAAACATCTATTTGAGGGTCATCCCTAGTACCCCATCTAACGGTATCTGGGTGAACATTTTGCACTACGTTTTTTCTCTTATTATACTAAAACCACAAGTGACCTCTAAAGTGACTTAGAAATGAAACTAAAAAAAATGTTTTTTCATCAAACCCTCACTTGTGGTGTGTTTATGGATAGGTTTTCAAAAATGATGTTGAGGTTTCTAGTATCATTTTTTTAAACTGAATAGTTTGCGCGAGAGACACTTCCAAAGTGGTAAAATGTTCCCCCTATATTTATGCTCTATGCCAAAGAAATTTCTCTGGAAATATTGCCTTCCAAACCGAAACACAGTGATGTTAAGTACGTCATGACTACTTATTTGGAGGTAGAGTAACTGACAAATGTTTGGGTACTTCCCCAAGTGGACTCTGCAAAGAGTCCTATCAATACTAAAACTTTTTCCCAAAGTTCGATTAAATACTGCCTATTTAAGATTTTCTTTATCGAAGATTTATATTTATAATCAAAGAAAAAGTGAGGTATGTAATAATTTCCTTTATTTTGATGTTTAATTTGATTCACAAATACACAGAGATTTCCGTATTATTTCATTTACCCGGATGGGAGAAAAATGTTCAGTTCGTGACTGAAATTCGGTCGGCGCGAAAAATACCCGTGTTATCGTACCCGTCAAAACAAATCCATAAATATCATCCCGGGGGACTGCGCGACGGACGACGAGGGGGATGAAAGGGTGAAACGTTGTCTCGGAAACAAAAAAAAACATAAATCTTTGAAGCATACCTGATTTGGGAGAAAAATATAGAAAATACTTGTATTCTAAATAGTTTCTAGTTAATTTACATGACGAAATAAATCAAATATCAGAGGAATTTAAAAAAATATCGTTTTTAAATTTTTAATCTTATATAGGTTTACACTTGACCGCCATGATTGAAGAGTTGATCTCACCTGATGTTAAGCGACGATGCGGTCTACGATAAAGTGATTACCCAGAAAAAACCCATTCACTCTCCAATTGAAGACGCCAATATTGTCATCGGGGAAATCCCACTCAGAGTACGTATTCCACAGCCTTGATGTTATTGACACAAAAGTAGAGTCAAATCTCTTTGTTCGTGTCTTCAGAACATCATTCGAACAACCGTTAACTCGCACTTGGCTAACGTGACGTGGACTTAAAAAATGGAGTAATATAACAAATACGAAAGTTTGTCTGTATATAGGTACGGTTTGTCGATACTCCATGTTCCTCTTTCACGAAAAAAACTACTTAATAGACCTGCGTGAAATTCGGTACATAGATATTTATTATTAACAGTCTGGCTAATTTTAATCCCGCGAACATATTATTCACTCTTGTGAATCCGCGAGTTGCAGCTAGTAAGTTTATAAATGAACAATAAAATCTGTCGCGCTTAAAAAAAAGTTAAAGTTTTTTTAATAAAGAGTGATGCCATACATGTATGGCATGCTACACTTTTGCCCATAACAGCAAAGTGCTACGCAACTATTTGAACATGAAGAGTCCAAATCACTGCTTAACACTGTAGTGCACTCGTAATTTGAGATTGGTATGAGCTGATGTAAACATTTTGTAACACGAAAGGGCTGTAATACATTTTCTCAAAAACAAAAGAAAAAACTTAACAAAAAGAGGAATCGTCTGGATTCTAACCCGTGTCTACCATTTCGTGACCACCCCAACTTACCGCTCGACCTATTATCCTGTCGCGCAACTTCATTGCTAAGCTTAATTATAAATTTAATGAATTGGTACTTCAGCATGGACACAAAGGCACAAAGGATAAGAAATCTAATCTTAACGATTTTCGTTTGAAAATCAAGATCTGCCAAAATTGCAAATAGCTTGTCAATAACATGAGCACATTGATTAGAATATAAATACAACGAATTAAAAGTTAGCTTTGTTTCTTTAGTTTCCTTGTCATTGACTTTTGTCTTTTATATAGCGCTGTCTGTTGAGTAGGTATCGTATAAACTATTTACGTACAAAAATTAATCCGACTTCAAAACCACAAATAGGCACTCAAAAGCGAAAAATAAATTAAAATCATTATTAAAACTACTCGCTACTCTCTACTACTCACTCATCTATTTGAAGTCGGTGCCAGCCAAGTCTAACAGGTAGTGGATAGATTCTACTTACCTGTGCCTACTTACTACGTGCCTACATAGTATCAATCTACTAACTTTTTGACTGGCACCGACTTCAAATAGATGACTGAGTAGCGCTTAAATAATAATGATTTTAATTTATTTTTCGCTTCTGAGTGCTTATTTGCTGTTTTGAAATCGGTTTAATTTTTTGTACGAAAATAGTTTATTTTATCCTTTTTAGTGCAAAACAAGTTTTACTCGTATTAATGCATTATACAAGTATTAATGCATTTACACAATTTCGTATTGACAGGATCGTATTTCATAACTTTTGTGAAATCTACACAGATTAAACACCTCGAAATCTACAACTACGTCATCAAGAAAATTGTACACAAATTTTAGTTTATGGTTCATATTTAAAAAACCACCAGACTGATTTCGATAAGATTTATATAGTACTATTCGGAAAGCAAACCTATCCGAGCACAAAAATAAATTTTAAAATCGGTGCGGGGGTTCTTGAGAAATCAGGTAACATACCTACATTAAAAAAACATTGTGGTCGAATTGATAACCTCCTCCTTTTTGGAAGTGGGTTAATAAAACTAGCTTTTGAAACGAAGTACCTTATCGCGCATTACATACTCTGAGAGGATGGGGAGATTGAAAAAAAAGTGTAAAAATGTTTTCGACATTTCCTCAACCGAATGCATACGAACTTTATTTCATCCGCAGAGTTTCTTTAGTTGTCGAGATTTTTTTAAAGTCTAATTATTATTTTCATCTTAATAGATACCTTTATACACACATAATATACCTAACGGCAATCACCTACTCATAAAACTTAAGCCATAAAACGAATTACCTTTGGCACCTTTGGGGTGGGTTATTCGGAATTAGTTTTAAGGGTTTTTTTTTTAAATAAAGAGACGAGAAACGAGACGAGCTTGACATATTTTATGCCTGATGTTAAGCAACATGCCTGGCACATAACAGCGCAGTGACACGCAGCTATTGGAACATGAAGACTCCAAATCATTACCTAGCACTGCACTACGCTCGTCATCCAGAGATCTAAGATCTGTAATTGACAAATTGATGTGTGTTTCAAACGAATTCTACATTTTAATATTCAATGAACTTTATTTCAGATCGGTTCACTACCAATCACGGAAGAACCGTAGGTTCTTTGTACACTGTACTTTGTGTTTCGTGCAGATGCGATTCGTTCTGAGGCGGAGGAGGAACGTAGCTTCTTCCGGCGACCTCGGGGAACCTTATGTTGTTATCATAGCAGCAGACCAGGTCCCATCGGTAGCAGACGCGAGAGATGTAAAGCATAGCACGACCGATGCACTGGCCCCTTGGTATACAGTTGCCTTTCTTGGCGACGCAGTCAGGATCTGAAACGTTTCAAGAAGATAAAATCACAATTTAAATTAATAGGTAAAAAAACACATGTTTTTGCCCGCACTGCGAACGGAACGGACTCATTCTGGACTCCGCTATACTCGTAACGATGATTTTCATACATGTGCTTCCACCAAAGCGGAGACGAGCGGAGCGGAGTGAGCGACTCAAAAGAGTCACATACGAAGTTAGCTACTTGACTGAGTTGAACGTGTTTCCCACGGACTCTGTACGAAACTCGCTGAACTGGTTTTATCCTATTTCATACAATTACTTCCACTGCCAAAGAGTAAAGCAGAGCGGAGCAAGCGAGTACAGCGGAGTCCGCTGCGTATGCTCTTGAAAACTAGTTTTTAACATAGTCGTAACGTCCCGCCATCCCTGCCACCCCCCTCCAGACCCCTCTCCTTCGTTCGTCTTCGCTGGATGGAGCGAGAACTAGGCAGAAAATGACCGGGGTAGTCGTTCATTTCCTCTTCGCCTAGCTGACCTCGTTGTCAGTGGAAGGCAAAAATAATTATTTAAAAAAACTCTTCCTTAGTGGAAGGTAAGAACTATTAATCATTCCAAGCTCCGTTCCGGTCAACTATTTCTCGCTCATTTCACTTACGCAGTGGAAGGCGGGCATTTGGGTTTCTAAATGCTTATGTTTGTTCCCACGTATCTCTGTAAATAAATATGTGAGTACAGACTAAGAACATATTTGTTTTTTGTTACGGTTTTTTGTACTTAATTTTTTTATGATTTTTTTTTAATGTGAGTGCATTGTCTGGTTTAACACAGACTATCTATCTTTTTTCGCGTTGAAGTAGGTGGGTTACAGCGCGGTAAATAAATTTAAGTTAATTTCGAACAAAACTATCTAACCCCAAACTACGAAAGCATGTGCTATGGGAATCAGATAGCTGATAGCTGGGTAGTAGATACCGTCGTTTTTGGAGTCACCGGTGTATTTACAAGCTATATGGAGTCACTAGCTACTATCATACTCATATTATATTTGTAATACAATAATGGTGACAAATAGAAGTTTCACCTTGATTACTAAATTGTAAAATATTAGGAGTATGGGTACTCCTAATATTAAGTTGAGAATGAAATTACTTTTACCAAAAACGAAAACTAAATGACAGGGTAATAGTATTGACTTTCATATTCAAATAGCTATGTGAGACTGTCCTGTTATTGGCAGACGTGTGGCTTACCTACTATCAGATGCACGTTATTTTCATCATTATTTATCAGACATAATAAAAAACCGGCCAAGTGTGAATTGCACTCGTGCACGAAAGGTTCCGTACCATTAGCAAATAAATGGCGAAACCCTCTTTTATTATATACCTCTCTTAACAAGTTATTTTATTTTTACTAATTATATTAAAAGAAAACATAAAACTAAATATTCTGTGCATAGTTAAATCGTCTTCCTGTCTCCGTTATTAGTATCGAGCAAGTAACGGTAAAAAATCATATTTGTTGTTTGGGGTATGGGTATGGTTGTATGTCCCTTAAACATTTATTTTATATTTAGTATTTGTTGTTATAGCGACAATAGAAATACATCATCTGTGAAAATTTCAACTGTCTAGCTATCACATGCGTTCTTGAGATACAGCTTGGTGACAGACGGACGGACGGACCGACGGACGGACAGCGAAGTCTCAGTTGCAGGGTCCCGTTTTTACTCTTTGAGTTCCCTTCGGAACCCTAAAAAAGATATGGTAGAAAGCAAGTAAAGAAAAACAAATTGTAAATTTATAGTTACTAGAAATTACTAGATAGTCGCAAGATAACAAAAAATCGAAGAATATTTTGCATCGACCTTGGTAAGACACAGACACAGTAAATATTTGTACAGGTTTTACACCTACCTTAAAAGAGATAAGAGCTAACAACGAAAATAGAGGAAACCAAAGTGAACATTGGTAATTAAAGGGTTGTTTTCAGTTGTTTAATGAAATAGAATCCTTTCGGTCAGATGCTAAAGTAACTTACAAATTAATGTATACTTACGTATATTGGATGCGTAAAACATTTCTTTTCCCTTATCCGATAGTTTGTGATAGACATGATCTCGGAACAAAGTGGGAAAATGAGTTGTTACATTCCTCACAACCGAGACACGTTTGCTCGTAACCGGGGCATTTATATTAAAAGGCAACTTTACTTCCGGAGATATACCTGGAATTTGACCATTTATACAACTGAGGAAACAAATCGCAGACACAAGTAGCACTTTTTGCAACATTTTAACGGAAACTAGCAAACAATTTGAAAATTGTGAGGCATTGTAAAGCAGAAACAGAGCTATTAAGGTTTACAGCTCATTAATTTTTCAATTTTGAAATGGTCATTAAGTTAGACATTACTTTTGTATTTTTACAACCATAATGATTGCAAAAGCTATTTTGCCCTCAAATAATCTCTTTGGTTTAAAACGATAAACTATTTACTCATGATTTTGTGTTTTATTTCATTTTTCTTTCGGTCATTCAGCTTACAATCTGGAAAACTTGACATGTCGCGCTATTTACATTGATATAAATCAATGGATGTACCCGCCCAAACTTCAGGCGTACGGAATTATGAATTATGTTGGGATGAGTGAGCTCACTATTTCTGTTTTAGTCGATTGTAGGTAGCGGTGAACGCCGGACGTTTATACCTATCGCTATTTGTTGTCAATAACCAAAATAAGTAGAACTGCAACATACCTCATCCAGCGTTTCTATGGGTAGTGTTAAGTAGATTGGTAGTGTTTACAACTACCAATCTACTACCTACAATCGACTAAAACAGAAATAGTGAGCTCACTCATCCCAACATAATTCATAATTCCGTACGCCTAAAATTTGGGAGGGTACATCCATTGATTTGTTTATCGATGTAAATAACGCGACGCTATACACAGAGATGCAGTTTGTTAACTTTTTTGCCAAGGCTATTATTTTTTGTTTACATTTTTCCTACGTTTAGAAATCAGAAATCATTTTTAATGAATAAGTTACGCAAATTTTACTACGATCTAAAAACCTTACCTAACTCATAGAAATTATGAACGAATGGACAAACGATGGATAGAATTCCCGTAATAACCAGTCAGAGTGGAGCGCGATTCTTGAGCTTGGACTCAAAGCGCCATTTATGAGTCTGAAACTAATATGTAAGATCTAACACCTTCACAGCATTTACACTACCAAAGTAAACACACAAAATGATACCTATTTTCATGACAGTTTGTGCTCATTGTATTTTAGTTTTGTTAATAAAGGCTCTGCCCAGTTAAAAAAAATCATAGTACCTACACATATACCATAATACAACATATTTATGCATTTTTAGAGAAAGACCTATAAAATAAATATATAGAAAATACTAAAAACATTGCGCGTAAAACTGTGTTTTTATTACTTATTCTTGGCCATGGATACTAGTCATTCCGCCGCATGTTATTCTCTTGTTACTGTGCTGTGTGTTAGGTATATTCAATTTCAATTAATAAATCGTCGTTTTTTATTTTGAATTAATATAGTTATTTATTAGTCTCTAAATAGTTAAGTACCTATCTATTTCTTATTTTAGTTTTACTTCTGTCGTGTAAGAGGACATATATATTTTAATGGGTTGGTTCAAGAAGGAGGTTTTTTGTGCATAAAATAGTAAAGAAACACTGATAATTTTAAAGGTTTCTCATGTGTCATAAAATAAGTCATTTTTTGCACTTACATTGTGAACGCTGGCGAGATGGATCAAAATAACGTCCTGCGGTATTGTACCCTTTAAAAAAGTATACAAAAAGGTCCGCGATGTCATGTGTATCTCGTAGGGATAACCCACAATAAACATTTTTATTTGTATATTTAGTGTCAGCATTGCACCTGTGCGAAGCCGGGGAGGGTCGCTAGTTGATTATAAATTGATGGTTTGATATTTTTAAAATAAATATTATGCCAAACGTTGTTTGTAAAATTAAACACTTTTTAATTGTAAAGTTTTTGTAATGAATATTATACGGGTAGTTGATTTTAAAGTAATGTTTTGTCAAATATGTTTGTGAAACATTAGTGAACCAGTTGGATATTTGAAAGATAGCGACCATAGCGACCGATCGAGTTGAATCGTTGTGTCGTTCAATGAGTATGTTGCTTCGACTTGTTGATAAAAGTAAGATGCGGTGTCCTGAACTCCTGATTTCGCTGCTCAATCAATCTTTTGAAAACAATTTTTGCCTGATGGTAAGCATGGCATAACATGGCTGCTCATAACAGCACAGTGACGCACAGCTATTAGAACATGAAGAGTCCCGATTATAACCTAGTACTGCACTGCGCTCGTCACCCATAGACATAAGGTATTTTATCTCTATGCTCTGTAATTTCCTTCAAACCGGAACACAGTAATTATTGCACATTACTGTTTGGTGGTAGAATAACAGACAAAAGATGTGGTACTTCTCCAAGCGGACTCAGAAGAGTTCTACCACTACAGGAGTCTTCTCCGACTTGTGATCGGTACAGGAACAAAACGTGAGCGAGCGGCCAACGGCAGACGATGGATGGTACGTGTTGTTCGAAGCGCAACAAACCAGCATTTGTGGAAGCTCTAACGGATCCACCGAATACTGATATACTGCAGGCCCGTGAACAAAATTTATGGGTCAAATGAACCACCAGGAGACCTATGTAGGATGATAGATGGGTATAAGATTCAGCACTATGCCGTAACTTTTAAGCTGTCCAACTGAGTGCAGATGAGCATTCAAAAGCGCAAGTAGAGTGGTAAATTTTGGTCATTTGTGTTTGTAGGGCATTCTTACCATCAAATAGATCCATGGAAAATAATGAGAAAACGCGTAGCGTCGTACAAAAATAGTGCGCCACCAAATCGGAAATATTTGATTTTTCGGAAATTTTCAGGGAAAATTTGGTCATTTGATACTGTACGGCATTGGTTCCATTCAAATGCAATAGCTCGTCTAACCCATTATTCCGCAACGCCATACAAAAATAATGCGACAAGAGGAAAATATCGAGGGATCAATCTCCTCTTTTCAGTGATCCAGGGAAGTGATTTGATACAACGTAAAATTAATTTATTCCGAAAATTTTGTGCAAAGATTAAAATTTTATACGTGCCGTACATTTTTGTTAGCCAAAAAGTCAGTAAATGGCAAAAAAACTCCAGAAAATTCCATGTGACGAAATGTACTTAGAGGTGATATTTAATACGATTTTTTAAACAGCATTCAGGTAATTTATTTGAATTTAATGCATGTCTGCGAAAATTCAATGTCGCACAAATCTGAAAGTACATATCACAGGGCAGTAAAAATAGAATTTAACTTTGCAATAAATTTCTGAACCAAATTTCTTTTTATGAGGTTTAGGATCAATTATACTTATTTAGCTGAACCATATCAAATGCGCCATAGTACTCCATACATGTGCAAATCTGTGCACTAGCTGTATTTATAGTGTAGGATATTTTTATTAATTAATGACCTTTAGTTCGTCACCATTACCGCAGACCCGCAGAGCCAAACAGGTTTGTTGGTGTTATTCGCTCTAATTAACTTCGTCAGTGCTATCGTAGTAAAAGGTAACAGGTTCGCCATGTCGCAAAAGGTAGGTTTCACGCCCTAAAGTGGGTTACTTACGTTTTACGACTGGGCGACGCAGGACATAAAACTTTTACATCCGCACTTTGAACATTAGCCATGCAATGGTTCTTTGACTGTAGATACCTATCCAGGGCTCATGTAGGTAGGTACTAGCAACGCCACGCAATTTTAACTGCGTAGTTCCCGTGTGATTTCCAGACTATGAAATGTCTGGAAAATAAAAGTGGTTAAGTGCGAGTCGGGCTCGCCCATGAAGGCTTCCGTAGCAGCAAGTAACATAATACAAAAGTTCTTGTAGTTCGTTGTTACTTTAACTCATTCAATGCTGTCGACACACCTAGCGTGTAAGCGTAAGTGTGTTCTTACTAATCTCAATCGCTATGCCAGTTTTTTTTATTAGACATCAGATTAGTATTTGGTGGCATCGCTGGGAAGTAATAGAAAATAATGGTGGCACTGAATGAGTTAATCAGTGTTTTAACATCCGTGGTTTTAACAATAGTCAATTTATGACGTATTAAAATAAAACTACTTACTAGATATTTATCATTCAAACCAATTTTCGTTGATAGTTTACATGATAACGTACATCACACACTTTTTTTTATTTTTGTCATTCTCTTATTTTAGAATTTACAGGGGGGACACACTTTTTACCACTTTGGAAGGGGACTCTTCCAAAGTGGTACAAGGGTTCCGTATTTTGCCATTTGGCTACGGAACCCTAAAAAGTTCCCCATGCCATTCCGACATGGTTTAACAATAAACATCCAAACTTGCACATATAGGTAGAATCATCAACAGCCCACTAAATGTTCCCACTGCAGGGACTCGGGGCCTTCTCTCGCAAGGAGAGAGTAAAGGCAATAATCCACCACGCTGGCCCAGTGCGGGTTGGTGGATGACACATGACTTCGAAAGATTCTAGGTACATGTCGGTTTCCTCACGATGTTTTCCTTCACCTTTTTTTAAGTTAGCGGCATTACGCACATGACTTCGAAAAAACAGTGGTACGTGTGGGGTTTGAACCTGGAGTCTCCGGATCGGCAGGCGCCGTTCTCCCGACTAGACGAGCCGTAACTTAGGTATAGGTAGAATGGCTAAGCGTAATTGTCAAATTATACCATTATTTACAGGAGAGGAATAATAGATCTACATTATTAGTCTCTCACGCAAAAACTACAAAACATTCAAACATCAAAATAAGAGTACTATCCCGAGAGGGTTTTATCCCGAGAGAACGCAGAATGTGACTCCCATAGAATAAGCGTCGCTTTGTATATATTTAATTAAGGTCAACAAATATATTGCAAATGGGTTGTCTAAAAAATTTCAGGCCAGAATTTGATTAAATAACAATTAAATTTTTTTTTTAAATATTTCACTCTGGGGATGAAATAAGGGATGAAAGTTTGTTTGAAACTTTTTATTGTTTGAAAATATTTGCATGAGATTTCGTAAGCACTGAGTAAAGCCAAAATAATAAGTTATGTTTAATAGTTTTTTCTAAAATTCAATCAATTTAAGTGATATAGTGGAATTGATAAACTCCTCCTTTTTGGAAGTCGGTTAAAAAAAATACATACATTTCAATCTCTACTTTAAAAAAACATCATGCGGTAACACTAGTTTTCTTAATTTGAATCTTCAACCTGCAGGACCATTAGGGGTAGTAGTAGAGCACACCAGCAGTGATACCTACGTAGCATGGGTTCGTGAGTTTATGTGAGAGATAATGCTTTAGTCACGTTCTGACTGATAGGTGAAACAAGTACAACTCCATACCTGAACGGTGGAAAGCAAATAAATATTACAATAATATTATTTTACAGTATAAATACTTCAACGTCAAAGAATGTGGATATATTTAACAGTTTTTTTTTTTATTTTTAGGATTATCGAAACATTATATTCTTACTCTCAGTTAATTTATTGTTGCTTTGGTATTCACCCCCAAAAACTTCAAATTGAACTCCATTTTTAACCGACTTCAAAAAAGGTTGTCAATTCTTTTTTATTCGTTGTATGTTACGCGATAGTGCTGCCAATTATAAATCGATTTTGATGGTTCATTTTTGTTTGGTAGATCATAGTTCAGAGGTGGTACCATATTAATTTTCCCGAAATCAGTGTAGCGGCTTTAGAAATATCACCAAAAAACAGCTAAAATTTACCTTGATGACATAACGATTGCTTACTTTTGAATATGGTGAAATGCCTGAATTTAATTTGAAATTGATTTCGGTTTTAGTTTTTTTTTTTTAAGAAGAAAATAGATTATTATGTCTCTTTGATTTCGTTCGTTGGTAAACATTGAGAATTCCTACAAGGATTTGTTTGTTCAAAAGTTTCACAGGGGTTTGGCTCGCGCCTTGAACACGTTATTTTTAATCCCCGACCAAAAAAGGGGTGTCAAAAGTTTGACGTCGATGTCTGTCTGTGTGTGTGTGTCTGTCTGTGGCACCGTAGAGCTCAAACGGATGGGCTGATTTCGATGCGGTTTTTTTTATTTTAAGGTTAACCTTAATATCATGATCCTGATATTAATATCAGTGCGGGTGTTCTTAGCTATGTTTGGTTAATATTGATTCAAGATGGCCGCCTCCACAGAACTCCCTTAATATGGGTATCAAATGAAAGGGCTTGACTAGTAGAATGTTGTACAGATTACAAATCCGAGGTAGTCGGGGAGTAGTCAACAGTTTTAATTTTGTTCATGTGGAATAAGTTACAATCAATCGCTTATTGCATAATACACAGCTGACTAAATAAATACGTATAACTTGCCTCTGTTCTTGATTACAACCCGATCCGTCCAGCCGCTCTTAAGTGATTTAGTAAGAAACATCCAAACTTTAGCATATATGATATATGATTTGGTAATATGCGTAATAATACTTATATTATTATTAACCAGTAGGTATGAGCATCTTGTTAAATTATAACAAATAAGAAACACTTGAAACAAGTAACAGGCAACGACACAAAAAAAACTCCCAAACAGAAGGAGTTAATATAAAACATGTGTTTCATGAGAATTTTCGGCCAGTTTGTTTTATTAATCGCATAATCGAAACTCATGTGAGCAAAGTTGCCGAGGTTGGATTGAAATGTTAAAATTCGTCTCTCAAGGCTTTTCCTCAAGACCTTAAGACATAAGACGTTTATAAATAATCAATACCGCTGACCAACCTTATAATATACGTATCGAATTGATAAAATATAGAAATACAGATAATTAAGCGTACTACATACACGGACCGCGAGCAGATTGATTGTGTTCTCCAAACCAGTTAACATGTTGCAAACAGTGTTAATGTTTACGTTTTTATCAGTGGTTTTGTGGTTTCTAAAAAAAATATCGGCCAGTGAACCTAATCCTGTGAAATATCATTTTATGTTTTCTATTTATTATATTACGACATCTTTAGTGGCGGCTGTAATATGGCCATACTTCATGCTTCGGCCTCGTAACGTGTTAAATGCAAAGTGAGTACTCACCAGAACTGATACTAACGCATCCATGTTCTAAATACATGCCATGTCTTTCATAGTGTGATAGGTGTTCTATTGTATAATAATAAAAATAAAATTTATTCAGTGACATGATTTTAATGCAACACTTAATAATACTCTAACAATAATGCACAGTTACAATAATGAAGACAGGAAGCCCTACCCCTCACAGTAGGATTCCCTGTATTTGTGGGAGCTAGTTCTCTTCAAGAGTGCTTTTAAGAGTTAAAAGAAGCAGAGGAAGAGTGTGAGTATGTCGTAAAGTGTGTGCATGGATGTAAAAATGTCTATAAGTGTGTGTGTGTAAGATTAAAAAAAAAGTGTAAGTATGTGTGTGAATGTATGTGTTTTCGTGTTTGTTCAGAGAAAGAGTTCATTTCTGTGTGATTTAGGAGAATGAAACCTAAACGTTTATGACTAATTGTGGGAATAAGGTGTGAGGTGTATTATTGTGTGTTAATGTAGGGACTTGCTTATCCAAGCCATGCGTGCGATATTACTAATTATTTGTTAATAACCTGCTGTTAGTTAATAATCTGCTCGTATTATATTTTCGGTTTGAGTGTGTCGGAAAGTAGATATTCGTTGATCTTTTTTCTACATTTCCATTTTGTATCTTTTACTAAGTTTAGTTTTTCATTTAGTTGTAAATTACAGCTCCCAAGTAGCCATAGCACCTCTGACCAAACTTAGTATTTTTTCTGGTAATTCCCCATCTGAATGTGCGCCTTGATCGCATATCTGGGCAGTAATAATTTGTTGTATGCAGCAAAGTAGTATGGAATCGTAGCGCACATGATTAAATGAACAGCTGACGGACTCGGAGTTGTTTAGTGTCCTTATACAGGTCATCAGTTGAATAAAATAACGGTTTTCTGTGCGCTACTTTTAATACCAGACGTTGTGCTCTTTCCGCTTTTATTAGACTTGTAGTGCAAGCGGCTCCCCAAGCAGAGATGCAATAACCCAACAAAGATTTGCATAGTGCAGTGTAGACCATGGTGATAGTTTTGTAGTCCCCAATATTCCTCAATCTTTTGAATACAAATACAAGTTTTTTGAGACGCATGCTCAATGCTTCAATATGCTTATTCCAAGATAGCTGCTCATCGATGTGAATGCCAAGGTATTTAACATTAGAGATTTGTTCCAACATTGTGCATTGGCACATATCGATGCGATGAACAAGCTATCTCATTGATTCGATAATACTGCTAATGTCTTTTTTTGAAAAATAGGTAATAGGAGTTCGGTGTGCTGTTGTTAAAATTATCTTAATATATATAAATCTCCTGTCACGATGTTTGTCCGCGATGGACTCCTAAACTACTTAGCCGATTTTAATCAAATTTGGACACCGTGTGTAGATTGATCCAACTTAAAAGATAGGATAGTTTTTATTTTGATTAATGGGCTTTATTTGACAATATCCGAGCGAAGCCGGAACGGGCCGCTAGTAGTACTTTAAACTATGACAAGCTGAGTGGCGAACGCTTTGGAGAACTAAGCAGCTATTTAGACTTGTCACTTTCCCACAGCTGCACGGCCCAAGGTCACCCTTTTCTGTTATGGACTGGCGTGTTGCTTACCACCAAGCAGAAGCCCTGTTGGTCCCATCGCTATATAGGTATACTACACAAATTATCCTCTGAAGAATCCAGTATAAGTAAAAAACATAATCATAAATGTTTTGGGGTCCATTTAAAAATTTTGTAATTATAATTATAAAATTTTAATCAGTTAGGTATAAATGAAATATTTTTGAGAGAAAATCCAATGAAAGTTGAGTAGACAAAACACAATCGAAATGCAACTATAAACCGCGTCCAGTAAAATAAGTCTATCTGAACATAATATTACAACAATAAACTTTATTTTGGATAATAACAAATTATATAGAATACTTTGTAAAAAAAATGTACTGATTTGTTATTTTTCAAATTTTGAAATGACTATAAAATAATTTTGCGGCTTTATTACACTTATGATCAAATTAACTATTATAGAAACCTACCATAGTCCAAAAATTTTTTTTGACAAAATTTTAAAGTTCCGATATTCACATACTCGTACCTAATGTTCACAATCCCAAATCATTCCAAACGATATTAAGCATAGAGACGTATATTTAAAATTAAAAAGAAATTTCGTATCACGGCGCTTATGATCATATTCTGCCAAAACGGGTTGGCCGTTTTTAAGTTATTTTTGATATATTTGGCAGGTATGAGAGTTACTCGTAAAGTTTTTTTTCCACTTGCGTATATACAATTTTTTATTATTATATATGAAACGTTTTGGAATGCTTATTAAAATATATGTTGTTCATTGGCGTGAAGTGTCGTTTGAACACAAATGATGTGTCGCATTTTATCGCACTTTGTCGCACTTTGACATTTTATTTATTTAATCTTAATAATATGTATAATAGACTGCAGGCCCGTGAACAAAATTTATGGGTCATATGATACAGCAGCAGACCTATGTAGGATGATAGAAGGGTATAAAATAATAAGATTGAGCACTATGCCGTCACTTGTAAGCTGTCCAACTGAGTGCTGTTGAAGAGGGGGGGTTCTAAACCTCGATCATTTCTCCTTGACGCATGATTTTTGTACGGCGTTGCGGAATAATAGATTAGAAGAAGTATTCATGTTCTATTGACATATATATGACAATATTCGAGCGCAGCCGGAACGTGCCACTAAAAAAGAGAAAAGGGGCGATTGCTGAGTTAACAAGATAGGTAACTCATTAAACTAACATTTGCTGACTTGTTATAATGAATTTTAAAATATCTTGCGAAGCATATGTTGATTTTCTAGCTTGGAATAAAAATAATAATAATTACAGTCGATTGTTTCTTAAAGCATAGTATTAACCTTGTGTAAAATAATAGGTTTTCTAGCTTTGAATTAAAATGGAAATAATTAGGGTCGTTTGTTTGTTACGGCTTAGCATTAGGTAACCTTGTGTAAAATAAAATTAGTTGCAGGATATCAATTACTAATACTAATTTATGATCCACGAGTATAAGTCTTATCTAAATTAGTCGTTGATAGCTGCAATCAATACTAATTATTAGGATTTTACGAAGATTAGACGGCACCATGTAGAATGTAACTAGGATTCTTGTTAACAACTCACCCAATCACTAAGTACTATATAGTCACTGCTTATGATTTCCAGATTTTCGTCATATCACAAAAGAATAGATGCGCCCCATCGTTTAACCCAAAATCAGCTTGCCAAAAAACAATTGACTGTCACTTTTTTATCTGAAATACAAGTAGCCCAAGATACTCCTTATAAAATTAGCTATCTGCCAATGGAAGTCCCGTTAAAATCAGACTAGCCGTTTCAAACATTAACCGGAAGTAACGAAAAAAATAAGTAAGAAAGATAAAAAATTTAAGCATTAACTTTTTTATGGGCTTTGAAAACTTTCAGATAAACTTAGTAAACGCTGCGCTGGTTTGGTACGTATACCATAGGTGGTGACGATGGCCTACTATGAAGTTTGAGGAATGGTAGCTTTAGTAAATATAGGACACAAACTTATACGGCTCGGTGATCAAAAGTGAAACAGTAGCTGACTAGTTAAGTTTGTAATTTTAGAAAGTTAAGCATATTTTTTATTTATCTACTTTTGAATAAAGTTTGACCGAAATATTTTACCGGACACGCAACATTTTGATATTCTTATCAGAGTAGAATTTTAACTTGGCAATTAACTTAATTTTAATGTCGCATTCTGCTTAACACATCCTTTTAATATTGTTAGTTTCACTTTAGAACTGTAGGTATAAATTTGTAAATCCTGAACTGCAAAAATACTATGTTGCATACTGAATCTTCAGCTTTTATAAAATGGCGAATGTCTGGCATCCTCAGACTCTTGAGTACCTACGCAATCTATACACGTATTAGAAGTAGATTCAGGACAATGCCCATTTTCACTAGCCACAACTAAACATTAGATAAGGATCTGGATTGAATAAAGGAATTCCCTAACTCATCCTTTGAACCAATATTTGTCTCACCATGCCAAGTAATCCACTTTTACTTTATTCAGGGTTTACCTACGTAGGTGGTGCTTAGGGTTGTAGGTACCGATTGTTATTTTCCGGCAACTCAGATTTTGAGTTTTCTTCTTGTCTCTACATAGAAAATAATATACATATTATATAAAATTAACGTAACAAACGTCGGTGAAAACAATGTCATGTTTAAGGGGCTCGTAACTTAGCTTAGGTGCCTCCGTATCTGCCTAGAATTTAGGTACCGTTGGGAAATTAGGCTTATAATAAACAAGCGACCCGCCCCAATTTTGCACGGATTTCATTGGAAATGGATTAATGTTGTTTTGCTCCAAATCACTACGTAAATAAACCATTATTGCTCGTAAAATGTAACGGATAAAAAAGGGTTATCCCTAAGACATAGACACGCAGAGTTTTAATAGACATTTTTAAGGCATACAATACTTAAGTACTAATATTATTTTAATCTACATCCGTCACGTAGTTTTAAAGATCTAAGTATACGTACGTAGCTAGGGACAGAAAGACAGCGGGAAGCGCCTCTGTTTTATATTACGAGTATAGAAATGTATTTCTGTAGAGTCTGGCTAACGAAAGTTGATACTGACTAAGCGCGGCAAATTTAAAATATATCAGCATGGCATCCCTAAACTGAAAATCTCGCCAAAAATAAACACAAGCCAACCACTACGAAACGTCAAAAACACGCCATTTTGCTGCATCAGAGATGATTGGGGATAGGGATACCATACATTGATTCTGATTCTACCAAATCTTTCGGAATATAGCCGAAAATTAATTTCTTAAAAATAAAATTGCACAAGTTTTCCATTAAATAGTGTAATTAATGAATTTATTTATTAGGGCAATTTAAGGCTTAGTGTTGCTAGTGCTAGTTTGTGCTCTTGAAATAATCGCCAACACATACGTCGTATTTATTTTTGATGAGTACAATTTTAGATCAGATACGAATTTTTAAAACTTATTTCATATAATGATTAAATCAGTTGGTTTTGAAAATGCCTTTTTGGAATCAAGTGTCAAGTACTTTCTGTTTAAAATATCCCAATTCGTAGGGTGCATACCCGATGGTAGGAACACTGAAGTGTTGTCATGTAAAAAGTTTGCAAAAAAATCCAGTATCTACTTTCGTTGGCCAGACTACAATAGATATACTCGTATAAAATAGCAGCGTTCTTTTGTTTTGCCCGCAAAGTTTTCGTAATTTTCCCGATGTTAATAAGTAGGTAATCTATCTCAGTATCAGATTACATTCTCTTTGTATCAGATACCATCCAGATCGATTCAATAGTTTTAGCATGAAAGAGTTTTTATTTTTTTTATACATCTATATTTAACACCCATCCATTTTCAACTAGGATTACCTACATACATTCGCAATTAAAATACAGGTTGGGTTCTTCAGTTTACTCATTTTTTTTCTGTGAAAATTAATTATATTATGAATAGTTACAAAACATTTCTGAGACTCGATTCCTCAAACAATAAGACCATAAAAAGGGCATGAATAGTCAACAGTTCCCATGATGCTATTTAAGTTGTTTGTGAAACAATTAGGTGTTTTTGATGAATTGCCGGTTTAGGTTTAGCCAGTAGTTCAACAAAAAAAAATTGGTTATGTGTAAAGTCGGCTTACCGACAGTAATTTTACGTGATTATATTTTTGACCCATTCGTAATGCCAATTCCACAGGAAATATTAATGGATAAGTAATTTTAAAGCGCCGAGCGCAGAGTGTGATGAGTGCGGTGCAGTATTGTGAAAAAACTCTGCGTGATTTTACTAGTTCTAAGTATGATCCTTTCAGAAAACAATTACAAGAACCGTATCAAATAACTGAAACCCTTCTCTACAATATAATAGAGCATAACACCGGCATTTTTTATTACTTTTTTAACATTAGTGTCATCAATTGCACTAATTGTCCTTAACTATTTTTACACTATTTTACAAAATAAAATCTCAGTTATGTATTAATTAACATAAATATTTTAATCTTTGTAGGCAAGCCACAAATTTAACTTATGTACGGTACGTTAATGCTAAGGTCATATTCGGACTTTCAAAGTCAAGTCTACCATTGCAAGTTAATTTTGGAGAATAATTTATACATTAACCAACGCAACGCATAAATTATTCTGAGTAAAACGAACCCATCGTTTTCACTTTGTAATGCATATAACTAGTTTAGAAAAGTTAAATTAACTTTTTTTTTAATAAAGAGTGACGAGAGGAGCAAGACATGTGCCTGATGGTAAGCAACATGCCTGCCACATAACAGCACAGCGACACACAGCTATTGGAACATGAAGAGTCCAAATCATTACCTAGCACTGCACTGCGCTCGTCACCCAGAGATCTAAGATGTTACATCTTGCTGCTTGACCTCTCGCTCCTCTACTGAGGCGGAAGCGGACACGGGGGCAGCCTAAAGGCACGCTCAGGCTCGCGCCCCGTCTCCACTGGAGGGGGATGTTTAGGTCTCCGTCGGATGTTTAGGGCCGTCCAACATTTTTTCTGCATCACATGACAAGGAAATTCCGCGTGGAGAAACTATTTTCCTTAAAAAAATCAACGTAAATCTTATAATTCTTATCCAGATTACTCCGTATTTACGCCTATGCGTAATCGTTATTTGTTTGGCATTGATAACATTCTTCGAGCACGCTCGTATCAACGTGACTTGATAACAGCTAGCTCATCGGATTCACACGTTGTTATCAGTCATAACTATGTATTTATCACAACTTGGGCTAATTATTTCGTCGTATTTATATATCTATTGGTATTGGTACAGATTTAAAAATTATTGATGATTATCTTACACTTGCAATAAATGCTAAACTTTACTTAGGAATGTATACGTTATGGGCTTAGAAGATCTAGGTTTTTTTTTAGAATGATATAGATAGATAGATAGATAAACTCTTTATTGCACTTAACAAGTAAACAAAATTACAAAAACATATAATAAGATATAGAGTGATAAAACGACCAGGACATGTGTTTGAAGGTTAGCAACATGCCTGCACATAACGACACGCAGCTATTGGACCATGAAGAATCCAAATCATAACCTAGCACTGCACTGCACTCGTCACACGAGATATAAAAATGCTTTATCTCTATGTTGTAATTTCTCTGGAAACAAGCGAATAGCTGGAGTGAGTGGATAATGAAGCATCTAGGTCATGGTGACCAATATCATCAATGATTCCTTCGACCTGGATAGATAAAGACCTGCCCTGAGTGTCACACCCAATATGCTCGTTCAATGGTTCTCTAAGTGTAGTGTTACGACTCCCTCTGCTTGAACTGAAGCTTTCTATGGCAGGTCGTTTACTTGCAGGGCGACTCAGTTGTGGAATGAATTATCTGTTCACATCAGACTTTCTCCTTCACTAAACACTTTCAAAAAAGATGTGAAACAATTCTATTTGTCGAAATAGTAGACTTGTTGTTGAGTATTGTAATTACAGCTGTTATTATATGTTTATATTTTATTATATGTATTTATATTTTATTTGTGTATATTTATTTTAATAGTATTTATTAGTTTATGATACTTTAATATTTAAGTAATAGTATTATTGTACAAGGTTGTTCTATTTTTATTATAAATGTGTTTTTCTTTCCATTATTTATTTTTATTACTATAAGTATGTTTTTTTGTACTTCTTATTTGCGCAACCCGATTTCTGCCTTGTCCACATTTTGTTTTCCACCCTAAGGTTGCCTGGAAGAGATCGCTTTTAGTGATAAGGCCGCCCACTGTCGCACTAATTAACTATTTTTTTGTTTATTTTTTTTTGCTTTATATATTTTTTTTGGTGTGTCAATAAAGAGTATCTATCTATCTAGTGAGAGTCAAAGAGATTTGACTCTATTTTTGAGATAAGAACGTCAAGGCTGTGGAGTGAGCTACCTGAGTTGATTTTCTCTGATGATTATAATCTTGGTGTCTTCAAGTCGAACGTGAATCGGTTTCTTCTAGGTACGCAGGCCGTATCGTCGCTTAACATCAGGCGCGATGGCGGTCAAGCATACCTAAACCTATTGAAGTAAAAAAAGGGTTGAGATGAACACGCTGCTCTTTCATATATATTGCACTAATATGTACTTACACTTGTGAGCTCTGAAGTAAGTACAAAAGCAGAGTATAGCGCACTTAGGGTTCAGTACATCATGCATTATGCATTGTGAGTTATAATGAGACTACCAAAATTATGTAGTGGATCTACCATGTTTACTGCGTGGAGACTCTCTGGTTTCGCGGCATAGGTCGGTTAACACACGAGAAAGATTTTACGGGACATCAAATTCTGTGCTCGGCGCTTTAAGGGCGTGTGGGCCGTAATTTTGAATTTTTAAAACAACTTTAAGACCTTTAAAATAGTGTATTAAACTCTGAAAAAAATATATGTAATAGTTAAGGATCTGATCTAGTGCAATTCGCAGTCAGTAACACGATTTAATGAATTTTACTTGATAGAAAAAAATCCCAAAGTTACCCCTTTTCAAAAAGTTTTTACAAGTTTATGACTAAACTAATGATTTTTTTACTAAATTTTTGTACTCAACGAAAGCCACTAAAAGTTATAGATGCATTCGCAGAGTTTGACTTGATAAAAGTATCAGTTATTCACTATGTTTTAATATCTACCATATATATAGCGCGCCGTTCGGCAGGCCTGATCAGTCGCGTTTCGGCGCTCACGGACGACGGGTCTGTGCTTGATTTTGCAATTTTGACAACCAATAAATTTTAAATATTACGATCATAGTGCCACAGTATAACAATATCAGTAGGTATTACTAGTAAAGCACGCTATGATCTTGATTTTTGATACCGTTTTCATTGGAATTGCAAATAGACGCTGATACTAATTAGTACGCTGTTTACTTTATGTTGTAGACCAATAGGAAGTCTCAAAAACTGACGTCGATAACACATCAGTTAACATTTCAATGCGGATGCAATGGAAAATAGATAAGTATCGGTAAAATATTCGTCCGTCAAATCAGAGATCGGGCGGGATAAGGAAATAATGAGAGGAGAAATCCCTTGCGCAAATCCTAATATAAATGCAAGTTAGGTATCATAAATGATACCTAACTTGCATTTATATCTATTTAGGTAAATTCTTTGGTAGTAAGGTACTTAGTACTTGGAAGAAAAGTCCTCACATACAGAATTTACCACTTTGGAAGAGACTCTTGCGCAAACTATTCAGTTTAGAAAAAAAATGTTAGAACTTCAATACAATTTTGAACACCTTTCCATAGATACGCGTATGGTTTTGTTAGAATTTTTATTTTTTATTTCTTTTCCAAGTTTGTGACACCACCAAAATGTATTGTTTTTTCTTTTTTTGGATGAAAATGTTAATATTGTTCATAGAAATTTAGACACTTGACCAAATTTGATAAGAAGCCTTTTAGGCAGTAAAATTACTCGTATAATTTAACTCTGCACTAAATTTCCGATTCTTATTTTTTATATAAGGTTTAGAATCATTTCCTGAGCATAAAATCACAAAATAATAACAAATCCAGGAGCTTCAAGCGCCAGCTCGAAAAACGTTTTTGACCGATATTCTGAAAAAGTTATAAAGCCTTTTATTATTGTAGAAAATAAAATTTCCCATCTTTTGTTGCCAGTAAACTTTTTTTTAAAACTTACCGATTACGATTTACTATGTCAAATTTGATGATAACAATTTAAAATAATAAGATGTGAATTCTGTTCCCAGTAGCATAAACATGTCCCTTTTTACCGGAATGGAAGAAGGGTTATGTTGTTCGCGCGTATCTTTTATGTTTGTAAATCTTTTATTTCCACATATCTTCCAAACGGCTGGATGGATTTTGGTAACTAAGATATTCTAAGACTAGTCTGACTCATAAAAGTGTCCTTAGATAGTAGGTAATATTTTTTTTACGTGTAGATTTTTTGTAGTCGGGGTTTTTAAGTTAAAGTTATTCTATCATTTTGCTCGTTGCTCGAATAAACAGCACCGTTCATCATCATGATTGAAGAGTTGAACGAAGAGTTTGGTCTCCACTTTTGTAATAAGAACAATTAAGCTGTGAAACGCATTGCCAGAGTGGGTTTTGTCGAAGGTTCGAACCTTGGGGTTACGAGGTACACTGTGCTTGTTTCTATTAGAGAAACAAGTTCCATCGTAGACCCCATCATTTTCATCCACTATTATCGGCATCATCGCAATCGTATCATTAAATGGGTTATAAATCGTAAACGGTAAGTTTTACAAAAAAAAAATTACTAGCAACAAAAGATGCAAAATTTTATTTTCTACAATTATTGTCAAAATATATACTTAGTTTCCAAAATATCGGCTAAAACAGTTTTTTCAATTGGCGTTTGAAGCTCTACCTGGATCTGTGAGCATTTTGTAATTTTATGCTCAGTAAGTGATCTTTACCTCATAGAAAAAATTGGATTAGAAATTTAGTGCAAAGTTGACCGAAAACCTTCTATTTTTACTGGCTTTTCATTACGTTTCAGCACATTTTTTTTAATTTTTGACAAACTTGTGAATTATTAGGAAACATTTTAAAAAGATGCATGAAATTGGAAAAGCCGTTCACAACTTATAGTGTGACCAAAAAGAAAAGGTTGAATTTTGTATATCTACGAGTATAGATAAATTTAATATTTCTTCGTTTATATATCAAAAAAAACTCTTATCACTTCACAAAATTGTTATCACTAGTATAAACAAATCTTGAACAAAAATGAGTTTAAATTACATAGTCCAATATTTTAATGTTATTTCTGCACTGTGGCACCGATTCCGCGGCCGGTGACGGTCGCGAGAACAAGGCAGCGTTAAATGCCTAATTTGACAGAACTACCTGGCCTTAATGGAAGTGCACGGTCCCATCCCGGCAAAGTGCATTGAACTGCATTCAAAACATTGTTTGACGTAGTTAATTGATGAAATTAATTATCTTTTTGTACATTGTATTTTAATTATCATTAATTAATTGAATTAGTATTATTTTATAAGATATAAGACATGCTGGCATGAAGTACCTTATATGTATTTGCAAATTGCAATATACCATCCGCCCGATCCCAGCCCTAGAGGCAACCGGCGGCAAGTTAGCAGATTGGGATGAGATGGGTTCTTTTTTTGCGTCTTACTCATGGCAGTCATTGTGCTTCTCTTCTGGTGATCCTTTAAATTGCGCGCATGCTGTGACTGAAGTGATACAAACGGCTATGGAATATTTTATACCGTACACTGACGTCCCAGTATCCAGCAAGCTCGCCCTTGGTTTGGCCCGCAGTGTAAAAAATGCTGAGGCATTTAAGCATGAGGCTTACCTAGCTTGGGTTGATGCTCGACAACATAAGAGAAAGGACACACACCAGAAGAAGAAAGCGTTTAACAAGGCTGCTAAGGCATGCAAAAATGTTTTACACAGGGCTCGTTTCGACCATATTAGTCGAATAGGGAACAAACTAGCTTCATACCCTGCGGGTAGCAAAGCGTTTTGGTCCCTAGCTAAATCGGTCGAATCGAACTTCTGTCGCCCCTCACTACCTCTAATGCTAAAACCTGATGGGACGTTGGCTCACACTGCAACAGAAAAGGCAAACTTGTTTGCATCTCAGTTTGCGGAATCTTCACGTCTAGATGCTGGTAGTGCGATACCTCCTACTCCACCTGGCAGTCCGACTGTAATGTCTGAAATTCATATTCGCCAAAAGGAGGTTTCCAAAGTGCTACACAATCTAGATGTGAATAAAGCCAGTGGCCCGAACGGAATCGTTGTTAGTTGTCTCCAGTACTAACGCGCCTGTTTAGACTTTCTCTCCAAACTGGGCAAGTGCCGAAGTCGTGGAAGCTTGCAAACGTGCAACTTGTGCCCAAAAATAGTAGTCGTGCTGACCCTGTCAACTACAGACCCATCTCAGTCACGTCCATACTCTGCAAGACTATGAAACCGCAGGCTCCTGACACACCTAGAATCGAACGACCTCCTCAGTGAGCGGCAATACGGGTTTCGCCGGAACCGGTCCACCGGGGATATTCTAGCGTATATCACCGACATCTGGAGTGAAGCTATCGAGAAACCCGGAGAAGCACTTGCAGTCTCCCTGGATATCTCGAAGACTTTCGACAGGGTTTGGCATGATGGCCTCATAAGCAAGCTATGGTTTGTCTCCTAGGTTTATTGCGTAGATATCGGACTTCTTGAGGGATCGATCCATACGAGTCGTCATTGATGGCTCTTCGTCGGATCAAATGGTGATAGCCATTTGATGCCGGCGTTCCTCAGGAGTCGGTACTCTTTGCGACGCTCTTCCTGCTACATATCAACGATCTGTTGAAGCCCGGTACGCAGCGGTTTGGGTACGCAGATGACAGCACCGTCGTAGAGAGAATATGATCGAGCGTTTTGAACTTGGCCCTTGAGGCAGTCTCTAAATGGGGCGATTCTAATTTGGCGTGTTTGTTCTCAGCTAAAAGGAGTCCGTTTCAAGTGGCTCCTACTGTTCGAGGCGTATCCGTGCCGGTTACTGACGATCTCGAGGTGTTGCGTGTTTCTTTGTCATCGACGCTCAACTTTGGCACATATTTATATTGAGTCTAAGGCTAAATTAGCCACCAAAAAACTAGGTGTCCTCTCAAAGGTGCGAAGATACTTCAATTCTGAACAGTTGATCACGTTATACAAAGCACAGATTCGCTCCTGTATGGAGTAGGTACTGTTCGCATCTTTGGGATGGATCGGCTAAGTATCAGCTGGGGACTCTAGAGTCGATTGAGAGACGTCCCAAAAGACTCATAGGCAATGACACTCTTGTGTGTAAAAGACTTCAAAGTCTAGATCATCGCCGCAAAATGGCTAGCTTATCGGTTTTTTATCGGATACACTTGGGAGAGTGTGCAACTGATCTGCATGATCTAATCCCACCTTGCCCTTTCTTCTATCGGACTTCTCGTTCCACAAAAGGGTGTACGAAGAGATTTGACTCCATGTTTGTAATAAGAACATCTAGGTTGTGAAATGCGTTGCTTGAGTGGGTTTTCCCTGATGGTTACAATCTTGGTGTATTCAAATCCAGAGTGAATCGGTTTTTTCTAGGTAAGCACGCTCCATCGTAGATCTCATTATCGCTTAACATCAGGCGAGATGGTGGTCAAGTGCGAACCTATTATAGTTAAAAAAAAAGTATTTATTATTAATTTTAAATTTTCGAGCACGAGCATGCACGTGGAACTATCGAGAAAACATTCTCAAGAAATTAGTTTTCTGTGCGTCAGGATAATCTTATTGGTATTTAGTATTTACAGTAAACCGCCTGCAAAAAAATCTACTAGAATTTGTAAATAAACAATCACTTTCAAGAGGTCAAGCCTATAAAAGGTGTAATTGCAAAACTACATGTGTTACAAAGAAAAAGACTTGAAACATTTGTCATTCTAAATGTTACAGTGGTTTCTTTTGTTCAAAGAAATTATACTAGTTTTGTTTAGGTAAATGATTAATTAAGTATTTATGTAAACTAAATTAAAATACAAAATGTATTCATTATATAAGTACTTTGCAATTAAAACTACGACCAGGTATATAGATAGATAGATAAACTCTTTATTGCATTTAACAAGTAAACAAAGTTACAAAAATGTAACATATTGTGTTTATGCTCTTTAATTTACATAAAATGTTATTTTCTCGTGTTTTATGTACCTAATAAAACTAGCAATCCGTCCCGGCTTCGCCCATGATACATAATATATAGTCTATAACATCGATATAAGTCAATGGCTGTGTGCCCTCTCAAACTTCAGGCGCACGGAATAATGTTATCGTTGAGAATAGTGACCTCACTCTTACCGTTTTAGTCGGTTGTAGTAAGCGATGAACGCCAAACGTTTATATATATCAGTATACGTTGTCAAAAATCAAAATAAGTAGAACCGCGATATACCTCGACGCTAACGATTCTAGGGGTAAAGTAGATTGGCAGTTGTAAACCACTCACGCTACACACAGAGACGCAGGTTGCTAACAACTTTAAGGTGCTCAGGGCACATCTTTTGATTTATATCGATGGCCTCACTCTCTTAGAGATAGCACTCAGAGATCACGGACATATCCAACAATGAAAGATTTTTAACCGACTTCAAAAAAGGAGGTTTTTCAATTCGAACGTATATATTTTTTTAACGTAAATATTAGACCTAGGAGAAGTTACATGAACCAAATGAAGGAGAAGATAAATGTAGTGTCGTATCAGGAAGTCAAGGAGAAGGCGGAGTGTAGAAGTACATCCTCCTCCCTTCTAATTTACCTTCCATTATTGTTCTAATTAAGTTGTCGTGTCCTATCAGATGTGCCAACATCTTCCCTCTTGTTTTCTATTGTTTCCATTAATGTTCTTTTCTCCTCTGCATCTTCAAAACTTCTTCATTGCTCTTAATTTCCTTCCAGCTGATTCTCTCCATTCTCCTCCAACACCACCATGGTAATACCACAGTCTATTAATATTTCTTTATACTGTAGTAATACTGAGTAAGCCCGGGTGAAACTAAGGTCACTCATCCTTTCAAGATTTATTTATTTATTTATGAATTAAAATCAATGTGAGAAACAATCACCACTATTAAACCTCGCAGAGATTTGTTTTAGCGCTAACATTCTCGAAAGCAAATAAGTAAATACAATTTTATGGTAATACAAGTGTCAATACAATACACAAACAATAGTAACCATAATATGTTATTCGATATCAATAAACAAATCTAATCTTCTAATCAAATGTAGAGGCAGGCGACAGAAATGACTTTAGTAAAAGTAAGTTACATTAGTGGTACGAGACTTTTGGATTTTTGTGGAATAATATCACAGCCTTGCGCGTTATTCCACTGCAAACTATAAATAAATTATCACATAAATCTGGGAGACAAGCACATTACAGTGCTAAGCAGGAATTTAGGCTCTTCATGGCTTCAAAAAAAGCTGCGTACTACTGTACTATAACTGTGCGTACTAGTAGTACTGAATTATAATAATAATCAGACGTGTTTGCTTACCACCGGTCCCATGTCTTGCTCGTTTTGTCACTCTGTTATAAAAAGAATCCACGTCTATATAAAATATGTACAAAATATGTACATTTTGTGTTAAGGACCTTGGTGATTACTTCCGTAATATCACCAAAATTGTCAAATAAATGAAATGCCCCAAATTTAACAATAAACACTATCATATAATTCAAATTATACCTCCTTTAGATTATTTTTGTTCAATTACTAACGACTGAAAAGGATAGGTAGGTAACTTTATAAAACTGTTTAAATTTCAAATGGCGGAGTAAAATATATATCATAAAATGTTAAGATGTCGCAGTAATGCATCTAGGACATTTTATAATTAATTGACATACTCGTGATATCACTTCAGTAGAACAAAGTGGAATAAATCAATCGGCTGCCAATGTCAGCAGATAAGAGTCGATGATTATGTACAAACATGAAGTAGGTACTGTAACAACAACAATAATTCATAAGAGAATATTTAAGATTCCGTATCCACGGGTTACCACGAGTTTTGCACGACGCGACGTTTCGGTAATTTCATTAGAACACATGTATACAATGTAGTTGATAAACACTGTTAGCTTAAGGATAAAACCAACTCTGAGGCCAAAAAGGCTACTTGTAGATTTCTAACTTCACTAAATCATAAACAAACAGAAGGCTTAATTAGATTTTTCTCATAAGTATCTTGTCTTTTGTGTAATTTTGTATTTGTTTGTATGTTGTGTATTATTGTGATATGATAGGTAATTGCTTCGCGTATAACATGTGTTTGTTTAATTGATGCGTATTGTACTTATGCATATGATATGTGTGAATTTATATTTTTACATTAGAATAATGTTAGATGATTGACGTAGGACGCGCAATAATTTTTATTTTTAGAGGCACTAAATCCATATAGGACAATCGTATCGGCTTCCGCGATACAGGCCAAGCCTAGTGCGGAAGCTATAATTAACTATTCTATTGTATGTGTTATTTTGGCAAATAAATATTATTTTTCTTTTCTTACTTTATACAAATACTGCAACTCGCCACTCTCAGAAACTACTGGAGCAATTTCAAAAATTCTTTCACCGTTGGAAATGTACGTACCTAATCTCTGAGTGCTGTATCTAACGCGGGCATAGCAGACCACTAGTAGTGTATACAGAGATGTCGGAAATTGGTTACAGTGTCGAGACTTCAACTGTTTTCCCATATCAAAAATGCCCAATGCGCCAAAGAAGTTTTCACTTCAAATAAAACAAATGTGTTGAAGATATTTAACCATGCATTTGCTTTTTTCAGCGTGGGTGTCGCCATTGTTTCATACATAGTCAATAAGGTTTATGACATTAAATGGGTCCTCCGAGGGAAGGAGATCTTGGAAGTGGAGCGAGGGGCTGTCATCGTCTCGAATCATCAACTTACCCTGGACATTCTAGGTAAGCGCTCGTATTAATAATCCTATCAAATATACTGGTGATTTTAGGCACTACTTTCTTTTTAATAAAAGCTATCGATACATAACCGAATGATACGGAAAATCGGTTAGCCAACAGACACTAAATATGAGTATATCCAATAATAAATCGGCATCATTTAAAAACTAAAAGTCAGTCACCCGACATCTGTACAATAAAATACTCGGTCAGCCGACATAGATACATCTTTTGCAATGCAATACCCATTTAATAAGTCAGCCGAGTATATCGGAAATTTTAAAGCAGGTATGTGCAATTTGATCTAACTTGAGAGATAAGATAGTTTTGATTGCAATTAATGCTCTGAATATATCATATATATGAATATACCCTAGCGAAGCCGTTACGGGCCGCTAATAAAATATAGATCTGCTATATACGTAGCGCAGATGTATATAGTAAATAAATAATTAATGGTGGTTATTTTTCACACAACACTATCTAGCCTCAAACTAAGCAAAGCTCGTACTATGGAAGCCCGATGTCTGATATAATGATTTGAGCCAGGTAGACAGTTGAGTCAATCTGAAGCCAACAGCCAATTATAAATTAGCTATTCATAAATTTATAAAATAATCGATTTACAAAGCTGTTCCGCTGTTTCAAAATGATTGAGAAAGAAACAACCAAACTTGCAAACTTTTAATTTATAAAATTAGTAAAAGCGCTTCTCGGGTTTTATGCACGTAGGTTTATACATTTCAAGATTTTTATTATTTGTTCCTGTTATTGCAAATTATATCCTGTTTACAAATAAAAAAAACATGTTTAATGTTACGTAGAACGGATGTACTAGCCAATAGACGAGACGAGTTACGTGCTAATCATAGCAAGTTACAAACAACTTTGACTACGGAACTAAAACTTGAAAACGCCGTAATTAATTAAACTGCTCCATTGTTTTTATATAATACCAGCTGACTCCGAAAACGTTGTTATGCCGCATACATTTTGTAGTGGTAGGACTGTTGGCAGAGTCCGCCTGGGGAAGTACCACACCTTTGCCAGTTATTCTACCGCCAAGCAGTAATGTGCAAACATTACTGTGTTCCGGTTTGAAGGGCAATGTTTCCAGAGAAATTACAGGGCTTAGAGATATAAGATCTTAGATCTCTGGGTGACGAGCGCAGTGCAGTGCTAGGTAATGATTTGGACTCTTCATGTTCCAATAGCTGCGTGTCACTGTGCTGTTATGTGTCAGGCATGTTGCTTACCATCAGGCACATGTCCTGATCGTCTCGTCACTCTTAATTTAAAAAAAAAAAAAAAAAAAAAATACATGCTCAGAGTGACGCGACACTTCATAGGAATTATTACGCATCAATGAACGACGACTGAATTATTTGTATGTTGTTCAAAGTTCATACAATAAAATAATAAAATTGCTACTTATTGAAAATTCAAGTGAGAGCGACCCTTCTACCGCATATAACTAAGTCTGATTTGGCGTATGATGGCGTTGATTTGATATTATTGTCTCCATCATTTCAAGCGAAAAGAAAAGAGAGAGAGCAATATCAAACCTAACAGTTTTACTTAGGCGGTCGACCCAAAGGTGGTTGTAAATCTACCTATTCTCAAATCTACCTATTCTAATGTTAAAAACGTCAAATTGGGCTTAGCCGTTTGGAGGATTACTACAACAGATTTTTGTAAAATAAAGTAGCTGCAGGAAGAAAAAAACGTAGGTACGCCTGATGGTAAGTTACACTTTTGTCCACCTAACACTTTCGTGGTATATAGCTATTTTAACACGAAAAGTTCAAATCACTACGTAGCAGTGCATTCTGTTCCGGTCTGTCATCAATTATAATTTTCGTGTGAAAATAAACTCGTTTACAAAAAAATGACATGCTTAATTGTTACTACAAGGAAAAATTTAATTATAACTTTCTTGATCTTTCTAAATTTGGTGTTTTAATTTTCAGGAATGTTCACCATATGGAATGATGTGGGCAAAATAGCAGCGATAGCTAAGAAGCAGTTGTTCTACGTGTTTCCTTTTGGCCTGAGCGCTTACCTCGCAGGCGTCGTGTTCATCGATAGAAGCAACCCTCGAACTGCTTACAAACAACTGGCTAAGACTTCGGAAGTCATGGTCAATAATAAGGTGGGTTTACGACCATTGGCGTAACTAGGAACTAGGAATTAGGTTAACTGCCAAACTATCACAGTCATTTTGTGACTGACCTCGTGGATTAGTGGGTAGTAACTCCGCCTGCAAAGCCGAGCGTCATGGGTTCGATTCCCACCCAGTGCAAATGTTTGTGTGATGAATTCAAATATTTGTACTTTGTTTGGGTGTTTCTACGAGTATGTATAATAAGCATGTTTTTACAACTATAGAAGTATTTCATCAGCTATCTAGACGTCATAGTAGAAGCTTTGCTTAGTTTGGGGCCAGATGTTGTTTGTGAATTGTCCACCAATATTTATTTTTATTTATTAATTTTAATGGGAGATCACATATGATGCCTGACTCCAAAACATGGTTAATTGCAGTGGATTTCACAGACAGATTGGTACCTATATGAAGCCGTGATGACCTAGTGGTGAGAACGGATGGTTTCGCAATAGTGAGGACGTAGTATCGAATCCCACCAGCTCCTCTGAGTATATTCCCCTAGTGCAAATTCTGAATGTATATAGGTAGTATGTACAAATATGCTTTTCTTGGAATATGCCAAAATTGCCATTAAATTCAATTGTTTATCTGCAGTTGTAAAAATACACTGAGATATATGAGGTATTTTGAATCTATGATCTCATAATTATGAGTAGTGCGTTGTTTTAATACGCCACTACGGCAAAAAGTAAACAACTAGATTCACTTGGAAACTTTTACAAAAGCGCATTGAAAATTGGTTATCTGCGATCTAAAGTTGTTTTAATTAATTTATTTTTATAATATAATAACTTGTGCTTAATCCTGATCTTTTTATACTTCAATTGGATTTTAAACTTTTTCTCTTATCTTTTTTCAGACAAAAATCTGGCTGTTCCCGGAAGGAACAAGAAACAAAGATTACACAAAGCTGCTGCCTTTCAAACAAGGAGCCTTCAAAATCGCTGTAGCTGCCCAAGTGCCCATCATTCCTGTTGTCTATTCACCTTACTACTTTATAAACGCTCAAAAATATCTCTTCTCTAAAGGTACGTTTTGCTTTGAAGATTAACCATACATTGCAGAAACCGGTTTCTGTCCATGTTGTTATTAAACTCCTGAACGACTCAATCCATTTTAATAACAAAAATGACGGGTCGTCTGCTAGTAGAAATGGGCCGATAAAATTATATTATATGATATAGATAGATGGATAACTTTTTATTGTGACACAAAACAGAAAAATTACAGTAACACATTATGAACTAGCGCCACAAATGGCTTAGTATTCACGTATACAAATATCTCATTATCCATATTTTATTCCCGATCGTAGATTTACCTACATCAAGCTAAATAATAGCTTGTATTGTAATTTAGATACAACGTAGTTTTCTAATATTGACCAACAATTGCAATAATTACCTACTTAATAGTTATAATGTCTTGAACACAGCGGCTGGTGTATTTTTTTAAAGTAAGAAGGCATAGAGGAACTAAACTTGTCTGTGATGGTAAGCAACTAGTGCTCATAATAGCAGAGTGTCTTGCAGTTATTGAAACAGAGCAATCCAAATCATTACCTACCACTGAACTGCGCTCGACACAATAAGATGTAAAATAATCTATCTCTATGCCCAGTATTTTTTTCTGGAAACAACACCTTTTATACCGGAACACAGTGATGTTTGCACATTACTGCTTGGTGGAAGTATAACTGTCATTGTTGTACTTTCCCAGGTGGACTCTGCAAAGGGTCCTACCACTACAGGGTAAATCATAAATTTATCAATGTCAATGTTGATAATCAAGGTAGGTAGGTAGGTAGTAGGTAGGTACAGCAAAGACATTTTTATCCATTTGACTGATCGTACGACTCCTATTCCGTAGCGTTTTATAAGCATAATTTCACATTTAGCCTACCGTTGATGTTTTTCTTTGCATCCTGCTTTGTCCTTAGAAGTTTGCATAACTCTTATCTCGTTTGGTCCAATCATTGGTGACAAGTAGTGCCACGTTACATGGATATTCGGCTTATCACAGCGCGATTTTTTACCTCGTTCTGCGCCCCCGCTGGTGACTTATGAATTTAAGCAGATTCGTTTCATGCCCGATCAACGGGGTGCTTAATCTATGAGGTACAGTAAGTAAAGTCACGTATCAAAACCTTCAATGACATTTTTCGCATATTTTTCCAGGACACATCATAATTCAAGCTCTGGAACCCATCCCCACAACAGGGCTCACGAACGACGATATACCAGATTTAATCGCGAAAGTTTACGACAAAATGACCGCTACCTACAAGGAGCTGTCGAAAGAAGTGCTTACTGATCTCCCTGCTCACTATCCTTACACAAACATAGGATAAGTGTTCTGTTAAATCATTTATGCATTATTTTTGATGTACAGGTTGTAAGATTAACGTCAGAACACACTTAGGACATGACATTATCATTAACATTCGTTACAACACCGTCGAACATTTGTGATAATTTTATACAGCATAAATTGATATCTGATTTCTCAAAATAAATCATAAATCAGATAACCGTAGCCCATTGATATGTAATAATTTATTTTCTCCGAAAATACAAAACCCAACTTCAATTTTATATTACTTACCTAACTAGTTGCAATGTAATTTTTTCCTAAAATTTCTACATCGTAATTTTGATCAAATTGCCTAATACTTTTGAAATGTATCTTCGGCATATAAACCGCTTCTCTCGCAGCCTGTACATAACTTCCGAATGTATAAAACCTTTTTAATTTATGTTAGCCTGTGAACGAACTCTTACAATGAAAAAAACTTGCATTTTCAATTTTCGTGAGAAATTAACCATTTTTTAAAACGGTTGTTTCTCCGGAGTTTGTACGAGATCGGTTCAATAGTGACAATAAGTTTGTATTAGAAATTGATTGAATCAAGACAATAAGCCGTTTTCAAAAGCAAAAAAAAATCTAATGTACCTGGTAGCGTTAGGTAATTAATAGTCTTTTCTGTACTAAATAAGAGATTTTAAGAATGCAAAGTAACCTAGCAAAGATAGGACTCAAGTTCGCCAAAAGTAGCGCAAATATTACATATTGTTAAACATTGCCGCCACTTGTGGCAAAATTTTGAACTATCTTGCCCGTCAAGTAGAACCTGTGAGTAGAACTTCTGTCAACCGACAAGGTCACGGGACAACGTCTGCTAATCAAAACGGGGCATTACCTTTTATAACTTTAGCCAATCCATAACAAACATATCTGTTTAGTGAATGCAATTCAATTAACATTTCTATTAATTATTATTTCTATTTTAATAATCGAACGGAGTGTGTAGGACACCCTAGACTCCTAGACCATAGTTAGAGAGTAGATGGAGTGACGATATACGGAAGACAGCAGGCAGTGGATGAAATACATATAGCTGAGGATTGAGCTGAGTTGTGAGCTACGTGAGAGGCCTATGTCCAGCAGTGGACTAAGATAAGCTAATGATGATGGAATCTAATATACGAGAAAATATGTGTATTGAAATCACGTTAGGTGTCAGCTAAGCGCCATTTGTTACAATGATTTTTTTGTCATTTGAAAACGGCTCATTCATACGTTTTTGCAACATTTTCATTATCATTAAAGGAAGTTCGAACTGCTCAATTAAAATTAAGCGTCAATGTTACCTACTTAGTCATACTTAGTTATAATATTTATAATAACGAAATAAAAAATAATAATAGTTTCGTGTTTTTACTTTCATTCAATAAAACGTCGATTACAGACTATAATCTCTTTAAAGGCGCTCCCTCACCGCTCACAGCGTATAATGCAATATTATAAATTCGACTTTGAGCATTACATAACACTACCTCCCTGACCGACGAGCGTTCGCGTTCGAGAGTCGAATCTATAATGTAACATTATAGATTCGTCGCTTACCATCAGGCGAGTTGGTGGTCAAACGCGGACCTATACGCGATAAAAAAAAATAAAAAAATATACGAGTATATTCGACTTTGAGAATTCCGAGTACATTATATTATACTACCGCCACGCCAGCCAGCCTCAACAAAACAAAAGCGCATCCATGTTACAAGTTATATCAAAATATTACACATTACTTATATCATTCATTCATCATTACAAGGTGCGCATTGTAATGCTTGGTTCTCCTCCTTCACTGATGTAACGCTCGACCCTGTAACGTTATATTACACGCGAATGCTCCCGGTGAAGGAGCGCCTTAAGGGCGTACCCCGAGAAAATTACTTGGAGTATTTCTTACCACATAGCACACCGCAAGAAAGAGTAAGAGAGAAACAGTAGGAATTGTCGCTGTTTTGCGCTCAAATTTTAGAATAAACTCTTTATAAAATCAGATTTTGGTCTTTTGAAAAAAAAAATCTACCCAAATGTTCGTGATGGAATTGCCTATCCGTTGGTGTAAGTACAAAACCTAAATAATGGCGGTTTTTTGAGTAGATGCATGATGATTACAATTATTTCTATTTTTTATGATTTCGTTGTGAGGAGATTATTTTAACAAAAAATTCACTAGCAAAAAAAGAATCTACCCAATGAATTGTAGAAATTTAATGTATTTTTTACCAGTTGATATTTGTTTTTGCTAATCAGTAGATAGCTCTGAAAACTGGTCAAAATACTCGTTTTGCTGGGGGACGCACCTTAAGACTCTACTAAGTTTAGACTGATCCGTTCGGTTCAGTTCAGTAGCCGCGATCGTTGGGGCGGACCTCTCACTGCCACCTTCCAATTTGCCAAGATGCTTAACAGCTAGTAGTCGTATGGGGTAGAAAGATAAAAATGTTTGTTCCTTAAAGGCTTACTAATCCCCACTAATTAAAAAAAAAAGTGTTTTTATGGTTTTAGGTTAGCTGGGTAGGATTTAAGTAAAACAAGAGTTTTCGTCTTGGCCAGTTCATCACAGATACACCTTAATGAGCCCACTCATTAGAGCTGATCATAACAGATCTCTAATTGAATGTCTGTCTCGACCTCCAAGCATTCCATAAGTAACTGTATAATTAATTATCGCCAAATGAATCTAGCTAATGATTGTTAAAACCAAAAATATGATTTCAGAAGACACTAAATAGACAGAAAAACCCAATCGTTTGCAAATTTTGTGGCCATTGCGAATTAAGAAGTGTTTGAAATCGTACGCACCATGAACGAGATATTATTCATTGTTTCTTTAGCATTTATTTACTTTGCTATGAAATTATCAGTTAACAAGCATAATAAAGTGCAATATTATACCAAGTGGTACTTCTATTACGTGTACGCATTTTTTCTTTCGATAATTTTGGATTGTATCTTTGTGTGGAAAGGAAGAGACTTTCGTAATTTACCGTAAGTATTACCTATCATACGCAGCGTAACTCACTTAATGTTCCTACTGCTGGGAGGCTAGGACCCAGGACCTTCTCTTAAAAAGAGAGAGCTAAGGTCATCTACCACGCAGACTCTGCGGTTTGGCAGATGATGATGATGACCTCGAAAGATTATTGAGCCCCCGGTTATGAATGGCACGTTCTAGAAAGACATGTTTATGTGGCATTGTTTCAATAAATACATATTCATTTGAACGGCATACTTCATCCAAAAGCCCGCACTTAGCCATCGTGGTGGAAGAGGGCTTTGACTCTGTCCTTATGAGAGAAACCCTGGAGCACCATTGGGCTGCTTCCTTCATAGAGATTGACACCCAACGTTTTAAAATAGTGTTCTAGAGAAATCCACAGCTTGGGCATTTACATGTTCATCTATTCAGTCTGAAAAAGAACACTATATGCTCCAAGTAACGCTAAAATACTGATCTTATTATATAATATAATATTATCTTTGCGAACGAAAACTAAAGTCTCTCGATGCAACTGTGGTGTCACTAAATTAAGTATTTAAATAGTTCTCAAAATTTGATTTGATAAGCTATTTGTGTAAGTACGACTATTCTTCTGAAAATGCAAACTTTTCCTTAACTAATTTTAGTTCGGCCGTCAAATGGGCGCTACCTATGACAAGGTTCCATGGTATGACATGGCATTTGGAAAATTCACATGTTATGGGCACATGTGGTAAAGCAGTCATCATATCAAACCATCAGTCTTCTTTGGATATCCTCGGTAGGTACTGCCATATAGATTTAATTCTACGAACGTAATAAATCCGAAAGTTTGTATGTTTGTTTCAAACAAAAACTAGACAACAGAAGGGATCTGGATAACAAATAGCTTCATGTTCCAATTTCCAATAGCTGCGTGTCACTGTGCTGTTATGTGGCAGGCATGTTGCTTACCATCAGGCACATGTCCTGATCGTCTCGTCATTCTTTATAAAAAAAAACAACTTTTTCCTATCTAGTATTATTTAAAATGTTATGCTTAACTTTTTAAGTACCCATTAATTGTTAACATTAGCTATGTATTTTGTAAATATCGTAGTTTACTGTTGATTTTTTTTAACATATAGGTATGTATATACTTAGTCAAAGATCAAATAGTTGATTGATGTGCGGAGTAAGGACAAGGGGTAAATTTCCGAGTGGTTGGCCTCGGTAAAATAGCCAATAAACTAGTTCAACACTTTTTAGTTTGGGCTGGTTTTCAAAATACGTTCAGTGAAAGACTCAATGGATCTAAGCATCAATACCAAAAGTCACAAGTCACAATAATGTAGAGAAAGAACACGCATTTCATAAAATAAACAAGCGAAAATTTATCCCTTGTTTGTTAGTCCAGGAAGTTTTAAATACAGCTATTTTTCGTAAACTTAATCCCTTAATAGTAATACTACCATAGTAGTAATAAACCCTTTAAAAGAGGATAAAGCCATGATTAAAACATAAATGAATCTTTAATCTTTAATGAAACATAAGTATACATTTAATTATATAAGTTCTAATGTAAGCAGCCACATACATTTTTCATTATAGGTACATAATATGCCATAGATCATCATCAATTATGCGTTAAACGTTTTACTTTACTGCTTTCAGGTTGGTTTCACGCAACACCCACGTTAAAAAATTGGATACCCATAGGCAAAAAAGAGACAATCTACTATGGACCTGTAGGCCTTTTATTTTACCTTTTGGGCACAGTTTTTCTGGATAGACGGAACCCGAAAAATGCTCACTTATGTCTAAATAATGCTGTAGAGGTTATGGCCAAACATGAGGTGAGTAGAATATACTCGTATGAACACAGTTTGGTGTCCCAGAATCGATTATGTAAAGATTTTGTTTTATACTCGTACTTTCTTAGTTACGTTATGGAAATTTGAATAAAAGCATTGAGTTGAAATGATTCTCATCAGCCTATCTTAGTCCACTGCTGGGCATGTCCCTCTCCCATGCCTAGGCATTCATTCTGATCAACAGCTTTACGTTTCCATCTACTGCTTGATGTCTTCGTGTATTGTCACTCCATCTAGTTTCCGGATGTCCTATAGTACGTTGGCCGATTTTTATTTTTTTAATCTTTTATAGGTTTACACTTGACCGCCATCTCGCCTGATGTTAAGCGACGATGCGGTCTACGATGGAGTGTGTTTACCTAGAAGAAACCGATTCACTCTCGATTTGAAGACACCAAGATTAGAACTAACGGGAAAAACCTAATAAGGCAACTCAATCCACAGCTTAGACTTTCTTATCACATAATTAGAGTCAAACCTCTTCGTCCGTGTCTTTGGAATATCTACTATGAAACGATGCCGCTTCTTCGAGTTACGAGAAGTACGATAGAAAAAATGGCAAGGTGGTATTAGATCAGCAGGTCACTCTCCGAAGTGTATCCGATAAAAACGGATAAGCTAGCAATTTTGTGGCAACGTCTGGCACTAGAGTGTAGCTCATAGGCAAAGGCGTATGAGCGTTTTGGCACGCCTCTAGATTGATTCCAGGGCCTCAAGCCGATATTTTGTTATATTATTTATTTATTATTGATATTTAGCCGATCCACCCCAAAGGTGCGAACAGCACTCCATACAAGAGCGAATCTATCCTTTCTATAACAAAAGTAATTGTACAGATTTTAAGTACTTTCGCACCTTTTATATTAAATAAAATATTAAAATTTCACCTAAAATAGACCTGGTCTCACAGCAGTGCTCATTGATAACACTACTTACAAACACTAATGGATATCAACTAGTACCTCGGAAAAACTCAGTAAGTAACATAACATAAGGGAACTGCAGAAGTGGATACAGGCATCAGTGATGTCAAGCAGTACCTATTATCATACAAGTACATAGGTATATGCAATTTTTTTTTAGCTTAAATTACTAATTTCTATATGGAAGTAGTGCCCAGAATTGCACACCCCGTTTGTTTTAATCACTAATCATCTCCATCGAAATGATTCCGGGATGAGATCGCTTTCCACGGTAAGGCTGCTGACTAGTATTTATATCAAATTGTTGTTCCTTGCCTGTACTTTTGGTTTTATATTGGTATTCACAATAAAGAGAATTTTAGACAAATAATCTTGCAAGATAGAAAATTGTACTTTTTCTATCATATCAAACACATGATAGCAAAGTCGACGCTTACATAAACACTCTGAGCCATTGATTACACCTCTGAGCACTCAGACATGTAATATGAATAGAATCCAGTTTTGTGATATTAGTAGCTGGACAGTCTAGGTCAATTCTCCACAGGATAAGTATATCTATAAGTCTATGCGTCCTAATGTTTAAATCATGTGATATTGAATATGAGAAAATCTTGTTATGTTTTAGTTTTATGTCTATAAATCCGTGCGATAAACAACTTTATAGCGTCTTATGTGACGTAATAGTATTAAATCAACGCGGCGAAGAAGCCAGCATTTTAACTATGATGCCCACTAACTCAGATTACAGAATAAAATGTTTTGTTTTGTAAGCTGAGGCCACTAATATAAAATTATTTATCTCTCTGCCCTATACATGCTCTATAAATATTATACTTTAAACCGAAACCCAGTGATCTTTGTAGAATATTGTTTGGGGGTAGAATAACTAAAGGTGTGTTAGGTACTTGCCCAGGAGACTGAAAAAACTTATCGCTACCAAAAAATTACAGTTGACATTTTCCAAAAAGTAGATACCTTCTTAACCATTTTAGATTATTACAATCTTCATTGGATCTATAATAACGTTTTCTTTAGAACGGAGGGAATAATGAGATAAAAAATTGTGAATTCTTATTTTTAGCCCCGAAGCAAAAACGAAGCGACAAAAACTTTTTGACCTACCTTTTTGAACTTTGAGTGTAGCTGGAATGAAAAAATCACTTGTTTGCTTTTGTTTTGAATAAGTCGATAATGTAGTCCATGTGTCATCAAAATCCATTCAGCCGTTTCAAATTAATAAGCTATATTGTTAGCTGCGGTATGAATCTTAGAGGCATGGGTATTCGCTTTACTTGCGAACATGTGACCTAACATATGGAACAAATCCGTGGGGTTATTTTTTTTCCTTTTTAATTTAACACTTTGTGGCAAATTGCAGCTGAAAATATGGTTATTCCCCGAGGGAACCCGAAACGATCATAAGACAGCAAAGCTACTGCCTTTCAAGAAAGGTGCATTCAATATAGCTGTGACCTCTCAATCACCGATTATACCTATAGTGTACTCTCCGTACTATTTCATTAATAGCGACAAATATATTTTTGAAAACGGAGGTGAGTATCCAATATGTTCTTCTATTTTTACTCACTACATTTGTTTTTGTAATACATAGGTATAGAGTTACAAGACGAGCGCCTGATGAAAAGAAACACAAATCTGTTCAAATCACCACAGTGTCATTTGAATATGTAAACTCCATATCACTACTCGTTACGTAGAGATAAAAGATGATTTATCTCGTTGCCCTGTAGTATCTTTGTAAACCATGCTTTTCAACAATTACACCGGAACACAGTATCGTTTGTACGGTACCGCTTGACTGTAGAATAACTGAGAAAGATGTGGTATTTTCCCTGGCAGATCTGCAAAGAATCTTACTGCTACAACGGCTTGATGTTATAATGCGAGTAGATAAGGAGCTAATAATAGCAGAAGCAGATATGTTATTTTTGTATGCGTTTGGTCTTTTTCAATATATGACCAAATTACTTAATCAGCATTGCCATGCAACATAGCAGTGCAGCATTTAAGGCATAAAACTCTTACTAGTAGCTACAATTAGGTTTTAAAAATTAAATATAGTACTATCTGTGATTTACACTTTTTTTAAATGTTATGTAATCTTGCCACATTTTTATTCCAATATGTCAGTTTTTTCAGATGAAGGAAAAGATCTGTCCTAAAATACAATTGTACAGCGATGTTTCGGCAAAATCAGTTCAGCAGTTTTAAAGATAACTTTGAAAATAAACGCTTTATGGTAACAATCTTAGAAGTAAAATAAGTCTACACCTTTGTTCGTTTCAGGGCACATAGTTATGCGATGTCTGGACCCTATTCCGACGACGGGGCTCACCATGACGGACGTTCCAGCTCTGACAGAACGTGTGCATGCTATTGTACTTAACGCTTACGAACAACTCTCGAAGGAAGTAATGTGCAGATTCCCAGAAGCTGCCCGATAGTGCTTCAGCATAAATTGGGCTTAATAGACGCTCTAACGTTACATTTCTAGACGTTAGAATTTGTAACTTAAAAAAAAGATGTACAGTAAAATATGTATAAATATAAAATTGTAATTTTCAACTAGATTAAATAAATATTACGTTGCACGAAGTACTTTTGTTTCTAATTTATGTTTCGACCCATGCTTTCAAGCGGAATCCCGTTCCGATAAGAGATGATAGTACCTAATAAACGTATTATTCAACTTCGTAAAGTATTTATCCATCTATATTTGACTGTCCTCGTGGCGTGGTTATAAGTCTGCCCACGTAGTCGGAGGTTGTGGGTTCGATTACTACCCAGGAGAAATATTTGTATGATGAATCCAAGTAAGTATATTATGTTCTGGTACTGGGTGTGTTTCTGTGTATCATAAGTAGGTATCAACATGATTACAATTCTATCTGCCTCCAATAATACAAAGTTTCCTTAGTTATTATTAGGCTAGTTAGTGTCGTATGTTATGGAAGAACGGCGTCTGCCGATCCGGAGTCCCCGGGTTGAAAACCACACGCACCACTGTCTTTTTCTAGTCATGTGCGTAAGGCCGCCAACTCAAAACTGTGTAGGAAAACATCGCAAGGAAACCGATATGTACCTAGAATCTTTCGAAGTCATGTGTCATCCACCAATCCTCACAGGGTGGATTATGGCCTTGAATCTCTCTTTGCGAGAGAAGGCCCCGAGCCCCAGCAATGGGAACATTTAGTGGGCTGTTTTATTCTAGTATCTTATGAGAAATCTCCTATCAATAGTTATTAAGGAGGAGGTTAATAAATATATTAACCTCCATAAAATACTTCATCCAGATCAGTTTTGCAGTTTTTGCGTGATAGAGCAACGAACATCCATTCATACTTATAAACTATGTAAGTTATAATATCACTAAGATGGTAGATAAGATTAAATAACTATTTTGAAATTTCACATGGCTGTCCCATCCATATTCAGACAGTTTATATGAGACACCATTCGCAGCCATAATACTTGTAGCGTATAAAAATTACTATTAAAATTAACGTGGTTGTTACACATATTTAATTAGATACCGAGACACTAGCGGATTGACCGACCATATATACGTGAGTGTCCCGTAATCCAATTAAATAAAAAAATTACATTTGTATACAAATTAGTGTTTAAAAAATTTATAGTAAAAAATTCGTTACAACCTCCAAGAAAGGGCAGCTCAATAAAATAATCGACATAAGGCTAATGATAATAATTGTGCCCTACCTGCGCGATCAGCAGTCGATCATAGAAAAATATTTATTTGAACATAGATAAATTATTTATTTATTATTTGGTTTAAAAAATATATTTATTACTACCTAACGCTTCTTCTGCGTTAACCCAAAGTTCGGTATGCAGAAAAAGGTCGCTGAAGCCAACTGTCATAGGTCTCTTTAAATAAAAAACGCTCAACTAACTCCAGTATGTCTAATTTGAATGTCATTGTGCACGCACTTTGTAAAAAAACTCTCATCTTGTCATCTCATCGTCAATGGCAAGCGCGCCACATGAAGTTTAACTTCACGTATATTTTGTAATATATAATCATAATCATACATTGACAGTAATGGTAGGGGGAGCCCATGATGCTAACTTGGGATTTACTCGTTATAGATACCAATTTTTTTTTTAAATTAGTCACTTCACATACTCCGGGTTCCGTGATCTTTGTCATTACAATCATGTTTTTTTACACATTTCTTGGATAAGGAGAAGACCTAATGGATCGCAAAACTTAGGTGATAAGAAAAAAAATCCTGTTAATATTATAAATGTCAATATTTGTATGCTTGTTGCTCAATCACGTCAGAACGTCTTAACGGATTGGGTTGAAATTTAGAACACAATTAGATTATAGTCTATTATTATTTATTACTACACAGTCTACTTTTTATCCCGAGTAAATCACGGCAACGGGAATAAGCGGGTGAAACCGCGAGGCGCATAGCACCGACTCAGGTCTTTCAGCGACTCCGCCTCACTGACTATGTCGTCGGCAAACTGAAGTAACGGATTCACTGTTGACATTGATGCCATATCCTTTCCAGTTCAGTGCCTTGAAAACATCTTCCAGAGCGGTGGCGGCGAACAGTTTTGGAGATATTACCTATCTCCCTGTCTCACGCCTTTCTGTAGCCGTATATGTTTTGTACACTTGTCCTGTAATCGGACCAACATTATGGCTTTGCTGTAAATACTTCTCAACACTTCTAAATATCGATAGTCGATATGGCATCGCGGCAGAGACTGAAGCACTGCCCAGGTCTCGATGGAAACGAAGGCTTTCTTATAGTCCACATACGCTACACATAGTGGTCGATTCGGGTTTCCTGTATAATCTGGCGAAGCGTACGAGTGTGGTTCATGGTGCTTAGCCATTTCGGAAACCGGCTTGGTCGGATGGCTGCAAGTCTTCAAACTTTCGTGCGAGACGATTCGTGATAACCCTTGAAAACAACTTATATACGTAGCTCAGAAGTGAGATGGGTCTATAATTTTCTTCAATAAGAACCTTGTTTGAAGAAGAGCACCACCACACTTCTGCTCCGCGGCGTATTAGCGTCAAATATGGCGGAGTCGAACAGCATCTGGAGAACGTGTGCGTAATCCGCATGCCTCTTTACTGTTTAATGTCTCTAATATCTGAACCACCAAACCGATAATATATTTTTTTTTAAATAAAGAGTGACGTGACGATCAGGACATGTGCCTGATGGTAAGCAACATGCCTAACACATAACAGCACAGTGACACGCAACTATTGGAACATGAAGAGTCCAAATCATTACCTAGCACTGCACTGCGTTCGTCACCCAGAGATCTAAGATCTTCCTTACCATCAGGTACATGTTTTGCTTGAGCAATCATTCTATAATACAAAAATAAATAAAACAGCAGAGAAATTATAGAGGAACGAGAATATAATTTTATACTCGTAGCTTTAAAAAGTGACATCGTTTCATGCTTGATGTTCCAAAGGCTCGAACAGGGAGATTTGAGTCTAGGTTGTGGAATGAGTTGCCTGAGTGGGGTTTTCCGCGATGGTTGATAATCTTGGTGTATTCATGTAGAGTTTAGAAGATACGTGGGAATAAAAAATCTACAAACATACAAGATACGCGCGAAAAACATGACCCTTCTTACGGTTGGGTAAAAATGTGTTGCGTGTAAAGTGAATTAACGGACGATAATATATCTATACTATCTATACTAATATTATAAAGCTGAAGAGTTTGTTTGTTTGAACGCTAGGATCTCGGGAAGTACTGGAAAACATGACCCTTCTTACGGTTGGGTAAAAATGTGTTGCGTGTAAAGTGAATTAACGGACGATAATATATCTATACTATCTATACTAATATTATAAAGCTGAAGAGTTTGTTTGTTTGAACGCTAAGATCTCTAAGCCCTGTAATTTCTCTGGAAACATTGCCCTTCAAACCGGAACACAGTAATGTTTGCACATTACTGCGTTCCGATAATATTTAAAAATCGAGTGAAAATATACAACATGCAGGCTTTCTAACAATAAAAAAAATTAAATTAAACAACGCATTTATAAGTTAACCGATTACAAATTTTAACTTTCAACCACTCTTGCAAGAAAACCTTGCCAAATTTGGGGATCAAAAGTATCCAGATAATATTATTATACATCAGAGTATAAACGCAAGTCATACCAAGTTTCATAGATATCGATCTATGAAACTTGGCATGACTTGGCTTGAATCAAAAGTTTCGATGTGGCATGTATACCCAAACAGTTAAACTGTAGATTTTATCTATTGATAAAAAAGACTGCATATTTTTCTAACTATTGCGACTTACGGAGTGTTTCAAATCTACACGGCTACAAATTTAATACATAGTTAGTAAACATAATGTAGCTAAATATTATAATAAATGGTTATATATTTTTTCGTGTACTTACTTATTCATTTATAAAACAACAATTTTGTTTTTCTTCTTTGTATGGAAATGGAGAAGCATTCTTAATGTACCGTAAGTGTTTATTTTCATGTGTAAGAAGATTATTTGTATTTTATCAGTTAGAAATAACTAAATAGCTTACTTCAACTATCCAAAGTGGGCTCTCGCCGATTCCGTTCTGAATAAAATAATAATAAAATTCTAGAACTATGTCAAAAAATGATTTACAGGCAAACACAGTAGAATCATTAGATCACAGTCTATTAGATTTATACTACAATTAGATTCAGTAAGTCTTTAAATCTTACTAATACTCTATGTAATGTATAATAAAATGTATGTGTATTTTAAATGTATTCCTTATTGTAAGTATGTAGTAAATTATTTTAATTTTATGCTTAGATTTATAAATATGGCTATTTCGATTTGTTGTTTAATGTATTGAATACCGCATTACTGTTTTATATCCTATCCGTACACGGTTGCCTGGAAGCAATCACTCTAAGCGATAAGGCCGCCAATTGAAATGTCTAGCATAAGTTATTCTTAAGTTTCTTTTGTGGTTTTTTTTTTTGTATTTATGTGGCTTTTAATAAAGAGTTTTCTTATCTTATCTATACTCGTAAGTATATATTACTAGCGCCCCATTCCGGCTTCGCTCGGATAATAACCTAGATACCAACTGCAGCGCCATCTGCAGGAGTGATTTATGAATCTAAACCATCCAGGGCCCTACCCAACCGTTTTACAAAAAAATCATTCAAATCGGTCGAGCCGTTTAGGAGTTTACTTACAACGAAAAGTGGCATTGATTTTTATATATATAGATAAATGTGAAAGTTTCGGTGTTCGTTTGTTCAATTAAAACTTAAAAATTTCAAGCTGAGATTTTAAACTCAATTTATATTTTATGGTCTTGGATTACATAAATTACGTTACTTTTTGATCTAAAAAATGTCTAAGCTCTACACAGATGAAGCAGCAAACAGATACTAGTTTATTAGAAGTAAAAATATTTTCCTAACTGACAATTTCGGAGTTGGCAAAAAAACTCATGTTATGCTAATAAACCTTGTCTATGACCTTCTTGCCTCGAATCTCATCATCTTTCCAAGTGCAGATACTCAAGTTTGTTATTCACTTTCTTTGATAGGTAAAGCAAACATCGAGAAAGAACCAAATATTCCAAAAAACCCTTCTAGGGTGTCTCGTCAATCATTTGGACTTTGATTATGTACTTGTCTAGAAGGAGCGTTACGCTATATTAGGGATGTGAACAATTTTTCGGAATTGCTTTTATTTTGAAGATTGACACTTGTTTACCATAAAAAAATATTTGATTTAAAAACAATGGTATTTTCGATTAGTCCATATACAATAATAGTGTCATTTTGAATTTTCCCGCTAAAACACTAACGACGGACATGACGTCACTAGTCGCAAAACATTGGATGCGATTAATGACTTTATGTCCAGTTTATCTATTTTATTTTTATTTGAATACAAACAATCAAAATCATCGTCGCTAAGATCGCAACCTATAATAAAATGCAGAGAAGTAAACAATCTAGTCAGTCTTCGACGACTTTTTTTACGACTAGTAACGTAATAAGCCATATTGGCGTTTGCGGTTACGTGACAATAGATTAAAAATATAGCTCTGAAAATAATTTATAACAAATTTACTAAGTAATATCAAATTACAAAAGTGTGACTTTCGATATTCTATGAATAAACTATCATAAAATTACCCCTAAACATTAATTTGTGTTTAGTGCTAACATCCCTATTGCGACAAAAGTAACAGGCCAGGTTTTAAACCCTTGTGTGCGTGTTACGCAAACAAGACGTCGAATGACGCTGTCCTGAGACACAATTATATTTTTTAAATAGATATAGATAGAAACACTTTATTGTTCACAACACAAAAACAAAAATGAACAAACATTAATTCTTAAATCTAGTAAAACAAATGGCGGCTTTATCGCTAAGAAATTAAAATCAAAACTAATTAATAATAAAAATAAAATCAATGATTTCTGTAACTAAATGACAATGCAAAGGTTACTTACCGATTATAGCTAACGTTTTTAGTACCGTCGCAACCAAACTGACAGACCGAGCTTGCCAATTGTTGGATGATATTTTTTTGGTATTATGCTCGAACGGTCTATCTAGACAAGTGTATAATCTAAGGATTTGGCGGGCCTGGTAGCTAAGTAAGTCTGACTGCAAAGCCGTGAATCATGAGTTCGATCCCCATCCAATGCAAATATTTTTGTGATTAATATAAATATTTGTACCGTGCATATTGTATTGTATTGTATTGTATTGTATCAGCTATCTGGCTCTCATAGTAAAAGCTTTGCTTATTTTGAGTATATATGGTAATATGTGAAATATCCAAAGCATAAGCAGCCCATACTACAATGTTCCCACTGCTTAGACTTAGGGCTTTCTTTCTCAAGGAGAGAGTCAATGCTATAATCCGCCACGCTGGTCCAGTGTGGGTTGGTGGATAACCCATGACTTCAAAAGATTCCAAGTATATATGTCAGTTTCCTCACGATGTATTCCTTCACCGTTTTACGTTAGCGGTGTGAAACGCCCATCAATATTTATTTACTCAAACTGCATTAGGCTAGCATGATGGTTTTGGCAAAGTATGAAGATAAAAAAGAAAAAAGAGAGAGAGAGAAAAGAAAAAAGAGAGAAAAGAAAAAAGAAGAGAAAAATAGCTCCAAGTCTCAATAGTGAGAAACCTGTTGAAAGGATGTTGAGAGGTAAATTTGCGTTAGCTTTTGGTTCAAATCGACTTTTAAGGTAATGTTTACGTCTAAGTAATACTTATTTATTTTCTGATTTTTAGTTTTATCACGATTCATTTTAATTAAAAATGTGCTCGCGAGTATTGTTTTGGACTAGAACAGTTCGACTGTCCATCTCGGTACTAAGTTAAGTAAGTTATACCTATAGTATCCATATCGACAGCAGCACCAGGTTTTTAACCATCATTACAAACTCCGAGTAGTAAACTAACTCTATTATCTTTATTACATTTACATTCTTTAACTAACTTTACTTTTTACTTTCCTCGAAAATTTATACAAAGTACAGCCTGAAATTGGCCTCTTTAAGTCTCCTAATCTTTACACAAATATGACAGTAAGTCTGCGTCGACCTACGACCATTGCCTTATTGCCTACATAAAAGTTACGGAGCTAGATGAATAAATAAATATATAGTTAACGATTTTCAAAAATAAAAGTCATTCTTGTCAGTTTAAATACACTAGGTATATATAAAACAGTTGTAAATTTTTGCAACCATTGCGACTTAAGTAGTGTTTCAAATCGTACACGCCATGAATGCAATATTATTTATTAGTACCATAGCAATAATCTACATTGCTGTAAAATTAATAGGTAGTAAGCATAATATAGTTAAATATTATAGTAAATGGAGTTTATATTTTGTGTATTCTCTAGTAATTACAACAATTTTGAATGTTTACTATGTGTGGAAAGGGGAGACATGTTCATAATATGTCGTAAGTATCTATATATTCATTTTCGTATATGAGATAATTATTTATATTTTGTCACTGAAAAAACAACTAGTTTGGTTCAACTATCTAAAATGGGCTCTCGCCACGGAGTCTAAAAAACACCAATTTCTTGGCCTTGGTCTGGTTTATGGCTTAAGAAAGAACTGGCAGCGACCATTAATTTGTAACCCCTGCAGACCCACCCACCTTGTAGCTTCATCTTATTCTCTCCCATTCTCACTTAAGGCTTGTTCGCATTAGGCTAGTAATTTAGCCTAGTGGCGAGTAATTTAGCAACTAAACGTGTATGAACAGTGAAAATTTAGTCGAGTAGTTTAGGAAGTGATTTAGTCGAGTCAATCCATTTTGTTCTATTTTCAACGGGCGAGTAGCACCCCTCCACCACGCGTTCGTTGGAAGCGGTGCGCTCATTGGCTCGCCGATTAAACAGGTTCAAACTTGTCGAATTAGTCGAGCGAAAAATAACTTCAAACAATTTTCCAAATACGAAATTGTCTGTGGAATAACTTATTTTATTGATCACACAAATTTCCTCAATCACCTCTTCTAAAATAGCCATTACGATTCGATAAGATTAGCTTATTCATTCGTTTATTTTATTCCGTTGTAGGATCTTCATGTTGCGAAATGCTACTCACTTGTGAACTGTACTAAATCACGGTACGAACGATTTTTGAATAGTAGCGAGTATTTTAGCTACTAAATTACTCTCTACTTGACTAATTTGCTAGCCTAATGCGAACAAGCCTTTAAGGCTTGTTCGCAATAGAGCATATAACAAAAGATAAGAAGATTGCAGTATTTTGCACTTGATTTTTTATTTTGAATTCCTTGACTTGACTTGAATCTATTCTAGTGCAGCACAGTTATACTTGCACTTATCTACCCCTTTGTAGATAGTACCTCTGACATTAAGATTCACTCTAGGAAGTCACGTATTCTTATAAACCATTTTTTTTTCATTATCTTTGTATCATCGAATCTCGTGCGTAGTTTTAAAATCGAACTCCACTGATTACGATGACGAGACGTCTCATCATCAGAAAGAAAATTCTCAGTGAAGATTTGAAAGGAACCTATGGCACTTGTTCTCACTTAGCCGTACCTACCGTATTTTATTTTCCGTTCTTTAGCTCGCGAACTACCGAGTTCCTATCTCTCCTAAACGTTGCAATTCGCTTTAGCTCTCAACGACACTGCAATACTAATACACTCCACATTTAGTTTCTGAAATCTTTATTGCATTTCACTTGTCCAAAGCTGAAGTTTTATATGGAGTCAGCCAAACTAATACTAGGATACCTGTAATTTTAGATCGGCGATTAAATGGATACTACCAATGACAAGGTTCCATGGTATAACATGGCATTTGGAAAATGCCCAAGTAATGGAAACATGTTCTTACGCTGTCATCGTATCAAACCATCAGTCTTCTTTGGATGTCGCCGGTACGTACTACTTACTATACTTGTATAAGTATTGAACTATTGAACTAGGTGAGCTACTTCGTTCACATACGCAGATCTTACGGACGTATTAGCAGGACGTAAAAGTAGGTACTCACTGTAAAAAGCGAGTAAAGTTGCTGACCATACAAAAAATGCTTTATTCAATTTTGTATTTTTTAGCTACACCAACACTAGTAATAGACTATAGGCCCATGAATAAAATTATTAAAATATATTTGGTTAACGGGCCTGTCTATAAGGTCCATAAGGTCTAAAAGTATCCAACATAGCTGCAAATGTCAAGTTTACCTATACGGTTTTTCAAAACATTACGAAGAGTGTGTAGCTGATCTGCAAGATCTGATATATTTTTCTATAGTACAATCTTAGCTCAAAAAAGTGCCATCTTTTCATGGTTAATATTCCAAAGATTCGAATATAACCATGCAAAGATGTCACTTTATTCAATGAGGTTTGTCTCCATTTCCGAAATAAGACCCTTCAAACGGTTTCCCCAAAGCAAAATCACTCGATCGTAGACCGCATCATCGCTTAGTATCAGGTGACATGCCAACTAAGCGAAAACGTATCATTGGGTAAATTTAAAAAAATACAAAGATGGATTGATATTAAAATATTTGATAAAACATTACAACGTGGATAGTTTTAAATATTACAATTTTAACGGTTACTCATTTACCTATTGGGAGTCAGTGATAAACAGAGATCATGTACAGAGGTATTTATCTATGTACAGCTTTAGGTTCGGTTCAGTTTAATTTTAGATATATCTTAGTTTTCTATTCTACCTAGTTATTTATGTTATAACGTTTTTAGAAATAGTAAGGATCAATAGTCTAAAGACAACAGTGTTGCCTCGGTGTTGTCACAACGCCACACATCACAACACCGAGGTCTCTTCGATCACTGACATTGAAAATGTTAACATTTTTCATATAGTCTCATAGAATACTTAGCAATTAGTATGCACAGACTGAGTAGAGAGATACTCTTAAGTATGTACCGAAATCGCCGCGCGCGTAGTTATTGTTTGATGTCTATAATATTTGAACTACTCGTTTGATGTTGTTGAAACATTGACGGAACAGTATTCAAATAGCATTCTTTCAAACAAGAAAAAAGAAACTTAACGACGCAAGAATGAGTTATAACCAAATTTAGGGGATGATTGGCCCCTTAAACCGGTCTGTCTTTTTGAAAAATATTTGGAAATAGTTGTCTGACGAACATATATTACAAATGGAGTACGATAATTTAAGAGAAGTCAAGTCATTGTTTTTGGGAGTTTTAAAGGGTCTGTTAAGCAATACGGCCGCCGGAAAGTGTCTGGGAGTGTTGGAGCCTTATTTTTAAAGATTTGGCCTAAAACAAACGGGAAAATCAGTTATTAGAAAGTACGTGAAGCAAGTAATATTTTTATGTAGGTACCTTCAGTATCTCAAAATTGCCCGTCTAAGCAAGTTACCGGGTGAGCATGTGTTCTTAGTACGTACTAACTCTATTCAATCGTCCACAATTTGTTCATCAGAAAATACGTGACGTCTCATGGCGCTGGGATCTTGGACTATTATGTTAAGCCTTAGATGTAGGTACCTTCAGTATCTCAAAATTGCCCGTCTAAGCAAGTTACCGGGTGAGCATGTGTTCTTAGTACGTACTAACTCTATTCAATCGTCCACAATTTGTTCATCAGAAAATACGTGACGTCTCATGGCGGTGGGATCTTGGACTATTATGTTAAGCCTTAGATAGTTTAGATAGCTAAGGTTTAAGCCCTTAGATATTTCTGTCGATTGGCGTTTTAGCGATTATTTTGGTGAACTACGTTGGTCCAGCAGTTTGATCCGCTATTTAAACTTAAAATAGTCGCGAGTAAAAGATATAATATAAAAAAACTGACTCCAATTTAGCGCACTTACCTTCTTTAATGCATTTCTTTGGATATTTCAGGTTGGTTTTACGCAACACCCACATTAAAAAATTGGATACCCATAGGTAAAAAAGAAATAATGTACTACGGGCCTATAGGGTTCTTTTTCTATCTTATGGGGACATTTTTTCTGGATAGACGGAACTCAAATAATGCTCATTCGACTTTGAATACAGCCGGAGAGTATATGATCAAAAATCAGGTAAGCAGTGTAATTACCACAATTTTCACTATTAACATACTGGACGACTATTCCGTTAAGGTGACTGTCGCCTGCGCAAGTTTGCCTTTGCGGTGTGATGGTAGACGCAACTGGACTGGACTAGTGCAGCTTTAGGTTTATTTGTGAAGGGTTAAGATGACGGCACCATGGTTATCGCAGCTCGATAAGCACTAAACGAGCTAAACGAGGTGCGATAACGCGCGCACTCTCCTTGAAAAAGATCGCCGGACGCGATCGAAAGTTGAATCGGACTGGACTGACTATATATATCTAACGTGAGTTACCTATTTGTTTAAAATGTGTAATAACCATGTTAGTTTTCATTTTTTTTTTTTTTTTTCATACTAAAATAAATAAATTAAGTACTTAAAATTAAATGGTATACACAACTACACACTACTACTTATACACTAATATTTTAAATGTGTGTCAACCTGTGCCCATTTATCACAAAATATTCTGGGCATTGTTTAAAGAACGCGCACCACGGCAATTTTTTTTTCTGAGATATAAAGTAAAGTAAGTCATATTTTATTTGCCATATAATAATTACAATTAAAGATTATTCAAAAAACAGGTTTACAAAAAAATGACCATACGCTATATCGCTTTTACAATGGACCCCAAACTAAGCAAAGCCTGTATTTTGGGCGCCCTATATCCGGTTAACAAAATAGTTTGCGCTTAGCTTATATTCCCCTAAAGGCACAAAATGAAGTTAAAATTATGTAATAAAAGACAATTAATTACATTTTAAATCTATGAATTAAGATGTTAGTCAGAAGCTTAATGTAATTGAGATAAGTAAACATATATTATCTTTATCACATAAGGTGTAAATGTGCTCGTGTGTGTGTGCGGCTTGCGCGCTCTGTATGCGTAATGTGTATACGTGTGTGAGGGTGTATGTGTGTGTGCGTGAGGGAGGGTGCGTGTGTGTATGTGACTCCATTAGTAGATGTTATTTCTCTAAAATTGTTGAGATCAGTGTGTGTGTGTGAGGGTGGTACCTGTGACAAAAAAGATCCTCTACAGTCAACTCACTGAATGAAATTAATTGTACTATTTGAGAATATGACAGCGAACATAATCACTATTGCAATTTCCTCTTACTCTCGAAAAATGAGCCACTGAAGACATCCAAGCGTCTAGCAACCAAGTTACGAGTAAAAACGTTATATATATTGAGGGAGACGAGAGGCGAACACAGTTAGCTTTAGGAAGCTTAAGATGCCGCGGGCGACTACGTTTACTGGAATCAGGTTCAGATGGCAGGTGGTGGCTTTTAACAACAGCACGAAAACCAAATAGTTGGCTTACTGTCAACACTGAAGCTTCCTTGTAAACTTCAAACTCAGCTACCTTAGTAGCATTATCCCAGTTTTTCCTGTGAAAGATTGGCACGGTGTCCTCTGCGTAACATAAATATTATTTGTACATTAGGTATGGTGAGCCTCAGGAGCTCGTTAATATACACAGTAAACATAAACAACTAAAATTCCTTGCGGTGCGCCAAATGCTATAGGTAGTTCACAACTCTGCAGAGATCCTATCTTAACAACCTGACGTCTATTGGAGAGGTAGCTCGTGAACCTTTCGAGCGCAACTCCTCTAATGCCTAGACTTTCTAGTTTCTTAGGAATATAGACGGCAAACAACCAGTCAAACGCTTTAGCGAGATCGATAAATACAGCAATACATCTCCTCCCATCGTCCAAATAGCTGGCTACCGTTTCAGTCAACAGCTCGGCGTCCTCGGTGGACCTCCCACCCACGCCGGAACCCAAATTGGCGATCACTGAGAAGCTTGTTTCTCGAGGAAATTCACCAACCAGCCTCCTGTTGCCTAGTTTTTCTAATATTTTCGAGACCACACTGCAACGAAATGGGCCTATAGTTATCTATGGGATAACGACTACAGTTTTCCAGCGGTCCGGGAATGAACCCGTAGACATGCTTAGATTACATATATCATATATCTTAATATATATAAATCTCCAGTCACGATGTTTGTCCGCGATGGACTCCTAAACTACTTGGCCGATTTTGATCAAATGTGGACACTGTGTGTAGATCGATCCAACTTAAAAGATAGGATAGTTTTTATTTCGATTAATCTTAATAAATATAAATCTCCTGTCACGATGTTTGTCCGCGATGGACTCCGAAACTACTTAGCCGATTTTAATCAAATTTGGACACTGTGTGTAGATCGAACCAACTTAAAAGATAGGATAGTTTTTATTTCGATTAATCTTAATAAATATAAATCTCCTGTCACGATGTTTGTCCGCGATGGACTCCTAAACTACTTAGCCGATTTTAATCAAATTTGGACACTGTGTGTAGATCGAACCAACTTAAAAGATAGGATAGTTTTCATTTCGATTAATGGGCTTTATGTGACAGTATCCGAGCGAAGCCGGAACGGGCCGCTAGTATAAAGTATAAGTATGTTAGTAGCTTGTAGTGGCAGTGTAGTAACAAACAATATGTCTGAATATCATTCAGACCTCAGGTCGCTAGGTAAACGGTGCTGTTAAATAAAGAGGCTAGGCTTTTGGTTCAACGGCTGATTAAGCTAGTTGGCTGCGACCAGAGTTTGCATATACTACGTCTAGAGTGGGAACAAACGCTTTACACCGAAAGCACGGGTCTGATCGCTCTTTCCTTGTCACTCTTGTGGAAGCATCCAACTTTTTGTCGCGGCACATCACTCTGTTGCCATATCAAGTATGCACGTAATCTGATTACGATTGGTACAATGGAACCGTGCGGAAAAACGTAATCTATTTACTTATTCTCTATCTAAGGCTGCGACACATACCCAACTCCACTAGCGACCACGATCCCATAAAATAGAATAACAGAAAAGCTCAGTAAGTGTTGATATGCATGTTATGGTGATGCGTCTTGCATAGAATGCATGCCTTTCATTTAAGTTGATGTTAATGTTTCTATCTACTAACGGAACCGTAAGTCGCGAGTCCGATTTCTATCCAAGATACGCTGTATTTGTTACTAGATATCCGCCCCGGCTTCGCCCGTGGTACATTATATACCACTCATCGGGATACCCGTACATATCCAACGATGAAAGAATGACTGAAATCGGTTCAGTCATTCCTGAGAATATCGCTTTCAAACAAAAAACCTCTTCAGCTACCTGCTACGCCACCTGTCGGAAATTGGTCGTACCAACTCAGATTTAGAAACAAATTTGATAAGCAAAGGTTTATATTCAATGACGCAATCTTAGACACATGACACATGCTGTCATGGTGTCATGTCAAAGCACGAAAACTCTCAAAAAGGAATATTTTTTCCCATTTTTGTTACATTCTTGATTCATGCTCCGCTTCTATTGATAGTAGCGTTATGTTCTATAGCCTATAGCTTTCCTCGATAAATGGACTATCTAATAGAAAAATAATCTTTCAGTTCGGACCAGTGCTTCCCGAGATCCTAGCGTTCAAACAAACAAACAAACTCTTCAGCTTTATAATATTAAGTATAGATGAGAATGAATGTTCTCTGTGCCGAGGTTTTTATACTACATATTATGTATAAGGCGTACATTAACAATGAAATCGATACTAAGGATATTTAGTATTTAGTTATACCGAAATATGTTTGTATGCTAAATCAAACGTACTAATTTCATTAATTTTAATATTCCAGGTCAAAATGTGGTTATTCCCCGAGGGCACCCGAAACGACCAAAAGAACGTAAAGCTACTCCCTTTCAAGAAAGGTGCATTTATTATAGCTGTAGCCTCTCAATCACCGATCATTCCTGTTGTTTACTCTCCATACTACTTCATTAACAGCGACAAATATATTTTTGAAAACGGAGGTGAGAAGTCTTCTAATTTCTAGATAATTAATGAGTTAATAGTAGCGAAAGAAATGCCTAGATACATTTTTCGGCAAAAAAGTGTGGGTATCTATGTACTTCTTCTTTTTATTCCTCGAATTAAGAAGTCTAACTTCAAACATTGAATACATAATATTTTCATCGCAAAAAGTATTAACCTGAAGTTATAAACAATGTTTTCTAAAATGTCGACTAGAACATTTCAGGGTTTCGGTTTTTCGTAACGGTGAGGGCGCACATCATAAAAGTTTACTCTCATTATTGTCCCCTTATGCACCAAAATAAGTATAACATAAAAAGCAATAAGTAAGTGACAGGCAACCGGATCGTAAGTGGTCACCGCTTACCAGGAGCAGTCGTAGCCTCAAATTTTGTTAGGGATCACCTATAATAATACGATATGTCAAGTAAATACTTAACTAGTAGAGCCGTACCAGTGCTCTTTCAGTTGTTTTCTCGGGGTAAAAAATAGCCTACGTACATTCGATGTTCGACGCTGTAATACGTAACTTATTATTTTGGCCGTAAGTACTCAATTCATGCGAAATTTCGTGTAAGGATTATAAGATCCTCAACTAAGTTTAAAACATTTTACTTACTATGAAGTAAACTATTAAAATCAAGTGCTACAAGAAGTTTACTAATTAAATTAAGAAGCAGTTCAGCTTATTGAATTGATATCAGACCCTGGTTGCCATCTAGCACCAAAGTACAAGTCAAAACAAATGAAACATTTATGTCGCTTAATTACGTAGTACTAAAATAGGTACCGCCGCGCCGTTTTGTTTGTTTACAATTTTTTAATTACTATTGTCTTATAATAAAACATGATAAACGAAAGCCCTGAACCGCACTCCCAAACTTCTTACAATATGATCTTTTTCGCAATTTTGGGAGTGCGCTCCCAAATTTTATTTATAAATACCCATTAGACTACCATTACCTACCAAAGATTATTGATAATTATGTTGATGATTGCGCCACAGTCTTGTTCTACCCTACAACAACAAGCGAACCCATTATTTAATGTTTAACAATTTCACTCCAGTAGACTCTATCTATGGCGTTCTTTGTTTCAGGGCACATAGTCATGCGATGTCTGGACCCTATTCCGACAACAGGACTCACCATGGCGGACGTTCCAGCGCTGACAGAGCGCGTGCATGCTATTGTACTTAACGCTTACGAACAACTTTCAGAGGATATAAAGTGCAGATTCCCGGAAGCTGCCAACAGTTTGCAGAATAAATTGCAATAAATCGCAACTAATAGTTATTTGTTGTACAAGAGTGCAAAGTTGCTTTTTAACCGCGTGCTCAATTGTTATAACCCCGCAAGCGAAGGATTCTACAATCACGAGCACAGCGAGTGATTCAAAAATTAGAATCCTGCAGGTCTACTACGAAGTCCGATAAACGATGTATCGGCCGAAGTTATGGACGTTTTATACCACTAAACACAATCGGTCGGTTGATGACACAAAAACTGTCAAATCAGCGTCGGTCGGGATGAACGAAACGCCCAATCAGATCAACCAACCGACTGTGTTTCGTGGTATAAAACGTCCATATCTTCGGCCGATATATCGTTTATCGGACTTCGTAGTAGACCTGCTGAGTTTCTGAGCGTTGCAAGTGAATCAAAAGGGCACAAGGTGAAAAAATGTTGCATTTGAGTGCAACACGTAATTTTTCATCCCGCCTTAGAAAGGAAATGACTAAATAAATGCTTTGCGCCATAGATCATAGAACTCTACGATAGTAGTTCTACGATATTTGCTTTGCGCATTATTAATAGTTTCAGTCAATTCTGTTGACGGCAAACAAACTTCTTTGTCGCTAGAATCACTTATTTCGGGTTTTCACTTGTTTTCAATTATCCTTTTTTCCACCTAAAGTTTTAACTTTGAGTTTATTTAGCTATTTAACAATAAGCAATAACAATAAATGACGTGAAAATATGGAGAGTTGCCCGGTTGAGTTAAGGAGTGTCATCTGGGTACATGAAAAAGTATTCGCCCGAATGCATTAAATTATGGTAGCGCCACATTACCATCAGGGTAAATTTTAAAGGAAATAAAGAAACGTACTTTTTAGTATTCATGAAAAAAATATTCTAGCTACCTACATGTTTTCTCAAAATAGTAATTAGGTAGATCATTGATGTTATATTTATTACATTATTTTGTAATACGCAAGTAGTTGAAATTTTCTATTAACTATTTTAGTCGTTATTAAATATTGAATTATTTAACTCGGCATACTTCAATTCGTGTACAATTGATTATTTCATAGCATCTTAAATGTTCTACCATCTGAGATAACTTTCCTCATCTCTATTCTCCATAAGTGAAAAGAAAATTGCGCCCTAAGTTTCCGAGTTTTTAACAATTAAAAAATAATATATGTATAATGAATTCGGCACCAAGAAGGAAGAATTAAATAGGTTTATGCTTTGAATTCAAAAACATAGTGCACACGATGTTCTAAATTCAAATTTACTTTTCTCTCTAGAGGGTAAAAACGAGTTTTTTGCTCTGATATCTAGGAGTAAAAGTATTCAATCTGAGGAGTGAAAGTATTCTTTCCGAGCTAGTGGGATGAAAAAAATTGTTTATTTTTAAATCGCTCCTCGCTTATTTCGATGTAATGAATATGGGAGCTTTCGGGAAGTATATCCATCCGAACAAAAAAATGGTTGTCTGTAAAGTCGGTTGGTTTACAGACGATAGTTTAACGTGACAACGTCATAACAAAACATTGATAGATTTTGCGCAAACGTCCAATGAGCGTAATGGGACATAACGGGACACTTTTTCGTGCCTGCAGCCGGCGTCCATCGATTTTTTAGATGTTGTCACGTCAAAAAGAAATATTAGAATCGGTTCGAGCGTTCTCGAAATATCAGATAAACATACATAGGAGTAAAAAAATGGTTCACGAATTGGCAACCTCCTTCTTTTTGGGAGACAGAAAAATTATGTAGGCTTATGAAAAATATTTTGTAATAGACTTAAGATATTATAACAATGTAATAGAATAATGGACGTAAGTACAAAAAAAATGTGTACGCTTAAGACCGCCCGGCAGAAGCGAAAACTAAAATAAAAAATACTTACTTATATTTGACTGCCCTAGTGGCTTAGTTGGTAGTAGCTCTGCCTGCGAAGCCGAGGGTCGTGGGTTCGATCCCCACCCAGTGCAAATATTTGTGTGATGAATTCAAATGTTTGCACTGTGTCTGGGTGTTTCTATCTATACTTATAATAAAACTGTAACGGGTCGAATTCTGTACATTGAAGATATTTTGAAAATTTTTTTTTGGGGCACTCCATAGTCGATACTGATGGCGAAACTGCATTTTTTTTTCTTTCATGTCTGTCTGTCTGTCTTTCTGTATAGGGATCACGCATCACGCCGAAACTACTGATTCAATTCAGCTGAAACTTGGCATGATTTTAGTTTATACTAAGGACATTGCTGTAGCCTACTTTTGATCCCCAAATTCTGATCGGTTTTCTTGCGGGAGGGGGTGAAAGTCAGAATGTGTATTTGGTTGTAACTCATGTTTGCGTTGTTTAATTTCATTAATTCTTTTTTTGTTAGAAAGAACACATTTTTTACATTGCCCCGTCAAAATTTGAACAATATCGGTCTGTTGGTTCGGAAATTACACAAACATTAAATAATAACGACACGCGCGGCGCGTTCGGTACATACTAACTTCTAAGTATTCTGTGTATCACAGACGATCCACAGAATATCTAGATTCAAGATTCTAGAAAGTGCCCACGTGATCGCGTCGCGTCGTCTTGGATGACAAAATAATTGTCAAAATATATTTTTGTGTGGAAAACAAACATCATTCGGTTATAATCGACTTCAAACAAGGAGGATGTTCTCAATCGGGTTGCATGTTTTTTATTTGATTTTATTTTACGCGATAACTCCGCTAATTGTTAGTTGATTTTGATGTTTCCTTTTTTGTTTGGTAGAAAATATTTCAGAGGTGATCTTAGATATCGAAAACAGGGAGGTAGTTTTTCAAATATCAACATGTACGACATAGTTATACCTTTATATTGAATTAAATTACCTGTCATTGAAGAAGATTTTTGTATTTTGGAGAAAACATATCAGCATAATAAGTAGCAGCATAAACAACCCATTAAATGTTCCCACTGCTGGGCGTCGGGGCCTTCTCTCGCAAGGAGAGAGACAAGGCTATAATCCACCACGCTGGCCCAGTGTCGGTTGGTGGATGACATATGACTTAGAACTTAGATTATAGGTAGATTTCGGTTTCTTCGCGGTGTTTTCCTTCACCGTTTTAATTACCGGCATTCCGAACATGACTCTGAAAAGATAGTGGTGCGCGTGGTTTTGAACCCTGGGTCTCCGGATCGACAGTCGCCGTTCTCCCGACTAGGTTAGCTGTAACTTACTAGACCAGCCGTAACTTATTAGAAAACGTATTATTTCAATCCAAATACTGTTTAAAATTTAAAGGTAGTGTTCAACAAGCTTGGGTGACCGAAGCAGTCCGTTGTTAGGGTTCCGTACACAAAGGGTAAAAACGGAACCCTATTACTGAGACTTCGCTATCCGTCCGTCCGTCCGTCCGTCTGTCACCAGGCTGTATCTCAAGAACGGTGATAACTAGACAGTTGAAATTTTCGCAGATGATGTATTTCTATTGCCGCTTTAATCATGGCGGAACGTATCAAGTGATCGGGTTGAAACTTGAAATAGAATCAGATTAAAGTCTGGAAGAACACATAGGCTAAACATTGCCTATGTATAAGTACTCTATGTATTACGTAACAAACATCCAAACAGTGACATTCATAATATTTACAGGACAACGTTGGAACGGCTGAACATATTTGGATGGAATTCGAAGCACACGTAGTTTGAACTCAGAAATAGCAAATCGGTTACTTATAGGTTACTGTGACGTAGGAAAGACTAAGCAAATTTGGTAGAAAATTGAAACAGAGATAACTCATAGTCTGAAATACCACATTTATGTGTTTATTACCTATCAACCTGAAAAGAAGCATGGGCCCTAAGAAAACAAATATTAACTATCACGTCAAAACGGCAAAACGATATGGGTTGACATACGAAACACATATAGTTTAGAGTCTAAAATTTCACATGGGCTAATAAGTCTACATTTTCATTTAACTCCATATCAATATAAGCATATATTTTCGTCAGGAACTTGATGTGATGGTAAGGTAAAAGCCAAAAATGAAAAAATATGCACCCGTTTTGGCGTAGATAATATAGGTGATTTGCGTTCACAATCAAAATAACAAGCAACATAATATTCTCATTAGACGGCGCTAATGCCAGTTTAAATCTAAAAGCACTAAAGGCCATTTAAATCGATGTTTTGCTATTGTGGTATGTATTTTTTTCTTTTATCACTAGGTGGCGTTACTGGTATTCTAAATTGTACTAATAAGATTTTGCTGCTAAAAGGATTATGATGTCAAATTTGGATTCTTTCGTTCTTGATTTTTTTGTGTGTTACCTACAATTAAATTCATACATTATCATTTCACTAGGACTTGGCTTAGATTTACGGGTTCAACTTGCTTGAATATCATTAAAACTCAAAATTTTAATTATTTTGATTCCACACAGGCTTCGTTCAAAATTTTACGCCGGCGAAGTCGCGGGTAACAGCTAGAAAACAGCTTGCGGATAAAAAGAAATAGGTAAGTAAGTATCAGATCATGCACATTAGCTTCAGACTTTTCATAATGTATCCTATAAAAAATCCTACAAACTTAACACTTGCGGCTATGTTCGATACCACGAAACCTTACTAAGTATGTTTGATTTTGTTTAAAAAATGAAAAATAAAGATGATAAAATTAAATACATTTTTGTGTGGAAAAACAAATTCACTCAAACTCAAAGGTTTTTCAATGACTACTTATCCCAATATTTGACGTACGATACTTCCAATTAATGTATAAGTCCGTAACATCTGCTTACGCGAACGAAGTAGCGGGTTCAGCTAGTGTATAATAAGTATGTATTTAAAACTATATAAGTATTATATCAACTATCTGGCTGCCATCACACAAGCTTTGCTTATTTTGGGGTCAGATGGTGTTGTGTGTGAATTGTCCACCAATATTTATTATTATTTATATTTATTTATTATTTAAAGATCACTAAATAATTTTAATAATTAAAAATTAAAATTATTTAAAAATTGAAAATCATAATATACCTAGTAAGCACAGCAACACGAGAATAACATGTGCCGAAATGATTAGTATCTATGGCCAAGAATAAATAAAAAAAAATATTACGCGGTTCGGAAATGGCGTAGTGAGTACTTAAGGCCGTCACAGACGTAGGACGTGGACAGTCGAGGATTTGTATAGAAAACATACGGAAATATGTCCAGCTATGAAATATGAAAATATATAGCTATAGCTACGTATAGCTACATATATATAGCTACGTCTGTGACGGCCTTTACTCTGTGGAAATGGCGTTCGACTAGCAAATTTGTTTATATTTGCTATTTATTTATTTTATAGGTATTTCGCTAAAAATGCATAAATATGTTGTGTTTAAAGTGTAATTGTAAGTGCTGTGATAAAACAAGTAATACGAGTATATTACAACAAAAACTTTTTTGAAATACAAATTTAATATTTCGTGTTAATGACATGAATGTGGTAAGTACTGTGGTACCTAAAAGTTAATGTCGGTATAAAAAGATATAAATATAATAAAACACAGATACACAGGGACTATATTATCTTTCTCGCTCTGACGCGCTTGTTCACTGTATTTGTTTCTCGCTCTAGCATCCCGAGTTTACCCGAAAAGTTCTTATCATACTCGAGCGTGACGGATCATTTCAGTTCACACCCCATGAAAATTCTGTCCTAGGTGCGCCCAAAGAAGTTTTCACTTCAAAAAGTAACGTTACGTACGATTATTATCCAAAATAGGCCAAACCTGTGACTATACATTTATTTGGGTACGTTCTTTGCGACGAGTCCGACAAACTTTCGGTGCTGCTGCGTTTTAGAACGACCGACTCCCGGAATTCTCAACATAACGTCACTATGACTTCTTAACAAGTTAGATTTTTCGAATTTTTATGATCTACTATTTATTTGTATTTGTATTGAATCTGTACAAGTTAAGTGTCGGTTTGTAAAATTAGGTCCTTACATAATATATGAAAGTGGTGTTTCGTAAGGGAGGAACAAAGTCGATTTTTTTATACTTTTTATAAATACCTACTTAATATATTTTTAGTCAAAGTGATGTACCATTGCTATCTATGCACTAACAACACCCCTCCTCCCCTTCGCCTCCTCTTCAACTTGCACTCAGTTTGGACAGCTTTCAAATTATGCTACTTACTTACAAACTTATACTGCCAAAGTCAAAGTCAAAGTACTTTATTCATAAATGTACAATTTACACGTCAATTAATAAAAAATAAAAACAAAAGAAAGAGCATACAAATTGTATACATTTTCAAAGTTTGAAACTACTACTTTACTGTATTACAATAATTATTGTACAGAAAACTGTCAAGCATTATACGAGTATAATGTCTTTATAGCAATTGTACTAACCTATGTCAAATTTATTTATTTACATTTTTATGGGAACTTTGCCATCACTCTCTAAAAATTCGCTGTAACTATAAAAAGTTTGATCGATAAGCCAGCACTTTAATCTGTTTTTGAAGCTGCCGAAACTTGGGGCCGATAAAACTATTTTGGGAAGAGCGTTATAAACTTCCGGTCCCATTATGTGAGTTAACTTCTGTGACCTCGTGAGAGAGTGTGGTATAACATCCAGCTTGTCGGCGTTGCGTATGTTGCGAGAATGTCTCTCTCTTCGCGTGTTGTACGATTCTAGATTATTTTTACATACACAGCCACTTGATAGATCAAGATAGCAGGTAAAGTAAGTATACCAAGCTCCTTGAAATATGGTCTGACGGATGTACATTGCGATACGCCAACAATGGCACGTACGGCACGTTTTTGGGCGCGGAACGCACGCTTCCAGTCGGCAGCGCGCGCGTATAGCTCGGCGCCGTATTGTAACCGTGAATGCACTGTAGCGAAGTAACATGCACGTGACACTTCCGTAGACACCACTCGGGAAACTCGTCTTAGCGCAAAGCACGCACTGCTAACTTTAGCACACATCTTGTCGATGTGATGTTCCCACGTCATGCTGCGATCAATCTCGAACCCCAAAAATGCGGTGTTCTGTACCTGCTCAATCCTAACACCATTTAGCGAGACTTTTAGCGGTTTTGTATGGTGTCCCGACAGACAAAAGTGAATATAGTGTGTCTTTTTGAATTTAGCATAAAACCGTTGGCGCTAAACCATGAATTTAAGCCGTTTATTACAAAATTTAATTTCTCTTCTAATTCCTCTATTGAAAGAGCTGTGACTACGGCAGCCACGTCATCCGCATACATGAATATGGCTGCACCCTTCACGGCTTCGGGTAGATCGTTTAGTAGGAGAGAAAACATAATATTAGAGACTGACGAACCCTGCGGTACTCCCATAGACGAAGGCAACGGGTCTGATTTGTTCTCGCCATCGCCAGCATCCACTACTTGAGAGCGGCCTCGTAACATGTCAGTCAATACCTCGTATGATTTCCCAGCTATGCCATAGTGTTTCAGCTTTAAAGCTAAGGTCTCAACATCCATGGTCTGGTACATCGAAGGCCTTCGATAAGTCACAGCGCTGCTGAATCTTATTATTATTTTATACCCTGAAACAGGAGGTCACCCATTCTTATGTTACGAAATAGTAGGTATAGGCGAACTGTTCAACAAATGTATTTGTGGGTTGAAAAGGCCAAGGGTCACACTATAGTAGATTCTCTTTCCTGCTTTCCTTCGATGTGTTGGTTAAAGGCACTCCCCTGATGCTCGTAGCATGCAGATCCAGCGGGGGTGCGAAGCGGGCGTTGACGCGGTCGGGTGGAGATTACTAGTAGGTGTCCGCCGCTCCGAGACTTCGCAGTGGTGAGAGAAATGGGTACCGATGCTATTACGATGAAGTTTAGGGTTAGCTCTGAACTTTGGATCCTGAATCTTGGATCCTGAACCTTGGAGCCTGAACTGAGGACCCCAATCTTTGAATTTGGATCTTTGGACCCCACTTTTATTTGTACTTTTTTTGTAGCTACTAGTTTATTATATGAATACTAGGTAGTTATCTACCACTGTTTTGTTATAACGTTGTCACGTTAAACTATCGTCCGTAAACCAAACGACTTTACTGACAACCATTTTTTAGGATTCCGTAGCCAAATGGCAAAATACGAGACCCTTATAGTTTCGTCATGTCTGTCTGTCCGGCCGTATGTCACAGCCACTTTTCTCCGAAACTATAAGAGCTATACTATTGAAACTTGGTAAGTAGGTACATGTAATCTGTAAACCGCATTAAGATTTTGATACAAAAAATAGAAAAAAACTCTTTCGAAGTGAAATTGGTTTGAATGAGATCTAAGTAAGTACCTGGGTGACCGAGCGAGGTTCTTAGTTAAACATACTGATTTTCTCCAAAAGAAAGGCGGCCGGTTGGATCCGAACCCGGATCTACCATATTATAACCACCCATCTTCCCGACTGAGCTAATATAGGTAGGTACTGTCGCGCGGCGTCGCGAAATTTACCGTCGCAGTCTAATCTTTAAGTAACAGTTTTTCATTGTCTAAAAACGCGCATAAAACGGCGTTTTTTTTTTTTATAAAACCTGGCTAGATCGTTTTATCGTCCCCGAAACCCCCTGTATACATAATTTCATGAAAATCGATCGAGTCGTTTCCGAGATTCAGATTCTATATATATATATACATATATACCTACAAGAATTGCTCGTTTAAAGGTATAAGTACACTCCGCGAGGCAAAGCTCAGCCTATACCTCGCGGACAAAATTTCAAGCTCCTGTCTGATTGGTGATCACTCACACTAATGCAAAGCTCAGCTTATGCCTCGCGGAGTGTACCTGGTTGAAAGGTATAAGTACCTGGTTTTTTAGAATGATATTTAGGCAGGTACGAATTACGAAGTGATGACTTACTTAGACCAACTAAGAGGCGCTAAGTATAAGATTTTCTCAGAAAAAAAAGAACAAAAAGAAAAGGACCACCAGGATTCGAACCGGAGCCTATTTGACGCCGAGGGCGAGCAAAAAAAGGACAAAAAGAAAAACAACCACCAGGATTCGAACCGGGGCCTGTTGTCTCCGAGGGCGAGCATATTCCGTCTGAGCCATTTAAACTTAAAGAAAAGGGGCGAAATAAGTTATCATATTCTAATGACATTGTAGGAGTTTTTCATTGTCTAAAAACGCGCATAAAATGATGTTTTAAAAAATAAAACCTAGCTAGATCGATTTATCGTCCCCGAAACCCCCTATATACATAATTTCATGAAAATCGTTCGAGCCGTTTCCGAGATTCAGATTCTATATATGTATATAATATAGATTTATCAAGAATTGCTCGTTTAAAGGTAGGTAAGTAGATAAGATATACATAATTTCATGAAAATCGTTCGAGCCGTTTCCGAGATTCAGATTCTATATATATATATATACACTAGCTGTTTCCCGCGACTTCGTACGCGTGAAACGTTATATGTTATTACAGCAATCGTAATTTGAATCATCGGATGATACATTCACTATCTACATCAGGAGGGTGAATTGGTTTCTTTAAGGTTAACACGCTCCATCGTAGACCGCATCGTTACTTAACATAGGCGAGATGGCGGTCAAGTGTAAACAACCCACAAAAGTTTATAAAACATCTTTGATATCGATGGCTCGAACTTGACCAGCCATTGAAATATTGCCATAAAGCAAATAAGACAAAGAAGAAAATAAACATGCTCCATCGCCAGGTATTTCTACCACTCTCGATTCACATCATCATCGAACATTCGATTTGTAATCCTTCGACGACGACGACAATAATCTGAAAAGTAGCTATACCTAACAGTGTTTCCACTTTAATCATGTCCTTTCCCCTCGCCTCAATTAAGATTTCCCCTTTTTTCCCTTTGCAAAATTGCACAAACAATCAATAATACTTAAGCTTTCATGCCTCATCGACAACCATATTTTAAGACAATCGCCTTTTTGAAACACAATTTGGAAATCTGTATGGACTAATTATAGAAAATTTTCCTCAATATAACGAAGTTTTTGTATTTGTTTGATTTAGCCATGATTTCCCCTTTACATCTCTTTCCCCTTTTTATTCCCCTCTGGACCCTAATTTCCCCTCAAAAGGGGAAGTTCCCCTCATTGTGGAAACACTGATACCTAACCATGTGCCATCCCTCTCACCCCGCGCTTCGTGTGCAGCTGACTTCAGATATTATTGCGGCATAGCGCCATAGCGGCCGTCGTGCTATTGAAACAATAATAAGTCTGTGAATAAAATGGTTTCTTCGCATTTTGTTTGTATTAAGATAGCAATACATTTGGATCAACCGTTCCAAAAACGTGCCTACTACCTACGTACGTGAATTAATTTCTAATAACATTTCTGCTGTGAAAGTCACATTAAAATCAGTTCAGCCATTTCGGAGACATAGGTGCTCCTCAGTAGACTTCCAGAAACCATGATATTTTTTATCTGTTGACTAAGATCATGAATTGAACTTTTCAAGCTTCTACGGACGGACGGACTTCACATAAAACTTCAACCCTTATTGTACCCTTAGGGAGGGTGGGTGGATTTCCTATATCATGATTTATATATATATATATTATAAAATTGTGTAATTTTATTTCTCATTAACCAAAAACGTGAAGACAAAATTTCATGCTTCAAATAGGACCAATTTTTATACAACCGTTCACCCCCTGTTTCACCCCCTTAGGGGATGAATTTCGCATAACCCCATCTTAGCGAGTGCCTACGTGCTAAAAGGGACCTCCATGCAAAATTTCAGATTCCTAGCATTTATAGTTTCTGAGATTCCTTGATGAGTGACCTTTCGCTTTTATATATATATATATAGATATAAAACCTACAAGAATTGCTCGTTTAAAGGTATAAGAAAAGTTAAGATAAGTTATGATACGTCATAAATTGACTACTGTTAAAACACTGATTAAAGTAACAACGAACTACAAGATCTTTTATGTTATGTTACTTGCTGCTACGGAAGCCTTCATGGGCGAATCCGACTCGCACTCGAATATATATTTTTAAGCATATAGGTACGCGGGCCGAACGGAGATATGTCGAGGGCTGCGAGTTGCCGACCCCTGTTGTACTACATTACCACCACCAATTAATTCTTATCTCATTTTAAATTAAATAAAAGCGGCCAAGTGCGAGTCAGACTCGGGCACGAAATGTTCCGTACCACTAGCAAATAAACGGTGAAAATAAGAAGTTTGTTGCAAGGAAGCACCGCTAATTATTTATTTATTTTGTAGCGGGAAAGCGGGAATCTTTGACGTGAGATGCGAGATGCGAAAGTGAGAACAACGTGAGAACTGGTAGTTCTGACTGTATTACGAATTCCGTGTACAAAATAAATATCGCAGTTTTTAGGTTTTACCACAGATTTGTAACAGATGAAACCTTTGTGAACGACACTGTGAGGCCAGTAATTAGTTATGTGTGCGTGACAGCTCTCACCGACATTGTCAAATTACTTACGTTGGTGTGCGTGTAATGTTCCCAGTCTTAAGAAAAAAATCCCACTATTGTTGTCTTAGCTTCGGAAATCCTCGCGTATAATAAACACATAAAATATATGATAATGTTAAAATAATTTATTATTACACCGATTATATAGTATGCAAGGATTTCTTGTTATTACTATTTCCATCCTATGAAGTTAAGAATTTTGATTTTGCATGCAACTAAAAATTCGAATATTCGTACAGAAAATTCGGAATAAAAACACAATGCCGAATAATAGTAAAAGTCATGTGTGTGTGTTTATTTGAAGTATTCTATCGGAACTTCTTGTGAAATTTTGAATATTATGCTTGACAAAAGGTGGCAACTACTCATTTATGGGTGAAAACAGGAGGTGCAGAGAACTTTTGTCAACTGATTTGATGTTGGGGGGCCAGATCATTCAATTTGTTTACTATCCGATCTTTGTCTGGACGCGTGTCGCAAACGAAAAGTTCACCTTTTCAAAAATGTTGATACAAACCAACGAAAACCGTCTAAGAGTTTTTGTAAATCAGTTGAACATTATTCACATCGCCACCCAAAGTTCCGTCGTCCAAGTACTAAACGTTTAAATTGGACTGGAGACGTTAAAAGGCCAGAGCGAAGGTCGCATGGCCGAAGCTTCACCAAGTTGATAGCCAACGGAAGATAGCATAGGATTGTTTTGATAATTTTGTGGGTCCGCCATAACATTGCCAAAGAAAATTGTAGAGGTCAAGAATTTTATTCTTCACTTCGGACAACGGGGCCCCACGATCAACCAAATTAAAGGTGTTTTTGACGTCCACCTTTAACAGCCCTCTCCTCAATTTTGGACAAAGAAAGTCAGGACAGAATGAATACTAGCTTCACGTCCAACCAGAGAACCAAAATCAATTTTATTGGGACAGGGAGCTCAAAAGAGCAACGTTTCATACCTACAACCCACCTTGGCAGCAAAGCCAGTATTTGTGGTGCCAACAGCGATTAGCCTGTTCCCAAGACCTTTTTTTGGGTAGGTATGTACTCACAAATTAGCACCGTATAAAACTTCGACAATGTCACTACTGACTCGACCAGATAACATGAGGTTAATTAAAACGATGAGATCTCTCAAAAGAACTCGCTACTTTTTTAAGCTCCACTATACCTACTTACAAGTTTAAAAAATTTGCTTCATAACTATAGTTTTCATCAACACTATCAGTATTTTTATAAAACACTAGTAATGACATGGATTTGTGCTAGGCATCGATTCACATTAAATAAAAAAATACGATTATAAAAACAATCTACATAAATTTGGTCTACAAGTACCTAAATTCAAAAAAAATCATAATCTATATTTTACCTTAACTTTAGGGAAAATTATTTCAATTAAGTATAGCAACACTTAACAATTTTCGGTTGAGGTGATGTGTTTCTATTCATCAATCGAAATGAAATCGCCTAAATTATATAAATATCAGTAAAAATATTCAAACTTTCCTATGAAATGATATTCCTATTTCCTTTTCTTATTTTTGGGAACAATGTTTGCAATGTTTGAAGACACAAGACGGCATAATCTTAAACAAAACTTAAAATCACACGGGACTCCCGTACGAGACGGAAGTCTGTTGGTACTGACTGGAGTTTGTATTTGCTTTAGCGTTTGATATTTGCTTTCTGGATCTTAGGATCTGTGGTCCGCACGTTCCAGCTGCCTTTTGTTTTAGAAATCTGTGGTTTCTACAGACACAATCAGGATTTCATCCAATAGTTTTCACTAAGGAATCTACCGGGTACCGGAGTGCTACTTGTCGGCAGAAAAGTGTTGCTATGATTTCAAGTATATTGTCCCAACGAGTTGGATACAACCTTTGACGAGCAAATCATACCGTGGGATATAACCAATAACTACTGATTTTACCTTAAATTATTCTAACGAATAAGTCGATAGCGCGTTTTATTTTTACTAGTGACGCCATCTAATTTACTTGGGACTGTAGGTACTAATGGTTGATAATCTAGTTTGTTGTATGGAAGTCCCCTTAAATATTTATTTTATTTTTTTGTATAATTATGTTGTTATAGCGGCAATAGAAATACATCATCTGTGAAAATTTCGACTGTCTGTCTACCACCGTTCTTGAGATACAGCCTGGTGACTGGTGACAGAGGAACGGACCGCGAAGTCTCAGTCTCTCAGTAATAGGGTCCCGTTTTTACTGTTTGGGTTCGGAATCCTAAAAACATATATTTTACTACATTCCACTATTTCTAATATCCATAGGAAATAATGATTTTGCAGTACATCCAATAATCACAAATTATATTAGTAGGAAGTAGTGTAATACGGAACACGTGGAAAAATAGATTACGTAGTACGTAGGTAACTGTTGCCAGAGTTGACGCTGTGTCGAAAATTTAGGCCATTTAGTTTTATTTAGTCACGATAGTCTCATCTAAACTCATAGTTACTGATAGTGCGCTATATTCTTTAATATTTGAATCAATTATTTCAAAACCAACGTAAGTTGGTTTAACATTGACTTTACTATACAGGAAAGACAAAAAAACTGACCCACATTAAATCAACTATGAAAACATGTTTTTGAAGTGAAAACTTCTTTTGGCGCACCACAGACAGATTTGTGTGGGATGTGAATTTAATTCTAGGCGTCACGCTTGTGAATGACACGAAATCTTTGGGTAAACTTGGGACCATGGCCATTTACCATCTAAAAATGCTGTGTGAATGCTGTGTGAAATGCTAAAGTGCTCATGTAGAAAACGTTGCCATGAGCACGCCCTTCGGTTTCACCCGCATAGTTTCCAAAGTGAGCTACGAGTATCAAAATCTAAATAAAAAGCTAAATCTAATTCTGAGTTATTAGTTTTCCCTTTTATCGGCAGTCTCTATGACTGCCAATTTTTTTCTTATTTTATGATAAACCCATTGTATGCCTTTTAGAATACGAAAATAAGTAGTACTTAATTGGATTTCTATAGAATTAAAAATAACAATAACATTAATGTCTAATTTACTGTATTATTACGATCCATAATAATTCTTCCTAATTTATTTGCCATGTAAATACGAATGTTAACATTTTTTAGGATTTGCTTTTGACGTGACAACGTCTTGTAAATTGGTTTGCCGGGTGACACTTCAAGAAACTGCGTTACGCTCCGCTCACGCTATGCGCTCACAACGAGAGCGAGTGAGAGGCACGCGTCCCTTCCACTCGGGCATGGTTAGCCTGCCTAAGAGCGAGAGAGACAGACATAAAAAGTGAAAGGCACGCGTCCCTTCCGTAAAATTATTTTACCACTCAAAGTCGTTGTCACGTAAAACTTTCGCCCGTATACCGACTTTACAGGCAACCAATTTTTTATTTTTAACCGACTTTCAAAAAGAAGAAGGTTATCAATTCGACCCCTGTGTTTTTTTTCTAATAGATGAGTGAGTAGCACTTGTAATAATGATATTAATTCTTATCTCATTTATTTTTCGCTTTTGAGTGCCTAGTTGTGGTATTGAAGTCGGTTTAATTTTTGTACGAAAATAGCATAAAAAATACTTGTTTACCATAAAAAATATTTAAAATCTAGTGACCCGCCCCGGCTTCGCACGGGTGATATAAGACACTAAATATAAGTAGTAATAAAAATGGTTTTTGTGGGTTATTCCTAAGAGATATACATATAAGTACTGTAACAGATTTTTGTAGACTTTTTGAAGGGGTACTATATTGATGTACATTATTTTAATCTAACTTATAGGGTTCAGTCAGCGTTTGCAGTTTAAGCGCAAAAATCTGTTTATTTTTGATACAACATTAGAAACCTTTAAAATTATACGTGCTCTGCTACTTTTGCACGTAATATACATATAAACATTAAACCTTCCTCTTGAATTACTCTATCTATTAAAAAACCCGCATCATAATCTGTTTGGTGGTTTTAAAGATCTAAGCATAATTATATAGGGATGGACAGACGCGGGAAATGACTTTATTTTATACTACGAGTATGTAGTGATATTAGTATTTTACAATAATAAAGTAATTTTGAACTTTCCCGCTAAAACACTAACGACTGACATAACGTCACTAACCGCAAAACATTGGCCACGATTCATGACTGTATGCCCAGTTTAAGTACTTTTCTGTACTTGAATACTCGTACAAATAATCAAAATCGTCGTCGGTAAAAATGCTAACTACAATAGAAATGCAGAGAGTACAATAGAAATGAATAAACAGTCTAGTCAATCTTCGACAGCTTGTTTTTCGGTTAGTGACGTAATAACGAATAAGCCATATTGGTGTTTGCGGTCATGTTACAACAGATTTAAAATGTAGCCTTTAAAATCATTTAATATACATTTACTTAGTAATAATAAATTATAAAAATATGATTTTCGATATTCTATTATTACAAACTATCATAAAATTAACACTAAACATTAATTTGTGATTATTATCCCTATTGTTACGATTACTGTTTAAGTTTTCACTTCTGCTGTGTGTAGGGGTACTATTTTTGATGAACTGACTGCTCGTTAGAGATGTTACACTATGGCAACACTCACACGACATTGACATTGTGCAATTGCTTTCAGACTTTCAGAAATTAAGTTTTGTTTGTTGCGAGCGAACGATTTTTATTTAATTTCGCGTTGTTTAGAATACGATTTTTTAGCCCTTACTTGAATAAGTATTCACAATTATTACTACCTGTATTCATAATGCTGGATATAATACTATATCTAATAATTTTCACCGTGGGGACTTATATTCTAAAAGAGTTATTTTCTGAAACACCGAATTTCATCAAGTTTCAGTCAAAATTTCTGTTTTTCTATATTTTTACGTCTCTCACATCTGTGATATTGCTGCCCTTCTTTGTATTCAATCCAAAAAATGTGAAAAACGCTCTGTAAGTACCATTGTAACATCTTTCAATTCTAATTCTTTTTGGTTTTTGTTCTGTTCGTAACCTAATGCTCTGAATCATAATTTTATTAATTCTGCCTTTATTCATAAAGATAATGACTCGTTAGTACACATTATAACAAATATAAATCTAAAATCTAATAAAAAGCTAGTATATAACAACTTAAAATGTGTCAAATTCGCCACTGAGCTTTAGCTTTCGGGTATTAAATGTAGAGGTTCTAACTCTTACTAATCTTCTGCTGGCTACTATGATGTCATATACAGTCTTCAAATCTCTGAATTATGTTTATACATACATTTATGATTATTATATCAATTTATGTCTAAATATTTGATAAAGTGCAATTTAGACTATATTTGTAATATTACTATAATACTCAATTGTTATAATTTTTTTTTTTTTTATAAAATATGTTAAACTAGGTGTTTGAATTATGATTTAATGAAATTACATATGCAAATTTTTTAGACATTAAATTGATTAGTCTTCAGGGTTTTATTTAATTGTTAAAAAGTCTTGTTGTTAGAAAACTTATCATATACAGTTTTAGTAGCCAGTTTCAGTAGTCAGTCGTATTTCATTATTTGATTTCTATTCTAAACAAAACACTATTCTTAGTAGTGTGTGTGGTGAAACACCACAACACCAGAAGCCTATGTTTCAAAAGTAATTAAAAAATAGCTAGCTCAAAATGGTTTATCCTACACAAACTTTTATCCTCAGAAGTCTATGTAAACAGACAGACTTGGGTATGTGAACACCTATACTCCTAAAGTGTGTTTTTAAATAATGTTAGTAAACTATCTAGATCTTTCCGTTACTTATTGTTATCCTATCCAAGCTACAAGCATATACTTAATGCCAATATTTAAACAGTTTGTAATACTTAACACAGAGATACCTATGAACACAATTATTTACACAATAATTATAATGCCCTTGTTATAAAACATGTTTATTTCTAGATTTGCTACGCAAATAGTTAAACATGTCACAAAAGTGATAGAAGTAAAATGGCATCTAAAAAATGGACGTGTTCTAGCTGAAGACAGGGGAGCTGTTGTTGTTTCTAACCACCAATCTTCTATCGACATACTTGGTAAGGTTTGAGTTACTCTTTTGACTTCTGCACTAGCCTAAAATTCAGTAGACAGTAGAGGGCACTTGACGCCAACTGCCATAAGTCAATTTACAAAAAAAAGAGGCTTTACTCACTGAGCCTCTCACTTGTAAACGTTTTCTAGCTGTTTTTTAATACAGTTTGCTCGCTCCATTCTGAGATCTTTTGCTTTGACACTTTTGGAAATAATTTTTGTTTTTTTTTCATAAATAAAACAAATAAATATATTTGAAAAGATTCGAAACAATCATATTTAGAGTACAATAATGTGCAGTTTTGGAACCCATTTAGGTATAATCTGACTTGTACTGTAACATAGTACAAACTTTGCTTAGTTTGGGGACAGATGGTGTTGTGTGTGAATTGTCCACCAATATTTATTTATTTTTTATTTAACATTTGCATTTCTTTGAGGCCTACAAATTTGGTACACATACAGCAAAGTCTTTACAGCATGTGCAACAAATGAGTGATCATTTTCCCGGCCATCACTGCAATTCTATTTATAGACCTTCAAAATACAAATAGTAAATGTGATGTTATTTGAGACGACACTGATACACATTATAGAAGAAAATGTCTAATGGGTAGAAGGCACTTAGGTGGGCTTAGATGCTTTAAAAAGAAGAAGAAATAAAAAATATCACAGATGGTCTGTGTCACAGCATCTGTGATGGTTTCCAAATGTTCAAGTTTTTATGACATTACTGTAATGTCACTTCAATCTATTAAGGTTAATTGCCAATTATGTAGAACATCCAATGATTTCAGTCACTGTTAGACATGTGTGTTTATTTATAACTGTAAAAATAAACCACCCATCCTTATCTAATCTACTTATTTCTAATCAATTCGTTCTAATCTTGTGGATTGTTATCAAGCTACACATTGAAAATTGGGTTATAGGTTTGCTTATCTTTCCTTTAATCAAAACACATTACTCACTTGTTGATATTTTTTCATCAATAAATGCGTATTTTATTAATTTCTAACCTTCTTTTTATTGTATTTTATGTTGAACAAACTTAATTAATTATGTTTTTGGTACGTAACATGCAGTTCCCAATAGTTGGTAATAAAATCGAAATCATAAAAGTATTAATAAATGAATAATTGTATGAATAAATTAATATGAAAATTAATTTAAACTTTTGCCATAATTTTTTGTAGATTGTATATTTTTTAGATTAGGTAATAAAGTTACTTTAAATAAATCTTTTATGCCACAATAATTAAGGTGTAGTAATAGTAGTCACATTTCTTAGGTTAATATGCTAGGTTAGTTGTTTGTTCTGCTTGTAATGTTTTATGAAAATGTAAATTAAGAATCTATATATAAGTATATATATTTTATATAATTAATGTAAAAAAAATATTTGCATTAAATATGTCAATGAATATTGAGTGATTACAAAATTTACTTTAAGCAATTTAATTTTAAAATGAAGCATAAGATCACCACACATAGACCAATGGTGCAATCGTAATATGAAGTCCAAAAATAAAACTCTTGTAGGATTGAGATTACCTAACACCAGAAAACAAATTTATTGGGAATCGACATATACATCCACAGTTCCATACATTGATTGTATCAAATCATTCCTTTGACAGCGGGATTTTTTTATGTTCAATTTCAGTGTTAGCCATTATTCGAATACAAAATTATTGGAAATAATTATAACACAGCCCGGCCCTTACAGCTTAATACAGCTGTCCAGCATAGCCTTGTAGTAATTGGACATTATGTTTGTTTTTTTTCTACCTTACAATGACAAGATAATTTTGGTAAGAGACGCTGTAGTAGCAATTCTCACTAAATTTTTTACTTAGTTTTAACTTAGTTAATTTTTCCAGGTATGTTCAACATTTGGCATGTGGCAGATAAAATTGCCGCGATTGCCAGAAAGGAGATATTCTACGTGTGGCCATTCGGCCTGGCTGCGTACCTCGCAGGAGTTGTCTTTATTGACAGAAACAACTCGAAAGACGCGTACAGACAACTAAAAGTCACTTCGGAAGTGATGATTAAAAATAAGGTAAGTTGATATTCATGTTTATAATATTTAAAGAGTATGTATAGTTTATGCGTAAAACCTATATTTATTAGTTAATACAAATTAGTAGTAATTAGCGATTTATAATATTATCATCATCAACCTTTCATTATACTGTCCACTGTCTCCCAATTTTCGTCAATGAGATCGATAGACAACTCATAATTCACTGCCCCAATTCAACGATCTCTCGTATTTGAGTAGGAGAGGACCACTTTCGTTTCCATCTTCCCATATGGACCGATTCTAGTTTTGCTGCGAACCTGTTCCTCTACTTTGGCGTTAAAGTCCCCCATAACGATTATACAGCCTACAGCAGAGTATAGACCTGAATAACTTTCAGAGTATAATTCCGGGAGAGTTTTAATATGAGTTACGCTACCCGTATTGACACAGTCGAAATTTCGGCATCGTTGCCAACTGTGAAGTTGTTTTTACGGAGTGAGTTTTTTTTTGTTGAGACAGTTAATCGCTCTTTCGAAAGCAAAATAGGTGGCCAGAATCCAAGTTATAGTGTTCTATTTTTACTTAGCTGTATTCACGTTATATACTTCTATTTGTAATTCTACTCCATCCTATCTTCAGTTCTTATCGATCGTCCATTATACGTATCCAGAATCAGTTTTGATTTTCGGTGGCCTGCCGTGGCCAGGGATTCAAAAGGGAGGAGGTTCTCAATTCTTCAACTGCTTTTTTTGTATGTAACATACACGAGATAGCTATGCCGATTATTTCTTTGTTTGGTAGATTATACGTCATAGGAAGGTGGAGCTGTTTTTGTAATACCAGCAAAAATATACACAATGTACAAATAGGTACATCGATGATATACTCGATTATTTTTTAATTGAAGTCGGTTGTTTCGTTGTTGCATAAAAATAATGATTACATTTTACTAAATTTAAAAACTTTACAATGATTGTAATTCGATAATAAAATACTCGTCGAATCGCTTCCGTCTTCGATTTTAGCCTATGTCGCCTCGTCGCCTATCGCCTAAACCGAATCGATTGAGACCTTATTCAACCATCTCTTGAATAACTTAGATGCTACAGGGGAATACGAACATTACTAAAGTCATTAAGGAGGTGGTAAATTTTGCTAGTGTGGTCTACCAATCTACCATTAGCCTGTTGAAGATCAGCCGTAATTTTGGTAACTAACTAACCTAACTTAAGATATGATTCCTAAATAAATCCTTATCCATCTGTCTGTTAATCCTAAAATAGAAACATTGCCAGATACCTACTTCCGTAACATTTGAAACCTTTCAAGGAAAAGGTCCTCAATTCGTCGGTCTGTATATTCACCAGTTATTCTAAAATGTTTGAACCGATTTATATTTCTTTTTAAGTCCGTATTTGCGGTTTTGAAGACGGATTTTTCGTTACATTCAAACACACCATCATATTTATCTGTTTACGCTCGTACCATACATGTTGACTGTATCATTACTACACCGTCCGAAAAAGAAATGTCGTTAATCTTGCAATCTTTATCAATGCCTACTATAGTTTTAACTTAGTCCTATTAAAAGATATCCCAATGCCGGGAACAGACCTCCCTACACTATTTTGACTGGTCTCTACCCTGAATCAGTAAGTGGTATCAATACGTTTTGACGTGACAACGTCTTATAAATTGGTTTGCCGGGTGACACTTCAAGAAACTGCGTTACGCTCCGCTCACGTTATGCGCTCACAACGAGAGCGAGTTAGAGGCACGCGTCCCTTCCACTCGGGCATGGTTAGCCCGCCTAAGAGCGAGAGACAGACATAAAAAGTGAAAGGCACGCGTCCTTCCGTAAAATTATTTTACCACTCAAAGTCGTTGTCACGTAAAACTTTCGCCCGTATACCGACTTTACAGGCAACCAATTTTTGGTGTAGAAATTAATCAGTTATCTTACCATTTATACCCGGCCTGCGCCCTATAATAAACGTTACCATTTTTGCAACGTTATTGTAAAACCTAGGATGTTCCGTAGTATTTTTTGCAACGCGATAAGCATTCAGTGCAGGTAATGACGGTCATACAGGTATATATTTACTGTATACATACCTATATAACTGTTTATAGTTGCTGCTGTTACCACAAGTACCTACTAGTTTATGCTTTGAACCGATATGTGGAAGTCATCATGAGGTAACCGAACCGTCAGCAATACTAATTAAATATGGACGAATACTGTTAAGAAACCGAAGTGGTTACTGACTTGTTCTATTTTTTGCGTGTGTTAAACTGGACTGTGTGTTAAGTCTACGGATGTCTCGCATTAGGAAAATAATTTTACATTGTGACAGCGCTCAGGGGTGTCTCTTGTAGTTTGAAGAATTTTTGCACATATTGCCTAAAATCGGCGATTCGAAGCCTTTTTGCAATTAAAGCAATGACGACACTGCGAGACAGCGGCATGTTATATGTTATAGAATCCCGGAAAACTGAGAAAACAACTAGTAGTTACGTCACTTAGAAACTGAAAATATTGTAATAGAGCACTCCACACAGCTATTTTGATCGGGGACAGCTTACCGACAACATGCCATCATATCACTTTTTGTACTACTTGATTGGATCAAAAATCTTTGATAGTGAGCTTCAGAATTTAGTATAATATACCTATATATTCAGTACTTCTAACTACCAAAACGTCTTTCTTGTAAACTGTCCAACTAAAATACAGCTGGTCTATTTATAACTTTGGCTTGCAGGAAGTAAGGTACGATCTACTGGCTAGATTCATGATTAATTCCTAGCTAAAATTGGAGCTTGAAATTTAAACCAATAACGTAATGAACATTTTTTGCGTAAAATATGAATATGGGTACTTCAAAAGCAGGATAAACAGAGTCCTTAGCAGAAAACAATGGGTAGGCAATTAATGCCTCCAGTGTACAAAACGTAGGCGATGGTAGGTAATTTTTTTCCCTTGACCAGCTAAGGGAAACAATTGATTTTTCTTGTATTATTTGGTCTTATATAAAACTTAAACTACTTTTTACTTCTTTGCAAAACTTAGTTAAACAATAACCTATACTTATTACAGACGAAAATATGGCTATTTCCCGAAGGAACACGGAACAAGGACTTCACGAATTTGCTCCCATTCAAGAAAGGAGCATTCAACATCGCTGTGGCAGCGCAGGTTCCCATCATACCGGTCGTTTTCTCGCCATATTACTTTATCAACTCCAAGAAATACATATTCAATCCAGGTATGTGATTCTAAAATTAGCTTCTATTAACAGGTTCAATAAGGTGCAGATTAACACAGCGTTAGATATTCGACGGTAAGGCATCAACAGCATAATTATAATTGCGTGTACAAGTTTGATTGCTACAGGTAGTCATAGGGTCTTCACGCCAGCTTGGTAATTTTTTGCACGTATTCATAACATGATATGACGAGTACCTACAGCAACTGTCTAAGTAGAGAAAACTCAACTCCTTGGTCGATTTTGTCAGATGCATTAGGTTACGAGTACGATTAATAAAATTGCTAGGCACTTTTCACACTACCCTATCTTATCGAACTAAGCTTGTTCTATAGAAATCTACGATTACATAAAAATATGTAATTCTAATAAATCTCGATAGTGCAATTCCCGGCTTAATAACCTGTACATTTAAAGGGATAAAAGTATGTGTTCCCCATTCAAATCTGTTCTCTGTTACAGAGATACTTGGGAACAAACATACACAAACTTTTGCCTTTACCATATTAGTGTGATGCCTCACAGACACAAGACATAGAACAAAGATTAGTATTCATCACACAAATATTTGTCTTTTAGGTGGGAATTGAACCCACGAACTATGGCTTCTTTAGTAGAGTTACTACCAACTAATCCGCCAGCAGATGTTTTAGATCTTTCAATACCACACTTATAAAACTTAAAGGTCAAAAGGGCGATATATCAATGATAAATTAGTAGAGATTAATATTATACTTATTTACAGTCAGGTAACCTGAAGATGAACCCGGAAAACTCAAAGGTTTATTATCGACTCCACAAGTTATCAACATGTGCCTACAATTTATAACTGGAGTTTTCTGTTTAGAAATAAATCCAGTAATTGTCTTTGCTAAACGAAATACCCACCTTCCGATTTTAAACATTGTGGATTTAATTTGACGATATTCACTAAAATTATGCCTACAACTAATATTCTAAGTATAAATTGGCAAAAGAAGAAAACAATGGCACCGCCACCATTTTCAATGTTTTAAATTTTATAAGAATTATGTCGAATTTACTGACATTGAAAACTCGCTCCCTTGAACTCATATTGTAAATATTTCACAGAATATAATCGCTAAAATTGTTTAAATGCAAAATTAATGTCTACATACTTCAAATATGCGGAGGTTTGCATTTCGTTAGAATTTTCTTTTAATGGTTTCTTACGGTTTACGGTAGACTTGTGTATAAAACAAAAAAAAATGTAATCTAATGTAATGCTTTTCAAATCGATCCCACAGAAATTCCATTACAATCGGTTCAGATAAATCTAGACTGGAACTTGGCTGATTAGTTCGTTGGAAAAAAAGTAAACTATTAAAACTAGATACGAGTATTAAATCAGGCTGAATAATGTCACATATTGTTCAGCCTTCTGCAATGTACAAAACTCTTAATAGGCAAATGTACTACTAGACGAAAAAAAAACCGTGAAAGAACTAAATTTAAAATTTAACTAAGTTATTTTTAGTCAAATAATTAACGGGTCACTTCACGCCACGTGTCATTTAGTCGACTAAAAATAAAGCCACATTCTAGCAGAATTCCGCTAAAGTAACTAAACAATACAATACAATAACTCTTTATTAAAAAGCCACAAAGCACAAAAAAAAACATCAAATAATACAAAACAGAAAAAACTCTTAGCAATTTAATTGGCGGCCTTATCGCTTAAAGCGATCTCTACCAGGCAACCGTGCAAGGACAGGAGATGGCATACCAAAATGGCCCTTATACACTATTATAAATAGTAAAAGTAAAACACACTTACAATAAAAATAAAAAAACATACTATGCTATGAAACATAATATCATACGTTAATCCATCGACATAAATATATAATATATATATCCTTACATAAAATATACCTACATATACATTACGCGTACAATAACTATTGCGGATAATACTACATAAACGTACATAAACTAAATACCTAAATACCATAAACAAATATACTATTAAAACTATACTTATACTAATAAATACCATATTGTTGAATAACAATTGTATAAAACATACAGAAACATAAAAAATAATTAAAAAAACATACAGAGACAGCTTGAGTGTTGTACTATGAGTTCAGGTAATGATCCTTTACCCTAAGCTTGAAGACTTCAAGCGACTGGGCACGTTTTATCTCCACAGGTAGTTCATTCCACAGCTTCACTGATTTCACAGTGAAGGAAGTAACATGTGCTGTGTTGAGGAATGTCAAGTATGAGATTGTCTGATGTTCTAAGGTTCCTAGTGAGGATACAAACTACAAAACATACAAACTACTAAACATACTCCAACTAAAATTTCAGGTCACGTGATAATCCAATGCCTGGAACCGGTGCCAACGGCCGGTCTGACCATGGACGACGTACCAGAACTGATCGTCAAAGTACGCGACACCATGGAATCTGCCTACAAAGAACTGTCCAAAGAGGTGCTCTCCTCACTACCCGCCAACTATCCTCTAGCCACTGTGGATTTAACACTGGCAGGTAAAGACATGTAAATAATTTACCCTCTTTTTTAAGAGTGTAAAAATCAGGGTAACTCATCTGTAAACTAGGCAACGGTACCAATGTACTAAACCGTGTTACCAGAACGAAACCGTCTAGTAAAAACAAATTATTAAATCTCAAAACTAGCCAGAGATTTTATTATTGTGTAAAAGTTGGAATAATTTTACATATTTTGATTCTATTATTATGAAGAGACAGACATGGAACAGTACTGTCGCATTTATCAATAGAAAGTAAATATATAACATACCAATGTTCATCAGTGAGGCTTGTTAAAAATAATGTACGCATTCGCAGTAGCATATTTGTATTGGTACTAACAAATGACTGATGTAATAAACATCATTATCGGCGTTTATAATCGTTTATTTGTAATTATCATTGACTAACGACATGTATGTGGATATCGTGGGTTTATCATCCACAAAGCACCAGTGCGTATAGTGCGTAGTCCTTAGATACACTATGAATATTTCGTTTGTCTGTCTATGAGTTAGCAATGTTTTACTGAAAATAAATTGTATCAAAGAGAAACATATTTAGACAAGAAAGGCTTCTTACCCGATTGGGTAAACCGGTATTGGCGGTCAAGCGTAAACCTATGAATGATAAAAAAACGTATGTCCTATGTTAAACAGACATTAAACTTAATATGGTAAAAATATGAACCTGTTGATTCCATTCGGTTAAAGTCGTGTGTCTCAATGTACAGTCTTTAATTGTGTTATTTAGTGATATAAAATGAAATATGAAATCCATTATCCCTTTTATGTATAAATTAAATGAAATGAAAAAATGTTTATTATGGCAATAACGAACGAATAAGACAAACAAAAACACAAGATATGGTACATGTTTGTAACAAGAAGAAAATACATAAAACAAATACATGTTGTGTTAGTGTGCACTGAACCCCCACACTACGGCTTACTGTGTTGTGGGATCCAGGCTTCTATTGTACAGTTATTTCCGTAACTGTAGAACCGAATAGACACCCATTTGTTTCCTAGCTAAACTTATATTTGGCAACGTTATATATTTGAGAATCATTGCTACTTTTCCTAAATGAAATACTATCGCTCGAACGTTGTAACTCGTAAATATTTATTGAACTTGAAACAATTTACTTTCTGATTCACATTCTTTATACGTTTGACCGTCAATACGATAACAATATGTTAGTATTTGATGATAACGGAATAAACATGTTATTTTCAAAGCCATTTCGCTTATATTTACGGAAAATGTATACCTATCGACTTTCAACTGAAAGTTATTCTATTTAGGTTGATTTTACAATATCATGAGCAGAGTTGAAAACTTTCACAACTTTCCGCTGGTAAAACCGTTACTTATATACCAACGTTACGGTTATCATTTTGTTTGTTTCAATTTTGTATCATGTGCATATCGAAGTCATTACACGATTGCGTTTAACCATGAGTGTGGCTAACGTATTAATGCTTCTGATGGTCACAAACATTCTTAAAGCAATTATCAAAACACATCGCGGTTTTGCAGACCCGAACTAATAGCAAACTACATAGTTTGCTATAAGTTCGTTGCACGTAAAATACCTAATAAGGATTGAGTTTTCAGTAATTGTCTTTGCTAAACAATTTACCCACCTTCCAAACTCTGATTTTAAACATTGTGGATTATATTTGACGATATTCACTAAAATGATGCGCTTAATATATTCCGCTTTCATATTTCTCTGATACAAATCCTTTTACTAAGACATATTTTTTTTAACATTTAACATAATAATATCATAAAGTAATTCACTCATTTTGAGTTTTAGCCAAATTTTTTTCTGATTACGTCTGTATGAGGATATCTTTACTTGTGCCGTATTTTTAGCTTTAGTTATAACGCTTCAAGCTTTAATTTTAACTATCGTGGTTATCGATTTTAATTTAGTTAAATTAATTATTATAGCGGGTGCCATCTATCGCAATATAGCCTCTGAGATGCTCTTGATGAGAAATACAATAGAGTTCTATCAGGTGTTTTTACTGTGGTTAAGTTAATAGAGCTAGTCCCGATATTATGATGCAGTTTCATGCCCAAGTATATCCACGGTAAATATTCCGTAATTACTAACACTATTGTACTGAACAACCATTAGAACAGTGATGGGACAGACCCTTCTATCGCCTAACTAAAACTACAGTTTTCAAAAAATGAAAGGCACATTTTCAAATTTGAGGAAACTATATCTATTATGTTTTATGTATAGCCTAAACATATACGAGTCGTGTAAAAATGTATAGTGTAAACATCGCACAGGACTTGATACTGGTGTTATGTCAACAATATGAGTTCTAATCGCGAAAATTCAAAAACTATAAATGTACCTGTTTTCAAAACACTTAGTATTATTTTCTTTTAGTTTCTTTCCAATGTCTATATTCTACGGTATTTCTCAAATATCAAAACAAAAACAAACTTCAACACAAATATATGAACAAAGCTTTTATGTTTTGAGAACTTTATTGGCGTTGCTATTGCTGTCTCTATAATTTCAAGCCAAAATAAAGAGAGAGCACCGCCAAAGTTCAATTTAGTTAGGCGGTAGTCCTGCAGGTCTATTACGAAGTCGGATAAACGATATATCGGCCGAAGTTATGGACGTTTTATACCACGAAACACAATCGGTCGGTTGATGATACAAAAACTGTGAAATCAGTGTCGGTCGGGATAGACGAAACGCCCGATCAGATCAACCGACCAATTGTGTTTCGTGGTGTAAAACGTCCATAACTTCGGCCGATATATCGTTTATAGGACTTCGTAGTAGACCTGTTGTTCAGAGAGACGATCCTATAATTGAATTTCGATATAAATAATTATCTTATTCATCTAGAAGATCTCATGTGAGTCAGTAGCTGTCTATAGATGTCGATAGTAATTAAGTAGTATATAGATATTTCACGGTCGACTTCGTTTACCTTGAGTAATCAGTATTTGTGTGTGCTTAAATAAGGTTTATTTTAGTTAATGATACTATTTTAAGTTTTTTTTATGATGTTGTTTCGATAAATTGTAAATTATTGTCGGCATACATTTACTGGAGTAAAAAATCGCTAAATAATATATTTCTGCAATGAATAGAAAAATTAATACATTAGAAATATATTCTAATGTAGGTATTAATTATAATATCTGGGTTCATAAATCACCATTTCAAATACTATTAAGTCAGGTCAAGGAAAATCTATTCCATCAATGTATGTTTTGAATTTGTCGGAATCCGACGTTCACGGGTTTTTACATTAAATTTATCAAGTTAGGTACTTTCGTTACAATATTTTGATGCCAATAAGTTCAATGAAGTAATCAACTTAGTTTAGTTGACGACTCGATAACAAGACGAGCAAAACACGCGCCTGATGGTAAAAACCCGCTTGTCTATACCATGAAACTATTTGATTCTGAAGAGTCCAAATCATTGCTTAGTACTGCACTGCCCTCGACACCCAAAGATATAAAATGATTATCTCTTTGCTCTGTAATTGCTCGGGATTCATTGCCCTTTAAACTAGAATACAGTAATGTTTTACTGGCAAAAGTGTGGTACTTCCCTAACACTACGGCAAAGAGTATTCGTATCAAAAAAAGTTGGATAACGTGAATGTTCGAACGTATAGTACGACCAACTTATCTGTAGAACGAATCGATGGCGCCACGATTGAAAAATGTTGCTCCTATTCGTATTATGAAACTAAACAACTCTGTTCTTCACTACTCGTAACTCAGTAGTTCCGCTATTGGCCGTTCTACAGATAAATTGGTAGAACATTCCGTTTGCAGATTCCAATAAGGTAGTGATTTAGGTCTCAGATGTTACAGTTTTCCTTGTCCAGCTTAACTCGTGTAACAGAATGTGCAAATAATAGTCATCCGTCTCATGTAATCTAATTTCAAATTCACTGCGCACATCATTTACGTAATTAAATACTTTCTTGATGCAACCGCGTGGTTCGATTTCCAAGTCACGCGTTCCTCGCCCGTTTTCTTTGCTAAGTCGGTGTCGTATAGAATACTGGATTATGCAGTAAGGTGCATCCAATAGGTGACAGTGTACTTCCCTGTGAACTATGTCGTATGATGATGAACTCAGTCGTAGGTTGGTGTGATGTTTCTGATATATTATTTGTCGATTTCAGAATTCAGGCCCGTTGTTAGTTTTTTTTTTTGTTCGAAAGCAAAGAGGAGAAGCAGGCCATGACGCTTTAACACTCTTGCGAGAGAAAGTGGGAGCCCCAACGGTGGGAACATAATGTGAGCTGCTTAATAAGGTTTAAATACCTCTTAATGCAGCTAAAATTTAATTCGCCTTGAATCATTACACACTTGGGTTACCTAAAGGCTAAGAAAAACTTCACTAACCAGATTTTACCGCGACTCTTTCGGCTTCGCATATATTTTGTGTGTGTCCTTCCTGCATAACCCGGTGCATAGTTTATGCACAGTACGGAAATAGAATACCTAATCAATCTAGCTCGTGTGATTTATTGGTCGACATATAAATGATGACACACAGTTGTACAGAGCTGAAATAAAATTTAGAAAGTTCCTTTGTTTTACATATTCTTTGTGTTTTGGCTAATATTATGTTTTTGATAAAAATTAAGTTCCTAGCTTGCAACTGGAGCCAAATTGTACCTAATTATTAAGGTAACAAAATATTTAATAGAAGATGAAATGGCATTGAGAAACTATGTTTTCAAACTCAATAGCTACTCAGTTATTTCGATGGTTTATTGACTAATAAAAATTCATAGTTCCAATGTGTAAAACACGTGAAAATATTATTTTATGAAATATTTCGATTCTTCCAAAGATTGTATTTTGTGTTTAAATTATACTTCTTTTAAAACATACACAAGTGATAAAAATAACAGTATTTCAGGTTCGAAAGTATCTTTCATGTTATATAAATCATTTACTGCAATAAGGTAATAATTGTATACCATCTGGCTTAAAATAATCTCACTATTCGCTTATATAGTAAGTTAGTCGTTTGTACAAAACTGGTATACTGAATATGCAACACAATATTCATCTCCTGAATGTAAAATTCACTCTTTCCATTTTGTAAAACAAATTTCGTTATTGTATTGATTTTGGTTTTACAACAGGTATCATCATATTAATGTTTAGGTATATCAAATAAGTGTATATTACAGAAGCTACAAGCTATATTAGCTTGTATATTAGTTATGTGACATGCTATGAATTATAAAATTTTACTGTACTTGTAAACATAAGCAATCATTTATTATTAGCGTATAGTCTTTTTAGTCTCGGACGTATAGCTACCAATTATGACATTACTTATATCATCTGTGAAAGATGAAATAACGACAACGATGATGATTGCTGTTCGTGTTTGATGAGCAATATATTAATTATGCTTAAGGTTCTCGTTAGGCATATATTGGAATATCATTGGTGAAAATAGATTATATGATTGTCTGAAGCAATAATTTTCAAAATTACATACGAGGACCAATCTATGTATTTAAAAGTGAAGCAATTTTACTAAAATGAATAAATATGTTTTTAACAATGAGATTATTTAATCATAGTTTTAAAATGTAATTTTCTTCTTTAACAATGAACAGATTAGAACTCTGAACTCAAAACAATACAAAAGTATATTATTGTCTAAAATTACGAAATTAAATTTTGTCATGGTCCTTCACTCATGTTTCCTGTGGTTTAAATACAGTGACAAACTAATCTTCAAAGTCTATGGTATTTATTATAATGTAATATTTATATTATACATTGTAATAACTATATACCTAGTGGACGTGAAAGGAATAATTAGTTTTACCTTAGACGTTGCTAAAATCACGGGAAACTTACTTGTGAGAGGAGGTACCGAGTCGCAACAGCGCGTACATAAAATGAGCTATTTCGTTTCCTATGAAAGTCCACAGCCAGAACTTGGAAGGAAACATTTTTAGTAATCTTGTTTGCAATACTCTACTAATATTTTCAAACTTCAGTTTTTAGGACATGAGTTAACTAGTGACAATGGCGAAAATTTGTAGGACGACAACGTTAATACCTAAGGAAGGGTCGTGTATTCAAAAAGCTTTTAAAATACTACTGGTCTATACGGACTATAATACTATGAATAATGTTAATTTTTAAATATCCTTTATTATCAGGGACTTATTTAATTAAATTCTTTATGTGCCATATGAGCAATATAACATTCCGGCGTGGGAAAGGGAACTCACCGACCTTACTTTATTTTGAGTTTATTTTTATAGTTTCATACATATTGGTAGATAGAGTTATGTGCTTTCATCGTATTTTAATGTTTAAAACATATATTAAACGCTACAGCGAATGTATAATCGCTAATTAGTTTGTACACTATTGGGAAATGTAAAAATTGTATTTTGAATTACTGTCTTACTATAAGTTTAATAGTCTCTTTAAAGAACTGAACTAAAATGTAGGCCTGGTCTCTGTTATTTTTGAGATAAGTACGAAACTGTCGCCTGATTCACGAACTACTAAAGTTATTGTATATCTACTGTTGATATATGTCACTAAAGTTTTGCAGCTTTTAAAGATTTATGTATTAACATGTAATAGTGTACTTTATAGACTTACACAATTTAAAATCATATGGAAAACATTATACCGGAATAAATTACGGTCTAAATGTTATTTTGATTACCTCCCGAGGTTTCGGTCATGTTACAGCAACGGCTCGTTCGACAGAAGACGAGAAATATCCGAGTGGTCCGATTAAGAAATTACTGGATCACCACCTACCCTCATTTCGTTTTTTAATTCCATTCAGATCGTTATCAAGTATAATGTTCTCAATGTAAGTATATCATATAGTAAATTTTGTATTTGAATGTATGTAAAGTAATTTTTACTTCTAACTATGATTACTATACAGGGCTACTCAGAAAACCTGTTCTAATCTGAAAGAATCGTATTCTACACATCATTATGACAACTATTTATGGCACCGCCACAATATGATGGCAACTTTCAAATCGCGAATATAAAAACTATTATTTTTAATTACGGGAAATTTGCCGTACATAAATGGTGGAACAAGTCCCAGATATTTTAATGCAGTTTAATATAGGTACCACGTTCACGGGTAACCTTTATGAATGACAATGTGTAACTACCCTCTTTCTCAGTCTTTTGGGATGATTACATTGCATTATAGTACGTAAATCTTGACAACACACTGTATACATACAGTTTTTGTTATTTGGAAAACAATTTAGACGCGCTGTTTTATTTTTGTAAAATGTAGATTCCACGCATTTCAGAGTCTGTAAACCTTTATCTCGACTAAAATCCTAATGTTTCGAGACTTCGATGGCTTTACTCACCAGCCTTTGTATTTAATGGCGATTTGGAGGACAAGACTGATTTGTACGATATAATACCACCTTGCCCTTTTTTCTATCGGAATTCGTAGCTCGAAAAAGCGACATCGTTACCTGGTTGATGTTCAAAGACACGAACGAAGAGATTTGACTCTACTTTTGTGATAAGTACTTCTAGTCTGTGGAATACGTTGCCTGAGAGGGTTTTTCCCGATAGTTACAATCTTTGTGTCTTCAAATCGAGAGTGAATCGGCTTCTTGTAGGTAAACACGCTCCATCGTAGACCGTATCATCGTTTGACATCAGGCGAGATGGCGGTCAAGGGTAAACCAATAAACGTAAAAAAAATCTTGGGCTTATGAAGTTCAATCCAGCAGATGTTCTGCTGTGGCAGATTTCTGTCGCTCGTTGTTCTTTACTGCCTTTATGTGTTCCTGTATGCGGCCCGTCGACCCGGAATTAAATATGCCATTGTATTGATATACTTGTGTTGTGAACAACCATGATGCTTAAAAAATGTCGCGAATATAAAGTTATCTGTTTAAAAACATTGCGCAAATTCCAAAGAGCGTTTTATATGGAAGGGCTCATTGTAAATATTGTTCGTAATGAAAGCAAAAACAGATGTGTCGAACACGACCTCTTGGGGTTAGTTCAGAACTACGCAACCATTTAAATCTGTTACTCATAATACCACACTAATAGGTACTTCTTTTTGTCTAATTGTACTACTCTTACTATAGATTTACCTACACTTCTAAGCAACCTTTTGTAATGTTTATATCTAGTATTTGTACACTATGTAGACATTGGGAAGTATATCAGACACAAAACACTATTTTTGTACGATGTTTTCAAATTAGCTCGAACCTTTTCGATGATGTTTATATAAAAAAAAATCTTATTAAATTTATATAATTGTGATGTAAAGCCAAAGATAAAATTTTATAAATATCAAAAATTTTAAGAGCTATGAAATTTCGAATACTTATTAAAAAAATATTTAAAAAAAGTTAAAAGAAACAGCGTTCAGATATGTAACTTTATGATCATAGATAAATACTTACATTGTAATTTGTCATTCTATCACATCACATGATTTTGTAACTTTGTACAAATGGAATAAAATTTTAATTAAAAGAGACTCAGTGTCAAGACACAGTTTTATTGGTTTTACTCTATATGCCAACCATTTATTCAACATTCCAAACGTTTCCACATGGGTTTCGCGTTAAGTTAAGTTTTTATAAAAAGTCAAAAAGTCGTTTACAAATCTCGACCTTTGTGATGTCAGCTTAAATCAAATGGTTAACAGCGGTAAGATTCTTTTTTATTTCACTTTTATTTATGTACAGTTTATGGGTAATTTTAGTTTTATAGAAACACATTTATTTTTTAAAAGCGTTCCAAACTCTGAAACCTAGACTAGGGTTTCTAATTGAAATTATTATGAGAATCTATTATCGCTAATGCATCCATGTGAAACATAATATTAGCTGTACAATCTGGTTATTAAAGGGTCTAAGTAATAATGGCAACATATTTTGTTAAAATATGCCTCTGTATCAATTGTGATTGCGCTCTAGTATTTTCTAAAATTCACCACTGAATATAAGCCTGTTTTAAATTGTATCTCGTTGTGTCGTTTTGCAATATAATGTACTCGTAGGTACCTCCAGAAATCTAGACCTTATAATATGTGACAATGAATTGAACTCGGCTGTGTTGTTCATCTTACTCTGATGTAAGAGTGAATTGCTTGAACGAAGTGCACACTTTATTTCTGTATCCATTCAAAAAAATCATATTAATTTATATTAGATATATGATAGTAAAAAATGCGTATAATTTTGCCCACTCCACTCCCCAAAGAGGGAGGGAGAACCATAGATAATATTTATGGAAACATATATATTATGTGAACCATAGATAATATTAATCTTGATTGATTGAGGGAGAACCATAGATAATAAAATTATTTTATAGATCAGACATTTTATGACCCCGTAAAGTTACCAGCGAATATCTTACCGGCATATTCCAAACTACATTTATTCAAGGATTAGGTACATGGCTTCAAAGATTGTAGAAGTCAAGATTAGCCCTGAACATCTTGACACATATGTAGGAGCACGTACGTGTACGTGACAGATATAGTATATAAGTGGAGGACAGCGGAGAGCGAGAGTCTCTCGCCCCGCGTCACTTGTACAGAAGATCAATATAACCAGCAGTTTATACAGTGACGTGGTTTCATTTCATCTCCAGTACCAGCAACACCTACAGTGGTGACCCCGACGTGATCTGTTCCCGACGTGATCTGTTCCCGACGTGATTCGAACTCGTGATCTCCTGTTCCCGACGTGATCCCAAACAGAGGGTCTACAGTGGTGACCCCAAACAGAAATTGAACAGAAAATTGAACAGTGAAGATTCAGAACAAATTTTTTGGTGTTGCTGCGTAATTTTTGTATACTTCCAACAATGTTTCCGCAAACGACGTCAGTAAGTGGGCAAGCGGGTCAGCAAGGCAAGAATGATGAGCGGACACATTCCGATGATTTGACCCTGGCCGCTATAGGTGTGTCAACGAGACTTCCTGATTTTTGGGTTGACATGCCGCGGTTATGGTTTGCCCAGTTTGAAGCAGTGATGGCATCGCGGAAACAGGGAGATGAGACGAAATTTCACATGGTGATCTCGAAATTGGGCAGAGACTCGATTCAGCAGGTGAGTGACCTGGTGACAACGCCGCCGGAGAACAATAAGTATACGGCGCTGAAGGACCGGCTGCTGCAAGTTTACGAGGAGAGTGCTGAGCGACAGTTCCAGAAGCTCGTGTCAGAGTTAGAACTGGGGTCGCAGAAGCCTACGCAGCTGCTCCGGCGTATTGAGAGAGTTGGGACGAACAGCGCAGGTTTCAGAGCAGACGATAAAAAGCTTGTGGCTATCCAGGATACCAGCCTCCGTCAGAACAGTTATTGCGGTATGTCAAGACCAGGCGCTGGACAGTTTGACAAGTATGGTGGACATGGTCGTAGAGAAAACCTCCGCCTACGACATTGCTGCTGTATTCGGGAGCGTCGAGAATGAAGACCAGGTGAAGAAATTAGCTTTAGAAGTGGCCTCATTACGCACCGAGATTCAAGGCCGAGAGCGCGGAAGAAGCAGGAGCCGGCAGAGATGGAATGAGAATAGGTCTGGTTCGCGGAAGAGAAGAGCTCCAGGTGATCCAGATTGGCTGTGCAGGTTCCATTTCCGGTTCAAGGAAAATGCTACGCGTTGGGAGCAGCCATGTGCGCGAAATAAGAAGCAAGCGGAAAACTAGGAGCGGTTGCAGAAATATAAAATGGCAATGAATATAGGAAAATGTATTTTTGAGAAAAGTTAAATAGATTTTTTAGGTTACGAGGTCTCGGAAAATGGATTAAGCCCTTTACCTGACAAAGTCAAGGTTATTCAGGACTATCCAAAACCGAAGACGGTAGAGCGGTTACGCAGGTTTTTGGGTATGTTAAAGTTTTGTAGAGCGCCCATAGCAAACGCTGCACAAGTGCAAGAAATCTTAGATAAGTATTTACACGGTGAAAAAAAAGGATAAGAGTAGAATAGTATGGACTGAAGAGGCAATTAGAGCATTTGAAAGGAGTAAGGAAAACTTACAAAATGCTGCCACGTTATCGCACCCGAGTCCAGGGCAGAGTTAACTCTTATGACAGACGCGTCAGACCTTAGTATAGGCGCGGTATTGCAACCCACGGAATCCCAGAAAAGTACTGTACATACGACAAGGAACTTTTGGCGATTTATTCGGGTATAATTTATTTTAGAGATTTGATTGAAGGTAGAGATTTTGCGGTTTATACAGACCACAAACCACTCATATATATGTGTTAGAAAATAAAGTCGAATAAGGAAGTACCGAGACGTGCCCCACAGTTATTGTTTATTAGTGAATTTGCAAGTGATATACGTCTCGTAATGGGAGCACATATGCTGATACATCGCTGATGCATTGTCACGCGTAGAATCGACCATATTTACATCCGCGTTCCAAGATATGGAAATGGCAGAATTGTAAAAATGCCAGTTCGCTTTAAACAATAGGTCAAGCTAGAACGCTGAGTGAGCAAAACGGTTCGAAGTCATTGTGCCAAGGTTAGCAAGGAAACATATGTTCATGAGGCAAGTTTATCGTAATTCGATATTGTAGACAAGTTGTGAGTTAATAATGTTTTTTTTGGATTGTTATATGTTTTTCTCCTTTTTTTAAGAAGGGGGTGTATGTAGGAGCACGTACGTGTACGTGACAGATATAGTATATAAGTGGAGGACAGCGGAGAGCGAGAGTCTCTCGCCCCGCGTCACTTGTACAGAAGATCAATATAAACAGCAGTTTATACAGTGACGTGGTTTCATTTCCATCTCCAGTACCAGCAACACTTACAGTAACAAATTGCGTCTGTGACATCTGTCTCTATCTAAGACATCTCTGCCTCGTGTCTCAGTCTAAGACATCTACAGTCCGCGAGGTATAAGCTGAGCTTTGCATTTGTGTGAGTGTACATGGATAGTGTAGGTGTGACAACCGGCCTTAGGCGCGGCGCCATTTTCGCCCGGTAAAAACCGGCTTAAACTGATTTTGGGTAACCGGCCTGAGGCGCGGCGCCATTCTGTCTCGCCTCTTGTACAGACTGCAGCGTGACGTGTTTAATGTTGTTTTGTTTTTGTTTGATATAAGTGTTAGTAAAATGGATGCCAACACAAATAAGCGCAAAATACGGAAACCATTAAATAGCCAAGTAAAAGAAATTTTGTGTAATTTAAATAGCTATTTTAAAGACATGAACGATAAAGACATGTCAAGTGTGACTACATCAGCCCAATTGGTATCGACATCGACAGGAATTCCACTGTCAACTGTTAAAAGAGTCTTATTGGAAGGTAAACGTGTTTTGAAAGATGGAACCAAATTGAAATCTCCGAAAAAGACCAGATGCAGGAAAAATATAATAATCATTGATGATTTTGATAAAGCAGTAATCCGTAGAACAATTCATAATTTTCACATTACTGACAAAGAGGTGCCAACAATGAAAAGAATTCATGAAAAATTAAAGACTGACATTAACTATCCAGGATCAATATGGTCATTGCGAAAAGAAGTATCTCTTTTAGGATTCAAATGGTCAAGGACAGAGAATAACAGAAAAAATTTAATGGAAAAGCATGAGATCCGTCACCTACGTATAACTTATTTACTTAAAATTTCCGAATACCGTATTCAGGGCAGGCCTATCGTTTATACCGATGAAACATATATTGACACCACTCACACTTCATCAAAATCATATTCAGATGGCAGCACTTCTGGTTTGAAGAAACCTATTTCTAAAGGAAATCGATTGATAATCGTTCATGCCGGCGGCGAGGACGGTTTCATACCAAATGCGCTGCTGATGTTTAAAGCTAATCAAAAAAGTGGTGATTATCATAACAATATGAATACAGAAAACTATACAAAATGGTTACAAACGCAATTAATTCCCAATTTGAAGCCCAATAGCGTTATTGTAGTTGACAACGCATCTTACCACAATTCGTTAAAAAATCCCGCTCCCAACTCAAATAGTCGCAAACAAGATATGATTGACTGGCTCAAGTTACGCAATATCGATCACTCAATATCCATGCTTAAACCACAACTTTATCAATTGATACTGCATAATAAACAACGATTTATTGAATATAAAATTGACACCTTATTAAGAGAACATGGTCACAGCGTCCTTCGTCTACCACCCAGATTTCAATCCGATTGAAAATATATGGGCAATGATAAAAGGATACGTCGCGAAAAAAAACGTGTCAATGAATATGGATACAATAATGAGGTTAGCAAATGAAAATTTGAAAGTATCACTGTACAGGAATGGAAAAATGTTTGTGACCATGCAATAAAAGAAGAAAAAAAGTTTCATGGATACGACGCCGTTATTGACAATATAACGGAAAGATTCATTATTAAAACAAACGACACATCAGACGAGAGTGAAAATGATAACGAGAGTGATAAAGAAAGTGACTATGGTGCAATGTCTGGTGTAGAAGGTGTGTAGTTATTTTGTCTTTCAAATTGAATTTTTAGTAATAATCACACAATAATATGTACTCATCAGTCAAATACACAGCTGGACTTTATTTTATCAATTTAGTTTTATTTTATTTTAATACTAGAATACTTCTCCGACTTATGTTATGCCTTAAGTACCTACCTAAAATATAATGATAATAATTTTTAAGAGTTTGTTGTCTGACTGTACTTTTGGTGATCACTCACACTAATGCAAAGCTCAGCTTATACCTCGCGGACTGTATCTCGCTGTCGCTGGTTATAATTGGTATTATTCTTTCTCTATCACACTGATGCTAGCAATTTTAAAATTTTAATGGGTATGCTTAGATTTACTCGTATGTACCCTCTTTGTGGGTATGTAATTAAAAAATATTTAAAATAATTTTAAATGCAGTACTTTCGCATGAAATATCATTCCATCAGATTTATTTGAGTTTCTAACATTATTAGAACACTTTTGAACGCACAGTAAGGCATAATCTTTTATATTTATGTTCAAAATGATCAAAATCATCAGTGATAGGTAAGTAAAACGACCGGCGTCCCCCGCTGCCTGCAACTAACTATAACGGAAAGAGTGAGCTCACTCTTCCCAACGTTAATATGATTCCGTGCGCCCTGAAGTTTGGGAGGGCTAATCTTGAGTTCTACGATCTATGCATGGCATAATAATTTTTGAGCAAAAACTAAATACTTACCTACATATAAACATTTTCGACGTCAAACAAGCTCAAAGAGATAGAAGGCATTGAGCTTACTCGTATGTCTTGAAATTCGGCCTTAAACCCTTAGTCTTCGTCTTCCAGTACCAATACTGCGTACCTATGTAAGATGTTTGGCGATAACTATTCAAACATTGTTCTTCGTTGAACTGCGTTATGTGGAAATAAAATATCTCTGACCTATTCTTTAACGAGTTACAACATAGGGCACTGGGGTTATAGCACGTGAGCGAATTTCGAATAGTTATAGAGAAAATGTCAATTGATCAGTATGGCAATCCTTCCAATGATCTTTTTATTTGCTTATAGTTTATTGAAATGTACATCTATTACTTTAAAATACAATAAGCATACTTACTTTAAAACAGCACATAAAGATATTGCATAGCTGAAAATTGAAAGATATTGCATATTTCCCATATTTACCTACATTGGTATTACACAATTTGTGCGTAATTTTAAGACAGTTCTCATTATATTCCTAAGTTTAATGTTATAAAAAAAAATGTTATAATATATCTTACAATAAGTGCTATAGCATTAAAAAAAGGAAATAATCACTATTTTCAGATGTGAAGTCTTATGATTAAAAAGAAATCGCAGGGTGGCAATGGATTTTATTGAAAAAACCTTTTTAATTCCTATGTTTATTAAAAAATAAATAAGTACACATATATTTAACAAGCACTTGGTGAAAGATATGTGTACGTAATGGTCGATACCATTGTTTAAATATACATTTATTGAATTGTACACCAGTAACACTTTTATGTTTTGTTTATCACAGCTATATTCACGAAGGGCTTCTATCAGGAAACACCTGCGAAGGAGAAGTTACTAGATCAGAGTCGTCATTGGTTAGACAAAAAAATCCATGCAGTTATAATTAGTGTATGGCTATATAGTACATTCATGTCTAAGTTCGGAATATAAAGGTTGTTGCAATGTATAGGTAGGTATCTTAGTATTTGGTGTTCAAATTATGCCCTTTGCATATTTGAATTTTGTTATTTGGTAATATTTCTTTTCGTTCATGTTGCTAAACAATTTGTTAGTATGACTAGTGCTACTACAACACTATGGTTTAATTTACGAGCGTCGTTAAGTTTGCCTACACCGAGTTCGATTAGGTACAATCTACAATCCAATTCTGTGTTAAAATTAATAATCTGTACTTACACTAAGTACAGATTTTTTTAAACTTGCTTCATTAGCTCCTATTTCAATTTAGCCCGCGTTTAACTATCAAGATAAATAATAATTAATTATATCTGTTGGATTTTTAACGAATCATAGACCTGCTTTTCGATTGCCAAACAGAAATCTTTATGCTTTTATACTGTTCTCTATCTTTTACTATGGCCTTTGCTAAAAAATGTATCTATCATATTTGTGAATTTTTATGTTGAACGTCAATTTTTTAACGTTCACGGGGTTGGTCCCATAGTAAAATTAGACTTTATAGCTTTATAGAGAACAACTGAGAACTTCGAGTATTAACTTTATTACGAATAACGAATTCCGTATATACAAGTTATCGCAGGTTCTACAGACAGGTTTTCATCCAAATAGTTCCACTAAGGAATCTACCAGAGTGCCACCTATCGGTAGAACAGTATTTCTATTAGAGGTTTGCACCGGAGCAGCGAGTACCGGAGAATAACCGGTGAATTACCGGTAAAAGTACTCGATTGAAATAATCGGTATAACCGATTGATCTCCGGTGATCATCGCATCTATTTTTTTACATAATAAAGTTACACAAAATATAATAATAATACATACAATAATAAAGTTATACAAAGTAGGTAGACCTATTGATTATTCTTATTTCTGCATTATGAATGTATAAATTTATAAAAAAGAAACAAATTTCTTGATTCTCCGGTTTTTCACCAGAGATTGCCCGTTCACCGGTGAAATCAATCGGTTGTTAAAATCTCGCTCCGGTGCAAACCTCTAAGTCTAATTTCTATTTCCTTGCCTTCGAGTAAATTGTCCCAACGAGGTAGAAGCAACTACCGTGCAACTCGGAAATCCCTATGATGCAATATAAACACAAGATTGGATATTTGCCTTAAGTGGTTCTATGAAAAACTCGATGCCGCGAGCTAATTTTACTAGTGGCGCCATCTAGTTTGTTAGAACGGAACTAAGGGTTGTTATAACTTCTTTTTCACATTCTTTTTGACTTAGGTACAAGCTCATTCAACTATGCGCCGAGTCTCCGCTACCTAGTGGCAAGTAAAGTGAGCAGGGTAAATTTGCGCGTAAAAAGATGTGATGCGTGCGAGCGTCAATTAAAATGGGGTATTTTCCGACCAGATTTGCTGCCCCTGGAGATTATCTCGCCAATCGGAATACCATGGTCTAGATAAATTGAATGGTAAACGGACTGACTAGTAGCGGATGCAGTCTAGGAATGGACAGTGTCAGATTGATAAGGATTCTGATGATAATGTAGTGCCTATTCAAGGAAAATTTTGAAATTTAATTTAAAATATCGTGCTTTGTCCATTAAACGTAACAAACAAAAGAGCTAAAATTACATTTTAGAATATGTCGCCCAATTTTTTTTCAGCGTAAAGAAACGGGAAGAGCAGGATATTATGTGCCTGATAATAAACAATACGCCTGCCCCATAACTGCACAGCTATTGGCGCAAGAGTTCAAGAGAGTCTGGCCCCGTGGGTTTTTTTTAGTAAGTCTGCCTGCGAAGCCGTGGGTCATGGGTTCGATTCCCACCCAGTGCAAATGTGATGAATAGAATATACCTAGCACCACACTGCGCTGATAAGATGTAGGTAATATTATTTATCTCTATTATTATCCTGTAATTTACCAAAACTACCTAATATAATTTAAACTCTTTACAGGACTTAATCACGATCAAACCTATCATTTATACCTCGGCGTTTCGGCAGTGTTACAACCGCAGTGGTCGTCGTCGAGATAATTAAATGATAGTTTTAATCGTGATAATGTCCTGTAACGTGTTTAAATCGTGTTCAAATCGCGAAAGTTTAAAAACAGTTCACCTAATTTACTTACCCAAAAAACAAGGTTTATTCCACCTTAGCCCTGGCAGCGCGTCGCTCTAGTACCTCTGCAGACGTTCTTGAGAACACTTCTTGCATGTTAATCTGCGTCTTTTCTACCAGCGCCGGAATGTCTTCTTTCTTCATGTTTTCCGTCTCGGTCATAGGCAGGATTGTGATTATCAGCTCGCCTGAAATTTACATAGAATAATATTAATTATCAAGTTGTACATACAATCGTAATCGTGTTATCCTGTTATCAGCACGTGCTGATAGCGGGTACATTGTAGGTACATTCCTAGGCATTACTGGCCACGGGGTTTCTCGCTCTGTAGCGGATAGGTATATATAGGATAGTAGACAAATATTTGCTTTGTGTCTGGGTGTTTCTATGTATAATAAGTACCTATGTATTTAGAACTACCAATATAAGCTATTATATCAGCTATCTGGGTCCCATAACACAAGCTTTGCTTAGTTCGGGGTTAGATAGTGTTGTGTATGAAATGTCCACCAATATATACCTATATTTGTTTTTCAACACAGCAATTCGATGCATACTCTACTTGAAGACATTAAGATTGTGTTATCAAGACAGAAGAAGACCATCGGATACTTAGCAAACCTATCCGAATAGATATCTGATATACCTAGATGCGAACCTAGGTACCTACTCCATACATTCAAGGGCTAATCTGTGTTTGATATACCTAACATGAGCAGCTATTCTGACTGAAAACACTTTCAGAGTACACCTACTTTATTAAGCTAATTTATGCTTGGACTCGATAAAAGAGCCAAAGTTGAGCTTAGATACCCAAGATATCGAAATGATTAGTAACCGGAACAGATAGGTAGGTACCTATTACAACATTTCGAAAAATAGGAGATGGTTGAAATTGTAAATGTAATCCTTGAGATAACGTTGTCGATTACAGATAATAATACCACAGTATAAAGAAATACTACTTTAATAGACTGTGATAATACATAGTTCTTGTTAGCAGTTTCGTCATGTCACCGTATTTATATTATTCTAATGGCTATGATATAATTCCATCCGGCTAACTTGAAATACCGGCTACTGCTATTTTTAATATAAGTACTTAGATACATTTATACCTAACATGGTAATAATGTAGGTAGGTATACAACTATTATGTCGCTCTGATGTATTTAGTTGAGACGTCAGTAACAAGTCTGTCTAGACGAAATAACCTGAATTCGCAAATGTTTTAAAAAACATTAGAAACCTTGTAGGTACTCGTGTATGTGAGATATTAGGGTTCCGTATTGTATGCAATGTGTCTTCTGTTCTACTAATACTATAAATGTTAAAGTTTAGATGTTTGTTGCTCGATCACGACGGATCGGGTCGAAATTTAGAACACAGATTATAGTTTGGAATAGCACATACCTAGGCTTTTTATAAAAAATAGGTAAAATTGTATAATGTAGTTAACTCGGAATAGTTGTACCGGGCATAGACATAAATCATCTTACGAATATATCTCTGGGTGATGCCCAGTGCAGTGCTATGTAATGAGCCGTTTTCCGACGAGGCAAAAATAGTTCCAAAGTACGCACTAGATGGCGGTAGTGGAATTTCAAAAAGATTTGTCTGTACCACAGACTCTCAAAAGTGTAATTACTATGAAGCCCCTCCCAATGTTCAGGGAAAAAGTGAAAATCAAAATTCTTTGCGATAACTAAAAATGTTTGAGGTTTCCCAAACACATTACTTATTTTAGATAAATTATAATTTTCTTCTCAGCTCAGCTGATGTGTTTGGTTTGTTTACCTTCTATAAACCCTAAATACTCGAAGAAAAAAAAATAATTCTAAAATATTTTTTCTTCTTTTTTAGTGTTAAAATATTGGGAATAAAAATAGTCAATTAAATTGATAATTGAATAAAAATCGTTACTGATCACATTCGATTTTCAATAAAAATCTTTAAAACTCTTGATGCAGAGACAGAAACTAAGCACAAAAAAAGGAAGATTCAAAAATATTAATGGCAGCACTGATACGAAAATATTTATCTGCGGCTGAAGGACTAGTGTCTATCCTCTCTACTTAGTCTTTGGTATCTATCTAGTGACTTGTGGTATCTATGGCCAAGAAGAAATAAAAAAATATTAGTGTTGGGACATTAGTTACCAAACGACGAGTATACAGAACAGCTCCTTAAGTTTTAGTGAACTATGCGAATTAGTTCATCGATTATCGTGTTCCGTGATCGTTATTTTTTTGGTGATCCACTATTGTTCAGTAATGCCGCATGGTCAACTGACTGATTTAGTTCGCTGTTACCCTAATTGTATGTTACGTATTCAACGATTTTAACATATTTCGAATTTTTGTAGTGAACATTTCTTTAGCATCGTTGTGATTTGAAAATCAATGAAACGAAAAAGCGACAGTAAAAAGAAAGTTAAGCATTTCTAAAGTATCACTTCTACCACGTATTTTTTTCTAGAATACAGATTTGCTAGACATTTTGAAGAGATTAAAACAAAAAATGATAGATGGCGCTTATGTTACGTCTAACATTATTTAACATTTCTGGCCAAATCGAAAATTTTGACAATATCCGTATATTGAGATAGATGAAATTTTTAAATCAGACAATTTATAGTTCTCTAGAATTTAATGCATGTACACAAAGCGTTTCCGATTTTGCAGATGTTCATAAGCAATAGCAACCAACAACACAACAACAATAGCAAATAACAACAATCGTAGACATCTACGGTCAAGTAGCAAAAGCATAAGCAGCCCACTAATTGTTCCCACTGCTGGGACTCAGGGCCTTCTTTTGCAAAGAGAGAGTTAAGCCCATAATCCACCACGCTGGGGCAGTGTACCAATCCACACTGATGACACAGTCATGACCTCGAAGAATTCTAGGTATATGTAGGTTTCCTCACGAAGTTTTCCTTAACCGTTTTAAGTTAGCGGCATTACGCACATATTATTATCTTCGAAACGATATCATATATATATATGGATACCAATCGGCAGTTGCCATTCTCTCGACGAGACCAGCCGGAACTTTTCTCAATCCATGTGAAATTTTTGTATTTTACATTATGTGAAATAGTTAAACATTGGAGCGCAGTATGAATTAAAAAATTGCAATATTGTCTTCTAAAATATTTAAAAAAGACCGAACGAACGAAAGATAGGAGCGAACTAGTTCGACACAGGTATGCGAGCTAAGTTCAGCGTTCCCAGTGGACCTCACTATGTGGCTCAGTGGCTTTTGACATTGATATCGCAATCTAAAATTTACAAGCGGCTCCTATCGTCGTTTTTTCGAACCATTTTTTTTTATCTCCTCGGAAAACGCCTCATTTTGAACTCTTCATATTCCAATAGTTCGGTGACACTATGCTGTTATGGGTAGGCGTGATGGTTACTATCAGGCACACGTCCTGCTTGTCGTCGCACGTCCTCTATATTTACTATAAAAAACTCGCACTTTGTTTTCATAGTAGGATAGAGTGATTAAATGACGACATATGCAGGGCATGTGCGTGATGATAAGTAACATGCCTGCCACAGTGCAGCACAGTGACACGCTATTGGAACATGAAGAGTCCATCATAACCTAGCACTGCACGGCGCTCGTCACCCAGAGATATAAGATGTTATATCTCTATGCCCTGTACAAGTATTCCGAGTGAACTCCATTATACAATCACCTAATACATAAATACCTATTAATTGATAATTTTTCATACAGAACCATCCATGGTTGCGGTCTGTTTGGACATAACATAACATCCTTTTGTGTAAATTGAAATCAATTAGCGCATCTCTCTTTATTTATTTGGTTAATTAACGATTCTATTCTTCAACTTTTTGTAATTTTTGTCATACACGCTAAAATGTTATTTGTTTTTTCTAGCTCAGTTTTACAATGCCTGTGTACGTATTTACCTATTCCAATTAAATACTTTTCGATACCTACTTGTAAAGTTGAATACCGATTACAAAATTGTTATTTAGCACATTTGAACATTGCACCCAGAAAAATTAAAATTACCTACTTGTTATCCCTATTTTTTATGATTAATTTAGTACATAGGGCACAATCGCGTTAAACAGCTTGTAAATATCAATTAAAGCAACGAAATGTCAAAGTAACGCGACGCTAAGTTACTTCTAAGGTACTTTTCGTCAATGAACGACAGTTAAGGCGAGCATCACACTGACAAGCACCACGCAGCGTAGTGCGTGAACGCATGTTCCATCGTTGTAAGTATGTCCGTTTGTAGAGAAAACACGCACAGTCCAACACACCGAAAATGTATCCACGCGCGTTCACGCAGATCACGCGGAGTAACCACGCGTAACCACGCGCGTGGGTGCGGGCGAAACGCAAGGTATGCCACACCGATGACGTCGAGTAGTGTATCTCTCTACTTAGTCTGTGCGTCGAGTCCCGAGAGCGTACGAGATTTTGGACGGGCTTGGCGTATGTTTGAATGAAATGAATCAGCAAACCCACACACTGACACGTACCACGCTGCATGTTGCATGTCGAAGCATCTACGCGCGTACTTGCGAGAGCGCAGATCTGCATCATCGTGCGGGTATGTGTGAATCGCCTCAGTAAATTATTTAAATATCGTTCTTACGAAAATATATCTAAGTGAAACCACTAAATTCACGTCTAAGTTTGTTTATAGGCCTAATACTACGACATACTGTCTCATTTATCAAAAATAAAAAAGCAATTAAAATCGGTCGAGCCATTTTGGAGGAGTACGACCACAAACACCGTGACGCGAGATTTTTATAATAACAGAAGATGACAATGGAATCTACAGATATGTAGATAAGCTAGAGAGATAGAGATAAGTGCCTTAGTTATAATTCATACTGGACTTGTAAATGATACTACAACGGTTTTCATTTTAAAAAAATATTTCTGTATGAACATTTTTCAAAGAAAATGTTCATGGTTTTTTTATCTCAGTACTCGCAGCGCCCCGCGGTTTTACCCGCGTAATTTCCGTTCCTGTTATTTTCCCGGGATGGAAAGTAGCCTATGTGTTATCCCAGAACATTATCTATGTATGTACCAAATTTCATCCAAATTCTTTCAGTAGATCATTTTTGCGTGAAAGAGTCACAAACATCAATCTATCCATACATTCTTACAAACTTTCGCTTTTATTACATCAACCGGTTTTATGAGACGAATATTAATTGTAACTGGCTTTCCTAGGTACCTACGTGCTTTTGTTTTTACGCTGTAGGAATTATTTTTCAATTCAATCGTTATTTTTGAGACAGTAGGTAGATAATAATTATTAAACTTTTTATCCTCAAAATTACATATTAATCTCGATCTATAGATAACTAGGAGGTATTACCTACTTCGTTAAATAATTACTAGAAATTACCTACTCGTGGTCAGAAGCTCGAACAAAAAGTCGAATATTTATGCCAAGTCTCAGGATGCCAGCCGCGTTACCCCTTGCATTCAGCCTAGTAAATCCGTTAACATGGTAGCTACTAGCTACGCTTTGAACTGACTTAAAAGCATCTCGATTGTCCCGAAATACGAGTATTGATTGGTCTATAGCTGATTCATGTGTTCATACTTAATGTAAACAGTAATAACATTAATTTAACAAACCCGACTGCGAAAAAAAAACGGATTAAAAATATGTGTAATACAATAGATATAGAAGAATAAAAAGAATAGTAAAATATAATAGAATAATGAGTTATGGGATGTCGGAGGAACTTGTAAAGGTTTACGATCACGATATTAGAAGCTATCCTACACCATCACTTGTAGCCACACACACGTCTACCCTAGGAAGTTTACCCCGAAACCAAATTTCGGGAACCGAATAGTTCACGATATGTGAAACAAGCTGTCAAATGCACTGACACTTCCACACTTATACACACAATCAAACACCCATACCTTCACGTAGATACTTACATACACTCACCACACATTCATTTACAACATACACGCACACGCTTCCACCCTTATATTTATACTCATACATACAAGTGCTCTTGAGCTTCATTAATTATAGCTAATTAATAAAAAAAACTTTGTTTTTCTAAGACTTCAATACTTCATTAAATCATCTACTTGTAATTTAAACTATAATTTTTATTTGTATTTTTATTTAGATTCAGTAAAATTGTTTCGCGGTAATTTTTATAAATCAAACTGAGGAATACCAAAATACCGGCCTAGCCGAGTTTGGGTTCCATTTTCCACTTAGCAAATTGTAAAAATGTAAACTTGTGAACTGAATAAAAAATTATCTTATCTTAATATACTATCTAAGGACGCTTAGGTGATTGAAACGAATCCAATGATATCTTAATTATCGAAATCCATCCAGCCGTTTGGAAGATACGTGGAAATAAAGAAATTTACAAACATACAAGATACGCGCGAAAAACATAACCCTTCTTTCAATCGGGTAATAAAATAGTAGGTAGTGCAGTGTAATTACAAACTATTAATTCAGTTTTACTGATAAGGGTCCCGCCCAAATTTGACTGCTCTGCTTAGAAATAAATGCTAATCTACATTCTTGTTGTTAGTTACTGCGTTGTTGTGTTAAGTATATAGGTAATCTAATTTCTTCCGATCGAAGTCCAATAGCAAATATCTTATCTTCGAACGCTCGCTGCAGTCAAATAGTACCTACCTAGGTATATAATAATTCTCAAGAATGCTATATTCATCAAATTGCTCGCTAATCTTTTTGGACAACATAAATGTGTTTTATTTTAATTTAAAACATAAAATAAATGTTATTTGTTATTTATACATCTAATGTCATTGAAACATACAAAACTATTAACTGGGTATAAATAAACAACGTGCAGAATGTGACAAGAAAATTACCACTAGAGGTTGTTTGTCTATAAGTCGGGGCATTTTAAAAGGTAACATTTGACGTTTGTCAGTTATGTCGTCATAGTGAGGTGACCTGGCTAAAACCTCGATTAAAGTGAAATGAATCGATACGGACTTGAAACACCAATATGTGAATTTTAAAAATCATCCGGCAAACCCTTGCCCCATAATAATAATTTTTTTCGTAAATTTAAGGAGCAATATATGACAAGTGCATAATTAAACAAACAAAAAAATGTATTTATTAAGCAGTATCTGAAAAACAGTTAGTATTGTCATCTTCATCATTGGTGTGAGTACTCAAAGAAATTATTAATTATGTTCAATAATATTGTCTATTCTCACGGTTATTTTTAGCATTTTTATCTATTTTGGTATATAAAAGCGATAGATCACTCTTCACGAAAACTCAGAAATTTTGCATGGAGGTGTATTTTAGCACGCAGGTGCTCGTTAAGACGGGGTTTTGTGAAATACAACCCCTAAGAAGGTGAAACGAGGGATGAATCGTAATTTTCAAAGTTACATGAGATCCACACATAACCGATTTTAATGAAAGTTGGTACACAGATAGACTTAATTTCAAAAAAGGACATAGGTTACTTTTTATTCCGGAAAAGGGTTGAAATGAAGGATAAAATTATATGGAAATTCGTAATTTTTGAACACAAAACCATGAAACTTCGTATTTAGACATTTAACGCGAAGCAAATATGTGTTTGTTTTAGCAATTTCGTAATTTAGAATTGTACGGGGTTGAAATGGGGGCTTAAATGGGGGATGGAAGGTTTATATGAAAGTTCGTTACTGTTGAAGATAAAACCATGACTTCGTATCTAAACGCTTGACGCGAAGCAATCGCTTCGCTATATAATAAGCTTCGCGTAGCAATTTTGTAATTTCGATCTCTTAATTATTCATTAACTGAACAGAGATAAATAATAATAAATAAATAAATAAATAATAAATATTGATGGACAATTCACACACAACACCATCTGATCCAAAACTAAGCAAAGCTTTTGTGATGGCAGATGAAAGTTTTGTGTGGAAATTCGTCGTTGTTGAAGATAAAACCATGGAACTTTATATCTAACACTTGAAGTGGAGAAAATAAAGGGTTGTTCTAGCAATTTTGTAATTTCAAACCGTACGGGGATGAAATAGAAGTTGAAATGGGGGATGAAATTTATATGGAAGTTCGTCAATGTTGAAAACCGTAAAAAAATTAAATTAGACACTTAAAATGCATACTATTTTATAGTATATGTGAAAGTAACTTTACCTGTCAATTAAGTTTTGACGCCTAAACCATTGAACTGATTTTTATGAAATTGTAGGTACAAAAATGTTTTAATATTAGTAAAAGTAAATTTGTATGGGTGTACTACTGTTCAAGTAAATATGTAGGGGAGTGGAGAGTATTACCGTACAGCGGCCATTTCCGTACACTTCAAAATAATAAGAAGAAACCGATAAATATACGTTGTTCTCTGTTAAACGCATTCCTTGTGTCTTGTTTCGCTCTTTCGCACACTATGGAATCAGTCCGGGACATGACGACGATGAAATTGGTGGGCACGTGATTGCGTTCCGATTTTTATAGGTTTGTGACATCAAAAAATACATACATTTTTTTGTAATGACTGCTATGTATTTCATTTGTTGATAAATTTAGCGAAGATTTATGTTGTTGCTAATACTGTTTTTTAATAAATAGAAAAGTTTTCTAATAAATACTGACTTGTGATAAAAATTAAACCTTTTATTATCGATAACATACTCCTAAAGCGCATTTAAAGAGGTTTTTAATCTTGTACCATATTAGACGACCAGTGTACGGAATTACACTCAAGCGTCGGGTAATTCCGTAAATCATATTCCAATTATACAATTTTTCCTTTTTAAATATTTGTAAATTTGCTCTAATATTTACTAACACGTATTATAATATATTTTACATTATCTGCGACATGGCAGTTGGCTCTAAACTGAAATAGTTTGTAGAAAAAATAATTTTAAGTTAAGTGTACGGTAATACCCTCCCTTCCCCTACTCCCTCAGTTACCTTAATACTTACTTATTTTACGCGGAAGAAGTCGCGGGTAAAAGCTAGTAGTTAATAAAATAATAATAAATATATTTATGTTTTATTATAGTCACAACTTGGACATTAATTTATGGTGATATTTCTTCACAAGTAATCCTTGCATTCGATTCAACTTATCAGCTTTCGATTTTACAGTAACATCCTTAGTGGTTAAAAACAAAAAAGGTTAACTGACGCAACATTGTAGCGACGTGCAGTTCTTTAGATCAGATATTGTTTTTTATATTTAGAATGGTTTATAAGTGAAAACAAATCGTAAAATTGCTAGTATCAGTCATTAATATAACAAATATGTAGTCGTAATAGAAAAAAAATATACAATATGCAGTTCTAACAAAACGAAAAAATATATTATTTATGCCCGCCGTTACAAGGTTACGTTGTCGAATTTTGATGAATTGTCAAATGTTACCTATTAAAATGCCCCGACTATAATTCATTAATTAACTCACCCTGGCCCACACTCGCACACACACAGACACACACACACACACATACCCTACATATTTAGCACAACCAAACCAAAAAAAAATTGGTTGCCTGTAAAGTCGGTATACGGGCGAAAGTTTTACGTGACAACGACTTTGAGTGGTAAAATAATTTTACGGAAGGGACGCGTGCCTTTCACTTTTTATGTCTGTCTCTCTCGCTCTTAGGCGGGCTAACCATGCCCGAGTGGAAGGGACGCGTGCCTCTCACTCGCTCTCGTTGTGAGCGCATAACGTTAACGCAGTTTCTTGATGTCACCCGGCAAACCAATTTATAAGACGTTGTCACGTCAAAAAATTTCAACCAAAACAATAACAAAACCGTTTCTTCCGTTCGACAGCTACGATGCTACAGATAGACACACACACAGAGAGAGAAAGAGATACGTAAAACTTATAACAGCCAGTCGTATTTGCGTCGAGGCCCTTAAAGAGGTGAATGTGCCTACCTGATCCAAACTTATGCCGGCGGCCGTCCAGGAAGTGGTATTTGGAGATGACGACGGGTTGGATGGGCGCGGCCGCGTCTACCGCCACATGGAAAGCTCCCTTGCGGAACGGCAGTAGCCGGTCGCCGCCGTTACGGGTCCCTTCGGGGAACAACAGCAGCTTCCGCTGAAAACAAAACACCGCATAATATTACTACAAAGCTTATAATAGCTATCTCTCTAGCTCTAACACTATATATCTTCAAAAATAAAAGGACTTTTTGACATTTCGCTCACATGGAGCGATAGTGACATAACTGCAAAAATGCGACATTTATCTAACTGCACCAAAATTGTGAATGAAAACACAACATTTATTAGTTCAAAATACAAAATAAATAAATATAGTCGATAATTCTAAAAAAAATATCTTTAGTAACATTTTGAAAAAAAACTTAAAACTGGTATACCTACCTACATAGTGTAAAATTTAAAAATATGTACCTATTTGTAACGCCAGCAGCGTTACAAGTTGAAAGTACATTTAAGAAATACCTACTCGCAATTTATTCTATTATATCAATGACATTTCTGTTACCTACATCATTCAACGCGACAAAAAATGTATGTATGTTTTAAAAGAGCTTTTACTTGATTCAATCTTTTTTTACTGTTTCTTTCAGTTTCATTCTAGGGTCTTTTTCATATTTAGGTAATGTCAACCCGGGCCTTTTATCTTTTTTACAATTATAGCTGGTCTTTCGACCAGGATAATAAATTGGTCCTAGTTTTGATATTCATCCTCCTCCTCTCTCTTTAATTCCAAGCGAAAATAAACAGCAGAACAACAAAGCTATAGCCGTTTTCGTTTGGCGATCGATAAGTTAGAGGTCTAAAACATCCCTCTGAGAAAATCATCTGTCACAAGAACAAAATTAAAAATTTTGATTAACCCCCGACTACCTCGGATTTGTTATCTGTACAACATTCTACTAGTCAAGCCATTTCATTTCCATACTAAGGGAGTTGTGAAAAAAGACATGTATTTGCTATTTTGTAGAAGCGGCCATCTTGGATTTGAAATTTGTCATAGTGCAATGTATTCTACTAGTCAAGCCCTTTCGTTTGATACCCATATTGAGGTAGTAGTGAAAAAAATTATATAATTTGTCATTTTGTGGTGGCGGTCATCTTGGATTTGATTTTTTTTATAGTGTATAGTATTCTACTAGTCAAGCCCTTTCATTTGATATTCATATTGAGGTAGGTTGTTAAGAAATATTTTGTGCGCCATTTTGTGGCGGCGGTCATCTTGAATCGATATTAACCAAACATAGCTAAGAACCTCAGCACGGGCATTTACCTTCAAATAAAAAAAACCGCATCGAAATCGGCCCATCCGTTTGAGCTCTACCGTGCCACAGACAGACACACACACAGACAGACATCGACGTCAAACTTATAACACCCTTTTTGGTCGGGGGTTAAAAATGGATTAAAGAAGTTCCACATTAACGATGCATGTAATACACGTGAAACTTCTTCGGATTATTTATGTATCGCCTTTCACCTCCTACCTAGTTCAGTGAATGTTATTATTACAAAAGCTAAAATACAAAAGCAATTCCGTGATATATAATTGATGCATACGTGAGGCTCAAAGAACAAAAACATCGATTATTCGAAAACATTGATTACTCATAACCTATCGAGTTTTCTTCCAAGCCACGATTCGTTCTCATTGAATGAGGCGTTTTCAGAATCAAATACACGTATATCTGTCAAAAATATAACTTCGCCACAAGGGCACTATTGTTTCGTTTTCTTAGAAAAAAAATACAAAATGAAACTTTCCTCTTAAGTAAAATTTTGAACTATTTTTTAACAGGAATATTTGCAACCAAAAAACGCATCATTGGATAATAGTTACGATACAATTTTTTTGTACGAATTTGGAGATACGAGTACTACCAAAGAAATACAGGTTGGGCGGTGCATTGTGCCTGCGAGTGTAGTTTTTGTGTTTCCCATAAATGTGACATCGCGTCGATAAGTTTTAGGGCCGTAATTCGTTCTGATACGAGTATATTTTTTTCGGTCTTTTTAATTCTGATAAAATGTAGTTAGACTACAAACTATCCTTTTCGTGATAAATTAAGTACATGATGCCAAATCTTCGAATGGCTTAACCTTAGCCATAGTTTGACTTAATATCATGACCAAGCTATCCGACATCTACGTAGATTGGAAATATGCATTTGTTTGTGGATAATGAAAGTATTTTCCTAAATTTAAAATAAGTTTCATTATATGCATCTAAGTCATATCTAAGAATAAGTTCACGGAAATAACATGTTTCAATCATCACGAACGTACCTACCTACCTACGCAAATTCACGCAAATACTTAAGTCAGAATTATAACTTTATGAGTCAATAAGAAGTTGTGTTTTATAGAGGTTGGAAGGTCACAGTCCAAAACAAACGATCGGTTATGTAAATCGACGAGTAGGTAGCTAATTACGAAAACATCTGATAGTGATACATGGATAAGTATGCAGGGCATGGCGTAAGAACGTGCCCTGGTGGCCATGACTGTGACCAAGTAAATAAGGTCAATTAAAGTAGATAACTTCTGCCGCGATAGGTAACTTCCACTGCTGAAACTGCTTGTTTTGTTTTGACACATTTTGCATATAATTAAGGTCAAAATACACTTTTAAGGTCAAGCGTATTTCCTGCAGAGTTAGGCAGAACACTATAAACACTTGATACCACAAGATAATAATATATTGCTTGATAATAAGTTTAGCTTTGACGGTTATCTGATCAACAGAGTTGGCTGTAGTCACGAAGTTGTCAATTTTCCGCCTACTATTCATAAATCCTACGCATCCATTCCAAATTATTGCGTCTGTCTGGGATGAGAATCAACCAATTTACCTAACGCAATGATCAATTATCCATATGTACTTGTGTGTACCCAACAAACTTCGTCTACAAGAAAACGAGAACTTCGTTGTCTTAGAACGGTACGGATAAATATAATAATAATAAGTACCTCTATGATTACCTCTATGATCTATCCAAACGAAGTAAGTAGATGACGTACCTACTTTAAAATAAAGAAAAACAAAATACTTAATTTGGAAAATTTTAAGCCTCAAATAATAAATACATTTATTTTTTGTGCATCAAATAGAAATTAGGCAAAGCTCGAATCGAACCTACGGATCAAGAGGAGTTCCGTAATAGAATGATGTTTAAAACCAACTCGAATTCGACTGCTATACTGCACATCATTATTTTTTATTTACAATTATCCTTAGACTTTAGTTAACTTTCCACAAAGACCTTATCAAGGTCATTCTTAACAGGATGTCAAAAAATATCTAGGTACAAGAACATCCTGTAAACATCACATGGTGCCTATTTCACTTTGTGCTTCTTAAATTTTGCGCGTCTATTAATAACCATATCTATTTAAATCAATTGATATAGGACCTCTAACGTACAAGTTTAGGAGCAATGAACTCAATTTCCATACGGCATTCATCAAATTGGAACATGGCCCGGTGCCCGGTGGCCTGACCTTAGAGACTACGTTCAACTCTACCACACACTGTAGATATTAAAGTAAACGAACACTGCACGGAATTATTACCCTTATTTCTTTTCTTATCAGACTAACAATACGTACGAAATAAAACGAAGAATGTTTGTTTACACAGTGCAATTAACATATATTTTTAACTCACTTATTCCAAATGCCTTCCCAATTTAGGCATAATATTATCGTCGTTATAAAAATACTAACTATTTAGTATTTGCCCACTATTTTGGACGCGTAGAATAGAATAAATTTGGGAAAGGATTAGTCCTGAAGGAGCTCTGCATATTTACTGGATAGAAAGCCCATTTAGTATTTCCAAAGTGTCTGGGTGATAAACATAAAAGTATCCAAACCAAAGAGTTTACATAAAGTAGCTACGCCTAGAGTTGGCACAAACGCTTTACACCGAAAGCACGGGTAGCATCTTTCTTGCCTTGTCGCTCTTGTGGAAGTGTCATACTTTTGTCGCGGAACATCACTCTGTTGCCATAGAAAGTACGCACGTCATCTGTTTACGATTGACACAAAGGAACCATACGGAAAATCTAACTCTATACGTAGTATAATATGTTAGCTCTTTGATCCAAACCTCCTAATCCAAATATCTATCCAAACCTGTAATATTAAAAGGATATGTCCGAGCATAAAATCCTACTAATTTAATAAATGTGAAAGTTTGTGATTACTACTACCATGTCGGAACGCCTGACTGGATCAGATTGAAATTCGGAACACATTTATATATTAGTCCGGAATAGCACAAGGTTTTGTTCATCGCGGAAAAATTACTCGAAAGGAAATCACTCGAGTAAAACCTCTAGTCTTTTAATAAGTACACATTTCGTACTTTTGTGTTTATGGTCGTATTCTTCCGAAACGGCTGTATTGATTTTTTGTAGATCTGACAACTCGAAAAGTATTTTTCACCCTTCTGCCTTCCCCCTAAATTTTTCCTCCAGGCCACGTGGTTCGACAGCGTAGTTCGATCAATCGGACCACGTGAACTTTTTTTTCCTCTTGGTTCGATCAGTCGAACCATGTGCTTTTGAGATTCCTGATAGTTCGATCAATCGAACCACGTGAACTTTTTTTTCCAGCTGGTTCGATTAATAGAACCATGTGTTTTAAAGACTCCTGATAGTTCGATTTATCTGACCATGTGGACTTTTTTCAATAGGTTTGGTTAATCGAACTTAGTCAGCCCTTGTAAAATTGCTGAACTTAGATGAATACAACAACACAATAAGCATATTTTAATCTTCATTTAACCATGTTACATTTTTACTTTACTTCGTAACGTTTCCAAGGACATTATAACTTTATATACAGTAACTAACATTAATAAACTCTTTTTGTACAAAAAATTAAACCGTCTTCAAAACCACAAACAGGCACATACTTAATCCCAAGTTTTCTTAGTCCGAGTTAATTGTGCCTGTGAGTATGCTTCGATGAATCGAACCAGATGACTTGTCATAGTGGTTCGACAATGGAGTCGAACCACGAGGTCCCAAGAATTAGTAGTTCACGTGGTGCGATTCTAAAATCGAACCAAGAGGAAAAAAAAGTTCACGTGGTCCGATTGATCGAACTACTCGTACGCTGTCGAACCACGTGGCCTGGAGGAATTTTTTAAATCGCTAACTAGGATTTTTTTACGAACGAATTTCCGTAGGCAACAATATGCAAATAATTTAAACGTGGTTCGTTCACGTTAATAAATTCATTAACAAGAAGCGTCACGTCATTTTAACATTTCAGACTTACCTACGTTAAAATTCTTAGATACTTGTTTATATGGCATTACAAAATTACAATGTTTGTCGGTTTAGCTAGTAGAAATAATAATACTACCCAGAAGTAAATTTGTAAGCAAGGCTAAAACTAAATCTAAAACGGACCAATATAGTAGAAATACTTGTGCAAACCTTTACATAGGTAGATAATTCACGTAATACCTACGTTCTCCAAAAAATGCAACGAAAATCTAAAAATTGGACAGAGTAAGAATTACGTTAATCATTGAAAGGTGAAATGGATTACTTTTAAAAAAATACAAACAAAACAACAAATCAGTCCAGTCATCTTTAAGTAATCTAGTGGCAGCCTTATAAGAAAGGCATGTTAAACATTAAAAGTACTGTGACCAATAGGGATGATGACTAGGTCAAAAATATACCATTCTAATTACGCTAGGTAGATTTTGAAAAAATATGGGACACGTATATTTTTGGATTAATAAAGTGAGTGGTTAACCATAGGTGAGTTCTGTATCCCACTAGCTCTAAAGTGGCGTACCTTGATCTATGACTGTTCTCCTGCCTTATTAAAATTTTATCTAAATGCATTCCAAATGACCCTCCCTGACCCTGACCAGAGTAACTTGGTAAGGTGGGGAAAAGCCTCTGAAAAATGTTGCTATACTTGTGGAGAGGCGATATGTACAGCAAGGCACATATTGGTGGGATGCAAGGTGCTCCTTAATGGGGGTCATTACTCGCGGCGCCATGACAGAGTACTTGAAATCATACGTGAAGCCATGAGACTTTCAGTAGCTAGAGCCCAAAAGGGATTGACGACAAACAAAAGACAAATTAACTTTGTAAAAGAAGGCTCAACTTCAAACTCCAGGCCTTACTCAATCCTGGATACAGCACCTGATTGGACTATTTTAATAGACACGTATGAAAGGCACTACAGGATCCCAGAGGATGTGGGTGTTTCGTCATCCAGACCGGACATTTTCCTTTTTTCTAGAGCTACGAAACGCATAGTCCTTTTAGAACTTACCGTACCGTGGGAAACTAATATACCTAAAGACCACGCGATGAAACAAAATAAGTATTACGACCTCCTAAACGAATTAACAAAAAACGGCTATGTAGTTAGTTTATACGCTGCTGCTGTAGAAGTGGGAGCGAGAGGTATACCAGCAAAATCTCTCTATAACCTGCTGAAAGACCTTGGCTTATCCAGAAGTGCAGTAAGTTCTATACTAGAACGAGTATCTAAAGCTGCACTAGTAGGCTCATATCAGATTTGGCTGGGCAGGGAGAGAAAAACGAGTAGTGAAGGTGAGTGTTGATGTACGTCAGAAAGGGGCCCCTTAAACCTACGCCCGAGTCACAAGTCTCAAGATCTGCTCGGGTTTTCTCTCTCTGCCACACGATGGACCCGGCACCCGCACGGTGAATCCATGGAATGCTAAGAAAATCGTCACTAACTGACGGACTTACTTTTTTACCCGACTGAATTAAGGGTTATATTTTTCGCGCGTATCTGTTTGTCAATTTCTTTGTTCCCACGTATCTTCTAAAGGGCTGGATGGATTTTGACAATTAAGATATCGTTAGACTCGTCTGTATCACCCAAGTGTCCTTAGATAGTACAACATAATTTTTTGAATCTGTTGTTTTTTGCAATCAGGTTTTTTAAATTTAAATTATATGCTGTAAGGAAGGACATGTATTGTATTCATGTAAAGTGTGTAAATGTAAAAATAAGAACAAATGGGGTACACCCATAGGTATACCTGTACACCTAAATCATTGAATCATTGTCCTAACTTCAAGTCATAGCTTTAATATAGTTCGCTCTTTTCTTTTCGCTTGAAATCATAGAGACAGCAATAGCAAAACCAATTTGAACAATTAGATTAGCTGTCGAATAATAATGGATCCCGACTGTTCAGTTGTTATGTTCATTTATTAGAATATATTTTATTTTCTGCAAACATAGTATAGAATTCTAGACAAGCAGAAATGCTTGTTTTATTCTTTTCAGTTTTTATAGTATGTGGTAAGTTTGTACGTAGTTTGGTTAACTTTTTATGCAGTCGGGTTTTTTGAGTTTTTAAATTAGATATTTCTTATTTAATTCTTAAAAAGTAAATGATTACAAGACGAGATAAATGTGTAGACGAGATAAATTTGTTTGAGTCTATAATTATTTTTGCCTACTACGCCTAAATATGGCAAAGGTTAGGTGCGGCTGCTTGCGCAATCCTTTGTGTATTCAATAAATGAGTTTACCTGCACAAGAATTAGGCTGGTTCTAGATCTCAAATTACGTTTCGATAACGTCATAAAACGTAACTTTTTATGTTTTTAAGAACATATTATAGTATAGTTATGTATAGTGTATTATAGTATAGGTACTTTTAATACTTAAAATTAATATTAAAATACTTTTAATATTCCTGAATTTCAAATACTTCAAATTATACTTTTTAAACTTTCGCGATTTGAACTCATTATAAACATGTTTAATATGGTTAGTAAACTATTATTTAAGTAGTGATGAACTTATATCTTAATAAGTCTTAGGGATTGTCTTTGCAAAATAATTTTGATCGTGTTGATAAACCTGTACCTGCCTAGGTACTTGAATGTTTCCGTGAATGACATGAAATCCTACATTAGGTTGGAAAAATAAATCCAGATAGAAAAACACCCTTACATATATTATACACTTTGTTTTGGTTTGGTCTTACCAGTGATGCTTTAGCTTCATTGTTCGATTTATGTAGTCACGTTACGCCACTCTAGTCTAGACCCAGCTTTATTTACTGGCCGGTTTAACCCCGACCTCGACATTGACACGTATTTCACGTATATGTAGACTCCGCGCACCAATTCCACCTGTGGATATTTGGCGCTACCGACGTATTTTCAAGTAATAAATGAAAACATTGTATTAAAGTAACGTAGTTCAAAGATTTTGCCCCAGGACCTCAGAACTGGCGATGCTCTTTACCTTCGTGTTACGTTAGTTTTGGCCAGACAATACTTGATGTGAATGAATAATAAGTTAGTGCTTACTCACCTAGCATTTATTCGTCATGAAAAACCGGCAACGACCTAATTGCAAATTTTATGTAGCAATTTGTTTGCTGGAATTATCTTTTTAAACATTTGCGTCTCTAATTAAATCAACACATTACAGACTGAGTGACTTAAGTACCAGCATGGTAATGTTTCTTCGTATTACATTTTATAATGCAAAACGACACAACTACGATAATAGTTTATTGTTAATCGTTTAGTTTTTGAAGTGAAAACTTATTTAGCCGCTTTTTGATAGGGGATAATCCTATGGGCTCGCGTCACCAACACGCTAATGTTACTTGTATATATCTATCTATATTAATATTATAAAGCTGAAGAGGTTTTTTGTTTGAACGCCGTATTCTCTGGAACTACGACACGCATTTCAAAAATTATTTCACCGTTGGATATTTATCTACGTGATCCCTGAGTGCTATTCATAGTTTGTATTATGTACCACGGTTGAAGCCGGTGGGGGCCGCTAGTATTAGCATGTATAGATAGCATCTATGGCACGATACTACTCCGTAATGTGTTTTATGAGTGTGTGTGTACACACACACTCATAAACCATACGACAAACTTGTAACACAATGTCGTTTTTACCTATGTACCTACGTCTAGAAATTTGCCGTTTCATATAGAGTTGAACTTAGGACACGGAAATTGGATGAAATAAACGATTTTTCACTATTGCAGCCGCCCCGTGATAAAATATTATTAAGATTACACAACGTGTCTCTTTCTGTTTAGCACAGTCTTTCCCAAAGTTGGTGAAGTCCTTTTGGGTGCTGCAGGCCTAAAGGGCGGTAAGAGACCCAGAAAAAAAATTGGGGCATGGTGCAATTTGAATCTATTATAGTTGTTTGTAGGTGGAATTATGGGATGGCTTCATTAAATTTTTTTCTCAAAATGGGCAGTAAACAAAATAAGTTTGGGATTCCCTGGCTTAGTACCTCTATGACCGCATGACGATCCGAACAATACAGACATAATTAAATTAATAGCTTTTATATTTTCACCAGATCGATACGGAACTGTAATAAAAAAATAGTATGTACTACTCGTTGAAATATACCTATAAATATAAACATATTTATCCTATTTTTAAACATAAATATTGACCTACGCATATCTAATTGCATTTGGCGAACCCTTCCGAGGTCGGCAAGATAATGAAGGTCGGAATATATCACAATAACATTAAAAATAATGGATTTTAAACTAAGTAGTTAAAATGTAAGCTAAAAATGTGGTAAATGTAAATAGAGTAGGTAATTGATATCATATCAAAATTTAATAAAATCTAGTCTTTGATACAAATGAGCCAGGGAAATTATATTTGTTTATTTATGAAGAAAAACGGAATAAAAAAATCTATGTGTTATTCCGGAGTATAAACTACCTATTATGTGTTCCAAATTTCAACACGATTCAGCAGTTCCAGCGTAATCAAAGAATATGTATTATACATATCTACGTGAAGAGTAGGTATTAGATTTATGAAATGAATTTAGAGAATATTTCAACGTCTAAATACATTGTTTTCGTGTACCACAAAATCTCTATATATAAAAATGTTACTTATGTTGGTTTGTGTACGCTTCAAAAACTCAAAAAGTTCTGCACCGATCGAGTAGGAATTTTAGAATGATATATAATCCGCATCAAGGATTGTTTTTATCTAATTTTTGCATTACAATGTGCCACAGCGAAGCGTGGCAGTTTACAGCTAGTTTATAATAAATGTAACAATTTTTTGTAACCTATCTTCTCTGCGTTAGATTGGCGTCAAGTCAGTGTCACACGTTTCAAACAAACTCAAAATAGCAAAAAAACCGAATTCGAAATCTATGAACAAACTAAATGATTGACACCTCGCCCCGGCAAATTCGAGAGGAAAATTCGTCAAACTTGTGATTGTTTGACGGCCTATCATTTAACGTGTCTTTGGCGGAATTGTGAGGCTAATCCACAAAGCGCCATTCATTAAAAAAAAAAACTTGTGATTGTCTTACCTTGTGATCTCTGACGGCTTCGGTCTGCTTGTTGAGAGTGTCACGAGCAGACTGCGCCCCACGGTCGATGAAGACGGTTCCCCACAGCCAGGTGGCCGTGCCGAACGGGACCAGGTATTGGAGTGAACGCTTCGACACTACTGTGGAGCGCGCCATCAGCGGCCAGAGTACAGCTAGCACTGTGGATAAACGCACGATGGGTCAACATAGCTATATCCCATGCTATATAATATGGCTCATCCCAGTAGGAAATGATATATCATATATCTTTTAAATAACTTCAATGCATCATGAAATACGTAATCTTCTAATTTTCGTGTTGGTACTTATATAGCGCAGCGAAAATAAATTAATTACTGTTAGTGGTTAGTAGTGACTGTAATGTCTATAGGTAAGTACCTACTAAGTATATTGTGAGGCATGTGGTTGGGTTCAGATAACTTTTCCTACCACTGTTTTAGCTGTCAAACAACGCAGGGCTCTAAGACTACATTAAAACTTAAATAAAAAACAGTTAATTTTCAAGAAGATCGAACATTTGTAAGAAACTTAAAAAAAAATCGTTCGCCATACATGACAACTGGACTCCTCTTCGGGTGAAGTTCTCTAGAGACGTTTTTCTCGGTTGTTTGCTATATTTACAAAACATTTTATTATTTATATTATAGACATAGTTCATTTACCACTTGAAAATGTAGAGCAAAGAAGCTTCATTTCATTTTATTTTTCTTTTTACTTTTTGAAAGAGCTCCTCTGACCCATAAGAGAATAAGAGTTTTTTTATTTAGAAATGGATAAACAATATCACCTTGTTCTAAGCCTATGTACCTAAAATAACAACATTAATAACTGTTTTGAAATTCTGCACCTATCACCTGAGTTATTTTAAACTATGTAAGTAGACATATTTTTGCATCCGACCAAATCTGCCTACATAAGAACTGACACCTAAACTACGAGGGTCAAACTGAAAGTTCTTAGAAAATCAAAAACTGATTACATTAGCCAGTTATTAGTTTTATTATATCTTTTCAAAATATTGTCCATTCACGTCAATACACCGCTGCATGCGATGGAACCACTGGGAAAAGCACTTTGCCCACTCGTCCTTAGGGGTCTCTTCAATGGCATCGCGATACGCAGCCACCGCTTCTTCAGCATTCAAAACCGCTTTCCTTTAAGTTTTTCTTTAATTTTTGAAAATAAATAAAAATCACAAGGCGCGAGGTCGGGGCTATACGGCGGGTGACCCAGTAATTCAACGTTTGATGTCGCCAAATAGTCGATCGTTCGCTTGGCGGTGTGCGATGAGGCGTTGTCGTGGTGAAGGAGGATCCTACTGCGAGGTCGTTTCTCTCGAACTTTTCCAAGACAAGTGGCAAACAATTGGTAGTGTACCATTCTGCAGAAACTGTTTTTGATCCTCTAACACAATTGTTGCGAAATGACCTATCCTTCCAAAGAACGAGGCCACCATTTTTTCCCCCGCACTTCGATCTCTCTTCACTTTGGTTGGCAACTCCTCGAAAGGAAACACCCACTGAGCAGATTGTCTTTTGGTGTCAGGATCATAACAGTAAATCCAGCTTTCGTCACCTGTTAGTATGTCGAACGCAGCATTTGAGTCACCTCCGTTAAATCTTTCAATCATTTTACGGCACCAATCCACACGATGATGGAGTTTTGAGCCTCAGTCAAATTATGAGGTATCCACCGGGCGCAAAGCTTCCTGACCGCTAAATGTTCGTGTAGGATTTTGTACACTTGACTCATACCGATGCCTAAGCTTGTCCGAATCTGCTGATAGGTCACTCTTTTGTCAGTCTCTATCATACGCCGCACAACACAGATGTTATCTTCAGTCGTCGCCGTAGAAGGCCGTCCCTCACGTAAATCATCAGTGAGATTAGTGCGACCACGTTTATACTCATTAAACCAGTTGTAAACAGTCGCACGAGATGGGGCTTGATCGTGAAAGGCCAATCGTAGTCTATCATAACTTTCTTCTTGACTTAAATGACATCGAAAGTCATAAAAAATCATTGCACGAAAATTTTCTCGTGTTAAATTCATGTTGACGTGACACAGACAATTTTCAATTTGCCGCCAAATCGTAAAACAAATGACAAATGAATGAAGTATATACTCAGTAATATTGGCAAAGAGTTCTATTTTCAAATTATAGATTTTTTTTTTTATTATATTGTTTATAAGTGGCCAGTTCTAAGAACTTTCAGTTTGACCCTCGTATGATGTGACTTAATTTTAAAACTAGTTTATTAGAACTAGTTTTTATTGATTGACCTTTAAAAGTTTAGCTTGTCACGTGTGTTGAAACCAATAGAGTTTGGTTATTTTTGTAGTTAACCACACTATTTTGTACGAAAAGTGGCAATACGTAATTTTCCAAAGGCTTTTCCTGCTGTAACGTTCCGACTCACGCACCTATATCGCAAAATATGTCAAAGATGTAACTATTGACGATCAAAGGTTAATATGTAGTATAGAGTCCAACATATCGATTGAAATATAATTCAAAAACATGTGCAATAGGTCCCTATATAATTTACCATTGAAGATATCTGGTATTAACTCGGGAAACGAAAACACCTAAATCAAAGTCCAAATAGAACCGTTTGGAACGTAGAAAAACGTCTCTAGAGAACTTGACCCGAAGAGGAATCCAGTTGTCATGTATGGCGAACGAATTTTTTTTAAAAGTTTCTTACAAATGTTCAATCTTCTTGAAAATTAACTGTTTTTTATTTCAATTTTAATGTAGTCTAATGTAGAAGTATATTGATAAAAGGAGCAATGTGCAACTATAGCGAGGTTTTAAAATAAACTGAGTATTCAACATAGGTATACTACAAAAAAAATACAACCAGCTTAATTAATTTACACTACTGCAGGTTCTTAATAATCAAATAAGTTAACCACGTGTTTGGCTGCCTTAGCCCTTAGTGCCGGAGAAAGGTACTCTTTGACACATAATTTATTATACCTAAATACAATAAAACAAACACTTTGGTTGTCTTTCCATCAGGTTTCTAGCTAAGTGTACTAATTCGTTATATAATTTTACATTAAGCAATTCTCGGTTAATCGTGAATCCAATGCAAGCTATTAAAAAATAATATAACCATTGATCTGTTGTCGAGAAACGACGTACATTACTTTGAGCTAACGCAAAAGACGCAAGACCTGACTAACCTAAACTCACTAACTATAAATTATGTACGAGTATAAGCATAGCATAAATACTTAAAAATGAAACTGAAAGTATTTTATATACTATCATACTTTAAATATATATTCACCAAACACAGCGAATAATTTATGCTACCTACTTACTACATCTCGAACACCTGCACCTGCAGGCTCACCTGAGATGGTTCAACCTCGTGGGTTGCCCTACCCAGGGCCTAATTAACCCTTAGGCTAATAAATAGACTGCAGCCTAGGTAGCGGACGCGCTGAAATTCACTATTAATGGCGACGGCGACTGGCTTACTACTGATATTGCATAGTAACCGATGTATGGGTATCGGCTAATTTTTGTGAACAGTTCTTAGGTCGGTATGCTCAATTTCCATACTGTTGTCGAAAATCAACGTACCGTACAAGTCGAGACCAGTCTGGTGGTTGAGTAGCACTACGGCTCCACGACTGTTGTCCACATTCTCGAGTCCTCGCACTGTCCACCGGATGCCCATCATTCGCGCAGTCAGCCGCAACAACGCGGCTGGTATTCTGTATGGCACAAAGACTTCATTAATCCGCCGTGTAACAATACAGTACTTACTCACGCTTATGGAAAACTGTCCGTGTATTACAGACCACGGAATCGGAATATCTTCGTCTTCAGTACATTACAGAATAGAGAGTACAGTATAGTGTGCACAGTGCAATAGTGTACATATGTACAGTACTACAGTACTGCCCATATATAAAAAAACTATTCGTATTCTGTGTAATGTCTTCTGTGTAGTGGTGTCACTCAGTACCCACATGATTTTTTACTAAAAAGACCTATGACAGTTGGTCTCAGATGACCTCTACCTACTGCATACCAAACTTCGAGCTAGTGCTGAAGGCCAGGGTAACCTAAATTTACTAAATGTTCAAATGACTATGAAAGCATTTCATGTATTTACCATACTCTTTTATTGTCCTTAACGAGTATCACAACCTTAATTGGCACAACTTCGGCTTGGTGTTCCACCAGTAGGAAAAATCAATGATCGAATGGGATCCTCAAAAGGGTTTTAGAGGATCCAAAACACGTCATGGTTTAGTGGTGGATTAGACTGAACCTTTGTTTAAAACTAGCAAAGGCTAAACTGATTAACATATAGAGTTTTGAACGGGACAACGAATTGATACAAAATAATTATGAAAGATGAGACCTTCATATCTTGGTCAGTGATTGTCCAAATCTTAGTTATTGACAAAGTAAATATTCATACTCGGACATGTCATAAAATCAATTTACAAAATTAAATAAAACGATAATTGCACGCGAAAACAAAGAGAGAGCAAAATGAAATACCACTTTATTTAGGTGGTAGACTGCTGGCTATTTTTCAACTTTTATGTATCTGCATCTATATGTAGTCACCTCTATAAAGCTAGAGCATAGGATACTAAACGTAGATAGCTTGAAACAGTTGGCTTACACCAAAACAATAGTTCCTAAACCATTGCATCAGCTAGGGAGATAAACATGCCTACTGCCTAGGTACGTGGTTAGGTAGGAAGGTAGTTACAGTCGTTAGAAACGAGCGGAAATTTGAAAATAATGACGTAAAATGGCTATCATTTCGAAGTAATACAGAAAATAATTCAAATAACCAAACGACCATGAAACCACCTATTGCTATAACTATAACTAACTAAAATTCAGAACGATGTTTTAAACAATACTAGCTTGACCCCGCTGAAATTTAAGCCATTTGATTTTTTTTTATTTGGAATTTAAGCCGCAGTTTTACAACCAGCAAATTCAACGGTATAAAAAATAGTCTGTGTAAATCCAGATAATGTACTAACTGACTATTTAATTTAATTTAGGTCCGTTCAGCCATTGCGGAGATACGTGGGTAAAACACACATTTTTGTCTTTATAAAAATTAGTGTATAGGTGCACTAATATTGGTAGTGTTTTATGAAAATTCAATAAAAAAATAATTGTAAGCATCGATGATAGTGTAGATTCCGAAACCTCGCCGTCTCAATGGAGCAGTGTGTTTAGTTTGCGTGACCATATAATTTAGTTCCAGAAATTTTAATGAGATTTGATGATTTTAAGTTTATTTTTAATTGAAGTCGGTTATTTCTAGGCATTCGTAGGATATTTAACACATATATATTTATAAAATAGAAGACAATTCTAAATACACCCTAAGTGTTGGGATAGATGGTACTGTGTGAAAAAGACAACCAATATTTATTTATTCAAATTATTATTCAAATGACACTCTTCAAACCAATAAATAATTATTAAATATGTCTTTTTTTCACGTTATGTCAATGTTGAGACAAAAAAAATAAAAGCGGCCAAGTGGGAGTCGGATTCGCCCATGAAAGGTTCCGTAGTAGCAAGTAACGTAATACATAAGTTCTTGTAGTTCGTCGTAATTTTGACCGATGTTTTAATAGTTGTTAGTGTATTTATGAAGTACTAAAAACAAACTACTTTTTTGTATATTTTTGTGTAAAAATATTAAAATATTATTTCAAATGTTTGCACTGTGTCTGGGTGTTTCTATGTATAATAAGTATGTATTTAAAACTATATAAGTATTGTATCAGCTATCTGGCTGCCATCACACAAGCTTTGCTTAGTTTGGGGTCAGATGGTGTTGTGTGTGAATTGTCCACCAATATTTATTATTATTATTATTATTTTCTTTTACACTTTCGTGATCTCTCCAAATTGGAGGTAATTTTGGCACGGGCCGAGGCCAAGTGCTTTTACAAAGTTAAAAATTTTCTCACAATTCGACATGTGTTCAGAATTACAGCTTTCTGAAGTTGTTTGTATGCGGATGTGTGTATATCAAGAGTGTCCAGGCTTGTAAACAGAGTTTTTGGTACTACACCGGTAGTAGAGAGGATGATGGGTATTGTTCTGGTGCTATTTATTTGCCATTGTGTTTTGATTTCTATGGATAAATCAGTATATTTTGCAATTTTTTCGGTGTGAGTTGTCTGTAGATTATGGGTATTACAAATTGCTATGTCAATTAAGAAGGCTGTTTTTTTAGTTTTGTCTAGTACAGTAATGTCCGGTCTATTGCTGTGTATCGTTTTGTCGGTAATTATCGTTCTGTCCCAGTACAGTTTATAGTAGTGGTTTTCGAGTACGGATTCTGGTTTATATTTGTAGTAGGGTAATTTTGTGTAATAAGTTTATATTTAAATGCCAGGAGTTGGTGAATAATTGAAGCAACCTGGTCATGTCGATGCTTATAATCGGTTTGTACTATAGCTTTGCAAGCACCGGTTATGTGTTGTATGGTTTCTGAGTTACTATTGCAGCGTCTACAGGTGTCGTTAGTGTTAGGTCTTCGTATAATATATTTTTGGTAATTCCTAGTATCTATGACTTGATCTTGAATTGATAGCATGAAAGATTCAGTCTCCGGGAAAAGCACACCATCTCGCAACCACGCGTTCGACGCCTCTTTATCGACATGTGGTTGCAGCAGATCATGATAGTGTCTTCCATGTAGAGACTTTCTTTCCCATGCGGCATTTTTCTCCTTAGCATCTGTAATTTTTTCATTATTTTGTGTATTTTTAGTGGATAGATTCAACGGTGTGTATCGTTTATCCGATGTTGTTATTAGATTGTGCAGTAATGATGACTGTGCACGTTCGAAAAAGAAATTTCTGAGAGTTTTTATTTGTCTATTGTGCATGTTTGTAATGTCTATTATTCCTCGTCCTCCTTCTTTTCTTGGTAATGTGAGTCTTTGTAAACAGGAACGTGGGTGGTGCTTGCGGTGTGTAGTCATAGACGTGTTGATAATACGTTGTAGTTTAACGAGATCTGATTGAGACCAATTGACTATACCGAACGTGTAAGTTAACACTGAAATGGCAAATGTGTTGACGGCCTTAACTAGGTTTCGACCATTTAACTGTGATTTAAGTAGTATATTTAACCTGTGACGAAATTTTCGTGTAATATCTGTTTTCGTTTTTTGTTGTGGAATTTGATGATTTTGATGGTATCCTAAGTATTTATAGAAACTATTAGGTTCCATTGAGTTTATTTGTTCACCAGTGTTTAGTGTAAATGAGTGGTCTGTAATTGTTTGTTGTTCCATGGAAAATGTTTTGCATTTTTCGATGCCAAACTGCATTTTAATATCATCAGAGAAAGTTTGTGTAATGTTTGCTAAATGGTGTAATGATTCAACGCTATTGCTGTAAAGTTTAATGTCGTCCATATACATAAGGTGGCTAAGTGTGTAACTATTGTTGTTATGAGAAAGCTCTAGTCCATGTCCTGATTTGTTGAGCATATTAGATAGAGGGTTTAGCGATAAACAAAACCATAGGGAGCTTATGGCATCTCCTTGGAATATTCCCCTTTTGATCTTTATTTTGTCAGTTACCATAGATTTATTGCCTATTTTAACTGTGAGTTTCGTGGTCCAAAGTGTCATCGTGGTTTCTAGAAAGGATTTTAATATTGGATGAATTTTGTAGCACTGTAAGACGTGAACGAGCCAACTGTGCGGAACAGAATCAAATGCTTTACGGTAGTCTATGTACATTGTCATTAAGTTTTTCTTATTTTTAACTGCTTGTTTCATTGCAATTGTGTCTATTATAAGTTGCTCTTTGCAACCTTGGCTGTTTTTTATGACATCCTTTTGTTCTTCTGCTAAAATATTATTATCTGTGACATGTTTATTTATTAGTTCAGATATGCAAGCTGTGATAATTTTATAAATAGTTTGCAGGCAAGTTATAGGACGATAATTTGCCGGGTCTTGATGATTATTGTCTTTGGGAAGCATGTAAGTTATACCTTCTGTTAAATATGGGGGCATGGTTTGTGGTGATTCTATGAATTGATTAATATGGTTATGCAGAAGAGGATGGAAACAAGTAAATTTTTTATACCAGTAGTTTTGAATATTGTCGGTCCCGGGTGATTTCCATTATTATTATTATTATTAATGCGCTTTGCAGAATACATCTACTTACCAAGTTTCAACAGTAGGTATAGTTCTTATAGTTTCGGAAAAAAGTGGCTGTGACATACGGACATGTGTCTGTCTGTCCAGACAGACAGGACACATCCATTTCATTGTCCATCATTTAGGGTTCCGAAAAACGGAACCCCAAAAAACGAGAAAATAAACTTTTCTAACTACTAACAAAAAGAAAACTTGCTCTAGCGTTCTTCTCTTTACATAATTAGTATAAATGACAAACATAATTTGTTTAAAAACTGAGATACAGTGATATTATTAATAAAATATTTAGTAATGAATTAATTGGGTTACTAGGTTATCTATCAACACTTATCCATAGCACTGAAACAATATTCTTAAAAAATATAATTTAATCCATACTTCCATACGACTATTATACATCCGAAAGTATCTCTGTCTATCTGTCTCGCTTTACCGCTTAAACCATAGAACCAGTTTTGATGAAATTTAGTAAGTACATAGACAGAATAGATCCAAAGAAAGGACATAGGCTACTTTTTATCGCGATAAAGGGGTAGGAAATTTATATGGAAATGGGGTATGAAAGTTTAAATGGAAATTCGTCATCGTTAAAGATAAAACCATGAAACTTACTTGATATAAAGGAAATAAATGTTTGTCCCGGGGATTTAGAAAATTAGAATAGCCCACATAGAATCAGGCTTGCATGTCTAAACCCGAAACCGATTTTGATGAATCTTGATTTAGGATAATTTATTTTCTCCGCAAAAACAAAAAGCGACTTAAAGGACATTGTTTATTTATAAGGGACTTTAGGCTAAACGTGGACATTTATTATCACTGATATCAAAAATCAAACTTGGTATCAGAATATTAGCATTTGGTAGTAGCAGAAAGACTACTTACGCATATTTTTCATAAGTAAAGCGAATGTTGAGGAGATTATTTTTAAACAAAACTACAACATTTTGTACCATCGGAGGGACAGAGTCGTTATGAGAGTATGCCGTCAATGTCCGAGGGCAAGCTAGGATCCTAAGAATGCATTTTCATCAACCGAATACAAAATATACAACAATTTTCAAAAAAACGAAACAAACAAACACGTGACACAACAAAGCATAATTAAACAGCTGACATTTTGTTATGTGTGCAGTGCTGCCATTGTAAAAAATATCTTAGTATCGATCTAAAAGAATCGATTATGATCGTGTGGGTAAAATCGATACTATTCTATTATGGCGAACATTGTTCGAAATAATAACTAAAATATTCATATAACAAGCTACAATGTTGCTGAAAAAACAACTTAAATGCGATGTTAATTGTTTAATCTACACATAAATGTCAAAATGTGACTTTTTGTATCGATTTAAAGGTTAAATTGGCAAAAATCGATTATATATTACAGCTTAAAGACTATATATATTTACAGCTTAAAGACTGGCAATATAGTTGGTTGAAATAATGTTTCAAATACTTATATAATGAACTTTTAGTGTATTAATCTGGGTATGTACTAAAATAATTGTTACTATAATAATTATTTATTAATATAATCATTATTTGTCAATTTAATATAATAATATCATAAATAGTATAGTTATAAGTTTATTTAATAGTAGCTCGATTCGCATTCCGTATGCCGAGGAAGCGTTTCAGTTTTGGTCATCTCAGTACCCTGGTGTCGGCGTGCCGGATAGGCCAATGGTTCAGAGGGCTTGGAGTGACTCGGTCTGCAAGGGGCTATTGTTGCAGCTGAAAGCCGATGCCTCAGGAGTGGACTTGGCCCGCTTAAATGCCGTAGCAAGGCCTGAATCGGGGGCATGGTTACACGCTTTACCCTCTCCACACTTGGGCACCTTAATGGATGACGATTCGTTGCGAGTTGCGGTGGCTCTGCGGCTCGGTTGTACCATCTGCGAACCTCATAGCTGCGTCTGCGGGGCCAAAGTCGAAGGTAACGGCCACCACGGTCTCAGTTGCACTCGATGCGTGGGTCGTAGGCCGAGACATCATGCTATCAACGACATCCTGAGGCGGGCTCTTGTGTCGGCTGAGATACCCAGCATATTGAAGCCCGCTGGGCTGTCGCGCTCAGACGGCAAGCGACCTGATGGCCTTACTTTGATCCCATGGCAGAGGGGACGCTGTCTCGTGTGGGATGCAACGTGTGTAAGCACATTTGCATCCTGCCATCTCCCCGCTATCAAGCAAAGCGCTGACGCAGGAGCGGCGGCGGCTGCCAGAGCTAAGCACCTTAAGTACTCGTGTTTGGGGTCGGCATATGATTTCGTCCCGTTTGCTGTCGAGACTGCAGGGTCGTGGTGTGTAGAGGCTCGAAGATTTGTGCTGGACCTGGGACGGCGTTTGGGTGACAGAGGGCGCGATTCCCTGGCTGGCTGGTATCTGGTTCAGCGGATTTCCATGACGATCCAGCAGGAGAATGCGGCCAGTATTATGGGGGCCTTTGAGCGACGTTCGGCTTGTGGGGGAGTTTTTATTTGACCAGTAACATTTTTTTTTGTTGCGTGTTTTTGTATTTAATTTTTTTTTTTACAACTTTGTAATATTTTTTTTTACAATATTTTATGAATAAAGATATAATAATTATTTACAAAAATAAAAGTATTTTTTACTAAATCAATTAATCAAGACCATATTGTCCACGGATAGCCCAATATGAACAATGCCCTTTAAAATTAAATTCAGACACTCGACCAAATTTCAAAAGATCTCATCACTATTTCGCCAAATACTACTCGAAAGCAAATGTTAGTATTTTGTACACATTTTAAAAACAGCCACAACGATTTGTATAAAATTTATATGGGACCAATCTGAACCATCTACCAAAAAAAAGAAATCATCAACATCGATTCACAATTGGCGGCGCTATCGCTTAACATAACAGACAGAAAAACATGCAACCGAATTAGTTGAACATATAACCGAAGTTGGTTAAATACAAATATAATAGACGTTGGTTAATGGTGTAAGCTACTTTTAATTGCAAAAAAAATATTGAATGGAGTTAAAGTGGAGAGTGGAAGTTCGTTATGTTGAAGATAAAACTTTGTATCTAGCCACTTGGCATGAAGCAATCCAAACAAATATGAAAGTAGCTCTGTCTATCTGTTACGCTTCCACACCTAAACAGTTGAAACAATATTGATGCAATTGTATGAAAATGCTTGAATAAAATCTGTGTGTCATCATCATCATCAGACTATCTTAGTCCAATGCTGGACATAGGCCTTTCCTCGCCAATCAGCCCTATCCTCGGCCTTACGCATCCATCTACTGCCAGCTGTCTTCCGCATATCGGCACTCCATCTAATAAGTTGTTTTTAGTAAACATACGTATTGCAAAATAAGAATAAAAATACTGCCTGATTTACCTTAACCTTAACATTTAATACGTATTTCGCGCGAACGAAGTTGCGAGTAAAAGCCAGTTACAAGAACAAAATTAAAAATTTTGATTTATACCCGACTACCTCGGATTTGTAATCTGTACAACATTCTACTAGTCAAACCCTTCCATTTGATACCTATATTGAGGGAGCTGTGAAAAAAATTATGGAATTCGCCATTTTGTGGTGGCGGCCATCTTGAATGGATATTAACCAAACATAGCTAAGAACATTCCCACGGAAATTAACCTTCCAATGAAAAAAAACCCACTTCGAAATCGGACCATCCGTTTGAGCTCTACGGTGCCACAGACATACAGACATCGACGTCTAACTTATAACACCCCTTTTTTGGTCGGGGGTTAAAAATACAAATGACCTTGTGGCTCAGTTCGTAGTAAATTTGCCTGCAGGGCTATAAGTCGTAGGTGCGATTCCGACTTATGTGACATGTGAAATTATTGTTAAGGCAGATTTACACAGGGTCAGTAGGTAACTGTCATCAAATGAAAGGGCTTGACTAGTAGAGTACTATTCGCTATAACAAATTTCAAATCCAAGATGGCCGCCACCACAAAATGGCGCATTACATTATTTTTTTCACTACTACCTCAATATCAAACGAAAGGGCTTAACTAGTAGAATGCTTTGCAATATGGCAAATTTCAAATCCAAGATGGCCGTTACTAGAAAATGGCGAAATACATTTCTTTTTTCACAACTACTTCAATATGGGTATCAAATGAAAGGGATTGACTAGTAGAATGTTATAAAGATAACAAATCTGAGGTAGTCGGGGGTTAATCAAAATTTTAAATTTTGTACTTGTCTCTTTTGGATGGCTTATTTAAAGATACATCAATATTGTGCACTGTATACGTAAAATAATTTCACGCGAAACACATCTGAACTTATCGTAAAACGAGGACTGCCAGAGCGGGGTGAGTAAATGAGAAACCGCCTACGTATCTCCGAAATCGCGTAAAAGGAGGTTCGTAAGTCGGGGTTTAGGTTATTACTGTACAAGTTTTGCTTAGTTTGAGGCTACATAGTGTTGTGTGACAATATCTTTGTGCTCCGGTACAAAGGAAAATGTTTCCAGATAAATCACAAAGCAACGAATAAATTATCTTAAATCTTCGGACGACCGGCGTAGTACCTACTCTAGGCAGGGATTTGAACTTTTCACGTTCAAATAGCAGCGTATCCCTGTGCTGTTATGAGAGCGAGTGGCTTACTATCAGGCTTATCCCGCCATTCAATCTTATCTGTATAAAGAAAGGTATAACTAGCAATGTTTATAACTCAGAATATTAATAAACCTTATCAATATTTTTTTTTTTTTTCAAAATAAAATCAATCTTGACAACGCTAAATCTAAATCGTAAAAAAAACTTAGAAATTTTCCCAGTTACGTACGTAAATTTTCCTACTTAAGTACGAGAATGTAAATTTTTACTCACAATGCATTTTTGGGATCAAATGGTCGGAAAAGCATAAGTGGCATCGGGGCAGTCGCAAATATAAGTGCCAGCACAATAAACAGCGTGAACTGAAACAACAAAACAATGTTTTAAATTATAAAAAATCCAATGTAAGCTGTATTAGAAGTTGGTTGATTGAGCGATAGTTTTATTTATTGTTCTGTACGTAGGTAGGTACAGTATTATAATTAATTAATAGAAATTTACTGATTATTATTATAAAACATTTTTTTATTCATTTTCATAAGTTTTTACACTATTTCAATCCATGAAAAATAGAAAAACTTTAAGGTAGATCCGATTACTATATACTTCTTTCCCCTTTTTCTACTTTTCCGGGTCCAAAACAACTGTTTTCCTTAAAAATGTCAAATTCGGTCCTCCAAATCTTTCTAAAAAGAGTACCTACTGGTACTACATCAAAATAATATCAAAATACGCTCCTCCGTATAACAAAAGTAAAATCGCCGTAAATAAGTATACTAGCGACAAATCTTTAATGTTAATACCATTACATTATGTAGGAAGATATATAAATTAGAAAAATAATAATATCAGAAAAATAAGTAGTGGCCTTATTGTTACTACCTAACGATTTGTTCCAGACCGCTTTAGAATGAACAAAATTTTCGGAGACTTGTGATAATATCATTGCGCTACAATTGATACTATTGCGCAACAATAATATCAAGAATAATACTGCTGTAGCGTTCCTATAGTGGTGTACTATTGCGTTTAAATAACTAGTATTTATGATACATAATTTTGTTATTTTTTGACGTGACAACGTCTTATAAATTGGTTTGCCGGGTGACACTTCAAGAAACTGCGTTACGCTCCGCTCACGTTATGCGCTCACAACGAGAGCGAGTGAGAGGCACGCGTCCCTTCCACTCGGGCATGGTTAGCCCGCCTAAGAGCGAGAGAGACAGACATAAAAAGTGAAAGGCACGCGTCCCTTCCGTAAAATTATTTTACCAAAGTCAAAGTCACGTAAAACTTTCGCCCGTATACCGACTTTACAGGCAACCAATTTTTTTTAATATTATTATCGGTTGACACTTGACCGACACCTCGCCCGATGCGGTCTACGATGGGCCGTGCTTACCTACCTAAAAGAAACCAATTGACTCTCGATTTGAAGACACCAAGATTGTAACCATCGGGAAAACCGCACTCAGGCAACGCATTCCTAGTCGTTTTTATCACAAAAGTAGGGGCTAACCTCGTCATTGGAGTCTTTGTTGTTGCGCAATAGTATAGATTGTATTACTCGTAATAGAATATAAACAATCACATTTTTATAAAAAAAAAATATTACAATGTCAATTTATTATTAATGGTTTAAATGCTATTTTTATAATCTGTCGTCACGTGACTGCAAAAGCCAATATGAGCTTATTACGTCATTAACCGCAAAACAGCCTGTCGAAGACTGACAAGACTGTTTAGGTACTTCTCTGCATTTTTATTATACCTAGTTTGCGATCTTAGCGACGACGATTTTAATTGTTTGTATTCAAGCGAAAATAAGAAAAAACATGAACTGGACAGACATTCCTGAATCGTGATCAATGTTTTACGGTTAGTGACGTCATGTCAGTCCGGTGACAGTTGTTAGTGTTTTAGCGGGAAAAATCAATATTACTTAATTATTGCACATAATTATATTTACTCATCGAAAATACCAATATTTCTCAATAAAATATATTTTGGTAAACAAGCGTCAATCTACAAAATAAAAACCATTTCGCAAAAATTGTTAACATCTCTATGGTCAGTTTAACTGTTAACATTGTGCATGAAACTTAATCGAAAAATCGAGGACTGTATCCATTATTAAAAAACAGTAAATTTTGAGAAATTATTAATCCTACATTACGTTCCCTCAGCCGCCCCTCACAAGGAGAATCAAGGCTATCTCCCACGCTAGTCTAGTGCCACATGTTCTCGAAAGGTGTCTTTCTTTCTTTCACTCGGCAACCGGGGCATAGCCCTGGGCCTTCACAAACGGGGGGTCTCCACAATTGAGACTTTATTACTATTACTATTAGAAAAAAATATTTCAAATTCCGACTAGGTTGCCATCCGTCCGGGGTTTTGCTTGAGAAATCTTAACCAGGAGGGGAAGGGGGGTTGTATTTCAACTTTCGTAAAGACCAAGATTATTAGTCCCTAACCGGGGCCTCCCCACTTCTGAATCTGGCCCTGTCGAGTTATCTTATACACTTGCAGAGTTCGTTTGGGGAAGTCATGTTAACCGTCAGATTATCAGATAGACGCCATTCATTTTTGGATCAATTTTTTGAAGTGAAAACTTCTTTTTGCGCGCCATAACAGATTTTTTGTGGGCTTTGAATTGAACTCTAGCGTCACGCTCGGGAATGATCAGAAATCTTAGGATAAACTCGGGACCACGGCCATTGTCCATTTATAAATGCACATTCCCCGTTGGCTATCTAGAAATGCGTCAGCATTTTTAGCATGGCCAACGCCATGCCAATGCCATAGTCATGCTCATAGCCACGCCCTCCGGTTTCACCCGCGTAGTTTCAAAAGTAAGCTATCAAATTCTGAGTTATAAGTTTTCACTTCTATCGGCAGTTTCAAAGACTGACAATTTTTTTTGTCTGGTCTGAAAACTTGTTAAATTTGTTTTTATGTCTTTTTACAAAGATCGAACTTACCTTTAAGTAGTATCTGGCCATGGAGCTGATTGTGAAAAGGATCAGCAATAGAGCCATCACGCAGCCGAGGACTACGTTGAACGCCGACATTTTGCTTCAGCCGACACGTTGCCCTGCACAAAAAGAAACACTATTTTAACTAAAATGTTTTAAACGACAAGTTACGGCTAGTCTAGTCGGGAGAATGGCAACTGCCGATCTGAAGCACCTGATTCCAATCCAACGCGCATCACTGTCTTTTCGAAGTCATGTGTGCACGCTGACTTAAAAACGGCGAAGTGAGGAGCGTCCTTTCCATTCCTTCCTAGCCATTCCTAGAATATTTCGAGGTCATGTCTCTTCCACCAACCCACACTGAGCCAGTGTGGTAGGTCATGGCCTTGATTCTCTCCTTGCAAGAGAAGGCCCGGAATTCCAGCTGTGAAAAAATTTAGTGGATTGCTTATGCTACAGTTACATATAGCTAATCTATTTTTATAAATTGGCTGATAAGAATATCAGCTGAGTAACCTTCCCAAATCTTCCAGTCCCTTGCCCCGAACTGATAGACGCGCTGCTCCAACAACGAGGAGCGTCAATAGAAGATCTGCCGAGATTTGCCGTCACACAAGATGTCGCGGAGGCATGTTGTTGTGTGACGGCCAGGGTGGACCTCGATTTTCCCAAGCCTCGCACCACTTTAAATTTTCATCCCGATCCGACCCGTTCCTACTACGTGATTGGGCAACAAACATCGAAACATCTAAAATTTCACATTTATGATATAAATAGGATTAACTTTTAAACGATCAAGCTGTTAATAAGCTTTGTATTATACAATAAAAGATTGATTGATACTATAAGTGGAACTTATTAAGATCGCATAACACACTCCATTCGAGTAGTAACATAATTGAAGCCAAATATCTAAATAGACAAACAACAACAACAACAATGTCGCATTCATTATTTAGTACAAAATTGATGTATTATAATTATTGTAAACCTTGGAATGGCAGATAACAGTTTTGTTATGTACTTCAGTATTTAACGTATCAAGGCTGGTAAAATACTACTTATTGGTAAATTATGCATATTTAAATGGCACAACATAATATCCATAAACTGCAAATACATATACCCTAAACATGATGTACTTTTTGGCTATTTCATCACCTATTAATATTTTTACGTAGGTACCACCTACATATGACCGGCCGTGTACCGCGAAGCTTAACAACCACTTACTATTACGGGATAAAAAGTAGCCAATAAGTAAATCTAAAAAAAATTACTTACTACGTACATATATGTACATATACTACGTATGCGAAATACGTGGGAACAAACACATGAGCAAAGATGAAAATATTCGCTTTTATTAATATTAGTGTGAAGATCGGTGATCATCATTATTAACCGACGCCAATAAAGGAGGAGGTTCTCAATTTGTGTCTTTCTTTTTTGTGGTCGCATATACATTTAATCGAAATTCGGTTTTTTAAATATAAACAAAAAACTAAAATTTTCTTTCCTGTATTTGGAAGACCAACGTTTTGATAGATTATTATCGAGTGTCTGAATTTGATATATTGGTCCACCTCTGAACTATGATCTACCAAGCAAAATAAAAGAGGTCAAGTGCGAGTTGGACTCGCCCATGAAGGCTTCCTTAGCAGCAAGTCACTTAATATAGAAGTTCTTGTAGTTCGTTGTTACTTTAATCAGTGCTTTAATAGTATTTCTGTGTTAAATTTCACACTTCTGTTCTCGGCATATCCGTCTGTATTTATTTATTCTTTGTTTTTAAATTATCCGATGTGTTCTTCCAAGGATCTAACAAAGGCAATACGATAGCAGAATGTGTATAGTTTTCCTACATAATATACTATTAATAGAGTATTGTTTCAATTGTTTTACATTTACCATGTAAACTTTCAACGAAAATTGGTTTGAATGAGATCTAGTAAGTAGTTTTAATTTAATACGTCATAAATTCACTATTGTCAATACTGACTTTTTTTCTATAATATTGAACAACAAATGATATGTGATGTTTATTTTAATTTTAACAATATATTTGGAAACTCAAGCTGACTAGGGAAGTACGTACAAAAAAGACCTAACGTTGTGCATTTTCCATTTTGTATACCTAAATATACGAGTATATTAAATAAAAACAGCGCAATGGTTTCAAATATGTCACATGAATGTTTGCAATTACAGTAAATAACCATTAGGCATCTAAGATTCCTACCGCGTTCTAACAAAATAGTAAGAGAAAGAGGCTAAACTGATATCGATGAAACAGCACAGTGCTAGCACGGAGCTACTAGAACATGAACAGTTCAAATCATTAGAACTGTACTGTGCTCGTCACCCAAATATCTAAGATAATATTTCATAGATAAATTTCGACAAAATGAATTTGACAACTAGGTACGTTAGTAGGCTTACAAAGGATCTCCTTTTACGCACTAGGAAATGAAAATTAGTCTAACTAAATGACACCTATTAGACACTGAAGTTAAAAGTAAAATTAGTGTAATTAAGTATTCTGTAATTGATTTGAATTCTTAATAGTCACGTTCAGTATCATTCAAAATTTCACCTTGACACTGAATACTCGTACCTATATGGGCATTTTATTTATGGATAGAAAAAATCAGTAAAATACGAGTTGGGTTCTTATAGTGACTCTGTAATGATGTTATTCAATATCTGAGTGCACAAATCGTTTTTATCCTGTAGAGAATAAAGTACCTACATTTGAATTTAGAACATCGTGTGCACTAAGTTTATGAATTCAAAACATCATAAACCCATTTACCTATTCTACCACTTTGGTGCCGAAATTATACCTACAACTTTTATAAATGTTTTTAATTTATACTCGTATATACCTACAACTTTTTTAAACGTTTTTAAATCTCCTTGTTGTACCTACTTTTTTTAATTTGCTTATCGCGCCTTTTTCTTTTTACCTTTTTTTACATATTGTTATTGTTATTGTTAAGCCCTTAGGTTAAAAACAAACAAGTGAAAACCCAAAATTAGTGATTGTGGCGACGAAGATGTTTATTTGACGCCAACATAATAGACTGCGCAAAGCACAGATTTCTAAAACAAAAGGCAGATGGAACGTTCGGAACACAGATCCTGAGGTCCAGAACCAAATATCAAACGCCAAAGCAAATACAAACTCCAGTCAGTACGAAACGGACTTCCGTCTCGTACGGGAGTCCCGTGTGATTTTAAGTTTTGTTTAAGATTATGCCGTCTTGTGTCTTCAAACATTGCAAACATTGTTCCCAAAAATAAGAAAAGGAAAGAGGAATAACATTTCATAGGAAAGTTTGAATATTTCTACTGCTTTTTATATAATTTAGGCGATTTTATTTCGATTCATGAATAGAAACACGACACCTCAACGAAAATTTGTTAGTGTTGCTATACTAAATTGAAATTATTTTCCCTAAAGTTAATGTAAAATATAGATTATGATTTCTTGATTGATACTCGTAGACCAAATTATTTATGTAGATTGTATTATTCTATTTTAAACCCTATTTTTATAATCGTATTTTTTAATTTAATGTGAATGCGATGCTAGGCATCATAGTGGAGCTTAAAAAAGTAGGCGAGTTTTTTTTGAGAGATCTAATCATTTTAATTAACCTCATGTTATCTGGTCGAATCAGTAGTGACATTGTCGAAGTTTTATTCGGTGCTAATGTGTGCGTACATACTTACCCAAAAAGATGTTGGGATCAGGCCAATCGCTGTTGGCACCACATATGGCTTGGCCTTACTGCCAAGTGGGTTGTAGGTGTAAAACGTTGCTCTTTCGAGCTCCCTGTCCCAACAAACTTGATTTTGGTTCTCTGGGTGGACGTGAAGCTGTTATGTATTCATTCTGTCCTGACTTTCTTTGTCCAAAATTGGGGACAGAGCTGTTAAAGGTGGACGTCAAGAACGCCTTTAATTTGGTTGATCGTGGAACCCAGTCTTGACCTCTACAATTTTCTTTGGCAATGTTATGGCGGAACCACAAAATTATCAAAACAATATTTTGCTATCTTCCGTTGGCTACCAACTTGGTGAACCTTCGGCCATGCGACCTTCGCCCTGGCCATTCGCTCTATCATTTAACGTCTCCAGTCCAATTTAAACGTTTGGTACTTGGACGACGTGCTGACGGACGACTTGGAGAGTGTGCGGCTGATTTGCATGATCTGATACCTCCTTACCCTTTTTTCTATCGGAATGCTCGTAGATCGAAAAAGCGACATCGTTTCACGGTTGATGTTCCAAAGACACGAACGAAGAGATTTGACTCTACTTTTGTGATAAGAACATCTAGGCTGTGGAATACGTTGCCTGAGTGGGCTTTCCCCATCTTTGTGTCTTCAAAACGAGAGTGAATCGGTTTCTTCTAGGTAAACACGCTCCATCGTAGACCGCATCGTCGCTTAACATCAGGCGAGATGGCGGTCAAGTGTAAACCTTTAAAAGCTAAAAAAAAACAACGACAGAACTTTGGGTGGAGATGTGAATAATGTTCAACTGATTTACAAAAACTCTTAGACGGTTTTCGTTGGTTTGTATCAACATTTTTGAAAAGGTGAACTTTTCGTTTGCGACACGCGTTTAGACAAAGATTGGATAGTAAACAAATTAAATGATCTGGCCCCCCAATATCAAATCAGTTGACAAAAATTCTCTGCACCTCCTGTGTTCACCGATATTAAATAACTACTCATTTAACCACCTTTTGTCAAGCATAATATTCAAAATTTCACTCCGATAGAATACTCAAAATAAACATACACATGACTTTTACTATTATGCGGCGTTGTCTTTTTACTCCCAAATTTTCTGTACGAATATTCGAATTTTTAGTTGCATGCAAAATCAATATTCTTAACTTCATAGTATGGAAATAGTAATAACAAGAAAACCTTGCATAATAAATAATCGGTGTTATAATAAATTGTTTTAACATTATAATATGTATGTGTTTATTAAACGCGAAGATTTCCGAAGCTAAGACATCATAGTGGGATTTTTTTTTTAAGACTGGGAACATTACACGCACACCAACGTGAGTAATTTGACAACGTCGGTGAGAGCTGTCACGCATACATAACTAATTACTGGCCTCACAGTGTCGTTCACGAAGGTTTCATCTGTTTAGAAATCTGTGGCGCAAAGCATTAAGTAATTTACTCGCTGAGGTGGGATGAAAAGTTACGTGTTGCACTCGAATGCAAAGATTTCCCACCTTCTGCTCTTTTGAATCCCTAGCTAACGTTCAGGACTATTTTTTTAAATTTCAATTGGATATAATTGCAACAAAAAAAAATTTTAGAATCCTTCGTTTGCTCGGTCATCAAAATTGAGCACACGGTTAAAAAGCAACTTTGCACTCATGCATTATAACAAATAACTAATGCCAAATTATTGACATTAACATAATAATAATTATGCTTATGGAAGTCCATCGGCCACCTGTGGCGCAATATTGACAGGTTTTTCGCATGCTGAAAACGATGTCAGCAAAAAAAGCACCCACTTCAAATAGATTATAATTAGGTAGTAACAATATTTAGTTTTAATTTATCTACTTGATCGTACATTTTATGACGGTCTTTTGCAATATTTCAACTTTCTACAAAGTAGTTTTCAAAAAATTCCAATGCAAAGTTTTTGGCGCATTTAAATCCGACATCTATATCACTATCCATTTCATACGTTAGAAGCTATAATCTAGGCTTGAAAAAAGGTGATGGCTCCTTTATTTTACCCGAGATAAACCAGGTGCACAATCGTCTCGTATAAATATTCAAAAATAAATAATTTTTTTGCAAATTGGCTCTGTAAAATGTAGCCAAATATTTTTAATTTGCCAAAATACGTTTAACAGAGTAGACGATTTTTTCCCAGGGCCATAGAATAGGTTCTATTTTTAACCGACTTCAAAAAAGGAGGAGGTTCTTCATTCAGTTGTACTTATGTTTATTTTGAATGACTGTTACGCGATAGCTACCGCCTATATCTAGATGCCTAAGGATGGTTTCTTATGAAATTTGGTGGATTTTTTTCCAAGTCTGGAGTGTCTGAATATAATTTAAAATTAGAGTAGTATTTTTTTTTTTTGAAGATTTTTTTATTATATAGAGTGACGAGACGACCAAGGAATGTGCCTGATGGTAAGCAAAATGCCGGCCACATAAAAGCACAGTGACACGCAGCTAAATCATTGCCTAGCACTTGTCACCCATCGATATAATAGGTATGTTTTACCTCTACGCCCTGTAATATCACTGGAAAATATTATATTATTACCGTATGATGTGGCACAGTTGTCACGGTGGCTAAATTATGTTATTATTTATTTTATGCTATTTTTTTGGACTGGTATTGGAACGTACTATCCTTTTTGTCGTAAATACACATTGTACCTTATCACAATTTTCATCTAGAATTACGTAAATGACATGACGTGTAACCCCTGGTTATTAATTAATGAGTATAAAAGAACACACCATGCCTTTCGACTTCGACTGAGTATGAGACATAGGTACTTCTCTTCTGCATAGCCCTATATAGTCATTAGCTAGGAAGTGAATGTACATAATGTTATTCGTCGCAATGATAAAATGTCTGATAAATAATTACCAGGGGGCTTAAGATACGTTTATAATTATAATAATCTTAATGTCTTAACATTATCTAGAGATCAAGTCCAATAAATACTTTGCTAATAAGTATGCAATTCACTTTTGTAGGAACTGAATTGTTATTTGTGTAATCTGCATAAGGTCCAATATGTCATATTACTTTTGGCCTGTACCCAAACCTGGAGATTGGTTTTGGCGGGAACTGGATATGATATTAGGGATGGGTTACATTAAAATTGACGAATGTCTGATTGGCTGGACTACATGTCATGCTTTATATAGATTTTTCTGTACCTAACCTCTTTGTGCAACTGGCTGTGTTGCTTTGAATGTTTTTTTCTATATTGTTAAACTAGCAGAACTCCTTGGTTTCACCCACGTAGTCCCGCTACCGTCTCAGGATAAAAAAATCCTTCGTATTAGTCCAGGCTATTATTATCTATGTGAGGACCAAATTTCATCCAGAACCCTTCAATTTTTGCGTTAAAGAGTTACAACAATCCAAAAATCCTCACAAACTTTAGGTTTAAAGAATTTGATTTATCATTTAAGTACATGATAAAAATTACTTTCGCGTTTTGCGTACTTATTAGGAAGGACTATCACATATGTGACAATACTAATTAGGAAATTGGTTAATTCGTTTTATAAACAACAAATATATAACCATAACTAGTAAGTAGTAGAGCTTAGAAGGAATATTTCCCTATAAACGTATAAACTCTTACATCTTTATTATCAGGCCAGAAATTTGCGAGTTCTAAATTTCTGTTTAGTTATTATGACATAATCAAGCAACAAACATCTAAACATCCATACTTTCAAGTTTCTAAAATTAATATAATTATGCAAACTGTCTCAAATAATTTAATGATTATTGTGATCTCATCTTAATATTAAATTACGTAATGTACAAATCGTACAAACTGTGATTATTATTTATCTACATAGGTTTCGGCTAAATTATATCTTACATAAAGTGTTAACAGCCAGATGAAAAAGATTAGGCAATGAGAAAGTAACTTTACACGAGATCCAACGAGTACTACCTAGCTAGCTATATCTAAACATACTTGGTTATGTAGTCGTCAATGCTAGATATTTCGTGGACAATAATAATGATTAAGCATTATCGTTGATATATATTATGTGATAAAATAATTATCAGATATATTAACAATAATTTGGATATATCCATTTCAGAGTTATACATAGACCAGGTAAAATCCGGATAGATCACACTTTAGCTCGTCTCTGGAGCAGAAATCGACCAGTGTCATAAACGCAGCATAATCGTGGCACCTCTGAATTTTTTTTTTAGAACGTTTGTGGGTTATAACCGACCGAGGACGAGGTATGGATGCTACGCGATAGCTTCGCCAATTGTGAATCAATTTTGGTAGTAATTTTTGGGTCGGTAGATCAGGGTTCAGTGGTCGTCCCTTATTTTTTTTTTCCAAATCGGTGTGATGGTTTTTGTAATATTAACAAAAACCTAAAATGTACTTTCATATCGTCGTTGATTTAGTGATGGCTTTTTATGAAATCTGCATTTAATTTTTAAATTGAAATCGGTTATTGTATTTTATTTTCAGAAAAAATAAATTTTTGTGATAGGTACTTAGTTTTAATTTCTACATGTTCAACTATAAGTGTTGATATTATTCAAATATAACCACGGCGATGAAGTGCAGTAAATTTAAAAACAAAAACACTTTTTACCCATATCTTTTTAAGTTCCCTTAACATTAGGATATCATTAACAGTCCGATATTGCTCTATCCACTTTTTTAAACGGGCATCAATAATAAAGATGGTAGTAGGTACATATCTCATTGCGAATAGGTAGGTATACCTACCTATCTCCTGAACATTTTTTTCCTATCACAATCGTCCTACTACAGTGGTGAACATAATAATAAAAAAATGATCCAACGATCAAGTAAGTAACAAACGACAATTTTCGCCATTATCGTTTTATGATAAAAGTCCTTACTTAAATAACAAAAAAAAAAGTTATAATACAATAATTAATTAAAATTATATTTATATATAATTTGTAATGTATTTCATTCCAATTTTTTAACGCATTCCACAAAGGCCACTTTTTATTTTTGTTACGTTGCAGTAAAAACAAACCAAACGCACGTTGAGCTATGTCAATAAAAATGACCCACGCCACTCAACTCACGTAACTAAAAACAATTATCTTACCTGCTTAAAATAGTGGTACCCGAGCCGAAGCGTGGGTCGATCGCAAGCGCACCGATATCTCTACGAACTTCAATTACACACTGGGACAAATATACAACTGTGCTTATTATATTTCTCTGTAATCGTACGTTCGTGTTCGCAAGTTTTACGATCTTTGTTTTGTTATGAAACAGTGAATACGAGCGATACGCAACGGGCACGACCTTCTTTCCAATAGGCTCCGACGCACTGACTGGAGTGGTCTCAGGTCCGACAACAACAGCCCACTGTACGGCGGAACTACGCACAAATAACAGTAAGAGCGGTCGAACACATTTCTCTAATATACTTAGAAAAACATTTCATTAATTTTTCCCGATCATAATAATGATAAGCTTTATAACATCCACAAAGTTTTATAATAAGCCTTAAAACTAAATAAATACGACATACTAAGAAATAAATATTGGTAGACAATTCACACACAACACCATCTGACCCCAAACTAAGCAAAGCTTGTAATATTATAAAGCAACGTCATTGAAAAGTTTCTAATCTTACGTTATTTTATCATTATGAAATTAAATAAAGCTTTTAATCTTGTCCCGTTTAGTTGACGGACAGCCGTAAACAGCACAAGGTAGGTAGGGTTACCTACCACCTACTAATAATATAAATGAGAAAGTTTGTTGCTCAATCAAGTTAGAACGTCAAACGAGTTGGATTGAAATTTGAAACACAGATGAGTTATTCGTTCTTTGAATTCAGGTATCGATATATGTAAATAATTCGACTTCAGAACTGACTGATTTTAAAAGTTCAGGATTTTAATATTCACTATCGGATCAGGATTCGGTTCGGTCGGTTCAGGATTTTCATATTTTAATATTCACAATCAAATAAATATTTTATTTTCAACGTATAAACAGCGCAGCTTTAAACGGCGATGCTTCTTGTTACAGCAAACCACTCTGAATAGTGTACTATAAACAGCGCAGCACCGCCCATACTGTTTATAGAGTCGTCGTGTCGCGACATCGCGCTTGGATCAGCCTAAACTAATGCACGGCTCACGTCATCACTGATATGCGATAACAGCAACACGATCACATCGTGTGTATAAGTAAATACGATGGGACTATAAGGCAATCGTTTTGCTATATAATATTTACTTATTAGTATATTTAGTATCGTAAGTATCAGTATCTAATCTGTGATTGCTAAAGTATTTTAGATACTCACCCGTTTCTTAACCATTTCCTCCTAAAGTTGCCTAGAAGAGATCGCTATAAGTGATAAGGCCGCCTGTTGCAACACTAGTTTTTATCGTTCTTCTGTCCAGTATAAGTGTTTTTATTTTATTTTTATTTTGTACAATAAAGAGTTTCTGGCGATCTATCTATGTATCTTATACCACAGTAGAAGACATACTTAATAGACTGTGCTTATACCTTTAAACGAGCAATTCTTATACATACCTAAATACAAAGAATCTGAATCTCGGAAACGGCTCGAACGATTTTCAGGAAATTAAGTATAGAGGGGGTTTCGGGGACGATAAGTCGACCTAACTAGGTTTCATTAAAAAAAACGCATTTTATGCGCGTTTATAGAATGATAATAAAACAATTACATTTAACATTAGAATGCGACGGTAAATTTTGCAACGTTGTGCGATAGTATAATAGCTCTGTCGAAAAGTTGGGAGGTCGTGAAATAGTAAATCTGGGTTCGAATCCAGACGGCTCCTCTTTTTTTCAAGTTCTTTTTTTTTAGAAAATTTATACTGGGGACCCTTTATCTGTAGGTATCTAAGTATACTCAGTGTTTAAACCGAGTAAAACTCGGTCACACATGTACCTACTGTATTATACTGTCCCCTACGGTTTCACCTCTGGATGGTAAAATAATATTTCACCGATGCTATAGATACTAGCTGCGCCCGACGGTGCAATCCGCGGCAACAACCACATCTTTAGCGGAATAAAAAATAGCCTAGGTCATCAGCTTATTAGCCTATATAGTCGTATTCATAAAATTCTATCAGCCGTTACAGAGATACATCCTTTCAAATACATACTTACTTTCACTATTAAAAATCCAGCAACTTTCGCCTTTATAACATTAATAGTAGATATGATAATAAAAGTACCTATGACTTGGGCTTTGGGCTTTCGGACGCAAAAAAAAATTTCGAATCCCACAGGTAGTTCCCGAGGTTAGGACGTTTCTACAAATAAATAAAAAAACTGGCTCAGTCTGGTTTATACAAGGTCACAAAAAGGACAAACAATGGCAATGGGATACTTCTAGTTGTATTTTTTTTCTAATTGTGATCTATTGAACTACTGATTCGCTATTGTTTGTAGAGATCGTTGTTTATGTTATTTATACTAGCGGACCGTCCCAGCTTCGCTCGGATATTGTCATGTAAAAACTATTAATCAAAACGTTACACAATTGTTTTGCCTTCCCGGAACCCCTCCACTAACACTTGATCTTTATTGTATGGTTTTGAATTTGAAGTTCAAATTTTACTATAGTCCAAGATCCCAGAGCTGCCAGACGTCACGTATTTTTTTATGGATGAAATGTGGACGGTTGAGTAGAATTAGTACGTACTAAGAACACATGCTTACCCGCTAACTTGCTTAGACGGCCAATTTTGAGATATGGGGTCCAGAAGATACATTACTTCACGTATTTTCTGATAATTGATTTGCACGCATGTTATCTATATATCTATACTAATATTGTAAAGAGGAAAGATTTGTATTTGATTGTATGTTACGAATAAACTCAAAAACTACTTGACCGATTGCAAAAAATATTTTTCCAATAGAAAGCTAGAAAGCTACATTATCACTGAGTGACATAGGCTATGTTTACCACGAAAAAAATGAGAAATCCTCGGAATATTTTACTATAACCAACGCATAGTATAAAAAAACTGACATAAAATGGCTTTCATCGCATACGCTGCGAAAATAGGTACTAATGATAGACTAAAACAATGTTCTACAATAGAACGTATTAAAATCTTCAAAAAACCGCGAGACCATAATTACAAATTAGAGAGTTAAGTCCATAATCCACCACGCTGGCCCAGTGCGGGTTGGTGGATGACACATGATTTCAAAAGATTCTAAGTACATGGCGGTTTCCTCACGATGTTTTCCTTCACCGTTTTAAATTAGCACCATTAGGCGCATGACTCCGAAAAGACAGTGGTGCACGTGAGATTTAAACCCGATGCTCCAGATCGGCAGCTGCCATTCTCCCGACTAGACCAGCCGTAACTATTTAGTACATATTCAGAACTAATAAGTAAACTTAAGTACCTAAATTTTTAGTCAAAAGTAACCAAAACATTGCACAATCATAAACTACTTCGTAGGTGGCATTGGCGCATTTTTAACACAAAATTACAACCATTCAATATTTACTGATATAATTTTTGATTAGATGCGGAAAAGTAAAAGGGGAATAAGAACGACGCTAGACACGCCTAAAACTAAAACGTGTGCATGTAGCAATTTAAGTAGGCATAACGTTTTTAGGACTAATGATAATATACCAAACAACTAACACATAACTGTTTTCGCATAACTTTTGCTACCATATATAGCGTAAACAAAACTTGGCATAATGTTTAAAGGCACACATTGATAGAAGCATAACAATACCTAAACATAATAATCAAAGAACAATTGGACCTATTAGGGTATATCACTGAGATTCGACTCCGGGTGGGCTCCCGGAGCCAGAAGCTCTATGACCCTGAGTGTCACTTCTCCCTACTCGACATACGCTCCGCTGCGCAGATCGCCGGCGTCTACGCTTGGCCTCGCTTGGCTCGCTCCTCTCAGGACCTCCCTTGAGATTCTGGCTCCCGCATTTTTTAACCGACTTCCAAAAAAAGGAGGAGGTTATCAATTCGACCCCTATTTTTTTCATTTTTTTTATGTATGTTACCTGATTTCTCGAGAACCTCTACACCGATTTTAAAATTTCTTTTTGTGTTCGGATGGGTATGCTTCCCGAATAGTCCCATATAAATCTTTTCGAAATCGGTCAAGTAGTTTTTGAAATATGAACCAAAAACTGAAAATTTGCGTACAATTATCTGGATGACGTAGTTGTAGATTTCACAAAAGTTATGAATCTCGACCCTGTCAACACAAAATTGTGTAGGTATATGCTTTAATAAAAACTTGTTTTTAACCCCCGACCAAAAAAAGGGGTGTTATAAGGGACGTCGATGTCTGTCTGTGTGTCTGTCTGTCTGCTGTGGCACCGTAGTAGAACTCAAACAGATGGGCCGATTTCGATGCGGTTTCTTTTATTTCAAGGTTAATACCATAGCAAATGTTCTTAGCTATGTCTGGTTAATGTCGATTCAAGATGCCCGCCTCCACAAAATGGCGGACAAAATATTTCTTCACAACCTACCTCAATTTGGGTATCAAATGAAAGGGCTTTACTAGTAGAATACTATGTACTATAACAAATTTCAAATCCAAATTGGCCGCCACGACAAAATGGCGAATTATATTATATTTTTCATTACTACCTCAATTTGGGTATCAAACGAAAGAGCTTCACTAGTAGAATACTTTGTATTATGAAAAAATTCAAATCCAAGATGGCCGCTTCAACGAAATGCCGAAATACATTTCTTTTTTCACAACTCCCTTTATATGGGTATCAAATGAAAGGGATTGACTAGTAGAATGTTGTACAGGTAACAAATCCAAGGTAGTCGGGGGTTAATCAAAATTTTTAATTTTGTTCTTGTACACTAAAAAGAGTAAAATAAACTATTTTCGTACAAAAAATTAAACCGACTTCAAAACCACAAATAGGCACTCAAAAGCGAAAAATAAACTAAAATCATTATTATAAGCGCTACTCACTCATCTATTTGAAGTCGGTGCCACTCAGGTCAAAAAGATAGTAGATTGATGCTATGTAGGCACAGGTAAGTAGTATCTATCCTATACCTGTTAGATTTGGCTGGCACCGACTTCAAATAGATGAGTGAGTAGCGCTTATAATAATGATTTTAGTTTATTTTTCGCTTTTGAGTGCCTATTTGTGGTTTTGAAGTCGGTTTAATTTTTTGTACGAAAATAGTTTATTTATAAAGTAGAGTAGCCAAAAAATATGCGTTTTAAATGATAAACAGATGATTGGGATTGTTTGTTTTGTCTTGGTCGTATAAAAACATAAATATAACATGGCAAGTCATGTATAAAAACATAATATAACATGCCAAGAGTGTGTTAAAATTTATAAGTCTAATAATTTTGTTTTATACTTATTTTCCATAATACCCGTACGAAGCCGGGGCGGGCTGCTAGTAGGCAATATCTTTAAAAAATAAGGCCCCAATACTCCCAATAATAGAGTTTTGAAACGTCTGTTAAGCAAAACGGCCGACGTAAAGTGTCTGGGAGTATTGGGGAGTATATTGTTGTTGCACATTTCTTATTTAGTTCAAGGGTAACTCATACGTGATATTGATATGGTCAGTCCAGTTCGTTGTTATTGAAGTTAAAACTTCTTTGGCCGCGTTAAGCTTTTTATAGTAGGAAAAAATATTATGGGGTTGCGTCACCAACATGCTAATAATATCGAACGGCGGCGTCGACGGTGCAGCCGAGTGTAGAGTTGCCATCCGTCCGGGTTTCCCCGGAAATGTCCTAGTTTAAAGGGTGTCCGGTTAGCGCGTCCGGGCTTAAAAGTCTTAGGCTGCCCGCAACTCACGCAACGACGATCCAACTCACTGAATTCTTAATAAAATCATGACAAAAGATAATTATTTAAATTAAATATTTGAACTAAACTTTCTCAAATATTGCATAAAGTAATGGAAACCTTAAAATCTGAAGCGGTCAGTTGAGAAATCCAAGTAAAAATTTGAGTCGATTGTTCCGTAAAACAATATCTTTGTCGGCCCAGATAACCATGTTTACAATACACATGCCATTGCAATGAGCAAATTCTTCCTTGGCTATGCAAACCATTACCTACTTGTAGGTTACTACAACAACTGTCAATACTACAATACCGTTAGTGCGAAGTTTGTCAATTGAAAAAGAAAGTGAAAAAAGGTGTGGTACTCCCCCAGACGGCCTCTGCAAAGAGTCCTACCAGTCTTGACACAACTATCATTGCGAGTCAGTGTTATTGTCGTTGATTAAAATCAGTCGAAAGGGCGATCACAGGTAACCTTACAATGTATGTATTAATAATATTTCACTTTTAAATTAAATTTGTCACCCATCGAATTTTACTAAACTAAATTTAGATCCGTCCAACCGTTTAGAAAGAGTTTAATTGCAAAAATATGCCCAGAAGATTTACGTTAGAGTGGATTTTGTAATTCATTCAGTGTTCTTAGTCATACAATGAAGTTGTTATCGATAAACATATTATAATGCAATATCATATGTATGTAGGTAGGTATATGCAAAAATGTCTTACTCGAAAAAACATTATTGTGGGGAGAATTTTTTAACGTGACAACGTCTTATAAATTGGTTTGCCGGGTGACACTTCAAGAAACTGCGTTACGCTCCGCTCACGTTATGCGCTCACAACGAGAGCGAGTGAGAGGCACGCGTCCCTTCCACTCGGGCATGGTTAGCCCGCCTAAGAGCGAGAGAGACAGACATAAAAAGTGAAAGGCACGCGTCCCTTCCGTAAAATTATTTTACCACTCAAAGTCGTTGTCACGTAAAACTTTCGCCCGTATACCGACTTTACAGGCAACCAATTTTTAATTTGCAGTTTTTACCTTTAGCAATCTTTCTACAATGTATAATAATTACTAGGTATCGATAGCTTCTAGTAATAGAAAATTTGAAAAATACCCAGAGCTCTTCAGTATGTTAGGAAATATTCGTAACTACAACACTAGATACCTACCTAGATATAGTATATTCTGAAAGCCGTTACAGTACATACCAATTTTTGCGGTAAAGTTCATTATTGTATTGAGGAAATAGTTATTTGTTATACAAGAGTGCAAAGTTGATTTTTAACCGCGTGCTCAATTTTGATGACCGAGCACCGCTCAGGATTCTAATTTTGAATCACTCGCTGCGCTCGTGATTCAATTTTAGAATCCTTCGCGTAGCAAGGGAATCAAAAGAGCACAAGGTGAAAAATCTTTGCACTCGAGTGCAACACGTAACTTTTCATTCCACCTCAGCGGGATGTGTCTAAATGCAAATTATTAAATGTTTTCGCGCTAAGCAAATAAAAAAAAAGCAAGTACACCAAGGAGGTTCCGAGTCTCGAGTTTTTAACAAATTAAAAAAAAATTTATGATGCATTCGGCACCAAGGAGGTAGAAATAAAAAGGTTGAATTATGTTTTGAATTCAAAACCTCAGTACACGCGATGTTCTAAATTCAAATTTACTTTAACCTCTAGAGGTTAAAAACGACTTTTGGCCCTGATATCGAGGAGCAACAGTACTCTTTCCGAGCTGGTGGGATGAAATAGTTATTTGTTATACAAGAGCGCAAAGTTGATTTTTAACCGCGTGCTCAATTTTGATGACCGAGCAAGCGAAGGATTCTAAAATTGAATCACGAGCGCAGCGAGTGATTCAAAATTAGAATCCTGAGCGTAGCAAGGGAATCAAAAGAGCACAAGGTGAAAAATCTTTGCGCTCGAGTGCAACACGTAACTTTTCATTCCACCTCAGCGAGGAAATGACTAAATGCAAATTTTTAAATGTTTTCGCGCTAAGCAAATTTAAAAAAAAGTAAGTACACCAAGGAGGTTCCGAGTCTGAGTTTTTAACATATTAAAAAAAATTATGATGCATTTGGCACCAAGGAGGTAGAAATAAATAGGTTGAATTATGTTTTGAATTCAAAACCTTAGTACACACGATGTTCTAAATTCAAATTTACTTTAACCTCTAGAGGGTAAAAACGACTTTTGCGCCCTGATATCGAGGAGCAAAAGTACTCTTTCCGAGCTGGTGGGATGAAAAAGTAATTTGTCTAGGATCGAAGGGGTAGAAGATTGCAGTGTTGTAGTTGCGATTATTTTTTAAGTTACTGAAGAGCTCTGGGTATTTTTAACAAACATACCATTTCGAATTTTCTTTTGCTAGAAGCTATGGATAGTAATTATAATTATAAAGATTGTTAACGGTAGAAACTCGGTTCACATGCACGTCTAACCCGGTTTGCCGACGTTTTGAAAAAACAGCATAAACACAATATTTAAAGGGTCCCATACGTGATATTTGTAATAATTTATGCACGATATTGATAACGGCAACAGGTAGACGCGCAAAATATTCCTAAATATATGTATACTGTATACATGCGTAACTACCTAGTTTATAATCTCTACTTAATATAAATTACGCAATGACCGCCTAATCCTTTTGTAAGTATTTTATCTTTGCGTGTTGCATTGTAATGTCAATGTGACCTTGTTATAGATAATTTTAATGATTTATACAGGGTTACACACATAGCCCGTACTAAGCAGAAAGTGACCAATTTATTTAGGTTTAGTAGTAGTGTGCACTCACTGTGCAGTTATGTTTGCGATGTGGTGAAAAATAATTATCGGAAAAAATTACCCTTTTCGAATAAATATGTAAACAGTCATCAGAATGATGATAATGCATAGGTAATTGCCAACGCTCCAAAATAGACACTCCTAAATTACTTACGCGTGGTATCTCATCACGACACATATATGTATATGTGTTGTAAACCTACACAATACAATGCTTGATTTGTATTGTACCTATCACATTCTAAAATTTTCTAATTTCTAAGGTAAGTTTTCTAAATATTCATTTACATCCTCTAAGGTATATGAACCTACCTAGTTATCGTATATTGACGATATTTTATATTGGTGGACATTTCACACACAAAACCATCTGACCCCAAACTAAGTAAAGCTATGAACCAAACTAATTACCGGGGCGGCAATATGTATGGTGTATTCTAAATATGTATGTTTATTCAAACCTTACTTGAGTCGAAAATAAGTCAAATATTTGAGCTGTATCAGCCAAATGAAGTCAAAAAAACGAAATTGAGGATATAATGGTTGTTGCAGGTTCGAATCCTGCCTGCACCACTAAGCACACATTTTTCTAAGCAAGAGATTGTCGTCACCAAGGGTTGTAACGGTGAAGGAAAACACTGTAACGAAACAGTTGAATTCCAAGAAAGACATCTTTTATCATGTGTCATCCGCCAGCTCACAATGCGCAGTGGTCTTATGGCTTTGACCCTCTCATTTTGAGAGTACGCCCGGAAGCCCAGCTGTGGGAACTTATAAGTGGGCTTCCGCAAGTTTTGTATAACGACAGTAAGATACTTAGGGCAAAACTGAAACAACTTGAAAAAAAAATAAACAATTAAATCGCACTCTTTCTTACTTATTTTAAATGATGAGCTCACTTACCTACCATTGTTTGATGATCTTCGAAGTGGCCATTGTGCATTGCATTCATAATCGACGTAAAGAAGAAAACATACCTGGGAATGAGTAATGTCTTGGGCACTTCTCCTTATATATACGCATTTATTAATAACCAAACGTCACGTCATTTCATTTGCTTCATCCTACTATACTTACTACTATAATATTATAAATGTCAATGTTTGGATCTTTAAAAGAGCACATCCAGCTTTGGCACCAGGGGGGTCACATAGTCGTGGTCAAGTCACAAAGCTTTTTAATCATTGCTCCACCTAGGTACGGGTCTTAGCCCTGGATCCGCGCATGGATGTTTGTTACTCAATCACGTCGTAACGTACGAACGAATCGGGCTGAAATTTGGAACACAGTTAGAAAATAGTTTGGAACAACACATAGGCTACTTTTCATACGGTAAAACCGCGGGGTGTTGCTAGTTCTTCGATAAATATTATATTCAGACCCTGATAAAAATCATCATACCCGAAAGCTTCTTTTTAATCGCATTATTCGCCTAATAAAATATACCTATGTTACCTTCTAAATTACCAAATTGTCCACGTAGCCGCACCTTATACGCACGCTTTCGTCAATTGACGGTTACAAAACGAATGCATGACGAATGCTTGCATCTTGCGTACAAACAATGAAATCTGTGTCCATGAAGCGGCAACGTCGCGGCAGCCGCTCGTCAACGAACGTATGACGAGCGGCTGCCGCATCGTGGACACAGATTTCATTGTTTCTACGGAAGATGCAAGCATTCGTCTTGCAACCGTCAATTGACGAAAGCGTGCATATAACGTGCAGCTACGTGGACAATTGGGCTAAGTCGGCCACAACCAAAGCGCGTCTGAATAATATTATCTCAGCCACTAGTTTCCTTCTACATATGTAAACCACTTTAAATAACAGCGCTTCGCAGATTTACCCGCGTAGTTCCCGTTCCCGTTATTTTATTCAGGATCTCATCGGCTTGTGTTTTTCTAGACTTCTAGACTATTTATTATCTACCTATATTCTAAACTTCAGTCCGAACCGTTCAGACGTTACGATGAGATTAAGCAACAAACATTTATATTATATTAATACCCTGGGGTAGACGGGTTCTGGAGTGGAGACCGCGAATTGGTAAACGTAGGACGCCCTGAGACTAGATGGAGTAACAATATACGAAAGACAGCTGGTGGCGGTTGGAAGCGTAAGACCGAGGATCGGGCTGAGTGGCGTATTATAGGAGAGGCCTATTTCCAGCAGTGGACGAACACGGGCTGATGATGATGATGATGAATAGGACGTCAATTGGATGTTTGTTGCACAATTACGTCGTAACGTATGAACGGAAGGGACCACAGATTATAGTCTGGACGATCATATAGACTACTTTTTACCCCGGCCAAACAAAGGGAACTACGCGGGTAAAACCGCGGCGCACTGCTAATATCTACTGAAAATTGTAAAGTTACTTTTATATGAAATAAATACATCCGAAACAAAATAAATAATTATATACAACAGTATGACACAACCAAATAAACACGCGACGTGCGGTTTATGACTGCAGGGCAGGAAAATGGTGATGCGCCCAAATGTGGTAATCTTTCCCAAAAACAGCGCCACAATCGTACTACTTAAGGAAACTAAGCCTTTTTTAACAAAAAAAAATGTTTTAGTCATTCGACCACTGTGCCGATATAGAGGCCGTGTGGTACATGTATACTTACGTAAGTAAAGTAGCTACCTACCCTCTTGTTTGGCTCTGGTTGAGGGTGTGGACATTTCCATACCGTTATGATCTAATTTCGTGTTGTTTTTTACACTAAATGGTCATTATTCGTCATAATTTATAGCACCTATGAGTACAACTTTTCGAGGCCATGTTTGTATGATCTCAACCGGCCTTGAAAGGTTTAAAACGAACTATGTAATGATAACTGAATTCTAATCAGGCAGTTTGGTAATAGTTAGGTACTTACCCGACTGCCTATGAAGGTGAACAGTAGTTTTCGATTTTTCACATATGTGTTTGGAGTTCAAAGTCTTAGATCATAGTTTGACCGCTGCCGCTGGATAGCCCCGAACGCCCACGGCGACGACGGGGGCTTTTTCAAATACCTGCGGAAGAAAAAAAACATAAGATGGGAAATCTTATCCATAACTTATCTAAGTATTTTAGCATGAAACCTAACGTGGTTATTACACATTTTAAAAAAATACACGGGTAACTCATGTTTGATATTATAGTCAGTCCAGTCCGACTCAAGTTTCGATCGCGTCCGGCGATCGTTTTCAAGGAGAGTGCGCGCGCGTGCTTACAACTCGTCATTGCTAAACGTGCTACGAACACGCGCGTGCACTCTCCTTGAAAGAGATCGCCGGACGCGATCGAAACTTGAGTCGGGCTGGACTGACTATATCAAACGTGAGTTACCCGTGTATATATTTAAAATTATCTAGGTGTACTAATATTACGAGTATAAAGCTGAAGAGTTTGTTTGAACGCTAGGATCTCGGGAACTACTGGCCTTCTACCGCCTAACTAAATCGGCTTTGGCTTTGCTATTGCCATGTCTGTCATTTCAAGTGAAAAGAAAAGAGAGATAAATATCAAAGCTAAAACATTTTTCGTTCGGCGGTAGACCCCCCAGCCCGAATTGAAAGATAATTTTTCTGTTGGATAGTCCATTTATCGACGAAGGCTATATAACATTACGCTACTATCAATAAAAGCGCAGCATGAATGAAAATGTAACAAAAACGGGTAAAAAATATTGTATTTTGGAAGCTTTCTTCATCTTTCTTCTTCTTTTCAGCATATTTTAAGGTTGTGTCAATACAACCCTATAACCTAAGACCTAAGCTAACCAAATTTGTTCTAATTCTGAGATTGTACGACCAAATGTCAATAGGTGGACGTAGGTAAGTGCACATGGTTCAGCTCATCATCAGCATCATCATCATATCAACCGAAGGACATCCACTGCTGGACGAAGGCCTCCCCCAAAGATCTCCACAAAGAAGTTTTGATCTGTAAATGTTTATGCATCATAGATGTGATTCTAGGTACAATATATTGATACATACTTAAAAATATTGCATAGACAGACATTTATAGGTTTCTTTTTCTATCAGAATGTTCGCAGCTCGAAAAAGCGGCATCGTTTCAGGGTTGATGTTCCAAAGATACGAACGAAGAGATTTGACTCTACTCAAAGAGTTTACATGTACTACTTTTGTGATAAGAACGTAAAGGCTGTGGAATACATTGCCTGAGTGGGTGTTTCCCGATCTTTGCGTCTTCAAATCGAGAGCGAATCGGTACGCTCCACCGTAGCCGCATCGTCGCTTAACATCAGGCGAGATGGCGGTCAAGTGTAAACCTATAAAAACAATAAAAAAGTCAAATGCGAGTTGGACTCGCCCATGAAGGCTTCCGTAGCAGCAAGTAACATAATACGAAAGTTCTTGTAGTTCGTTGTTAGGTACTTTAATCAGTGTTTTAACAATAGCAAATTTATGACGTATTAAAATAAAACTACCTACTAGATCTCATTCAAACCAATTTTCGTTAATAGTTTACATGGTAATGTACATCATACACTTTTTTTATTTTTCATTCTCTTATTTTAGAAGTTACAGGGGGACACACATTTTACCACTTTGGAAGAGTCATCATCATCATCATCGTCAGCCCATGTTCGTCCATTGCTGGACATAAGCCTTTCCAATATTGTTCCACCAAATCCGGTTCTCAGCTCTCCGCATCCATCCGCTACCCGCCACTCTCTTCAGGTCGTCGGTCCACCGAGCGGGAGGCCGTCCCACGGGACGAGTTGGAAGAGTCTCTCGCACAAAATATTCAGTTTAGAAAAAAATATTTAGGAACCTCAATATCATTTTTGAAGACCTATCCACAGATAACCCACACGTATGGTTTTGAAGGAAAAAATAATTTTGAGTTTCAGTTCTAAGTATGGGACACCCCTAAAATTTATTGTTTTTTTTTCTATTTTTTGTATGAAAATCTTAATGGGGTTCACAGATTACATCTACTTACTAAGTTTCAATAATATATAGCTCTTATATTTTCGGAGAAAAGTGGTTGTGACATACGGACGGACAGACAGAGAGACAGACATGACGAATCTACAAGAGTACCGTATTTTGCCATTTGGCTACGGAACCCTAAAAAATCTACCCAATTATCTATCGGTAACAAAATCTTAATGCGGTTCACAGATTACATCTACTTACCAAGTTTCAATGGTAGGTATAGCTCTTATAGTTTTAAGAGGATGACAAAAATAAACATGAACAAAATTTAAAATTTTGATTAACCCCCGACTACCTAGGATTTGTTATCTGTACATTCTACTAGTCAAGCTCTTTCATTTGATACCCATATTAATTTGTGAAAAAAGAAATGTACTTCGTCATTTTGTGGTAGCGGTAAAGCTTGTAAAATAACGGCTAGATAGCTAAATTATAATACTTATATAGGTTGTAAATACATACTTATTATACATAGAAACACCCAGATACAGTATAAATATTTGAATTCATCACATAAATATTTGTACTGGGTGAGAATCAAACTCACGACCCTCCGCATCGCAGGCAGTTACTACCCACCAAGCCACAAGGCCAGAATATCCCAGATATAGGTACAGTAGAAACAACCTCATTCACCACACCACACCACACCACACGAATATTAGTCCTGATCAGGAACTCTCAAAACAGAAGCACCAGTAAGATCACCACAGCAGCCTGACTAAGCCCCAATTCGGTCATAATTAGGTATATACACCTATACTACCTACATACTGTACGGTGCTTAGCTGTATGATCAAGGTACGCTTGTAATTTACGTTACACTCTCACTCACAAGCCACAAGTTACATTCATTTCTTACAATCAACTTTCACCCTTCACTTGCATTGCCAGTACCGCGGGTTTTCTTTGCACCTACTATCGGGTATTATGTGTACGCAAAACAGCAGGTCTAGTACGAAGTCCGATAAACGATATATCGGCCGAAATTCTGGACGTTTTATACCACGGAACACAATCGGTTGGTTGATCTGATCGGGCGTTTCGTCCATCCCGACCGACGCTGATTTGACAGTTTTTGTGTCATCAACCGACCGATTGTGTTCCGTGGTATAAAACGTCCATAACTTCGGCCGATATATCGTTTGTCAGACTTCGTAGTAGACCTGCAGGAACTTTATTATATGCGAATGTTAGTCGCTCAATCACGTTGGGACGTCTGAATCGGGTTAGATTAATCTGGAGAATAGTTAGATTAGTCTGGTATAGCACACAGGCGGACATTTGTCGTGACGGATGCATCATCACTACATAGAATAAAACAATTTCTCTGTCCCTATATCCCTATGTATGCTCTTTGTTATATCCCTATGTATGCTCTTTGTTAGATCTTTAAAACTACCAAACAGATTTTGGTGCGGGTTTTCTAAATAGATAGCGTGATTCAAGAGAAAGGTTTATACGTATAATATGTGCATACAACAGTGGAGAAACACTAATCATTTTAAAGGTTTCTAATGTGATGTCATAAATAAACATATTTTTTTGCTCTTACTTTGCAATCGCTGGCTGGATCCTACGAGATGGATCAAAATAATGTACTGCAGTATTGTACCCCTTAAAAAGGTCTACAAAAAAGTCAAGGATGATATACTATGTCTATTTCTTTAGGGATAACCCACAATAACCATTTTTATTCGTATTTTTTGTATCAGCGTTGCATCCGTGCGAAGCCGGGGCGGGTCGCTAGTTATAAATAAAGTTTACTCAGTGTAAAGTAGGTAGGTACCTACTAGTTGCGCCTCGCGGTTTTACGCACGTAGTTTCAGTCCCTGTCATTTTCCCGGAATAAAATTAGCCTACATGTTATTCCAGACTATAATCAGTGTTCCAAATTCAACCCGATCCGTTCAGGTGTTTATCACGATGGAACACCTGAACGGATCGCACATTTCACATTTATAATATTAGCACAATAGATAGGTGTTAGTATGATTTACAATAAGCATAGACCAAAGTCTTGTTTCACAGTTTAAAGAATATTAGGTATGATTAGGTATACCTATAGTCTATAGGCTATAGACTGCGCTAGTATTATTAATTACGGAATATCACAGGGGAACGAGTCAACGAGTCCCCGATATTACGTTTACCAATAATCATCTAAAAGTATTTTCCGTTTTGTCGTATTGTCTATTCTATGGTACTGTACCTAAAGGTTTATGTTTTTTTATGGAGGTAATGTGATATTGTAACTTTCATACGTCCATGAGTTGGACCAAATTACTAGATATATGTATAGGTAAATGCACGTGGTGAAGAGTGTACTGGGAGCTTACATCATGACACAAGATTTTTATACATAAAAATACATATTTGTTAAAACTAATTAAGTTCTATTCGATAACAAAGATTACTCGAAATAAAAACTACGTGGTATTGAGTGCCCGCTCTTGCAGTGCATCTCACAACTTCTAAGGAAGCGAAGAGGAATCCCGAGGTGGGGCCGCTCGTCTAGGCTTTGCCTCCATGCGGTCATGTTGGTTGCGCGGTACATGGCACTAGCGCAACTAAGGTGGCCGCGGTGAGAAACGTCGCCGGTATTACGGTAGAGATATACTACGATATAATGGCCCGCCCCTCCAAATTACTGTTTTAATGTGTGTAGTCACATCCTTACGAAAGAGTTTGTTAGTAGTTGGAATTATTCGTCTGCAGTAGCAGTACGCACACATGCGTGGTGGTTCGTTGTATATACTTTCACAAATACTTTCAAACGTTTTGAATTCTGGAGGGGCGGGTCATGTTATCGTAGTAAATCTATACGCCGCTTTTCCGCCGCCGCGGTCTTGACGGGGTCGCCACCGTGAGACGGCGAACGCGGTGAGGCTGCAAGGGAAAAGGAGTCCCAGTATTGCAGTGCAGCATTATCCTCCCTATGCTCTGGAGAGGAAAAGTGTTAGGCGACGAGACCACAGACCTGATTCCTTGCGGGTTGCGGGCGATCAATGGTGTCCAGACGCTGGGCGTCTGGCACTCACTGATTGGTCCACGACAAAGACAATGTACCCATTTGCCTGATCGAACGACTGCTCCTCGTTAGCGTTTTATTAACATAATTGCACTATGCCTGTTGCGAGTTCGGTCAGTCAGGCTTTTGATTTCGACCGAAAGAAGAGTGCTGGCAAAAAACCGTTAAAAATACACAATATGGTTTTCTGCTCAGTGAAATGGTACGGAAACAATAGCAGGACATCCAGCTTTCCAAAAAATGGTTTATCATTTCACAAGTAAGAATTTTTTATGTAATATTTAGGTATACAAAACATCATCAATCTACAAAATTAAATTGCCCAACATTGGGACATATCGGGCTCATAATAATTAAAATTAAAAAAAAAAAAAAAATCGGATCCGTTGATGTCTTTCTTTGCATCCTGCTCAGGCCTTAGAAGTTTGCATAACTTTTATCTCGTTTTGTCCGATCATTGGTGGAAAGTAGTGCCACGTCACACGGATACCTATTCGGCTTATTACCTCATCCTGCGCCCCCGCTGTTGACTTGTGAATTTTAGCAAGATTCGATTCATCGCCGATAAACAGGCTATTTTATCTGTGGTCCACGAAGTGGTCACGGCGTTTCAAGAGGAAGGCACGGAGACGGGAAAGTCGCGGCAGGTTCGCGGAAGAATGCGACAACGCTCCCGCGTTCCCGCCGTAAGCGTCAAAAGTGGACCGACCAAACCTTACACGAGGGTCGGAAAGTCGATCACGGCACCACGACGACACGTCGTGCGTAAATGCATTTCCTCCACGTAAAAAAGGCTAGCCTATGCGTAAAGGAATTTAACCAAATTATGAAAATCTCTTAGAACATGGTACTTAAAACATTTAATATAATATATTAAATTACAATATTTTGATTTGGTTCTGTGATAACTTATACTAAACTAAAATAAATAAAGTGTACACAGCCATAGCGACAAAATAGCATTGTGTTTAATTTTATCACATCAAAAATATTTGTGAGTAGGGACACATATTTAGTGCAGAATAAACAATTATCAATACGACATGACGAATCTACAAGAGTACCGTATTTTGCCATTTGGCTACGGAACCCTAAAAAATCTACCCAATTATCTATCGGTAACAAAATCTTAATGCGGTTCACAGATTACATCTACTTACCAAGTTTCAATGGTAGGTATAGCTCTTATAGTTTTAAGAGGATGACAAAAATAAACATGAACAAAATTTAAAATTTTGATTAACCCCCGACTACCTAGGATTTGTTATCTGTACATTCTACTAGTCAAGCTCTTTCATTTGATACCCATATTAATTTGTGAAAAAAGAAATGTACTTCGTCATTTTGTGGTAGCGGTAAAGCTTGTAAAATAACGGCTAGATAGCTAAATTATAATACTTATATAGGTTGTAAATACATACTTATTATACATAGAAACACCCAGATACAGTATAAATATTTGAATTCATCACATAAATATTTGTACTGGGTGAGAATCAAACTCACGACCCTCCGCATCGCAGGCAGTTACTACCCACCAAGCCACAAGGCCAGAATATCCCAGATATAGGTACAGTAGAAACAACCTCATTCACCACACCACACCACACCACACGAATATTAGTCCTGATCAGGAACTCTCAAAAACAGAAGCACCAGTAAGATCACCACAGCAGCCTGACTAAGCCCCAATTCGGTCATAATTAGGTATATACACCTATACTACCTACATACTGTACGGTGCTTAGCTGTATGATCAAGGTACGCTTGTAATTTACGTTACACTCTCACTCACAAGCCACAAGTTACATTCATTTCTTACAATCAACTTTCACCCTTCACTTGCATTGCCAGTACCGCGGGTTTTCTTTGCACCTACTATCGGGTATTATGTGTACGCAAAACAGCAGGTCTAGTACGAAGTCCGATAAACGATATATCGGCCGAAATTCTGGACGTTTTATACCACGGAACACAATCGGTTGGTTGATCTGATCGGGCGTTTCGTCCATCCCGACCGACGCTGATTTGACAGTTTTTGTGTCATCAACCGACCGATTGTGTTCCGTGGTATAAAACGTCCATAACTTCGGCCGATATATCGTTTGTCAGACTTCGTAGTAGACCTGCAGGAACTTTATTATATGCGAATGTTAGTCGCTCAATCACGTTGGGACGTCTGAATCGGGTTAGATTAATCTGGAGAATAGTTAGATTAGTCTGGTATAGCACACAGGCGGACATTTGTCGTGACGGATGCATCATCACTACATAGAATAAAACAATTTCTCTGTCCCTATATCCCTATGTATGCTCTTTTGTTATATCCCTATGTATGCTCTTTGTTAGATCTTTAAAACTACCAAACAGATTTTGGTGCGGGTTTTCTAAATAGATAGCGTGATTCAAGAGAAAGGTTTATACGTATAATATGTGCATACAACAGTGGAGAAACACTAATCATTTTAAAGGTTTCTAATGTGATGTCATAAATAAACATATTTTTTTGCTCTTACTTTGCAATCGCTGGCTGGATCCTACGAGATGGATCAAAATAATGTACTGCAGTATTGTACCCCTTAAAAAGGTCTACAAAAAAGTCAAGGATGATATACTATGTCTATTTCTTTAGGATAACCCACAATAACCATTTTTATTCGTATTTTTGTATCAGCGTTGCATCCGTGCGAAGCCGGGGCGGGTCGCTAGTTATAAATAAAGTTTACTCAGTGTAAAGTAGGTAGGTACCTACTAGTTGCGCCTCGCGGTTTTACGCACGTAGTTTCAGTCCCTGTCATTTTCCCGGAATAAAAATTAGCCTACATGTTATTCCAGACTATAATCAGTGTTCCAAATTCAACCCGATCCGTTCAGGTGTTTATCACGATGGAACACCTGAACGGATCGCACATTTCACATTTATAATATTAGCACAATAGATAGGTGTTAGTATGATTTACAATAAGCATAGACCAAAGTCTTGTTTCACAGTTTAAAGAATATTAGGTATGATTAGGTATACCTATAGTCTATAGGCTATAGACTGCGCTAGTATTATTAATTACGGAATATCACAGGGGAACGAGTCAACGAGTCCCCGATATTACGTTTACCAATAATCATCTAAAAGTATTTTCCGTTTTGTCGTATTGTCTATTCTATGGTACTGTACCTAAAGGTTTATGTTTTTTTTATGGAGGTAATGTGATATTGTAACTTTCATACGTCCATGAGTTGGACCAAATTACTAGATATATGTATAGGTAAATGCACGTGGTGAAGAGTGTACTGGGAGCTTACATCATGACACAAGATTTTTATACATAAAAATATACATATTTGTTAAAACTAATTAAGTTCTATTCGATAACAAAGATTACTCGAAATAAAAACTACGTGGTATTGAGTGCCCGCTCTTGCAGTGCATCTCACAACTTCTAAGGAAGCGAAGAGGAATCCCGAGGTGGGGCCGCTCGTCTAGGCTTTGCCTCCATGCGGTCATGTTGGTTGCGCGGTACATGGCACTAGCGCAACTAAGGTGGCCGCGGTGAGAAACGTCGCCGGTATTACGGTAGAGATATACTACGATATAATGGCCCGCCCCCTCCAAATTACTGTTTTAATGTGTGTAGTCACATCCTTACGAAAGAGTTTGTTAGTAGTTGGAATTATTCGTCTGCAGTAGCAGTACGCACACATGCGTGGTGGTTCGTTGTATATACTTTCACAAATACTTTCAAACGTTTTGAATTCTGGAGGGCGGGTCATGTTATCGTAGTAAATCTCTACGCCGCTTTTCGCCGCCGCGGTCTTGACGGGGTCGCCACCGTGAGACGGCGAACGCGGTGAGGCTGCAAGGGAAAAGGAGTCCCAGTATTGCAGTGCAGCATTATCCTCCCTATGCTCTGGAGAGGAAAAGTGTTAGGCGACGAGACCACAGACCTGATTCCTTGCGGGTTGCGGGCGATCAATGGTGTCCAGACGCTGGGCGTCTGGCACTCACTGATTGGTCCACGACAAAGACAATGTACCCATTTGCCTGATCGAACGACTGCTCCTCGTTAGCGTTTTATTAACATAATTGCACTATGCCTGTTGCGAGTTCGGTCAGTCAGGCTTTTGATTTCGACCGAAAGAAGAGTGCTGGCAAAAAAACCGTTAAAAATACACAATATGGTTTTCTGCTCAGTGAAATGGTACGGAAACAATAGCAGGACATCCAGCTTTCCAAAAAATGGTTTATCATTTCACAAGTAAGAATTTTTTATGTAATATTTAGGTATACAAAACATCATCAATCTACAAAATTAAATTGCCCAACATTGGGACATATCGGGCTCATAATAATTAAAATTAAAAAAAAAAAACGAAATCGGATCCCGTTGATGTCTTTCTTTGCATCCTGCTCAGGCCTTAGAAGTTTGCATAACTTTTATCTCGTTTTGTCCGATCATTGGTGGAAAGTAGTGCCACGTCACACGGATACCTATTCGGCTTATTACCTCATCCTGCGCCCCCGCTGTTGACTTGTGAATTTTAGCAAGATTCGATTCATCGCCGATAAACAGGCTATTTTATCTGTGGTCCACGAAGTGGTCACGGCGTTTCAAGAGGAAGGCACGGAGACGGGAAAGTCGCGGCAGGTTCGCGGAAGAATGCGACAACGCTCCCGCGTTCCCGCCGTAAGCGTCAAAAGTGGACCGACCAAACCTTACACGAGGGTCGGAAAGTCGATCACGGCACCACGACGACACGTCGTGCGTAAATGCATTTCCTCCACGTAAAAAAGGCTAGCCTATGCGTAAAGGAATTTAACCAAATTATGAAAATCTCTTAGAACATGGTACTTAAAACATTTAATATAATATATTAAATTACAATATTTTGATTTGGTTCTGTGATAACTTATACTAAACTAAAATAAATAAAGTGTACACAGCCATAGCGACAAAATAGCATTGTGTTTAATTTTATCACATCAAAAATATTTGTGAGTAGGGACACATATTTAGTGCAGAATAAACAATTATCAATTTAGTACCTAAGACAGTTTCCTCGGATAAAGTGAAATAATGTAAGGTACAAGGTAAGGTACTAAGTTGTGACGGTTTTCTCAACTACATTAAATAATTACACAGATTATGTACCAGATACATTTTAAACGAGGTTTCCAATCTGAGTTTTAAACTGATTAACATCCACAGAGAATCGACACCCTTTACAACATCTTCTACACGGCTACTTTCAGTCAAAAATTTGTGTTGTTTTTCAAATAAAAATTTGTTTAGTGTTTACCTATGGTTCAATTGTAAATTAGAGGAATGACAAAAGAATACCGTAAAAAACTGTTTTGTTATCAAATTACTATAGCTTTTTGACATATTGAACTATTTTGATTATTGACATATTGAACATATAATCTAATTTGAACTAAACCTTAAGTATATTTATTTATCTCAAATTCAGTCCCTAATTTAAATTTATCAAAATAAGTATGTTTCTGTGACTCATTTGGAAATTAATCAAATCAAAGATACATATTAATTTTAATTTTTTTTATATCTTTATCAATTGACGTTGTGAGATACTCTGTAGACTTTGTCTTCCTAGTATTTCAAATTTTGTGTGTTTAAAAATTTTAGTATGTATGTACAATAAAAAAAAAGAGGAAATTCATTTTTTAAGTGTTTTTAATAATTTTTTAATAGTCCACTTATTATTGGTTTTAGGGGATAAACCAAACCAAAAAATAATAGGGGGATGTTTCATTAAGTCTTTAAATTAGTATCGATGATCTTTTTTATCTCTAACATAACAAAGCAAAGCAATATGCAATTAATAAAAAGATTTTTTTTTTAAAGTGCATACAAGTTAGTAAACAAACAGGTATGTCACCGTGAAATTGTATAAACTGTCCTATTATAACAGTGTTAGATTGCAAACTGCTATCTTTTCCAATTCATTTGCGTAATGCCGCTAACTTAAAAACGGTGAAGAAAAACATCGTGAGGAAACCGTGACCTAGAACACATGTACCTAGAATCTTTCGAGGTCATGTGCCATCCACCAACCTGCACTTGGCCAGCGTGGTGGATTATGGCCTTAACTCTCTCCTTGCGAGAGAAGGCCCCGGGTCCCAGCAGTGGGAACATTTAGAGGGCTGCTTATGCTTATGCTAGATTGCAAACTAACCTAGCCTACTGTTAGATTATAATCTCGAATTATGTTCTAAATTGCCAGAGATTGCAATTTTACAGCAACAGGTATACCCTTGTTATCCCATTTGAATGAATTTATACAGAGTTTAGTCACATAAGGATGTATCTTTAAACACCCACAGGTACTGGTTGAGTCAGCAGTAAAGTAACAGCTGATAAAATTATGCTGTATAGTTTTATGGTTCATACTATTAACAGGGAAATATTTTTCACGAAGTGTATTCCAATTTCCAATGTTTTATTTTTCATTTAATAATAGTTTAGGAAGTGACTTAAAACAAATGAAATAATCATCCATTACTATACCTACATGAGTTTGGGGGCTTTACAGCCCACAAACTGGCCATATTTCATGTTAACATAAATGTATGTATAAATAGGGATAAAATAAATAACAGTCATTTACTTACTTATAATGACTAAGAATGTGAAAATTGATTTAGTGTGTGTGCCATAAAAAATAATTAAAACATTTTTTTCTTCATTGCCGTGTATCTTTCTGTATATTCATTATAACCTTCCAAAGAAACTAGTTGTTTCGATTCAAAAAGATTGCCTTCCAAGTTTAAGGTATGTAATTTAGAATCTCGCAGTAAACTAGGGAATATTGCATCTATGCTCAGACAATTTTCTTCTAATCTCAAGATTTTCAATCTTGGTGCTTGGTGCATGTCTTCGCTTATCTTTGATATTTCATTCTGACTTAGATTTAGTTCTGTTGCATGGAAGTCAGACATGCCACGGGGGATTTCTGTGATCTTATTATTGGACAGTTCCACCACATCCAAACTAGGTAAGCCAAGCAGCTGCAAAGGAAAATGTTGCAATCCATTGCTATTCAAATATAACTGCTTCAAGTTTGTCAAATTTGAAAACATTAGTGGCAGCGACGTTATGTTGTTATTTGAGGCGTTCAGCATTTCGATTTTCTTCATATTTACTATAGCATCAGGTAACTTTTCCAACCTGTTGCCATCAACATTAAACTGTTTCAAAACTTTAAACTTTGCGATACTTTCAGGTAGACTGGATATTTTGTTTTTAGAGAGATCTAAATTTCTTAAAACATCACACAAGTTATACACTTCTGTCGGTACTTCCTTTAGTTTTTGATCGGATAATTGAAGAACACCAGTCTTTGACGCAGTTTCGTAGTGCAACTTCACGTTTGAATTACCCATTATTCTAGATTAACACATACGTAGCTTTTCAATTGTTGTACACAACAATAATATAATTTATTTGTGATGAAAAATAGAAACTAGAAACAATCATCCCATTAAAACTTCAAAAATAAAATTATTTCTTGTTCTTTGTCTGTTATTCTGTATCTTTTCTAGAGGTGGGCGATTATGAGATATACTAATGAAATCATTCGATTATGAGAATGTCTCAAGATATTTCGATTATAACAGTTTGTAGTTACTAACTAGTAGTCAGACGGCCACACGCGGTCGCGAGTCGACTCGAATCACTCATAGCAGAGCAGCGTGGAGTGAGGAGAGGATAACACGATGCGGTCTCTCGCGGAGTCTATAAAAGCGGGAAAGCGAAAAGACTTACCTAAAACTTAAAAGTCTAAAACAATATATCAATCGAAAAACCGGTAAACTTATCATTATTTAATTCAATATAATAGTAAAAAGCGTCATGTTTCATTGCACCGTAATAAAAACCAAACCAATCAAACTAAATCAATGTTTATACTACTAACACAACTCTACTACTAACATAAGTCACGGAACAACTGTCGTAGACTTTATAAAACACGATTAGTAGTACTCATAATTAGTAAATAACATCATGCGATTATGATAACATATTAGTTACTAATTCAATAATAGATTTTCAACATTAGTAAAACAAAATATATATTATAAAGCTGAAGAATTTTTTTGTTTGTTTGAACGCTAGGATCTCGGGAAGTACTGCTCCAAATTGAAAGATTCTTTTTCTATTGGATAGTCCATTTATGGAGGAAGGCTATAGGCTATAGAACATAACGCTACTATAAATAGAAGCGGACTATGAATCAAGAATGTAACAAAAATGGGAAAAATGTTCTTTCTTTTTGAGAGTTTTCGTAGCGTACTTTGACATGACAGCATGTGTCTAAGATTGCATTATTGAATATAAACCTTTGCTAATCAAATTTGTTTCTAAATCTGAGTTGGTACGACCAATTTCCGACAGGTGGCGTAGCAGGTAGCTGAAGAGGTTTTCTCGGAGAGGTTTTCTCAGGAATGACTGAACCGATCTCAGTCATATTCTTTCACCGTTGGATATGAACGGGATCCCGATGAGAACTATATAATGTACCACGGGCGAAGCCGGGGCGGACATCTAGTTAGTACTTTAGTTAGTGTAAATATCATAAAATCATGTATAATCGCACACCACTAATCTTTTCATTTTAGTCAGTCAGTCAGTGTCAGCTGTCAGTCACGCACACTTCATAGGTACCACAGATTGACTTCATACTGTCACACTAACCACAGATCACGCAACATTCCTAGGTTCCTAGAGATTTCTAGTGACGTGGGAAGGTGCGATCACAAACTAGGTAGTGAGGTGCGACTTCATCACATCGTGGTAGCAAATGCAAGTGGTCGGTAGCGTAGATTATAAATTGTATAAATCAGTAAGTTAACACATGATAAATATTATATAATCTCAATGAGGACTCTGTTTAAAGTATCTCTAACCGACTTCAAAAAAAGGAGGACGTTTCAATCCAGTTGTTTTTTTAAGAGAAAACTTCTTTTGCCGCACCATATTTTCCGGGTGGTATGTGGGGTCACTCAACTCACTCACACATTCACACTCACTCAAGCGTCACGTTTGCAAATAAAAGAAATATTCGGGTGAACAAACAGACTTATTATGCACACCAGAAAAATAACATACAATTAAACAATACAAGCTATAACTTAATTCTAGTGCCATAAATGGCGGCCTTATCACTAATAGCGATCTTTACAAGCAATCATTAACATCAGGAATAACAAGTAAATAAGAATACGATACGATAGAGTGCGGTAAACTCGGATGATCTAGAAGGCCATGGTCATGGCCACGCCCTCCTGGTTCATCCAACAAATTTCTACACAGAGCTATCAAATTCTAAGTTATTAGTTTTCACTTCTATCGGCAGGCCCTATGACTGCCAATTTTATTAAATGAAAACTTCTTTTGGAAGCCTAGACAAATTTATCGTGAGCAATAAATTGAATTCTAGCGTCACGCTCGGGTATGATAACAAATTTTCGGATGAACCCGGGATGCTAGACCGAGAAAGAAAATATAGTGAAAAAGAGTGCCAGAAGGAGAAGGATAATGTAGTAAACTTATTTTTGCTGATGTGTTTCGGTGTTTAGTATAGCTATTTTTTTTACGCGATATTAACTTCTAAGTAGGTACTTACATTAATTGAACCTGTCACGAAATATTAAATTTGCATTTCACATCCATTGCAAAAAGTTTTGGTTGTACTATATGACCGTTTTATCACAGCACTTATACACTACGTAAACACTCAAAATGGTACATAATTTCACCATAGGTACTACTTACAGAAACACTATAACACAACATATATTATGTATGCATTTTTAGCGAAATACCCATAAAATAAACAAATAACAAATTCTAAAAAAATTGCAAGTCAAACACTATTTCGGACCCGCGTAAAAACTTGTTTTTAATTTATTCTTAGCTATGGATACTAGTCTTTCAGCCGCATGTTATTCTTGTGTTGCTTTGTTTAATGGGTATAATCAATTTATAAATCGTCATTAAATAGTTAAGTATTTCTTATTTCAGTTTTTACTTTTGCCGTGCGGTATTAAGCATACATACACATTTTTAAGCTATTGCATAGCTTTTATCGCGGTCCTGGGGACCGAATTTTAGTGATCGTGCATTTTTTTCTTATGTTCACAAGAAAGAGGGACGGAAGACCGTAACGCCGTCCTCCCCACTCGTTCATCCGACTTTAAATCTTATTTATATCAGCTTTACAGACTAAATGCTCTTAGCTGTCGAAGACTGACTAGATTGTATACTTCTCTGCATTTTTTTATGGTAAACAAATGTCACTCTTCAAAATAAAAGCAATTCCGAAAAATTGTTAACATCCTAATGCTTATATTGATAAAAATGCATGCAACATGCAATAGCTTTACCGCGGCAGTCCCCGAGTGCCACACTTTTTTCTTGTTTTTTGTATGTATCTGATAATGTTTGTATGTACGTAATTTTTGAGTATTTGCTACCTATTTATTCATATTATAGGTATTTCGCTAAATTACACAAATATCTTGGGTTATAGTGTTATGTGTAAGTACTGTGATGAAAATAGGTATAATTTTATGTGTTTACGTAGTGTAAGTGCTGTGATAAAATAGTAACATATTACAACAAATACTTTTTTTGCAATGGATAGGACATGGAAATTTAGTATTTCGTGACAGGATCAATGAATGCGGTAAGTACCTAGAAGTTCAAGTCGCGATAAAAAGACATAAATATAGTAAACACACAGGGGTGTAAGGGGACCTCAACATCTAAGTGTCCCCAAAACTGTCAACCTCACCTGCCCGTGGTGCACCCTGCCGACGAACAAACGAGGCTCTGACGACCGACCGATGGCGGGATAACCATCCAAATAGCCGTGCTGTAAATATAGCTGTGACGGGCAGCAGCGTCACATGCATAAGATGGCACGGCACTGCGGTCGCCAACCCGCATGCCCAGCGTGGCGACTATGGGCAATACCCCCTTTATGATAGGTCCCAAAAAGAAAAGGCCCCTAGTTCCCGGCCGCCCTGCTATTCCTGGCCAAGGCGGCGGTCATGGTAACGGCAGGGCAGGGGGTGCGAAGAATCCCCGGGCTACGGTAGGCCGCCAAACCCAATCGGAAGAAGAACTGACCCACATAAGGTGGCACATTCTTGGGTTATGCGAAGTCCGAAGACAGGGAGAGGACACCGTAACCTTGGAATCGGGCCATCTTATGTATTATCGTGAAGGTCACCAGCTGTCGCAAGGTGGTATCGGGTTTCTGGTCCACAAAACTCTCCATAACAACGTTTTAGAAATCGCAAGTGTGTCTCCGAGGGTCGCATACCTGGTACTGAAGTTGACCGAGAGGTATACCCTCAAAGTGGTCATGGCGTACGCACCCTGGGAGGCATACCCTGATTCAGAGGTGGAAGCTTTGTATGAGGATATAGCGAAGGCTTTACATAACACCTCCAAAGCCCACTTCAACGTTGTTATGGGGGATTTTAACGCCAAAGTGGGAGTACGGACTTGCAGTGAATCGGTAGTAGGACCATATGGTTTGGGAAGACGAAATGACAGGGGCCAAATGCTGATCGACTTCCTCGAAAAGGAAAGGCTGTTTCTGATGAATTCGTTCTACCAGAAACAGCCTCAGAGGAGGTGGACATGGCGAAGCCCCGACGGACGGACGAAAAATGAGATTGACTTCATTATTGCGGATAAACGGCGTATATTCAGGGATGTCTCAGTGGTCTCTAGGTTTGCTACCGGAAGTGATCACAGGCTTGTGAGAGGCACCCTGAATATTGATTACAAGCTTGAACGCGCCCGTTTGATGAAGTCAACACTCCGTCCGAACCTTCTCCAAACCATAGTTGGGTCTGAAACATTTCAGCTAGAACTGAAAAACCGGTTTGTTGCCTTGGAAACCACAGACAGCGTTGACCAGAAGCTCGACAGAGTGGTGGATGTCCTACGAGATGAGGGCACAAAATTCTGCAAAATGCGGCGCAAAGGCAGAAAGTCAAAGCTTTCGACGGAAACTCTGCAACTCATGGAGGAACGACGAAATCGCGAACGTTAACTTCGTCAGAACAAGGGGCTCTAAATAAGAAAATTACCAAACTTGTACGACGTGACCTCCGATTAGCTAACACGCTCTTGATTGAAAAATCAATTGAGCAAAATCGGGGATCAAAAGTGTTCGTCAAGACACTAGGTAGAAGCCACCTAACGAAGTTAACCACCTCGGCGGGGTCAGTCGTTACATCCAAAGCGGGTATTCTTTCGGAAGTGGAAGACTTTTACGGCCAGCTGTACGCATCACATGCTCCTCATCTCCCACAAAACGAGGACAAAAGAGCCACTCTGACACGCCACTACACAGAAGACCTGCCTGAGATAAGGCAAGACGAAATTGTGATGGCTCTTGGGCAACTTAAAAAATGGAAAAGCCGCGGGCGAGGACGGGATTACAACAGAGCTCTTAAAGGCTGGTGGAGCCCCACTTCTAAAAGAGCTCCAAGAACTGTTTAATGCCGTCCTCTTCACCGGGAGGACTCCACAGGCGTGGCACAGAAGTGTAGTCATCCTTTTCTTTAAAAAGGGAGATAAGACCCTTTTAAAGAACTATAGGCCAATATCGCTTCTGAGCCACGTCTATAAGTTGTTCTCAAGAGTTATCACAAATCGTCTCGCCCGAAGACTCGACGAGTTCCAACCTCCTGAACAGGCCGGGTTTCGAAGTGGGTACAGCACCATAGACCACATTCACACGGTACGGCAGATTGTACAGAAGACAAAAGAGTACAATCGGCCTCTTTGCTTAGCGTTTGTGGACTATGAAAAGGCGTTTGACTCGGTCGAAACCTGGGCTGTTCTGGAGTCCTTACAGCGATACCATGTCGATTGGCGATACATCGAGGTGATGAGATGTTTGTACGACGCCGCTACGATGACGGTCCAAATTCGGTCGAAGCATATTCCTCTGCAGCGAGGCGTGAGACAAGGGGACGTAATTTCCCCGAAATTGTTCTCAAACGCACTAGAGGATATGTTTAAGACTCTGGATTGGGTTGGACATGGCCTAAACATCAATGGCGAGTACATCTCTCACCTACGATTTGCGGACGACATCGTCATAATGGCAGAGTCGCTGGAGGACTTGCAGTATATGTTGGACAGCCTGGCTGACGCTTCTCTCAACGCATCGGCCTCCGGATGAATTTGGATAAACCAAAGTCATGTGCAACGAGTTCGTTGCTCCGGGACCGATTGCCGTTAGTGGAACCACTCTTGAAATTGTACAGAAATACGTTTACCTAGGGCAGACGCTCGAACTAGGTAGAGGTAATTTTAAGAGTGAGGCTATGAGAAGAATACAGTTGGGCTGGGCAGCATTTGGAAAACTTCGTCGGGTCTTCTCGTCACCCATCCCACAAAGTCTCAAGACAAAAATGTATAACCAGTGCGTCTTACCCGTTATGACCTACGGTGCTGAAACGTGGACACTGACAGTGAAAATGGTCCGTAAGCTCAAAGTCGCTCAGCGAGCTATGGAAAGGGCTATGCTTGGGGTTTCTCTGAGGGATTGCATCCGGAACGAGGTAATTCGTCAGAGAACTAGAGTCACCGACATAGCTCAGCGTATTAGCAAACTGAAGTGGCAGTGGGCCGGTCACATCTGTCGCAGACCCGATAGCCGTTGGGGCAGACGGGTTCTGGAGTGGAGACCGCGAATCGGCAAACGTAGCGTAGGACGTCCTGAGACTAGATGGAGTGACGATATTCGAAAGGCAGCTGGTGATGGTTGGAGAAGTAAGACCGAGGACCGGGCTGAGTGGCGTATCATAGGGGAGGCCTATGTCCAGCAGTGGACGAATACAGGCTGATGATGATGATGATAGTAAACACAAGGGCATAACAGTGGGGTGCGTGGCTCGGGAACCTCCACGTGGTGCACCCTGGGCATCACACAACAACTTGCCTCGGTGGGATCTTGTTGTGTGATGGCGAATCCCCGGCCGGCGCTGGGAACTATTATAATACACGCGCTCCTCACACCCTTGAGCAGTGCGTGTAGAGGTTGGGGAGGGGGGAGGGGTGGGGCTGGAAGACTCGGGAAGGTTACTCGGCTGATATATCGACCAAGTGAAATTCCTAAGTCTTCCAAATTAGGGTCCTCCACGAGCGCTCTGATTAGCACAGTGCTCAGTGGAAGGACAAGGGCCGCAATGCGGCCAAAGAGGCGGAACCGTGGCTATCCCTAGCCGTGGTGATGAGGGTTGACCTCTCGCTGCCGATCATCTTCAACATTAGAGGTGAGATGGAAGTCTCTCGACAGTGAGAGGTCGCGTGAGTTAGGGAGAGAGAGTTGGACGCTCGCTCCTTGACTTAGGCAGAAGTGGACACGGGGGTGAAATTAGAGAGTCTCCGACTCTGGGCTCGCACCCCATCTCCACAGGAGTACCAGGAGCGTTGGATGTTTATGGCCGTCCAACGCCCCACCTAGGGACAAGGGCGGATCCAGCTTTGGCTCCAGAGGGGGTCACGTGCCTCCAGAGAGGGAGGGGGCGGGATTAACACCGTAATCAAGTCATAAAACTGTGCGTAAGTAGGGTATCATCATCATCAGCCGCAAGACGTCCACTGCTGAACATAGGCCTCCGCCCTAGATTTCCACGACCAGCGGTTTCCAGCAACCTTTGTGAGGTCATCTGTCCAGCGGTGGGAGGCCGTCTAAAGTCTAAAGTCTACGGCGTCTTCCGGTTCGTGGTAGCGACTCAAGAGCCTTACTTCCCCATCGGTTGTCAGTTCTGCAAGCGATGTGGTCTGTCCATTGCCAATTACTTTCGTTCTTCTGCGAATATCCTCATTACGGATTCTGTCGCGAAAAGAGACTCCGAGCATATCTCTCTCCATAGCTCGCTGTGCGACTTTGAGCTTTATTATGAGGCCCACAGTTAAGGACCACGTTTCAGTTCCATAAGCCATCACTGGTAGCATGCAGTGATTAAAGAGTTTGGTCTTTAAGCATTGGGGTATTTTGGACTCAAAGATGTGCCGAAGTTTCCCGAACGCTGTCCATTCGAATTGGGTCCTACGCTGGACCTCTTTGTCAAATCTTGTTGAATATTTGTTTGGATTCTACCCATATGGCCGGATATGTTTTGTGTACCGGTCATGTAATCGGACAGATATTGTGGCTTTGCTGTAAATACACTTCAATACTTCGATATAGTGATAGTCGATGCGGCATCACTGGAAATACCAAAGCATTGTCCAGGTCTTGATGGAATCGAAGGCTTTCTTATAGTCTACATACGCTATACATGGTGGCCGATTATTATACTCCTCGGTTTTCTGTAAAATCTACCGAAGCCATACATATGGATATGGTCTATAGTGCTGTCGCAATTTTGGCAACTGGTTTGTCCTGGTGGCTGGGAGTCGTCAAACCCGCGTGTGAGACGATTTGTGATTATCCTCGAAAACAACTTGTAAACGTGACTGAGAACTATGTAAGCGGTATGTATTTACCACATGCTCAAAAGCTCAGTCGTAATTCCGTCGTCGCCAGGTGCCTTGTTATTTTTAACTTGTTTGAGAGCCATCCTAGTCTCGTACAGGCTGACTTTCGGGATATCTTCGGTAAAGTGACGAGTCAGGTCAGAACAAGTTGTCCTTAACTAGATGTGTATAACTTTTACTGTTCACAGAATCTCTCAATATCGTCCAAAATCTCGGGCTTCAACGTTACCGCTATTAGTCTTCAGTTTCGCCAGTTTTGCCCATGAGACAGATTGTTTGCGAACACTTTCGAGTCTTTGTTCCGCTTCATCGCTTTTTATTTATTTATTTAATTTTGCCACTCTACAGACTCTGGGGTCCGTGACCTTTGTCATTACAATTATCTTTTTTTACATATTTCTTGGTTTAGGAGTAGAAAATAAAAATAGGTGTTGTGAACATTTAATTTTAATACTAGTCAGTCCGATTTCGTCTGTTGAGCCGATCACTACCGGTTGGGATTCCGCTAGTAATCGACTCGACATCGTTTTTTGCTTAAGCCGCCTCCTCTCGGCGCAGAGCCTCCACTACAGCCGCGTTTCTGTCCTCCTTCAGCGCTTCTTCAATACTCGTAGTATTGAAACAGTGTATGTCGCGTTGCACACGAGTAGAGATCTGTCTATTGAGCCGTCAGTAGACCGTCATGTCGACTGAAGACTGCAACCACATATTTACCTCGCCTAGCCGCCATGAGAATTAGAGTATGATCGGAAAGCTTTTGGGTTCTATTTTAGCGTCGGCTCTTATAGTATATATTCTCTACAAACTGCATGAACAGTTTCCACTAGCCTGTCGTTTATTTCGTTCACTGTTACTCACTTTTTAGGGATTCGAAGCAATTTTGAAGTTCGAGGTGAAAGTTATCGAGCTTTTAGATTTGAGCATAATTTGGTCAGAGTGTGGACCTCATTTGGCATGACCTTTCAAGATTCAGCGTGCCTTTTGCCATACGGTGATCGCTGCCGGTCTACGATAAGTATGATAGTGTTGGTACACGATAAGTAGCTACTGGCTAACCCCATGACCCCCCTGGATCCGCGCCTGCCTAGGGATAGCTTTTCGAGGAGGTGGCGCGTCGCTGATTTCCGGTACATCACTAAAGCCAAATCCGGGGTCAAATAACGTCCCCGCGAAGTGGATCCGCAAGGACAGTGGCAGATGGGTCAGAGTCGTCGTAAGACGGAAACTGACCCCGCAACCCTGACCCCTGGCCATGCAGGATGACCCAAACTTCATAATGATCCACCGTTGTTACCTATGTTGGGAACATACGCTGTCAAACTTTCAGCTTTATTAAAATAACGAAGGTCTGGGGTTTACGGGCTTTTGCTCTAATACACTAGCTTAAAGCGGCGTAAGATTGTGGGAAGCTATCTACAATATAAAAGGCTTATTACACTTGTAGATTTTACACATTTAGTAGACTGAATTTAAGGTAAGCGATGATGAGATCTACGATGGAGCGAGCTTACCTAGAAGAAACAGATTCACTCTCGATTTGAAGACACCAAGATTGTAATCATCGGGGAAAACATACTCAGGCAAAGCATTCAACAACCTAGATGTTCTTATCACAAACGTGGAGTCAAATCTCTTCGTTCGCGTTTTTGAAACATCAACCATGAAACAATGTCACCCTTTTGTGGAACGACAAGTCCGATAGAAGAAAGGGCAAGGTGGTATTAGATCATGCAGATCAGTTGCACACTCTCCGAAGTATATCCGATAAAAAACCGATAAGCTAGCGATTTTGCAGCGATGATCAAGACTTTGAAGTCTTTTACGCACAAGAGTGTCATTGCCTATAAGTATTTTGGCACGTCTCTCAATCGATTCCAGAGTCCCCAGCTGATACTTAGCCGATCCATCCCAAAAGTGCGAACACTCTGAACAACTACTGAATTCAATTAAATAAGCTAGCATACAAATTCAGAAGCAAATATTTGTTCTAAATTTAGTTGACTAAATTTAGCCAAGTCTATAAGCTTTAAACGTCTGAAACCTTGCAGTTGGGTCAACTCAGTCTGTCATACACGTCAATGGCTCAATGGTCAATGGAGTCTTTTTTAACTTATCTATGCAAATAGTGGTAATTTCTCTGTGCATCTATGTTATACACTATCTATGAACTAAAGGTTTGTTTCATTCATTTCCATTCAATCTTTTACAGTTGTTGGGAATGGGAGGTTATTTTGTGTTTTTTTTAGTTAATTTTGTATAATTAGGACATAAGGTAGTGAAATTGAACAACAAAAATATTATTTTCTTGTTTATAATTAGTTAGCTCTAGTACTGAAATATACAAATTAGTATATTGAAGAGTTTAACATAACCGCGGGAAAACTGAGGACGTTTGAGTGAACTGAACTTTTAATGGCCGCAATAGCGCCAATGCTTTACGTGTTGTTCTCGTAGCATGAAATTTATCGGAATTATGCTTAACACATGATTTCTATGAATTAAATGCACAGTATTGACATGGATATCAACGCTGGTAAGTTTGTATTACCTGTACTATCCACTGTAGCTTTAAATTTCTACTTCCGAACCATTGATGTTAGATGACTCGTTAGCTTACTTGGCTCGCTAATTCATTTCGTGTTGTGTTTCTTTCAATAAATCAGCTTATTTTTATAAAAACTACCTACTTTGATACAGTTACATTTATTGTTCTTTTGATAAAAGGTTTATAGATTTTGGTTGATAGGCAATATTATAGGTGTGGACGTACTTAGGTAGGAGAGGTAAACCCTACTAAACCATTGTAAATACTGTTACTGTACGAGAAAATGCAAAAACTTACCGATGTTTCGTGGAGATACTTCTCATGCACTCACCAATGTCATAACATGTTTGACAAATCCTAAAAAGGTGAGGTCCATAGCCAGACAGGGCCTCTGTCATTATCATAAGGAGGTTCAGCCATGTAAGCAAGTTGTCTAATTTATTTTGTATGAAGGGGTTGAGTGAAAAAAAAATTTGCTCCACTTGTTCTATCCAGTTGAATTGAAAATCTGATGCTTAGTAAGTACTTAAATATGTATTGAAACTAAATCAACTGCATGATGCCCAATAAAACATGATGATAATCAGTAGTTTTGGTGCCTATACCAAAAGTAAATGAAAAAGTACAATACCACTCCAGCCCACATATTATAAAATATGGATTAATGAAACACTGTACATACTTTACACTGTTATCAGTTTTTTGTTTTTATGCATTCCTTTTCCTTATGTTAGCCTTTGAATTTGATACAATTACCTGGTGTGCCGTTGAAATTCTTAACAAATAGTTACTGATATAAACTAGGACTTGACTGCCACAACAACTTGATAAACTCTCACCTAACAGAATAATTCTGACATTATTTACAAGAAAAATAAAAACACAGTGAACAAAATTAAACAACATTCTGTTGCTGTTATTTTTCATTTTGTATTTTATGTTAAGCAATTGAATTAGATTGAAGAGTTTAATTTATGTGGTTCTTTTTGGAAAAAAGACATATAAACACTACACACTACTAAATAATCACACTTACGTCATATTAGTAACTAGCTGTATCCTGCACACGTTTTCTGTTCACCTGTTGAAAATTGGTTGTACCAACTCAGAAACCTTCTCTGGCTTATGCACAACAACTTTGCCAAAGATCTTCACACACATCAAATGCATAGTGTATGATTGTATAAAGCACATACAGACAAATGTTAATTTTTAGTCACAAATATTAATCAGCCCGCATGCTTTTTAAGGGCATATTAATAACATTAAATATATCAGTTTTTGTGCTAGAGTTTAAATAAACATTTTTTTTCCACATATTTTAAATGAAAACAATGTATTTGCCCAGTCTAAATCATCCAACTCTGCAATTATCTGCATCTGCAGGCTGATTACCAGTAACCCTGTATAGATAGATGGGGGCAGTGTTTTAGTAGTATTCGAAAGCCGGGAACTAAAGTGGTTTATGTAACGTTGTTTGCCTAATTCAAATATTATATATGTTATGTGCTATGTTCAAAAATATTCCTAGATGATTCCATTATAATAAAAATATTGGTTGTTGTCTTTAACCTTAATTTTGTATCATAGACCATTATATTTCAAGGCTAGCCAACTTAGAGGAGAGTCGACCACAATCAGATTTTTATTTGTGTACTGATTTTGAAATTATCAAATTATGCCAAGCACACTACAGTATAGACAAAATACTCTCAATTTTACAGCATTTCTTACATTATTAATATAGTATATTGTTTTTTTCAATTGCATCATGTGGAAATAGTTAATTCAAAGTGAGTATTATCATTTGGCCTATCCCTGTAAATCATATCTATTTAAAATTTCCGTGTAGTGTGTTTACCATGAAGAAAGATTACATTAGTTGTCTATAATTGTTTCCCATCTTAAATTACTACCATAAATATAGTATCTTCAAAGTAAGTAATCTTTCCCTAGGAATACCAACTTTGAGTACATAATACTAAATATCATGACTAATTTTGATGAAAAAACATGATCCTTATCAAGAAAAAAATAAGAGAAAAAATACTAATATGAAATATTGAGTCCCTGATGGGTGGGAACCAAATACATGTATGTTTGCTAATGCAACTCGCAAGGACCAAGATTCATAATCATTCTGGATTTTTACTGGTGAAGTAAAGGCACATGTTTCTGTTTTGCTTTTCAGTTTTTGTAATCATTGCCTAGAGCATCGATGAGCCATTTAAAAATGCACCTTCCATAGCTTCAGTTCACTTATAAATCAATTTCCAATATAAATAAATAATAAATATTGGTGGACAATTCACACACAACACCATCTGACTCCAAACTAAGCAAAGCTTGTGTGATGGCAGCCAGATAGCTGATATAATACTTCTTATATAGTTTTTAAATACATACTTATTATACATAGTTATGCAATATATGTACATATAAAGTAGCATACAAAAACTGCATTTTTCTTAGTATTAAGCAGGATATTACTATGCAGATTTAATAACATTAAATATTTTCCTTCAGTATTTTAAGTGTTGTTACTGTATTGCTCTGACATAATTTAGGTCAAGAGTATAGATGCAATCTCAATTTATCTATTTATAGTGTTTCCTATGAACTCCCATGTTGGAAATGGTACTTGTTTTAACAATTTCACTTGTTTGCAGTTGAACATGTGTTCCATAAGATTCCATTGTGCCATGTTGGACCTATTTGTTAACTCATGCATGTTAATTGTCTTTCTGCTGTAACTGTACTGCATTTCTCAGTAATAATGAACTTATCACATTAGAAATTAGTATACCAAATGTCAATTTGACATCGTCTTGTAACTTTAATTACAAGATTATATTTTATTAGATAATAGATATTTATTAGTTTCCTTGTAAATTTTGTACAAAATACTGTATTGGAAAATTAACTAAATTACATGTTGTATCTACTAGGGTAGTAAAAGTGAGTGAAAATTGTTTTTTTTTCATCTGTTTTACCAAAACTGAAGTATTTTACGATTCTAATAAATTTGATATAACTAAATTTTCACAGAATTGAAGAGAAATCTCTCAATTTAGCATCAAATATACTGAAGGTCAATTGTTTCAAAAAGGTATCAGCTCTGACACTAATCAATACATATTAGACTAAGTTATGACAACAATACCATTAATATTAATACTCTGTAAGGCTCAGGTAAATACAGGACGAGACAAGCCCGCCAAGCTAGTTATAATTTTGCCAATGAAATCTAGATGGAACCCATCTGTATAAGAACTTTCCATGCAAGTCGGCCAGTCACATAGTTTCAAGTAATAAGCACCAAAGTCAAATTCAGATAGTTTTACATAGAGGTAAAGTGTCTGGGTGTTTCTATGTATAATAAGTATGTATTTACAACTATATAAGTATTATGTCAGCTATCTGGCTGCCATCACACAAGCTTTGTTTAGTTTGGGGTCAGGTGGTGTTGTGTGTGAATTGTCCACCAATATTTAAAAAAAAAAAGGTTGCCATCTGTGTAAAAAAAAACTATTGCTGACGTAATCATCATATAGGTGTGGGTCCCACCCCCAAGTTATCAAAAATAAGCAAAACACAACCCCACCACCCCCTTGTATGGGCTTATGTTAGTTAAGCTTAGTGCTTATGTAATACTTGAACGACCCCTAATCACGTTTCAATTGTTTCAAAGAGGTCTCAGCGCAGTTGTCCCTGATCGATGCGCTGCTGAGCGACCTTGACAACAAAGCAATTGCACCATGCACTAGCAAAAAGAATGAGAAGAAAGAGGAAGAAACACAGGATGCGATGCCAGACTCAACTACCAATACGGAGAAAAACAATGTAAACCCATTCCACTGTGGTGACGATGTGCTTGTGCCGAACAAGGATGGGAGGTATTACTTAGGTATGTATCAAACTTTAATTACTAAATTTAAACTTTAAATACTAAAACAAATCAAAATAATTAAACTATTAATAAGAACAAAATTAAAAATATTTATTTACCCCCAAACTACCTCAGATTTGTAATCAAACCACATTCTACTAGTCAAGCCCTTTCATTTGATATCCATTTTGAGGGAGTTGTCAAAGAAGAAATGTATTTCGCCATTGTGGTGGCGGCCATCTTGTATTTGAAATTTGTCATAATGTATTTGTAGATAGAGGAGAGGCTAAGTGCGGAAAAAGGCCCCGTCAAACTAGCTAACTACAAGTAGACAGATAGATTCTTTATTGCACTAAATAAAACAAAAACAAAATCTGAACAAACAACAACCTAAACAAGATCAAAATTAAAAATTTTGAGTAACCCCCAAATATCTCGGATTATCTGTAAAACGTTCTTCTACTAGTCAAGCCCTTTCATTTGATACCCATATTGAGGTAGTAGTGAAAAAAATAGTATAATTCGGCATTTTGTGGTGGCAACTATCTTGCATTTGAAATTTGTTATAGTGTATAGTATTCTACTAGTCAAGCCCTTTCATTAGATACCCATATTGAGGTAGGTTGGGAAGAAATATTTTGTCCGCCATTTTGTGGAGGCGGCCATCTTGAATCGATATTAACCAAACATAGATAAGAACATCCGCACGAATATTAACCTTCAAATAAAAAAAAACGCATTGAAAACGCCCCATCCGTTTGAGCTCTACGGTGCCACAGACAGGCAGACATCGACGTCAAACTTCTAACAACCAATTTTTTGGTCGGGGGTTAAAAAAGAAAATTTTGTAGCAATTAGTGGCCTTACTACCTACTACTAAGGTATATAGAATTCTACTAGTCAAGCCCTTTCATATGATACCCATATTAAGGTAGGTTGTGTAGAAATATTTTGTCTGGCATTTTGTGGAGGCGGCCATCTTGAATCGGTATTAACCGATCATAGCTAAGAATCAATGTACGGAAATTAACCTTAAGAAAAAACCGTATCGAAATCGATATCACAATGATACCCATACAATCCAAAGAGTTTTCATATACTACATGTAGAGTTAGAACAAACGCTTTACACCGAGAGCACGGGTCTGATCGCTCTTGTGGAAATGTCATACTTTTGTCGCGGCACATCACTCTGTTGCCTTAGCTAATATACACGTCATCTGCTTACGATTGGTACAAAGGAACCGTGCGGAAAACCCTGATCTATTTACTTATTCTCTATCTAAGATAAAACCGCTGAATAAGTATAATGTCCAACAGGAACGATCGTCGAGCTCAGCACGAGCAATGACAACGACTCGTGTGAAGTGGGCGCGGGCGAGGCGCGGTGCCTGGTCAAGTTCGGTGATGGGACGCACGCGTGGGCCCCCGTGGCTACCCTCAAGCTGCTCAGCGCACCACCGGCCGACGATGGCCGCATCATGTGCGTCGTCTGCAAGAGGAGGGAAGGCCCCGCAGCTACGTTGGCGACAAACGCCATCATCGCCTGCGACATGTGCGGGAGGGGGTACCATGCGAAATGTCACTCCCCGCCTGTGGACACGTGGATCAATGGTAAGAAGGATCTACTTATATTATACCATACCGTGGTACAGATAAAACCCTGCTGTCTTCAAGTGGCGCCTACTACCTCCCGAAGTTTGTCAAGGCAAATATATAAATCCATCTTAAATCTCTGGGTGACGAGAGTGGCTCAGTGCTAGGTAGTGATTTGGACTCTTCATGTTCGAATGGCTGCGTGGCACTGGGCTGACATGGGTAAGTGTATTGCTTGTGTGTGTTCCCGTCACTATTTAAAAAGGAAAAATTGGCAGTAAAGATAGGAACTGCCGATAGAACTGAAAACTTATAAACTCAGAATTTGATAACTTACTTTGGAAACTACCGAAACCGGAACGTAATATCGGAGGGCGTGGCCATGAGCATGGCCATTTAAAAATTGACGCATTTCGAAATGGCCAATGGGAAATTCTGACGCTACATGCGTAATGCTACATGGCTAATGGGCATTGTCCCGAGTTTACCAAAAGATTCCTTATCAGTATATCTGTCTGTGTCGCGCTAAAATAACTTTTCACTTCAAAAGTCGGCAGTCATAGGAACTGTCAATAAAAGTGAAAACTCATAACTCAGAATTTGATAGCTCATGTTGGAAGCTACGCGAGTGAAACCGGAAAGTGTGGCCATGAGTATGGCCATGGTCCCGAGTTTACCCGATAATTTCTTATCATTCCCGAGCGTGACGCTAGAATTCAATTCACAGCCCACGAAGAATCTGTCTGTGGTGTTTTAATACCAATGCCAAAATAAGTTTTCATCCCACCAGCTCGGAAAGAGTACTTTTGCTCCTCGATATCAGGGCGCAAAAGTCGTTTTTACCCTCTAGAGCAAGGGTCAGCAACAGGCGGACCGCGGTCCGTATCCGGACCGCGAAGGGTCGAACCTCGGACCGCCAATAAAAAATATTGTAATGTATTGTAAGCCAAGTATACATTTTAAAATGTAGATAAGGTACACTGTACCTTTATTAATTTAGATAATATTTTTTTGCCACTTTCTATAAAATATTTTTCGCAAAGCGACTAAGAGAAACTCCACACTTTCTAATACACGCTCCTCTTCTCCACCACACGCTGGCTCGCTGTCCGTGGACACGAACGTGGAATGCGGTCCCCGCCCAAGATAACTCCTCTAAGAGCATCTCCGTCCAGTAACTACTAGAGAACGCAGATCCGTATCCGCAGAGTGGCTCTCTTCATGGACAGCAACAAAGAAAGATTGGGAATAAGCTTTTGCTTCGTCTAGGAACGGAAACGAGCCCGTTTGTCACCTAGATTGTCTTGCCTGCTCAATGAGAGTACCGCAAAAGTCACAATGAAGAGGGAAACCTACGACGTAATGTGTGCGTGGTAGACTGCCACCGATTTCGGTGCGAAGGTGCGATCGAAAAACAAAACGATTGCGTTAATAGAGTACTCGAAAGGTCGAACGCCTTGCACTTACGCAAGAGCGCTGCTCGGACATCTGAGCAGTAGTGCTGGTAAACATCATGAGGTTATCATATAAGAAGACAGGGGAAAAATCTGAGCTTCATCAGACCCCTTTGCACGATCAAACAAATGCAACGGACATATGGGGACACCTGTTCCTAGTTCGACCACCCAAACCGGCTCCGAAAGAGCCCAGCAGAGGACAGCCGCGGCCAACCAACGACGGAGCCACGGAGTCACGCACTTAATGCCTTCTTCGAATTTATAGCCCCACTGACAGCGACAAGACGAAGCAGTCATTTACAATTTTGTCACTTCCCGGGTCATCAAGAGAAAAGGGAAGAGTACAGAAAATGGCTTTGTGACACTGAGCAAAAAAGAGATGGAGCGCATGGGAAGACCTGTTTATGCGACACCTGGAAACGACCCAATTCTAGTTACTGCCCGATGCACCATGATTATGCTGGACGATAAACTCCTAGAGATGGCCAAGACCATCGAAGAGAACTCAAACGTCAAATCTGATTAGGAAAATCCTAGTATATGACATCGGTAAAACTCTCCTGGCAAAGCTAGATGCCAGTGTCATAAAGATATTGAAGTCATGGTTAGGATTGGCACATCCGGCTGATCCCTCTACTCTTTTAGGGATCACAATAGTTTTGGGCTGAAACTAAAGAAACCGTCTGAACTTTACAAACACCTAAGAGTTACAAAAACGCATGTTTTGGGAAAGTCGCAAGACGACTTAATTACATCTCTCCCAAAAGACAAAACTGCTTCAGACCTGGAATCTAGACTTCAATTCCATAAACAATTTATGGCAGGTGCACAAGTAAATACTGCTGGGTTGGGTGCGAGAAGGAAAAGGAAGACCGAGACATGGTAAAACCTTTCTACAACAAGACGAAAATAACGGTTACAAAGTGCACGCTATGAATTTAGAAATGCAAAGTGAGTGGTTAACCATAGGTGAGTTCTGTATCCCATTAGCTCTAAAGTGGCGCACCTTGATCTATGACTGGTCCCCTGCCTTATTAAAATTTTATCTAAATGCATTCCAAATGACCCTCCTGACCAGAGTAACTTGGTAAGGTGGGAAAAAGCCTCTGAAAATGTTGCTATACTTGTAGAGAGGCGATATGTACAGCAAGGCACATATTGGTGGGATGCAAGGTGCTCCTTAATGGGGTCATTATTCACGGCGTCATGACAGTGTACTTGAAATCATACGTGAAGCCATGAGCCTTTCAGTGGCTAGAGCCCAAAAGGGATTGACGACAAACAAAAGACAAATCAACTTTGTAAAAGCAGGCTCAACTTCAAACTCCAGGAACAAGCCTTACTCAATCCTGGGTACAGCACCTGATTGGACTATTTTAATGGACACGTATGAAAAGCACTACAAAATCCCAGAGGATGTGGGTGTTTCGTCATCCAGACCGGACATTTTCCTTTTTCTAGAGCTGCGAAACGCATAGTCCTTGTAGAACTTACCGTACCGTGGGAAACTAATATACCTAAAGACCACGCGATGAAACAAAATAAGTATTACGACCTCCTAAACGAATTAACAAAAACGGCTATGTAGTTAGTTTGTATGCTGTAGAAGTGGGAGCGAGAGGTATACCAGCAAAATCTCTCTATAACCTACTGAAAGACCTTGGCTTATCCAGAAGTGCAGTAAGTTCTATACTAGAACGAGTATCTAAAGCTGCACTAGTAGGCTCATATCAGATTTGGATGGGCAGGGAGAGAAAAACGAGTGGTGAAGGTGAGTGTTGATGTACGTCAGAAAGGGGCCCCTTAAACCTACGCCTGAGTCACAAGTCTCGGGAACTACTCGAGTTTTTCTCTCTCTGCCACACGATGGACCCGGCACCCGCACGGTGAATCCATGGAATGCTAAGAAGATCGTCTCTTTATGATGGACGAAGCTCTCATGAACCATTTTGGAGCCATTGTAGCTGACAGACTGCCAAATTGTTCAATTTGTCAAAGGCTTCACTTCAAATGGAACTATTTGATATTCAATAAGATATATCTTTGCAAATGTATAAATCTGTATCCACTGAAGAATTTTGGGACAAACACATCTCAGAAAAATATGGAAATCAAACTAGCTATCAATTTGGCTGCTATGTTTGATTCGACTTACGTATGTGGGTCATCTTTCTTAATGTTTTTAAACAAATAATTTTCGAGATTAATCGACTCGACCAATCGACTAATTACTCGTAGAAAACACACGTCGAATTTGCTATTCTTCTCGAGGACCAAATTATAAAGAGCTGGCTCAAGAGGATCGGTGTAATTTGTCGCATTGATTTTAGGTCTTGTGTTATTAATGATTACAAATTGAGTTTGATACCGTACAATAAATAAGTACCACTTAATTATTATTTATTACCAAGTTACAGCTGGTCTAATCGGGAGAACGGCGAACGCCGATCCGGAGACCCTGGATTCAAAACCACGCGCACCACTGTCTTTTCGAAGTCATGTTCATAATGCCGCTAACTTAAAACGGTGAAGGAAAACATCGTGAAGAAAACAACATGTACCTAGAATCTTTCGAAGTCATGTGTCATCCACCAATCCGCACTGGGCCAGCGTGGTGGGTTATGGTCTTGACTCTCTCCTTGCGAGGGAAGGCCCCGAGGTTTAGCAGTAGGAACATTTAGGGGGCTGTTTAAGCAATTATTACCACTAGTTTTTTTCTGGACCTCGTTATAATTTCTGCACTTCATCCGGACCCCGCCTAAAACTACTTGCCGACCCCTGCTCTAGAGGTTAAAGTAAATTTGAATTTAGAACATCGTGTGTACTGAGGTTTTGAATTCAAAACATAATTCAACCTATTTATTTCTACTTGGTGCCGAATGCATCATAATTTTTTTTTAAAATGTTAAAAACTCATACTCGGAACCTCCTTGGTGTACTTACTTTTTTTTAATTTGCTTAGCGCGAAAACATTTAAATATTTGCATTTAGTCCTCGCTGAGGTGGAATGAAAAGTTACGTGTTGCACTTGAGTGCAAAGATTTTTCACCTTGTGCTCTTTTGATTCCCTTGCTACGCTCAGAATTCTAAAGTTAAAAATTAACTTTGCACTCTTGTATAACAAATAACTATTTCATTTCAAAAAGTTAACAAGCTTATTCTCTACCTAACACTATGCCGCGCTCGTAAGCCATATAAGATGTCAGAGATATAAGAATATAAGGTGGATTTATCTCTTTGTCTTATCAAAGTTCGGTAGGCAGTAGAGAACTTAAGACTTCGACAACTGCCATTTGTCCCTTCGTAAACTATAAAAAATATCACGACTAAGTTGTAAACCTGTGCAGGTGCGTCGTGGCACTGCAAGCGGTGCGTGGACCAGCGCTACAAGGTGGCGGCGGCGGAGAACCGCGCCCTCAAGCGCTCCGACCTGTTCCGGCTCAAGGGCGGCCAGCAGCGGCGGCAACAGCAAGAACTCACGCCGCCCTGTGACGTACGTACAACTGCCTTGTAAAACTAGCTGTATCACGCGTATTATTTCTAAAGTATTGATCTACATAGTAACAAGACATGTGCCTCATTGTAAGCAACATGCCTGCCCATAACAGCACAGTGACACGCAGCGCTTAGAACGTGAAGACTCCATATCCAAAACCTAGAACCGCACTGCTCTCGTTACCCAGAGATATATGGTATTTTATCTCTTAGCCCAGTAATTTCTCTGTAAACATTGCCCTTCAAACCGGAACACAGTAATGTTTGCGGTCCACTGCTTGGCGGCAGAAGAACTCGCAGAGGCGTGGTACTTCCCGAGGCGGATTCTACAAAGAGTGTGTGTGTGTGTGTGGATAAAATTTAGTAGTGGTCCCGACCACCACTAAATTTTATCCACACATAAAAAAAAAAGTGTTTGAAAAACTCAAGAATTGAATATTTAATTGTTGTGTATAAGCCTAATCACAGCCTGGTTTGCAGACTGCCTCCACGACATCGTCCACGGCATCAGATGCAGGGAAAGACCGGAATGAGTCAAACTGTTACTGCGGGGAAAAGAGTGATTATCTAGCGCAGGTAAGACACACGGCATTTGAAAAACGAGCGCAAGAACTATAGCTATATAGATAGCCACAGCTCGCTTACATTTTCGCATAATTTTGATCGCCTCCACTTCATAAATTTCCTGTTGCCTTAAATTTTTTTCACTGACATTTCTATTTACACTACTGCACCCTTACCTGGCCTAAAATGTTAACTGAACCGATGCAAAAATACCGATCACTAGTTGTAACTAACAGGTTGATGTTCTAATCACGGAAACACGTACTTGCATCAGTCGTGTACTGTTTAATTTTTATGCCAAGTAATGGTAAATAACTTTTTTTTTTTTATTTTGTTTACCTATTTCTTCAGCAGTTGGTTTTACAAACTACCATACTTGTTGGTGATCCGATTGAATGTCCCCAAAAAGCTAACAGTGAAATCTCACTGACATAATTTTTTTTATACATTATTGAGATGATTTTTGTTTATGTAAAAATGTTATTGTTAAAATCTGAAATTTCTATCATCAGGCCTGGACACGGATTCCCCAACAGGTTGGTGCCCTATTTTTCTATTTTTCCTGAGGGGTGGTGGTAGGCTTTTAATTAATTCAGTTTAAATATATGAACATTTTCATCTATATAAACCTTACAATGTACTTATCCTACCTAATCTGATTGAACCATAATGTTTTCTTCCAATTCAACAAGAGGAATCTCTTAAAGTCATTGGCTACCAGTCAGTGGTTTAAAGTCAAAGTTGTCTTTTTATATTGACATAGAAGCAATACTTCAAAATATCAATACTCATTTCTGTACACACTTATGACAACTGCGATTGTATTTTTTTGCGATTTGATACTCTAAAGAACAGAAAATGTAACCAAATGTTTCTCTTTCAGATGTTACTTTGTTGTCGCTGTGATCGTTGGTTTCACCAAAGATGCGTGTCAAGTTTACAATACCCTCTCTACGCGGGTGATAAGTGAGTTTAACATAATTTACAGTACAGTGTACTAAGTAGCGAAAGAACAACTACTATTGTTGGGGATAACACTGAATTCACGAAAAAACAATAGTTTTTTCATACATTTTTCCCCCTTAATCCCCTCAAATCTTAAACTCCTGATGCATAAATGATGGGGAGTTTGTTTGCATGTGCAAAAAGGCAAACTACATTATTAGTAGAGTTACGGTACAACTGGTACAAGGGTGTTTTGGCAGTTAGGCACGTGGCCAAGATGTGGCCACTAACGCCTAACTACTACTGACTAACGCCTCCGCCAAGCCATAAAGGGTTGCCAATACCACATTTCCAAATTCCCCAGAAAATCAATGCCCAATTTGCCCACAAATAGGATTTTTTTTCATTAGGAAAAATGAAATATAATATTGCGTGTTTGAAGTGAAAACTTCTTTTGGCGCACCATACACAGATTTTTCGTAGGCTGTGAATGAAGCTCATCGTCACGATCGTAAATTAAATGTTCGGATGATGATTAGATTGGCCATGCTTATAAGACTTATCTAGACGAATAATTTAATTCAAAATTATTTTCATGCAATTAATGAATAAATAAATACTTAATTAATGTAGTTCCAAAAATTTTACTTGTGACTTATACTCCCACAAAACAAAGGAGATTTTGTTGTCAAGTAACCCTGATCGCACACCAACCCTGACAACGTCATTCAAATGGCAATAAGCCTTGTACAATTATATTGTAGTGGTAGGGCTCTTCGCAGAGTCTGTCTGTAAATGACAAAATAACCGCGTTGCATATTTATATGCTCGGTAAATTTATTCGCGGAAAATAAAGGCAAGACGAATAATATTAATAAGTAATATTTTTTGAGAAACAAATTACAAAGAATATGTGATAAATATTATGTTGTACTTTTATCATGTGAACCAACGGATATCGGGGGATATGCCTTGAGGGCGTGGCAGTGTCTTCTCGATACGGTTAATATGACTGCATAACTCTGACATTCGTTCAGTCGCTCTGAAGCGCCTAGAGAGTATGTTGCCGCGTTAGTGATGGGTTAATGGAGTTAGTCGATGTGAAATTGCTTCGAAAATTTATTCGGTAATTTACATAGACAATGTTCGTTTTTTTTCATTTTTAATTAACTACCTATTTTTCCATGTTTTTTTACTTGTTTTATGATTAATATTAATAATATATACAAAAGAATAAAATTGGAGCGTTTGTATGTAATATAAAATCAACAACTGTTTACTAAGTTCAAATGAAAGTATGTACGGTACCTACTATTAAAAAGTACTAAAGTATGTACGGTACCTACAGTAATATTACTACTATTTTAAAACTTTTTGTCGATCTTGTTTTTTCCGACAGCTGGACCAATTATGACGGGGTTTAATAACTTTTTACGTTTTTTTAACGTGTACTTTTCTCTTGCTTGATGAAAATAATATGTTAATATTATTACTAGCCTAGATTGTCCCACTGCTGGGAAAAGGCCTCTCTTCCTTCCTTGCAGATAGTCCAATTCACGGCATTAGGATTTACGGCGTTCGTTTATTACAAATGCCAATGTTTGGACGTTTGGGTATTTGGATGTTTGTTGCTAAATCCCGTTGAAACGTATGAACGGATCGAGTTGTAATTTGAAATACAGTAAGAATATATTTTGGAAGAACACATAAGCTTAGGCTTCTTTTATCTCGATTAAAGATCGGGAACGAGAACTACGCGGGTAAACCCGCGGGGCACTGCTAGTACTTTTGTATACATTTGACGTAAAACTGTTAATTTGAAAAATGCAAACTGATTCCTACTCCAACTTTATACATTTCTTTGTACATTTATACATGTCGTACAGGGTATCATTTTTTATATATATAAAATATATTTACGTATTTGTATATTAGTAAAACTTAATAAATATAAATACAGCCCAAAATAAAATGTCGAATAAATTTTGCAATCACTCATTTCAATCCCTAGTTACGTGTGTCAGCATTGAGTGACTCCTTCTACTAACTACAAAATTATTTGTTTATACGGAAATGTTCCGCCCATTTTATGTACGTTGTCTTAAAGAGCGCAATCATAATTTATAGTGTGCGTGCTAAAATATGCGGTTGTGTGTCGTAATTATTACTTTTGTTTATGTAGTAATTATTTAGGTGGGAGGAGACAGGAGACACTAGGTTTCGAACTAAATTCGCAATGAAGGCATATCCCCCGAATATCCGTGTGTTAACCTAATGTACAATGGTAAACTAAAAACATTGTTTAAATTCATGAACACACAGATTATGGTCATCAGTAACCATAATTAGGTCACATCACTATCTCATGCCCGAGCTCTGCATTCATCTCGCTCTCTTGCTGTAATTGAGCAACAAACATCCCAATTGTCACATTTATAATATTAGTGGGATATAATAGGGATTTAATAATTTGACTGGCCTCATAGCTCAGTGGGTAAGTCTGCCTGCGAAGCCAAGGGTCGTGGATTCGATTCCCACCCAGTGCAAATATTTGTGTGATGAATTTGGATTTAATAATTTGACTGGCCTCGTAGCACAGTGGGTAAAGTCTGCATGCGAAGCCAAGGGTCTTGGATTCGATTCCCACCCAGTGCAAATATTTGTGTGATGAATTTGGATTTAATAATTTGACTGGCCTCGTAGCACAGTGGGTAAGTCTGCCTGCGAAGCCAAGGGTCTTGGATTCGATTCCCACCCAGTGCAAATATTTGTGTGATGAATTTGGATTTAATAATTTGACTGGCCTCGTAGCACAGTGGGTAAGTCTGCCTGCGAAGCCAAGGGTCTTGGATTCGATTCCCACCCAGTGCAAATATTTGTGTGATGAATTCGGATTTAATAATTTGACTGGCCTCGTAGCTCAGTGGGTAAGTCTGCCTGCGAAGCTGAGGATCGTGGATTGGATTCCACCCAGTGCAAATATTTGTGTGATTATCAAATATTTGTGTGTCTGGGTGTTTCTATAAGTATGTATTTACAACTATATAAGTATAATATCAGCTGGCTTCAGTACAAGCTTTACTTAGTTTGGGGCTATATGGTGTTGTGTGTGATGATGTCCACCAATATTTGTTTAATGAAGATCCCCTGAGTACTCGTCTGATTACAGGCTTTGTTGTTCCCGTTTGTCAGGTTGTACATATTCGCGTGCGCCGTCTGCAACCTCGGCCGGGAGTACTTGCGGCGGCTCGAGCTGTGTTGGCTGGAGCTGGCGCACCTGGCGCTATACAACCTGACGGCGTACAACGCGCCCAATTACTTCGACCTGGACACCGTCATCATGCCCTATATCATGGACAACTGGCACGCGTTACAGCTACCCGATAAGGTATTTTGCAAGTTTTTTTTTCGTCACGTTCGTAAATGAAAGAATATTTTGGGTGAACTCGGGACCGTCGAGCTTCAACTTCAACTTTTCCTTTTGGCTTCCATTCGGTAATTTCGCCAATGTCCAGCGTTTAAGCATTGGGAGTATCTTTGTTACATTAAGTTCTTAATTCAGGTGATGAAGAAGATGGAAGACTCCATCTTCTTCATAGCTTCTGAGAGTTTTGAGCTTGATTTTCGGAAAACACGTGAAATCGAGGTAGCAGGGTTCTTGCTTCAAATATTCCAAACGTTGTGAGAGCGAGAAAGTTGTCAGCTGCCGCTGTTTGTCAGTTGTCACTGTCGTGTCGCCGTGTTTACTATATTCAATTTATACGTCATTATTTTTATTTTTAACCGAGTTCAACCAGGACGGGGTTATCAATGCGGCCGCTATTTTTTTAATGATTAAAATTATTCAACATTTAGTTTTCACTTTTGCCGTGCGGTCTTAAGCACACACGTTTTTAGTGAAGACTTTAGCCGTTTTGAGCACTTTTTTTAAAGGGGAAAATCTTATAAATTTCGATAAATATCTATTTTAAGCATCCCGTTTATTGAGAGACATGAAACAGGGAAACAAACAAGTGTTACAAGATTCGATCTTTTCGCTGTTATCGATCAGTTCCCGGCTGATGATATGAAAAACAATCTTCCATCAACATCGACGACGACGAACGACGAAGATCCATATTATGCGCTTATTAAGTTTTGTTTCTTCTATGACGTTTTATTAGCGTTATCAAATTTCCGTAAGATATGACAAAAATATACAAATACAAAAATACTTTATTGAAACAAATACTTAGTTAAGTAATACTGTTTTTGGCATATGCAATGACGTTTAACATTAGCGTGACAGTCAAAAGGCTAAGTTGCGTTGCCTGAGTAATTATGTTTTTATATCTGCAAGTAAGCATTCAATGATGATTGCAGTCTTAGTGTCTTCAAGTCGAGAGTGAATCGGTTTCTTCTCGGTAAGCTCTTTTCATCGTAGACCGCATCGTTGTTTAATATCGGCGAGATGGCGGTCAAGTGTAAACCTATAATAGTCAAAAAGAACTCAATAATTTGGACAGATGTGGCGGACACCAGCGAACGAGCGTCGCGAGAAGATCCTGACTGCGCTGACGTCGTCTCGGAAGAGGTTCAAGTGCGGCCGCGAGATGAAGAAACGCGCCACCATCTGGGGGCTGCGCCTGCGCCGGCCGCCGCCGCCGCCCCTGCAACTGGCTGCGTTGGAACAGGTAATGCACTATGTTAACCGACTCCAAAAAAGGAAGAAGTTCTCAATTCGTTTTTTTTTTTAAAGTAGGTAGGTATCTTACGCGATAGCTCCACTAGTTGTGAATCGTTCTTAACAGATTTCCAAAAAGGAGGAGACTATCAAATCCACTAACCATTTTTTTAAATGTTTTTTTTTTGTTTGGTAGAAAATACTTCAGGAAATAAAAAATACGCCACACCGGTTTTTCATAAAATTTATCATCATGAGTCCACTAAATGTTCCCACTGCTGGGACTCGGGCCTTTTCTCGCAAGGAGAGAGTTAAGGCCATAATCCACCACGCTGACCCAGTGGATTGGTGGATGACGTATGAATTCGAAAGATTCTAGGTACATGTCGGTTATCTCACGATGTTTTCCTTCATCGTTTTAAGTTTTATTACCAGCCGGCATTACACATGACTTCGAAAATACAGTGGTGCGTGTGGGGCTTGAACCCTGGGTGTCCGGATCGGCAGGGGCCGTTCTCCCGACTAGACCAGCCGTAACTACTAACTCCAGCCGTAAAAATTTATACGAGACCAATAAATTTTACCGAAATCGGTGAGGCGGTTTTTGCAATATCGACAAAAAAAATTAAACTTTCTATCATTTATCTGGACGACGCGACGTAGTCATAGCTTCATATTAAATTTGGTCGAGTGGGTTTTGTTATTTAGGAGAAAATTAAACTATAGTACCTACATACACATACAGTAACAGGACGAAGAAGTGCTTTAGTCCTTGACATCTTTTTTTTTATAGAGTAACGGGAGCACACGCGGCCGATGGTAAGCAATATGCCTTAGCGTAATGTCACGAAGTTATTGGAACATGAAGCGTCCAAATCGCTACCTAGCACTGCATTGCGCTCGTCGTCCTGAGATAAAATATGATTTATCTCTATGCTCTGTAATTTCTCTTGAAGCATTGCTTTCCAAATCTGAACACAGTGATGTTTGCACATTACCGCTTGGCGGTAGAATATACCTATGGCAAACTATGTGGTACTTCCCTAGGCGGATTCTGCAACAAGTCCTACCAATTCTATAAAGGCGTGTTCGAAGAGACGTTTTGCTAGGATATAATCCGCCAACTTCACCAACATTAGCGTAGTGTTGGTGTTAGGTTGGCCGTGACTAGCACCATTATGGTTTTCGCTTTCCCTGTGATTGAAGCGCGAGTCCCAGCTGTGGGAAATAAAGTAATAAGCCTTTCCGTGCGTTTGGTCGACGCGACGCGTGACCAAAATGCTGACGTTTATTTGGCCCAACGCATAAGCATTGCCATTCAGCGTGGTAATACCGCCAGCATGCTGGGTACGCTTCCCAATTGGTAGTGGGCTTAAACATCTTGATTATTTGTAGACCTACAGTGGTCTATGGATAATTCAGGTGTGCTTAGTGTAAGTAGTTAGGTAGGTTTGTAGTGTAGTGTAGTTCTCATTGTATTTTAGTTTTGTTAATAAAGGCTCTGCCCGATAAAAAAAAAGAAACAAAGTGGGCTACTAAAGCTAGAAAGAAGTATTTTTTAAATAAATATTACTAAAGGTGTGTTTGTCATTTTATATGCTGCCAAATATTTTGAGGATTCAAAATCTTGTTCCGAAATCGCATTGTAGGAAGAGATGGCTGTCCACACACATACGAGCATCATTCACCAGTTCATTCACCATTAGAAAAAAAATCGTATTGTGAAATGTAGGTAGATAACATTCCATTTGTAAAGAAATGTCATACACAAAATGTGGGTGGGTAGTTGTAGAAATCTATTAGGCAAATGAGTGTAAAATAAACAGTCGCCTTACCTAACCACATAAAATTGTTAAAAGTTCTTTGTGTTATAAAGTGCGAAATATAAATAGAACATTTTGTAATTTTGAATGTGAATATCCGAAAAATTACAATTGTTTTGGAGTTTTACAAATAATCACAGTCGATAGTTGCGTTATGGTGTGATTCGAAGATCTAGACCTAGCTGTGTACATTGGGCTGCGCAGTAGATGATATTACTAACAGAGTATTGACCATACATGCGCCACAATTCCGTGGACCAACTTCAGGGAGTTTGTTTCAAAAAAGTACTAGGTTTCGTAAAATGTGTGTTGTTATTCACGGGAAATTTATCGTGTTCAAGTGTGTTATCATCACTGGCTTTAACAGTGTAGGTAAACAAAGTCAGAAAACCGACACTTTCCAAGAAAAATATTTTTCGAGGACATTTGTGTTACGCTAACCCGCACTTGGCCAGCTTCTTGGATTTAGCCTTGACTGTCCTTGTAAGGGAAGACCCCGTGTTCCAACTGTAGACCATAATGTAGGCTGCTTGTGCTAGAGATGTACTACGATATAATGGCCCGCCTCCAAAATTACTGTTTTAATGTGTGTAGTCACATCCTTACGAAAGAGTTTGTATGTAGTTTAATTATTCGTCTTCAGTAGCAGTACGCACACATGCGTGGTGGTGTGTTGTATATACTTTCACACGTTTTGAATTCTGGAGGGGCGGGTCATGTTATCGTAGTAAATCTCTACCGATGTTATATGGTGGAGAGGGTCGCTGATAATATAATCAGTTTCTTATGCACCATGTTTACGGGTGAAGTAACGAAGGCAGTGCCTAGTGCAAAACCATGATAACTTAAATCCATGTTGGGTCAGAGCCTTAGTTCTCACTCTCCATACATATACTAGTATTTACTCGACGTTGGACGCTAATTTATCCCTCGCCTACTGATAGTATTAATAATATCAATGAAATTACTCCCAAACAATATGTGACTTTGGGTCACTGTCCACATGGTTCAGTTGGCAGCGAGTTTGTTTAGCCGTAGGTTGTGGTTCAATTAGCTATTAGAACACAATATTTGTGTGTTGTATATAATCAAATTAATTTATTTGGAACATATATAATAATATATAAATAATACATAATATGTTCCAAATAAATGAATTTGTAAAATTAGCTTATACAAAACATTACACTGGCCCCAAGCTAGTGAGAACCACCTTTCCGGAACCAGTGGCAACTTATCCATGAACAAAAGTTACAAATATTTGAATATCTTAATGAAAACAATCTGTTAGTAAATAATATAGCGTGAGCAAAAATTAAACAAGAATAATTATTATGATACTGATACCAAATTAAACAATTTTAGACAGTCATAGCCGGCAAACAAGTTGTCCCAAATGAAGTTAGCAAGGGGAAAGTTCGCGCATGTACACTTCCACCAAATAGACATTAAAAACGTTTCTGCGCAGCGATGCGCAGCTAACTTCATTGGGTCAACTTGTTTGCCGGCCACTATAACAAATTGTTCTCTGTCTAGGTAATAGCAATTAAGCATTTATAAATGTATATTATGTGGTTATCCCGATCCCAAAATACAAGCTTTACTTGATTTGAGATGGAGTAGTTTGAAAAACTTTCACTCTAATATTATTGCACTATATTACTTAGTTTTAAGTACTCAGTCCATAATACAATCTTGTAACTAAATAGATAACCTAACTTAAACGCAAACTGATAGCGCGTTCGTAGAAAGTAAGGAGCGGAGCTAGGAGCGATGTGATAAGCGATATACTTTATCATAGAAAACCTTACCTTAACTAACTAACGCTTTCACTCATTTTTATTGGTTACTCCAACATTGCCGAACTGATATCCGAAGGTTGTGGCTTGTAACATTTATATGTCAATAAGTACAAGATTTGCTTAGATTTTATCTTTTAAACGCCTGGTAACTAAAACCCCGACCTCTCGTATGCCACCGTAACTCTGTAACTGTCAATGCCCTTGCGGACCCGCTTCGCGGGGAGGCCAGAGCTCTCTCACATTTGGCTCTAATGACGCGCTGAAAACAAACTGCGCGTCACCTCCTTGAGAAGGCCTATCCCTAGGTAGGGTACCGAACGACCCTAAACGCGCGACACTCGAGGTCCTCCAGTAGAGACGGGATAAGATTGTCATTATCACCAACCTTGGAATAAACTCGAGATTCCAAGGCGTCTTGGTAACGACAAAATTGTACATCTGCACTATGAAAAATAAATAATTAGTGGCGGATTTTGTACATACGACTACACGGTTGTGAAGTCAGACATTCTCGACTACGTTAGAATTTCTGAATTAACAATTTCACAAGCAATTTTGAATAAAATGAAATGTATTTTTTATAAAATTTACAGGTGAAGAAAAGCGATCCGTTAACCGACGAGCTGGTCCGGGAGTATGCGCCGCGGCTGCGGTTCTTACCGCGGGCGCCCTCGCCGCAACCAACTTCTACTGTAGATGATAGGTAAAACAATATGTCTATGTACAAAACTAAAATAGTATGAGAACTACACTACGCTCAAGGGCCGATCCAACTTTGTCGCCAGGGGAGGGGGGGGGGTCACATAGTCGTGGTCAAGCCACAAAACCGTGCCATAAGTGCATTTTGATTAGTGGTTTACCCAGGTACTGGACCGAGCACAGGGGGTTCATGACCTGCATGTCCTTCCCTGGATCCGCCCTTGACTACGCTACATACCTATCTAACTAGTTACACACATCTGAATTATCCACAGACCGATGAAGGTCTACAGATAATCAAGATGTTCAAGCCAGTCGGCAGCGTGCCCGCAATGCTGACGGCATTACCACGCTGAATGGTAATGCTTATGAGTTGGGCCAAATAAACATCAGCTTTGTGTCTATAGAAAAGTATAGTTTTAACAGTTTGCCAGTTACACACTTCACGTTAGTTTTAACATTGCCAGTTATTCTACCAATCAGGAATGTGCAGATATTGTTACAGAGGGCTGGCCTAGTGACTTAGTTGGTAGTAAGTCTTCCGATGAAGTATGTACATATTTACAATTTTATATAAGTATTATGTCAGTTATCTATCTCCCTCAATACAAGCTTTGCTTAGTTTGGCCCCAGATAGTGTTGTGTTTGAAATGTCCAATGATATTTAATTAATCACCAATATTTTTTTATTGTTACAGTTCACAACCCTCTAGCAGTAACAGCGAAAAAAGTTCCTATAAAAATCCTAATCAACGCATGATCGTACCCGTGGATGGTCACTGGCTTAACCTCATGATGGGGAAGCGGTTTCACGAAAATCTCAACTCCAATTCCAACTCAGAAAACGACTCCACCAGCTCGTACGAGTCTCCAAAACCGACGGAAGCCGACGACCAGGCCCAAACTGCGATCTCCTCTACCGCTAGACAATCTGATACCAAAGCAGATGATTTAGAAAAAATTAAAGAAATAAGCGAACCTCCTTGCAACGAAGTTAAAGCGAGCTACGAAATCACTCCTGTGCCATCCCTAGTTCCATGTACTGTTAAATTAGACAAAATATCCAAAGACAATGTAGTTGATATGGACATCAAGGACATCACCAGTTTCAACATAAGTACCCACAATTCAAGAATAGCAACAATGAACTTAGAAGTATCTAAGTTATCAACTAAAAACATTATTGAACATTCCAAAATAATGTCATTGCAACATATGGATAGTCTACCTTCATTTAGTAGCAATTTTCATGACATTGAGTCTTCAGGAGACGAGACGTCAAGTAGAGGCACTCTAGATGCTATAATACCACCGTTAAAAGACTTTCAAGGGAAAAATAACCCATTTTTAATGCAAAATACTTACCCATCGAAAAAGCACCAGTTTAATCATAAAGTGAATGGCAAGCAGAATCTTTTTAAAAGTAGATTATCATTGCCAATGCAATTAAATCCGATGAACCCGCTCATGGGTCCTTTAGTGAGACCTTTGAAACGAAAACTTAGTGAAAAAGATATCATTATTGGTCCAAATGGGGAGGTAAAACGACGGAAGTACAGGCGGCCGCGAAAATATCTACAATTACAGGTGTGTAAATTTTAAAAGTTTATTTTGATTTTTCACTATGTATAAATCACTCAATTACTATACAGATAATCTATGATGTTTAAGTGGATATATAGTGCATGCTAAATTCGGGCAGCATTCGGGAAACTTTAAGTCCAAAATACCCCAATGCCTAAAGACGAAAGTCTTAAACCAGTACGTATTGCCAGTGATGGCTTATGAACTGAGACGTGGTCCTTAACTGTGGGCCTCATAACGAAGCTCAAAGTCACACAGCGAGCTATGGAGAGAGCTATGCTCCGAGTCTCTATGCGCGACAGAATCCGTAATGAGAATATTCGCAAAAGAACGAAAGTGGCCGACATAGCTCAAAGAGTAAGCAAGCTGAAGTGGCAATGGGCAGGCCACATCGCTCGCTGGACTGACAACCGATAGGGAAGAAAGATTCTCGAGTGGCGACCACGTACCGAAAGACGCAGCGTTGGACGACCTCCCACTAGATGGACAGATGACCTCATAAAGGTCGCTGGAAACCGCTGGTCGCAGGTTGCGCAGGACCGTTCGTTGTGGAAATCTAGAGGGAGGCCTATGTTCAGCAGTGGGCGTCTTGCGGCTGATGATGATGATGATTGCTAAAATCCTAGAAACCTCTTCGTCTTAAATTACAAATGTAAATCTTACATACATATTATTTGTAGTCTTTATGATATTTGATTTTCTATCACACGAATGTATGGAGCATGCATCTAATTTTTCCCTATCATATGAAAAAATATTACTTAAACAGCATGCAACTAACATAACTAACTACCTTTTTTATGTGGGGTAAATACGTTTATGTATCCTAACCATGAAAGGACATGGTGAAGTATGTCGGGCTCGACACCATGACGACGACAGACATGGTGCCCCCGTATCGACTGAAACCCCCACAGATTTCTCCTGCATGGCCAGGGGTCAGGGTCGCAGGGTCAGTTTTCGCACTCCCGTCAACGACCCTGACCCTTGCCACCGCCCTTTCTCGCCTCGCGGGGGGCGTCAGTACCCCCGAACAGCAGCTACAGCATTAAGCTCTAGTGACGCGCCAGAAATCAGCGGCGCGGGTGGTCCGCCCTCAACACCGCGGCTAGGGATAGCCGCGATTCCGCCACTACGGCCGCTTCGCAGCCCATGCCCTTCCACTGAGCACTCTGCTACTAAGAGTGCTCGTGGAGGACCCTCATCTGGAAGACTTAGGAATTTTACTTGGCCGGTGTATCAACCGAGTAAGTAAACTTCCCAAGTCTTCCAGTCCCCCACCCCAACCTCTACACGCACTGCTCAAGGGGGTGAGGAGCGCATGTAGAAGTTCCCAGTTCCCACAACAAGATGCCACCGAGACAAGTTGTTGTCCAGGGTGTACCACGTGGAGGTTCCCGAGCCACACACCCTAACATAGGTTACCTGGATTAAGTGATTTATACAGAATGTAAAAGAGTGCTAAGTAAATATTTTGAGAAGGTATTTAGTATGTGATTCTGAACCGATATATTGAATACTAGTAGTGACCCGCAGTTTTACTCGCGTAGTTCCCGTTTCCGTTATATTCCCAGGATAAAAATAACCTATGTGTTATTCCAGACCATTATCTATATGTACACCAAATTTCATCCAAATCCCCTCAGCAGTTATTGTATGAAAGAGTACCAAATATACATACGTACATTATTAGAAACTACTTCACTGTACTTACTAACTTGATATCATATCATAATGTGTTGCTTGTTTGCAGCTGAACAAATCGTGTCCACTGCCCGAGGAGGCGAGCAAGACGGCGCAGAGCCCGCCGGAGCCGAGCGAGCCGCCGCCGCCGCTCGTCCACTTCCACGGGCGGCGGCTGCGCCAGCGCCAGGAGAAGAACTACTACGAGAACGCGCGCCGTAACAACACCGCCAATAACGCGGCCGCCATCAACAGCGTCAAGAGCTTGCAACTCAGCCCGCACAAGACCAACAATAGCGCCGTTCAAGTCAACGCCGAACAACTCCTAGCTCTCAAGTCAAGCGTGCAATCGTACTTCCGAGCGGGACAGACGTTCAGCGTACTCGCTCGTCGACTCACCACTGATGCGCCCCCCGCTTACCTCATCCAATGGGAGTCCGGCGCCTCCTGAACTATCCTACCCTCAATATTTGACTCCCCTGTGCTAAGTCGAAGTCCTCAGTGCGAGTTTTATGTGATTGCGGTCAACTGTTTGAAATAATTTTAATGCCAAAACTGAACTAGATGGCGCTTATCATATTTCATACAAAAGCTTAGTTTACGCTAATGTGACCAAATAACATGAAAAAACTCTCACTCAGTACTCTGACCGAAATTTTCTCGGTCAGTGATACGACATGTATTTTCTCGTCTCGAGAAAAGACGACGGTTTGGTTCTACGTAGTGTAGCGTCGTGAATTTATTTAATGTTTATACATGTTATCTATACTTGTAGTGAAAAATATCCTGATTGACTGACCAACGCTGTTCCGAAACTAACTCAAACTAGTTGTAAATAGATTCTGGGAATCGATTGTGTTCAGAATGAGCGAATTCGTTGTTTTTCAACATATCAGATCATTCAAATGTTTAAAAATGAAATCCACACTAAAGATGAATTTGTTATTTTCTTTTATTATACCGATCTAAACACGACACACACTATTATATGGTCCAACCCACATTTTACAGGTCGAAATACAGTAAATTACTGTATAAAGTAATAGCCAAATAACAACGAAATCTTTATACAAATTTATCCATTAGCATATGGACACAAGTTACTATAAAGTTATCAATCAAAACTATAAATGGTTCAGTGAGGTGGGTGACAGTTGGATGCCCTAATGTAACGGCCGTATTAAACAGGCTGTAGCATCTACATGTCGTAATTTATTTTCAGTTTTATTTCTCTTATTTCTTTTCTATTTCTGAATTATTATACCAGTATATAAGCACATAACTACAAAAATGGTGCATAATCACCTTGAGCCAAACTTTTTACCTATAACCTGAGAACGTTATCAGCAAAGAACACTAAAAATGTCTATAAAATTCGAACAGCGCTTCAAGTGGACCTGCTAGGTATATTTTTTCCATAGATTTGATTGGTGGTCTACAGTCTCCTACTATTAACCCACACTTATCTAATACATGGCCTTCATTCCTTGTGAACAAAGTCCCAACAGTAGGAAGATGTAAGCAACTTATGCTTATACTACAGTAAATAAAAAAACAAATACACGCAAAGTTATCTAGAACCGTTGTCGTGTTTAGTCGGTAACTTGAGTAACGGACGTTGTCAGGATTAGTTATAAGAGCGACCTCCGCAATGTATAATATATAAATTAAGAACTTGTCTGTAGTTTTAAGATCAAGGAATGTGATAAATATATTATTATTCCATTTGGATTCGATTGTTTTAATTTTATCTTATAACGCAACTTTTATTTTACCCAGATTAAATTTCACCGTATCCGGAAGAGACTTAACGCCAGGTGGTGGTCTAGCCACTAACAATCTGGGATGTTTCGTAAATCTCGTTCATGCGTTTGTGTTGGACCTACGGGAATGCTTACCCACTCGTTCACGGCCCCGAATTCTTTCCAGGTGCTGTTTTTTTATATACTTGTCAAGAGCTAATTCGAAACAGTATAGGATTTCAATTCGAGGCGCAAGCGGTGTGCTGTCATCGCTTCGGCAGAGCCGGATTATTATGGTGTGAGGCTGCTTCAACACATTTCAGAAGGGAGTACAGTCCTGCTCCGACCTCAGAGTCTCGTACGACCACGTAGTTTGGAAACTGTCTCACGTCTTGTTGAACAGAACGTTGTAATAGAATAAATTGTACCGCACGTCTTGTTAAATGTACTTTGGAGTAAACTAACTTGTTATCTACACGTGTATTCTTGTTCCTGAACTACATCGAAGCCCACACAATTTCTGAAGACAACCAGTACCATTCATCCTGACCATACTAAAGCCGACCACTTCTGCCGACATACTAAAGTGACGAGACGGGCAGGACACGTGCCTGATAGTTGGCAACTAGCCTGCCCATAATATCACATCGCTATTGTCCAAATAATTACCTGCCACTGCACATAGATACATGATATTTAGTCACCCAGAGATACATGATATTTAGTCTCCAATCCCAGTAATTTCTCTGGAAACATTGCCCTTCAAACCGGAACAGTGATGTTCACACATAACTTCATGGCGGTAGAACAGCTGGCAAAGCAAATGAAGTGTGGTTGGTACCTACTACCCCAGGCAGACTGCAAAGAATCTTACCACTGCACAAAAGTACGCGGAGGGAGACTCCGCCGACGACTCCTCTTTCTGCATAATAACTGACCGGCCTACATCAAATAAAATCCCCATCAAGCCCTGTGTGATATTTCAATCACTTCAAATCGCGAAAGTTTAATAGCTAGTGTACACGATCTGTCTCCACAAAAGCGTCCAAAAGTCGCCAGAATCGGTGCCCAGCCACTTCCAGAGCTATAGCCAAGGCACTCCCTGGGATCTCATCTGGTCCCTAAGCTTTACTTTTGGCCTTCAGCCTGAGGTTTGCTACTGCTGGTAATTCTTCAGAGACAGGCGAGATCTTTTCACCGTCAATGAAGATCTGCTGCAACGGCTGCGGCGCCATCTTTGGGGAATTAATGATAACTTTATTTGGGAACAACGACGACAACTTCCTCGAGAAGATATAGCTCCAGAGTGTGAGGGAAGCCTGGGGACGAATATTTTATCTAACCGCTTTGTATAAGCGATCCCATGGGATCATAACTGAGTTTCCAGCAGCTCATTATGAGGCCATGTTATTGATTTGAAATCTACGTTTCCTCATCTCTTCCATCTCTGAGCCGCCGTCTACGCTGCTTGTTAGTACAACTGTAGAAAACCTCAATATCACACCTGTGCTCGAACTCTACGACACGATCGTTAGATTGCATGGAATGTACTGCTAGCATTGCTGTGTTTTTGCCGTGAGACTTAAACAATTTAGGTACCTACTGTGTAACTCTCAATTTACAGGGACCCGAGTCGTTTTTACCAACTCACGTGGACTTATGATTGCGCGAGGCAGTTAGCGCTACGCGAGGAAAATATCCTCCAATATCGTACGACGCGACTCCAGTATCGTATCACATAGTCGTGGTCAAGTCACAATACTGTGCGATAAGTACATGCATGTTTTTAAATCAGTGGTCCCCTTGACAGGCAGTCATAATATTTGTCTAACTTTTGCGTAAATCCGTCGAGAAGTAATATCGTATTGTAAAGACATTTTATCCTTATAGAAATACTTTTAAATCCCACTTCAATTTTCGAATCACTCGTTTTTTATTAGATAGTCTTCGTTCTTATTCACTCTACGAAACACTTTGTACCTGCATTCAAAACATAGTTACCGTAGAATTATTAGCGTTTTATCTAGTCATAGAATAGATAATATTGATCTAGTATATGCTTCAATAGTCTGATTATGGAGGGTAGAGGTAAGCAGAACCGTTTCTTACGAAGTCACGGGACAAGTAGAAAAAGTGTCCAGCACCAAATTACAACTCAAAACTCACCACAATAGAGTAGCAAAACAGGGCGATATGCATTTAGCAGTTAGGTACATATAAACGGAGTGAAGTATGCCGTAATGTAACGTATTTATACCTATTTACGTATAGTCCAAGTAAATAATTTAGTAAAAAAAAACTCTTTTAGAAGTGAAAAGAATTTATTTTTTAATATTATCTTCCATTTAATATTTACTAATACGAGGGTCAAACTGAAAGTTCTTAGAAAATCAAAAATTGATTACATTAGCCAGTTATTAGTTTTATTATATCTTTTCAAAATATTGTCCATTCACGTCAATACACCGCTGCATGCGATGGAACCACTGGGAAAAGCACTTTGCCCACTCGTCCTTAGGGGTCTCTTCAATGGCATCGCGATACGCAGCCACCGCTTCTTCAGCATTCATAAACCGCTTTCCTTTAAGTTTTCTTTAATTTTTGTGTCGTGGTGAAGGAGGATCCTACTGCGAGGTCGTTTCTCTCGAACTTTTCCAAGACAAGTGGCAAACAATTGGTAGTGTACCATTCTGCAGAAACTGTTTTTGATCCTCTAACACAATTGTTGCGAAATGACCTATCCTTCCAAAGAACGAGGCCACCATTTTTTTCCCCGCACTTCGATCTCTCTTCACTTTAGTTGACAACTCCTCGATAGGAAACACCCATTGAGCAGATCGTCTTTTGGTTTCAGGATCATAACAGTAAATCCAGCTTTCGTCACCTGTTAGTATGTCGAACACAGCATTTGAGTCACCTCCGTTAAATCTTTCAATCATTTTACGGCACCAATCCACACGATGGAGTTTTTGAGCCTCAGTCAAATTATGAGGTATCCACCGGGCGCAAAGCTTCCTGACCGCTAAATGTTCGTGTAGGATTTTGTGCACTTGACTCATACCGATGCCTAAGCTTGTCCGAATCTGCTGATTGGTCACTCTTTTGTCAACTTAAATGACATCGAAAGTCATAAAAATCATTGCACGAAAATTTTCTCGTGTTAAATTCATGTTGACGTGACACAGACAATTTTCAATTTGCCGCCAAATCGTAAAACAAATGACAAATGAATGAAGTATATACTCAGTAATATTGGCAAAGAGTTCTATTTTCAAATTATAGAATTATTTTTTTATTATATTGTTTATAAGTGGCCAGTTCTAAGAACTTTCAGTTTGACCCTCGTAATCAGGAGCTTGAAAATTGTTTGTAAATATATTCCATCTAGTTGATTATCACATAACTATTTTGAGAGTTAAAAGAGAGTCATCACAAACCGGTAGTTTTTCTTTCGTTGTTCATTCACTATCCTGAGCCTGCCACAATTTAACACTTCTTGATGGATACCTTTTTATACACAGATATGGTTCTCCTTACCTCTATACTCCATCAGATAAATATTGATTTACGTAGTTACTATACGATTAGGAAAACGAAAAAGCGCCTCTAGCGAAAAGAAATATTTCACATACATGACGACGATAACTTTTTACAAGTGTAGTTTGATTTGGGCCACAGGTAACACTATCAATAAGTAAATATTATAGAATAGGAACTGTTGTTTATATGCTACATTCAACCTCTTTAGTCAGGTCCGCATTTTTAGCATGATACTAAAGTGAAATCTACAGATTAATTGAGCTTTCTTTGAAATTAGTTACGTATATAAATGTACACTTCTTCAGACATCCACAACATGGGTTCCAATGATCCCACACTTATGAGTTGTTATCTTTTTACTATGATTAAGCTGGTTTATCTTGCAAGTTTTAATAATTTCACTAAGAATTGAGTATGTATAAATATTTTCTAGGTATTGCTGAGCTATAAAACGTAACTGATAGTAATAACATTTAAAATAAAATTACCGACGTTTAATAAACAACACAGTACAATGTGGAATGTCAATATATTTTACTTCATATCTACATTGATTTCGAGTTTTCGAGTAATGACTGAAATTAAAAATCTTAACAATATACAAAGTTTGTGTGTATCATTACTATCAATATTCTTTAATACCCTAAATCTTACGAGTATGTAGAATCTGGTTAGATTAATAATTACTACATAGTTCCAACATAGTACCAATGGAGCTATCTACAAACATAAAAAGACGATATTTTCATGAAAAATAAATATATTTCAAATCAAATGTATGACATTTGATCTGTTTTAAAATGACAGACTGATAAAAAATCTACTAACATTCAGTAACATTTGTCCAAAATTGAATACCTTCTACTAATAAATACAAGCCACGCCTTTGCCCATTGCACGACAGTCGGAAGCGGCTTTCTATGGCAATAACCCAGTATCCTGTCGGTATAATCTCAACGCAAACATAACGAGGCTCAATATATTTAAGCCATGCAATGAGAAAACACGTACAACACAGAACAGATTTCTTTATGATGATTATTTTCTAATTCATTTATCAATTCTTTCATACTTAAAACATTTTTTGATTTTTTTGTCCAGTTCAATTTCTACCGTACTTAAAATAATAATTAGTACATACTATAAAACAATTACGGAAGGCTGGAGTACCTTTGAACGTAATAATATACATAAATATAACCTTACGAATGTAAAGAGAGTAGTTTTATTTAAAAACTTACATACAAACTTATTACATAATATTAATTAAAATGCAATCCCCGGGAGGCCCATAACACGCGACCACGGAACAATATTAGATGGTACAACAGTTTAATTTATAAAGAATACATAATTATATCTATTCACAGCACTTATCCATAGGTTAGTCAACAGTTCACTCACAAAATAACCACGAAACCACTATGGTGTCACATTATCACCACACAACGATTGCATTGACGTTAAAATTATATTATACATATGCTTATGTACAGATAACAAAAATAGTCCTAAACGCATTTTATAGCGATTCCTCGAATGCCGCCATCAAGTCGCTTTGCATATTCATGTCTATTTGACCCGCCATCTGAAACAAAATTAATTATTATTCACAAGTCAAAAAATTACAGCCCAATTACGGCTACTCTAGCTGATGGATTGTTTTTGAAACCATTGGTTAATCAGTCACGTAAACTTGGTCTTTGAATAGATATTAAAATTAAATAGAATGGACTTCTCCACACCCAGGCCGTGGTAACGACTTGAGAAATATACTAACACAAGGCTACTCGAACGTCGATCATAGTGATTTTCTATGAAATTACGACAATTTTAAGTTGCTGTACAGTTTACGTTCATCCATCAAGCTAATGTCATCAATAGTATAAACTTTGATTAACAGTGACGATCAAATACGTGAACACACCAGGTAGAACTAACATTTGCCTCTGAACGAATGTGCGGGATTTAGTCCAGTAGATAGACAGCCTAGCCGCCTAGCGACATCGCGTTTATGGTGTGTGTTAGGGGTATATTAGTTGTAAAGTTCAGTCCATACTAAATTTGGTATTCCGTGGTTGTCCGGGGGGTGGTCGAGTCGCTGATTACGAATTTGGTATAGAAATTAAAAAAAAATGATGGCTGGGTCATTCCATCGTTTCGGCTGTTACATTCGAACGACGAAAGTCTCATTAATTTTGCAATAATAATTTTATAATGAAAGTACTTATTCTTTACGTTTTTAGTTGTTTTATCTAAATTGTAAAATGATTATAGTTTAGCACATCGAAACATGGCTTTATAAGTCGAAAAGTGTGCGTTTCGGGTGTTACACGATTTTGCCTCTATGCTGTAAGTATTTTTACATACATATGTTGAAAAATCTGCGAATTTTCTTAGGAAACCATTTCTAAAACTTACAGGCCTGCAAAGTATATAGTAACTAAACATAATAGTATTCACGAACTACGTTTTCCTATTATTTTTTAAATTTTATTTAGTTTCGGGTGTTACGAGAAATGAAAATGAATACTTTATATGGTGTTTTATTTGTCCCTAAGTACTACAAAACAAAAAAATTACAAATAGCGCTAATAACTACGAGTTCTGAATTCGGAATGACTTAAAAAGATTGTTTAAAAAAGACGATGAACAAGTCAACATAACTACAAAAAGTCTGTAAGATTAATTCCAAATCACAAACTTCTTTAAAAAAAATTGTATTAATCAAAAAAAATTAATAAAATCTTTTTAAACATGGCTACTCATACATACTGTACAACAACTACACTATACAACTCTGTATCGTTCAAATAAAATGTATTAATATTTTTTACTTATTTTTCACATTTAACAATAAAGTTTGACATTTCGAAAAATATATTTAAATAAATAAAAAATATGTCTGTTTCTTCGATGGTGGCGTTATAGGGCTGTCGATAAACCCTAGGAAATAATAATAATTGCATTCTTCAATCAATAAACACAGTTACTTATATTGACATTTTAATGCTAAGATATTAGTATTTTAAATTATTGCAGTCACGCCCTTACTTTTACCAAACATAACTATCCTAATCAATCTGTAATAGTCTAAGATCCCGCTATACAACGACCTTCACCGAGCTGTTTATTGGATGAAAATAATTTTATATGTAATTTAATATGTCAACAAATATATTGCAAATGGGTTGCCTAAAAAATTTTATGCCCTAGTGGCTTAGTAGCTCTGCCTGCGAAGCCGAGGGTCGTGGGTTCGATCCCCACCCAGTGCAAATATTTGTGTGATGAATTCAAATGTTTGCACTGTGTCTGGGTGTTTCTATGTATAATAAGTATGTATTTAAAACTATATAAGTATTATATCAGCTATCTGGCTGCCATCACACAAGCTTTGCTTAGTTTGGGGTCAGATGGTGTAGTGTGTGAATTGTCCACCAATATTTAATTATTTTTTTTTATTTTATTTTTTTCTGTCTGTCTGTCTGTCTCGTGTGTCTGTGTGTGTGTCTGTCTGTGGCACCGTAGAGCTCAAACGGATGGGGCGATTTCGATGCGGTTTCTTTATTTGAAAGTTAATATCCGTGCGGATGTTCTTAGCTATGTTTGGTTAATAATTTAGTGTCCGACCGAAAGTTCGGTTTCGGTTTCGGCCGAGTTTCGGCCAAAAATCAAGTTTCGGCCACAGTTTCGGTTTCGGCCAAAATCGGCCGAAACTTTTGCCGAAACCGAAACTTAACAAGTTCAAGCACGTTCACGATCGCCTAACTTTGTTTTCCGCGGCAACGCTTTGACGGACGCTGTCGGCCCTTTTCGGGAATTATCGTGCTCCGTTCGGATAGTTCTGTAGCAACCAGCGATGCCAACCGTACGAGGTTCCTCGTACAAATACGAGATTTGTAGTCTTTCGTACGAGGTACGAAGACACTATTAATTAACCCGTTGGCATCGGCTAGTGACAATCGTCACTGAAGGCGAAAGTACCGTTGGCATCGGCTAGTGACAATCGTCACCGTCCGATGTCAGTTGCGGTCCCAGCCGCTTTTAAACCTAATATTGTATAAGCGAAGGTGGATATTCCCATAACTTTTTAATGGATATAAGACCTATTGAATGCCGCTTCATAATCAGACCAATAGCGTAGTATCAGTCGGAACGAAATTTTCGGTACAGATCGAAGAAGTCGGTTGGTTTCCGCCATTTCGCGCCGTCAGTGCGCGTCCCGGTTCTCGCGAGTGAGGGTGTATTTGTTTTGTGAATTTAAGTGATTTCAAATAAATAAGTGGTAAGTGGCTATTTATTATACGCTTTAGAAGTATTTTTCCAACCCTTTTCATAATCACAATCGTATAATGTGTTATATATTTTGATACAACATCGAGTAAAAATATCTGGTACTTTCTGGTTCGCGGGCAAATTGACCGATCGTTTGGTTTTGCTTATCGTTTTTACTGTTTATTTTGTTTGGGACGTCTTAGAATATCTGTGTTTTAGTTGTAAAAATATCGTAAAATCCATTTTATTCGTTACCTTGGCCCGATATTCCTTATTTTGTCTAAAATTCATGAAAAGTACGGGACCGTCCAGAACTCACACACACAGACACGCCGGGAGCGCTCGAATGTGTGCGTGTCTAGGCTATCTAGCCAACTACAAGCTGCATACGGCTATGTAAACATTCTATGACGTCACGGAATTTTATCGCCGCGAAGTGTTTTTTAGGTATTTTTTAGGTATTTTTGTCAGAGTATTTTCCGAGTTTTTTGTTTTATGGTATCCACGTTTTTTAGATTACCGAAAAGCATATTGTTTTGTCATTTTGAAAGATATATTTTTATGCCAGAAAACATTGTTTATCATGTCAATAATTGTAGAATCAAAATCGTCGGATTTTATCACGAAAATTCTGTGATTCCTGACATTTTGCCTCATTGGGTATAATTTTTTTTAATTATCGGTTCTAATATTATTTTTATAAAATTCCTGAATATATTTTCTATCGACCAGTATATAAATATAAAGCCTACATACTAAAATCTTACCACACAAGAGTTTTGAAAGAACGGCCCTAACGCATGCAATTTCTGTTCATCGCCAATTTCTGGAGTATGATTCAGAGTACAAAATATCAAAATATTTGTATGAAAGCATATACATTTTAGATTTATTTTATAAGAAACATATAAAGCTTTGTATAAAAACATAAAAACGAATACATAAAACAATTCATTTTCAATACAAATACTCACTTTTTCAAAATTATAACTATTTTTCAACTTTGGGTACAACGAAAGGTCCGTGTAAATTGAAATAAAAATACAATACAAAACAAGTTTACATCGTCTTATAGCTTACTTCAATAGCTTTAAGATAAAGTAACTCAAACCAGCCTAAATATAACTAATCTATCACAAGATATAAAATAATCCGCAAGGAGCGAAGGCCGTGCGCTCGCGCTTACTATCGCCGATTCGCGCGTCAATGCGAATTTTCGCAATTTTCCGATTAACGATTTCAAAGGGTTAACCTCGTACAAATAAGAACGAGATTATGATATTGCTATTATAAAATAGTGAAAACTAGAGCCATCTATCAGAACTTGTAAGGGCTTACAAGACTTCTTACTGATTTCTTATCTATCCTATTATGATATATATTGTGTTTCCATTTCATGCCCTAATTAAGGCAAAATAATAGGTAAAATGCACCAAATTTCAGTATTTTAATAAATTATATACTTGACCACGTGAGTTTCGGTTTCGGTTTCGGTTTCGGCCGAAACTGAAGCCACGGCCGAACGTTCGGTTTCGGTTTCGGTTTCGGCCAGAAAATCAGTTTCGGTCGGACACTAGTTAATATCGATTCAAGATGACCACCTCCACAAAATGGCGAACAAAATATTTCTTCACAACCTACCTCAATATGGGTATCAAATGAAAGGGCTTGACTAGTAGAATGTTATACAAATAAGAAAACTGAGGTAGTCGGGGGGTTAGTCAAAATTTTTAATTTTGTTCTTGTTAACATTAATTTTAAAAGAATCCAGCGATAGGGATTTTCTTACAGAAACAGGCAATTCAAATACTGGTGAAATACTAGTTGGAAATGGCCGAAAGTTGGCTATAATATGTTTTTGAATAGAGAGAATATTCCTGAGCCAATCCCTAACAGCAACAATCAACTACTATGATACCACCAATACGCGAATTAGTTGGTGGATATGCGTTACATTTTTTATAGTTTTACCACCAACTCGCCAGATAGTAAGCGACGGTGTGGTAGAAGATGATGCATGAAATCTATTCACTCTGACCTTGAAGGTTCTAGATTGTATTTCTCAAGGACCAAGAAGGCAACTTATTCCATTCTAAATTTGTACGTATAAGGAAAGTGAATTCAAACCGTTTTGTACGAATTTTGGAATTATCCAGTGTATTTGTGGTAGTAAATATAAGAGGTGTGTACTCACAGCCTCGCGGCGCCGGCGCTCCTGCTCGCGCTGGCGTAGGCGCTCGCGCTCGGAGGCGGCGGGCTTGTCGGGCGCGGCGGCGGCGGCGCCCGCGGCGGCCGCGGGCGGCGACGCACGCGCCACCGGCGACACGCTCGGCGACGACACCTCGCCGCCCTCCGGTTTGCGCGCGACCGCGCCCGCGCCCACGCCCGGACCCACGCCCACTCTGCAGGACACACAACAAACATGTCGATACTCTCTCTGTGCTCGTTCCCTCATGACTCATGGTCATCGCTGGATATGGATGCTCTACCCGTAGCTTTTGTTATCTGCTTCCACCGGTGTCTGCTCATCGCGACCGTGCAAAATTTGGTTGATGAAGATTGCTTACACTTGACACTTGACTTGAGACACTTGATTGCTACATCTAGTTGGGGATCTTCCCCGGGCTCGTTTACCCTCTGTATTTTCAACTATGATCAGTTTTTCAAGTCTGTCATCTATCTCCCCTTCTCCAAAAAGAAATATTATATGACAAATTTTGAAATTTTTCGTAAATCTGAATTACTAACATTGGATAGTTAGTGGCATGCAACATTAACGGTTTATTACAAAGTTTGGCTAGTAGCATACCTAGTTTTGTCTTCATCTGGGTGCCTCCTCTCCGTAGCTTCCTGTCTTTGTCTTTCTCTCTCTGCTTGTTCCTTTTTCCTTAGCTCTTGTTGTTCTAATATAGCCCGTTGCCGATCCATCTTCTCTTGGGCTTGTTTTTTAAATTGCTGCAGAAGCAATAATAATGGTCAGCATAGGAATGTAATTAACAAAAACAAATGATTCAAAATGTATTACAACGAATTGCACTCACTTGGAAACTATTGATAACGACAGGTTTCTGTTTGACTTGTTTGTTCGTAACCATGGTGGGGTTGCTCTGCGGACTGCCCGCCTGAGCTAGCGAACACCACGAGCTGGCGTTCTTCAAATTCTGTTCCTGTTTGAGGCGAAAAGCTTGAGCGAAGGAGGAGTTCTTTGAATCTTCCAGTTTCTTTTCCATTTCGTACTTGGCTCGATCGGAAAGCGCGGCGGGCAGCGGCACGGACACGCCCATGAGATCTTCAATGGGTTTTGGGGTGAGGAGCGGCTTCATCTCTTCCTTTTTGACGGAGGGCGGGGGGAGGGTGGGAGGCGCGGCGAGGTTCGGGTGCGCGGGCGCAGGCGCGGGCGGCGGCTCGAAGAGCGAGGGCACGGGCGTGGCGAGTGGCGGGCCGGGGTCCGCGCGCTCGTGCGCTGCGTCCGCGAACCCGTTGTGCGGCGGCAGGAACATTTCGCTCTTGATGTGGTCGGGCAGGCGCGCCACGTCCGCCAGCCCGCCGAGCTGCGCCATGAGGTTGTGGTGCGCGGCGTCCGGCGTCAGGGTCGGCTTGGGCAGCGCGAAGTCGTCGTCGAGGCGCAGCGCGTCCGCCGCCGCCGCGGGCACATCGCCCGGCACGTCCGCCTTCAGACTGCGCTCGAGGCTCGCCAGTGACCGCTCAATCGGGTCGATGTAGTGCGACGTGTCCATCTTGTCGAGCCCGTTCCTGGGTTCGGGCTTCAAAGTGGGTTTGGTCGAAGCTTCGTCGGGCGGTACTAGCGAGTCGGCGGCGGGCGCTGGGAGGGCGGCCGCAGGCGCGGGCGGTGCGGGCGTGGCGACAGCGGGCGGCATTTCTTTCTTCACCTCAGGAGGTGGTTCCTTTTTCACTTCGAGCGGCGGCTCGGCCTTCACTTGGGCCACCGCCGACAGCTCTGCGGGCGGCGCCACCGGGGCCACGTTTGGCACGATCATCGGGGGCACGGTTTTCTGTACAAATAGAGCAACATTTTGCTTACATTACCCACGTTACGAAAGAAAGAGAAAGGCTACAATTTTAAAAGTGCCGTACCTAAAAGGTAAACCGGAACCTTATTACTAAGACCATCCAGGGATCCAGGCTCTATCTTATGAACCATGATGTTAGACAAATTTCACACAGATGTATTTCTGTTGCCGCTATAAAAATAAATATTTAAAAAACAATAAATCAAAATTTAAGGGGGCTCCCATGAAACAAACTTGATATTTTTTAAGTGAAAACTTCTTTTGGCGCGCCGCAGACTATTTTTCATGGGCTGTGAATTAAATTCTAGCGCTCGGGAATGATAACAAATCTTCGGGCAAACTCGGGACCAAGTTTATTATTGGCCATCTAGAAATGCGTCAGTATTTCTCATGGGCCATCTAGAAATGCATCAGCATTTCCCATTGGCATTATTGCTGGTTTGGTACGGAACCTTCCGGACTTGGGTCCGACTCGCACTTGGATAGTATTTTCATTACCAATTATAATATACTCACGTTTGTTTGTGGCGTTTGGTGAGCCTTCTTAGCTTTCTTTTTAGGTGTTCGTCCAGTTCCTGAAAAATAATTAATATAGCACGGCATATTAGAGTGACCTGAAGCAACAAGGGTACGCTCTCTATTATTCTACAAAAGGTACGGTAGTTGAAAACTTGAAAGCGCGCCAAGCTCAAAAACTTGATGCGTGGCTTATACTGCGTTCCGACATGGGTACTATGTAATAGGTACTCTATTAGACGATCTCTAATCATACTCTGGTGCCAGTTGTGTCTTACCTCAAGTGCAATACGTTCTTTGCTATTTAAGTTATGTTCCTATCAGATCTCAGGGTATCTAAATAAAATACAAAATAAATTACTTAAAAGATTTACTTAAATCGTTATATACTGAAATATATACATTGTTTACCTCCATTCATTCTTACATCTATTCAATTTAAGTCATGAATTGATTAAATCATCTTAAATGTAACACACAGTGTTTCCGTAAACACACTCAACTTTCTACGTCATTTAGAACTATAAATAATGTAGCGTTGATATTATGTAGTTTATTTACTAATTGCACCACATACATTTCAAAGTAGTTAGTGATCAGGCACAACCACAGTGCTCCAACTGTATGTATATATTGGATTTGTTAAATCAATCAAATACTTTGAAATACTGTTTATCGAAGTAAACGCCGAGTTCAAATATAACATGCAAGAAAAACAAATTGACCCTCTCCGTAACTGCATAGCTTACTGATCATACTACTTCAAAATATTTACAATCTCATATATGTATTGGCAATTGAATTAAGTTACAATTACACTGAAAATCTTTTGTTCTTTCCTTTTTGCAGAGGAACTATGGATAAAATATCTATTAAAACCTAAAGTACATCAAAGTCAATACAAGATCTCTAAAGCAATCTGCACATTGTACTTGGAAAACATAATTTATAATATTAAGCAGAGCTAAATTCTAAAAAAAACATTAGTGTTTCATACTTACATGCAGTTTAATGTACATTAGTGTCTCAAAAATGGTCTAAAAGATACATAACATAGCATATAATAGTAAAACATATCTATCCCTTATGAGTAAAAAAATGGTCAACATTTTACTCAATTGTAGCAGTAAGACACATAAAACTTATGTGCAATATTATAAAACGATTTAGAATTTAAATCATATACCTATGATTATTTATTGCAACATTTAAAGTTGCCCGGTTTCATTTTTCTGCCTAATAACTGTCACATAAAAAAAACTGTTCTTACAGGCTTTTGTTTAACAATACCAATTTGTGTATTTACGAATTATTAATTCAATTTTAGCGAAACTGAAGTTTTGTTTCAAATTGGCGACTTGAATGTTTGCGATTTTCTTTACACAAAGTTCCTTTTACATACATCTGAGTATAATTTGTGTATACATGTACATACTTTACACAATATTTGTATACAATGTAGTTTATATTAGGACATTGAAATTAACTAAAGTGTTATTTATTCAAAAGGAAACCAAGGGAACCATGTAAGACTGATATATATACTTTGTATGTTGTAAAACACACAAGATAACTATAACATATGAACAGTATATTTACTTCATTTCAATCTATCTCAGTTTAGGCCTCTAACATAGCAGCTTCTATGTTCTTAAAATACTGTGTGCTACCTAGAGTTCATATCAAGTTTTATATCTCAGTGTAAAATTTAATTTACATGGTTAGGGTTCATAGAATATACTCAGTACTCTTGTACAATAAATAAAAAAGATAAACTATGTCTTCCCTCTCTCTTTATAAATAGTTAAAATAATCACAATATAAAAATTCAGTTAATTAAAACAATAAAAAAAGTAAAACATGTTTCAGGTTTTATAAGATGTATGGCCTAATAACAAATAAACAGTTATTAGCTATGTGTATGATACAGATAATACTATTACAACATCTTACTGAATAACTGTATCAATGACTAAATATGTATTATAATATTATTGAGATAGTGTAAAGTAACATCTGCAATTTATGACATAACAATTTATAATTAACCCAAAATTGTACTTTGTATCCCAGGATGGGCTGGTGATATTTTAAGAGCTAAAATGGAATGAAGTTTGAGGTCATAGCCATACGAATCTGTTGCTATTTAAGATTTCATGTTGACATACTGGATATGGACTGCTGAAAATAATATTAATTGCAAGACAATTAAAGGAAAAAGTTTCAAATAGAATTGTCATAACAAGATTGAGTTTTACTGACTAGTCAAAGATCTTTAGTTTGGAATAAAACAAATCATATCTATTATTTCTGTATAAAAAATAAAATCATTTCTATTATATCTATATATTTTAAATCCTTCAACATAAAAGAGATTTCTCTATGTTGAAACTGCCATTTCAACTTTATTGCACAAATTGGGAAAATGTCATGCATCTGCAATTAAAATGGTATATCTAGTTTTGTGATATCATTTTACTTAACCCACCCTGAGATACTATATAATTATTTTTTTTGGTAAGTGTACGGTGTTCGGATCTCTACATTATAGATGTAAAAAAGTATAGTAAAATGTAAAAGACTTAATTCCATTAAAGAAAATTTTTGAAAATTCATGTTTCATTTTTTTGTGGAAATGGAACGATTTTCAAAAGTGTTCTTTATTGGTATACTGTTCAAAAATCTCTTAAGGACATGATTTTTCGACTCAAAGGACATTCAACATTTTGTGGACTGCAACTATAGGACATTACCCAGCAATAAGGTTCACAGTCAAAGTGAATGAAATGTTGAGCATCAGTTGCCTCGCTAAATCATCTGTTAACAGTTCTAGTTGAGTATTGCTGTAAATCATTTTAGGAACAAAATTTGATCATCTGTGACTTAGTTGTTGAATTATGTGATAAATTTAATACAATGTACAAAACTATGTGTTTAAACCGAATTAATCCTAACAGTTACTCAATCGTCATAATTACTGATTTACTTTTTACAATAAACATAACATATGGGATAACAAGATTTATGCATCTGCAATAAATTATTTTAAGTTTGCAAACAATTTGTGAAGGAAGGAGGCCAGCTTTAGTGTATATTGGATAATTATAACGTTAGGTAAGAAATTTAGATAACATGTCAAATCAAAGTTGAGAGCAAGCATTGATATGGTATCAATTTAAGCATCAAACCAATAAAACATACCTTTTCAAAGAAAATCAATAAAAACCTGTCACAAAATACATCCTTGTTGTGAGATAAGAGAGAGAACAACAAGGGATTGAATTTTGCTTGCTAATAATGTGGTATCCGTCCTTACACAATTGTTTGCAACAGAGTCTACGGGCTGCAGTGCGGCCGCCGGCGTCGACGCTCCTCTCTTCTACTCGGACGTACCGACACTACTCACTAGACGCGTTCGAGTTTAAGTCTTGTCGCGTTATGGATTAGCTTCCTATCGAGATAACTTTCTAGTTCACACTCGTAAGCGATTAGTACCGTGAGATCTCATGTTTCCAATAAGAATTTATACAGACTGAAACTTTAGGGATGCGAATGAAGTATTGCACTTGACATGTTACGAGTATGAGAAAAGGTATTTCCTATTGGTTTTTTAAATCGAACCTAACGTTATTTTTCTTACCGGCACCAAAGAAATAAATAAACTGTAGACACCAAAGCTGGCTTCTCCTTCTCACTAACCTTCGTGCCTTTACCAACATTTTTATTATGTGAAACATTTTTTATAATACTTCAAAGTATCAAACTGAATCAAAACATTAGGTGATTTCCCTCTCCAATATCACAGAATTAAATAAATTCAAAGACATTCACAACTCTCAATCACACTCTATACAAACAGCTATTGGTGTCATTCCCATTGAAGTTGTATACAAGTTTTCATTCTTTTTTTTTCAATTGCCTCGATCAGATGATTGCAATAGTTTTAATTTCAAATGGAGAATGTTACATACAATAGAACTGTTACCATTATATAAAACTCAGCCTTTGTATGTTTAGGATAAAACTAAAACACATGTTCAAGGGATATCATAAGGATAAAAAAAGACACTATGTCTTATAATCAGTTGGACAATGCAATGATTTCATGGACAATCATATTTCAATAAGTACATTCATACATAACTTCTCATCTTTATATTTACAACTGAATTTAAAATTAAAAGTTTATGTAAAAGTAGTCTACTTGTGTCAATTTTATCTTAGAAGATACTTAAATTATAATACACTATTTATGTAGTGAATAAAAGATACCCACTACTATCGTAGATCATCAAAATAAAATCAGTGTATGGTACAAGTTGGAAAAATAAAGAGAACCCTAAAAATTATGTTTGGAATATATTCAGGCTTCAGACTGAGAAATTGTCTTTACCACAAACATTTAACTACACTCACATTCACCTTATTATGCCATTTGTCATCTCATCACACATTCTTTCACCGACATCTATCAGACTAGATTTTTTACTAATAAACTGTTAAAATTCAGATTGAAACGTAAAAAATGAAGTCATTTCTTTTTAAAAAATACTGGCAAAGGTAAAAAAAGATTTCCGTTCACAAAATGGAAAAATAAACTTTTACATAATCTAAGTCTACCTTGTGGGTACACTTTAAGCTGGAGATATCCCTATAAAGTCAAATATTCGTCTTAATTTAAATGCAAGTATCATAAAAATCTAATAGTAAAATCGTATCGCGCACCGCGGGTGTCGTATAGCGGGGTGGTGGGTGATGGTCTAACCTGCTTCGCTGTCGCTGGTGTCTGACGAGGACGTGTCGGTGCTGGAGGAGGAGTTGGACGAGTCGGACGAGCTGGACGACGAGGACATGCCGCCGCCCAGCGCTTCCTTGCACCCTTCTGTCGGATAAACAAAACAACTAACTTACACACTATTTCAACATTTTACGTCAAATTTACCACAGTTTGTATAAATCTTCTATATATACTCCGTTTTTTTTACATTAGCAAAATTTTAACAGCGTTATGTCCTGCCGTTACTGAACACAAACTGCTGAAAAACAATCGAAAATAGGATGAAATAAAAAAACACGGTAATTATGCAATTTATGATCACCGACATTATAAACGCAAGTTTTGCAGTGTACGTCTGTACATTACACGACAGTTCATTGTCAAGCTAAATCGCCCCCAACCGTGTCTTCCCGCCTACCCCAAGTTAATTAAAACCAAAAATCTACTAATCTTTTGCATTTATTCAGTTACGTGTCGGTCGCAGTCAAGCTCGTAGTTTGTGTGCTGTAAAAATACACCTTCTGGACCACAATGTTGAATTTGCAAAATGTTGGATTCCTGAAATGTTGAATTCGTAAAAAGTTGAATTTATTGGACCCACAATGTTGAATTCTTAAAATGTTGAATTCCTAAAATGTTGAATTCCTAAAATATTTAATCCCAAAACGTTGAACCCAAACAAATTGTGTATACCCACAATTTCGAATAATAATATACGTAAGTACAATCTGATATGAATGGATTAAAAATGAATTATACATTTTTATCTGCAACCGACCGACATCCCAAAAAAAAAGAGGCTATCAATTCGGTTATATATTATGTTTTATTGCATGTATGTTTTTTTTTTTTATATTTAAATTAGCCACTCCACAGACTCCGGGGTCCGTGATCTTTGTCATTACAATTATATATTTTTTTTAAACATTTCTTGGATAAGGAAGAAGAAGAAAATAGGAGGGAGTTGGGTACATTTAAAATCTAATTCTAGTGCTCGTCTGTAGAGCCGATCACTACCGGTTGGGATTCCTCTCGTAATCGACTCGACATCGAGTGTTTGCCTAATTGCCTTTTGCCTAAGCTGCCTCCTCCCGGCCCAGAGCCTCCACAACGGCCGCATTTCTGTCCCTGATGGCCATCTGTAGGTTGAAATCTCGGATGGTCTTCGGTGATGCAGCCCACGCTCGCCGCACGAACCGACCGATGGCGTCGTCGGTGTCGTCAGCGTAGTATGTGAAGGTACCTCCGTGTGCCGTGAGATTGCGACAACCGCATGGGCACGCTTTCGTGCAGCTTCATGTTTGCCTTGGTTTTGATTGCGATTACCGGCTCGTATGTTAGTCCCTGAGCTTCATGGATGGTGAGGATGCGTGACCCGGTGCCTGACCCATAACCCTGGTTTGTCAGTATACAATCTACTTCTCCTCTTGAGTGTGAACTAAAAAGAGGGTGTTTGGTAGGGTGTTGGGTTTTGGCGCTCCCTTATATCTTTTCTGCTCTAGGGACTTTATACGGGACGCTGAGGAGTACATACCGGAGTATATTTCCCTCGGTGCATATGCGACGTCCATTGGGTTTCGATGTGTGCAGAGCAACTCCTGGCTGATCTTTGTTACCAGGTTCGGGCGATGATACCTCATTTCGAAGAGATTTTCCCTGTCGATTTAAGGCAACTGATTGACGTCTCCAATGAGGACAATTTCACCAACACCAGACAGCCTTGAAGCCATCACAATGGCTCCAAAATGGTTCATGAGAGCTTCGTCCACCATGAGGCGACTGAAACTTTCTCTACCGAAACCATTTACCAGAGCAGAAGCCATGGTTCGCACTCTGGTTTTGACCAGGTTTCTGATTCGGTGCGATAGCTTTTCTCTTAGATCTTTTGCTGCCTCAGTTGTAGTGATGATGGCGTCCTTGTCCACGTCGAAGTGTCTAATCACCCATGTTGTTTTTCCACATCCTGGAACTCCGTTGACCCACTGTATTCTCGTTACCTCCCAATTTTCCGTACCGTGTTGGTGCCTCGACTGCCAGTTAGATTGGCTGAGGCTTTTTCCGCGGCTGCCCTCTGCTGTGCTCTTTCGGAGCCGGTTTGGATGGTCGAACTAGGAACAGGATGTCCCCAGCTGTCGGTTGCATTTGTTTAGTCGTGCGAAGGGGCTCTGAGGAAGCTCAGATTTTCTCCCCTGTCTTCGTATACGATAATCTCATGATGTTTAGAGGCCTCAATGCAACCCAGCCGGTCTGCGACTCTTGCTCTTGAATATTCGATTGCCATCGCATCCACGCTTATCACCCGGGGTGTTTCACCTGCATTTCTGCTCAGATGTGCGAGCAGCGCACTTGCCTGTGTGAAAGGCGTCCGACCTTCCGAGTACTCTATTAATGCAATCGTTTTGTTTTTCGATCGCACCAACCGAAACCGGTGGCCGTCTACCTCAAACACCGGCATGGCGTCCTATTTTATGTATGTTACGGGGTACGTATTTTTTGGTAGTGGTAGGACTCTTGGCAAAATTCGCCTTGGGAAGTACCACATTTTTGCCAGTCATTCTGCCGCCAAGCAGTAGTTTGCAAACATTACTGTGTTCCGGTTTGAAGGGCAATGTTTCCAGAGAAATTACAGGGCTTAGAGATATAACGTCTTAGATCTCTGGGTGACGAGCGCAATGCAGTGCTAGGTAATGATTTGGACTCTCCGTGTTCCAATAGCTACGTGTCACTGTGCTGTTATGTGGCAGGCATGTTGCTTACCATCAGGCAAATGTATTGTTCGTCTCGTCACTCTATTCTTAAAAAAAAATTCTAAAATTAGAAAACCTCAAGTTAAAACAGGTGTTTTAACTTGAGGTTTTCTAATTTTAGATTTTTTTCAAAATACCTAAAATAGAAAAATCTAATGGTTGTTTCCCATCAGGTTTCACTCAAATTAAATATACCTAAAGTTTAATGAAAGGATACGCATCGTATTAAATATTCACATTTAAAACGCAAACCTAACTAACTAACCTAATACCAAGATTATAATATTTAAATATCTAAGTAACCAAATCGACCGGTTAGGTTACTCAGGACCCAGATTCAATTCAGAGCACCCCAACTGCATCTGGTCTTGTCGCCACTACCCCTTGTGTATATAGGGTATAAAAAGTTGTATCAAGGGAGAGCTATCAGTAAATACTAGAACAATTTCCAAAATATTATTTTATTACGATCATCAGTAAAAACAAGAACAATGTCCATGCGAGGCCATTACGCGTCATCGAAAGCAAGGCACCGAGCACTGTGGCGACCGTACGCTATCCCGCGCCTCCCGCATCCCGCGTCAGTCGGCTGCCCCGCCACCGTCAACCGTTCCCGCTTCCCGCCAGTTCGGCTTTTATCGTGAACCGTATGACAGTGTTTTGTTTTGATTGTTGTCAGGCCTCAGCCTAATATATATTCTTTGGAAAAACGTAAGATAATGTTTTGGAAACTACTTTTAAACTTCAGTGACACTCCTATATTACCGGTTGCAAAGAATATATCGATGTTTAAGTTTTTCTTATAAGTTGAAAACTTCGAATAATTGAGAGTTGAGTTACTTCAGTTTTACACGTGTTTGCGGTTACTGTTTTGTAAGCTTTGTAATTAAAACATATATATGCCGGCTTAGTAAGTCTTGTATTTCAGATGGAAAAGTGGCTGATAAGTCGCCAGAAGGTTGTTGAAGTGTCGAAATACTCAACAGTCAACTGATAATGATGTGTCATCCTCTACCAGTTTAAAAAGAAAACTTGATAACAAGGAATCGTCTCTAAAAGGAAATATGATGGTAGTTATATTCAGTTTGGTTTTACAAGCTCTGAGACCCTGATTTTCCGTTGCCACAGTGTGTCGTTTGTGCAGAAACTGTCAAATCATTCGCTAAAGCCGTCTTTACTTCGTCGACATTTAGAAACTAAACATGCTAATTTGAAAGACCAGTCTGTATCCTTCTTTCAACATAAATTAAAGATCTCAAACAAAGACAAAAAATCTATTGAGGCGCTCTCCCAAAACACGAATGACAACGCTCTGCAAGCCTCTTTTAGAGTGAGTTATTTAATAGCTAAGCAAGCTAAACCTCACACTATTGGGAGAATCTTATACTGCCTGCAGCAAAAGAGATAGTGAAATGTATGTTTGGAGAAAAATGGCACGAGAACTTGATGTTATTCCTGTCAAATAACACGGTCTCTCGTCGTATTTCAAACATGTCAGAGAATCTGAAAACCCACCAACTTAAACGGATTTTAGAAAGCGATTACTTTGCCATACAACTTGATGAATCCACAGACATAACAAACTTGGCTCAACTTTTAACGTACGTTCGCTATGTTCATTCAAAAGTTTCATGAAGAATTCCTGTTTTGTCGTACCCTTTCGATTCGCACCACCGGGAGGATATATTTCATATGGTCGACAGTTTTGTAAAAGAAAACCAATTGGATTGGTCAAAATGTGGGAATATGTACTGATGGTGCCAGAGCAATGACTGGTCGTTTTCAGGACTTGTAAAGCGGATACAAGATATAGCCCCAGAAGCAAAATGGACGCATTGTGGGATTTATCGAGAGGCACTGGCTTGTAAAAAATTCCAGCCAGCTTAGACATTACTCTCAAAATGCTGTAAAATTGTTAACTTAATCAAGGCCTGAGCCACAAACTCTAGAATTTTTGCAGCTATTTGCAAAGAGCTTGGCAGTGAACACGAGACCCTGTTGTTACATACTGAAGTGCGTTGGCTGTCCAGAGGAAGAGTTGTTTCGAGAATGTTTGAGTTAAGACATGAAATTGAGTTATTTTTGGTCGAACAGGGACACGATCAGTACAAACAGATGCTGACTGACTCTGTGTGGGTGCAAAAGTTGGCTTACTTGTCAGATATCTTTAAAAATTAAATGAGTTAAATTTGGGACTACAAGGCCGTGATACAACCATATTCACAATGCAAGAGAAAGTTGAGTCCACTATAAAAAAAAATATCCTCTGGACATCTTTGATTGACAAGTGTAAATATGACCAGTTTCCGAATCTTAAACTTTTTTAGATACAACTTCTTCGACAGTTAATGAAGATTTAAAATCGGACATAAAATGCCACTTGCACAATCTATCGGCGGCTTTACGCAGTTACTTCCCAAATATCGCCGCAATGGAACTGGGTAAACAATCCTTCGCGAACCATTCCGTCGACCACCTACCCATCTCTGATCAAGAGGAATTAATAGACATCTCATGCAACAGCAGACTCATAAGCTGTTTTGTAGAGCAATCACTGGGTGACTTTTGGGCTAATTTAAAAGATATTTATCATATCAGCGAATCAGCATAAAATATTTACTGCCATTTTGCATCCTACCTTTGCGAAAGCGGATTTTCGGCTATGACAAACTTATTAACTAAACATCGTCACAGACTTCAACTGGAAGACGATTTAAGACTGAAGCGACTGAAGGACAACCAGATTTTCAAGAGCTGTTCAAAGAAAAACGTACATTTGTCACATTAGCGTCTTCACCAATACATTTATTATTTTGATTTTCACTCTTGTGGTACCAATTTGTAGATAATAAATGTGATTTAAACTGACTTATTTTTTATATATATTAGCTTGGACCCCTGTGCCTGCGCCGTTACCCGCGATTTAAGTATTTCTACTGTATTCACAAAACTTCAAAAATATCACACTAATTTGGGGCTACAATAAGGGGTGTTAGGTCTTTTGAAGAAAAGAAAAGTAATACATTTTCTTGTGTCCTATTTTTTTGAGTGGAATAATACTTGTGGTTAGTTGAGGTTAAACAGAACTATAAACATTTATTATTACAATCAAATTAACTCTGAAATGTAAAATAAATCATACCTAGTATAGTCATACTTTTAGTGAGATGGATGTACTTGATGAATTTTCTTCCACTGAAAGAATTACTTAGATTTTTTTTGTGAATATCCTCACTTTACAATTTACGCCACCTGAACCCTGTTTTAGCTTTTATATTCAAAGTCAATCGTGGACCCCTATGTGGTCTCCTATGGACCCTGATTCATGCTCCCACCTGAAAGACCACTTTGGTAAACCTATGATCTATTGGATAGTCCATTTATCGAGGAAGGCTTTAGGCTATAGAAAATAACTCTACTATTAATTGAAGCGGAGCATGAAACAAGAATGTAACAAAATCGGGAAAAAAAATCCCCTTTTGAGAGTTTTCGTACGTTTCGTGCTTTGACATGACACATGACAGCATGTGTCAAAGATTGCGTCATTGAATTTCAGTAATCTGTGCCTTGAATATAAACCTTGCTAATTTTTTTTCTGAAATCTGAGTTGGATACGACCAATTATAACTATCGGGGAAAACCACTCACAGGATGTGTCCGTGTCGTAGCAGGTTGATGAGGGAGGTTTTCATGTTTGAAATCGATATTCTCAGGAATGAGTGAACCGATTTCAGTCATTCTTTCACCGTTGGATATGTACGAGATCCCGATGAGTGCTATATAATATACCACGGGCGAAGCCGGGGCGGGCATCTAGTGAAAATATAAACTTGTATTTTTTTATTGATGTTATCTATACTTATAATAAAACTGTAACGGGTCGAATTCTGTACATTGAAGATATTTAGAAATTTTTTTTTGGAGCACTCCATAGTCGGTACTGCATTTTTTTTCTTTCATGTCTGCCTGTCTGTCTTTCTGTATCACGCATCACGCCGAAACTACTGATTCAATTCAGCTGATACTTGGCATTATTTTAGTTTATACTAAGGAGATTGCTGTAGGCTCCTTTTGATCCCCAAATTCTGATCGGTTTTCTTGCTTGGGAGGGAGTGAAAGTCAAAATGTGTATTTGGTTGTAACTCATGTTTGCGTTGTTAGATTTCATTTATTCTTTTTTTGTTAGAAAGAACACATTTTTTTATATTGTCCCGTCAAAATTTGAACATTATCGGTCTGGTGGTTCGGAAATTACACAAACATTAAATAATAACGACAAGCGCGGCGCTTTCGGTACATACTAACTTCTAAGTATTCTGTGTATCACAGACGATCCACAGAATATCTAGATTCTAGATAGTGCCCACGTGATCGCGTCGCATCGTCTTGAATGAAAAAATAATTATCAAAAATATATGTTTGTGTGGAAAAACAAACATCATTCGGTTATAACCGACTTCAAACAAGGAGCATGTTCTCAATCGGGTTGCATGTTTTTTTACTTTTCGCGATAACTCCGCTAATTGTGAGTTGATTTTGATAATTCCTTTTTTGTTTGGTAGAAAATACCTTCAGAAGTGATCTCATATATCGATAACAGGGAGGTAGTTTTTCAAATATCAACAAAAAACTAAAATCAGCTTAGATTTATCTGTACGACATAGTCATAGCTTCTTATAAAATTTAGTCGAATGACAGAATTAAATTACCTGTCATTGAAGTAGATTTTTGTTCTTTAGGAGAAAACATATTAGCATAATAAGTAGCAGCATAACAACCCATTAAATGTTCCCACTGCTGGGGGTCGGGGCCTTCTCTCGCAAGGAGAGAGTCAAGGCTATCCACCACGCTGGCCCAGTCTCGGTTGGTGGATGACATTTGACTTAGAACTTAGGTTCTAGGTACATTGCAGTTTCCTCACGATATTTTCCTTCACCGTTTTATTTACCGGCATTACGAACATGACTCTGAAAAAATAGTGGTGCGCGTGGACCCTGGGTCTCCGGATCGACAGTCGCCGTTCTCCCGACTAGGTCAACTGTAACTTACTAGACCAGCCGTAACTTATTAGAAAAGGTATTATTTCAATCCAAACACTGTTTAACATTTAAAGGTAGTGTTTAACAAGCTTCGGTGACCGAAGCAGACCGTTGTTAGGGTTCCGAACCCAAAAGGTGAAAACGGGACCCTATTATTGACCCTTCCGTCCGTCCGTCTGCCACCAGGTTGTATCTCAAGAACGGTGATATCTAGACAGTTGAAATTTTCACAGATGATGTATTTCTATTGCCGGTTTTAACAAAGAATACTAAAAATAAAATAAATATTTATTTAATCCCATACAACTTGATATTTTTTACCGTTTCTTACTTGATACTAATAACGTACCTGTCACAGACGCTTTAACTATTCACATGATATTGTTCTCTTTAAATGTAATTAATAAAAAATAAAATAAATTATCAAGGAGGCCCCCATACAATTAAAGCCGTTTATTTGCTAATGGTTCGGAACCCTTCGCGCTCGTGTCCCACTTGAACTTGACCGGTTTTATTTTTTCTAAAATTTTGTAAAATCCTATTCTACCAATATTATATAAATATGCCAATGTTTGTTTAAATTTTTGCTGCTCAATTACGTTGGAACGGCTGAATGTATTGAGTTAAAATTTGAAACACATTATATCTTGGCTTAGCTTAAGTAGCAATGATTAGCCTATGTGTTTTTCCAAACTATAATCTAATTGTATTTCAAATTTCAACCCGATCACTAAATACGTTCCGCCATGATTAAGTAACAAACATCGAAACATTTTGACATTCATAATATTTACAGGACAACGTGGGAACGGCTGAACACATTTGGAAGAAATTCGAAACACACGTACTTAGTTTGTACTCAAAAATAGCAAATCGGTTACTTTAGGTTACTGTGACGTCAGAAATACTAAGCAAATATGGTAGAAAATTGAAACAGAGATAACTTATAGTCTGAAACACCACATATACTACCTATCAACCCGAATAGAAGCATTGGCCCTAAGGAGGTATGTAATCTGTGGCCCTAAGGAAACAAATATTAACATCAAAACGACACAACGAATTACTTTGACATACGAAACGCTGATAGTTTAGACTCTAAAATTTCACATGGGTAATAAGTCAAAATTTTCATTTAACTCCATATTATATTAAATATATACACCCGTTTTGGCGTAGATAATACAGGTGCTTTGCGTGCACAATCAAAATAACAAGCAACGTTACATTCTTATTAGATGCCGCTAATGTCAGTTTAAATCAAATGCACTAAAGCCCATTTAAATTTTTAAATCAATGTTTTGGTATTTTGTAATTTATGATGATTATTAAAAGCAGTCTGACTTGGCTGGTTTTAATATCATAATATTGAACTTGTCTTTCACTTCACATTTATGTTTTGATGGGATTCGCAGTTTGAGAAACATAGATCAAATTGCCACTGTTTAAAACCGTATCTACCACATTCTACTATTACTATTTATAACTTTCAAGATAAGTTAATAAATCATTATTTGATCAATACAAATCCAAGTATGTTGTATTTAAGATCACAGTCAAGTCGTATCATATTTGTGAAAAATATTTTAAGGCAGTTTTAGAAAAATACCAAGGTTAAACGATTTTTATGTTATGGTAGCACCTTTGTTTACATTTTCTACACCTCTCTGTGGAACGGACTATAGCAAAGTTGTTGTGCATGAGCCAAAGAAGGTTTCTGAGTTGGTACGACTAATTTCCGACAGATGACGCCACGAAGATCCTTAAAACGCGGGTAAAACCGACGGCACAGTAAAAGTAATACAGTAAAAGTAGCTCCTTATTCGCGCTTCCTTTATTCGCGTTTTCACCATTCGCGGATGAAAAATTGCGACCCAATTCCTGTATTCGCGGATAAAGATTTCGTTATTCGCGGATCTACTCAGCACATACATAAAAATAACAAGGATTCTAATAAGTATCCAACCCAATATACTTTGTAAACATCGTCAAAAGGACTAATAAACAAGTAAAAGTAGCTGATACATATATTTTTCCTGGGTGTTTCAAAGTTAGTATTTACAATCTTCTCTATATATAGAAATGTTATATTGGTTTGTGTACGCTTAAAAAACTCAAAAAGTTCTGCACCAATTGAGCTGAAATTTTACAATGATATATAATCCGCATCATGGATTGTTTTTATCTAATTTTTGCATTACAATGTGCCACAGCGAAGCGTGGCATGGTGCAGCTATTTATTTATAATTCATATCAGCTAGTCAAAGTCAAAGTATCCATAAATGAACAATTTACACGTCAGTTAATGACGACGCTATCTGGTAATATTTATTCACTTATTTATTTTTATAACTAGCTGTACCCGTGGTATCACACGTGTTTTAAGGTTTTATCTGTCTTTTCGCGGAAGTATAATATTCGTCTACTATATTAAAGTCTAATATTAAAATCATATCTTAGCCTACTTTCCTAAAGTTAAAGGATTAGAAAATTAGATATCTGGTGTTGAAAGTCTAGACAGCTACTAGCCCTTTCGGAGCTTCGGCTTCCGGATTAGCCGGAACAAACAGACAGGTAAAAATGTAATAAATAGTTTTTTAGAAGTAGATACTGTATAAACTTTCATTTTAAATTAATTAAAAGTTATCAACTCCCAATATTATTTATTTGTAAAGATAACTTACCTTTCTTTTGCTGCTGCTTCTTGTTAGTCCCCAGTTGGCCGGAAACATCTTGAAGCCTTTTCTCCAATTCTTGTTTTTTCTCAGCCATTTGTTCGTCTTTAGATTTACCGGAAACTTTACGATCTGTTGAGAAACACGACACTTGTACAGTCTTAGCTTTAATTTATGAAAATTGAGACATAACTAAAGCTACCAACATTGCAGGATGGGGCAGGTTAGGAAGGAAGTTTTGTTAGTTATTTTACTACAAATAATATAAATTAACACATCACTCAAACACTGGGAAGTTTTGTAAACCCAACCAAAATGGCCATTACGAACGAATCCATAAAATGACCTCTCAATAGGTAATTTACAAAAGGTAAGGTAAGGAAATTTAGGTGCAGAAAACATAAATTCTATTGTAAATAAAGGAAGATGAGGTAGTAAGGTGTAAGGTAAAAGGAATAATGTCGGCGCCACTCACAATAGGGCTTACGTGTCTTTTTTCGAAGGCAGGACGCGACATAGTTTTCCAGCTCTCGGAGGGTGGATGGTTTTAGTGTTTCGAAATCGATCTCGATCTCATCCGGGTTCGAATCTCGCAGAGAGGGCTCTCTGCTCTGTATAATATGCACCACTTTGCCAAGTTTGTCACCTAGGGGAGAAAAAATAAAACATTTTAAATATATTTTAGACTAAATTTAATGTTGTGGTAGAGCACCGTGGTTTGATCTCTAACCTTAGCAGCACTCTCTCTGTCTATTGATTTTACAATATTGTACGAAATTTTGTTTGTTATTTCTTGACATGGAGAGACAGTGCTTTTATTTTGAAGATTCACACATGTTTACCATAAAAAATAACATTTTACTTCAAAATATTATTAGCATTTTCAGTTAATGTACTTTCTCATCAATACTTGAATACAAACAATCAAAATCGTCGTCACTAAGATCGTAAACTATAATAAAAATTCCAGAAAAGCAGTTTAGTCAGTTTTCGACAGCTTGTTTTGCGACTGACGTACGAGTGACGTAGTAAGTCATATTGGTGTTTTCAGTCACATGACAACAGATTAAAAATATAGCATTTAAAATCATTTATAATAAATATACTACGTAATATTAAATTATAATAATGTGATTTTCGACATTCCATGATAACAAACTATCATAAAATTAAAATTAAACATTAATTTGTGAATAGTGTTAATATCTCAATTATGTTTAATAAAAATACACAAGATTCTGTTATACGTTATATGTTATATAACATATTTTGTTATATGTCTGTAAAGTATCATATTAAGTTCAGCAGAACTTAACCAATGCAACTGCAATCTCCTCGTTTGACTGTTTATCTTTCAAGTGACATTGGTGGAGTTGTGAGGCTATACCACAATAATAGCCATTAATCAAGAGTTGAAGTTCAGCAGAAATGAACCAATGCAACTGCAAGATGAAAATACTTAAACTTAACACCAATTTGTTTGTGAGCTTGTGGAAGTAAATTTATTCACCAGGTATGTTGTTGTCAAGTGAAAGCTAGGAGTAGTAAACTAGACAATATAAACTAGTAGAACTAAAATAACAGCATAATTGAAGATACACGGTACAATAATTTGTTTTGGTACAAGTACAAAGTGCATGTTTGGATGTTCATGTACTGGCCAGATAGTGTATTGATGTCAAATGATAACTGTCACTTTTTGTTTCTGGACATTGGCTTGGCAATCATATACAATGTGTTATATAAGTGAAAACACGCTACACTATCCACACTCACTTGTGCGAGTACATGTACTGACCAGATAGTGTAGTTATCTCAAATGAGAACTGTGACTTCTTGTCACAACAACATGGTATACAATATGTATGGGTTGGCATAAAGGATTGAATATGGCTGAAACACACTATCTATGCTCACTTGTGTATTAGCACAAGTACTGTGGTCAGTACAGTCAGTCAGTAGTTTGTTATGTCGAATGAGAGCTGCCACTTCTCATTGTAAGACATGGGCTTGGCAATCATATACAATGTGTAAAACGTGTCTTGGTAAACAGGAAAGAGTTTTTGGTAGTGGTAAGACTCTTTGGAAATTCGCCTGGGAAAGTGCCACATCTTTGCCAGTTATTCTACCGCCTAAAAAAATAACATTACTGTGTTCCGCTTTAAAGGCAAATGTTTCCAGTAAAATTAGATGGTATAGAGATAAAACATCTTCAATCACTGTGTTAACGAGAGTAGTGCAGTGCTAAGTAATCATGTGGAGTCTACATTTTTTTAAATAAAGAATGATGAGACGATCAGGACATGTGCCTGGTATAAATAACTGGCAAAGGTGTGGTACTTCCCCAGGCAGACTCTGCCAAGAGTCCTACCGCTACAGCTTAGCAGTCTTAATGTTCCAATAGCTGCGTGCCATTGTGCTGTTATGGGGAAGTATGTTGCTTACCATCAGGCACATGTCCTGCTCGTCTCGTTAATCTATGGATACTATAAAAAAAAAACGAATTGGACTGAAAAGGTGCATGTACTAACCAGGTAATTTGTTGATGTCGAGCGATAGCTGCCGCTTCTCGTCGTAAGACATGGGCTTGGCGACGTCCTCGTCGTCGGTGTCAGGCGGCGGCGGGTGCGGCACGGCGGCCGCGGCACCCGCTGCGCTCTTCTTCTTCCCGGCGGCCGCGGGCCGCGCGCTGCTTTTGCCGGCGGCCGCCGCGGCCCCGCCTGCCGCGCCGCCGCGCGCTCGCGACGCCTTGCCGCGGGGACCAGAACTCGCTGAATAGAAAACATTCCGCATTCATATACGAATATTATCGACGGACCGCTGTGTAACCCCTGGCTTAACAAACACTAAAGATAACGTGATGAAAAGTACCGTGTGTGTTAAGTACTTGTTACGTATTTCATTTTTCATACATTTATTGGCGTTTAGAAGCTTTAACAGAAACGCCATATGGTGGTATATGGTCCACTTCCGCTTATCTATCTATCAATTTTCTATTCAAACAGTTGTAAAATTTACTTCGACTGTGTTAGGATCTCAAGTGTCATGGAATTTTAAACTTACTGATTACAAACTTCTACTTATATGTATATTTTACGTCACATACCATTGTAAACCAGTGTACCAGTGTAAACAAAAAAAAAATAAGACATGACTTGGAGAGACCAAAAATTTTTGAACTAAGTTAAATTTAGGAAGCAGCAGGTCACAATCTATACTTATAATAAAACTGTAACGGGTCGAATTCTGTACATTGAAGATATTTTTTTTTTTTTTTTGTGGCTCTCCATAGTCGATACTGATGGCGAAACTGCATTTTTTTTCTTTCATGTCTGTCTGTGTTTCTGTATAGGGATCACACATCACGCCGAAACTACTGATTCAATTCAGCTGAAACTTGGCATGATTTTAGTTTATACTAAGGACATTGCTGTAGGCTACTTTTGATCCCCAAATTCTGATCGGTTTTCTTGCGGGAGGGGGTGAAAGTCAGAATGTGTATTTGGTTGTAACTCATGTTTGCGTTGTTTAATTTCATTAATTCTTTTTTTTTGTTAGAAAGAACACATTTTTTATATTGTCCCGTCAAAATTTGAACAATATCGGTCTGTTGGTTCGGAAATTACACAAACATTAAATAATAACGACACGCGCGGCGCGTTCGGTACATACTAACTTCTAAGTATTCTGTGTTTCACAGACGATCCACAGAATATCTAGATTCTAGAAAGTGTCCACGTGATCGCGTCGCGTCTTCTTGAATAACAAAATAATTGTCAAAAATATATTTTTGTGTGGAAAAACAAACATCATTCGGTTATAATTGACTTCAAACAAGGAGGATGTTCTCAATCGGGTTGCATGTTTTTGGATTTGGTTTTATTTTACGCGATAACTCCGCTAATTGTGAGTTGATTTTGATAATTCCTTTTTTGTTTGGTAGAAAATACTTCAGAGGTGATCTTAGATATCGAAAACAGGGAGGTAGTTTTTCAAATATCAACAAAAAACTAAAATCAGCTTAGATTTATCTGTACGACATAGTTATACCTTCTTATAAAATTTAGTCGAAGGACAGAATAAAATTACCTGTCATTGAAGTAGATTTTTGTGTTTTGGAGAAAACATATCAGCATAATAAGTAGCAGCATAAACAACCCATTAAATGTTCCCACTGCTGGGCGTCGGGGCCTTCTCTCGCAAGAAGAGAGACAAGGCTGTAATCCACCACACTGGCTCAGTGTCGGTTGGTGGATGACATATGTCTTAGAACTTAGATTATAGGTAGGTAGATTTCGGTTTCTTCACGGTGTTTTCTTTCACCGTTTTAATTACCGGCATTACGAACATGACTTTGAAAAGATAGTGGTGCGCGTGGTTTTGAACTCTGGGTCTCCGGATCGACAGTCGCCGTTCTCCCGACTAGGTCAACTGTAACTTACTAGACCAGCCGTAACTTATTAGAAAACGTATTATTTCAATCCAAATACTGTTTAAAATTTAAAGGTAGTGTTCAACAAGCTTCGGTGACCGAAGCAGACCGTTGTTAGGGTTCCGTACACAAAGGGTAAAAACGGGACCCTATTATTGAGACTTCGCTATCCGTCCGTCCGTCCGTCCGTCTGTCACCAGGCTGTATCTCAAGAACGGTGATAGCTAGACAGTTGAAATTTTCGCAGATGATGTATTTCTATTGCCGCTTTAATCATGGCGGAACGTATCAAGTGATCGGGTTGAAATTTGAAATAGAATTAAATTACAGTCTGGAAGAACACATAGGCTAAACATTGCCTATGTATAAGTACTATGTATTACGTAACAAACATCCAAGCGCGACATTTTCGCAACGCGAAAAAGCGCATAAATAAAGATTATAAAAAAAACAAACATCCAAACAGTGACATTCATAATATTTACAGGACAACGTTGGAACGGCTGAACATATTTGGATGGAATTCGAAACACACGTAGTTTGAATTTAGAAATAGCAAATCGGTTACTTATAGGTTACTGTGACGTAGGAAAGACTAAGCAAATTTGGTAGAAAATTGAAACAGAAATAACTCATAGTCTGAAATACCACATTTATGTATTTTTATTTATTATTTATTACCTATCAACCTGAAAAGAAGCATGGGCCCTAAGGAAACAAATATTAACTATCACGTCAAAACGGCACAACGATATGGGTTGACATACGAAACACATATATATAGTTTAGAGTCTAAAATTTCACATGGGCTAATAAGTCTACATTTTCATTTAACTCCATATTAATATAAGCATATATTTTCGTAAGGAACTTGATGTGATGGTAAGGTAAAAGCCAAAAATGAAAAATATATGCACCCGTTTTGGCGTAGATAATATAGGTGATTTGCGTAAACAATCAAAATAACAAGCAACATAATATTCTCATTAGACGGCGCTAATGCCAGTTTAAATCTAAAAGCACTAAAGGCCATTTGAATCGATGTTTTGCTATTGTGGTATGTATTTTTTCTTTCATCACTAGGTGGCGTTACTGGTATTCTAAATTGTACTAATAAGTTTTTGCTGCTAAAAGGATTATGATGCCAAATTTGGATTCTTTCGTTCTTGATTTTTTTCTGTGTTACCTACAATTAAATTCATACATTAACATTTCACTAGGACTTGGCTTAGATTTACGGGTTCAACTTGCTTGAATATCATTAAAACTCAAAATTTTAATTATTTTGATTCCACACAGGCTTCGTTCAAAATTTTACGCCGGCGAAGTCGCGGGTAACAGCTAGAAAACAGCTTGCGGATAAAAAGAAATAGGTAAGTAGGTATCAGATCATGCACATTAGCTTCAGACTTTTCATAATGTATCCTATAAAAATCCTACAAACTTAACACTTGCGGCTATGTTCGATACTACGAAACCTTAATAAGTATGTTTGATTTTGTTTAAAAAAAAAGAAAAATAAAGATGATAAAATTAAATACATTTTTGTGTGGAAAAACAAATTCACTCAAACTCAAAGGTTTTTCAATGACTACTTAACCAAATATTTGACGTACGATACTTCCAATTAATGCATAAGTCAGTAACATCTGCTTACGCGAACGAAGTAGCGGGTTGAGCTAGTATTCAATGTTATTATTGAATAAGATCTTCCATTGATTGCAGAGTAATTTTTTAACATTGACTTAGGACTTTAATACTTGATTGAAGTGCAGAGTGGCGGCCTGCGTATGCTATCGGAGACAAAAGATACTTAGGTATCATGAATAAAGCACTCACCAAGGGTTTCAGTAATATTGTTAGCTTTAGCTGCATAGGGGGCGGTGGCATTAGGTTTGGCCGGTACCACGGTATTTGCCAGCTGCTTCTTCTTCTCTTTAATCTTCTTTTTGGCCTTTTTCTTACTATTTGATTCTTCAACAAGCTTCTTCATTTTCTCTTGTAGCGCATGGAGTTCCTTTTCGAGGATTTTTACTTTATTATTCCTCTCTTCCTCTGAATCATCAGATTCTGAGTCGGATTCTGAACCTGATTCAGATCCAGATGTAGAACTGCCCTTGTCTATCGCATGTGGGACTCCAGACACAGTATGGACAGGCTCGTCTGGAATCTTGGCATACCTAAGGACACCAAAACTATGAGCTTTTATAAAATAAATTATCATACAGTATAGACATGCATTATTCATAGTTCTGTTTGCAACTTTGTTATGGTCATAAGTCCTAACAATCTGACAGTTGTCTGAGTGCAACAGGTGAAATCGCATATTTTCAGGTACATAAACTGCAGATTTGTGTGGGTTTGTCAAATCCATAGAAAAGAATATGTTTTTTTAATTTTAAAAAGTCTTCAGCAATTATTGATTTATAATTTTTTTTAGAAAGATCTAAAGGTCATATTGTTACGACACCACAGGCTTTATGACTGAATGTCAAGGGGAAACCTTAAATAGTTTTTTATGAAGTTACTCTTTGCAAGATCTGCCAGGGGAAGTACCATACCCTTTTCTTCTTATTCTACCGCCAAGCAGTAACATGCTCTGCTAACATTACTATGTTCTGGATAATTCATTTTTAGGTTAATTTCAAAAAGGGGATTCATGGTATTATTAGATCATATCAAAATTTCATTTTTCTAAATTTTCAATTTATGTGCTGAATATTTCTAAAACTTCACAGAACAGTTAGCTGGATCTATATCAATTTACCTCATTTCAAACACGTCCTGGAGTTTCCTGGCCATCGCGACGACGTCGTGGTCCGGCGGGTTATACTTGTAACAGTTGGTGAATATTAGGCGCACGTCGGTCGCGAACTCGGCCGCAGTCTTGTACGCGCGATTATCCATCTTCTGTTTCACCGTACCGAGGTCCATCGGCTTCTTGATGATATCGAAGTAATCGTGCAGTCCAAGCAATTCAGCGTCCACGGGTTTATAAAACGGCCAGGCATAACCCTGTCGGAGAAAGATACATTATGTTAATGATCTATCTTCCAGATGACAATTTTTAAAGTGAAGTTTACACTTTAGGCACTTTGAGCACTTTTGGATAAACCTGATAAAATCACGGAACTCGCGTCTTCGTCACCTAACGCTTTCAAAGTCTTTTTTTTTTCTTTAATTATAATGTCATATTTATGCTGTTTTAGAAAAAAACTATGTTGACGTGAGATATCAAATTCTAAGGTGGAAGTTTTACTTCTATCAACAGTCCCTATAACTGCCAATTTAGCTGGCAATTAAATTATCCACATTTTTATTTATTTCATGCCTAGTTGCTTCTTACCGAATGTTTCTTGGAGAAGAGTTCCTTAAGGATTTCGTTGCAGCTTTTGAGGGCATCGGATAGCTTTTCCTTGCCCTTGGATAGCTGCGGGGTCAAGACAGAGTGATGCGACGCGCCGGCCGCCACACTGGGCGACATACCGCCCATTTTAAACCCGTCTTCGCCTGCTCTGCTTGCCTGAAAAACAAAACATGTACTTACAAATATCCTCTATGTTGCAGTTGAATCTAGAAATGTATGTCTTGTAGTTTTAGATAATCCAATCATAAATATCTCATGAATTCCCTAGTTAAGTAAGGTAGGTACGTCACAAGATAAGTTATTTTTTTCTTCTACTCCGACGACAACTTCGTCTATAATTAGAGAAAACCTAATATTTTTCAACTAAAATGATTTTAATGAAGGGCAATTAATAAAGGATGTTTTATTGTAACTTACCTTTTTCTGACGTCCACTTTCCCTTCTAGTAGAAATTTTGGCGGGCTTCGGACCACCTTGTTGATCTATTGTAGGCGTCGTATAACCACCCTCAAACGAGCTGCCCATTGGCGTAGTCGTATCAGCTTTTCTTTTCACACCCTTTTTTACCTAAAAGTAAAACAATATATTATGTATGTCTTCTTTATACAATAACTTAAGGTTTCAATACGAGGGCAGGTCAATAAGTCCGTAACTTTTGCATTTTCCGCCTTTTTTGTAAAAAAATAAATATTGTATGGTCAACAACTGTACAACAACGCTTAGCTGTCAAAGTTTGAACTCGTTGCATAATTTGGTTTGTCTATGGCAGCCCTTGAAAAAAGAAAACCGCGCGCTTTTTCAATAAACTGGAATTGAGTAATTGAGTAAATTTCGTGTGCTCATTAAGCATTATTTTTTAACCAAAGAAAAGTTAGAAAAATACTATGAAGACTCTGTACCGTCATTTCAATGATAAAAAAGTGGTTCACTGAATTTTGATGCGGTCGTACATGCACAATTGATGCAGAACGTCCTGGGCGTTCAATTGAGGTCTCAACACCAAAAAAAATAGAAAAAGTCCATGATATGGTATTGGCCGAACGGAGATTGAAAGTGCGTGAGATTGTAGACTATATGCATATCTCACGGCTCAGTTGTTTCAATTTTAAAGAACCATTTGAGGGATGACAAAACTATCCGCGAGGTGGGTATAGAAATTGAGATACGAAATGCTGCCACATCCACCGTATTCTCCGGACTTAGCTCCTAGCGATTACTTTCTGTTCCCAAACCTTAAGAAATGGGTCAGTGGAAAGAGATTGGATTCGAATGACGAAATTATCGCTGGAACAAATGCCTACTTTGAAGACCTTGAGAAATCTTATTTTTTGGAAGGGACTAAAATACTTGAGAATCGTTGGGCAAAGTACATAGCATTCAAAGGAGATTATGTCGAAAAATGAAAATGATTT